>CM073211.1:2570566-3879286 GCA_037042885.1 Auricularia sp. M12
ACGGCATGACAGCAGTAAAGTGTGTTGCATGCACGAAGCGTAAAGGAGCGCCATGCTCACACCCGTCCACAGCGCTGCCGTTGGAGATTTCGCCTTGGATTAGAATATCCAGATATCAAGAGTAGATCACATGTCTAATATCGCTTCCAAAGCGTCTTTGAGCTCGGCGTTCTTGCTGCGCAATGTCCAGAGGCACACGCCATCGTCGCCAGGCCGTAATCGCAAAGCTGCGACGCACTCGCCCTTGTCCCAGAATGCGACGCGGAACCGGCCTACAATGGACGATGGTCAGTTGCAAGCACACCAGCAAGTCGCCCAGGACTGACGCACCGTTATCCGACGGCGCTAAACGGAAGTCATAAGGTGAAGCACGGATGCGCTCGAACACTTCCGCAGGTCCACTTTCGCACCATCCTCGCGCAGACGTCTTGGCACCAATAATAGACCCCCAGGCCTTCTCAAAGTCCTCTTCAGATAAATCTGGTTGTACTGTCTGAGCCGTCACTGACGGTGCAGTCGCCTCAACTTTGTCGGCGACCACAGGCTCGGTGTAGAATGGCGAGTCCAGCGCTATAAGATTCATACGCGAAGCAAGATTATCGTCTTGCTAAATTTGTGGTGTTGAGCAGGCATATCAATCAGTGTGAGAGGTCACTTACCACGCCACCTTTGCGCAAATCTACATCCTGCGCGACCAATGTCAAGTCCCCGGCAGTTAACGTTCGTGACAGAAGATCGTCTACGTTGAGCAGCGGAGCATCCGATACCGATGATGTCGAATCCAGCGAGCTTGCCGTGGACTGCCGTCGAATGGGCTGCACCGGCGGTGGCGGGTCATAAGCGGCATAACGAAGTTTAGGCGTCGCTTTCGGTAGTTCTATCGCAGGCTGTGGCAGAGGAGAAAAAGTCTTGGTTGCGCGTGGCGGAGGCGATTGCGGCGGAGACAACGCTGACGGCGCGCTCTCGATAGCGGCCAGGAAGTCGGGCAACTGGACGCGAGCGTTAGTGAGTGGGTATCTAGGTTGAATTGGAGTAGAAGGACCTACACTGGAGCCCTTTGCGTTATCTACCTTGCCCCGAAGCGTCGGTATGTCAGCAGCTAGCGAGAGAAACTGGCCACATCTCTGCAAAAGTATCTTCCGTGAGTCGGTCAGACACGAGAAGTTGACCGGTTGACCGTACATGTCGGATGTGTCGACCAGCAACTGAGGCGAGCTCCTTGACTTCGCGTACAACGTCGTCCGGTAGTGTATCGCAATCTGCCACAACCCGCAACGTGGAGAGTAGCAGCGCTTCTTGTATAGCCGCTGCGCCATGGATGAGTGATGAAGGAGTCAATGGTGATTTTACTCACGGGAGTTGAGGGCTAACCGGGATGCTAATGCGCATGCAACATCTCGAGGTGACAGTGCAGTTGTGCGCGTGTACTCACACGCCACAGCGGCGATGACGAGAGTTAGCGTCGGACCACAAGGCGTACCGGAAAGTAATGCGCCATCCAACAGAGTGGTAGTGAAGGTCGCGCCGAAAGTGGGCCCAGTGTCGCGCAAATGCAATAGGACAGCCTCGACGATACTCTCCATCACTATTGGAGGCCGTCGCCTTGCGCCTCCATCTCTGGACGAAGCAGAAGGAGTAGGGGATGCTGCCACTGACGCCCTTCCTTTTCCTTTGCTGGATGGCTCGATGCGCGCAATGACGGAGCCAACACGACGTGCGTATGACTCTCCGTCTGTATCCAAAACCCGTGCAGCTTCCAGGACGCGGAGTGCTGTGCGCTCGTCTCGAAGCGCCAAGTGGCGCTCTAGGTTATCGACGTAGGCATGCATTATCTGCGAGTCTACTGCGTTTAGGACATGGTGTGTCTATTCTCTAGCGTTCAGCGTAAGTTTGCCGAGGAGTTGTATTGCTCACCATGGTGCGGATCGCCGCATCGTCAGCATCCAGCAACCGCATGATAGATTGAACGTCGAGCTCGTCGAGGATCGGTTGAAGGCCAGTTTCACCAGTTCCTGCCCATAAGTCTGGATGAAGCTCGCGCAAACATGCCAGGAACTGATAATGCGCGTTTGAATCATGTGCCATGAGAAGGTGGCGTATCCTGCGCAAGGGATGCCCCGTTGTTTCTATGCCACGCGCAACAACGGAGACTGGCATTGCACCTAACGTGCGGAAGCACTCCAGCGCCGTCGCTGGACTGCGTTTAGGTGTTGCCGACGGCTCATGATTAGAGATGCTTACGATGCACGCTGTCCTTCGTGGAGGTCGCGGAGAGTTGCAATGCCTCCAAGACCGTCTGAAGGATGTCGTCAACCAAGCTGCCGCCTGATGAGAAAGAGAAGCTACTACAAGGAACGTGCACACGTACCCTTCTCCGTGAGTATCCGGGACCGTTATTCGCAATAAGCGAAGAGCAGCAATGGCAACCATGGAGCCAACCTCCTTAGGTAGCCGCATTCGTAAGATATCGCACGCTGAACGCGCCATCTCCTCCGCCTCGACTTCCTTTCTCTGTATCGCAAAGGATGAGTCGGCTGCACCAACTCCATCGTCCGGGACGTACGAGGGCAAGATCACTAGCAAGCGCAAGCGCTGCGCGTACCACTGTTGCGTTGCCTTCATTCAGTCGCACAGTGAGGATGCGCCCAACCGCGCTCGTGTAAGGGAGCTGTAATACACGTGTGGCATATAGCGCGCGCTGTCTTACACCGGGTCTATGGCATGCATAAGCCTGCGCGGTCGGGAATTGGACGATTCTCGTACGCGTTATGAGAAATGAGATGGAGGAGCGCGTCTTGTACGGCGGGCACCACATCGTCGTCGCGTGGCAGGGAGACTAATGCCTCGAGGCCCATGCATATCCTGCGCTCGTCGTCGCTGTCCAGGTCCTGAAGCACGGTCAAAGGTTTGTTCTGCAAGGAAATGCAAGTATTGACCTTGCGTATTGTGTTTACCAGCATGAGGAGCAGCTCGTGGCCCTTGGGCATGACATTTTCGCAGAAGAGATATCCTGGGATAATTATGAGCATCGCATCACGTATTGTAGCAGGCAGATAACCTGTCCGCCGTTCGCGCAGTGTTGAACCAGCTTCTGCGAGGTTGACCGCATGCGTGAGCGCAAAGCGGATGTCGCTATTCGTAGGCGCGATCGTGCTCGCGGTGACGCAGTAGAGCAGCAAGATCAAGCATTCCGCGCACTTGGTCTGAACGTGCGGTCAGTCTCGCCGCCTTGTCTGGAGCTAGATACGGCGCACTGGCGAGAGGCTTTGGCGTCGCGTGAGCCGTCGGCGAACCACGTCGACTTCTTCAAGGAGATACGCGTCCACTTGCTGGGGCGAAGCGGCCTCTTCAACCTTGTTGACCAAGGCAAAATGTTCTCGGTTGAGCGCGCCCGACGAGAGATATTCCATGCCGCGGTCAAGGCCAAGAGCGATCGTGCACACGCGTTTGAAACTCAACTCATCATGATGTTCATTATCATAATAGTCAACAGCAGCCCAATTCGTTTTGTGATGGTCGCTCCAGGTAATTAAGCAACAGGAGGGAAAGGGGAATATATAAATTAACGACACCATCCTGGATCGCACCCCAGTGCTCCTACAAGCTGCGATTTTCACTAACGTAGAGCTGGAATCATAAATGCTGCTACTAAACGAGGGCTTATACAATGAAGCTCTACACGGACTCCTTCTCCTCGACGGTCGCGTCCTTGGTGTGGACGTGGCCCTCGGCGGCGGCCCAAGTCTGGTGGGGCTTCCAGCCAGACGACGTGCGCGGCGAAGTCTCGGCGAGCATCTGGTCGACCTGCTCGAGCGAGAGACCCTTAGTCTCGGGGACGAGGAAGTACGCGAAGGAGAGCGAGAGCAGGCAGAGCGAGCCCCAGATGAAGAACACCTTGGGGCCGAGGTTGGCCTTGTCCTCGGACACCATGTACGGCGTGATGACGGCGATGATGCAGTTCCAGAACCAGTTGGACGCGGTCGAGATACCGACACCGCGCGAGCGGATGGGCAGCGGGAAGATCTCACCCACGACGACCCACGCGGCGGGGCCCCAGGTCGTCGCGAAGAAGAAAATGTTGATGCAGATGAAGGCGATCTCAGCCTTGACGGCCGGCGGGTTGCCGCCCTTCTCCTGCACGTGGGGTGCGGCGACGCCGATGATGCCGACGATGTACTGGGCGATGACCATGCCGGAGGCACCGAGGAGCAAGATGCGGCGGCGACCGAAGCGCTCGATGGTCCAGAAGGACAGCGGCGTCGAAAGGACGTTAACGAGCGTCGTGACGAGCGAGATGAGGAAGGGGTTGTTGATCGTGCCCAGGGTCTGGAAGAACGGCGTGCCGAAGTAGAAGATAAAGTTGATACCCGTGAACTGCTGCATGCACTGGAGGCCTGTCGTCGACGTTAGGAAAGTCTGTCGAGCAACATCATCCAAAGTACGTACCGGCACCGAGGAGAGTGCGACGGATGTTCGAGGAACCCGTGCCAAGGCTGCCCTTGAAGCAGGCGAGCCACGAGCCAACATAGCTCGTCTCGGGGATGTGAGCCTTCTCGTACTCGTTGTTGGCGATGATCTCGGCAAGTTCGTCCTGGACGTAGGCGGAGTCGCGGGGCTGGTCACGGACCTGGGCGAGCGCAATCGTGGCCTTCTCGATGTCGCCCTTCTTGACCCAGAAACGCGGGGACTCCGGGAGGAAGATGAGGCCAATGCCGAGGATGAGGGCCCAGAGGAATTGCACGCCAATGGGGATACGGTAAGAGCCGGTGTCAAGACGGTCCTGAGTCGCGTAGACGACGCAGTTGGCAATCAAGATGCCGATCGTGATGCAGAACTGGTAGCCGGACACGAGGGCACCGCGGACCTTCTTGGGCGCGATCTCGGACATGTAGAGGATAATGATGGCGGAGATGAAGCCGACACCAGCACCAGCGACGAGACGACCGATGACGAACAGCGCGAGCGCGTCCTGACCGGCAATTTCGAGAATGCAACCAACCGAGAAGAGAGCGCAGCCGCCCATGATCGTGATACGACGACCGAAGAAATCCGCGATGTCACCCTGAAAAATCTATCAGCATAGGTCGGGAGCGCATGAACGCGTCAACTGACAGCAATGAGAGCGCCTGCATGCGGTGTCAGCGCTGAGCTAGAAACGGCCAACTGACACGGCAACTCACCGAAGAAAGTACCAGCCGACAGAATCGAGGTCATGAGCGACTTCTCCCAGGCGGGCAGAGCGAAGTCAGAGGGGATTTTGGCGGCCGAGAGCACCTCGCCGGTGGTGGGGTCGGTGGGATAGGGCTTGTGGGTGTACATGCGGATGAAGTAGGGCATGCCGAGGACACCACCCATCCAACCGGTGTCGTAACCGAAGAAAATGCCACCAACAGAGGCGAAGACCTGAGATGCGAGTTCAGAGGCGTGCGACCATGCGAGAGAGAAGGGGGAGGGTACGCACACACATGAGGTAGGTCTTCGCAGTGACCGGGGCCTCAATCCGACTAGTGTCGGTAGTACCGAGCACGACAGCACCTCCGGGCATGGTGAGCAATTAGCAGCTGCCGGCGGGGGAGGTGTGGGGGCGGGGGATGCACGAGAAGAAAGCTGGCTGTGCCAAACGCCCAACCTTTATATCCACAGCTGACGGGGCTTCTGTCACCTGACAGCGCGTCCTCGTGTGGCCCCCGGTGATGGCCACATTTGCAGCTCGGACGAGTGATCCGGGTAGGCACACATGCTCATTTCCGCATCTCCGTGCTCACCGTATTGCACGCGCCGCCGCTGGGCCGTCGACAAAGCCAGCCCAGTCCCCCTTCCGTCTTCCGCCCGCCCCCAAGGCCTCTCCCGCTGGCGGCACACGAGCCCGACGCACGCAATAGGAGCAACGAGCATCAGTTGATGATTTGATAATGATCCATTACCCCAATCATTCACTCGTTACCCCGCAGCAGCCTCGGCTCCGGGGTCGGCTGGGGTCGGTGAGGCTCGGGGCTTGCCAGAGTGCTCCGTGCTCTCGCGCTTGCACATTCAATCTCGCACATGGGCCTGCAGCAGCCTCGATCAGCGCGTGCCTGCGCGAGCAGCAGCGGCGGCATAGCCGTTGATGAGTGCACACACACCATGTGAGTCCGGCACGCGTGGAAAGCTTTTGAACACCGCAGCTACCGGCCGTATAGGGTCGATACCCGCGTGGGGCGAGCGACCACTGTGGGAGCGCCAGGGACAACATGTCAGCCAATTGGCTGCGCGCGCCGCTGTGCGGCGCTGTCCAATGCCATCGATCTGCATGTCCTTCTGTCCCTGACCCCGGCTTCGTGATTGACCTTGTCGATTTACACAAGTACACTCTTTGGGCCAGTCTTGGCCACCGCGCCGTGCTCGACTTCGCGCTTCTCCTCGCTCTCGAGAACTATTCTTGTCTGCCCCCGCTTTCGCTCCAAAAAGCACCATGTGCCGAAGCAGTGCAGAGTTGCATATAAATTCGCAAACAGGGGCCCACCCGGGGCCTCATCGTCATAAGTTTGGCAATTATGGTCGTGGCCAACGAAGATGATCACGACCTTGAAGGACCTTCGCATCGATAATTCGCGCTCAATTCGCAGTTCTGAAGAGGTCATAGGCACGTCTTTCAATTGCAACGTGACTTGGACAGAGATTGATTAGTTTTGAACCCCCGGCCCCGCCGCGTGTGAGCCATGTGTGAGCCTCCGACGCGCTCGAGGCGCGCATCGGCGAAGCCCCACTCGCCAGGCCCCGAAGCACTTCCCCAGGCACGCCTTGCTTCGCGTCTCGCTGGCTGGTGCAGCTTGCAAAATCGCCAGGAACCGTCCCCCGTGGGGGACCTGGCAAACGCGGACGCGGCGGCGGCGTCGTGTCACTCGCATCGGAGGTTCCCACAGCTTCACTCGCTTTCCTCTCGGCGGAGCAGCCCACAACAACAACGCAACACTGCGGGAGCAGTTGCCCAAGTGGTGCTGTAACAGTAATCGATGCGATGGCAGAAAAACTGGCGCTGTGTGTTTAGGTATGATCTCGACGCGCGAGATCCTCAGGCAACTGCCTAGCCAGATCTAGACGCGAGTAGGCTTGCCTATGTCCGAGAGCGCGGGCGACGATTCCTCCTCAGACTCTTGCATCTCAATCTTCCTTTCTCCGCCCCGTGGCGGCCGGTGACGATGACAGACTGAGACTGAGAACACGCCCAATTGGGATTGCTGAGGCCCACTGGCATCGCGCTGACACCCGCCCCGTTTGAACGCGGTCACTGCCTACCAAACATGTAAGTTACACAGACTAAAAGACGAGACCAACCAGCTGGAAGGCGCTGCTGGGAGGGCTGAGATCGTCAAGGTCCGGTAAACGCGTCCAGATACCTAGTATAGGCGCCATGCTCGAGCGCCAGGCCATCGCTCGCGGCTTCGCGGGATTACTGCGCTGGACGTGTGCACCCAATGAACGCGTCCGCGTTATCGCAGCAGCGGCCTGGGTTCG
Organism: Auricularia sp. M12; assembly: GCA_037042885.1. Taxonomy (NCBI): domain Eukaryota; kingdom Fungi; phylum Basidiomycota; class Agaricomycetes; order Auriculariales; family Auriculariaceae; genus Auricularia; species Auricularia sp. M12. The sequence continues at coordinate 2,578,061 of CM073211.1, forward strand.
TGCCGCGAACGTTTCGAGCCGCTCTGGCATCCGCCATCCGGATCGGCCAGGATTCGGCCTAGAACTGAGACCGACAGCACGCCCACCGTGCGGCCGCATGAGCACCAGATGAGCAAGAGCACCGTCGGCGTGACTGTACAGTATTAGCCTGGACCAATAATCAATACCTCGCGTTGGCAGCGGTCCGTGCAAGACCCGTTCCGCCTCGGCCAGTCGACGATGGACATCCTGGAGCCGTCTCCGAGCAGGAGCGTCGCAGATCGTCATTGAATTTGCCCGACAGAAACGGTAGCCGGCTCTGCCAGCAGTGCAAGATTAAGTCATGTGTTTGGCCTGCTGTGCAAGCGTTTGTCACTGGCAGGGACCTTGCTGTTCCTCGCTCCAAATACCGCGCGACATTCATATCGGAGAAACTGCCACACGTGCTTTGCCCTAGATCCCGACGAGTTAATTTACATATCAATGCAGGGAACGCGGCGAAACAACCAAGAAAGACAACCGATTCTCCTTTCTCAGTCATGTCGGTTGAAACCGCCGCGGAGTCACCCTACCAGTGGTCACCGGTCATGAGCTGCCAGTGCACAATCAGCGATAGCCACACATCGACCGTCTTCTCATCGTACAGTAAACTCCGGGAAGAGCAGAAACAAGTCCGCGTCGCGACAAGTCCCGAAGCCAATCTCTACTCGGCCTGAACGGTCTCGGCAGCGCCGTTGGGTGTTCTATCTTGTGCAGGGAAGGCGACTCGGACCTTTGCTCAGAACCTCAGCCGCGGGGCGTCAATGCTTGTAGGTGTTAATTATGAAGAGAACGCGGCGAAACGAGGAAGAAAGACAACTTGAACCGATCTCAACCGACTCTCCTTTCTGATCCTTTCTCCTTGGTGTCGCCTTGGTCATGAGTGGCATGATCAGCGACACAGCGACCGTCTTCTCAAGTACACGAATCACCAACTCCGGGCGGCGCAATAAGTACTGTAAGTACAGTATACACATGCAAAGCGCCCCGGGCGCAGCAAGCATACCATTGAAGATCGAAGGTGAGGCGGAAGACTCGAGAGCAGTACATACAGCGGCCTAATCATACACGCATATGCAATAGGGGTGCTTGGGGCTGGCGATATTATAGGAATACATGGAGTAGTGTGGGGTACTGGGTTGGGTTGGGGTTATCTGCCGGTGTTGACGGGCTCGAACGGATGGCGGACGAGCTCCTCGTACAGCTCGGCGGGCAGGTCGCGCACGAGCGTCACGGCGATGCCGATGACGGGGAGCGCTTCTAGTGGCGGGAGGGTGCGCAGGAGACGCATAGGACTGCGCGATACGGTAAGCAGCGAGTACACATGATCGCTGGGAGGGACCGGACGCACGAAGGACAGGCCATGACCTCGTCGCGCATGAGCAGCAGCTGGGCAATGACGCAGAGCACGTTGAGGTGTACGCCGTACGCGAGCAGGAAGTCCCAGAGCTTGAGGACCTGGTCGAGCGGCGGGGTGCACGCGCAGAGCGTCAGCACGCTCGGGAACGCGTAGATCTCCGCGGAGAGCTTCTTGGCGCGCAGGTAGGCGAAGAGGTCCGGGTCGACGATCTTGAGGCAGCGGTCGAGCAGGCGCAGGCCGCGGTGCACGCCGTCGAGCGTCGGCTGGACGTAGCGCGGGCAGCAGCCCTCGATGAAGCGGCTGAACGCGAAGAACGCCTCGACCTCGCTCGGCATCGTGTACAGGAACGGCGCGGCCAGCACGTTCATGCCCTGCACGTACGTGAAGTCCAGCGCGGCGCCGCGGCGGTCGTGATCGTGGTCGTGGTTGCGCCAGACGAAGGCGTCGAGCAGCCGCACGAGCATGTCCTCGCGCACGCGCTCCTTGAAGCCGCGGTCCGTCGCGAGCGTCCGGAAGGTGTCGTTGCGGATCTTGTCCCGGAAGTCGGACGGCCCGCGCGCGACGAACGCGAGGTACTTGTCCGCCGACAGGTCGTCCACGCCCAGCAGGATCTTCCATATCCGCGGCCGCAGCGTCGCGTCCTGCCCGGCCTGTTGAGTGCGCCGGCCGCGACGAGCACACGACACTGCTCACCTCCTCGGACGGCACGCCCTCGACCAGGATCAGCCTGCGCAGCTTTTTCACGCCCTCCTCGATGTCCTGCGCCGTGCGCGGCTTGCCCGAGTTGAGCTTGGGCTGGTTCAGGATCTTGTTGAACGCATGCACCGCCTGCGACGACGAGCTCATGGCCGGCGCGTTGCACACGAGGTGCGGTTCGGTTCGGTTCGGATGAGAAGGTCTGTTGGTTGAGCCGGCCCACTCCGGACAGGATTTCCGGGATACGCTTGCCAGTGAACACGAAGACAAAAAATCTATGATAAGGGCGCAAATAACAGCTCAGAGGGCATAGGGTAGCGATACATAGTGCACAGCGCATCCGTGTATAGGTAGTGTTCGGAGAGTCGTCTAGGCATCATCATCGACGTCGTGACAGGCGGTGCGCAAATGCAATTGATCACCAGTCCTCGCCGCCGTTATCCCAGCCGCCGCGGTCGCGCGTCTTGGCCGAGATCTTGCCCTTGCCGCGTGCCTTGCGGCCGTCGAAGCTCTTGTAAATCTCGCGCATCTCGACCTTGGAGGGCGATGCGGAGGCGTCGTTCTCGGCCTTCCAGCGCTCCTCGCGGATTTCCTTGGGCGTCTGGTAGCCCGAGCCCGGCGGGGACGCGCGGCGCGACGAGTAGGCCGGCGGCGGCGAGTCGGCGCGCTTGTTGAGCGTCTTCATCAGCGTTTGTCTCTGCGGAGGAGATGGGATGAGATCGAGACAAGACGAGAGCGTGGGCCAATGGCGGCGCACCCAATTCTGCTTGGACTCGCGGCGCGTCCACTTGCCCTGCGGCATGCCGTCGTCGTGGAACGTGTCTTTTCTGTACATCTGGAACCAGACTGCGGGGGCGTGTGAGCGGGGCATGCTCGATGCGCTGGCAGGGACGGACCGTAGTTGAGCGTCTGGGACTTGGCCCATTTGCGCGAGACGGCGGAGCAGCTGGCGAGGTCGCGCATGGAGAGCTGCGAGAATATGCGCTGCGAGAGCTCGGTCGGGAACGCCTTGAGCGGGTCGGACGAGCGCGCGCCGAGCTTGAGCGGGCCGGGCGCGAGGCGGCTGCGCGCGCCCTGCCGCGTCGGCGAGCTTGGCCGCGAGCCCGGACGCGAGAGCGCGGCGGGTGTTCCGGGAATGGACGTCTGCAGGAGGGGAAGGGGGGAGTGGGCTGGGTTAGTGGGGATAGGATGGACACTGCGATGACGCACCACGCCAACGAGCTCGTCGTCGTCGTCGTCCGAGCCCGAGTTGCGGCGCCGTATGGACGCCTTGGCGAGCTTGTCGGAGAGGGTGTCGAGGTTGGCGCCGGTGGGGCGCAGCACGTCGTGCAGGAGTGCGCTCATGGTGCGGGGGAGGGAGAGTCAGAGATTTGTGGCGCAAGTTCCCGACGGCCGCCTGATATAGCAGCTGCATCCCATCTCTTCGACCCCCCGGATCGGGTCTCGCCCGGGCCCAGTGCTCGCTGCCCTCCCTGCCCCAGCCTGCTCGCTGCTCTGGCGGCATTGTGCACGTGCGCCAGAACGTGCGACCCCACCCACGTTCAACGCCCAACGACTCCCGAGCTCAGATCTCTGACACTGACTGACTGACCACTCGCCGCTGCCACCGCGGTCCCGCGGTCAACTCACACTCCGTGTTCCGTACGTAGTGTGCACTCTCAGCCAGCATGAGTCCGAGTCGGCAGCCAGCGTTGCAGCCTGCCAATCGCACGCGCACACCGGCCGATCCTCAGCCACCTCGTCATAGCTTAGCCCTTCCCGCGCGACAGCACTATCGGTCGGCTTCAGTTTGCCTTGCCATCCTGGCATTGGCACATGGCCGCTCATACTCGTCATCGCCTCCTGAACCTGAACCTGAACCTGCCAAACTATGATCGCATTCGTTTCGTACGATTTCCTCGCGTCTCAACGCACCAAGGGCATTCGTAGACAGCCCAGGAAGGGCGGGAGTGACATTCCTGAGGGTGTCATCATGTAGTTTATCGCTTGCGCCAAAATACAGATATTCCGCACAAATGAAAGCATCTACGCAGCATACGTCGAACAGACAACTACAATAGTACAGCATACCAGCCATAAAATCCCCAACGCGCCAAGCTACACAGGCCATCCCTCATCAGCATGCCCAACCCAAGCGCCCGTCCCGCCAACCTCATCCGCCCACAAATACTCCCTCCTTAAGACCTTCACCAGCGTGCGATACGCCAGCGCATCCGCATACGGCACCCCGCTGCGCGGCTCGCGGTATCGCGCCACCCTGCCCGTGACGGCGCAGAACTCCTTCCTGCTCCCACCAACAGCGCCGGTGCGCACGCGCACGCGCGCCCAGTCCTCGTGCGCGCCGAACAGCGCGCGCATCGTCTCCGCCCACGCCGGCTTGGCCTCGGCGGGGTTGGCGATGTGCTGCACGTACGCGCGCTCCTGCAGCTCCGTGCGCGCCGCCCGCGCGGGCTCCCATGGCACCGGCGGCGCGCTGGCGGGCCAGCCGGGCGGCGGCGCCCAGTAGACGTCTGGCGGCAGGTTGGGCGGCGGCGCGCGCGGAGAGCCTGTGGGTGTCGCTGAGGAGGTCGAGGAGGTCGGGGCTTTGGGTGCGGGCGTCGCGGGAGAGGGTACGATGGCGGTCGTAGCGGAAGACGCAGGCGAGGGATTCGGTTTGGACGGTGTCGATGGGCGAGGAGGAGGAGGAGGTGGCGGTGGGTAAGGCGGCATCTTCCCTTGCTGAGGAGGAGGTGGTGGCCCGTAGTAGTAGGGATACCGAGGAGGAGGAGGCGCGCCCTTCTGTCCCGGCGGCGGGGGCGGGGGCATCGGAGGGTACGGATACGGCGCTCGCTGGCCGGGAAGCGGGGGCGGAGGCATGGGATATGGCAGCGGGCCTCTCTGCCCAGGCGGGGGCGGAGGAGGCGGCATGCCCTTCTGCCCAGGCGGCGGGAAATAATACGGCGGGTACGGCGGCGGCGGCGCGCCACGTCCGGCGCCGTGACCAGGAGGCGGCGGCATGTAATACGGGAGCTGCGACGGCGGCGCAGGAGCATTGCGCCCTTTAGCGGGCGGGGGCGGGGGCGGAAACACCGGGCGCGCGGGCGTCGCGGGGATGGTGACGTTCTCCTTGCGGCTCACGATGCGCAGCCGGGCGCCCTCGACGCTGGGCCGCACGAGCTTGGCGCGCGCGCGGCGCGCCTCCTCGTCGCGCAGGAAGTTGCGGTGCGCGGCGACGTTCGTCTCCTCCATGTCCAGCGCGGCCTGCAGCAGCTCCGCCTGCGTCTTGCGCTTCTGCTTGGCCTTCTTGATCACCGGTATCGACGCCTGCACACAGAGTCAGAGTCAGAGTCAGCACACAGCCCCAATGGCGCGGGAAAGTGCATAGACGCGAGAACGCACGCGCCGCTCGATGTGCTCCTTGACGCGCGTGAAGCTCTCCATCGTGTTGAGCCGCGTCGCCTCGCGGCGGCTCGTCCGGCGCCCCGCGGCGTTCTTCTCGACCACCTGGCCCGTCTCCGCGTTGATCACGACGCCCAGCGACACCCTGCGCCGACGGTCGCGTTTGCGCGGTGCGGTGGACGAGGACGCGTCGGCGGCGCCGGACGCCACCGCGCGCGCTGTGGCATATTTCAGCGTCTTGGCGCGTGCAAGCTGCGTGTAGTCGCTATGTCAGCGAGGAATACGGTGCAAAGCGCCGCATACTACGCACGCGTTGTTCGCGGCGTTCCTCGGCCTCGAGCGCCTTGTCCGTCGAAACTGGCTCGTCGGCTTCGTCGTCTGTGCTCTTGAAGTCGGATGCATATACGTCGTCGTCGCCTATTGCATGCCATTAAGCAAGGGTACCACGTACTGAGACGAAGAGCATACCGTCGTCTTTGGCCACGAATTCGACATCCTCGTCCTCAGGCTCAGGCTCGAGCGCCATTTCGGCCAGGGCGGCCTGCATCCTTGACGCAATCAATATCCTTCTCATCCAGCCGGCCTTCAAATCACACCTATTGCCCGCCGTGCTGCGCCTGGAGCGCCGAGTGACGAGCGAGTCTTCCATCGTGTGCGTGTGTGAGGGGACCGTTCGACGCGCTCTTCGGCCAAATCCGAGTTTTGTGTGGACTCGTGCCAATTTCCTTCGCCGCCTCTGCTATAGACCCGTAGAACTAGAACGCCGCGGCGCAGGATGCCGCGCCTCCAAAAAACAGCGCAGGCGACGCTGGGCCCGACGAAGCTGACGACCATCCTCGAGAACATCCGCAAAAAGCCCAAGCCCGTGCTGCACAATGTCCACTCGCTCATTTTGTCGTACCGCGGCCAGAACAGCCCCATGGGCGCCCGGTGCGTTGCGCGTTCTTTTGTTTTTCATTTTATGCAGGGTGCTGAGTGCTGATGCGTTTATCTCAAGGACGTTTGTGAAGAACGACCTCGTGCGACTGGCGTACCACAACCCGACGCTCAAAGCCAAGATCGAGCGCGAGAAGCGGACGAAGGACGCCTGGCTCACCGTGCTCTTCCGTGCGTCCTGCCCACTGCTCCGCATAGCCCCCGCTCAGCGCGCACATGCAGACAACGAGCAGAAAGTGCGCGCGCCGATCGGCAACCTGACCGCGGGCCAGATCTTCCAGCGCGTGCTCAACATCGCGGGCGCGCGGCGCAAGATGCCCACGGCGGAGGAGGCCGCGGCGGAGAGCCTCAAGTACGCCGGCCGCCTCAAGGATGGCAAGATGCGCCTCGCGATGCAGCACCTCAAGGAGGCCGTCAAGGAGCAGGGCCGGCTGCAGCGCGCGCGTGCGACCGCGACGCGCGCGATGCCCGCCGCGCTGACGACTGCCGAGATTAATGCGCGCGAGAAGGTGCGCGCGCTGCAGCTGCAGATTAACGAGGAGCGCAAGAAGGCGGCGCGGCGCGAGGCGAAGGAGCGCGCGAAGCTCAAGGCGGCCAAGGCGAAGGCGAAGGCTAAGGCGCCCGTGGGCAAGGCGAAGCCCAAGTCGCGCGTTGCGAAGGCGCAGCCGCGCGCTGTGAAGGCGAAGGCGGCTGCTAAGCCGGTGAAGGCGAAGACCCGGCCTGCGACCAAGGCGCCGGCAGCCGCGAAGGCAAAGGCGGCGGCGACAAAGACTGCTTCTGCGACAACAACTTCTAAACCCAAGGCTGCTGCGACGTCTACTTCTAAACCCAAGGCCGCAGCGACAACGACTCCACAGGCCAAGCCTGTCGCGACGGGTAAAGCTGCTGCGACCCCTGCACCTAAGGCCAAGGCCGCAGCGACACCAGCGACGCCGGCACCCAAGGCGAAGGCTGCGGCACCAGCGCCAAAGGCCAAAGCGACCACGAGCCCAGCTCCAAACGCGAAGCCCGCCGCTACTCCAGCGCCCAAGGCAAAGCCAGCCGCGACTCCTGCGCCGAAGGCCAAGACTGCTACAACACCAGCGGCCAAGGCGACACCCGCGCCGAAGGCCAAGGCCGCACCGACACCAGCCCTTAAACCAGTCAAGGCGAAGGCTGGTGTGCCACCAGTGGCCAAGGCGAAGCCCGCAACATCCTCCAAGGCAAAGGCAGCGTCCAAACCCGCGTCGACAACGAAGGCAGCCGTCCCTGCCCCGAAGCCGAAAACCACTCCTGCTCCTGCCGCCGGTGCAAAGGCCGCCGCCGCTGCCCCCAAGGCGAAAGCCGCTGCTCCTACGCCAAAGGTGAAAGCAGCGGCGCCCGCACCTGCACCAAAGGCCAAGGCTGTTACTCCTGCGCCCACACTCAAGGCGAAAGCCGTTGCCGCTGCACCCACACCCAAGGCGAAAGCTGTCACCCCTTCCCCCGCGCCGAAGGCGAAGCCCGCACCCGCAGCCAAGGCCGCGCGGCCCATACCGCCCGCGCCCGGAAAGCCGTCGTCGTCGCCGTCTGCCCGGGCATGATTCGATGACATTCGGGATACAGTATAAGGCTGAGGGCACGCTCGTTTATGTATCGTATCGCATAATTCGCATCCCATATTGCCCCGCTCATCAGACTTTTTTCTTTTGCTGCTGCGAATCAAATTGGGAATTCTGGAGCTCGCATGAGGCATGAACCCGACTACATATCCGTATCCCGACTCGGAGGGTGTGAGGGTCCCCTAGGCCTGCTTTTGCGCGTCTCGCTTTTGACTCTCATGCCGCACGGCGCACGTCTCAGGCGACAGAGTGTAGTATTAGTAAGGAGTGCATTTACGCCTGGGCCGAGTCTGACGGCCTGATTTACACAATCATCCCCGGCGAAGGGCCTTCGCGGCGAGCCTGGCGCACTTTCATATTGAAAGTACACCCCGGCGGGACTTTGGGGAACCCGCACAGGCTTTCGCGTCGCGCCGTCGGTCAGGAGACGGACTTGGGCGAGACACTGCCAGTGCGCGGCGGCGGGGTCCTCTGCCGTCATTGCGAGGAAGAGCGGGGTGAGAGGGGCGGGGTGCTAGCCAGTACGTGAGTGTAAGTGCTTCGATTTGTGACGAGGCGTTTGCTTTGGGCTCACTTTGCGGAAGAGCAGACTCAGAGAAAACGTGATGCCCAGCTGCTGGCACATGTCCGCGGCGAACGAGTTATCCTCTGGCTGCCTCACCGTGCGCAGCCACGGTGATTCAGGTTGTCGCCGGTGGCCTGCCCACGTCACACGCGAACGAACGCACCTCCAGCAACTGATGAACACTGAGGTCAAAGGTCTCGGCATTCTGGCAGATGGGGAGGGTACCGTTAGACGCATACTTCCCAGGGAAACACCATGAAAACGCAAGGTTGGTTGATATACTTGAACGCGCCTACAGTAACGCCTTCGAAAGACTCCAGCAGCGGAAAACAGTGGTTCGCGGGGCCGTTGTCCTCCGCCAGTAGCTTGCTGAGGACAAGCTCAGGCCATAACTCGGGATATTCGACTTTGGGCGGGACGAACAGCTGTTTGATACACACCAAAGTGCCGTCGCTGGTTCGCGTGGCGACCAAATTGTACGAGTCGTCCTGCGAGTACCACCCAGGTGTGGAAATTATACAGTACAGCCAAAAATAACTCAGAATACGCACCGCCAAGTATCGCAGGCCGAGGGCGCTAGCCTCCTTGGCGGATATCTCGCCAGCGAACCACGCCCGCATTTCTCGTTGTGGCGCTCGCGAAGCCGATACCCGCGCTGCAGGAGGAAATCGTAGTTGTACGCCCACCAGAGCTCAATTTGATTCAGCTTGTATTGTATTACTTGCGCTTGCGAGGGTCTGCCGGGTTGTCCATGTCCGAGGAGTCGCGGACTGAAGGTCAACTGAAGCGGAATTTAAAATTTAGCTGTCAACTTTGTCGCGGACAATCATCAACTGTACAAGGCAATCTTCGGGCCCCTCACAGGAATCACCCTTTTGGAATCGGATGCCTTACGGAGCGTCAGGTTGTCGGCGGCCGCTGGACGAGCACTGTCGGGGGCCGCTGGGCCAGCATTGCCAGGTCATGTTAGAGGACGTAGCCTTCAAATAGCGGGACGATGCAGCCACCACCTTGGGATTCGTGTTGAGACGACCATGGCATTTGGCGCGCTCAAGGCTTTCGTTGGACTACTCGCGACAGTCGCCACTGCGCACGCGCAGACAGGCGATTGGGCTGCAGCTACCGCCAAGGCGAAGGACGCGGTCGCAAAGATGAGCACGCAGGACAAGGTCAACTTGGCTACAGGTCAGTCAATCGTTAATATCTCTTCCCTTTTGATTGGTATATTAATTCGGCAGGTGTTGGCTGGATGGTTGGTGCATGCGTGGGCAACATTGCTCCTATACCCAGCATCGACTGTAAGTACGCAACGATCGAAACTTGGCATATTTTTTCTGACATCTACATATGACATTGTAGTCCCCGGTTTGTGTCTACAAGACAGTCCCCTTGGGGTTCACATGGCGGACCTCGTCTCTGCATTCCCTGCGTACGATGATGTTTGCTTCCTCAATACAAAATCTCTGAAGTGTAACACATTACAGGGGGATAAACGCAGCAGCAACGTATGCGGTCTCGTTCCGCGTGAAGCTATTCACTGATCCTGCCTCTCAGCTTCAATCGCGATTTGATCAGGCAGAGGGGCGTTGCGCTCGGCGCAGAGTTTCGCGGGAAAGGCGCCAGCGTCATTCTGGGTCCAGACATGAACATCATGCGCGTGCCCGCTGGGGGACGCAACTGGGAGCGCTTTGGCGCAGACCCATATCTTTCTGGAGAAGCCGCGTTCCAGACGATCCAAGGCATTCAGAGCCAAGGTGTCCAGGCTACGTGCGTATGCCAGACGGGCTCACTGAACGACGCGCTGACGTCCCACCCCTGCCAGTGCGAAGCACTACATCAACAACGAGCAAGAGCATTTCCGCGCCACAGGTTCTTCAAACGTGGATGATCGCACGGTAACGCACTCTGCTGATGCAGTCTCGGGCTGGCAACTGAGAGTTTGCAGGAACACGAGATTTATCTTCCACCAGTAAGACTAGCAGCGTGATTCCACAAGCTTAAGCTTACCAACTACTAGTTTTTGCAAGCCATTCGCGCTGGTGTCGCTGCTTTTTTGTGCTCGTACAGTACGTGGCCCAGCCCGAAATCGTACTCAGGCACTTTATCTAATCGCGTTTATTTCCTACCGCAGACGGAAGTGCGTTGCAGTTTCAGGAGCGCCTAATTATGCTCACAGAATCGATCTAGTCAATGGCACTTTCTCATGTAGGTTGCCGGATTCATTCCCCCCCGGTAAGATATCTGATACCCAGAGCGCAGGCAGCAATTCGAGGACCTTGAACGATATACTGAAGAGCGAAATGGGCTTCCAGGGATACGTTATGTCCGATTGGGGCGGTCAGCGTGCTGTGACTGACGCGAACGCTGGACTCGACGTAAGGCGGAACCTTAGATCTGAAAAGTGCTCATTATGCTCCCAGATGGCGATGCCTGGCGATGGGTTTATCGCGTAGGTTGCCCACCGTCAATTTATGCGCTGCTGAATTGTGGGGACAGACCAAACTACTTCGGGCCCCTATTGACCGAAGCCGTGGGCAACGGGACCGTCTCCATGGATCGCCTTGATGTGCGTTAATCTTCAGTTCGGAGAGCGCAACTGAACGCAGCTTCAGGATATGTCTACCCGCACACTCGCTGCTTTCTATCTTTTGGGTCAAGATTCCGGTTTTCCTGCCACAAATTTCAACTCTTGGAATGCTTCCCTTGGCGAGCACGTCAATGTGCAAGGGGATCATGGGCAGTGCGTAATATCGCGTCCACTGCGAGGAGTATGATCCCATAATAAGTTCTGCCAGGCTCATCCGCCAAATCGGAGCTGCGTCTGCTGTACTCCTGAAGAACGTCAATCAAGCTCTCCCGCTCAGCAAGCCCAAGTCTATCGCCATCATCGGTACATTAAATATGCTTTAATATTGCATTGTATTATTTATGGCTCTTCAGGTAGCCACGCTGGGCCAAACTCTCGCGGACCCAACGGGTACACTGATCGCGGTGGTAATGACGGCGTACTCGCGATGGGCTGGGGGTCCGGCACTGCGGACTTCCCGTACCTTATTGACCCTCTCGCTGCCATTACGAACCGCTCGTCTCTGGATGGGACTGTCCTCACGTCAAGTTTGGACGACAACGATACAGCTGTCGCCAGTTCAACTGCTGCAGGCAAGGATGTCGCCATCGTCTTCATTACTGCAGGTGTGACCATCACTCACCGTACTTTGTGCTCTTTAACCTGTGCTTTAGACAGCGGAGAAGCATACCTGACTGTCGAAGGAAACGCGGGTGACCGGTGAGCATTCCTGTCGGAGATTGCCGGAGTGAGCTTACTTACCTTGCACGCAGCAACGATCTGGACCCTTGGGTGAGGGATCTTAATGCAAGTGATATGATTTGACATATGACGAATATCTATAGCACAATGGCGTCAGTAACAGGATCTGAATGCAGGAGAGATGTGTGCTGAAAGGTTTCCTCAGAATAACCTGGTCGCCGCTGTGGCGAGCGCAAACGAGAACACGATCGTCGTTGTCAATACAGTTGGTCCTATAATTGTGGACTCCTGGATTAGCCACGTCAATGGTGCGTCGGACCTGACGGCGGTGTAGGTTTGCTCATTCTCGACTCCATTCAGTCACGGGCGTGGTACGCTCCGGCGTGTATTAATGCACCGTTGTCTTCTCAATCCTCTTTTTTCATTCACAGATCTGGGCCGGCCTCCCTGGACAGGAAGCCGGCAACGCGCTCGTCGATGTTCTTTATGGCGCAGTCAACCCATCTGGCCGCCTCCCGTACACAATTGCAAAGAGTGCTTCGGACTACCCTGCACAGCTTATCACAGAGGGTTCAGGCGACGTAGCCATAGACTACAGCGAAGGGTGTGTCTTTTTGCTTCGCACGCTCTCTGGGACTGATACAGGATAGTTTGAACGTTGACTATCGCCACTTCGACGCGGTGCGCAATGCAGAGCCGTCACAACTATGCGAGAATGCTCATCTAGCCGCAGAACAATATCGCACCGAGATTTGAGTTCGGTTTCGGGCTTTCTTACACCACCTTTGATTACTCGAACCTCAAGATCACGAGCGGGTCGTTCTCCAAGCTCGGGCCCACGGGACCCGGCTCTAGCATCGACGACTCGTACGTATATTCGGTGTGTTGAGAAGGCTCGCATCCTGACCAATTTCTAGCCTCCATGCGCCTGCAGTCACCGTTTCTTTCACCTTGACGAACAACGGCACGCTCGCCGGGACCGAGGTTCGCATCGAGCTCCCGCCGCCTGGCCTCTGGCGCTGACACTAAGGTCCTGTGCACATGTGTAGATCCCGCAGCTCTACCTGAGCTTCCCTGCGTCGGCCAACTCGCCGCCCAACGCGCTCAAGGGCTTCGACGCCGTCCAGCTCGCGGCTGGCGCTTCGCAGACGGTGCAGTTTACGTGAGTGGCATCCAGCGTATCTCACGATGCGTGTTGCTCAATCAGGATGAATGGGTACAGCCTGTCACAGTACGACCTCTCGATGTGCGTGACGGCTTGGTTTTTTTATTCCTTTTGCGTTCGTGAAGTGTTGACTGGCGCGCAGCTGGGATGTTGTACAGCAGCGGTGGGTCGTGCCGACGGGCACATTCGGCGTCGTTGTGGGCGCGAGCAGTCGCGATCAACGGCTCATGGGGTCGCTAGTCGTTGCTTGAAAGGCGGCCGTCACTGGCTGAAGTGTAGATGTACATACTCACAGGCCAGGCTTCCCGCGCCTGCTCGAGTCAAGACGCTCTAGAGAGGATAGTTTAGAGGGCTATGCCCATGCTATAAACAGTCACTTGGCTTCATCAAAAGAGTGGGGGAAGGCATTGCCTCTGGCAGACCCAGGGGCGCGAGCAACCCTCCCCGAGCATTCTACATATTGCCTGCCGCAACCAGATAGGCACCGAGTATACTTGAAACGTGAGAGCTTTGCCATGGTGAAGAACCACCGGCACCGTCTCGGCGTCGACAGCGGCAGCTCCTGAACCCGCCCACATATAGAGAATCTATGCTTGCAAGGCTAAAACTTTTTCGAGCTGCGCGCGAGAGGAGTAACCGACGCGAAGACGAGCAATGATAGCACTTCGGATCCTCAGAGTTTGGGCGTGACGATGGTCAAAATCCATGCGGCCAGTCAAACTGCACATAGGTCCAGAGGCCAGAAAGATATCTAGCAACACGCGCAAGATAGGTTGTAATGCGGAAATCAAGCGTACTCGAAGCCCATCGCTAGCGAACGCACGGTATGTTCAGTCCAGAGTGCGAATGCCGACGTGGCGCGTTTTGTGCCCAGCTCCAGAAACATCGTACTGTATGTACAGCCCCGCGTACACCGGCAGCACGGTCTATACGTACACGCCGACGGTGTTGAACAGCGCGACGACGCCAAAGCCCGCGAGGACGCTCCCGACGAGCGCGACGGCCGCTTCGCGCACGGGTATGGTCGACTTGGGCAGTCTGCAATGTGCAATGCGCGTGTCAGCGTCAGGGATTGGTTGCAAATGTCGGAGCGGAGGCGTACGTGGTGAAGTAGAAACCCAGCCCGAAGGTGGCCGTGAGCAGGATGAATGCGAGGTAGGGCAGCAGCGCCGTCGGCACGAGCGGCGAGAAGGGCGCTGCTGCTGCGTGTGTCGCCTATGGACGACGCATAGGATTAGACTGGGTGTTCGACGCGTAGGGGCTAACGACGTGCCTTTATGGCGAGGTATTTAGGCGAGGATGACATCCTCAGAGGAAGGGAGCGGGATGAAGCTGAGGAGAGCGCAATACGGCTGCTTCCGCGAAGCGCCGGGCCACGTCGAGCAGCTTGTTCAACTTGACGAATAAATCTTAGGACTCGTATAAAATGAAGCGCATCTCCCCGGCGGGAGGGGCCAATAAATACGATAGCGATGGGCAACAGGATGCCTGGTAAAATACAGACAACGTGGGCTTGGTATGCGACTAAGGCGCACAGCGTGGACTCTTCCAGTACCGCGCGCATAAAAAAGGGGGCGAGCGAGTGGGCGGGAGCGGGGTGGAGATACAAAGGTTGAAAAAACGGCGGCAGGAGGAGGGGGCAGGATACAACTTCGGCGAGGGAATGGTACATCAGTTAGAGTATACACGCGGGAGGAGAACGGGGCAGAGGAATAAAGCTTTTGCGTGCATGCGTTACGATCACAGTGGCACCTTGTCGCCGAGCTTGTCCATCGAGTACTGCGGGTAGTACTCCGAGGCGGGGCGCAGGTTGCCGTCGTCGTCCAGCCGCACGAGCGCCCCGTCCTCTTCCTCCGTGTGGTTCTTCACGCGCAGGTACAGCATCGGGAGCGCGAAGATGAGCCCCGCGACGAGTAAGGACCACGTCGAGAGCAGGATGTTCATGAACCTGCGGCGGAAGCCTTAAGTCAGTCTCTTGCACAATCCCACTGGGCTGGGAGAGGGAGCAGGACGCACGGAACCTTCATAGCGTCTACGCGCCACCCGACTGCACCTCCCATCGACTGAATCGATTTATCTGCACAAAACAGCGTCAACACACCAAGAACCGAACGCCCGTGAAAAAACGAAACTCACAAAAGCCCGTGAAATGCGCGAGCTTGGCCGGGTCGTTGCTCATGGCGCCCATCATCCAGTACGCGGTCGTCTGCCACATGGCGTCCATGAGGGCGCAGAACACATACAGCATCAGATGCGCGGGGTACCGCGCGTCCCGCACGTCCATCTTGTCGGTGCTCGCGCGCGTGTAGCGCCGCTGGAAGACGTACGCCCACGCGTGCACGACGAGCACGAGCGCGAACAGGATGCCCCACCCGACGAACGCGCGCGCGCGCCGCGAGAGCCGCCGCGCGTCCAGCACCATCCCGATCGCCAGCGAGCCTGCGCGGACGTCGTGGCGTCAGTTCATGATGGGGCATGATGCGATGGATTGGAATGGAGAGAGGACGCACCGATGATCTGCGAGAACCAGTAAACCACGTCGTTGATGCTTCGAGTGCGGACTGTGCGGCGGCGATGGAGGGGCAAGGGAGACGAAACCACGCGAATCGCATCAGGTCAGCACTGCTGCCATAGCAGAAAATGTCGAATGCCGTACTGTTGAATAGTGCGCCGTTGTAGTCGTTGAACTGCCAGGTATCTGAGTAACGAGTCAATATTGCAGTTCTTATGCCCACGCAATTCGCATGCGTACAGAAATAGTTCTGCGACAGATAGTCAGGATGGGCGTCTCGGGCACGGCGAGGTACAATTGCAAGTAAACAACTCACCGAGGCTGTTCAATTTCACGCATGAATAACACAAAGAGGGGGGAGTTTCAGTCAGCTCTCAACATTGGCCACACCGCTTCACGGGGCTCGAGAGCGTACCGAAGAACATAGGGAAGCTACAATAGCAAAGGACGCGCAATCAGCAAAGAGGCAACGAGGAGAGAGAGGGGCGGGAAGCGAAGACCCACAGCAGCAGGATCATAGGGTCGGTCACGAGCGCGACCCAGAGCGAGTAGAACTCGATCTTCCAGCTCGGGTGGCGCGGCGCGACGGCGACGCGCGTGCCGTCGCTGCGCACCATCCTGCGCGGGTCCGCGAGGACGAGCGGGATGAAGGTCCCGACGGCCGTGAGCACCAGGAAGCCGATGTACGTCCCGTTCCCGACCGCGTTCTCCTTGTTGTGGTGGTTGATGGCGGCCGCGATGCCCGCGCCGACGACTCCCCTGCGAGTGGAGGTGAGAATGCGTGTTGAGAAGAGAGAGGGAGAGAGGGAGAGTGTGTGTACCCCATGTTGAAGATGGCCCAGAAGAGGCCGATGAAGAGGCCCTTCTGGTCTTCGGTGCAGTACGACAGCATGAGCGAGCCCTGCGCCGTCCACAGCATGCCCGCACATAACCCGAGCACGACGCCGCTGACGATGACGAACGCGCCCGCGCTCGGGAACATGTTGAACACCCTGCACGCAGTGCGTCAGCAATGGGATCGCACAGGTCGAAAGCGAAAGCAGCATACAGGTAGGACGAGATGTACAGCGAGTACCCGAGGCTCCCGAGCGTGAGCGTGAGCCTGCTGCCCAGCTTATTGTTGATCGTCCTGCACGGGGTAAGCGCGCGCAGGGTCGCAGCGACGGATCTCACCCCGCGAAGAACGCAAAGAACGCGAAGCTGGCATACACGGCGGTGTTGGCGTTCGCGCTCGTGCGCGAGTCGAACTGGCCGCCGCCGCCGAGGCCGTTGAGCGCGTTGAACAGGCCGGGGCCCCTGCGCACAGAGACACACGTTAGCGCCCGCGCGGGGTGCACAGTCCGGAGCTTCGAGCTCGACTCGGACGCGGTGCATACATACATGAAGCACACGAAGCCGAGCAGCACGACTTGCGCGTGCGTATTCCTGATGACACCCTACACACGCGGTCATCGTCAGCAATGTATTGCTCACAGGGAGCCGCAGCGGACTCACCGCCCATCCCGCCGGCCGCTGCACAGTGACAACGGTGAACTGGTTCAGCGTCGCCTCGTCGTCCGCGCGAGACTGCGTCTTGTCCATCGAGCCGCGCATGGACGCCAGAAGAGAAACAAAAAATAAGGATAGAGCGAAGGAGAAGAGAAGAACGCAGCGCAAGTCCGCATGGGAACTTTGGCAGATAAGAGACCCTGGCGGCGATGCAGGATAGGAGACCGTCTCACGCTCGACAGCAACGCAGATGCTGATGCTCATACGATCAACTTCCAATCTTCGAGGCCAGCCTTCGACGACTCTTGCAGCTGTGCAGTCAAACATGAAGCAAGCGAGAATCACACCGCGGAAAAAGATGAACCAAAGAAACCCACTTCATTGATTAAACTGAAACTGAGCTTTTGCTTTGTTCAAAGGATATTCACAACTTTCGCAGACGGGCAGAGAGAGAGAGGAAAAAATGAAAATCGTCAGAACACAAAGGCATATCGGGGTCCGGATTGTTCGTGGGTGGCGGGGCAGGGGTCGTGACGGGAGTCGTTCGTGGAAGTTCGTCTCGCGCGTACCCCAGCCCGGCGCTAGCAACGGGCTATTTACGACACCGGCGCCGTCTCGGGCTGGGTGTACGTGGGCGCAGACTTGATCTTGGACGCAAGGATCGGGCGGAGGGCGTTGACATAGACAGCTTGGGCGCCCTGGATAAGCATAGAAAATATCGTCAGTATGACGCCACGGGGCCTGGTCCAAGCCCGGCTAGGCAACGTACGCGGGTCTGGGGGAGCCAGAGCCAGACGATGAAGGCCGTCTTGAACGCAAAGTAGAAGGGGAAGTAGTACAGCACGAGGCGGAGCGCGATGCTCTCGAGGAAGTTGAAGCCGCCAAAGACGACCCAGTACGTCAGCCACTGCGTGTCGTCGCCCGACGCCGGCGACTCGATGGCCTTGAAGCTCAGGTACGCGGGCACGGCCCAGCCGAGGAGATTGGACACCGGGAGCGCCAGGGCGTTGATAAACAGCAACAGGACGAGCAGGCCGGCGGAGCCGAGGACGGCGAACGTCTTGGGCACCTGCGTGCGCTGCTCCAGGTTGTTGAGCACGGGATAGCGCGAGAGCTGCAGCGGGCCGCGGGGGGGCCAAGTCAGCATGCCTGGGCAGGACTCTTTTGTGGTGGCCAGGCGGGACTTGCCTCCTTGTCAAGCTGGGCGACATAGTGCGACGCGCTGTTCTGGAGGTTGACGACCGTAGGGTGCGTCTTGATCTGGTCGACGGTGGACATGATGTCTAATGCGGGTGCGGGCGTTCGGTCGTGAGTCTGAGGTGCGAGGGCAAAGTGGGGAGCGAAAAAACGGTGTCGGGGTTGTAAAATAGGTCTGGCTGCCTTGTGGTACGTCAGCCGAACGTCACCCTTTCGCTCGATTCCAGAGGACACTGCACCACTCCCGCACGCGCTCCACGAGGTCCATGCGCCCTAACGTCCACGCCATCCCCGTTCGATCCTTTCCCACTCGTCTCAGCCTACACTTCAATCCCTGCCAATGCTCACGCTGCATGTGATAAAACGTCCGTGGCAACGTGCACCTGTAATAGCGCTACAATAATATAATTCTTTTTTCTTCACAACGACTGCGGTGTGCTATAGTACAAATGCATGCATAGGTGCGCGCCCCGTCGTTCATATAACATCGAACGACCTGGGGCTGTGAGTGTGCGAGGCGGGAGCGGATTAAGACAGCGAAACAAAAACACGACAGAAGCCCTACTAAAAGTAAACGTTCATCCCTTACAAGATCTCCTTAATCCCACGACGGCATGTCGCTGTAAGAGTGACCGCGGCCGTTCTTCTTCTCCTTCTCCTTGTCCTTCTGCGCTTGACTGCTAGACGAGGCAGCCCATTGCGGCGATGTGGGGCTGTACGCAGGAGAAGACGGCGCTGGGCAGGAACGTCAGCAAAAGTAGACAGCAGACGGTCAGAGCTTACAATATGACGGGGACGTTGGGGAGTACGCTGGAGAAGTGGGTGCTGTAAAAACGGTTAGATATCATAGTCGTGCATTATCATACCATACACTCACAATACTTCGGCGACGTAGGCGAATACTTGGGCGAGGTTGGGGTGATGTGAGAAGGCGCTGTGAAGAGGTATGAGACATTGTTCCGCCCAAAAGATGTGCGACTTACAAGTTGGGGAATACCGCGGTGAGGCGGGAGAAAACGAGGGGCTCGTCGGCGAGTACCGCGGCGACGTAGGGCTGTAGTTGGGGGATTGCGGGCTGTACCGCGGCGACGTAGGACTGTATCGAGGCGACGTCGGACTGTAGCGCGGCGAAGTCGGGCTGTACCGAGGCGACGTAGGGCTGTAGTGCGGCGACGTAGGCGAGTACGACGGCGAGGTCGGCGAATAATGCGGGCTCGTGGGCGAGTACCCCGGGCTCGTAGGCGTATACCCGGGAGAGGTCAAGCCCAGCGCGGGCGAGGTCGGCGAGTATGTCGGAGACGTCGGCCCTGGGTGGAAAGGCGACGGGTGATAAAATGGCGACGCTGCCGTGCCACCATAAGGAGAACGAGCGGACACGAAGGGCGACGTTGGCGCATATGCGTTCGGCGAGCTGGGGCTGTAGCCGCCGCCCGGAGACATGCCACCGGAACCCCCCATCGGGCTCTGGAAGCCGTAGGCGTTGGGAATGAAAGACCCAGTGCCCTCGTCTCCGCTGTTCATCGCCAACGGCGAGAACGAGGCCACATCGCGAAGCCCTGCCCCTGCGGTATCCCACATAGGCGACGACCCGTCGTACGGTGTCAATGCCCCAGCACCACCAGGAGTCATTCCTCCTTCGACCAACCGACCAAAGTCCGGCATGGGCACTCGGCTATCAACCACGACATCCTTCAGCATCTCCATGTCGAGCATAACATCGAATGCGCCAGTGCCCATTGGCGCCATCTGACCGAACAGCACGTTCTCGGCGATGCCATGGCAGTCGTCCTTCTCGCCAATGGCCGCAGCGTCCATGAGGATTTCGACAGTCTCCTCGAACGAGCAGCGCATCAGGGCGCCGGTGTCCGCGCGATTGATACCATGGCGGGTGATAGCCATGATCGAGCCCCGACAGGTCATCAAATCGCACAGTAGGGCGAGGTGACGGTAGTTCACATACGAACCGTCGAACTCGATGACGCTGCGCAACTCCTTCAGGAGAGACGCGCGCGCTGCCTCCACGCCGAGGACCTTGAAGATCTCCGTGCAGCTGTTCGAGTGCGTCTTAGTGTAGTCAACACCCTCCACCGTCATGATGGTCTTCAGGTTGACACCCGTCGTCTCCAGGACCCACTCGGAATCCTTGAGATTCTCGATCTTGCCGTCAGGACGCGTGACGATCTTGTCCTGCTTCATCAAGAAGACGCGCGAGATGCCTTCGACACCGCGCAGACTGACGGAGTTGAGCATGGTGTTCTCCAACTGGCGATAGAAAACGTCCTCCTCGTCCATTCGGCTGTCCTCGTCCTTGTCGAGAGAGCCGACCACACGACAGCGAATGACAAGCTTGTCAGAATTGTCGTCGCTCCAAATGACGAACAGGTCCGTCATGAAGTTCTCGGCGATCCGACTGGCGACGTAGCTCATGTCCAGCTTACGATCGAGCATCTTGGCACGGTCGAGCTCGAGACGGAGCAACCACGGCGACTGCAGGTGCAGCTTGGACTCGACGTCCTCGTCCGGAATAGCGAAGAATGCCTCGACGAAGTCGCGGTCCTCGTCGATGATCGTGGCTGTCGGGTCCGGGTCGTAGTAGATCTCGACAGCCGACGTGACAGTGCGTAGAGTGGTGTACGCAAGGTCAGTTTGTACTGTCTTAGCGCGGTTAGGGTCAGCCGCGACCTCCGGGGTCAAGTACACGGTGTGGGACGGCGTCTTGATGTTGGCAGCTACGTTGATGATTTCCTTGAGACGCGGCACACCGAGCGTGACGTTCTTGGAAGAAACACCGGCATAATGGAAGGTATTGAGCGTCATCTGCGTCGCCGGCTCGCCGATAGACTGCGCCGCGAGCGTGCCGCACATCTCGCCCGGGTTCGCGACGGACTGCATGAACTTCGTCTCGACTTCACCCAGCACCCACTCGAAGGCTTCCCGATTAAGGTGATGCTCCTCAAGGACCGGACGAGTCGCGAACGTAGACCGCAGATGGATGCGGAAGAGCAAGGTGGCGTTGCCCTGCGCCTCGACGCTGATAGGGTCATCGCCGCGCACGATGACGAGGCGGTCGATGAGCGCCCTGACCGAGTCGATGATGTAGGCAGGCTCGAGGTCGCTAGGCTTCCGGCGGTCAATGTGGAAGATCTGCTGCGCGTTCTGGATAATGCGGCGCAGGTTGACCGGCAAGTAGTGCGAGTTTCGCGGGTCGGCATTGCGGAAGATCTCGTTGCGCAGAGCATAGCGGTCCGCTTTCAACTGCTCGAACTCCTCGTCCAGCTTCAACTGAAGTTCCGGCGAGCTGTCGTCCTTGCCGACCGCGAGAGAGCCGTGGCGGAAACCGAGGTTGGGGTCCGTAACGTCGACGCGGTACTTCATCTCGAAGCGCTTGTCGTCGATGTGGAACGACTCAATGGTCTGGCGCTCGATGAACGCGCCGTCCATGCCATCCTCGCCGTAGATAAACTGAATCAAGTCGCCGAGCGAGTTGCGTACGGTGCCGTCGTAGCAGACGGTAACGTCCTCCAGAGCCTTGACCAACCGACGCTGGATGTACCCAGTCTCGGCAGTCTTGACAGCCGTATCAATGAGACCCTCGCGACCAGCCATAGCGTGGAAGAAGAACTCCTGAGGAGTCAAGCCGCGCAGGTACGAGTTCTCGACGAAGCCGCGCGCCTCGGGCGTGAAGTCGTCCTTCGTGAAGTGCGGCAGTGTGCGGTGCTTGAAGCCGAACGGAATCCGCTTGCCCTCGACGGACTGCTGGCCGACGAAGACAGACATCTGCGAGATGTTGATGAACGAACCCTTCGAACCAGCCGTGACCATCTGCTTGACGTTGTTATCGTCCTTCAACGATTTCTGCGCCGATTGACCGGTGTCGTCACGAGCTTGGTTGAGCTCGCGCTCGACCTCGCGCTCGAACGTCTCGCGAATAGTCATGCCGGGCTTCGCCTTGAGGCGGGCCATGTGCGCATCGTCGAGCAGTTGCTGCACGTTGGTGCGTGCCTTCGCAATCCGCTCCTTGACATACGCCATGGTGTTCTTATCGGCGATGGTGTCGCCGATGCCAATGCTGAAGCCGTTATGGAACAGCCAGTAATTGACGACGGTCTGAAGGCCGGTGAACAGACCACGGCAGATCTCGGGACCCTTCTCGCGGAATACGACGTGAATCAGGCCACCCTGTGCAGCGCCGACGGTCTTCTTGTCCACAACACCGTAGAGGATGTCGCCATTCTCGATGAGCATGCCGTCGTCCGTCAGAGGGTTCGGGCTCGGCGGGTCAGAGCTACGCGCGATGTTGATACCACGCGGGATGGCCAAGCTGAGTATCTGCTTGCCCGTCCATAACGGCTTGGGCTTGAGAATGGCGGGCGTCGGAATCGTGCCGTCCCAGTCAGGAACCCAGAGCAAAATGTTTTGCACGGCGTGCCAGTCAAGGAACGTATCGCGCAGCGTGAGCTTGCGAATGCCGCACAGGGTATCTTGCACGATGCCCATGACGGGCTTGTTCGCCTGCGGAGAGATGATCTGCCAGCAGTGAGTACGAGCGAGCCGGCCAAAATAGATCGCCGTACCTGCCGCGGGACCCACGCGATCTGACTGAGTTCTGCCCGGGTTTCCTCGCTTTGAGGAATACTGCGCACGAACGTGAGTACTTAGACCTCCGCGCATATCAAATGACATACTGCATGTTCATTTCGTCGCCGTCGAAGTCGGCGTTGTAAGGCGGCGTGCTGTGCGCATGTCAGTGGACGACTACTCAATGCGCTGTCGAACTGACACCGAAAGGTTCAGGCGGAAAGCTGGCAACAACTATCAGCGAAGGCCTCGCCGGTTCACGAGGAAGCGCGCGTACTGGAATAGGGCATAATTTTGACACGATGGCTCATCATGGACATTTTGTGCAGACTGGGTTGCCGATTAAAGAGTACGTAGCTGCAGAAGTCGCGTCAGGTACTTGTCCCAATGAGCATCAAGTCAAGCTACGTACTCTCCGTCTTTCAGATGTCGCTCCACGATCCAGCCGTATTGCAAGAACGCGTCCGCCTTCTTGTTGTATCGAAGGTCGATGCGTTCACCGGTATCACGAACAACATATCGAGCACCAGGGTATTCTCGCGGTCCGTTACGCACGAGTTCTTGGAGATACTGGATGTTGTATGGCGTGACTGAAGCAAGTGTTAGCGAGTTTGTACGAGCAATGTAGATGACGGAACGCACCTCGCTCGGGATATGTCAGGGTCATCGCGATACTCCGCGGCACGCCGACTTGGTCGAGCTCGAGGTTCGGGTCGCCCGTAATAACCGTGCGGGCCGAGAAGTCGACACGCTTGCCCATGAGGTTGCCGCGCAGACGGCCCTCCTTGCCCTTGAGACGAGCGCGGATGGCCTTCACCGGGCGACCGGACTTCTGCAGCGCCTGCGGAATGCCCGCAATATCGTTATCCATGTATGTTGCGACATGGAACTGGAATTTCCCGGAGATTAGTTGTGCCAGCGGACATGGCGTTCGAACACGAACCTGCAGAAGCTGCTCATGGTCCGTAATAACGTGGGCCGGGGCACCCTCCTGTTCACACCGACGAACGGCCATACTGGCCTTGAGGATGTCGCCGAGCTTGTATGTTAAGTCGTCTTCGCTGCGCATTGCGCCGCCATCGACTGCGATACTGGGGCGAACAGGTGGAGGCGGGACAGGAAGAACCGTGAGGATCATCCAGTCCGGACGCGCGTATGCCTCGGACAGGCCGAGGAGCGCCAGGTCCGAGTCTGGGATCTTCTTCAGCGTGTTGTGGACCTCGGACGGCATGAACATCCGCTTGTCCTGCTGGTTCAACTTCACATCCTGGGATAGGTCAGAATAATGCAGACGTCGGTAGCGTTGGTATGCACCATCTCATCCTCGTCCTTCGACTTCTTATACACGAGGAAAAGCTTTAAGCCTTCCTTGCGAATAAGTGGCTGGACGTGGCCGCAGCCGCCATGGCCTTTCTTGATCTCAGCGAGTTCAGGGTTTGCCTCTTGGTCCTCTTCCTTGGGCTCGTCTGTGTCGCAAACCATCTTGCCCTTACAATGAGCCCAGACGACCGCCATGCGCGCCTTGGGATCACGAATATGCCGGACCTTGTCGGCGAAGTTTGGGTCGGACTGCGCGACATTGCATTGCGAACGAGAAAGCACGGGCGGTGCAAGAGAATATGGGGGGAGGCAATGTCAGCGGTTGAACAAAGGAGGGCGATTGACCGGACAACAATGGAACGACCGAATAAATAAATAAAATAATAACGACTACATGAACGAGCTGAACGAGGAGCCCAGAGCGTATGACTAGCCGGCGCCCTTCCGTCCAACGGATAGAGGGACGCCCTGCAATGGCTAGCCCGACATGCACACGCGCGGCGCGGCGCTCTGCGTCACAGAGGCCCGGAAGCGACGTGGCTGTGACATCAAGTCACAGTTGGCGCTCCTCGTTCACTCCCCATTTCACCGCGCAACCGTGGACCCAACCCGTCCAAGATGGTGGTTGTGGTCGACGCGGCGATCAAGCGATCGACATCGCGCGTCGACCCCATCTCGGGGGAAGAGCACCAGAAGTGGTCTAATATCGTGTTTCACGTAGAAACGGTTGCGGGTTTGAGGTTCCCCGAATACACGGAGAGAGCCCCCAGAAAATTTGGATGGTGGGGAGCGGAACGAGGCCGAGCGAAATTAAACATACCATGTCGGCCTTCAGTTTTCCACAGTTGACACAGATGCACTCCAAAATCTTCTTGACCTTCACCAGAAAACCTGCAAGGAAGCGTAAGATATTCTTGCAGCACAATCCCGAGCGGGATACGCACCGACGTGGAAGACGGGCCGGGCGAGTTCTATATGTCCGAAGTGGCCGGGGCACTCTGCCATGCCCTCGCCACATGTCTGGCACTTGAAGTTGCGGTCGATAGTGCCCATGCGGGGGTCCATGAGGCCGCCGAGCTTGGGACGCGTGCCGGTTTCGTCCATGACCTCCGGATACTCGATTTTCGCGACCGAGTAGGCCTTCTGCAGCGGTGATTCAGCCCAGGGCCAGGCAGGCGCGAAAAAACGCGGGCGGGACGCACAATCTCCTCTGGGGAGAGGATGCCAAACTGGACTTCCTTGACCTGGCGGACGGGCGCGGCGCTGAACGCAAAGCCATGACCGCTCATGATGGTCGAGACGCAACAAGAGGATGCGGCTCCGGCCGGTCGTGTCCGCTCCCTTATCCCAACTCCGACCCCCGTTCCACCATCTGCTGCACCACGCTTGGGCCCCATGACGAGTCTATTCTGGGGCAATTCCTACTTTGACGACGCCGTCGGTGAGTAGCCAGGACCTGCCCGCCGGACCGCCCGCTCATCCAATTCCACCAGCCAAGGCCACCTCCGAGCTTCTGCCGGGCGCACAGGAGGACTTTGCGGCCAACCTCGATATATGCGACCAGATACGTTCCAAGCAGGTGCCCGCCAAGGATGCCATGCGCAGTCTGAAGAAACGCGTCAACCACACCAACCCGAACGTGCAGCTGCTGGCGCTCGGCGTACGTTGCACTTCCGTCAGCGCCTGACTGCGGAATATCGACTGACTGACTCGGACGCGCGTTCCTCAGCTCATCGACGCCTGCGTCAAGAACGGCGGCGACCACTTCCTCGTCGAGATAGCCTCGCGCGAGTTCATGGACAATCTCGCCTCGATTATCAGAGTACCGACAGTCAATCATGAGGTAAAGCAGAAGGTCCTGCGTCTCATCCAGAACTGGGCAATTGCGTTCGAGGGCAAGCCTACGCTTTCGTACGTGCCCCAGCTGTTCAAGACGCTGAAGAGCGAGGGTGCGTGTTCGCGCTGAGCAATGACGTGCGCTGATCGTGCAAATAGGCTTCGTGTTCCCGCCGTACGACCCCGTCGCAGCAAACGCAGCCATGGTCGACTCGCAAACAGCGCCCGAATGGATCGACTCGGACGTCTGTCTGCGGTGCCGCACAGCGTTCACCATGGTCAACAGGAAGCACCACTGTAGAAACTGTGGCCAGGTCTTCGACCAAGCCTGCTCGTCCAAGACGATGGCACTGCCGCACTTTGGTATTATGCAACCCGTCCGCGTGTGCGATACTTGCTATACCAAACTCAACAAGGCAAAGAAGGACAAGCCGTATGTCCAGTTTTCTTCGCCGTGTTTCCAAGCCTGATCCGACTCGCGCAGGGTAAAGGCAGACGGCCATCACTCGCGGTCGCGCTCGATGGGCGCTCAATACCACAGAGAAGATGCCGACCTTCAACGAGCCATACAGCTGTCGTTGCAAGAGTCTGGGGCCAGTTCAGCAGGTGGCCACTACCGCCCGGGATATGTCCCCACGCCGCCTTCACCTTCGCACTGGCTTTCGTCTGAACCCCCTTTGGTCAACTATGGTACTCGGCCTGCTCCAGCCAGCCAGGACGAGGAAATGGATCCCGAGCTCCGTGCCGCTATCGAAGCGTCCTTGCGGGAAGCAAATGCTCCCAGGCCGAGCGCGCCTGTACCGCTGGAAACGCCGACCGAAGAGCGGCGGCCTGGCATGACGCTCCCAGACTACGACCTTGCCCCAGTAGAGGCCGATACCATTCTCACCTTCAACCAAACGGTTGACGAGGCGCAGACACAAGGCGGCGACTTCTCGAGATACCCGGCTGCACATCAGCTATACGAACGGGCCAACAGCTTACGGCCGAAGCTTGCATTGAGTCTGGACGACACGGGTCGGAAAGAGCGTACGTTGCGCTGTCCTCGCAATTTATAGCTGGCTCATCTCGTTCATCAGAATTACTATCGGAAATGCACGACAAGCTGTCGCAAGCCGTCAAGTTGTACGACAATCTTCTGACGCAACAACTTGAGCGTCCGTCATGGCGTGCGCAACAGTATGGCGCCCCCGTGCGTTCGCAAACTATGGATGCATACCCACCGCCAGTCGCGTATTACAGTCCTGGTCCGCCCGCGCAGCAGCCGTCTGTGTATGGTCATCCGCAACCGCAGCCGGCATACGCTCCATCGCCTCCTGTGGAATCGGCGCCTGCGAACTCGTGGAGCCAGCCCGACCCTGCTGCCCAACAATGGCAGCAGAACGCGCCTGTTCCAGCTCAGCAGCAACCGGAGACGTATGCGGCTCCGCCGCCACCGCCAGTGTCGACCTTCCAGCAGCAGCAGCAGCAGCAGCCAGCCCAAGTATATCAGCCCGCTCCGCCAACGCCTTCTTCCTATTTCCCTGGTCCTTCGCCGTCTCTGGTGCCGCCTCAGACGCAGGCCTATGCTCCCAGTCCTGCGCCCGTGGTCCAGTCTCCGGTATCTTACGGTGCACCAGCCCAGCTCCCCTCGCCCGCGCAGTTTCAGCAGGCTCCACAGGGGCACGGCCTGTCAAGACACAACACCTTGCAGAGTGCCCCGCGACAGCAGGCATACGTTGCTCCCCGACCAGCCAGTGTTATCGCGCCGCCGACTCAACTCCCTGTTTTCCCGACCGCACCGACTTCCAACCCGCAGACATACCCGATGTTCAGTCCGCCGCAGGGCTTCGTCGAGCAGACGGAGAAGAAGGAGGCGCCGCTGATATCGTTTGACTGAGCTTTTTCTCCCTGTCTACGCTGCCCGCTGTTCTGTGTATTAAGTAGTTGATTGCCTGCTATGGATATCGATGCATGAATGGAAGATACTTTCCTCCTGAGTGGAAGCCTGGTGTGGACTAGCGCTGAAGACTGCTGGTGTCGGTGTAACTCCGCTCAGGTCGCCGATTCGGATTCTCGTACGCAGCATTCCGTCGAGCCTCGCACCGCTGCGCACACTCAGGCCAACATGGCGGTGGCACCTCCCATTGAAGAGGTTAGCACTTGCGTGATAGACGCAAACCGCGTTGCGCATGCTCATTATGCCCAGGCCAAGCTTCTCAGCGAAGCGCTGAACACGGTCAAGATTCAGGTCCTTCAAATGAAGAGATACCTCGTGCGTTTCGAAGCGACTGGACGGGAATACGTGCTAATGGCACCCGCGCGCGCAGGAATCTGACCAGCTCATGGACGCGCTCAAGTGCGCGAGCACGATGCTCGCCGAGCTGCGCACGTCGTCGTTGACCCCGAAGCAGTACTACGAACTATGTGCGCTGTCACCCCCATTCCTGCGCGCAGCCATTCTGACGGCCCTCGGCGTCCAGATATGTCCGTATTCGACGCGCTGCGGCATATCTCCAACTACCTGTATGACGCGCACACGTCCGGGCGACACCACCTCGCGGACCTGTACGAGCTCGTGCAATACGCGGGCAACATCGTGCCGCGGCTGTATCTCATGATCACCGTCGGCGCCGTCTACATGTCCATCCCCGGCGCGCCCGTGAAGGAAATCATGAAGGACATGATGGAAATGTCGCGCGGCGTGCAGCACCCGACCCGCGGCCTCTTCCTGCGCCACTACCTCTCCGGCCAGACGCGTGACCACCTGCCCGTGGGAGATGACCCTGGGTGTGTTCAGCTTACGGGCGTGTGCACCTGAAAGCTGCAAGCTAACGAGGTTTTTGCAGGGAGATGGGAAACCTGCAGGACTCCATTAGCTTCGTGCTGACGAACTTCATCGAGATGAACAAGCTTTGGGTCCGCCTGCAGCACCAGGGCCACTCGCGCGACCGCGAGAAGCGCGAGATGGAGCGCCGCGAGCTGCGCATCCTCGTCGGCACGAACCTCGTCCGCTTGAGCTCGCTGGACGGCGTCGACCTCGACATGTACCAGCGGACTATCCTTCCCAGCATTCTCGAGCAGGTTGTCAACTGTAAAGATGTCATTGCCCAGGAATACCTCATGGAGGTCGTAATTCAGGTGCGCCTACTCTCCACAAAACGTCTGCGAGAAGCTTGCTTAACTAAGCTATTATCAGGTGTTCCCGGACGACTTCCATTTGCACTCCCTGGGACCCTTCCTCTCTGCAACCGCCCAGCTGCAGCCGAAGGTCAATATCAAGCAGATTGTCATCGCGCTCGTAGACCGGCTGGCCGCTTATGCCGCGCGGGAGGCGGAGAACGAGGACCCGGAGGTAACCAAGGCGCAAGAAGAGGCCGCCGCCAAGCGTCTGGCCGAGAAAGTCAAGCAGCAGAAGGCTGCGCGCGCGCGAGAAAGCGTGTACAGCCCGCAGACCAACGGCACGCACGGCACCTTCGAGTCCTCGGAATGGGGCGCGTCCAGTTCGACCATCGCACCGTCGGCATCCACTGTCGATGATGTGTCGACCTTGCCCTCGTCCGAGAGCGTCGATAAGGGTAAAGCGAAGGAGGGTGAACCTGGCGTGGTCAAGAAGTTCAGAGGCATTCCTGAAGATGTCAAGCTTTTTGAGGTTTTCTGGCACCAAATTGTAGAACTGATCAAGGTGGGCGCTGTCGCAATTTTTTGTTTGCAGCTGCTGAAAGATTTGGTAGGCCCGTCCCGACCTGGCTTTGCAAGACATCACGGCGCTCCTCGTCTCTCTATGTAACCTCGGACTCAGCTGCTACCCCGACCGTCTCGAATACATCGACCAGGTGCTCGCCTTTGCACACGCAAAGACTAGAGAACTTGCCGACAAGTAAGCCGAGGTCTCTAGCCTATCTTGACTATACTGATTTTCAGTAGTTCCGACCTGCACTCGCAACAAACGACCAACAACTTCGCCTCGCTTCTGCTCGCCCCCATCCAGTCCTACTCCTCGGTTCTCACCCTCCTCGCCCTTCAAGAATACCGCACATTGCTCGCCGTGCAGCCCTTTTCCACGCGCCGGTCGATCGCCCATTCGATTGTTGCATCCGTTCTCAAGAATGACACGGTCATCGAGAGTCCAGACGATGTCGATGCCATCCTCGAGCTTTGCCAGGTGCTCATCCGGGAACAGCGGGATGCGACGACTGGTCTGGGAAGTGTCACGCACGGATATGCCAAAGACCCGACTGGTCGACGCCAGCAGCCAAGCATACATTCGGAGAATGAAGACCTTGCAGAGGAGCAAGGGTGGCTCGCAAAGATGGTGCACTTGTTCAAGTCGGACTCGCTCGACGTACAATTTGAGGTATGTTCGTCCTCTGTACTTGATACAGTTTTTCTCATGCACGACTCCTGCAGCTCCTTAAGGCTGCGCGGAAACACTTTGAGACTGGCGGCGACCGCATGCGGTTTACTTTCCCGGCCTTGATATCATCCTGCTTCAAGCTCGCGCGGAGATACAAGCGGAACGAAGCAAACGTACGTCCGGCCTTGTTTACTATTGACGTTCCTCCTTTTCACACGATGCCAGGAGGAGGACTGGGAAAATAAAATCACCGCCATCCTGAAGTTTGCGAGACAAATGCTCTTCACGCTCTCGACACAAGTGGAAGCGCACGCTACATCCTTAAGGCTCTTCCTCCTCGCAGCCCAGATCTCCGACGAGTGCGGGTTCGAGGATCTCACTTACGACTTCTACGTCCAGGCGTTCTCCGTCTACGAGGAGAGCATCTCGGACAGCCGCGCGCAGTTGCAGGCCATCACGCTTATCATTGGCACGCTGCAAGGCGCGCGGGTGTTCGGCATGGACAACTACGACACGCTCATACAGAAGGCCGCCGTGCATGGTGCTAAGCTGCTTAAAAAGCCCCACCAAGCCACCGCCGTGCATCTGGCCAGCCATATGTGGTGGCAACAGGCGGGACCTGACGAAGTTGTGCCGGAGCCGGATTCGACGAAGGACGCGTCTGAAGCGAAAGCAGTAAGCAGAAGCGAAAGCTCAAAACATGTAAACTGCAAGCTGACGCGCAACCCTGCAGTACCCGCATAAAGATAGCAAGCGTATACTGGAATGCCTGCAGAAGTCTTTGCGCATAGCAAGCTCGGCTATCGAGGAGATTGTCACTGTGCAGCTGTATGTCGACGCGCTCGACCAGTATCTGTACTACATGGATCGCGACGCACCCGCAGTAAGCCAACGCCTCGTTATTCCGAGGCTTACGCTGTATTCACGTTTACCCTGCAGGTAACGCCGAAGTTCGTGAACAGCCTGGTCGAGCTGATTACGTCGAGTATCGACAGCATCACATCCACGGACTTCCACCCTGCATCCCGCGCACCTCCCGGGCTCATCGAAGGCGTCCAGACCCCCGATATGATCTCCCGCCATTTCCGCAACACCCTCTACTACATCCAGGCCAAGAAGGCAGCACTGTCGAATCCGCTCAAGGCGGAGCGGCCGAACCCTAAATGGGAAGAGGTCGATGTCGTCGGAGCATGTCTGAAGATGAACATTGGCACCAACGGTGTGGCTTAGTTCCTGTATATATTTCTGTAATGCGCTGCCAGCGTGCACAATCGCGTGGCATTCTATGTGGGACATGATGCATATATCAATTAACTCTGGAGTTGAATCTCCGGGAGACGTTCTTCGCTAGCCAGGGAGCAATCGTATGCGGACCAGCAGGCTGTCCTTTTCAGCTTGACGCAATGAGATCGTGAAGCAAAAATAAACCTTGATTCTCTACGCGGACACGATTACAGGTGAGCAAACAGACGGGAATTGCATGCACGATGAACGTTTCAACCCTCGACAAGCTCTTTGAATTCCGAAGCCCATGTTCCACGCTTGAGCTCTTCGACGAGAGCGTCGAAACTCGGAGCGGTGCCGGGCGTGTTGATTTTGCTGAGAGCTGCGATGGCGCGAAGAGCGCTGCGTTGCTGCTCTGCCGCACGCTCTAGGTCCTGCTTGACAGTATCCTTGGTGACAGTTGCGCCAGCCATCGTCTTGTGAAGCTCGGGCGTGGCTTCGTCCAGTCGTTGTGCAACGGCGGTCGGCGCGACCTGGGCAAGGCGGAAGAGCATCATGTGGCAGAGGACCTTGATTTCGTCCGCCGTGTCCCCAAGACCGACAAGCACACGCCCAAGGAGCTCGTGCACATCTAGCCTAGATAGGCACGTGTCGAGCTACAAACACATGGATGAGCGCCTGAACTTCAGACCAGTGACAAGGACGTACGAGGGTGTACATGGTCTCGTATGCCGTTTTGCGAGCTTCGAGACCATCGTCAACTTTGTGTTGCCACGGGCCCATCTGAACGACACGAATGAGCTCGGGGCGGATGACGGTCTCCTTGTACAAGCGCGGCAGGAGAGCGTTGAGGTGTTCGCGAATCAATTGTGGCTTGTTCCGCGCTGCAGCATTGAGCGCCGAAAGCGACAAACGACGGACAGTCTTCGTAATGATGAATATTTCAGTCGTCACCGCTAATGGAAACACTCACGAGATCAGGATCTTCCATGAGCGAAAGGAAGTCGACAATAAGCGGGGAAAGCAGCTCATCGTAGGAATGGGCGGTATCGGCGAATGTATACCGAATAGCAGACACAACGGTTGCGCGGACAGCAGGCGAATCGTCACGCAGGCGCGCTTGCAGCTGTGGCAGATAACGAGACGGCGCTGCCGTTGTCAGCTTTCCAAGACAAGCAGCGGCCACGTTGCGTGTCGAATCTTCACCCTCCGAGTTCTGGAAGAGCGGCTGCCAGAGTGAATCTGCGATGATCTCTAGCTGGCCGTGAGTGGAGTTTGTGACAACCTGAGGAACATCAATGGCACGTTATAGCGGAATTCCGAGACGGCGTACCTCTTTCAGCGCATGCAGGCAAAGTAACCGCTTCTCATTGTTGGACTGAACCAACTTCAGGAGAACGGGAAGGAATACATGAGTGTTGCCAATGGTAATGTTGCCTATTCATGCCAGTAAGTAACGCAGAGCGAAAATATGGGTGTGGATCTGCGCACCAACAGCAAAGGCGGCGGCGCCACGCAGTTCCTCAGAGTTCGCGGAAAACAGATCAATGCAAGTGTTGAACAGGTCAGATTGGGGCGCCATGTCGCTATGAAAAGGTTAGCCATGGAGGTTACAGCAGAAAGATAGACATACACGAAGCGACCGATCTCTCCGAGCGCCAATAAGCTGAGCAGGACGTTGATCTCTGGGGCCTTGCTGCCCTTCTGCAACGTCCGTCCAATTTAGAAGATTCCCCGCAAACAAACGAAGATCCTCTTGCCTTGATGTACTTCAAGAATTCGGCGATTGTACCGGCAGCGACGCCCATCTGGCTCTTCACGATCCTGCTGATGCACTTGGCCACGTTGGCAGCAGAGCGTTCAGTCGGCGGCGCCTTCTCCAGCGCGCGAATCAGGTTCGGCACGACATGCGTGGCTATCTGAGCGTCAGCCTCCACGAGGAAGCTGTAGAACGACTGCAGCGCGTCCAGCGTAGCACCGCTGATAAGCGGGGACGGCGTGAGGGCATAGATGGTTGGGAGCACTTGCTTCTCGATGAGCGGGAAGGTGGCCTGCGGCGCGAGCTGCAGCAAAGCAGCGTGTATGAGGAGGGCCTGGGCCAGGAGCGCAATATCGGTGGTGGTAAGGTACTGCGCCAGTTGCGGGAGAAGTTGCGCCGGGAGCTGGGCAGGCAGCCCGTTGGAGTACGCGCGCAGAAGCACGTCGAGGCACGCGAAGGCCTCGACGCGGCCTCCGCGACCGGAGCGGCGCAGCACGCCGAGGACCCAGTCGATGCACCCGCTGACCCACGCATCGTCCATGTCGACGTCGCGCGCGACACGCTCGACGACCTTGACGGCGCCTTCCGCGCGGCCGCTCGCGCGCAGGAGCACCTCCCACTCGCGCCCGCCCTTGCCGCGCACGCTGTCTGTCGCGCAGACCCAGAGATCGCCGACAACCTCCTCTGCGCGCTCGCGCACCTCGCCGTCCGTCTCGTTGCTGCCTAGACGGCGCACAGCCTCAGTGTACACCTGGTCCGGCCAGTCCTGGCCCTTCACAGGCTTGAGTGCATTGAGCAGGGAGGAGAAAACGCGGAACGCCTCGCTGGCGATACGCGGGTGCTTATCGCCAAGGGACGTCAGAAGTGTGGGCGTCAGAGACGACAATTGGGCCGTGAAGCTCGGCGGGGAGTGAGTCGAGAAGAAGAGAGCAAGGAAGGTCAGGACGGTAGTGTGCAGCGTAGACGATGACGCGTTCGACGAAACAGAGAGTACTGCGCGGGAAGTCTCAATGACCTGCGCTGCTTGAGCGGACAGCGACCCGGGGAGTACAGTACTCAGAGACTGCAGGACGTTGAAGCCCGCCTGGAGAGTAGCAGCAGCAGATTTCGGAGCACGCAGTTGCTTCAGCAGCGTCTTGGCTAGGGATGGCACTTGAGCGCGGAGTAACGCGTAGGGTGTCTCCTCGGTCTCCATCTCATCGTCCTCTGCACGTTTGCGCTTTCCGCCAACAGCGCCTTCGGCGTCCTTCGAAACAGGTGCGCCACCATACACACGAACCTGGGTGAGCAGAATCACATAGGTCCCCCAGATCTCAAGCTTGACGGTCTCTTCGCGGTCACCGAAACGCGAGATGAGGACGGGAGAAACATTCTTGAGCAGCGTTACCAGCAGCTCGGGGCGAGTGCTGACGATGGCAGCAAGAACTTTAGTTGCCGAACGACGGATCTTGTACGATGTATCTTCATCGTCAGAATACCTGCATACCGTCAGCGTGGTCGAGACAGCACGCAGATGAACATACTCGTCGCCAACATCATCTTCGTCTTCGTCGTCGTCTGCCATCTCTTCGTCCTCGTCTTCATCATCACCGCCAGCATAGTTCTTCGTACCCGTAAGTAGATAGATAGCAAGTCATAACTAAAGTACTCACAGGGTCGTGCTTGATGAGCTTGCAGCTAATGCCAGTGATCGAGTTCAAGAATGGAGTAATTTCACTCGGACATCTGAGCACAAGGATTTCAAATGTCTGAAATGCGGATCTCAATGCTAGCTAGAGTCACGATATGAACAAACTGACCTGAAGGGCACTCTCACGCAACTCGTCATCGTCGCGATTGCAAGCATTCAGCACACCGGGCACAACATCTTGGAGGACGGTGGCGATTTTCTGGGGGCAATAACGGCCGGCGGCGCCGATGAGCTGCACAATCGTTCGCTGCGCGTCGAGGGATGCAGATGGCGCCAATGCCGGGATGATGACCGAGCGCACGAGATTGGGGAAGATGTCCTGTGGTGCGTGGGGAAGGAACTGGGCTTTCGGGAAGTCAGGGATGTGAGATTGAAACAATTCTGTGAAACACACAGAGAGTGACAATGGCCCGCTTGCGCACGGCCGGGCGTTGGTGGCTCAGAAGCGGTGTGAGGACGCTGAGCGGTTGGGGCTGGATCTCAGGACTGGAAACGAAGCCTGGGAAGCGCGTGATGAGGATGGAGAGGATGGCCAGAGTCTCGATAAGCGTCTCTGGTGGCGTATTAGGCTACGACGAAAAGATTTCGTCAGTTAACGAGCATAATTCTATATAACGCATTGGCGCACGTTGGAAAGCTGGTGGAGCAGCTTGGGAGTCAGCTTGAAGCAAGCCTTGTGGGCGAGCTTGCCGTCCACTGGGAGTTCGGATGTGATGGTCTTGAGGGCTGGGATTGGACTACCAGTCAGACGCGATCGCGTGCGCGTATAGGGAGCGTACCGAGGCCAGCAATGTCGCGCAGCTCCTCGTCCTTGGAGGTGGAGAAATCGATGAGCTTGTCGACGACGACCTCCATCTGGTTCTCGCGGACAATCTTAATGAGCTGCCCCAGACTGCCCCGTGCATCGTCAGCCTGCAGCTACCACGGGGACAGAACGCTTCAGTACGCACCATTTGACTGCCTGGTTCTTAACCTCAGAAATCTTGTCCTCGACGAGAGCCATGACCTGGTTGAGGACCTTCATCTCGGTCTGCTCATCGCCGAGATAGCTGCCTGGATCCTGTCGTATTTCGTTCATCAGGTCATTAAGGGCCATGAATCTTGTCGTTCGACGCGTGAGATGCGGCGAATGCGCGCGATGGGCAGTTGCGAGCGCACCGGAAGTCATGGTCAGGCGACTGCATCTGGCGGGGCGCGTTACTTCTAGGGGATATGCATTCATTGCGCGCGTACTTTCTCGCAGAGACTATTCATCTGGTAAGTCTTCGTCATGGCTGCCTTTGGAAGCGGTGGGTAATGGCAATGTGGCGAAGGCGATGGCAAGGTGCAAGCTCGGAACCAACGGCTGGAACCGCCGAGTCTGGTGCTTGCTCTCGAGTGCGCACTCTAGACAATGTTCTTGGCTAAAACGAAGGGGGTTTCTGCACGAACTACTGTACTGTATAAATCCATCTACAGCAAATTACAAACTAGTACATGTAAGCAGCGCCCTCATAGTCGAATGGGCAAAGACTCAGATGGCTCAACTTCTCGACCACTGAAATTACCTCATCGGAACTCTCAAATCTGAGCAGTATTGCCGCAAATTTAGGTTGTTCGCAAACGACACTCGCAACCATGGTCTCCCAGCAGATAGTAGCAGCGAGAACGACGACCGCTCCAGCGTGACAGGATGATGCGATAGTGGACCCTAATCCCGCAGTGAGCCATAAGGTCATTTGAAACCACACACCAGACGTTGAGGCGCGAGCTGCAGGTCTGTTCAAGACTGGTGGCGTCCGATGCAGTTCGCGATTGCAGAGGATGAAGGGCAAGGCGGATAATGCGCATGCCGACATGATAGGCACACAATGTAGAACCGTCATAAAATAGATCAAGAGAAACAAATACGTATCGCGAAGCTGAGGAAGACTGGTGTGTCGGGATGGGAACTAGGCGCCGGGGGCTCGAACAAGCGCTACGTCGATGGTACTCTCGTGAGCGTGTGAAGAGCTTGGTTGATAACTGCACTGCGCGGAAGTGAAGAGGCGCTGATACAACAGGGCGGGTGAAAAGGCGAAGAGAGCCAGCTACAATGGAACAGACTCGGAACAGCAGTTGGTTGGAGACAGAGGTGGCCACCGCGGACATCGAATAGGTCCTTTCAAGAGTCCGCACAATAGCGGAGGGTCCGCCAACCCGGAGTCTCAGGGCAAGCTCCGCCGTCGCAAATGGTATCGTAGAGAATATGGATTTGATCATACTAAGCAACGGCGTTACGATACAGGAGATGAGAATGCAAGAAAGCACATGCGGCAGTCAAACCGAAAGAAAGCGACACGAGAGGCACGACAACAAGCATAACTCCAACAGGCCGTGCCGGCAAAGCCTGCTACCTTGATAAGACAAAGATATCGTGGCCTAAAATACGCAGGCTGCTCCGGTCACGTGGCGTTTGTGCCGACGGCACAGAGCAAACAGCTCATCACAACGCGTTCTTGCTTCGACCTACACCGCGCCGCCTGTCACGTTCCGTTGACCAGCATGCGTAGCGCGGCCGGGCGGGTTGCCAAGGTTGCGCGTATACGCCTACGTGCGAGTGTCTCGGGGCGTGTTGGCGGCGTGTTGGCAAGTCTTGACGACATGCACGCGCAAGCCTGAACCTGGTGCGTACACATAGTGAATGCTTTGTGCCCACAAAAGATTTCTTACCTAATCAGAGCAGTCGTCGTTTACAGAGTACGCCCATAGTTATTCTTGTTGCTATATGTGAGCCTGCTGAACCACTTTATGCAATGTCTGCAGCGCTCGCTGCCGTCGCGGCTCCATGAACGCGCGGTTGTAATGCCCCGCTCACAGGCTCGGTCGTGCTCGCACTGCTGGCAGGTTGCTGTCGTTGTAGCTGAGTAGGTTACACGCGCAATTATCGTGCTTGCTGCTGATTTGCAGCCTCAGTGTTGGTCGCTCAGTCTTGCTTATGGCTGTCACGCACACGATTTGGGACCGGCTTTCAGCAGTGCAGGTCGGCGGGCTATTCATTCAAGAAGGGTAAGTAATTGTACATGCCGCGCGCTTTGATGCTCATTGGAGCTTGGTTCAGACTCGATCTCGACGTGTAACTAATCTTTCTCGACAATACCACAACTATTTCTTCTCCACCTTCATCTTCTTGGATGGCGAAAACGCGTCGATGACGTCGTAGTCGTCCAGGAAGACGACATCAGGGTCGGCGAGGTTCGGAGCGTTCTGGGCTGCGGAACTGGCGGACGGGCCGGCCTCACTCGCCGACGACGACGCAGGAGTGTCGCCCTGGGCGATCACCCGAATTGTCTGCGCTACCACCTGGTAGATCTCAAGGGACATGAGCGACGCCTCGCGAAAAACTTGGCGAAGGTACGCACATTGGCCTTCGTGTTGCCGTTCTTGTTGGACGGAGCAACGGCCCACTTCTTGAGCTTGGCCTTGACGAGGACCAGAGCACGCGGTGTGAGGTGCTTATGCCAGTTCCACGGCAGGACGAGATGTCCGTTCACGTCGCGTACATCGAGCTGGACAAGTTTGGCCTTTTCGTGACGAATATCCGGCGACGCGTGGCCCGGCATGAGGTTGGGATCGTACAGCGTTCCTACCATCGTCGTCTCTGTGCGTCGTCAGTTCATCTTTGAAGGTGATGTGGATTTTATTGGATACGTACTTTTGGCGGCGGGCCCAGTCTGCGCCGCGGATTCCGAAGTGTCTTCGCCGGGCTTCCTCTTGCGGGGCGAACGCTTGACTTCAACTTGAATAATGTCATTGGTTTGCTGATTGATCGAGCAGTTAGCGTTCAGAAGATGCAGACGACTAGTAAAACGACTCACAGTTGAATACATCATGTTCGAGACCATCGTCATCAAGTCGTATTCCGTGAGACCAGGTTCGGACATCTTCATTGGAATTCTGAGAGAAAATTTCTGCTAACGCTATCAGGCATGTGCAGGTGAATATAACGATTGCGTACCGCGTCAACCTTATCGCGTTCAATGCTGGCAATGAAGCCCTCACGGCCGCCCTCACCGAGGACGATGAGCTCGTTGAGCGCCCAAAGCGACTCCTGGAATGGATCGGCGCCGTCGAGCGCCTCGGCGTCCCACCCAGTCGGCTTCCGCAAAGTGAGCGGGAGACGCACGTTGGTCTTGTCGTTGATCTCGCTCTGCATACGATGTGAGTAAGGAAAGCAAATTGCGATAGATTGGCTGTTACTTACACCTGGCGATTTGTTCCCCCAAGCGTCAATGCGAACGTCCGGGACGACTTCGCCAATGAACACAAAGGTGAGCTCGGTTGTCTTGTTTGTCTTGAGTTTGAACTGACTGCCTTCGGAGACGACGTTCTTCGCAGGGTTGAGGTTGTGAAGTGCGGTCGGGATGGCGTCGAGTTGAGCGAGCACAACGCTGTAGAAACCACTCGATACGCGGTCGTCCGGCTTCACGTCCGCGTAGTCCAAGCCGTTCGTAATGGACTGGTCATCGACGGAGCCAGTCTCGGTGGTCGTATGAGCAGTCGCCTTGGACGGAGCAGCGCGCGCGACGTCGCTGGAGTCAGCCGATGAGATGGTAAGGCCGTCGTCGCCGCCGTCGACATCCATGTTGATCTTTGCAGTCCGTTAGCCTGTCATAATACAAAAGCAAGCAGAATGCATACCTCAGTCCATGATGCCGTGTCCGAGCCGCTGTTCGGCACAACTGCAGCTGTCGAACCTGGCACTGCCTGCGAGGAGGTTAATCAGATACCGCAGGTGTCGCGCCTCAAGAACAGACTCACGACTGGACCAACAGCAGACCCAGAGCCGGTGGCCGCGTGCGCTCCGGGGATCGAGCTTACATGGCTGGAATTGTCAATCTGCGGACGTAAATTGAGCATGGCGTGCACACTACGTTGAGCACGTTCACAACCAACGGACCTTGGAGGCCGCCGTCAGCGCCTTTGCAGCGGCATTTGTACGTGGGGCATCGTGACAGGAAGCGAGGAGTAGCTCCGGGCAGGTGAGATGCCGGGAACTGGGGAGCGACAGAGCGAGTGTTCTTGGCTTTTATAAGTGTGCCCCCACAGAGCGCCGAACTGTTGCCTGGGCACGTTGGCGCTTGCTGGATGGACGAGGAGTATCGTCAAGGCCATGAGGTCGGGCTCGCGATCTCTTGTTCCCAACAGGACCCGTAGTGCTTGCGGGAGCGCAGTCGCCCTGCGCCTCTGCAAGGATCTCATTTGGGGATCGACTTTCCTCATCTATCTCCATGGGGTCATGGACTACCCCATGACCCAATGTTGTGCTAGAAAGGGCTTGAAGTCGCGTCTGCTCTCGCCTCAATTCTTCCGAATTTCGACATTTGATCTTCGCGTACTCGAAGGGGCGAAGAATCAGTAAACCGTCGAGGGACTTGACTCTGGATACCATGACGTAGGGTGCCTCGCTGCCCTTGCAGCCTTGAATGTCAACAATGGCACTGGCCATCGTTTCTCCTTGCGCTTTGTGGGTTGTCATTGCAAATCCGGGAAGTAAGGCAACTTGTTTGCGCCGAAGAGTACAGTACTTTTTTTTTTTTTTTTTGTGGAGCGTCAGATAGGGTTAGAATAACATAGTTATCCCTTGCCCATCCTTGCCCGCCTTGGCGGGCTGCTAGAGTTAGGACTGGGAGGTAGTCCATATGAAACGACGGCACCGATCGGAAAAATAGCCTTTAGCACACCTGTTGGGGTAGTGTGGGGCTTGAGAATCAACCGACACCACTCCTGGCGTCACTCCCCGTACCCACTAAAAAACCGGTCTGTTTATTCCAAAATTGTGCTTTCCAGTAATCAGGGTTGGCACTGCGATCTATCCAGGTATCTTCATATAGTACATTGCACAGCGCCTTTGTCTTGTAACGATGTTTATTTGTGAGAAGTTTGTCTTGCACGCGGCGTGATTCGCACATTTTCTTCCATCTCTTGGTCACTTCCTCTTCTGGCATGACCCAGTCTGGATCCTCAGCGTGCTCAATACGGGTTTCACACCTTATCTTCCAGATCAGGAAGGCGGATTCTGACACAATAATGCAGAAGATGCGCTCCAGCGCACGATTTCTTGCAGACCCCATGTGTCCTATTCGCATGGTCGCACAACCCATGATAACCCCGATGTCTATGTCTATGTTGATCTTGCGACTCTTCAGGAAGTCCTGGGCCAAGGCCCATACTGTTTCAAAACCTGAGCTCTCGCATTTTAGGAGGATGTGTTCCATGGTCTCAGTTTCCTGGCATGATGGACATGTGGCATATGACGCCCATGGTTCTGGCATTTTGCTGAAATAGTCGCCAACTTTGTGCGCACCATGGGCCATTTTCCAGAGGAAGTTGCGCACACTGCGCGAAAGGTTTTTGGATTGCAGACTCTGCCAGAATTGAGACTCCAGTGGCATGAAGTCTGTCGCATGATGTACACGCCATTTTATTAGTTTGAGATTTTCCAGAGTCGCTTTTCGCTGTTTGACTTTTTTCTGGGCGAGCCATTTTATGGCTCTATGTGCTTCTCTCTGAGTGATATTTGCAATTGCGAGCCCAGGCTTATCGAAGGGCACCAGCTCCTCGAGGTCCAGATCAAAAGGTGGGCCCACTTCTGCAGCCATAAGGGCCATTTTTCTTGCCTCTCCAACCTGTGGCCAGTGCTTGACTCTGTTCTTGGTTATGCATGTGAACGAGGTCGGTGCACCTCTGGCACGCAGAGCTGCAGCTGCTGCTCGCATGGCGTCTGCCTCATTTGGCAAGTCCATCCATCCAGTGGACTCATGCTTGGATAAATCGAGGGTGAGCATTCTTACCACTGCTGCACTGGTGCTGATCATGTGCAGAGGGCGATGTCTTGGTGCCGTTGTTGCTGCCATTTTTACTGCTGTGGCTACACTGCGCACATAGGAGTGTGTATCCCCTGGGCAGAAGCCCACTTTGTCGTCGAAATCGTGTTCTGGAAAATATGCTGCAAAGCCGCCCTTGGCAATTGCTGAGTCTCCATTTATGATTGCACCGCAGACGACCACTTCCACAGCCTCTGCATCCTTGTCTCCATGAGGTCGTACAGGTGCCGCGTCACATATGGTATCTGTCACCCCTCTCCCACTGAGGGCCATTGTGTCCACGAAAGCTCTGTAGTAGCTGGCCAGATCATCACCTTGGTGTAGTGTTGGGTCGAAAATTATTGGTTCACCAGTCTGAATTGCCTCCATGCGACCCTCTACGAAAGTTTCCCACATGCTGGAGTCTACTTCAGCCTGTGTGGTCGCAGTGTTCCACTTGGGCGCAAGCTCGCTCAGTATGTCACGAGCAAACTC
The DNA here is from genome assembly GCA_037042885.1 of Auricularia sp. M12. Taxonomy (NCBI): domain Eukaryota; kingdom Fungi; phylum Basidiomycota; class Agaricomycetes; order Auriculariales; family Auriculariaceae; genus Auricularia; species Auricularia sp. M12. The sequence continues at coordinate 2,620,286 of CM073211.1, forward strand.
CTGGCATTTGAAGGGGTTCTTGCAGCCCTCTGTTCTATCAGTCATGCAATTGTCGCATATGCAGGTACTAGACTCCTCATGGTCAAAGTCATCAGGTTCAGCTATCTCTTCGAGATCTTCAACCGTACAGACCGCATGAGAGGTCTTTAGGCAACGCACTTCTCTCCTGTATTCTCGCAGAACATCTGGTTGTCCCATGGCTGGGTGTGCCCATATGGGCATATCTTCCCTTATGTGCTCTGGGATCTGAGGCGCATCGAGGGCGACATTATATTTTGCTGCAACCCTCACCATTTGCTGCAAGATGAAAGGTAGTTTCTGCTTATTGGGTCGCCACACCTGTTGGAAGGGGTTGATGCGTGCGTCGGTTGGCACCCATTTCTTGTCCTTGTTGATGATGGCAATTCTGAAGATGAAGTCTGCCAGGTAGGTCCACATTGGACGCGTCTCATCATTTTTGATATATGCGCCCACCCATTTCAGGTATTGCGCATCATTTCTGCTCTCAGTGTGGAACAGGCCCAGACCTCCATGGTCTCTACCCAGGCGCAGAGTATCCATATTAATTGGGTGACGGCGAGAGCCTGCCCAGAGGAAGTCAAGCGTCATTTTATCCAGGCGTTTTTCCAGCTTGGTTGGCATGCCTTGGGCAGCAGTAAGGTACTGGGTAAATCCGCCTACCACAACCTGTGATATAATGCTTCTACCATTAAGCGAGGGGCGCTTACTTTCCCATCTTTGTAGAGTTTCAGCAATTTTGTCCTGGATGGAGGACCAGGCATTCACATTCTGCACTCCATTGCCTGGCCAGGTACCAAGTATGCGAATGGGTTCGCCATCTCTGGCAATGCGCACTGAGTCTGGGATGGCAGGGTCCCCATCTTTGAGGCATCTCGAATCCAGGACCTGTGTCCTGTACTCTTTTGTACCCATTGGAACGATTTCAGTTTTCTGCACATTGAAGCGAGCACCTGCTGCAAGGCACCACTGGTCCAGGATCTGGAAGAGGCGCTGGTAAGAGTCCTTCTCACTCATGTATACTGTTGTATCATCTGCATATAATGTGGCAATTAGTTTGCCCTCAATGCCATCAATCTTGTAGCCTTGCAGCTCAGAGCGTCTGAGCATAGCTGAGAGCGGCTCTATTGCCAAGTTAAAAAGCAAGCAGGAGAGCGGATCTCCCTGCCTGACGCCTCTGGTAACTCTAAACTTTTTGCTTGCGAAGCCGTTGATCATGACCACAGTGAAAGCATTTTCATACAGCGTCTTGACCGCATTCACAAAGTGCTCTGGGAAGCCAAAGGCTTTGAGAATCTTGTGCAGATAGTCATGTCTTATGCGATCATAAGCTTTTTCCTGGTCCAGTGCCACAATAGCGCCATTTTCTTCCTTGGCTTCAGCGTAATCAAGGATGAGACTCGTGATTTTGGAATGGTCTGTGATATTGCGACCTTGTACAAAGCCAGCCTGAGATTCATGAATGAGCTGGGGTGCAATGCTAGCCAGCCTGAGCGCCAGGGCCTTGGTGTAAATTTTGTAGTCTGTGTTGAGGAGTGTGATCGGCCTATAATTCGCGATCTCACTTCTATCTCCCTTCTTGTACAAGGGGCACAGCCAGCCTTCTGCGAATTTGGAGTCTGCTTCTAAGCCATGGAGTTCAATATCTTCAAAGACCATTGTCATCATACCCACGACGTCAAAGGTTTGATCTTCTTTGCCCCTGGATTTACAGAACTGCTTGTGGATGACTTTCCAGAGCTCATATATGAGTCCATCTAAGCCAGCAGCTTTCCCACTCTTGGAGGACGCCAGAGATTCCGTTACATCCTCTCTTGATATTACAGCTGCTAGTTTGGCACGTGCACTTGCATCTGCGCGACGCTCCAGGTGATCTAAGGCGTGCTCTATGGCTAGTGAGCGTGCAGCTTCATCTACGTCCAGATCTTTGGACTGGATCGAGTTGTGGTATTCTCCAGCCAAATCTGCCATATCGCGTGATTCCAGAACATACTGTGCTGGTTCGCACCCTGGGCGCTTGAGTTGCATCATGGTATCACGCGGTTTTTTACTTTTCACCCAACTGAACCAGGACTTGGACATGGTCTCTGCTTCCAGCCAGACACGTGTTGATCTATTCTGGAATATAGAGGTGTGCGAGCCATCCTGTAGATTGTAGATCTCCATTTCAGCTTTTCTGAGCTGCGCTTTTGCCTCTGTGATTTCATCAGGCGAGGATGCTGCTCTCAGGCAGGTTTTGGCAGAGTTTCTCTGTTCTTGCGCTTTGTCAATTTTTGTGCGCCTGGCGCAATTGAGATCTTTGCTTCTGGCCTTGGCTGCCTTTCTTATCTGCTCTTTCAGACGTTCCCAGGTGCGCTGGGGGTTGTTGAATGCTGTCCTGCCCAAGAAGGCAATGGTGTCCATCTCTGACTGGGCGCTTTTGCCAAGTTTGTACACCTCTGACATGAAAACTCTGTCCCTTGTTAGGTTCTCAGACATGGTCCAGCGTCCAGGACCAATGTCTGGAGCATCTCTGCACACTAGTTCCACAGAGATTCTGCTGTGGTCATATGTATTTATGCCAGACACATTAATTTCCCACTGTCTGCTGACCGCACGCATTTTGTTGGTCAGGTAGATCCTATCAATGCGAGACATGGAGGACAGAGACATGTTTCGCCATGTCCATTCGATGCTATCAGGGAAGGTGTCTCTCCACCCATCTGTGACTTTCAGATACCTTTTGAGGTCTTCGAAGGACTGAGGTGAATCAATCTTTGACAATTTTGCAGGGAAGCGATCGATGGGGTCCTCCACTTGGTTGAAATCTCCCAGCATGACATCTGGTTTGGGAATCTTGCCCTTTGCACGCCTTAGAGTCTTTTTTAGAGTCTCCCAGAACTCTTTATTTGCCTTAGCAGTGGTGGGCGCGTATATGGCGAGGACGACCAGGCTTGAGTCCCTATGCCATTCGATTTTGCACACTATCGCTCTGCCTGGTACCAGGACATGAGTGTCAATGGTGCGATAATTTGTAAGTAGCTTGTTGAAGACCAGCGCAACGCCCCCCGCGCCCGTGGGGTTTGCTGGCAGCGCAGTATTCTCTACATGTAGATGTTCATAGTAGCGATGAATTTCATCCAAGTGCTGCGCATCAAGGTGAGTCTCCTGAATGGCCATGATGCCAATCTTCTGACTGCGAATGTCTTCTGCAATCTTTTTCCATTTGATGCTGCCAGCTACCCTCTGTGCGCCCCGGCCTTTCATATTCTCAGAGGCCAGTTTGATATAGGCCTTGGTGCTCTTCTTTGAGCGCATCTGGTTGTCCTGCATTATTGGTAATACTGCATGGTTTGAGTAGTTATTCCCAGCATCAGATGGTGTCTGTACATATGCTGAGCTCGACCCTACCACTGATCGTGGCGTAGTTAGGTCGCTTGCATCAGTGCCGGATTTGCCAGACTGATGCGCATCTTGACGCCAGCCTTCTGGCGTCAGAATGTTGTTCATCACGAACTCTCCCCCCGAAGCGCTGCCTCCTGCTTCCTGAGCACCATCATCCACAGAGGGAAGGGCAGCATCAGAAACCTCTGGTTCGGTGCTCTGGAACGTGTAACCAGACCGATCGATTGTCACCTGAGATGAGTTGTTGGTGATAATTGGGCTTCGCGCTGTAGATCTTGCAGAGAGGGGCCAGCGCACCCATCTCGCACAGCTGGCATGCCGGCCAGCACGGTGAGCTATGCCAGTCAGTACTACTCGCACAGTCCGGACTGTGCGATTTCCATCAGGCTTCAGCGTCTCCGCGCGGCTCGCTCTTGGTCTAAATAGACCTCCGCTCTCTCCTGCTGCTTCCTGTCCCCGGAGGTCAGTAAATTAGGCAGCAGGAGGGCACTAGCTGGGATTGTGCGTAGCCAATGTTAGAGGTTGCCAGGGCCGTTGCCGGTTCAGGGCACTGTGCATCTCTATTCTTTTAAAGGGAGATATGTTTATTTGTGTATACTGACACATTAGCTCCCTTGACACGTTCATGGCGTGGTCGTTTCGTGTATATTGCATGTATCTGTGTGGGATTTTGTAGTGTGCGCGCCTGCACGAGGTATCGTGGTGTACGTGTCTCTGTGGGGGTCCATGGTGCGCACACCTGCACAAGGAATTGCAGTCCGCACACTTGCGTGATAGGTTGCGGCGCGCGTATTGCACAAAAGAAAGCGGTGTGCGCACCTGTGCGAGAAGGTGCGGTGCACACGCCTGCGCGAAAATTACGGTGCGCACTTCTGCGTGAGATTGTGCGGTGCGCATGCCTGCGCGAGGAATTATGGTGCGCACATCTGCGCAAAGGAGTTGCGGCATGCGCGTCGACGCGAGAGGTTGCGGTATACGTCTCTGTGTGGGAGAGCACGGTACGCGCACCTGCGCGAAGAGATGTGGTGCGTGCAGGAGGTCTGCGCGAGAAGGCGCGGTGCGCGCATACGCGTGAGGGAGCGCGGTGCGCGCCCCTGTGTGAGAGGTTATAGTGCGGGGAAGCGCGGTGCGCGCGTCTGCGCGGAGAAAACACGGTATGCGCGTCTGCGCATGAGGTGCGGTGTGCGCGTCGGCGTGGGAAGGCGCAGTGCGCGCCGTTGCGAGAGGGCTTAGTGCGCGTGTCAGGGCGGGAGCACACGGTATTCGCGTCGGCGTGAGAACCCACGGTATGCGCATCAGCGCGAGGGGGAACGGCGACACGGCGTGGGGTCGTGCTTGCACACGTTGGCGCGGGAGAGCGCGACGCGCGCGTTGGTGTGCGAGAGTGCGAAGTGTGCGTTGGCACGAGAAGAGGCGGTGCGCACGCCGGCGAGAGGGGCGCGGTGCGCATGCCAGCGTGGGGGGAAAGTGGTAATGCGCGCTGGCACGAGAGAGTGCGTTGCGCGGGTTGTCGCGAGAGACCGCGTTGTATTCGCCGCTGTGAGGAGCTGCCGCTCCACGGGCTAACAATGCGCAGTGCCAGTGCGTGTGATTGCTTAGAGTGTGTTGTCGCGAGGGAGTCGCCGTGTGTGTGCCGTCGCGGGAGGTTATGGGGCGCGCGTCAGCTCGAGAAATTACTGAGCGCGTCGCTGGCGTGAGGAATCACGGTACGTTGCCGCCGTGATAAACCGCGGAGTGTGCGTCGGCACGAGAGGTCGCAGGGCGCGCGTCGGCCTGGGCAACCACGGAGCGTGGCGCCAGTGTGAGGAATCGCGGCGCATGCGCTGTCGCGATGAGTCGCGGTGTGTTCTTTGGCGCGAGAGGTCACTGGGCGCGCGCTGGCTTAAGGAGTCACGGTATGTGACGTCGACACGAGGGGCCGTGCTACATGCGCTGTCGCGAGAGGCTGCAGTGAGTGTGCCGGCACGAGAGATCATAGAGCGCGCGTCAGTTCCAGGAATTACGGTACGCTGTGCCAGCGCGAGGGGTCGCATTGTGTGTATTTATGCCATGGATTGCGGACTGGGCATCGGCGCGGGGTTTCACGGGGGGGCGTTGGCCTGAGAAGTCGTAGAGCGCATCGCGAGTGCGGGGGATCGCAGGACGCACGCTGTCGTAAAAGGCTACGGCGTGCGCGCCGGCGCGAGGGGTCCTAGGGCGCGCGCCGGCTCGAGGGATCACGGTATGTGGCTTCGGTGTGGGAAGGAGAGAGCTGCTATGTATTCTTTTGCGTGGGATTCGCTACGCGTGTGGTTGTGCGACAGTGTGCGGAACTTTTGTATTGTGGGCACGTTTTACGAAATCAGTTGGGCCCCGCGCTTTATTCGTTCACAAGAGGGGGATTATACGAGTCAAGATGGGTCCGGCGTGTCAAGAGAGTGCTGGCGATGCGCGGGGCCATGTCAGCGATCAGGTTTGTGAGGAGGGGCGGGGCGCGAGCAAGAAGGTGTGGGTGAGGGATGACAAGGGGTGGAGGTGGCAAGAAAGTCCAGGCTCGGGGTCATACGGCAGTGATGAGACGCCGGCTTCAGAAGGCGCGGCCACGGTGCCCGCCTCCATTTCCGCGGCCAGCTCCTCCACGCCCACCTCCGCCTCGTCCACCGCGTCCTCGCGAGCTGCTGGCGTTGTTGTTTGCTGCGTGATTCCCGTTCGAAGTCGACGTTGCGCCGTGCGCGTTTGTCCAGCCGTCGATACGGGCTGTCGGGCACTTGCCCGTGGGATGGCCGGCGCTCCCGCAGACAGAGCACTCCCATGGCTGCCTGCGCATGCGGCCGTGTCCTTTGAAGGGGTGCCTGATGAGGATGTTGCGCACCGCGTCTCGGAGCTCCGTCAGCAGGTCCTGCGGCAGGAAGTCCACGTCCGCGTGGACGTTGTACTCTTTGATCGACTCCGTGCTCGCCGTCGTAGTGAGCGAGCGAATGGAGACAGAGTCGAGCACGGCGCGGATTAGCAAGTCCGCCCCGACCTTGTTGCGTGACGCGAACTTCTCCAGCGGCGCGCGGAAACTCGGGTTCGTTTCCCACGATGGCCTGATGCTCGCGCGCAGGTGTTCGCCTCTCAGTTGGGTGTTGGTGACGGTGCCGAGGTGGCCTGAGGCGAGCAGGGTGAACCTGAATGTCGTGATGCTCGCGTTGTCGAGGACGTAGTGGCGGCGATAGCAGAGCGCATCTTCCTGCTGGCGCGTGATTCCCGTCAGTAGGAAAGTGTTTTTGCGGACCGTCTTGTTGCTGCGCGGGTCTGTTTCCGCGCGCGTAACTTGAGGCTTGCTCGTCGGTAGAGCGCCCTTGACCGCCTTGGCGAGTTTCTGGATCGCTGCCAGCGGGTGCATTGACGACGGGTCTTGTCCTCCGATGCTGTCGCAGACGAAGACTACTTTTGGTTTCTTGAGGTCTGACCACGCCGACCGTTGTGTCGGGCATAGGTTGGCGAGGTGGGCGTTGGCGGCCATGCCATCGATGCGGCGGTTGTTTCCATTCGAGGCGACGTGGACCTTCCTCTCGCTGAAAGCAGGGTGTAACTCGTAGTCGTCGTCCGCTTCCTCGTCATCCGTGTCTTCTAGCTCCTCCTCGTCGGACTCCTCCACGATGTCGTCGTCCGACGAGGGCGCACGCCACGGTTGAGCCGCTGGGAGGTCTATGAAGGAGGCGGCGTCGTCGCCGTTAATCGGGTCGTCGATGTCCATGTCCGGGTACAGGGGTTGCCCTCGGCGCCCTGGCGGATGTTCCGCGCGCGCCGCTGACTTGTCTTGGCGGCGCTGCAGACGTTGTTCGGACGGCGAGTTTGGAGGGCCTCGACGCGACTGATCGAACGGCGCCGGGTCCGCTTCCGCGAACATGTCTTGCACCATCACCGGGGTCGCGGCCAGCGGCCTGCCGCGACGCTGCTCGCCCGGTTCTGGCTCTCGTAGGTGCGTGGGAATAGGTGGTCCGAACTTGCGCGGTGCCGAGTCTTGGACGCGCGACCAGTCTATGGGCGTCGCGGCCGGGCTCTTCGGTACAGGCTGCAAGGCGTGCTGATCGTGATCCGTTGCAGCAGCCTGGACTTGGGGGCGTTGCACCGCAGCTTGACGCGGCATTGGTGCAATTGAGCGTCCAGCGAAGACCCGCCTGACTGGGACCTTGTTCGCGTTCTTGGCGTCGTCGTCGCCTGTCTCTTGGCGCTGCAATGGCGGCCAGTCGGTTTCGTCAAGTCCCTCTATCGAGAGGCGGCGTCTCGAGCGCCGTTCATCGGCGATAAGGCGGGATTTTTCGCGGTCGCCGGGCGTAGCGGCCTCATCAGCCGTTCGAGTGGTCGCGGGGCGCGTGGGCGACAGCTCTGGGGCCGCCTGGGCAGGAGGTGGCGACGATGGGAGGAACGAGGCCGCTGTCGTGGGCTCAAGTCGGTCTGCCGCGAGTTCCACCGGCTGCGTCTCGGGCACAAGGACGACGCCTTCAGTCACTGTGCAAGGCGATTAGTATCGGCCCGAGGCTCCCTGTCGCAGAGGGCATACCATCGCCGTCGCCGTTCATGGTCGCGGCCACTGGTTCAAGGGGAGCAGCTCTGTGATGGCCGCGTTCGCGTGCGTAGAGGGCTTCGGACAGGAGGGAGCATCTTGCGTAGGATTCGCGTAGCCATATAGACCAGCAGCAGGGCGCAGACAGTTTCTGGCGTAGTGGGGGCGAAAGACGACGGGAGGGGGCGGTCCGCGCTCGCCCTGGGGGACTCGTCGTCGAGGCATTACTGCTTGCATAGGGCGGCCCCTTGGACTGCCCTGATGTCCGCTCCGTTCTGCTCATCGAAGCAGCTCGGCGGCTACGTCGTGTCATCGTCAGCCAGCACGTCCATAGACTTGTGCGGGACGATCAGGATGGCGGGCGCTGGGTCGGACTTCCAATACCAGGCCGCGTCATCCTTCTTGTCTCCGCCCATCACGGAGCATCAGACTGCGATCTGCTCCAGCCGTTGGGCCTGTCTGGCTGCAGATGGCCCGTCTGTGAATCGATTTATTTATTTCTAATTTACGGCAAGGCTTCGTGGTCGCTCCAAATCGGTTGCGAAATGGCAATTCGGCATTTTTACTTCGGGCCGTGCTTCGGCTCGTTTCGGCCCGTCTCGGTTTCTAAAACTCCGGCCCGCTCCGGCTCCGGTCTTCGGGATATCCCTGGCATAGGGTCCGTTGTTATGCCCGTGTCATCCCGGGATATAGCGATTGCCGGCTCTTCCCTCGTACGCTCCTGGTTGGCTCGGCGAGCTCTGGCCGATTTTCTCTTCTCCCGCCAGCGCAGCGTTTCGTTGTAGTCGATTACGAGGTGCGTGCCGTTGATGGCCGACACGTGCGCGTCCTCGCACTCCGGCTTCTCCAGCCAGTGCATGTCCCGCCGGTCCCGTTGACTCCAGCGTCCGCCGCATCCTCCTTGGCAATAGTACGTGCGTTTTTTTTGATATGGAGCTGATTGTGTGAGTGGCATGGCTCGGAGAACGTCGTCTATGTGCGCAGCAGCACGTCTCGTCCTCGGCGAGCTCGGCCTTCGTGGTGGCAGGCTACTCGTCGCCGTGCTGGGATATGGCATTGACGATGTGCTCCGGTCATCGTGCAACTCCTTCGTGTTCACGGCGCGCCACGTCGGCGTCGGGGAGCGGCTTTGGGGGTCCCCTTGCTGTTGTGCCTGAGGCGGCGTCCCGGGATTCAGTGCTGCGTGAGTGGGGCGCTGCATCTTAGGGGCAGTGCCTTATCTCTGGCCCTCTTTTATGGTCTTCTTGATTCCTGAGTCAGGGGGAAATTGCGGTTTGGGCCCCTGCATATACGTCATCTTGGCGCCTGGTTTTATATGGGACGTGAGCAATTCGCCTCTCAGCGCCTTGAACTTCTACGTCAGAGGGGCGAGGCTCCAGGAGAGGGCGTTTTTGCTATTGACTGGGTTGCTATGAGTCGTGCGGGTTCGCTATCGTCGTCTCTTACCCATTCAGTCTTGGCTAAAAGCCATCTGCTCGCGCATCGGTCTTTTTGGCACTTTGCCATAAAGGAGGGCGTTCCTTTTAGGCTTGTCGTGGAAACGTTCCCCTCTGCTTGTGAACTTGGGATGTGTCGCCTAATTTCGTAAGTGCGTTCTGGCAGGGATCCGTCGCTCACGATTTTTAGGACTGTCGTAGACTGTCTTTGCGGAGTGCGTATCGGAGTTTTGGTACAGAACACGCCATTTCTGACCCTCGTCGTCCAGCACACTGTTCGTAGTCACCGCCTGGTTCGCTGCTATTCGCATCTCTGCTATGCGCTCGGTCCGACCACAGCTTGCGTCTGTATGGACTGTCTCGAGGTACGTCGTCTAATTTTAAATTTCCCCCGCTAATTCCGCAGTTTATACCCCATAATGCCCTGCCATACGCATGGACTTCACTCGTGTCCCGTTGTTCTTTATGCAGCGGTGTTTGAAAAGGGAAGGTGTCCAACTGCGCGGGGAAGCGTGGTTGAACGTTGGCGTTGACAGGTCCGTTCCCCGACCCGAAGCGCGTTCCGGGCGCTCTCGCGTGTTATTTTGCTCACACAGACTTGGCGCTGCAGGGCTCTTCTTATCGTGTTACATAGCATGATTCTATTGCAGGAACAGCGCTTCTATCGTCCCGCACATTGTGTTACTGTCTCTCGCGGAGCCTCCTTCGGCGATTTGCATTGCCCGCATGCAAGGTCCTTGGATTCCGGCCGCACCGTTATCCACGTCGGTCCACGAGCTCCATTCAGGAGTGCGTAGTGATTCGAGCGTCAGGTACGTCGCAGTGAGTATGCTTTCCGTCCGACTCGTGCGACAGACCTTCTCAGGTTCTGTCTGTATTTGGCGCCGCATGAATGCAGGGTCGCCGGTGCTGGCCGGCGTGAGCTCGAAATAATATTTCGCGGCTCGCTCTGCCGCGGTCGAAAGCAGCGCCAGTCCAAGTCAATCGGAGGAAGGGATGTACATCTCACGTCTCCCTGCTCGAGCTGACTGGTACGCCGCGTGGCGTCCTTGGCTGGCCATCCTCAGACAGTGCGCTTGCCTGCATTGTGTGTCACGGGCGGCGTTCGTTTGGGCGTCGGCGTCTGGGCATCGTGACTACTTCGCACCATTGGCCCATGAGCAGAAGAGCTGGCCTGTCACCTGGAGACATGTTGGCTCTGGCACCTGCTTCCTGGGCACTGTGTTGTTTCGCGATTTGCATCGTCGCGCCCAGATACACTCTTCCTCGTATTCCACCCTCGTCCGCTGGCCTGAGTCGTGGTCCAGAGCCTGCCATGACGTTGTATGGTGGTAATCGCATGCTCGAGGCCCCAGAGGTGCGCGTGCTAGCTGCTGGGCTTTCCCATTGGCCTTGCCTCGGCTGGATTTGTGCGAGAGACGTATAAAGGGCTCGTGCTGCATGCCGACTCCTTCCATATCCACTTCAACCCCATCGCCCTCGAATGTGTCGTCCCACTCGCGTCTGGACTATATTTCATTGCGGTGTGCGTTCTACTACTTTTCTCTGCCGCCGGGCTGATTTTGGTTAGGATGTGATGTGGAGCTGGTTCCTTCCCAACGTCCTGCACCCTTGTCTCAACCCCGCGTGCGCCGGAGCTTCATGGGAGGCGCAGGTTTCTTGCGAATGCGCCCTGTGCACAACCGAAGTGAGTACTTTTTATTTTAAATTCCTCGCCATTTTTAATTCTTTCAGACGCCCAGAAACTCCCGCGTCATCCACACCGCAGATAATTGCCCCGCGCATCTTCCTCGTCCTGTTTGCCAATGCACTCTTACTTTCCGGTGCCCCAACCACGGGTTTTCTCATTTCGGCGGCTTTGGGCGCGGGGGCGGATCTGGATCCGGCCCTTCCGCTAGCCCCGCTGACCTTTAGATCTCCCCATCGTGCGTGGTCCTTATCGTTACTGCTGCTGGACTTCATTACTGATGCGCTTCAGATTACGAATTGCGCTCGCGATGTGTCCGATCCTTGTTTTTCTTGTCTTTGCACGCGCGCGTGTTCCTCTCGCCTGGGTACGCGCTCTCTTCCTCGAGCTGCGCCCCTTCTTGTACTTCATCGCTGCTGGTCCGCATGGTGTGAATAAATGTCATTTGCGTGCTCTTCTGATCACTCGATCGTCTGCATCGTGCCGTACTAGTCGCTTATTTTCTCGAGGGACTACACGGTCTTCGATACGCTCAGATTCTTCATATTCGACAGAAAATGAGTTGTATTTACGTGCAGATGGTCTCTAGCACGTAGAAAAGGACGTTTGGTATGCTCTAGACCTGGTGTGGTCGACGGACATGGTGGTCCGGGAAAGAGCCGTCCCTCCAAGAGTACAGTACTTGCCTGACATTTTATGGACAATCTTGATGTCCCCTGTCTCCTCCAACACGGGAAACTCTGCAGTGCCAAGTTCACATAGCCGCACACCAGACGCAGTCGGGATCTCAACAACGCACGAGCGAGCATGTCGCCGGCCATGCTGATCTAGATAATAGCGGATGGACTTCAAAGTCCCGCGGCTGCCATTAACGACCCCACTATTGACATCGTAGTTCTGAGTGAGGATCACCGGCATTCCCGGCACAAGAGGCAGACGTCTCATCATCTGGGGGCTGGTTGCCCCGGAATTCAAAGTATCCAGAGCTTCAATAATGCGTGGGTCAGTGATGGGCTTGTTACGATAGGTGTCTTCACTATAGTACCAATGGAGCTCTTGATTGCGAGTTGCTGCAAAGTGTTCGGTAGCTCTGATGTTCAATGCATCCTTGACCGCATTTTCCGATACTATAATTGGTGATTCTCGAAGTGCGTTCCAATCGCGCCCAGAAAGGGATCGGCAAAGTACACTCAGCTCGCGCGTGTTCAGCAGATCATAATCAGCCTCAGAGCATCTGCCTTCCCGCAATCGGGCAAGGAGGTCCACAAAGCGCTCATTCTCAGGGCCTGCCTGCCTCATTGGCTGAGATAAGCTGACGACTGTGCGAACAAGCAGCCACAACAATTTGCCCTGAATAGACCTTTGGCCATAGGGGCTTCCGCCTTGTCGCAGTGTTCGAGTGTCCAGGCGCTTAAATAGACGCGGTTGTCGAACAGGTGGCAACTGACAGAAGTCGCCCGCAAAGATAATGTTAATACCACCAAATGCTTCAGAAGAGCCTTTCGCATCGCACAGAGCCTCTGAAATGTCTGCCATCATGTTGCAGCCAATCATGGAGACTTCGTCCACAAAGAGGAAATCAACGCCCTCCCACATGGCAACCAGATCCCGACGTGACATCGTGTCAGATCCGGAAGATCGCTTCCTGGATAGAGAGAGTGCAGCGTGCAGGGTCATCCCCGATATGTTGTTTGCTGCTACACCAGTGTATGATGCAAGACGAAATCGCCGGCTTTGTCGCCGCAAGTCAAACCAATACTTCAGTGCATGAATCACTCTGGATTTTCCAGTTCCGCCGGGCCCACTAAGCATCATGCGCAGGGGTGGGCGCCCTGGCAATGTACTCTGCTCAGCGACAATACGAAACGCCAAAGCTTGCTCAGAGTTCAATGTGAACTTATCAACGACGTCATCTGGTGTCACTGTCGGATGTGCGTCTGGCGCGTGTCCAGTGCCCATGACTATGTGCGAAGCTATCGACGGACAGACTCGATCATCGTGCGGATTTTCTGGGGCTCCAGGGTGTTCAGGGGCTTGGTTGCCCTGTTCGGACTGTTGATCCTGTGCAAGATAAGCCGTCTGTGCAGCTTGCTTGGCTGTCGCGCGCCGCTTGTCATATTCCTTCTGCCATAGAAATTCCAAAGGGTGAGACTCAGCCCCTATCTCAACAACAGGATTCGGACATCCGTCCGGTGGCGCAAGAGCCCGGCGAGGCTCGCTGTGAAATAATCCCACTCTATCTGCGTGGTTCAGACAATCAAGCACGGTCTTTTGCTCCATTAATTTTGAGTCCCGTTGATAATGGGATACACTCTGGAGATGCTCTATGATAGCGTTTTGATAATCTTCATCAGCGTCGAAACTGTCGCGCGCAGCCGCACCGCAAGCCATCTCGGCTGAGACGCGGTTTGCACGATTGCGGCGCGGGCGTCCATTTTTGAAGTGATCATCACGACTATCTTTGCATTCGTGCAGAATCTGCATGTTGTCCATGATTCTGAGGTGTTCTGGGCGACAGGATAATTTAAACTCTTGAAAGGCATGTTCCCACGGCTGGCCTGCTGTTCGGAGGTCAGACGCGTGCCGCCAGGGCTTGAACAGGATCAACATCAGACGGCAATATCGGGCAGTGTTTGCGTGTTGGTCTCGGCGTGGCAGTGCAGGCCCAATTGGAACCGGAACACGGGGTGATCGAACACGAAGCACGTGACTTTCGTATTCCGGATGCGGCTGCTGTAATGCAGACAGTGGACGACGTCTTCGCCGGCTTTTGAGCTCAGAAAAAACGTCAAAGCCATCCAAGGGACACTGGATGTCATTGCCCTCGTCATCGTCTGATTCACATGCGGAGTCTTCGCCCTCGTCCGCATCGGCTGATCCTTGGCGCCTGAGTGCTTTCTTAGCAATCTTGTCCACATAGCACGTGGTATCCCAGAGGCAAAGTTTGTTCAGGGCTGGCCCTCTGCAGATATAGTCTGCCAGCTGCCCGCCGCGCTGGACAATGTTTCCGTCATCAATGCCGATGATGACCTCGCTGTCATCTTCCGCTGGATCCTCAATATCAGTGTCTTCCTTCGGTTCTTCGCTGTCACTGTCGTCACTATCTTCGTCGCTTGGTGGTATCAAAACTGCGATGTCGTCTGCATCACCGGTGTCCTTTTCTCCTTCAACATCAACTTGGTTATTATACCTGAGATCACACTCTGGGCTTGGATCCTGCTTTTCAATGTGACGTTCAAAACTCGGCCAGTACAGATGAGAAAAGTCGTGGCTTACAAAGTGATCTTCTTCATCAGTGAGATATGACGCAACCTGCTGCCCGGATAATTCTTGATGAGATATCATCGCGTAGGCGCACTTCTGGAGCATGTGTTTTGCACGTTCAGTACTGTTGTCGCTCTGGGTGTCAAATTCATTCAGCTTCCGAACTGCAGTTTCCAGTGCAGCGTACGAAACGTGGGCTTTCAGGGCCGACTTGGTGATGTAATCAGTGACGTAGTATATGATTGCCTTCGCCGAGGCACCAGACCCGATGAACTTGATGTCCATGTTGCACCGAAGCGCTTCAAGCATTGTGGGATTGTAATTATTAACTAAGCCATCCAAGCACCTGAGATTAAGCTCACCAGTCTCTGGATCAACAGTTGATTCTGGAGTATAGTTGGTTTCATCAAGATCAAAGCGACACTGTCGTGGTTCGGAATCTTTACAGTACTTGTAACAGGTCTGCGAGTGCGTATGCATTTGAGACTTGAGGACAACGTTACGAAGATCTCGCTGGCGAGCTTGTGCAAGTTGTTCGGGTTCAAGAGAGAGATCTGGTCCCCGCACGCTGCACGGATGATGTTTGTTTGAAGGAATGCGGACATCATCTGCCGGAATGTCCGGATCCGCAGGAACACAATTGGCAATAGTGTCATCGAGCAGTTCAAGCAATCGCTTTTGGAAATCGCCATGCATATCTGCTAACACGCGTTCCTTGATCTCATTCGGATTCAGTGCGGTATCTATCCAAATGAGCATGTGGCAGTGCAAGGTCCCACGGCCCTGAGCCTCGACGCAACCATAGAATGCACTCACACGGCCAAGTAGCCCAGGCGACGCTGTCTTATCATCATACCCCAAGAGTGCCTTGATGAAGGCATGCATATATATGTTGAAGAATTTTGCAGCAACCACAGGGTTTTTAGCAATCAACTGCGCTTGAGGGAAATATTGTGGTACCTGATCTGGAAGAAGGTTGTCTACATCAATGTCTGCACCACTGAGAAACTGAACAATGGGATTATAGACATCAGCAGGATTCACAGTGATATACCAGCTCGGCAGACCCTTCGTCAACATCATTGCTCGTATCTCATTGCGCATATTAGTCTTGGCGGAAGCCGATCCGGGGACCTTTCCGGACAGCACTTTAACCTGCCTCATCAACCGAAGCACACGGCGCTCCTCGTCGTCTGCGGGGACAATATGTTCGCCGTTGGCCGCACGCTCTGATATGCGCTGAACAGCCTCCCAAGATGTGGCCGCAATGTCATCGGCAACACTCTGAAATGACGCTCTTTGCGTCTTTAGTTTCGCATGCAGGAGGATGGAATGCCGCTGAATGAGATTGAACGCGGTAAAAAGAAATGTTGGATGCTCTTGAAACCGCCTATCATGCAGGTTTAGGAAATGTTTGACTTGACGCTTGAGAGATAGTTTCGTGCGTCGAGACCGTATGTTAAACCCGCCTACTCCGTACGGGAAGAGCGTCGGGTATATCATTGGAAATAGGGACGGGTTTTCGAAGGTATCAGCTGGCTTTGCGTCGTGATAAATGTGGAGAGATCCTCCACCTCCCAGCATGTGCCGGAGCGCCGATGCACGCAGATCGTTCGACGAGACTCGCCCCTCGACATCGGCAATGACTATGTTCTCAAAGGCAATGTCATTACCCGTGTCTTCAGCCTGCATGTCGACCGACGGATCAGGCTGAGCATCGTATCTTGAAGTCAAGGAATCTTGCGCAGAATTTGGCGGCACATGGTGTACGTGAAATGGAATGGGACCTGATTCGAGCTCATCGAGCACCGTGGAGTTGATTGTGACATCCTTATACAATGGATTGTGGTCCTTAAGCCATATCAGCGCAGCTCTGACACGCTCAGCGCGGACCGCAAGAGGCTTGGCTTTCTCCTGGAGCCATTGGGCAGTTGGCGGTGTTGATCCCACGAAAACGACTGCAATGCGCGCAGATATCTCATCTAGTGACGGGGGAAGAAGCGAGGAAATGTGAGACACCTGCTGTGGGTAATATAATATGTGACCCCGCATGCCATGCTGCGCCCAAGGACGGCGCGTTCCTGGTAAGCCTTCTTCTTCAGGTTGTTCCTTTAACTGTACAATCCAAGCCTTGGCCCGACAGCGCGCAATCATGGCTTCTTCGACAATCGTAAGCTCCTTCAGTACGTCTGGAACAGCACCCAATGCCAAATCATTTGCAAGTGCAAGAGCTGGGATCTTCCCACGAGAAACGGCAAGCCGACATTCACGACACATCGCCAGCGAAATTGATGAGTCGGCTTCCGAGACAATAGCATTCGGATGCAGGTACGTGGGTGTGCCGCCAGGCGTCGTGTACGAGGAGAACACGTCCGTTTGATGAGTCACAGTGAAGAGCTCCAATGTCGCATCGTCGAGCGGCAGAGTCTTCCGCTGCGCACTCCGATGAAGCCCATGACAGCTAGCGCAAACGAATTCCGAGAGAGTACTCCGGCCTGTGCATTTCCTGAAAGCGCGCAGCATTCTGAGCTTGTCGTCATCTGACACAAGTTGCAACCAGTCGCTGTCGTCAGGCATGCAAACTCCAGCGTGGTGGCACTGGTGCGTGCCGTTAGCAGCCACGGTATTTTCATTTTGCGCATGTGAGTCGCGTCCAAGAACGAACTTTCCCTTTCGCAGGCGTTTGATGTGTTTCTGTAGATGACGGCGCAGCTTACTCACAGAGTCATTGTGATCAAATGGTACAGACTGGAATGATAGAACACGTTTTAGGGTCTTGGAGGTTACCCGTTTGACGATCGAGGAAAGGAGATAGATTTGCATGTCTGTCGTATCGCGAGCAGAGCGACCGTTCTCTGCGCTGAACTGAGTAGACATATCTACGCACGCTGGCGCGCGGAGGTGCGTCGTTGGCGGAGAATCAGAATGACAAGACCCCGAGGCAACGTGAGCAACGATTTTATCTCGAATAGTGCCAGCAGTGTCGCCAGTGAGAAACGGAAGACCGTGGTGAGAAGCCGATGCGTTAAGATCGCGAAGCAGCCGCCCCTCCAACTTGTGAAGCGAATCCGAGGAGCTTGCAGGCACGTAGGACGAATATTCCTCAATCTGCTGAACATAGGAGCGAAGTGCGGCTTGAATAGATCGACGCAGATAGCGCCGATCGTCAACTGGAGAGAACGGCACCGACAAGGCCTCGCAGATGGACATTAAAGCCTGCGACGAAAGCTCCTCTGGGCCTGCGGCAAGCACGGATCGCAAAAGATCAACGGCTAGCCTGTGGCGTGAGGTGAGCTCTTTGAGATATCGACAGGACGGATGGCTCGCAGTCGATCCACTTTCGGCACAAGCGCCAGAAAACACATGCCGCAGGACTTTCGCGCGACGCTGGTCAGAGGAAAGGTCTTCAAGGAGACCGTGGCTCTCGGAAAAGGCACATAGGCCCGCATCGGTCATAGAGAAGAAGTGTTCATTGGAGTGACGAGGCACCGTATGCACAAAGGGCGATAGCACGGCCTGCACACGGGGGTGCAATTTCTCAATGCTGGATTGGGCGCGAAGCGGCATTTCAAAACCTGCGAGACATGAGGGACTCTTGCAATTGCGCGATTGCCGGCGTGTTACATACCTGTCAGTGGATGAGCCGGCCAAGAGTCGCGGGCTGGAGGGCAGTCCGCAGAGGCCGGACACGCGAGGCAAGGGAAACAAAGAAGCCACGGAGCAACACCACAGAGTCAGCAACTCCTGCGACGATAGGCCGCCACATACAGGAGGATGAGTTGGTCGGCCTGGCGTAGACGCGATGCACGAAAGGAGGACAGGAAGACCGTAGACGTTTTCAGAACCAGCGCCAAAGGACGCGCAAGCAAACAGTCGTACGACTCGTAGCCGCCGACTTCGGGCCGAAGAAGCACCATTTTCCGCGGATAATTCCCATAACAGGCAGGTGCAGCAGGAGGAACGTTTCGTATCAAAAGGTTTTCTATTGCGGATTCCGGCATCGAACGCTAAGACCTACTACCAAGGTAGCAGGAATCTACGTGCCACGACCGAACCAGAGAGACCTATCCTTCCAGAAGATACTGCGCAGCGCCTTAGCAGACTTCGCATGGCAATGCGCGGCGGCGTCGTACGGCTCCACGGGCTCGTCCTTGGGCAAGCGGACTTCTTCGGCGACGTCCTCAGCATCGTCCGCAGTGGAAGCATTACCGTCCGTCTTGGAGTGATTCTGCAAAACCTCCAGTTCAGATTGCGGCGCCGGGGTGTCATTCGCGGCGAACAGTGCGTCCGAGTCATTGCTGGTGGTAGCGGTGGGCAATAAGCACGACGGTTTGGTTCTCTTGGCGTCCCGAACGTCGTCCGAGTCGCTGTCGACCATAGCAGCTGCCAGGGCCTCCGCCTTGCGCTTTTGGCCAACAGAAAAGCGAGTTTCTCTCGTGGTCGTGAGGCCCGTCGCCGCCCGCCTCCCCGTAGGCGTCACGAATTCCCGGACTATATCATCGAAGACGGTGGTGATCCTCGGCGCCGAGGTGGAGAGGCGGACGAGCAGGGTGTCGGCCTTCACGCCGTCGAGCTTGAACCAGAGAATCAAGCGCCGGAAGGCGACGTGGACGTGGTTCCGGTTCCCAGCCATGATTCCGCCCTCGCCGCAGTAGAGATGCCAGGGTATCGTCCAATAGTCGGCCATGTGTTCGAAGAGCAGTCCCAGCTCGTTCAGCGCCGGCGTAAAGAGATCGTCATGCTCATCTCCGTTCACCCAGACTTCGCGGGAAGTTTTCCCAGTGGCGGCGTCCGTCGAGTGCTTCAGCATCGCCTCGCAGAGAATCTTGAAGCTCCTGGGTTCGTCGGAGACAGCGCCAAGTGGTAGAGCGCGCGCAAACGAATAAAGGAATACCCAGTAGATGGATTCAGCATCATGCCGCCAATCGTGACGGGTTTCGGGAATGACTGTCTTTGAAGCCTTGTTTTGGCTCCTGATCAGCTCGGCCGCGACGACTTGTTTGAACTTCTCGATGAAGCCCCGGTCGCCGTTCGGAAAAGCACGCTTGAAAAGCTCTGGTTGTCTCGTCTCGGCGGCTTCTAGAGCCTTGAGAAGGTCGCCCAGCGGTCTGCAGTTGAATTTTCGACGAGCAGAATGGGCGGCCAGGTATGTGGATACGAACATTGGTGTGCCCTTCAAGTCACCAGCGCTAGTCAGCGGACGAGCGATCACGAGCGACAAGGTATTGAACTTACGACTGTCTTCCTGACATCGACTGCGCCGGTCTCTAGCTCAACGAATGTCGTCGCGTGGTCGAGGTCGGTCAAGAGCACACAAGGCTGCCCATTCTCGTCGCCGCTGGTGTTCATGAGGTTGGGACAGCTGGACAGGGATGAACGACGTACAAGATCTTCTTGATGCATGGACGTTCTAAAACACAGTTCTTGCCGAGTATCGGGTGCGTCGTAAGGTAGTGCTGCGGCTTGCACATAACGTTGAAGTAGCTAACATCGCGATGTAGAACCCCGAGCTCGCAAACATGAGCATGGACTGTTTGTCATTAGCAGTCTAGACATCGCGATAAGTCAACGTCAACGTACCTTCGATCAGGTCATACATGACATCCAGCAGGTCCCCGGCGGTTTCGCACTGGCTAAGCGGCTGCCCAATGCTACCAAGATGCAAAATGTCCTTGACGCGCCCGATGGATTCATCTTCCCCCGAGAGATGGAAAACGGCGGTCGAGTCCGCACCACGCACGCTCGTGTCCGGATGATGGCGCACCAAGCCGGGCACCCAACCATCCTTATGCAACATATCAAGCAGCTGTTTTTCCGTCAAGCGCGAGGTAGTGCGTTGCCAGGAAAGCTTCCAAAATCCTTCGACGATACCGGTATCAAAGTTTGCGTCCAGTTTGGCCAAAAAATCGGGGTCGGTGCCAGGGTCGTTCTTGGGCAGGCGTCCAATCTCGAAGCAGGCAAAGGTAGTCCGCCCAGGAGCAGTGCCGACGTGGAATGGCATAACCGCGACGCCGGTGCCCGCTTTGCGGATGTCCCAGCGATGAAACTTCTGCTGCGCGACGCAATACTGCATGTCGATGTCTCGTTCATCCAGTGAGTGGTAGACCTGCACGACGTGCGCAATCCATGGCTCCAGCTTGTCCCAAAGGATAGGATCGGACTCGATCATGCCGCAGGGATTGAGCGAAGCAAGCTTCACGCGTCCCCGCTCGAGAGAAAAACCATGCACGGTGGTCAGATCGGGCCTGTAACGCTTGAGGCCAGTAAGGTAGGTCTTCAGCTGACCACCCACGGTGCCCGCGTCGAGCACCCTCTTGAGCTCTCCGACTTCCAGGAGCACAGACCAAGGTTGGAGCGATATATACTTTGGATTCGCGAGCGCGAGCAGTAGCTCGGCGGGTGACCCGCGGAAGCCGCAGACGTCGGGCTTGACTTCTAACGCGAGGTAGTCTCCTCCAGGAGGATTGTGGGGCCGCAGCGTGAAGATGACCGCGTCGCCTTTGCGCAAGCCGTGCGTATAATACGCTGCGCTGATGGAGTTGAGAAGCTGGACCGTGGGGCCGTATAACGCTTTCTCGAGGGTTGGGGGCAATCGAAGCAGCGCCTTGTGACTGGTCTTTACCTCGGCATCCGCGACGATAGCGTCGAGTATCGGTGTGTCGGGCACCTTCTTGGAATTCGTGCTGGCCAAGGGGTCAAGTACGGAGTCAACGTAGTCGTCCATGCGAGTCGCGTCAACGATGGCGGCCGATATTTTGTGCTGGACCTTGGAGTAAAGGTTGTCCGGCGGCGGCTGGCGTGAAACTTTCAGAGGCGAGTTCACTGTCATGACGATGAGCAAGCCAGCAAGGGGCGTGCAAGAGGATGTGGTGACAGCAACATCAGCGTAGAAGCCCACCTTATATATGTATCCGCTTAGCCGAGGCGTGGTACGGACAATTGAGGATTCGGAGGTCGTGGTTCAGCAGCAAGACGTGTTGACTCCGCCCGGAATCAGCCGGTCGGCACATGCACCAGTGACGTGGTGTGAGGCCCGTACGCCCGCTGCCTTCACAGTATGAAGATCTTGCTATTCCCGTCGCATCTCTACCTTCCAAAAACGTGAAAATATGTGCGCCAGAGTTGCTCGGAACATTTCACAAATTCGCTTCCACAACGCTTCCATTGGTCACAACAATCATTGCAAGGGTTGAAGAGGGCGATTGCAACCGTGGCAGAGACCTCACAAATGTCGACGTTCGTGTTACAATGTGTCCTGTTCAGCAATCAATCGTGCCACATTATAATTGGTTAAAACCAGTTGCAAATTGATCTCGATTTTTCCGACATTCCTCGAAACAGCAACGAAACAGACTGTGTACCTCTGCGCAATCGCTGTCCGTGATGGTCTCGCCAAAAAAGTGACGCAGGTAAAGCGTTGTCTTTGCGAACGTATCAAAGCATCCCGAGGAGTAAACGAGTTCGAAGCTGGAGTGGCCTGGACATACCTGCCCTCCCGAAACCCGAGCATGCACCCCTGGCGTCCAGCTTTTAGAGGGCTCCATCCGGTCCGCTTCAACATACTCCGCGTACTTTGCTTCGCCCGCGCTCTCAAACGCCCGAAACCGTATAACCCACCTGTGGCGTTTGTCATATGGACGGGCTTTTGAATCTAGAGCACGCTCCCGAACTCTCGTTCTCGTCGTACTTGGACGACATTATTTGGGGCCCGTTTACTTAGTTAATCGATGACCCTACTCCTTTCATGTTGCTTTGTCGTTCCGTCTTTTCTCGTTGCCGTTCATCCCAGGCTGGTGATGGAGCGTTTCTCCCACGACCCACTGACAGAGCTCGAATCAGTCGCATCGCTATCATCCCATGATGCCCGAAAGCTTCATTTTGAACTGCTCAGAGGAGAGCGAGAGTACAGGGCTGGCTGGGATTGTCTGGAATGCATTTGAGTGGCTCCCTGATGCTGAAGATGACCGAATTCTACAGATTTATCCCTTGTATCATAGCACCCAACAAAAGATTCTCTACAGTATGCTACAGTAGACATCTACTTCCATCCAAGCACTCTCGCTTTCAACTCGTTCGCCGCGCGTCTGCGCTCCTCGCGCGCGCCGCCGCGGCCGCCCAGCACGCTCTTGTTCTCGATCGCGCGGCGCGAGAGGTAGGGCATCACCTGCGGGGGCGTCAGCCTGGGATTCCAGAAGGATGTTGGAGACTGACCTCGGAAAGCGCGCCGTACGGCACGTACTTGATGACGAACGGGCTGGGCGCGCGCACGCGGTCGACGAGCTCGTTCGTCAGCCAGTCGCACATGCCGTACAGCTGGCCGATCGCCACGCGGTCCGCCACGGCCGCGTCGATGCTCACCACCTCCCCATCGCCATCCTCGGGCGAGGCGAGGCCGCGCGCGAGGAGCCCGCGCACGATGGCGTCGCACGACTGCGGGTTGTGCGTGCCGAAGAGCACGCCGATGCCCGGTTGTGTCGCTGTCTTGCTCAGCGCGAACCACGATTTGGACGAGGATGCGGAGGAGGAGAGGATGTCCGCGGCGACGGCGTCGAGGAGCAGCTTCGTGCACGCGGCGTACTGCGCGTCCGTGTCCTCGATGCGCTCCCACACGGGCGGCGGCGTGTCGATGCTCACTGTGGGCCCGGGCGCGATGGCGGGTGCGGAGTGGCCGGAGACGGGCAGGCGCGCGTACCGTGCGAGCTCGTGCGGGTGGTATGCGCCGCGCACGAGCTTCACGCCTAGTGCGTAGCCCTCGGCCTTCGCGTCTGCCAGCGCGTGTGTCAATTGGGCGTGTGTGCTAGAAGAGGGCTGGGTGAGCGATCGTGCGATGCGGGCAGGAAGCGGCAGGAGCGCACCGACGGAGGTACGCTTGGAATGTACCATAGACAAGAGGCTGCACGCCCGGCCCGCGGTTGAACTGGCGCTGCAGCGCGAGCGTGTAGGCGTCGATGGCGGGCTGCCACCACCTATACAGGAGCGTGTCGTCAGTCGAACATAAACCTGCGAATCGGCACCACGCACGTGTATTCCGCATCGATGATGATCTTGACGCCGCGGCGCTGTGCGTGCGCGCATATCTTGACCATGTCGTCTCTGAGGTCGCGCAGGACGGCGACATCATGGGCCGTGAGCTCGCCGATGACGGGCGCGCCGGCGCGGGAATCGAGCACGGCGAGGTCGGACGGGCGGGCGTGGCCGGGGAAGGGCACTGGTGTGCCTGGGAGCGGTGGGCGGGTGGTATCGAGATACGCGGACAGCACGCGCAGCGGTTCCGCGCTGGGCACGAGAGCGGACTGGCGATGCCGATCCCAACGTCACGTCAGAGGGCAATCATGGATAGTTCGGAATGAATGAATACTGACGAGCTTGACGGCGACCCACGTCTTGCGGCTCGTCGGCGGGAGGCCATGCGCGTCCTCGAAGTCGGCGGCGACGTCGATGCAGCGGAGCGTCTCGGCGACGCGGCGCTTGTATGCGCTGCCCTCGTTCGCGCCGGTCGCGTCCTCGTCGTCCTCGACGCTGTACGCGAACAGCGCGCCCTTGTTGTCGCGCCGCAGCGCCTCGAGCACGGGCAGGGTCTCGAGCGCTGTGTCTCCGCCGACGAACTGGGGTATTCACTGTCAGTATATGCGGGCCGCCGATAAGCCCCATCGCCGGCGCACCTGGGCATAGAACGTGCGGCGCACAATGGCATTGGTGATGCCGGAAACAAGTGGGACGGATGTGAGCGCGGCGAGGATGGCGGGGGAGTGGTCGACGAGGAACGGCACGGAGCAGAGCGAGTAGACGAAATGGGCGCGGAAGACGGAGGACAGCGGCGTCGGGCGGCGGCGGGTGCGGTCGTCGTTACGCAGGTGCGGGCGGGAGAGCGCGACGGCGGCGGCGACGGCGACGAGCGTGCGTGCGCGCGGGGCGAACGCCATCTGCAATGAGTCGAGGTCCGGGCGGACGAGCCGGACGCCCTTTTGAGCTCCGAGTCAGCCGCCGTGCGCGGTCACGCCTGCCGCTTTACATACACCCATGCCGAAACGCAAAGACACATCCAACGACTCGGACGACGAGGACGGCGTGCGTTGTCTGCTATTGCCCGAAAAATGCTGGCCGGCCTGCTAAATCTCAGTCCAGGGCATCGTCCAGGTCGACTTCGAGTTCTTCGACCCCAATGCCAACGACTACCACGCGCTCAAGAACCTGCTCAACCAGCTGCTGCAGTCGGACGCCCAGCAGCTGGCCGTCGAGGCGCTCGCGGAGCTGCTCGTCGCCCAGACGCTCGTCGGCACGACCGTCAAAACGGACGGCAAGGACAGCGACCCCTACGCCTTTCTCTCCGTCGTCAACCTCGACGTGCACAAGGTCTGCGATCGCAATTTCCTGTATGCTGCCTATGTTGAACAACTGTCTTTGCAGGACCATCCATCCGTTAGCGCCTTGCGATCGTACATCTCCTCAAAACACGCGTCCATCGCGCCGCTGCTGCAGTCGGCGCAGGTCGGCCTCGTCATCAGCGAGCGCCTGATCAACATGCCCGTGCAGGTCGTGCCGCCCATGTACCGCATGCTGCTGGACGAGATCCAGTGGGCGATCGACGACAACGAGCCCTACACCTTCTCGCACTATGTCTTCCTCAGCCGCACCTACACGCCCACGCCCGAGCAGGAGATGGACTGGCAGTCCGACGCGCCCCAGCAGGCCAAGCGCCGGCGCGCCGACGACGTCGAGGAGGCCAGGACGCGCAGCTTCCACTTTGAGGACGACGTGATCGCCAAGGTGAGCAAGGATTCTCCCTGCCACAGTGTCGCAAAGCTGATGGCGTTGCATTGCAGTATGCGAGCGCAGTGGCCGACTACGCGTTCACGCGCGCGGAGAAGCGCGACAGCGAGAGCCTCGGCGTCGAGACGGGCGGCCGCCTCATGCTGCTCGACGCCGCGAAGCTGCCCGCCGTCGTCGAGGAAATGACGCGCGTCTTTGCCGTGCCCGCGTCCTGACCGCTGACCGTCTTCCACGTCCACCAGCTCAAAAACAGGCTATAAACTGTTGTAATTCTACCTCTAATGCATAGAATCCCGGGCTCGGATTGCCCGTAAGTGACTACCAAGACTTCCCTGAGTTTCCCCGCGTTGGAACATGGTGACGGTCGCTAGAGGAGCCCCCCGTTTGTGGCCAACTTATGGCTCGTGTCATCTTTGCTTGCGCACAAGACGCCAGACCGGCCAGTGGCTGGGATACTTAGCGTCTGTCTAGTAATGTAGGCAATTACCGTCCCGGATCCTGCTCACACCCACCGACCAAGGCAGGACATCAAGGTGCAATTGTAACTGAATCAGGTATGTTCACCAATGTTGTCGGTTTGCAAGGCCGCGCTAAATGTGGCTGCTTCAGATGCAACCATCAAGTATGCGGCCGTGCACATACTATACTGCAACCTTACTTGGGCTTCTCATCGTCCACAGACTCGCCAATCATCGATAAATTCAACTCCCTAACGGCTCGGTTCACTGAGCGCATCAGGGCTTATCTCCAAGCGGACCGCGACCAGCCTCGACAATGGCTACCGCGGACGGACGCCTCGGACGGAACTCCACGCTGGACCATTGAAGAAGAAAACGAGCTATGCGCCCTAGATATACCTGCGCTCCCCATTCCTCAGCATGCGCCGTACGACCCTGATTTACTTCTCTATCGTGCTGGGCAACTCGAGAGCCTGGACAACGCGTTTTCCTGCCGTCTGGCATCCGTTCTTGAATCTGAATCGCACAGGTTACACGTTTCTCATTATCCTCCCGCACAAGCAGCTGATTACTCCGCAGCCTTATTGTCAATGCGTCTGGAACAGGAAAGACACGCCTTCTGTTTGAAGTCTTGAGCCGCCGCTGGGGACTTTACTTCACCTGCTTCTCCCATCGTATGGCGAGTCCATACGGATCAGTGGACATCAGCTCAGTCTTCAACGAACTGTCTCTCGTCAGCATCAACCAAGGGGCGTCTCGAGACTACTCGAGTCCAAGGTTCCACTTCTCGAAGGAAAAACTGCTTCAGAATCGGCAAATCACTTATACCGCGTTCTACAGCGTCTTTCTCACGCGGCTACTCGTTTTGAACCACTTTTGCTCGATTGGGGCAAGTCTGGGCCTGCCGGAGGATGTGCTACGGCGTCGTTGGTTTTTGTTGCAGCTGCGACCGTGCGAGCTGATTCAACACGAGTTGTTTGCCTTCGTTTCCGAGCAGCTCGGCCTCTTTCCCCTCGAACTGCTGATCGCAGAGACGCAGGCGGCCATTGCACAATGCATTTACCAACTTCAGTTCGTCGCCTTGGATGAGGCGCAAATCGCGATGGGCTCCTTCAGCGCTGCGTTCGCGACCACGGACGGCAAGAATCGCGCTCCTATTCTTCGGGAACTTGTTCATTGCCTGGCGTCAGCGTTCCCCCAGCAGCGGCTTCTGGTCGCAGGAACACATGTCCGAATGAGCGTCGTCACGGATGCGATCTCCGACGTATCTTCGCCTTACGCCAGCTTCAAATTTGTTTACTCCCTGGGCTGCTTCGACACGATTGAAAAGACAACGCATTATCTCCGCCACTTCTTTGGAGAAACTATCACGGGCAGAGATTGTGCAGAGGTACACAGTCTGTTGCGAGGAAGGTACGGCGGGGAGTCCCAGAGCACTTTTCTCTTCTCCGATGTTAACTTGTTCTTCGCAGACACAGATTCCTTACGATGTTTGTGGCGCACGTGTTGGTAGAGGGGTTTCGGGAGATGGACCGCGTCATGAACTCATTACAGACGGTTCTCACAGGCTACCGTCGCCCCGGCACAGGGTACCTGCATCTTCCCTATGAGCTCATCCTCCGCAATTCGCAACTTGACCGTGCGTCTATACATATGCTATGGTGGAGGGTGTGCGCTGACTTTCACAGACAGTCTGTTGCTGCGCCATGCGCGGCAAGCTACATTCCGCTTCGTCTTCCATCGTGAAGAAACAACCTTCTCGGAGGACGCCGTCTCCATCGTGAAGCTCGGAATCGGTCTTTTCTGCGACCCAAACGCATCGGCGATGATCTTCGAGCCGCTTATCTTCTACCGGCTCGTCTCGTGGCTGCTCAAATCGTCGGAAGGCGACATAGGCGGCATCATCCGTCTCCGCACGCTCGACCCCAGCATCTCAGTCCTAGTGTAGCCGATGTTCGGTTCGGTGCGGTTCGGCGGCAATTTTTCCGAACCTCGAACCGAACCTGGTCCCGAACCATCAAACCCGAACCTGGGGTTCGGTTCGGGTTCGGTTCGGGGTTCGAACCTTGAACACACTATATAATAATAAATAAATATTTTAAATACTTGTACAAAGCACATATGGATGGTGGTTGATCATAATTCATCATTATGACTCTCTGTTAATGTTATCAGGTCTTGCAGAGCCTGATTTTAGAGCTGCAAGCTTGCATATCACATCGTGGGAATGTATTATGTCATCTGATTGCCTCCTCAACTCCTTGCCAACAATGCCTAAGGTTTGATAGACACCTTCGTAGAGCTGATATACATGTTACATAAGCAGAACTGGGACAAAGGTGGTCTCTAAGCCAACAAAAGTTGAGATGTCTGAGCTTTATATAGGAGGAGGTTCGCAGGTTCGGTTCGGTTTGAACACGGTTCGGACGAGGTTCGGCTTGGCACTGAACCTGAACCTGAACCAGCCCGAACCTCGGTTCGGTTCGGGTTCGGTTCGGGGGTTCGGAGGTTCGCGAACCGGACTCCGGCTACACTACTCAGTCCGCGGCGTCGACTTTACAGCAGGTCTCGCGTCGTACCTTTGGACGGCATTTTCGGGTTCCGGGAGACAGCTGGACCACAGCCTCACATTCGAAGGCCGCGCGCCGTTCTGGAGCGCGCACTATGCAAAGCTCGTGCTGCCTTCATCTTTCGCTGGTAAGCTAGCTGAAGCCGACCAACCGTCGGACCACGCGTTGTCCGTCGCGCGACACCCCGGCGAGGTGTTCGAGTGGCTACACGCGGGGGAGTGCCCCTTCCTCATTCCCGACAGCCAGTTCGGCGCGGACTTGCTGTTTTTCCTACGAGTTGAGGACGTCGGCACGATTCTCGTCTCCGTCTTCACGCATCCCTTCGCCGCCGACCGTGCCCACCGGAATCCCACGGTCAGCCCGAAGGACCCTACATCGTTCTATACCGATGTACGTCTCCATATTAATCTCCACGGTTCAATGCCCATGCACCGATCTCATTCAAAACTCACAGTCCCCAGAACATCGTCAGAAGCTTCTTTCCGTGCTGCGGGATCTCCCAGCCGTGCCATTAACCCTGGCGTCCAGGTCTCCCAGTGCGGGGACCCAGGCTCACCCCGTGCGCTTCAACGTCCTCCGCGTGCTTTGCTTCGCTCGTGCTCTCAAACGGGCGAAGCCTTACAACCCTCCTGTGGCATGTGTTGATATGGACTCGCTGCTGAAGCTAGAGCATGCTCCTGAAGTTTCGTTCTCATACCTGGACGATATCGTTTGGGGCCCATTTACTTAGCATTTGTCAATTACTGTAATCTCCCGATTTTGTGTTGTTTTGTCGTTCGGTCTGCTTGCACTGGTTTCCTTGCCTAGTGTTGGAGCGATTTAATTCTACCACAGACGCGCATGCTGTCTGGCGAATATTTCCACAAATAGACGCTTTTGGTGAGGATAGCATTCAAGCCACCCATATGCATTTAGACAGAAAATACGCATATACAGTAAATCTCAGTGCAGGGCTAGGGCATCGTCCAGGTCGACTTCGAGTTCTTCGACCCCAATGCCAACGACTACCACGCGCTCAAGAGTCTGCTGTGTGAGAATTCTATCTTATCATTGGGTTGTGTCCGTGCTCCGTTCATACGGGCATCGGAGTTGCCCCTGATTCCGGCATCCGTTTGTCCGCAACCGTGTCCGTACGCGTAGACAAACGGAATATCACCTTCTGTCCCTGCACCCGTCGACCGAAATCCTGACACAAACGGATCACGGCTGGCACCCGTTCACCACTGCAAGCCTTCATGAGTGCATGGAGCAACGTTGCTGCTGGTCGGAGGATCCGGCAACGCACTGGATGCTGCACTGGTCGGAGGATCTGCCATCCAAGCCGCTGGTCAGAGGATCCGGCACCCATAGCCGCTGGTCAGAGGATCCGGCACCCCCCACTCCATATTTCCATGTCGACGGTGTGCACCTTGGCCACCGGCGGCCCGCTTTCTTCCGGTTCGTGGATTCCGGCATCCACCGGTGAAAATCCTGCTTTCATCTTTCCGCCGCCGCCGCTGTCCATCACCTTCCTGTCTGCTTTCCCCGCATCACCGCCATGTCTGTCAAGCTCGGAGGCTTTACCATCACATTCCTGTCGCCGACCAACTACGAGCCCTGGCGCAAAACCGTTTCGGCTTACTTCCAGCTCGCCGGTCTCCGCAAGTTCCTTCTCGGCACCGCCACCGTTTCCGATTATGGCTCTGCGGCCGAGTACGAGGCTAAGGCCGACGACGCTCGCTCGAATCTTGTGCTCTGCATCGGCTTCGCTATGCTCGCGCAGGTCTACGAGACCGACTCCGCTAAGGACATCTGGGACCGTCTCGAGCAGTACTATCGGCCCAAGGGTTTCGGCGCCAACCTCTCGTACTTCGCAGCCTTCCTCACGAAGCGCTTTGTCTATGGTCGCCACACCGGCCAGTCCTGGTGCTCGGAGATCGACTCCGAGGTCGTTCGGCTCAAGGCGCTCGGCATCACCATCACGGACTTCACCATCGTGTACGTGCTTTTGACCGGTCTGGGTCCCGACTGGGAGGTCTTCATCACCACGCTCGACGCTGCCGACAAGAATGCGACAAAGCCGGAGTACGTCAAGCGCCGAATCATGAACGAGTGGGCAAAGCGTGAGTCGCGCGCTGACCCCGAGGATATCGAGCGAACCGAGGACCGAGCCATGGCCGCCAACCATGCCCGACATCGTCTTCCTCTTGCTCGCTCTCGTGCTTCCCCTACTCCTACCACTGCTCGCCGCCCACCCGCTCGC
The DNA here is from genome assembly GCA_037042885.1 of Auricularia sp. M12. Taxonomy (NCBI): domain Eukaryota; kingdom Fungi; phylum Basidiomycota; class Agaricomycetes; order Auriculariales; family Auriculariaceae; genus Auricularia; species Auricularia sp. M12. The sequence goes on from CM073211.1 coordinate 2,650,646, forward strand.
CCTTCGTCCGACCCACCTCGCAGAGTAGCTATCAACAGCAACCCCGATTGTCACCGCTGCAGCCTCATCGGGCACATCGCCGCCAACTGCGACATCCACCTCGACGGCGACCGCTACATGACCGAGGACGAAGTTGCGTCACTCGGATTTCGGGGCGTAGCCACTGCTGCTGCAAAGGGCAACGATGACGATGAGGACGACGATGGCGAGGACGACGACGTGGTGGCTTTCTCTTTCTAACCGCTGCTGGTTCCAAGGGGAGTATTCACTCTGCACGTTCAAAGGGGAGTGTGAGAATTCTATCTTATCATTGGGTTGTGTCCGTGCTCCGTTCATACGGGCATCGGAGTTGCCCCTGATTCCGGCATCCGTTTGTCCGCAACCGTGTCCGTACGCGTAGACAAACGGAATATCACCTTCTGTCCCTGCACCCGTCGACCGAAATCCTGACATGCTGAACCAGCTGCTGCAGTCGGACGCCCAGCAGCTGGCCGTGGAGGCACTGGTGGACCTGCTCGTCGCGCAGACGCTGGTCGGCACGACCGTCAAAACGGACGGCAAGGACAGCGACCTTGACGTGCACAAGGTTTGCGATCGCAACTTCCTGTCGCTACCCACATTGAACAAATGTCTTTGCAGGGCCATCCATCCGTTAGCGCCTTGCGATCGTACATCTCCTCAAAACACGCCTCCATCGCGCCGCTGCTGCAGTCGGCGCAGGTCGGGCTCGTTATCAGCGAGCGCCTGATCAACATGCCCGTGCAGGTCGTGTCGCCCACGTACCGCATGCTGCTGGACGAGATCCAGTGGGCGATCGACGACAACGAGCCCTGCACTACGTCTTCCTCAGCCGCACCTATATGTTGATGGCATTGCATGGCAGTATGCGCGCGCGTCGGTGGCCGACTCCGCGTTCGCGCGCGCCGAAAAGCGCGACAGCGAGAGCCTCGGCGTCGAGACGGGCGGCCGCCTCATGCTGCTCGACGCCGCGAAGCTGCCCGCCGTTGTACTAGAGGAGATGGCGCGCGTCTTTGCCGTGCCCGCGTCCTCCGCAAGCTCAAAAACAGGCTATATACTGTTGTACTTCTACCTCTAATGCATCCCGGGGTCGGATTGCTCATGAGGAAACTGAGACTAAGAACTCCTGAGTTTCCCCGCGTTGGAACATGGTGACGGTCGCTAGAGGGTCCCCCTGTTTGTGGCCAATGCCATCTTTGCTTGGGCACAAGAGGCCAGAGGCGAAAGCACAAGCCGGCCAGTGGCTGGGATACTTACTTAGTGTCTGTCTAGTACTGTCAGAGATGAGAGCAGGTCAGCGCCCCTCGAGACGTCGTTGGGTTCTAGTCGACAATCGTTGATCGTGGCATCAGCCGGCAAGCTTGGACCGCGGCGCACATTGGACCCGGGGTTCTGCCTCTGCCCGTGTCGCCTTTCCTCCTCTTCCCCTCCGAGCCCCCTTTCCTCCCCGCCTTCTTTCCCTTTTTTCATTCCGGCCCGCCGTCGACGAAGGGAAAAAGCCTGCGCACCATGGGGACGTGCCTCTCGCTCAGCGGCGACCAGACCGACGAGGACAAGCGCCTCAACAGGGAGGCTGAAAAGCAGCTCAAAGAGGCCCGTACTCCTCCACTCGTCATATTCAGATAATCCTGGTGCTCATACCTGTCTACAGGCAAAGAAGAAGCTCGACGCCGAGGTCAAGGTGCTGCTCCTGGGCTCGGGCGACTCGGGCAAATCGACGATTCTCAAGGTCTGTCCCACTGGCACTCGGCGCAGAACGCACAATCCGACGTCTGACTCTACGCTTTGCAGCAAATGCGGCTGATCCACAACCAGCCATTCAGCAAGCAGGAGATCGAGACCTTCCGCCAGCTCGTCTTTGGCAACATCACCCACGGCTTCCGCAACCTGCTCGAGTCCATGGACGGCTTCGGGCTCAAGGTCGCCGACTCCAACGCCGTCAGTCTTCAGCCCACTGTCGCAGCCCTGGCCTGCGTGTGCTGACATCCAGGAACGGCTCAGGAGCACGTAGCGCTCGTGGAGTCCGCCTCGGACCTTCGCGACGGCGAGCCGTTCCCGATAGAGTTTCTCGAACCGCTGCGCGCGCTCTGGGCCGATCCCGCCGTCCAGCGCGCCTGGGAACGCGGCAACGAGGCCGCGCTGCCGGAAAAGTGCGCCTTCTCGCTCCGAATTCTCGACGGCTAACCGAGCTGCTGTTCTCGCGTGCAGCCTCGCATAGTGCGTCCACGATCCCGCAGCGGCCTGCGTCTGAGGCTGACGCGGACGCGCTTCCTCCCTCTCCTGCAGCTTCTTTGCCGACCTTGATCGGCTATTCGACCCGCGCTACTCGCCCTCGGAACAGGTGCGTCTTCGCTTGCGCCGTGCAGTTGTTACGCTCTGCGCTCGCGTGGGCGTCCCGCTGATTGACACCCTCGCTTGCACTCGGCTTCGCTGCCTTCAGGACATCCTCCGGTGTCGCGCGCGCACGACAGGCATCATCGAGACCAAGTTCGACCTCAAGACGCACCAGCTGCACATGCTGGACGTCGGCGGCCAGAAGAGCGAGCGCCGGAAGTGGATACACTGCTTCCAGGACGTGACTTCCATCCTCTTCCTCGTCTCGCTCTCCGGCTACGACCAGTGTCTAGTGGAGGACAAGGATGCAGTACGCCCACCCCCTTGCCGTTTCTGCTCCCTTGGCTGGTAAGGTAACATTGCGAATTGCGAACCCGCAGAACCAGATGCAGGATGCTATGGCCATATGGGATCAAATATGTCACTCGCAGTGGTTCAAAAACACATCCATCGTGCGCCACCTCTTTCCTAGTTTGCGCGTTTATTCAGGATACATTGCGGTGCTGATGATGTTATCATTATTGCATTTGCGCAGATTTTGTTCTTGAACAAGGTCGATCTCTTCACTGAGAAGATTGCGCACTCGCACATCAAGACTGTGTTTCCTGTGCGTGCGCGTGCCCGCCCCCTGGTCTGGTGTGCCCTGACGAGAAGTGCACTAACGCTCTGTCCGCATGACAGGACTTTGACGGTCCGTGGCGCCCCGCCCAGATATCCTCTTTGGGATGGGAGATTAGCAGGCACGCTGACATGATGTGTGGCATCTTGCCCTTTTTCTTTTCTGCAGGCAAGGAGGGCGACGTGGACGCGGGCAAGGAGTACTTCAAGAAGCGGTTCCTGCGATTAAGTACCAAATCGAATCGCGTGAAGGAGCGCGAAATATACATCCAGTACGTGCTTGCTAAGACCGGCAGTTGGGGGCTCATTTGCAATGAAACTTCAAACAGCTTTACGACCGCGACCGACACGAAACTTCTGACCAAGGTTATGGCCGCAGTAGAAGGTGCGCCGTGGTCTCGTCTCTTCGAGAATCCGCCTACTGACGCCCGGTCCGAATCTGTCCCGCAGAGTGAGTAATTGTTCCCCAACCGTCCCCCCGTTTTATCCACCGTGCGCTCAACCCCGTTCCCTCCCCGCCGCGCGCGCTTCGCCTTTTTTCTCACCTTCGCTTTCATTTTCGTCTCTTTTTTATTTCTTTTAACCACATTTCGCCGACACCCGTCCCTCCCCGTTTTTAACCCCTCTTCGCCCTATTCAGTATCGTGTTGCGCGACAACTTGTCCCGGGCGGCGTTGATTTGAATTGTTCTGACGTGTTGCCTTTTTTTTCCCCAATCCTCTCTCTCTGTCTTCCTCCGTGTCATCTTCTCTCACACACACACTCTGTCTGCACTCTGCAAATCGCTGTGGCTTTGGCTGGCGTCTGTTTTCGCTCCGCTCCCCGTCCGCGCTCGGCTCGCGCACGCTCTTACCCCCCACAAACTGCACATCTGTCCTCCTTCCCGCCCGTGTGCCACCCTCTCCTCCCTTACCGCTGTCTACTGCGTTCTTCCCTGCGCGTCGCCTGTCGTCGTCACACACACACTCTCTCGCTCGCTCGCTTGCTCGCCGCCTGTTACTATGGTATACTCCTGCTACTGCCTTGCCTTGCCTTGCCATGCATCACAACATCTCGTCATCGCCGATCCGATCCACGCGTGTCACGGAATAACGAATCGGGGAACCTCTTCCGCGGAACGCAAACAACTGGGCGTGTCGTTTGTGTTGCGGCGCTTCTAAACACCGCCGGCGGCGCACAATTGCACATCACCGGAATCCGGGCTTCCTTTCCGCCGCCACGATTGTGCTGCTTCTTGCGCTTTCGGTTTCGATCGTGCAGTTCGATCCTGTCCACAAACGTACGTGTTTTACATGTGCCGCGGAGGTGTCTGCGTCCGGCAGGGCTGACGGGACCCTTGCCTCCAATGCAGATACGGCAGATCATGCTGTAGGACGGCCCGCCGCTGGATCGACACCGCGCCGCCCCCCCAGCACACCAGGCGCCACCGCTATCGTACTCTACTGTAAAAATCTGCGCAGTCCCCCCAGCCCCCACCCGCGCCTCCACCCCCATCCCGCGTCCCCCACCCTCCTTATTATCGCTTTCAGACCACCCACCCCATTCCCATAGCCTAGCCTACACCCCCCGCATCCCCCTCTACCAGTATTGTACAGTTTATACCTCCCGTGGATCCCTGGACTGGATCGAGCGTCGCGCGCCCGCTTTTTCGTCGAGGAAGGGCGGGAGAGCACACACAGTGTATGTCGGAGTCGAGTGTCGAATCGAGTCGCGGAGCGAACGGATGTCGAGTTGCAGTTTGCCGAGGTGGAGAGATGTGGGAGGGGATGGAGTGGAGTGGAGAGGAATCCTCAGGCATACTGTAGGATAGAGGGAGAGAGTGTCAGTCACGTCGTCATTCATCGTTCGCTTTTATATGGAAATCGAGCCTCGTGTTGTCGGGAGGATCTGGTTGAACGTTTTTGGAGAGATGGATGGATCAAGTGTGGACAGTGGCGGCGGGAAAAGAAAGGGAAAGTGATGGCCATGCTTAAATATGTATAATGACGGGGGATTAGGCGACTGAATGCGGCTACCCGGCGCCGTCGGCGGATGCGTACAAGTGGTAAACATGTCCGTCGACCGGTAGCGCGCGCTAGAACCTCGCGATAGAGGAAAAAGTGGCGACTAGGGCAAGGGTGTAGACAGGGAAAGGAAAGGAACGCACCCGAGTAAACGTGCCCTTGGTCAGGAACGTCTCCTTGACGGGCGGGCCGTCGCGCGATGTGTAGAGGCTCTTGAGCGCCGGGCTGAGCGTCGCCTTGGCGGCGTTAGCCTCCGCTTCTGCGACGGCGAGCGCCTTGCGGGCCGAGATCGCGACGTTGACGTTAGTTGTTGGCGCGGACTTGGTCTTCTTGCTCGCGGGGCCGTCCTCGGCGGTGGCGGTCTTGTCCTTCTTGCGCTTCTTCGTCGGCGCAGGCAGCGCGGCACGCAAGGCCGCTTCTTCCTCCGGAGACGGGTTGAGCGGGCGGACGTCGGAGGCGGGCGAATACTTGAGCTGGCACTGCGGGCACACGGCGTTCTCGCCCGGCTGGGGAGCCAGGGCGCGCAGGCCGCCGGCGGAGAAGACGTGGCCGCATGGGACGAGGTAGACGAAGGGGACGAGGCCCGACATCTCCTTCTGCGTCAGCGGGCACACGAACTGCGCGCGCTCCGGCGCGCCGGGCTCGGGCGGCGAGCTGGGGGCTGGCGCGGGGTTGGGCGTGAGCTGCAGGGTCCGGACGTCCTTTTTATTATCTCTCGGTCAGCATATGGTGTGGCGCAGCGCTGAGCCCGGTCATGCGCACCTTGAGCGATCGAATGTGGCCGCAGATGTCCGCGCCGTCGCCGTAAGCGTTCTTATCGAGCAGATACTCCAGTATGGCGTCCTTGTTGTAAAGTTTGCCGAGGGCGCAGGAAACAATCGGCTCTTGCAGCGGACGCTGGGCGGGGTGTGAGCCTACTGAGTGTCTCGGACGAAGCTTACGAACCTTGGACAGCGCACAGAAAAACCAGCGTGCGATCATCTGGCTGTGCTTGTCCGCCTGCTCAGCCTGCATTGCTGGTCAGCACGCGCTGCTGCTGCTGCTGACCCGAGTCAGTTGGACGCACCTTTGGCTTTGAGCGCACCAGGTCTCGGCGGTCTGGGATACTTCCTGGTGACACCAACATGAGCACGGGATATTCGTTATTGGGTAGTTGAGCGTACCTCCATCATTGCCCATGGCTGGCGGCGAGGGAGATGGTGGTGGTGCAGGGACAAGAAGCGTCCGGCGCGGGATCAAACATCCCGTTTCTGTCTTGAACTCTTGCGCCCGATGCCGTCCCCGGCCGTGTTGCACGCCGCGCTCAGACTGGGCGCTGTCGCCCTCAGACGCGCCGAGCCCGAGCCCGAGCCCGTCGACTCGCCCGCGCTCTGGTGGAAGCTCGGCATTTCCGCCTGCCTCATCGTCGCGGGCGGCATATTCGCAGGGTGCGCCGCCGTCCGCCGCAGCCGGCACGCCCGCTGACCCCCGCCGCCGCAGGCTCACGCTCGGGCTGATGGGCCTCGACGAGCTCAACCTGCGCGTGCTGTCGCTGTCGAGCGACGACGAGAAGGAGCGCGACAACGCGCGCAAGGGTGCGTTTGGCAATCGGCCAACCTGAATGCGCCGAAATGCCGACGGTCTTGCTCGCTGCAGTCCTCAACCTGCTCAACAAGGGCCGCCACTGGGTCCTCGTCGTGCGTGCCGTGTCCATGTCTGCTGCGACCGCTCACGCCCACTGCCTTAGTCGCTGCTGCTGTCCAATGTTGTGCGTACGCCGTATCACCGGCTGCCGAACGCCGTCCGTCTGCCGCTCAGGCTAAGGCAATGCCTGATCACAGGTCGTCAACGAGAGCTTGCCCATCTTCCTGGACAGCGCCGTATGTAAAATGTTGTACGCGTACATGACACCCGCTGAGCGACGCGTCTCAGATCGGCGGTGGCGTCGCGGCCGTGGTCATCTCGACCACCATGATCGGTACGTGCGCGCGGGCGTTTGCAACACCAAGCCCGCAATGCTTATCTCGCGTGCAGTGATATTTGGGTGAGCCATTATGCAGCATATATGCTCACACGAGCACCGACCAAGGCATACAGCGAGTGCGTAGACTTTCTCGGGCAGGCATACACAGCATCTAACCACCGTGCCGAACGTCCAGGGTGATTCCTCAAGCAATATGTTCGCGATACGGCCTATCCATCGGCGCAAGGTGTGCACCCGGCGTTCTCGCACTGATGTGGTTACTCTGTACACGTCCCCATTTACCTGTGGCGGGCAAAGCTGACTTCATTTGCTGTAGCCCCCATCGCCTGGCCCACGGCGAAACTGCTGGACCGCGTCCTCGGCAGGGAGGAAGAGCACACCTACAAGAAGGCCGAACTGCGCACCTTCCTCCAGTTCCACCGCGAAGGCGAGGAGCCGCTGCGCGACGACGAGATCACCATCCTCAACGGCGTGCTGTCGCTCAACGAGAAGAAGGTCACGGAAATCATGACACCCATGAAGGACGTCTTCACGCTGTCTCAGGACGACGTTCTGGACCACCATATGGTTGATAAACTGTACGTGCAACATTTCCGCTTTATTCCTGACTTCTAAGCTGACGCGTGTCGACCTGTAAGTCTCATGAGCGGGTTCTCGCGCGTGCCAGTGCACGAGCCTGGGCATAAGGATAGCTTCGTTGGCTTGCTGCTCCTCAAGAAGGTGCGTGCGCTGTGCACGATGGCATGGTCACTGAAAGCCAATCGCTCTGTTGCAGCTGCTCACGTACGACCCGGACGACAAGAAGAAGGTCAGCGAGTTCGCGCTGTCCATCCTTCCTGAGGCAGAAACGGGCATCAACTGCTTCCAAGCCCTCGAGTGCGTTCACCCCTTCATCTCATCCCATCTCCTTCATGCACCGTCGTTGTCATGCTCAACTCTCTGCACTCCCCAGCTACTTCCAGACCGGCCGCGCGCACTTACTCCTCGTGTCCAACACGCCGGGCGAGCCGGGCGGCGCGGTGGGCGTCGTGACGCTCGAGGACGTGATCGAGGAGATCATCGACGAGGAGATCGTCGACGAGACGGACCAGTACGAGAGCAACCACAGCAAGCGGCGCGCGAAGCGTATGGGCACTGCGGCCATCATGAAAGGGTAATGCAGCACCTTTCCCTCTACGCATCCGCAAAATCCCTCGTCGGTGCGCTGATGTCGAATTTTCTCTCTTCTCTCAGCATCGTTGAGCGCAAGCTCAACAAGGCGACGGACGGCCCGGAGCCCGTCAACGCGAGCACCAAGCTCGTCGCTGCAAACGGCAAGCAGCAGCCGCAGAATTACGGCTCTGCGTCGTGAGGCTGAGGAGATGCCAAATATTGGCGGCGTTTCTGAGTCGCAGTCGATTTCAGGGTTCTCTACACACATACTTACATACATACCCTCGTGCACTCTCTACTCTCTACCTTGTTGTCGTTCGCTTTCCCTCTCCTGCAAAGTAACCAAGTATTATCCTGGTAGTGGGAGATAATTGCAGTATAACACATATTTTTATGCTGTTACAATGGGCTGTAAAGGCGGACGCACGGAACCGCCCACACTCGTTTAATCATTATAGCAGTTATTCGAGCTCTTCCGTTGGCCGTGCGAACATGCTGCTTGGGATGCGCGGGCGTCCGAAGAGAAATTCGACAGCGCTTGGATTGCAGCAGACCGGCGGTGACATTGATAGGGGCGAATCGTTACAGTAAGGGGCGGAAGCAAAACGTCAACCGAGCCACGTGACCGCAGGCAAGCTCCGGCACTTGTCCTCATTCTTCTCGCAATCCATCTGCGATGAGCTACCGGCGTCCATACCCTTCCTGGTGGTGGAAGCTGCTCCCAGGCAACGCATACGCGTCGTGGGGGCCGCCGACTTGTACCCTCGGCGCCGCCTCGGAGCTTCGTTGACTGGAGCACGTGACTGAAACGAGAGTACTTAGTTCAGTCGGGATCCGCCGCAATCCTCCGCACCTTTCCTTTTGCCTGTTCCCCCACCGTGCGCGATGAACTGCGAAACGTCCTTCGATGACTACTGGGCATCCTTGCCGAGCGTACACGACATCCGCATGATGTATGCCTCAGCGCAGGTCCCAGCGCCACCCGTGGCACCCACGGTCCCCGTCACTGCCGCTGGCGACACCCACGCCGTCCGCATCGCCACCCCCAAACGACAATGCACGCACCGCTGATGTGGCCAACCCCGACTACGGCGACGAGGCAGGCGCAGATGGCGGCGACGACGAGGTCGATGCAGCCGACTACGACAGCAGCTCGTTCGCCCGCACGCTTGCCGAGGCCGACGACACCCACAGCGACGGCGGCGAGACGTCCACCACACTACCGGCTTCGGATGACAATGCCCCCCGATGCCTGCCCAGGCTCAGCCCCAGCTGGTCTGGCGGCTGCGAGTCAACGCGTTGTCGTGGGGCCCGCCGATCTGCCTTGTGCTCGTGCTGCTATATGGAGACGACGCCATGGACATGAGCGCCCATCTGGAAAGCTCCGACGACGATGCCATGGAGGGCCTGTCCCGCGATGGCGACCGCTCGATGGGCTCGTATGATGACTCCGGCGACAAAATGGAGTGGGTCCGCGAGTATGATGAGGGCTCCACGCAGTCCTACAGCGCCGATGACAGAAACGCGGAGTCCGACAGCAAGGACGACGAGGAGGCCGAGTCCGCTTACAGCGAACAAGACGCCGTAATGGAGTATTTGCCGCTGGCGTCCCCGGCGTCGCTCGCCACCACCATTAAGATGGGGTCGCCAACGCCGGCGGCCCCACTGCTTGTGCGCCACTGGTACGGCTGGAGGTTCCCAGTAATGCGGCAATTGAGATAGTGGTAACATTGATGTAGGCGAAGGAGAGCGCGATGACCTCCTATTATAGCTCACATCAACAAAGGTGACTTTGACTGAATACTGTGCATGCAGACAAGTGCTGTGGTTTTTCTGACTCGAGGGAGGAGCTCGACCGTAACAAACCCGCTGAAGTCTGGCATAAGTTGACAGGACTTTCGATGAACTTTGCTGAATGCCCATTCACACCGTCACTAATATGATCTACCGCCGGGACAATCGTGGCTTGCGGCCTCATGGTGGCAACTCAATAGCTTTGCAATTAAATACCCAACTTTCTGGAGTCGGAATTTATATTAATCCGAACGCCCACTGCATCGTCTTTCTGCTTCCCGCCTTCCCAACCAGCAGCCACGAAGTGAGATGGCTCGTACGCGCGGCCGAGCCAAGGCCAAGATATCAGAGTCAAAGGCAAAGGCGACTATTGGCAAGTTGAAGCGCAAGAAATTGAAGCGCGAGAAATCGGACTCGCCCGGAGTCGGACGAAAGCCCAAGCTCGTCAAGAAGAGCGAGTATCAAGTCGGTGAGCTCTATAGTGCACGCTGTCTCTTCTGAGGAATATGGATGGTGACATTTTGCCACTTTCTTTTCTGCAGAGTACATCCTGCACGCCGAAGTCGCGCGGGGACGCAGGATGAAATTGAAAGATCGCCACTGGGTGCGTACAGGCGTATCGTTGTCCTCGCTGGTGGCAGGCTCCCCGAATGGACTGAGCTCATCTACCCGCCCTAGCAATACAAGGTCAAGGTGAGGTCCAAATCAAACTCATGATGAACTGGTCCTCACGATACCGCCATGGCACTAGTGGGTGGGGTACCCCGACTCGGACAATACGTGCGCACCATGATGTCTTTCTTCGCACTCGCAGACGCATTTACCAATTGCGTCACCGTGACGGTAGCTGGGAGACGGAGTCGAGCTTCAAAGGCGACATCGTCGAGGACTTCTGGAGAGACGTCGAGCAGAGCGACGAAGACGCCGTCCGGGACGCCCGCGAGCACCACATAGGCAAACGATATGCGCCCTCGGCCCAATGGATCAGTGAGATCTTCGTTTCAGCCTGAGCTTCGGCTGGGACTGATGTGCAGCATCGATGTCAACAGAGAGGCAGAAGCAGGAAGCTGCACAGGCCGCAAAGGCGTCTACTTAATACCTGTCGCGATCGGAGGTCCGAGGGGAATGTGCTCGCGTTGAGATTGATGATGGAGAAGGGATGTCATTTCTTGGAGGCGGTCATTCGTGCAGATGTGCCAAGTTGGCAAGCGTTGACATGATGGTACAATAATAGTGGATTCCACAGAGATGCTCCTCGTCCCCGGAGTCACGAGTGTATTGTGAGCAGATATCCCTAATTACACAATCACCCGCAATGCATCTCGCCAAGTCCCAGGCGCACGGAGATGACGATGGGACCAGCCTGTCCATAGGGTATCCTGGGAACGCCGGCGCCGGCAAGCCCGTATGCCACCGGACTTTCGACCCCGCAAATGCGACATCTACAGGCCTCGCAGATTGCGAGGTTGCGAGGTCTGTGGGCTCACACATGCAGGGCGCTGATGGCGTCACGAGCACCTGGATGCCCACCGACGAGTCCATGAACAGGACCAGTAAGACGAAGGCCACGGGCAATAGTATGTCGTCGACTCGGCGAGGTTCGGAGCACTTGCCGTTCAACACGAGTCCCGCACAGATGCCATGGCTATATGTAAACTGCGTGTATGGGGCAAATGCTCGGTCCGTAACACGGCCATCGACAGACGAATCGACTGGGAGCTCGAGAACTCAAAGAAGTAACCAAATACAAGTCTCTAATCGCCATGATCCTCCGACCCTATCGACGCACATTCAGCACATGCACAGACATGCGTGATGGTGGGTTCTCTGCGTGCCGCCAGCTCGATATGTGGGAGTAGTTGAGCAGGGGTTGCGCAATGAATTTCGAACGATCATTACGCGCAAGTTCGGACAGAATGACATGGTCTTGAGACAATTCTTGAGATCATAGCCCTGCAGCGGCGCTACTAACACCATGGCCCGCATTGCAGGGGCATCGCGTGCAAAACGCCAAGAAGTTGCCCATAATAGCTTCACAGACCGTTTAGTGGACCTTGTAGCCACCTGTCACACCCGTAGTCGAATGTCAGCAGCTAATAAGACGCAGGGATACGGAATATTTGACTGGCAGTTCGTTGAGCACAGCTCCAATGAGAAATCCGGTTTTGAGCAAAAGGACAGAAGCCGGGTGCAGCAGGAACAGCGCATAGAGTAGTCTGAGCACGTGCGTAGATATGCGAGAGCGCAACAGGCAACATCAAGCTTGATAGGGTCTGTGGGGTAGGCGCAGTCCCTGAGCATTGCGGAAGCTGCAAGCAGGCCAGCACAGAGCAAGTGTCGATCCCATGACAATGGAGTAGATAGGCAGGAATAGCGAGGGCGGGGGATTAGGCAGCAGTATGGCAGGGGCAGCAGGAGTGCCAACCGGAAAGAGGGGCGATCGCGATTCAAGTTCCGCCGTTCATCCTGCTTTCCTGGTGGTTCGCGCTGAGCCCCGTCCTGTCGTTCCTCGCGTTTATAACACTTAATCCTGCTCCCGTACTACTACTCCCACTACATGCCGTCCTCCAGCGCCCAGCCCATCGCCATCCCGTCCGCCCGGGCCGCGGCCGACGCCCATCAGCCACGGTCGCCGCCTGATGCCCTCGCCGACTACGGGCCCTCGTCGCCCATGGCAGTCGCGTCGTTCGAGCAGCGCTTCTCGCTGGGTCTCAGCCCGCGCTCGTTTGGGTGCGTGTGGCTCGCATGCCCGTCACGTGGCTGCTGACACGCTAGCAGCTTCGATGCCGCATCCGCGCTCAACGACACGGCATTCGCAGAGACCCTGCTGCTGCACGAGGACATGGTGAGCACCGTATATGCGGCATATATCGCAGCCGCTGACTGACTGCAATCAGTGCCGCAACTACTCGTGCTGCGGCCTGGCGCTGCTCGACCTGCACCAGCTCGTCGAGCATTTCGAAGAGAAGCACGTCGTTGTGCTCGACGACGAGGACGCCGCAGACATGCTCTCCTCCGGCGGCTTCGACCTCGGCGTCGCAGGCGACATGGAGCTCGACCACGAGGGCCATCAGCCGATGCCGGCTTACAGCAGCAGCAGCAGCGCCACCGCCGCATTCGACACCTCCGTCCTCGTCGCCCGCCGCCCGCACGCGGCGTCGCGCAGCGCAACATACATGCCCTACCCGCCGCGCAACAAGCTCAGCGCGCGCGTGCGCATGTCTGACCTGCCGTGCGCGTCGCCCGCGGTGCTCTTCTCGCCGAGCAACACGCCCTCGCCCGTCGTCTCCCGCGCACCTTCGCCCGACCTCGTCCGGCGACACAGTAAGCTCAGTATCGCGTCCGAGGACACCGCCGAGTCGGACGGCCCATCGAGTACTATGCCGCGCATGAAGGCATATAAGTGCCCCAAGGAGGGCTGCAACAAAAGCTACAAGCAGGCTAATGGTCTCAAGTACCACTTAACCCACGGGCAGTGCAATTTCGCGCCCATCGACCCCAACTCGGACGAGGTCAAGCCGTACTTGTGCCAGGCCGGCTGCGGCAAGCGCTTCAAAAACATGAGCGGCCTTCGTGCGTGCTCGCCCCCGCTCCGCCGTCCGCATCTCGCGCTGACTCCATATTATCATGCAGGGTACCACTACCAGCACGCCGGCGAGCACGGCAAAGTCGGCCTCGCGCTCCTGCAAGCTGGTCAGCTGCCCACGGCGTCTTGATCGTTTCTCCCCGCCCGCCCACATCTCAAAAAAAGTACATTTGTTCACCCGGAAGGAAGCGCTCCGTCTATTTTCGCCCCCGATCTCACATTCATTATTATAAAGTATGCATGCTGCCGGTAATCTTCTTGCATTGTTGCATCTGCATCTGAACCTTTACATACCGCATCCTGCTCTCAACACTGTCCTGTTCATCCCGTACCTACCGCCCCGTACATTGCATTGTTTCCGCCCACCGCCATTCCCTCCCTCCCGCTCTGAATCCCTCCCGACACTCACTCACCCCTATCCCGTCGTGTACACAGTTCTCTAGTCCCGCTTACAGTACTGTGCGTCGTGGGCACGCCTGACAGGTGGTTGCAATCCACTCTTCTGAACATAGATCCAGATCCGCGCGTGCGCGTGCTCCCGAGTAGTGCCATGGCCAGTGCTGCCTATTCAATCAGGCAATCTCGTCCGGGCAAGGGCACGACTGAATTGTGCATCCCCGCGAGATTCGAACTCGAAGAAGGGAATGGCTGCGGCTGCATACTGACAGACTATTTGGGACGCGAACGTCAATTTCTTCCTGAGCCTCATGATCAGCCTGAACCTCAGGGCAGGCTCCGCCGTCGCAAATGGTATCGTAGAGAATATGGATTTGATCATATTAAGCAAAGGCGTTACGATACAGGAGATGAGAATGCATGCGGCAGTCAAACCGAAAGAAAGCGACACGAGGCACGACAACAAGCATCTACGTGCCACGACCGAACCAGAGAGACCTATCCTTCCAGAAGATACTGCGCAGCGCCTTAGCAGACTTCGCATGGCAATGCGCGGCGGCGTCGTACGGCTCCACCGGCTCGTCCTTGGGCAAGCGGGCTTCTTCGGCGACGTCCTCAGCATCGTCCGCAGTGGAAGCATTACCGTCCGTCTTGGAGTGACCCTGCAAAGCCTCCAGTTCAGGCTGCGGCGGCGCCGGGGTGTCATTCGCGGCGAAGAGCGCGTCATTGCTGGTGGTAGCAGCGGGCAATAAGCACGACGGTTTGGTTCTCTTGGCGTCCCGAACGTCGTCCGGGTCGCTGTCGACCATAGAAGCTGCCAGGGCCTCCGCCTTGCGCTTTTGGCCGACGGAAAAGCGGGTTTCTCTCGTGGTCGTAAGGCCCGTCGCCGCCCGCCGCCCCGTAGGCGTCACGAATTCCCGGACTATATCATCGAAGACGGTGGTGATCCTCGGCGCCGAGGTGGAGAGGCGGACGAGCAGGGTCTCGGCCTTCACGCCGTCGAGCTTGAACCAGAGAATCAAGCGCCGGAAGGCGACGTGGACGTGATTCCGGTTCCCAGCCATGATTCCGCCCTCGCCGCAATAGAGGTGCCACGGTATCGTCCAGTAGTCGGCCATGTGCTCAAAGAGGAGCTCCAGACGCTTTAGCGCCGGCGCAAATAGGTTGTTATGTGCCTTTCCTTCCACCCAGATTTCGCGGGCTGTCGTCGTCTCAGGGTCCATGTCCGTCGAGTGCTTCAACATTGCCGCGCAGAGAATCTTGAAGGTATTGGATTCTTTGGATACGGCGCCAAGCGGCAGAGCGCGCGCAAACGAGTAGAGGAATATCCAGTAGATGGACTCGGCATCGTGCCGCCAATCGTGACGGACTTCAGGAATGACTATTTCGGAAGCCTTCTTGTCGCTCCTGATCCGCTCGGCCGCCACTACTTGTTTGAACTTCTGGATGAAGTCGCCGTCGCCGTTCGGAAAAGCACGGTCAAAGAGCTCGAGTTGTGTCTTCTCGACAGCTTCAAGAGCCTCGAGGAGGTCGCCCAGAGGTTTGTAGTTGAATCTTCGTTCAGCAGAATGAGCGGCCAGGTATGCAGATACGAACATTGGTGTGCCCTTCAAGTTACCAACGCCAGTCAGCGAACGAGCGATCACGAGCGACAAGGATTTAGCTTACGACTGTCTTCGTGACATCAACTGCTCCGGTCTCTAACTCAATAAATGTCGTCGCGTGGTCGAGGTCGGTCAAGAGCACGCAAGGCTGCCCATTCTCGTCGCCGCTGGTGATCATGAGGTTGGGACAGCTGGACAGGGATGAACGACGTACAAGATCTTCTTGATGCATGGACGTTCTAAAACACAGTTCTTGCCGAGTACCGGGTGCGTCGTAAGGTAGTGCTGCGGCTTGCACATAACGTTGAAGTAGCTAACATCGCGATGCAGAACCCCGAGCTCGCAAACATGAGCATGGACTGTTTGTCGTTAGCAATCTAGACATGGCGAAAAGTCAAGGTCAACGTACCTTCGATCAGGTCATACATGACATCCAGCAGGTCCCCGGCGGTTTCACACTGGCTAAGCGGCTGCCCAATGCTACCAAGATGCAAGATGTCCTTGACGCGCCCGATGGATTCATCTTCCCCCGAGAGATGGAAAACGGCGTTCGAGTCCGCACCACGCACGCTCGTGTCCGGATGATGGCGCACCAAGCCGGGCACCCAACCATCCTTATGCAACATATCAAGCAGCTGTTTTTCCGTCAAGCGCGAGGTAGTGCGTTGCCAGGAAAGCTTCCAAAATCCTTCGACGATACCGGTATCAAAGTTTGCGTCCAGTTTGGCCAAAAAATCGGGGTCGGTGCCAGGGTCGTTCTTGGGCAGGCGTCCAATCTCGAAGCAGGCAAAGGTAGTCCGCCCAGGAGCGGTGCTGACGTGGAATGGCATAACCGCGACGCCGGTGCCCGCTTTGCGGATGTCCCAGCGATGAAACTTCTGCTGCGCGAAGCAATACTGCATGTCGATGTCTCGTTCATCCAGTGAGTGGTAGACCTGCACGACGTGCGCAATCCATGGCTCCAGCTTGTCCCAAGGGATAGGATCGGACTCGATCATGCCGCAGGGATTGAGCGAAGCAAGCTTCACGCGTCCCCGCTCGAGAGAAAAACCATGCACGGTGGTCAGATCGGGCCTGTAACGCTTGAGGCCAGTAAGGTAGGTCTTCAGCTGACCACCCACGGTGCCCGCGTCGAGCACCCTCTTGAGCTCTCCGACTTCCAGGAGCACAGACCAAGGTTGGAGCGATATATACTTTGGATTCGCGAGCGCGAGCAGTAGCTCGGCGGGTGACCCGCGGAAGCCGCAGACGTCGGGCTTGACTTCTAACGCGAGGTAGTCTCCTCCAGGAGGATTGTGGGGCCGCAGCGTGAAGATGACCGCGTCGCCTTTGCGCAAGCCGTGCGTATAATACGCTGCGCTGATGGAGTTGAGAAGCTGGACCGTGGGGCCGTATAACGCTTTCTCGAGGGTTGAGGGCAATCGAAGCAGCGCCTTGTGACTGGTCTTTACCTCGGCATCCGCGACGATAGCGTCGAGTATCGGTGTGTCGGGCACCTTCTTGGAATTCGTGCTGGCCAAGGGGTCAAGTACGGAGTCAACGTAGCCGTCCATGCGAGTCGCGTCAACGATGGCGGCCGATATTTTGTGCTGGACCTTGGAGTAAAGGTTGTCCGGCGGCGGCTGGCGTGAAATTTTCAGAGGCGAGTTCACTGTCATGACGATGAGCAAGCCAGTAAGGGGCGCGCAAGAGAATGTGGCGACAGAAACATCAGCGTAGAAGCCCACCTTATATATGTATCCGCTTAGCCGAGGCGTGGTACGGACAATTGAGGATTCGGAGGTCGTGGTTCAGCAGCAAGACGTGTTGACTCCGCCCGGAATCAGCCGGTCGGCACATGCAATTCTTGGTGGTGCCGCAAACTTCCGAGGCCCGTACGCCCGCTGCCTTCAAAGTATGAAGATCTTGCTATTCCCATCGCTTTTCTAGCTTCCAAAAACGTGAAAATATGTGCGCCATATCTAGAGTTGCTCGAAACATTAGACATGATGGGATTTCCCGAGGTATGACATCACACCTCGGGATCAAAAATCGAGTCCAAAAATCGAATGCAGATGTGCCCTTTGTACTTCACTATGGTAGCTCAAGTGAGCCGGGATACGTGCATGCAGAGCTGTATGTATTTGTGGACTGCCCGAAGTCAAGTTTTCGGACGCTTGCATAAAGCAGCAAGCCGCAAGCGTCGGACCCGGCGTGGGGTGCCAACCTCTCCGGACTAAACGCGGCGTCAATGCCGCACAGCGGCTGGCTTTCGTCCAACGGTGCCTACAGTCCAGGGCCTCACTGTTTTTCAACTCCTGCTTACTGTCATTCTTGTCCGGGTAGAGGAGCCAGCGACAGGATGCGCAGCGGCAATAAATGCGAGATTGGCGGGCAGTTCTGGCAACTTTGACAACGTCTTGGCCTTCATGATGGTAGATACAGCTGCTAGTTTGCGCTATAGAGCAGTGCGGATGTCGTCAGGACGAGAGAAAGTGTGTTGTGGCAGGTTCGGAAAATGGATCCGATTTTTGATCCCGAGGTGTGCGCCGCAATCCCGACATGTCTATTTCACAAATTCACTTTCACAACGCTTCCATTGGCCACTGAGATTATTGATAGCTACACGCCCCTAACTTAGAAACAACTCAGAGACCTATTACATATTCACGTATCACCGAAGCGTTGCTAATTTTCTGGTTCAATGTCGGCTTGGCAAGTGGCATCCGTGACAACGCTGACTGTGCGGACATGCGTTCCCGCGACCAGGATCCGCTGCTGGGGGAATGCTGACGCCATACAGTGAACAAGTTCCCGAAGAATAGGAGCGCGATTTTTGCCGTCCGTGGTCGCGAACGCACCGCTGAAGGTGCCCATGGCGATCTGCGCCTCATCTAGGGCGACGAACTGGAGTTGGTAAGCGGATTGTGCAATGGCCGCCTGCGTCTCTGCGATCAGCATTTCGAGCGGGAATAGTCCAAGTTGCTCGGATATGAGGGCAAATGTCTCGTACTGAAGCAGCGCGTATGATCGCAGCTGAAGCAGTGTAACGGCCACTCTCACCTTGCCGCTGGCTGATGCCTATTTAGTTCTTAATAAACGGAGAACTAGCTAGACATGCGCGGCATTTGAGAATGTAACCAGACACGCTCGGATTGGTAATAAAAACAACTACTGCTCAGGATTGAACTCGGGTACTAGACAGTTACATCCAGAACTCCAACCACTATGCCAGAGAGCTAGTGTTAGGAATTCGTGATAGCTTAACCCACTGATGCAGCTCAATCGCGAATGCCCGAAGCTTCTGCATTCGCACCAAGTCCCGAGCCGGCCGGCGACGCGCGTCTGCCTTTTGGGTCGAGACGCGCGTCCCTTGAGCTACGAAGAGCTCGGGACCGAGGAATCCAGGATGCCGGCGCGGCGCGCATACCCCGGCAGCGGGTTAACGCGCCGCCGCAGTCGCCATCCTGCCGCCGGTACCGATTATCCCGCCTTGCTGGATTGCGGGATATGACGAGTACGGTCGGCAGGAACTATCCCGAGTCACAAGAGGACCGGGATAGCTGATAATCTCGAGTCAGAGCTCAACCCATGACTCTGCCTGTAATTTTAGTATAAGTACCTGTATTTTAGCTCTCAGGATTCCTCAGTCTGCTTTACAGAGACAATTCCCATTCATCCTTGAGTGAGAAAAGTCCAAGCAGCCTCTCAAGATTGTCTAAAGGCCCAAAGCCATCGGTGAGTAATGACTTTATTACTTCTCACTATTCACTCATGGCCGCTTGGCCTTACATTTTTTGAATGAAACATCTCTGTTTTGCATTTATGACCCTTGCATACAGTACTGATCACACTGCATGCAGAAATTCTCACAGCAAATCTCAACCTCAACCTTAACCAACTCACTTCACTCTCACCATCACCCTCAAGTCTCTCTTAAATCTCAAATCAAATTTCGGTTTCTTCTCTAAATCTGTCTCTGCCTCAAGTCTCAGTCTCAAATCTCAAATCGAATTCGAAAATAAATAAAAACTCACTAAACATG
Source organism: Auricularia sp. M12 (assembly GCA_037042885.1). Classification (NCBI taxonomy): domain Eukaryota; kingdom Fungi; phylum Basidiomycota; class Agaricomycetes; order Auriculariales; family Auriculariaceae; genus Auricularia; species Auricularia sp. M12. The sequence continues at coordinate 2,670,138 of CM073211.1, forward strand.
GTCAAGACCCGTTCTGGAAGACGTTCGTACGCGAGTGACGAAGACACTCGCGCCCCCGGGTCGCTCCCGGGAGGACCGACCCCGTTGCATAATCGTGTCCGCGAGCTGCGGGACACAATTGCTCGGCTGGCAACACCGCGCATTCCTGCGCGCCGTGTGTTCGCTATGCTGGATGCGGACTCCCCGGCGAGACGGGAGTCCTGGGAAGGTCTGATGACCCCAGCCAAACCAGCTGGAGCATCGAACGCCGGCGACTCTGCGCCCGCGACACCTGCTGCGTCGCGCACCGCACCCATGTCGCCGTTGACCCCGCTGAGCGAAGCGGGGTCCATTCATGTCAGCAAACTAGTCGGGGACTTCGAGTTCCCGCTAGCAGCAGATAAATCGACGGATTCGGCGGCGGACGCGTCGTTCCGCACGGCCGACCCAGATACTGCGCCTACAACGCCGTCAGTACCCCGCGTTTCACCCCTGGCGCAGCCGCACGGGCCAATCCGGCCAGTGCCAACTGCGCCAGAGGGAACGGCAACGGTTGTAACGGGCGGCGGCGCGATCCAGTTGCCTGCTGCTGCAACTCCGGCAGATCCCGGAGTTGCACCAAAGCCGCCGACAGCAGACCCGCCGGGCTCAGAAAGGACGAGCCCGCCGAGAATACAGCCGTCAGCAATGGTAGCTGAGCCAACTGTCAAGTTCGGCACGCGCACGTCGGGAGACGCAGACGCGAATCCGACTTGGCGAACAGTTGGCGAAGGAACCATTGTCGACGCCGACGGATGGGTTACCAAAATCAAGAAAGGCTCACCTCCGAAGCAAGCTAGCGAAGTGATCCCTGTGCCGACCATCTCGGGACCGCAGGACTTCCCTCCGTGGTACGCGCACTACAACAGCGGGGATCACTCGGTCAGAATTGAGCCGTGGGCAACAGAAGAAGAAACTTACCCTAAACATGCGCAGGACCTACCCGCCGTCGAGAGCGACAAAGAAGAGGGTCCGAGCAGTCGCCCATCGTCTCGGGCGACTAGCGCGGTGCCTTCTCTCGTCGCCCCGAGTGATACGACGAGCGGTGCTACAACTGGTCCATTTCTCAGTGAACCAGCTACCGCGCCGTCAAGCCCCCACTCGACGCTCAAACCACTGCCGCTGCAGCCTGGAGAAGAGCCTGCGACATCCGTCAGCGCATACGTGAAGAAATTGCGCAAGTTCAGCGAGTCGGCGCTGGACAAGTACCACGACGAAGGACTGGATCCCGCGCTCGCTTATATGAGCGGGATATTTCCAGACCATCGAGTGGAAGTACTGCGTCAGTGGCTTAATTACGTGAATGAGAGCGTAACGCAATCGAAGCCGCTGGCCGCGACCGCCCTGGTTAAATTCGCGAACAACGAGATACCTGCGCATTTAGTCAAGCCAGTGCAGGCACCACTGAAACCGAAGACGTACAGCGAAGCCGCTCGTACGTCTCCCTCACCCAAGACTCGACCATTACCTGATCCTATCGGCACTGGACGCCCGGGAAAAGGCAAAGGCGTGGACCCGCTGGAGAGACCCACAGCGACCTCCACGCCTAAGTCTGTTCGGTTCTCATTCGCTGACTCGTCGTCAATGCCGTCGTATCGCGCCGAGCCGGCCCCAGTGACGCCAGGTATCTTGCGGCGAACAAAAGCGAACTCATCGCTCGCCTCGACGGCGCAGCAGCAGCTTAGTGTTGTACAGGCGAAAACGGACGTACTCGAGTCACAATCCAGCCAGGGAATCCCGATCTGGGGGAAAGCGTCAGCAAAAACTACACCTGTTCCCCAAAGCAAAAACGTACCTTTCCCGCCAGGAGGAATGGTGCGTAGTATCACTGTGCACAATGCCAACCCGGAGACGCCGCGAGCAAGAGCTGCGCCGCCGGGTGGGTATTACTCGGAGGCGGGGGGGCTGCCCGGAGCACTCAGTGGAGGCGCTCCCGTGCGCTCTTCCTTCTTTCGGAGCGACTCGTCTGATTCGGGCGACGTCGCATACCCCGTCAGCAGTCGGTCGGCAAGAAATAAGGTAAGAACTGCTCACCTATTCCCTTCTGCGATGAATCTCACCGAGTACCCCGTGCAGGCGCGAACAAATCAGCAAGGCTGGGGAAAATCAGCCCCAGCTGCGCTAGATTCGTCCGCCCCTGCGTCTGGAGCTCCGCACGGCGAGCGGGATGCTCGCTGCGGACCTCTTGGTTCTGGGAAACCACCGGCTGGACCGCCGAGCGGGCCCAGTGACCCAACGCGATCGCCAACACCGCCGAGCCCTGACCCAGTTGGGAACGGGCGTGGCAGCAGTAATGGTGGAGGCGGAGGGGGACCAGGTGGGAGTGGTGGAGATGGAGATGGGGGCCCGCCGGGAGGCGGGTTTCCGGGTGGTAATGGCGGGCGAGGCGGTTCGCCACCACCACCTGACGGTTCTGACCCAGCGCCGCCTGCTGGAGGGGATCCCGGAGACGATTCGGGGGACGAGTCGGACGGCGACGAGGATGATTTGCGCGCACGACGCAAGCTCGTTTCGCAAATGAAAATCAAGCAACCGCGCGTCTACGATGGACGCGCGGACGTCGACGTCTACGACCAGTGGTGCTATGAGGTCGACTTGTGGAAACGGCTGAACGGAGTACGTACCAAATGGGCGATCCCCATGATGTCAAGTTTCCTCTCGGAAAAGGCTCTGCGCTGGTTCATGAGCAACATCGTGTTGTCCGAGGAGAAGTGGACAATGCGAAAGTTCTTCAATGAACTATTCGACCACTGCTTCCCCTCGGACTTCAAGCTTATGCTGCGCAAGCGCTTCGCGCAGTCGACTCAAGGCCAGAGGGACGTGCGCGAGTTCGCGCGCGACATCCAAGTCCTCGCGCGTCGATTCCCTGACATTGGAGAGCGTCAGCTCATCCAAGTGTTGTGGGAAGGTGTCCACAGTTACATTCGGTCGAAATGGTTCGATTACGGGTTCAACATCGATGAGAGCCCGTTTGACCAACTTGTAACCGCCGCGGAGCAGTTCGAGAAGGGCGAGCGCACCCGTGCAGGTGTTGACCGCCACATGCACACTTCGGACCGTGTCCACGGGCGAACAGCACCGAGCTCGTCTTCGAATTGGCGTCAGCGAGTGCAGAGCTCAAGTCTCACCGTCGGACGACCTACCCCTCGACCAAAGACCTGGATCCGCAGCAACGCTGTCGGATTCCAGTCCGGTCGCGGCCGCGGTGGATTCAGAGGGTCCAGCAGTCGCGGGGGAGCGAGAGGAGGACCAATCGCGGGACCTCCACGTTCGCGCGACGGCCAATTCGCGCGGCGAGAAGTCCTCAGCGCCGAGGAGAAAGCACGCCTACAAGCAGAGGGCAAGTGCTTTATCTGCAAAAGCGAAGGGCATTTCAGCAGAAACTGCCCGACGCGAATGCAAGCACGCCGCCCCGCGATTCTACACTCGAGCGCTGCGCGCGTCAGCAAACCGTTCGCACCGAAGATCAAGGCCATTCGAGCTCACCGTGTAGAACTTCAAGACGAGATCCCGTACGACGAACGCGAGTACAGTGACGAGAATGCGCTGCAGCTCGCGGGGATGCGCTTGATGATCGAGCACCCGGAGAATGAGCACGAGCTCGCCTACGCCAAGCCCTACATCGTCGAGGAGGTGTTAATTGGTAAATTCAAGAATTATTTTGGAAATCTCACCTCGCTGGACGGCACCGTGAAGATGCATGTCGATCGCCGGTTTACGGTCAACTACGACGAAGAGAACAACTCGTTCGTTGTGAACGACTGGGGTACCGGTGATGCTTATGAAGTCTACCGTGACGACTTCCTGGCCGGAGACTTGCGTGTGTCTGCGATCGTGCGCCGTCACGTCGAGAGACACGCAGGCTACGATGGACCAACCATTGCAAGCCTACGCGGTCTCAGTATTCCGAACGAAAGAAACCCGGACTACTCACCCGATCACGCTGTAGTCTTTCTCAACGGCGAATTCCGGCTAATGTCCAACGAGCAAGCGCACCAACTTGGAGTCGACAATCAGCGTTACGTGATTATGCGCAGCCGCGGACAGACCTTCGTTCGCGACCTGGAGACGCGGCTTGACTATCACGTGACGCCTGAGATCGCGGCCGCGGGAATCAACATTCCCGCAGTTCTGCACCGCGCCGAGATCCATTCGACTGTGGAACCTGTGAGTACCGCGCCTCTTCCAGTAACAACTCAGGCTGACCTTCTCTCCCGCAGCGGGATCGCGTGTCACGCGATTACCGTGAGTTCCTCGCGTCCAGTCGGCGTGGGGCGAGCGGGCAGTAGTGGGATAAGGAAGCCGGGAGCTTCAGAACCGCTTGAGCGTACTGCTATGCGGGTAAGAAGCATATCCCGGATGGTTCCTAGGCCGGTTGTAGTGGAAGCGCGTGTACAAGACCGGGTTGTCCGCGTATTAATAGATTCGGGATCCCTCGCGGATTTCGTGTCCACAACGCTGGTGGACCAGCTCAAACTGAAAGTGAGAGCACTGGAGCGTCCCATTCCGGTGCAGCTCGCAGTCAAGGGTTCTCGTTTGAAGATTAATGTCGAAGTCTCTGCGCAGTTCAAATATCAAGACATCGACTGCGAGAAGAGATTCGACGTTGCTAACCTAGACAATTATGACCTGATTTTAGGCACCCCCTTTATGTGGCAACACTCTGTCGCGATTGGACTCAATCCAACGCGCGTGGTAATCGGGAGCGTGCGCCCAGAACCTATTCAAGGCTCCGAGGCGTTCTCGTTGTCTGCAGCGGCGGCTATAATCAACGAAGAACGACTAGAAACGCTGCGTCAGCAAATGAAACAGGAGGCAGAGGATCTCTGCAAAGACGCCTGGCTCACCGAGCTACCACCATTGCACGCTATTAACCACACAATTCCTCTCATCGACGAGAAGAAAATCTACCCGTGGCGTCCGTCGCGCTGTCCAGAGGCGATGAGAAGTCTGTGGACGGAGAAGAAAAATGCTTACCTCGCGACGGGACGCTGGAGACTTGCCTCAGGGACGAGTTGCACGCCACTGCTCATTATCCCGAAGCCACCGAAGGGAGACGGAGTTCTGCGCATGCGCACTGTCGTAGACAAGCGAGCGCAGAACGAGAATACATTGAAGATCGCGACGCCGTTGCCGGATATCGACACGATCCTCAGGAGTGTCGTGCGGCGACCGTGGAGAAGTCTCATAGATGGCAAAGATGCCTATGAGCAGATTCGCGTGGTCCCCGAGCACGTCAGCCGAACGCTTTTCAATACGCCTGACGGGACCATGGAAAGCTTAGTGCTTCAAATTGGAGACTGCAACGGTTCAGCAACTTACCAGATGCTAATGAACCATATCTTCTCAGAGCACTTAGGCGTTTGGATGGACGTCTACTTGGACGACATCATAATTTACTCATATACTCTCGAGGAGCATGTGGAGCACATCCGAACGGTGTTCAAGATCCTGCGCGAAAATAAATTCTATTTGAGCGCGGACAAGATGCAGCTATTCGCGGCGGAGATTAATATTCTAGGGCATATCATCGACGAGCATGGGATACGAATGGACCCACATAAGGTCGATTCGGTCGCGAACTGGAAAGTGCCCACGAGTCGATCACTCCTCCAGAGTTTCCTCGGCGCAGTGGGCTTCCTCGCTCCCGACAGCGCTGGTATCCGCATTCCCATGGGCGTCCTGACGCCATTGACTGGCGTGAATCGGCCGTGGAGATGGGGCGCGACCGAACAGCGCGCGTTCGACGACATACGCAAGATCGTAGCTGAGCATCGTAATCAGCACAGGGTTGCGATAAATTACGATAAAAACGCACCCTGGATAAACCTCGTAACGGACGCGTGCTTGACGGGCGGCAGCGGCTATATCAGCCAGGGCGACGACCTTGCCACGGCCAAAGTCTGCGCGTTCTGGAGCGGGAAGTTCAATCCCGCCCAGCAGAACTATCCGGTGCACGAACTCGAGCTTCTCGCCATCGTTGAGTCGTTGAAGCGCTTCCGCGGCATGTTGCATGGCGCGCGGTTTCGTATCTGTACCGACCACAAAGCCCTGCAGTATTTCATGAGTCAGCGCTCGCTATCTTCGAGGCAAAGCCGCTGGCTGGACGTACTCAATGAGTTCGATTTCGAAGTTATGTATATCCCCGGCGAGACAAACAAGTTCGCCGATGCGTTGTCCAGGCTGTACAGCGAGGACAAAGCGGGGACGGTACGGGCGTCCAGCGAGCTTATCTACGAAGAAAACGACGACGATGATAAGCCCGCGTTGCAATCGAACGCCGTGGGACTCACCTGGAGGGCGCACGCATCGCGCTGGCTGTCAGCGCCGGTGTTGACTGGTCGCGAAGCTCTGGCCAGCTTTGCTGCGTCGGTCAAGCGTCAAGATTCCCCTGATAGACGTAACAAAGGTGATACGGAAGGTCAGCAACAGGCAACTAGTCATAACAAAGGTGATACGAAAGTGGACGCACCGTTAAGCGACACCGTCAGACGATCTGCGCGACTCGGCGCGAAGACAGGTCCGCCGGCCTGGGCGAGTTTGATCCAGGGTCGGCACCGTCCCCGGCGTGGGAAGCACGACGATGCGCCCGCGAATGCGGACACGCCTGATGCGGCCTCGAATGAGGCCGCGCCCGAAGTGGTGAAGATGGGCGAGCCCGCGAATGCGGACCCGCCCCGCGTGCTGGAGTCCGCGCAGCCCAGCGGAGGGCGCGACCGTGGCGAGGAAGAAGAAGTCGGAGAGGACGCGCGGTCGCCGGCGAACGTCTCGCCGTCGCGCGCTGATCGGGCAGAAATTGACACGCCGGAAAAATCGCGTCCCTTTCAAGATAAAGGCGACATAGCAAGACACAATACAAACTCGAATACAGTACTACCACACATCCCGACAACAACGAAGACCGCAAATCAACAAGAACAGCATCCCGAAATGGAACACGCGACGCACACCGGCAAGACCCGACATCTCTCCAGCATGGACAACTTGGCGACAACGGCTCGGCGACCACAATCCCTTCTATTGGACCTCAAGCACGACTCCCGGATTTGCCTTTCGAGACTCCCAGAGTATGCGCGAAGGACGAACGATCCGTCTCTAAGAGCAGGCGAGCATGTTCCGCGTTCGCCTCCCGAAAGTGTCCCAGCACACGATCGCGTGCTACTCCGGCAACGACACCACGACCACGAAGGTGCGCAGTCGCCCTGGCTGCGAAGGAATATTCTCGACGCCGCTGTCTCCGGTTCCAAGGGATCACCAGCAACCGAGAACGATCCTGACTCATTCACCCAAAATCGTTATCGGCACCTGCGCATTCGCGAACACGTCACCCGCTGCGACCTCGGACCATATCCAGACCAGGGTCTAGGGCATCCTTCCTCTCTACTGTCCCTGAGCATGTGCACCCTGAGAAACCGGGGAAATGCGGAACACGAAACCCATACTAGGGGAATCCCGTCATCGTGATCGCAGCGCACTTTCCCACGGTCTATGGCGTCATCCAAACGGCAGGGCAGGCCGCAGCACACTTGTGGACGATCGGTAGTCTTTCCTCGGAGCAAATTCTGAATCACACGCTCACGGGATCGGCCTCTCATTGGCTCCCGAGAATGGATTGCGCAACCCGCAGGCGCGCGCAGTCCGCATGTGACAATCGGGAACTCTTCCTATCGCATGGGCATTATCGGTACAGCTCGGGACATGGTCTTGATTGGCTTGGCATTCTCCTGTATAAAACGCGATAGGTAGTTAGGTAGTTTTCCCTTAGCACAGCGGCTCACGAGCATCCGGCTCACCAGTAGTTCAGTATCGCGCACTCCGGCGCCCAGTTCTCGTACTCGCACCCGTCCTCCGTTCTAGTCCGTACGCAATCGAAGTCTCAGTCACCCTCTGCCATCTCCGTTGGCCTCACGTCTCGTTTTCCCCCTTCCCTCGGTGCGTAGTCGCGACTTCCGTGATTGCACACCATCCTCCCTCCTCTCCTACTACGACTTCTCCATCCGAACCGTGCTACTTCTGTTCGTCGCGTTCGCACGCAGTCATAGACTTCGCCAGTGCAGCGACGAAGAAAAGACGCACTCCCGTCTCACAATCCTCCTCTCCCGTGCACCCTCTTCTCGTAGACGACTCCACACGAGTAGTCTCGAGCTCTCCGAATACGAATCCGGGTTCCCCCTCGTCTTTGTGATCCTCACTCGGGTTTTGATCATACACACTCAAGACCATATCCCCGTTTCACCCCTACCTCTATATCTATTCTCTCGTGTGTTGGGTATACTCCACCCACCCACCCTTTTGATCTGCGGCTCCTCCCTACTCCTGGATTCATTGTCTTAGTCTTCCCTGGCTGTTCAAAGTGGTGACCACCGCAGGGAGTCTTTGAACTAGTCTTACAAACGGTTCAGGCTCCCTGTTTATCCCTTTCACACACCCCCACCACTTACTTGCGTCGAGATTGCGACGGCTTCACCTGGTCCTGCCGCACGAACTCGTTCTCGTGTTCGCCAAGCAACCATTCCTGTTGCCTCAACATCATCACTCACGCAAGCGAACCCCCATACATCTACATCGGTTTCCTTACCATTTTCCCCCCTTTCTTCCCTCTCTTCTCTCACCCTCTCGGAACGAGACCCTGAGTCGGAACCCGAGTTTCATTCCTCATGTTCGCGAGAAGATTCAGATCAAGACGTCGCACCCCGTCGTTCTCGATTTGCTTCACTTGCACCACGCACTCCATCACCTGTCAATCGCATACCTCTCGCAGAAGAACATCCGTACTTCCAAGAGATGGACGATGACGGAAACCCCCAACCCGCCAGGCAATCCAGAAATGGAAGCGGCCTCGGCAACCTACTGTTCACGTTCATGCAGCGTGCAGTACAGAACCTTCCCGCTGTGCCCCCAGGCCAGCAAGCTCCAGCCGCTCAACAAGCACGCGTTCCCCTCCCGTACCCAGACGAGAAGGGCGCGCCGCGATTTGACGGTGACCCATACAAAATCGGGACCTTCCTCGAGACGTTCGAAAATCGGGCGCGACTAGCCGCGATTGGAGCCGACCGATGGAAGAAGGTTGTGGTTGATTATGTCAACCGTGACACGCGCAATCAGTGGATGCAACTCGAAGAGTTCGGTGATAACTCTACCTGGGAAGAGTTTAAGGCTCAAGTGTTGCGCGCGTATCCCGAGAACGGTACCATCAAGGAGTATACGTTCGAGGAGCTGAAGGAGAAGATAGATACCTGGAAGGGACGCTCGCTGCGCTCCCCGAGGATGTCAATCGGTATACCCGAGAGTTCAACGCTTGTCAAAAGTCGTTGCAGCGTCAGGGCATCGTGCACCAAAGCAAGAGCTCTACCTGTCGGCCTTTACAGCAGAAGAACGCGGGCGTATCGAGAGACGCCTTGAGTGGAAGTTTCCCGACCAGCACTATCACGAACTCGAGATTGATGACATTGCGGACGCGGTTCGCTTCCTGGCAAAAAACTCGATCGCTGAGATGCCGGGCGCGATTAAACTCGCGTACTCGCCGATTGCAATTGATTCGCGCGAGGTCTCAGTGTCGGTGCAGCCCCCGGCAGCCGTCAAACGCGAAGGTCCCGATGATCGCCTGATCGCGAGTGTCGCACAGCTCATCGAGGAAAAGTTGGAAGCGCGACTTGGCCCGGCTCGACCAGTGCATAATCACACGCACGCAACAGGCCCTAGCGGGTATGCCGCGGGAAGATTTGGTCCTCCCCGAACGGGTGATACCACCTCCCGGATTGGACACGACCGTTGTCTATTCTGTGACGAGTCGGGACACATGATGCGTCAATGCCCCATGCGTCAGGAATACCTGAATGCGGGAAAGATAACGGAAGATCCATTGGGAAGGATGGTATTCCCAGGCGGACTAATGATTCCGGGTCCTCGCGAGAAGCCCATTCGCAAGCGTATTGACGAGTACTGGGAGGCTCAGGCACGGTCGCACTACTACGATTCCGTGATGCTGTTGGACGGCGACGTTGACCCAGTCGATTACGAAGACGACCAGTTGCTCCCCGAGGAACGCGAGTACCAAGCGTTTCTTATGATGCGCGAACAAGTGCACAACTACGAGACCACTGGGCGCTTTCGACCGAGCAATAAGAAGTTCGATGGTGTAGAACTTCCGGCGCGACGCTGGGGGCCAGCCTCGCAGCAGAAGAACACGGAACGGGTACCCGGAATCCTCCCCGTCCCGGCAGCTGCTCGCGCCAGCACTCCCGTCAGTCAACAAGCTCCACCTCAACGCGCACCAGAGAGGCCGGCCGATCTGCAGGTCCCAATTCCACTCGACGAGGTAGCTCGCAAACACGCCGACTGACCAAGAAAGCCGCAGACAAGATGGAAGAAGCCGGCGTGACATTTCGTAACAAGGCTCCCGCAACCGACGATTCGATGGCCGAACAACTGTTCACGCGCGTACTCGAGCTTCCAATCACGACAACAATTCGGGAACTGCTCGCAACTTCAGGAGACATCCGCCGCTTGGCACAGAAGTACACTACGACGAGGCGAACTCCTGTGAGCGAAGTACATATCATCGACCAGGACGACGGCGACGACGGCGACGTCAATGACGTGTTTCAAGTTGTTGCGTGGGAACAATCGCTGCAGCGGACGCCTTCGGGAGACTTCGCGGCGCACGAGTCGTTACCGTTGATGGTCATCACCGCCGACATCGAAGGAGTCCCCATCGAGACAATCATCGACACAGGGTCGACTATCTGCTGCATGAGTGATCGCGTATGGAGGAAGATTGGCTCACCCGTGTACTCGGAAAAGTCAACCAACATGCGCGACGCGAATGGCAACGTAGCCGGCACCTTGGGCGCGATTGTCGACCAAGAAGTCATCATCGGAGGACTCAAGTTCTTCATCACCATACACGTCGTCCCGAACGCGCCATTCAGTCTCATTCTCGGAACACCCTTCTGCGCAATCGCCTCGATCGAAATCTCGTACCGCCCTTCGTCCGAAATGGTGCTCAAAATCACCGACCCGAATACGGACAAGACCGTGCTTATTCCCGGATCCGCCAAGCCGCGCCGCGCTGTCGCGTTCGCGCGCACTGTAGACTCGCCTAAGGATTTTTGATGCGGAGAGAACGCGCCTCTCCGTTCCGCAATATACAACCCCTGTTCTTCTATGATCGTCTTGTGGGCGTTTCGCAAGATGTTCGCGAAAGGTTCAAGGACCCTGTCATCCTTGCGATGTTTGGGTTCACGCTGCTAATGTCACTTCCCAAAGAGTTAGTTCCCGCTTGGGTTCGCGCTCTTGTTCTCGGGATTGCGGCAGGACACGTGGGTACCTTGATTCTTCAGCAGCCGGAGACAGCTGCGAGGATAGAAGAAGTTGTGGAGGACAAAAACCCTCGGCGACGTCGACGGTCGCGCAGAGGTCGCAAGAGAGGTAAAGCAAATGTACTAACCACCCCGACCAATGATGACCCCTCTGAGGGAGGGGATGGTGTACAAGAAGCTTATCCCGACGAGCGACTTCTCGAGAACCGACTCCGGTATCTCTACGGCTTTGGATTTACGGAACAAAACGGCAACGGAAACGGGACGGCCCAAACAATGCTCATAGAGGATCTGCCTAACCCGGGAACGGAAGGCAAATCGGACGATCAGCCTCAAGATCAGCAACACGCAATTACGATAACATCCACGACCATTCCGATTGAGGTCTACACGCTCGATTCGGACAATCGGTTTGCGCAGCCAAGACCATACATCTTTCTCCTCAATGAAGATGGCACCCGAGTCGTCCCGCGAACGGAAGAAGACACGTGGGAACACGACGAAGACTTCGCTATGACGGTAACACTGACGATCGGCGACGACGCGCACTTCGCCATGCCTCCACGACCAGTCAAAACGGTACCGCCGCTACGATTGTCACGTGACGCGCGCAGCTTTCGGCACCCGCAAGCCATTCCCATGGGCATCAGCGAACTCGAGTTTCCGTCACGCAAACCGGCTGGCATTGACACTGGCATCTTCGCGACTGTCTTTAACGTGATGGAACGGAGACAGCCGAAGGACAAACAGCGACCCGGGAACGCGGCAGGACTCGGACGGAGGCCCTACAAGTCCGCGTTACTCAAGGTACACCCGCAGAACGCTCCGATGCCAGAGGAATACCGGATAGTACGACGACGACCGTCTGATCCGCTGATGACCTTGCCAGTAATCGGCGCCAAACCCGCGGATTTCGTGCCCACGGCATATATGACGACGGAACGAATGGCCGGCTTCAAGATTGAGGACTCTGCGCATTTGTGGGACGAGGAAAAGAAGCTGTTCAAAGCTATCGTCGCTGCCAATGAAACCGCGTTTGCATGGACGGAGGCGGAACGAGGTCGCTTTCGATCAGACTACTTCCCGCCTGTCAAACTCGCCGTGCTTCCGCATGTGCCATGGACCAAACGTCATGTGCCGATACCACCCTCTATTCGCGACAGTCTCATCGAGCTGTTAAAGGAGAAGATCAAAGCCGGCGTATATGAAGAGTGCAACTCCTCGTATCGCAACAGTTGGTTCTGCGTCGTGAAGAAAGATGGCAAGAGTCTTCGCATAGTGCATGATTTGCAGCCGCTTAACGAGCATACCATTCGGGATGCGGGTCTCATTCCCCAGCCTGATGAGTTCTCGGAAGAGTGCGCGGGATTTACGCTATTGTCGGTACTCGACCTATTCTCATCTTACGACCAGCAACTGATTGATGAGGCTTACCGTGACCTGACGGCGTTTCAAACACCTGTCGGGGTACTACGGAATGTTGGATTGCCAATGGGGTACACGAACTCAGTTCCCATTCAGCAAGCAAACGTAACCTTCATCCTGCTCGACGAGATTCCGCGATTCGCGAACTGCTTTATCGACGACGTTGTCGGGAAAGGCTCGCGGTCGTACTACAAAAACGACGACGGGACGTACCAGACGCATCCGGACAACCCGGGAATACGGCGTTACGTATGGGAACACGCGATGACGCTAAACCGGATCCTTCATCGTTTGAAGAAGGCGGGTGCTTCCGTTTCGGGAAAGAAGGCAATCATTGCACAGCCTGAGGCAGTCATTGTGGGGTATCGTTGCAACTTCGAAGGGAGACATCCTGAGAAGGGAAACGTCAAGAAGATACTCGACTGGCCGACGCCGCAGAATGTGACACATGTGCGCGCTTTTCTTGGGACGTGTGGCGTATCGAAACTCTGGATCAAAGACTTCGCGCGTGAGGCTCGGCCGCTGTACCAGCTCACCAAGAAGGACGCAGAGTTCGAGTGGACTCCCGAGTGCGAGGCAGCGATGCAGCGGCTCAAGAAGTTGGTCACGGAAGCCCCAGGACTCAAGCCGATTGACTACGCGTCATACAACGATGTCATACTCGCAGTCGACTCGTCCGTCATTGGTGTTGGCTACATTCTGCTACAACTAGGCGACGACAAGAAGCGGTACCCATCGCGGTATGGATCCATCACGTGGAACGATCGCGAAAGTTGCTATTCGCAGGCGAAACTCGAACTACATGGGCTGTTTCGATCATTAAGGGCTGTGCGCGCATACATTTATGGCGTACACTCCTTGGTGGTAGAAGTCGACGCGAAGTACATCAAGGGAATGCTCAACAACCCGGACATGCAGCCCAACGCGACTATCAACCGTTGGATTGCGGGCGTTTTGTTGTTCAACCCGAGAATAGTGCATGTTCCTGCGACGAAACACACGGGAGCGGACGGACTTTCACGAAGACCGGCAGCACCTGAAGACGAGGACGAGCCCGACGATGCAGACGAGTGGTTGGACAAGGCTTTGGGATTTGCGATAGAACTCGAAAACGCGCGAAGACCCGTCTTCGATCACGTGTTTGAGAGCACTCCGCGACTCGCAAAGGCGTTGGGAATTCAGCTCAACGTGCCCCAGCGGCCATGTCATCAACAGGAAGTCTTCATTTTCGACGTATACGCGACGCTGCGTAGTGGTGCGAGGACGCAACCATCCAAAGTACCCCGCGGAGAGGAGTCAGACTCCGACAAAAACGCGCGCGAAAACGACGAAAATGAAGATTCTGGCGACGAATCCGTCTCAGGCGAGGAGGACGAACAAGAGCAGCAAGAAGGACGTCCCGCAAGTCCCGAACGCGAAAAGGAGCAATCGCAAGAGCCAATGCAAGAGGCGAACGCGGAAACTCGAATTCGGGAAATAGCAACAGAACCCGAAGGAGAAGTCAAGATTCCTAGAGGCGCAAAAGGACGACGACGCGACAAAGAGCTACCGACCATCTTCAAGTTCCTACAGTCGGGCGACCGCGACCCGAATATGCCGCGCGACAAGTTTCACGCGTTGGTACGCAAGGCATCTCAGTATTTCGTACTTGGCGACGTACTCTACCGGCGAAGCGAAGACGGAAGGCACAAGGCAGTGGTATTCGACAACGACAAGCGACTAGAGAAGATGAAGCTCGCGCACGACGAACTTGGGCACAAGGGATACTTTCCGGTTCGCGCACACGTGCGAGAACGGTATTTCTGGCACGATATGGACACGGACATTCGCTGGTATCTACGCACTTGTCATCAGTGCCAGATTCGCCAATTGGGGCACCAGCGGATTCCGCAAACTGTGCCATTCGTACCCGGCCTATTCTTCAAGTGTCACATTGACGTGATGCTCATGTCGGTAATGTCCGAAGGCAAGAAGGCGTTGGTGCAGGGCAGATGCGCGACAGCCAGCTTCCCGGAATGGAGAGCTCTCGCAAAAGTGACTGGCGTCACTCTCGGGCGATTCATTTTCGAAGAGATACTTTGCCGCTGGGGAGTTCTCGCAGAAATCGCTACCGATAACGGCGCGGACGTCGTAAAGGCAGTCGATTATCTCAGTGAGAAACACGGGATCCGTCATATTCGCATATCGGCGTACAATTCGCGAGCAAATGGCATAGTCGAGCGCAAGCACTTTGATGTGCGCGAATCACTCATGAAGGCGTGTGGTACCGAACCACAGAAGTGGGCCTCTAAGGCACACTCAGTCTTCTGGGCGGAACGCGTGACGGTAAAGAAGCACCTCGGAATGTCACCGTATCGAATGGTACATGGATGCGAGCCCGTGCTCCCTCTCGATTTCGAACAGGCGACCTGGCTTGTCCCGCCAATGCAACCCCGATGACAACGGAGGAGCTTATTGCAACACGGGCGCGTCAGCTGGAGAAACGAGACGAGGACATTGCTGCGATGAGGGAACGAGTGCGGCAGTTCCGCGCAAAAGCGGCTGAGCGTATGCTCAAGAGCTATCACGGACTCAAAGCACCGGGCAACATTGCCAGGCACGCTCGTACTGGTCAAGAACTCGAGAATCGAACTAGAGCACAATCGGAAACCAAAACCGAGATGGCTAGGGCCGTTTATTGTGCTCAGGAGACATTCGGGAGGATCATACATTTGTGCGGAACTCGACTCTGCAGTAATTGTGGATCGAATTGCGGCAGCACGTGTACGCCTCTATCACGCTCGTGCAAATGTGCGTTACAACGTCAAGCAAATCGTGGAGAATACGCCGCAATACGTTTGGGAGCGGGCGAACGCGCCGCAACCAGTCGACGACGAAGAAGATGAAACCGAGCTCGACGCCGACCCCGGGACCAACGACAATTAACGAAGTTCATTCATGCCAACACTCTCGGCTCGGCAAAAATATTTATTTTCGACTTTTGTTACACTCAGTAAGTAGTTCCGGAGCCTTTTTGCACTCATTTTTTTGCGTTTCAGACTTCAAGTTCACTCTGTACAACAAAGACGAGACAAGTTCGATGTGATTGCGGGCGACTTTGGTCGCAAACGAGTACAAAAGGGGCGCGGAGGCCAATTCGGCGAGAACGACATACGGGACGCCACATGCGAAACGCGAGAAGCTACCTACGGGACACTCAAGAAGCCTTGCTCATCGGACGCGAGGGCACCTTCGGGGTCGCCAAGGGGGCGAGCTCGTCGACGAGCTCTCCTTCGGCATCAGCCTCAGTGCCGGCGGCGATGGCGCGCTCCCGCGCGAGCCGCGTGGATTTCCTTCATTTCCTGCGCGAACCCGGGCAGGGTGGCACGGATCTCCGACAAGTCGAGTTCGAGGGCCTTGAGGCGCGTCGAGTGTTCCGTGAGGAACGCGAAGGGCATCATGAGAGCGTTGACGAGCTCCTCGTCGCGCTTGAAGAAGTGCTTGAGCAGCAACTCGAAGTCGAGGTAGCCTGTGTTGCGAGCGATGTTCTCCTGAGACGAGGGCGACACCCTGTACGGCACGAACTTCTCGTCGCGCAGGAATGGCGGCGCGAGGATGTCGGGCTTGAAGTCCGAGTCCGTCTTCGTGCGCTTGCGGGGAGAAAGCGTGGACGAACCCGCGATCGGCGACGAGTCGCGCTTTCGCTTCTGCAACAAGTGATCAGTGGAATATCGAGGCGCGGGAAAGACGAAGGACGAACCGAGGCGCTCTCGACGTACTTGTCACCATCCTCGGGCTCCGGCGTGGGCGTGTGCTCGGCCTCCTCGTCGCAGAGCGTGAAGCAGACGCGCTTCGAACCGTGGCTGCGCCAGCAGGCGTAGCAGGCCTTCGTGTCTGCCCACTGGAGGCAGTTGCGCCACTGGAAGTTGGGCGCGACTTGAGAGCGACTTTCCCCTAAGCCGCGGCACCACTCGCAGAGGAAGGCGGACATGATGGTCGTCGACGTGTGCGGGTAGAACGAGAGCATGAGGAGCTTCTTCTCCTCGGGGAACTGGCGCAGCGGGGAAGGCATCTCGTCGAGCTCGACGCCGAGGCTACCGTACAGCGAGCGGATCGTAAGCAGCGCGTTGCGGTGCGCAGAGCCGAAATCGAAAGTGTACGCCCCGAGATCGAGGAGGCGAGTCGCTTGCCGCTTCCAGTGATTGTAGGCGCAAGCGGGACGAGGGCCCTGGTCGTTGTGGCAAGCGCCGGCCGCGAACTTGTATGCCAGAAAGAGGCGCGCGAGGAAGATAAAGGCGGGGCGGTGCTCCTCGTCGAGCTCCTCGTAGCACTCGGAGGGGATGACGCAGTACGCGGCCAACATGAAGCAACACACGGGTTCCGAGTCGTCGTCGTAGCCAGCGATCTGCGAGACCGTCAGCATAAACGCGTGCTTCCAATATCGTACCACGTACCGGGAAGTGGGAGAGAATCTCATGCTCGTTCTTGCCGGTGCGAATGGCCGTGAGGAATAGCACGAACTTGTTGGCGTCAAGGAGAGCGTCATGGCGCGGCTGGTCGCCGTGGCAGCAGACGAAGGACGAAGGAAGCGAAGAGTCCAACACGGGCGGGTCGTCAGGAGCGTTCCGGTATTCAGCGAGGGCCGCGAGATCCACGGGCACGGGCTCCTCCACGGGCGGAGGCGGTGGCTCCACAGCGCGCGCGCGACGACCACCAGCCTTGGCCTTGGCCTTGCCCTTGCTGTTCTTCGGGGGTCCCGTCTTACGAGAGCGGCGGCTGGACATGAGGGAAAACGCAATGAGAGCAAGGCGGGACAGGAACCAACTTATATCCTCAGACAGGGGGTATTCAGTTCTAGCCCTTCACAAACGACTTGGACGAATTCGGGACGGTCAGTACGGTTTGCCGTGCAACGGCAGCCTCAGAACAAGCAGCCTGCGGTCCCGAATGTTCCACGCAACGAGTACCATTCACCCGAGTCAACTTCAGCAAACTCAACTCGCGACAAACACGTGGCGGTGCAAGAAATCAATGCTATTCCGCGGGAACACTTCCAAGAACATGTCAACTGTCAAACAACTCGACCCTGAGGCGCCGGCGCCGCGTTACTCCGGACGGCCGAACATCGGGACACTGGACCGCCACGCACTCGGATCAGCAATCAAGTCGCGAATACGAAGACGGAACGCACTCAAAAGTCAAGGCCTCGAAAGCGTCAGCATGTTCACCAGTGGCGTACAGGCCGCCGTTAATGTTCTGACGCGAAAGAACGTCGTGGACGATCTCGGCACGGATGTCTTCAGGGATGAAGCCGTCAGTACGGGAGAAGGTCGCGAAGCGGAACGGGTTCCGTTCATCAAGCGCCCCATATTCCCAAAGGCTAGCGGTAGCTGTCGGGATTTCGGTGGTGAACGGCTTGATAACGTTGAACATGGCCATGAGACCCGCATACGAGGAAGGACGAACGGAGCGGAAGTCGCGAGCGACGTTCGCGTGGATGCGCTCGAGTACCTGATACTGCGTTCCAACGAACTTGGCGTATTCGCGATAGATGCGCGCGAGTCCGGCGTAATGGGCAAGAATCAGAAGCGTGTTCTGCGCGGGCGTTCAGCCTCTTCAAACGCTATTCCGAATGCGGCGACTCACGGAGATTGCGGGCCAGTGCGAGATGAAGAACCCGACTTCATTGGCGTGCGCTTGGTCAGGAGCGCTCACAAGGCGCCCGAGCTGCGTACCGATATCCTGAGCAACGGTGGCATAGAAGTCAAACGCAAGGACAGTAAACTGTCCCGGGTAGACCTTTGCGGGTTCCGGCATCTCGGGAGTCGGGGCGTTTGGATCGAAGTACGTCGAGAGACCAGCCAAGGCAGGGTTCCATCCAAGGGCCATTGAGTCTTGAGATGCGAGCGTCTGGATAACTTTGGCGGCCGTTTTGGTGATGCTATCAAGGGCGCGATAATTCTCGGACACCGCGCGCGAGATGGCCGCGAGCTGAGCATGTTGCGTGGCGATAGCCTCGTCGATTTCGCGATGACGCTCAACAGCGCGACGGGCGACGTGGGCGAACGACAGGAACGTCGGGAAGACGTAGACCTGAGAGAGGGAGGTATTGACGAAAGACTGCATGATGAATGCGGGTTGGAGGACACGACTTAGCATTCCGAGGACCTTTTATGGCGACGCGATTTTGCGGGTCCCTGATGCTTCGCAATTTGATGCACAGGGACGTGCACATTCAAAGTACCCCGCGGATGATCGGGCAGAAATTGACACGCCGGAAAAATCGCGTCCCTTTCAAGATAAAGGCGACATAGCAAGACACAATACAAACTCGAATACAGTACTACCACACATCCCGACAACAACGAAGACCGCAAATCAACAAGAACAGCATCCCGAAATGGAACACGCGACGCACACCGGCAAGACCCGACATCTCTCCAGCATGGACAACTTGGCGACAACGGCTCGGCGACCACAATCCCTTCTATTGGACCTCAAGCACGACTCCCGGATTTGCCTTTCGAGACTCCCAGAGTATGCGCGAAGGACGAACGATCCGTCTCTAAGAGCAGGCGAGCATGTTCCGCGTTCGCCTCCCGAAAGTGTCCCAGCACACGATCGCGTGCTACTCCGGCAAAGACACCACGACCACGAAGGTGCGCAGTCGCCCTGGCTGCGAAGGAATATTCTCGACGCCGCTGTCTCCGGTTCCAAGGGATCACCAGCAACCGAGAACGATCCTGACTCATTCACCCAAAATCGTTATCGGCACCTGCGCATTCGCGAACACGTCACCCGCTGCGACCTCGGACCATATCCAGACCAGGGTCTAGGGCATCCTTCCTCTCTACTGTCCCTGAGCATGTGCACCCTGAGAAACCGGGGAAATGCGGAACACAAAACCCATACTAGGGGAATCCCGTCATCGTGATCGCAGCGCACTTTCCCACGGTCTATGGCGTCATCCAAACGGCAGGGCAGGCCGCAGCACACTTGTGGACGATCGGTAGTCTTTCCTCGGAGCAAATTCTGAATCACACGCTCACGGGATCGGCCTCTCATTGGCTCCCGAGAATGGATTGCGCAACCCGCAGGCGCGCGCAGTCCGCATGTGACAATCGGGAACTCTTCCTATCGCATGGGCATTATCGGTACAGCTCGGGACATGGTCTTGATTGGCTTGGCATTCTCCTGTATAAAACGCGATAGGTAGTTAGGTAGTTTTCCCTTAGCACAGCGGCTCACGAGCATCCGGCTCACCAGTAGTTCAGTATCGCGCACTCCGGCGCCCAGTTCTCGTACTCGCACCCGTCCTCCGTTCTAGTCCGTACGCAATCGAAGTCTCAGTCACCCTCTGCCATCTCCGTTGGCCTCACGTCTCGTTTTCCCCCTTCCCTCGGTGCGTAGTCGCGACTTCCGTGATTGCACACCATCCTCCCTCCTCTCCTACTACGACTTCTCCATCCGAACCGTGCTACTTCTGTTCGTCGCGTTCGCACGCAGTCATAGACTTCGCCAGTGCAGCGACGAAGAAAAGACGCACTCCCGTCTCACAATCCTCCTCTCCCGTGCACCCTCTTCTCGTAGACGACTCCACACGAGTAGTCTCGAGCTCTCCGAATACGAATCCGGGTTCCCCCTCGTCTTTGTGATCCTCACTCGGGTTTTGATCATACACACTCAAGACCATATCCCCGTTTCACCCCTACCTCTATATCTATTCTCTCGTGTGTTGGGTATACTCCACCCACCCACCCTTTTGATCTGCGGCTCCTCCCTACTCCTGGATTCATTGTCTTAGTCTTCCCTGGCTGTTCAGCGCCTCGGGGGATGTGTTAGGACAAGATGCGGGAACAGCCGAGCCGTTGCTCGACTATCGACTCGCCGACATCGCGTTGGTGCTGAAGGCCGCCGAGCCTCAGCTCGACATACCAGCCATTTTCGAGCCTGAGTACCAGAATGACAAGTTCTTCAAGATGATCACCGAAAACCCTCACGATTACCGGAATTTCCGAATCAAGAACGGGATCGTGCAAATGATTACGGATGAAGAATCGCTAATCGGCGTTCCTGATTGCTTGCATCAGGGGCGCTCCGTTCGCGAGATTATCATCTCGCAGGCGCATTCGATACTCGCGCACCTCAGCGCGAGTAAAACGTTACAGTACGTCCGTACTGTCTTCTGGTGGCGCGATATGCGCCGTGATATTGAAGCCTTTTGCAGAAGCTGCAGTGTCTGCGCCCTCAACAGGGCCAACAGTCAGCAGCCTCTGGGCAAGCTCAAAACCCTGCCAGTGCCGTCGCGGCCCTGGCAGTCCGTTGGAATCGATTTTGTCGGGCCGCTGCCCGACTCGTTCACGCGGCTTGGCCGCTTCGATATGATTTGTGTTATCATCGACCACCTAACGTCGATGGTACATATTGTACCGACTCAGTCTACTTACAAGGCTACTGACGTCGCCGAGCTCGTGTTCGAGCACGTTTACAAACTACACGGACTCCCCGAGCGCATTGTGAGTGACCGAGATTCGCTTTTCACAAGCATCTTTTGGCGCAACTTGCACGAGCTCATCGGCGTCGATCTCAGGATGTCATCTGCTTATCATCCCGAGACAGATGGATCGACTGAGCGCGCCAATCGCACTCTGGTACAGATGCTGCGTATATGCGCACTCACGAACCCCACTGACTGGGCGAAGCGTCTTCCCGCGATCGAGTTCGCGATGAATTCCGCGGTCTCAGAGACCACTGGATTTTCTCCTTTCTTTCTGAACTACGGTACGCTCCCTCGAGCGCTCAAATGGAACGCAAGCTCACCCTATCCCAGTGTGATCAAGTTCGCGCGGATGATGAAAGATGCAATCATGCAGGCGCATGACTGCATCATTGACGCGCGCGTGCGACAGACTCGGCAGGCCAATAAGCACCGCCGAATCACCCCTTTCGGCGAGGGAGACTGGGTATACCTCTCAACGAAGAACCTCAGCTTGCCGAAGGGTGCGTCTCGAAAACTCGCGCCGAGGTTCATCGGCCCTTACAGGATTACTCGAGCACTCGTACGTGATACAACGTTCGAGCTCGACCTGCCGCAGGAGCTGCGCGCGCGCGGCATCCATAACGCGTTCCACGCGTCGCTTCTCCGGCCGCACGTGATCAACGACGACGTGCGGTTTCCCGGCCGACAACTCGGCCATCTACCCGGATTTGGTCCGTCTCCCGACGAGTGGACCGTGTCTGAAATCACTAACCACTACGGCAAAGGAAGGGATCTTCTATTCGAGGTCAAATGGAACACTGGCCAAACAAGCTGGGAGCGCATCCGTGAGGTGAAGCACCTCGCGGCGCTCGAGTCGTATCTCCAGGCCATGGGGGTTGAGAAACCCCGTGACCTGCCAGCAGGTACGTCTGCGCCTCCGAACGACATCCGCGAGAAATGATCCCTGACGGGATCATGCAGGGTCGCGGTTCCGATATCGAATCAACGGCACTGGGAGCGGTGTCCCAGTGCATATAGCCAGCTAGGACGCGCTGTGCGAAGGCACGCGCGTCCTCAGGGTCGTCAAGAAGGAAGTAGGGACCGTATGGTCCTCTCGCGGCGTTTATAAGGGAAGCAGTTGCCCCAATCTCTCCCTATCGCAAGTTGACCAACTTGCTGCTACCAACACTCGTCAATCCCAATCCGCGCTTATGGCCTCTGCTCCTGCCAATGCAGGCGCTCCCCAGGACCCCCGTCTCGCGCCGCGCGCTAGCGGTGCTACCTCTAGCGGACCGGTGCGCATATAGTCGCGGATCCAGGGTGTTGTCCTGACTGAACCGATTGCAGCAACCGAGAACGGCGCCGCCGCCCGCCAACGGCGTCGGCGCCTCGCCCTCCAACACGTACCCAACGACAAACCTCCCGGGAGGAGGGTTGGGCGGGCCTCCTCGGACGCTGGCTGACGTTCACTTCAACGTCAACCCCGGGACCGGAACTCCCTACGCACCGTCTGCGTGTGAGTACACCGGTTTCTCTACGTCAGCAGCAGTCAATAACACCTGACTGCAGCTGCAATTTACGATTCGGGTCGAGCTATCGTGCTCGACCCCTACCACTCTGGGCGCATCGCGACGGAGTTAGCCGATGTGTTGCGCCCGACGCTCGCGGGACTGTACTCGTCGACCAACGAGACTTTTCTGCGTAGCGAGCGCGCTGCAGTTATGGGCGAGAGGGCCAAGAACGCCGTGGCTGACCTTCGTGTCACCATGACGTCTCAAACCTCGAACATTGCCACCGCCGTCGACCGCGTCGATCGGCTCATCCGCGGACTGCACAGGCCGCCTACGCCAGAGGATGTTGCCCGAGTCGTCAGCCAGGAGCTCGCGAAGGTCGGCTTCGCGACTCCCGACTCAGTCTCAGCGCGCGTGCGTCAAATACCCGATGCGCGTTTAACTGACTCTTATTGCGCGCATAGGTTGTGGGCGAATTTGACCGGCGCTTCGCCGTCATGTACCAGCGCGTGGTGAGCGTAGAGGGCGAGGTGAAGGCCATCCGCGCGGACATCGACGAGTCGATGCGGATGGTCCACAACAACCTCAGCCTGCTGCGCGAGATCACATCGCGCCACGCCGAGCTCGCAGAAATCGTCGAGCTCAAGCGCAAGCGCGGCAAGAAGGGCCCAGCTCGCACTGGTACCCTCATCGCGGCTGCTGCTCGCGCCGCGGCGCCGTATATGCGCCCGCCGGTTATCCTTGCTGATGACGCCGAAGACCCCATGGCCGCTGTGCTAAGCCATGTCTCCGTCAACTGTGAGTCCGCCGAGCTCGCGTCTCAACTCACGCGCGAGCTTTCGCCGGTTTCTCCGCCGTACGAGCCAGAGGAGGGCGAAGTCGTCGACCGATCAACCATCGCCAGCAACACCGGTTCGAGCGGCTCATCGTAGAAGCCGCTATACCGGGCTTCGGAGGGCGTATGTAACGGCCACTCTCACCTTGCCGCTGGCTGATGCCTATTTAGTTCTTAATAAACGGAGAACTAGCTAGACATGCGCGGCATTTGAGAATGTAACCAGACACGCTCGGATTGGTAATAAAAACAACTACTGCTCAGGATTGAACTCGGGTACTAGACAGTTACATCCAGAACTCCAACCACTATGCCAGAGAGCTAGTGTTAGGAATTCGTGATAGCTTAACCCACTGATGCAGCTCAATCGCGAATGCCCGAAGCTTCTGCATTCGCACCAAGTCCCGAGCCGGCCGGCGACGCGCGTCTGCCTTTCGGGTCGAGACGCGCGTCCCTTGAGCTACGAAGAGCTCGGGACCGAGGAATCCAGGATGCCGGCGCGGCGCGCATACCCCGGCAGCGGGTTAACGCGCCGCCGCAGTCGCCATCCTGCCGCCGGTACCGATTATCCCGCCTCGCTGGATTGCGGGATATGACGAGTACGGTCGGCAGGAACTATCCCGAGTCACAAGAGGACCGGGATAGCTGATAATCTCGAGTCAGAGCTCAACCCATGACTCTGCCTGTAATTTTAGTATAAGTACCTGTATTTTAGCTCTCAGGATTCCTCAGTCTGCTTTACAGAGACAATTCCCATTCATCCTTGAGTGAGAAAAGTCCAAGCAGCCTCTCAAGATTGTCTAAAGGCCCAAAGCCATCGGTGAGTAATGACTTTATTACTTCTCACTATTCACTCATGGCCGCTTGGCCTTACAAGCAGGAACCAGCGACGCCGACGTAGCACGTCCTCTCGCAGGCCCAAACTCGTTCCATTCGAGCAAAAGTGGTTCAGAGCGAGCAGGCGCGTGAGAAATATGCTGTAAAACGCGTTATGAGTTGTTTCTCGATTTTGGAGGAGTTTTTCCTTCGAGAAGTGTGCCTTGGAGTCGAGTGGTCTTGATACATTCTTTCGTAATAGATATTGAGAGGGACAGATCGTTGAAGGTTGAGCTGATGTCCACTGATCCGTATGGACTCGCCGCACGATGGGTGAAGCAGGTGAAGTAAAGCCCCCAGTGGCCTGTGATCCTCGGAGATGCAGTATCACTTCCGGGCAAGAGAAACGCTTCCAGGGCGTGATATGAGATACGAATCCAGATAATCAGCTGTTCTCAGGTCCTATTGTGCCATCCCCGGACACTCACGAAGTAGAGAAGAGCAGGAACCTCGAAGGGCTTAGTCAGCAGAGTGCATCCAATAGAAACTGATGAGATCGACCATGTCTTGGGGTGACTGAATTTCTCGAAACAATAAGCAATGAGATCGGCGCTGAAAAGCGCACTTAGATGCTGAGTTGGGCCGAGTCGTGGTATGAGACGGTGGGATGCATGCAAGAGAGCCGGATTTGGGTTTGTGCCTTGTTTCCGACGAGCCGCCTTATGTCGGCCTTTTCGTCGCTGTGCAGCAAGACGATGCGGGGGTCGCCAGCGCGCGAGCGCACGCCGGCCGACGGGCTGAACAGGCTGCGCTACGCGCTCGAGATGATGCCGCGCGACAAGGGGTACCAGCTCGACCACGCGACGACGCGCGCCGACGTGCTCGCCGAGCTGTACGACGCCTTCTGGGGGCCGTACGCCCACTTCTTCCTCCCGCCCAACATGCCGTCCATTGCGGCCAACACGCTGCTCTCCCAGGCGCAGCATCTCGCGCCGCCGGCCACGGAGCAGCCGTCGCCCGTACACGGCCGGTCGTGCGCGCGCATCCTGGCCAAGGGCGAGTGCTGCTACCGCTGCAAGTGCGCGGGCCCATACTGGAGCTTGGCGCGTTTCTCACCTGTTGCCATTGCAGGGACTGCGCCATCGACGACAACTTCGTGCTCTGTTCGCGCTGCTTCCACGCGACGGACCACACCGGCCACACCGTCACGTTCTACCTCGTCCAGCAGCCGGGCGAGTGCTGCCACTGCGGAGACCCCGAGGTCTGGCGCGTGCCGCTGCAGTGTCGCTTCCACCCCGTCGACGAGCCCAAGCCCGCGCCGCCGACGCTCGGCACGCGCCCCCTGGACCCCTGGCAGATGAAGCAGTCCGCCCGCACCCACCTCCCGATCGAGCTGCGCGACGCCATGAGCCGCACCATCGCCTACGCCATGGACTTTGTTCTCGACACGCTCGACTTCTCCCCCGACGAGACGCTCCTCCCGGAAAGCGAGACCGAGCTCAGGCTGCAGCCCACGGCCGATCCGATGCACAAGGAGCTGTTCATGATCCTCGTGTGGAACGACGAAAAGCATTCCTTCGACGAGGTCCTCACCATCATCATGGACGCGACATCGTGTACACGCGAAGTTGCCCTGCAGATGACGAATCGCATCGAAGAGCAGGTGTGTTATGCCACACATTCATCCTTGACGTGCAACTCACTCTTCTGCAGGGACGAGAAGTGGTCCTGACGTACCGAGACACGGAAAAGCTGCTCGAAGTCGCGCACTTGATCGCTAACATTGACATGGGCGTCACCGTGCGCCGCGCTTACGACACTTTCCGCGAAGAAATGGCGAGCGCCATTATTGAGTGGCTGCTGGATCTCATGTCCTGTCGAGTTGTCGGGGACCCAATGCTCCTGCGTGAACTCGTCGCTGAACAACTCCTCCAACCTCGCAAGAAAGACAGCAGCTCTCTTGCCATCAACCCCGAGGCGTCCAGACTTTACTCGGAAATCAATAACCCGGCTCGTGTAGACTGGCTTTTCTTATACCACACGCGCTTATGGAAGCGTCCGCGCCTGAACCTGAAGCAAATGTACGCTGCGATTCTAGCAGTCAGCCACGACCACAAGCTTGCGCTGGGTACATTTTTGCGCCTCGCAGCACGGGATTTTGACTGATAAATTTCTCAGCGGACCATTTTGCCAGCGTATACCATCGCTTAATCGACTCATACTTGCTGACAGACCGTGAGGCCGAAACGTCCATAAAGTTCTTTGCACTGCAGGTCTTCACCGTGCCCTCCATCGCCGCGCATTGCGTACGACAGCACCAGATCGTCACGCGTATCCTGGAGATGATTACGGCCTTCTTCACGAACCAGATCTCGAACAAACGCATCCTCTATCCGCCGAACCTCAACACGGAAGTCGACGTGGACTCGATGCCGTTCAAGAGCAAGCGCTTCATGCCCATCTTCAGCGACCTGCGCTACATCTGCAGCAGCGAGGCCGTGCAGCGCATCATCGTGCGCAACCCGACTTTCATCCAGCAGTTCGGGCGCGTGTGCCAGATGTTTATGGGGATCAACGCCAACAAGCGCGCCGTGGCCAACCACGTCGAGTACGAGACGGACGCGTGGATCAGCGTGTTCAACGTCACGCTCTCGCTCTCGCGCGTCGTCAAGGTCTACGGCGAAGCATACGCGCGCGCCACGACGAGCGAGCTGGCCAGCGCCATCCTTGCCGTCACGCACCAGATTCTGCTCGTGTGCACCATGACGGAGGCGCGCCTCGAGAAGGACAAATACGGGCACATTCAGTACCATACGATTCCTTTCGGCGGCAACAGCTACACCATCGTGGATTTTTCCGTCCTCAGCGGATGGGTCAGCTTTCATCATGCGCTGCATTGGCTACTGGCGGAGCTGTTTAAGCATGTCGACTTGCTCACGCATGAAAAGCTGTCCGAGATTGGCGCCACCAGCCTTCGGGATGTCATCCGCCGCCAGGCGAGCGAGAAGGCGTTTTTGACCGTCATTGACTTTCCTCTGAGAGGTAGGCACATATACCGCGCTGAAAGCACGGCATCATATTCACATTTGTTCCACAGTCGTTGCGATGATTGCGCAAATCCGCACGGGCCTGTGGGTTCGCAATGGCTTTGCGATTCGCGGACAATTGCTCCATTACCGCGAGCTGATGCTGCGCGAGCTCTGCTACGACCAGGACCTGTTTATCCTCCAGTCGGCCTTTGTGATTCTGGACTCGGACGTCGTCCTCGTCAGCATGCTGGACCGATTCGAGCTGCGCGACTGGTTCAGCGGCGTCATCGTGCACCCGGCCTACGAGGGTCCTCATCTGCTATCCATGGTCGAAGAGTTCCTCTACGTCGTCATCGCGTGCGTGGCTGAGACCGGCGCGGCGAACAAGCTGTCCATGGCGGCGTCCGTCCGGCGAGAAATCATCCATGCGCTGGCGGCGGGACCATGTTCCTTCACCGACCTATGCAAGCGCGTGGCGGAGCGGATGGTCGACGACGTGTGCTTCGAGAAGGTGCTGCTGGAGGTCGCGACCTTCAAGTCACCTGACGGCCCGAACGACTCGGGCATGTACGAGCTCAAGGACGAGGTGTACGACGAGGTTAACCCGTTCTTCTACCACTACACGCGCAACAAACGCGAGGAGGTCGAAGGCATCCTCAAGGCCCGCCTGCGCAAGGCTTCTGGCGACCCCGACCCCGTCATCGTCCCGAAGCCCATCGTCATTCCGAAGGGACCCTTCATCACGCTGCCGTGGGTGCTCATGACGGAAGTGTTCGTCCAGATCGTCTTCTACTCCATCCACAACGTGCTCGTGCAGACCGAGAGCGCCGGCGCCGTGCCCGCCTCGGCAGACGCAATTCTTGACCAGGCGCTGTATCTCATCATGTTCGGACTCGTGCAGCATCCGGAAGAGTTCCCGAAGTACGTCGTCAGCCGCAGCTTCGAGAACGGCGTCACAGTGTGGCATGTCCTCGCGGCGCTCGCGCGCACGCCCATGTTCAAGTCGCATAAGAAGCGGCTGGAATGGTGCCTCGACCGTTGTGGGGACGCGCTGCCGGTGGAGGTGCAGGCTGCGCGGGCGGCTGCCGCGCAGGCCGAGGCGCGCAATACGAACGATGCGGACGCGGCGAAGAAGCGCGCGGCACAGGCGCGCAAGGATGCTATCATGAAGCAGTTCGCCGCGCAGCACCAGAGCATACTCGAGCAGCTCGAGGACGAGGACGAGTTCGAGGACGACGGCGACCAGGCGACCGAGAAGCCTGAGTCGTATGGAACCTGCATCGTGTGCCAGGAGGAGCTCGACAACTCGCGCCCGTTCGCCGCGTTAAGTCTCCTGCAGCCCAGCAAGTTCTTACGGCGCGCCTTGGACAACACGCAGTCGTTCTTGCACGGACCGTTCGGCCACTCGTTGGACCATCGCCATGGCGCAAAGCCGAATGCATTTCCGCCGTTGGAACCATACACGGGAACGGAGCCGCCACTCGCCTTCAACGGGTTCCCTGCATCGCAGACGAAATTCGGGATGCACGCGTCCGAGTGCGGCCATATGATGCATCTTGAATGCTTCACCGTCTACACGCTATCGATCCGCCAACGGCATCGCTCTCAAGCTCAGCGCAACCACCCCGAGAATATCCAGCGAAAAGAATTCATCTGCCCGTTGTGCAAGAGCCTCGGCAATGCCATTCTTCCTGTCAATGTCCCGGATGTTCGCATGGCTGGGGAGCAGAACTTCTCGGAGTGGATACGGTCGATGGGCATCAGCTTGCTGCGCGCGCCTGCCGAACGCTTGGTCGACCAGCTGCAGTACAAGACTGGGAGCGGTGAGTTCGTCTTTTGGGCGGCCCAGGATACGGCGTACCCGATTTTGCCCAAGCACGATAACTCTGAAGGCGACCCTCTGCACAAAATGGTGGATACTGTGATGTTCTCTGCCCGTTCTGTCTCTGGCCAGTCGCGGCACCTACGCGACCGCCTTGAGCCTGAGGTTGGAGAACGCGGTGCGGGCATGTATCTTCCGGAGGATCTGTGCGCCTATACGCTCGCCTGCATGGAGGTTGCTCAGAGAGGAACGACGTCTACCACGCCGATAACGGATTTGTCGGAGACCTCTGTGCGACTTCTCCGCGGCCTGGTCGCTGTTCTGACGAAGTTGGCCACCTTCCATTTCCGAGACCGCCTAGACGGTGGCCGTCCGTCGATTCGACAGGCGATTATGAAGCGCTTGCTTCCTGAATGGCGACGAGAGCCCGCTCTTCACTTGCCCTTCTTGCTACGCGATCCTGTGACCATTCTCTTCGAGACCGCCGCTGTTGCCCCGGAGATTCTGCGCTACGTTATCATTCTGTGCTACTACGCGTGCGTAACGCGAACAGCACTTCGCTTGGTATCACACCTGGGTAAGCCGTCGCTGGTGGACACCAACGCGTCCGGAGCGATAGACTCTGCCGCTATTTTCGGTGACATCCGGACATTTGTCGCTTCAATCGCTCGACACTCACCCACGCTGGACCACACGGCGCAACTGGTGATGACTGCCCTGGGCCCCGAGGCTTTCTCCCGATTCCTGTACTCGCATTCGCTTCCCTTCCTTCGGCGCGCAGCCATGCTTCTGAAGGCCATCGTTCCCTCGGCTCTGCGGCCTGTTACGTCCTCCACTACCGATGAGTATGGACGGTTGTTAGAGATGCTTGCCATTCCGCCCATATCGCAGTTGGCCGGCCAAGAGGCGCTGCAAAACGTCCTTGCGGGCTGGTGCTCGCATTACGGCTTCGTATACTCGCCTTCCCCTCTCGACTTCACCATATCGCTCGAGCACCCAGGCGTGTACAACCTTATCACGCTGCCGCCGGCCCTCGACACGCTCTTTGTGCAGGAGAAGACGATGGTATGTCCTCGATGCAAGACGGTGCCGAACGATCTCGCCGTCTGCCTTATCTGTGGCACCATAGCGTGTTTCCAGAGTCACTGCTGTCGCGACGTCGATGCTCGTGACAAGGGAGAGTGCAACATGCACACAAGAGAGTGCGTATTCACACTGTTCAGTGTGATGACCGCTGACCATGTCGCAGTTGCGGCGGCGTGATTGGTTTATATTTCCTAGTCAAGCGCTGCGCGCTGTTGTACCTCTACGCCGGCAATGGTAGCTTTGCCCACGCACCGTACCTGGACGTACACGGCGAGATCGACTTTGCGATGAGGTGATTGCGGTTTCCTTGTTCTCCGATACTGTGACTAACTGACCGGGCAAATAGGCGCGGTCGACGCCAATACTTGCACCCGCTCCGGATGGAGGACATCCGAAAGGTGTGGCTCAACCACGGCATCCCAACGTTCGTGGCGCGCAAGCTCGACTCGATGATTGATAGCGGCGGATGGGAGACTTTCTGATCATGACTGAGTACTGAGCACTCGTTGGGCACTGGGAATTGTCGATGTCGACGTCGTTTGAATGGACTCTGCTCTCTGTTACACCACTGCGCTCTCCTGCATTTGTTCTCCGTCATGTTATCGCCCTGCAACTTGTCTGTCCTGTATTGATAGCCGCGATATGATATTTTGCACTTGCTCCTATCCCCCCTATCTCTGCGGCCGCGGTATCCCACGCATGATTGTATGCAAATTGGCTGGAGTACTGATTATTCGTCCGCGTCGAGCGCCGTTTCTGTCACCGCTTTGGATAATCTGGCTACCGTCCTCTTGCGCCCCAACAATTGTAGAAAATCCACCACGGGAGGACCGTGCTTGGGATATGTCAACGACTGTCCTTGTGCGGAAATATGAGACCTACCTGTCGGCCTGTGAGGACGTATCGCAGGGTAAACATGATCTGTTTGCTGCTGGCCGAGGTTGACGCCTTGATGTCCGCCAGGACGCCAGGCCACCACTCAGCTGCGGGGCGCTCCCACGGTGCGCTGTCTAACTGAGAGCTCACTGCGCGGCAGACAGTGGCTAGAGCGCCGCATAAGCCAAGAGACAAAGAAGTTGCGGTCAGCAGGCAACGGGTAACTTACAGAGAACGTCGTCGGGTATGGCCTTGCGCAGCTTCCGCGCTTCGTCCGTGCTGTAGTCCGGCGGCGCGAAGAGGTAGGGTGCCACGGCGGGCAGGTCGGCGAGCGTTTGCACGCGGTCCTACATACATACAGGGCTTTAGCTTTGGAGTGGAAAAGGCCGGCGCGACGCACGCCTTCCATCTCCAGGGCTTTGAGCGCGTACTCTGCGTCGACGTTGATGCTGTGTGCCGTTGCCATCAGCCCGACAGCATGAGTATGAATAGTCGAGACTAGCACTCACGCGCGGGGCAGCTGGCGCGATATCTCGCCGACAGCGCGCTGCGCGACGGCCGGCCGCGTCTCGGGCGCGTGCACCTTGGCGCGGAGGTGCAGCCTGTTGAGGTGCAGCAGCTTCGTGCGGTCGAGGACGGCGCGGTGCGTCGAGAACGCGTCGATGGAGAACTGCGAAAGCAAACAAGAGTTCAGAATATTGGCAGACGACGGCGGCGGTTAGGACGAACGCGTTGCAGCATGTCGCGCATGGTGTAGAACTCGTGCTCGCCGGCCTGGTTGCTGTGCCCGAGCGCGAAGAGCCAGTTGAGGACTGCTTCGGGCTCGTAGTTGGATTCCTTCAATTTCATTTACCAGCCAAATTCAGTCTCACTGGCTGCTGCTGCTGAGCGAAGGACGGACCATGAAGCTCTTGACGTGCATCCCGGACGCGCGTTTCGACATCTTGGTGCCGTCCGAGTTGAGCAATAAGGGGAGGTGCCCAAATTGCGGCGGCGTCCAGTTCAGACACGCGTACAAATCCAGGTGCAGTGGCAGCGATGGCAGCCATTCCTGCACGCAGCACGGTGTTAGGTCCGCTGGGAAACGAGAGCAAAGACATACTTCGCCGCGCAGAACGTGCGTGATACCCATTTCGTGGTCGTCCACAATAGATGCGAGATGGTAGGTCGGGAACATGTCTGATTTGAGCAGGATCGTGTCCGTCGGGAGGGATGTATGCACGTCCTTGACCGCGCCGAAGGCCATGTCCGAGATCGAGGGCCTTTGGGGAACTGCTGTATCCTAGGTGGGTCAGCGACAGCAAAAAGGAACGAGAGGCGGATTGGCGCGTACGAGCAGTCGCACGACATGCTTTTCGCCCGCGCGCACGCGCCGGTGGACTTCCTCGTCCGTCAGGTCCAGACACCGCCTGTCGTACGTGGCGTTGCTGCCTACTTTCAGCAGCCGCGCGCGCGTTTCCGCGAGCGTGTCCGCCGAGCAGAAGCAGCGGTACGCTTGCCGTCGCTGCAATGCATATGAGTGCGCGCCAGAACATACAGCAGTAGCGGGGAGCACCTCGAGCAGTTTGTCGGCGTGGAATTTGTATAGGTCCAGTCGTTTTGACTGTATACGCGTCTCAGAGGGCGCATATGGCCAGTAGACGCGTGCGATACCTGGTAATACGGCCCATGAGGCCCGCCTTGGAAAGGACCTGCGCAGGCGCTCAGAACATGCTGGCCCACGGAGCATATTGCGTACCATAGTCAGGACTCAGACCAGCCCAGTCAAGGCCGCGCGCGAGCTCTTCGACGGAGCCTGGGACGTATCGCGTCTATCCAATACCGTGAATGAGCACAGTGACATCCCTGCATTCTGCAAGCACCGAGCTCACGGCATCTGTGTCTTCGATGCGCAGCAGCCACTTGCCGCCGAGTTTGCGCGAGAGGAGGTGGTTGAAGAGCACGGTGCGCAGGCCACCGAGGTGCAGAGAACCGGTCGGCGACGGCGCAAAGCGCAAGAGCGCCATGCAGCCGGCGACTCCGCGGCGCGATCCCGACGCGTCGCACGCGTCAAACTTTCCCAAGACAGATTGTATTTTATGCAGCGACTGCGACTACTTGGTTACATGCGGCAAGTACTGTACTGTAGTGAAGCTGAGAAGGTTCTGATATAGTTACAACATGAACTCCAGAATGCTCAAGGTTACTCCGAATCATCCGCCTGGATCGTCAGCTCAGCGCGTCCGTTAGTAGTGCCAATCTCCACAGTGCCCCAATGCTCCGGGCGCGGCGTCGAGCTCAGGTCCCATCCGACCTTGCCCCTCCATTCCCTTCGCCCATAGCTGGCGCCGTCAAGAGAGTACTGGCGGCCTTGGCGCTTGGGGTCGCGCAGCGGGCCGCCGAGCGCGGGCGCGGGTGCGCCGGCGTTCGTGCTGCGCAGCACGACGTCGCCCTCGAACGCCGGGCTGAGCGTGATGCCCGCGGGCGCGTTGGTCGTGTGCGCCGTGAGGACGAGCCGGCTGTCCGCGGGCGCGCGCGGCACGCCGAACGCGATGCGCCCGTTCGTCGTGCGCGCGCTGATCGCGAAGTCGCCGCGCGTCAGCGACGCGGAGTGCCCGTTGTCGGGCGGCGTGTATTCTAGCTCGGCAGAGCCTGTGATTCGGCTTGGTTGCGCGAAGCGTCAGTCACCAGTGCGCGGCGTGGGGCGGGACGGTAACACACACCCATTCGTCGTGCGCATAGTCAGCGTCGCCAGTTCCGGCGGCGCGCCGCGCGAGGTCAGTTTTGCGTTCGCTGTGATGTGGCCGTTTGTCGTCTGGAACTTGATGACATGGTCAGAGTTGAATGCGCCAGAGATGTGGCCATTGGTCGTTTGCAGGTCGATATCGTGGCTAACCACCGCCTACACATAGCAGTCAGCACATAGCAATCTTCCATATAGAGCGCAGGGCATGTGCCTTTGCAGTGATGCCCCCGTTTGTGGTCAGCAGCGCGACGCTCTTGAAGACGACCGGATCGGCCGTAAACTTCAAGTCGTGCGCAAAGTTATGCGTGTCAGCAGACAGGCTCTTGATTGGTTTGCCTGGGATGTGGTATACAACTTGATACTTGAGGCGCGCCTCGGATGGGATACCATCGAACGGATGGTTGGGAGTCTGCGTCGTTCGTATAAGCGGACTATCCACAACAATAAGGGCTCAACGCGCTGCAATGCTCACATAGATACCAATCCCGCGCTCCTTGCCGCCATCGCGCTGCAGCGAGCAGACGCTAGTCTGCCTGAAGGCCTCCTGGTAGTTATAGTACACGTCGACGGCCACGCGGATCTTGTCGTCCACGGTGCCGTCGACGTATTCAACGATGCCCGACGCCGAGTCGCCGCGGTTCAACAAATAGAAAGCCGTGTCCGCGTCGTACGGCAGTTCGAACTCGATGTGCGATGTGTATTTCCACCCGGCAAACTCAGAGTCTGCTGCTGAGTGCAGCGACGCATTGCCGTGCGTGCAGCTGACGACAGTGCCGTCCTCCGGGCGCGGCGAGGTCGGCACACCCTGCGGACGTACGGAGGTCAGACAAGCCAGGCTGCAACAAGGAATACTAACGAGATTGAACTTCAAGCGCTGCATGCCCCAGTCGGTCGCGCTCTCGAAGAAGAGGCCCAACAGCAGCCACACAAGCAACGCAACCGCAAACGCCTTGAAGAAGCGTTTTATCGCGCTTTCCCTTCGCTCGACGACGTACACCTGCTGCGGCGTCGGCCAGACCGACCCCGGCGCTGCAGCGCTGTGGAAGCTAGGGCCTGGAGCTGAGTCGCTGTAGCTGGGCGGCGCCTGCTGCTGTTGCTGGTCGGCGAGTAGGGGCTGCTGCTGGGTCTTGGTGTCGTTGCCTGGCGCAATGAGCACCATGTCACCGGCGGGCGGCGGAGAGGAAGGAGTCGGAGGAGCAGGAGGAAAGAAGGTGGGACGCGCCGACCGGGCGCTGCGCGCACCGCACTCTTAAAGCTAAGGGTGCGCCATCCCCATGGGCCGCAGCAAAGAAGCTGTCATTATCAGGATTGCTCAGCGCTCAGGAACGTCACGTCAACGGGCGCCTGAGATTGGTGCAGGGCTCGCGGACGACGTGCAAAAATAATTCCAGGCGCGGGACGCGTCGCAAAGTAAAGCAATATTCTATCCGTGCTTTGTTGAAAGTGCTGAAGTCTTGACCGGAGATGCGCCAACTACAAGGCGCGTAACTAAGTCATAGTCACGTCTCGTGCATCATCAATATTTCTAGCGAGTACGGCTGCTTACAGCTGGAGATTGAGGCTAAATTTGCGAAATTGAGGGTAACAAAGACATTGCGACTCGAGATCGTAAGAAGCTAGTAAGTATACAGCCAAAACAAAAGTGCGCATTACCATATCCCCGGTTATACAATATGAGCACGCTTTGCAGTCCCCCCATTTTCATTCTCCGAGGAATCCAGGGACCGCTTTTCTGCGGGCTTAGCACGGTTGTATGGCGCGTGCGCGAGACCGTGATACAAGTGAATGCGCGCATAGACAGCATCTCCACCCGCGACAATGGAGACTGAGAGCCACCCCTCACAATGCCAACGCTCCATCGGCTTCGTGGCTCGCTCGTGTTTCGGCGGATTGGCACTACCGGCGCGCGGCTTCCCCTTTTGCGACGGCGTCTGCGATCCCTCCCTTTGCGCGCAGTAATACGTGAAGCGGGTTGCATTCTGGCGGCGGTCCGTCGTGTGCAGGCTATAGTTTTGACAGGAATAAGGTAAGCAATTACACACCACTGGACGGGGGAATATGGCAAGAGATTTAGACGTACTTGAAGCGATACCCAAGCTCCTCCAGAACGAGCTGCACGACCTCCCCGGCCAATATTTTGTCGTTGAGGCGCTTCAAATGCGCTTCGCCTGCTACATCTTCTGCCTGTGCTACTGTATGCTCGAGTGCCACCAGAGCAGAAATATCACAAGCGGTGTGCCCATGCGTAGAAAGAAGGAGCCGAAAAGCCTCCCAAGAAGTCGGCATATTCATACTGTCCTTTCCAATGGAGGGTGGCGCAGGCTGACGCCGTGCGCACGGATGTTGACGCTGGACACAGTCGCACTCCGGATTCGGAGTCGCTTCCTGCGAACGGTCAAGCTCAGACTCGTTGGCGGCGCCGTGGACACTTCCAGAAGGGCCCGGCTCCTGGAGACCCTTCAATTTGGCCTGCACCGTCTTCGCCCGTCTTTCCTTCGTTCTTTTCGAGTTTTTCGCCGAGCAAGCCCTGCAGCGTGTCATGGCCTTTCCAGTGGAGGGATTGGTCGGCCAGTCATCGCGAGGGAGTCGAGCGGGGCAGTACGAGCACTTAATGAGTGCAGCGTTGTCTTCTTGCGCGCTAGGCATTCCGAAGCGGTACTTGCTGAGAGCGTAAGGAAGAAGAAGAAGTGGTTGTTTCTATTTCACACTCCGCTACTGTGTGTCACGGGATGCCGGATGTACATTTTGAGCTCACGCTCATGGCATGCCACCGACCTTCGTCTCGATCCGTCGAACCACGGCGCAGCTGGCAAGTCATACAGCCGTCTTTTCGGACGGTGTGCCACCTGCGCGGTCTGATCATTGCTGAACATTGGAGGCTTCTGCATGCGACTGGCGGGCTCGAAGAACGGATTTTTGCACTGCACTGGATCTCGTAGACTTGGGCACCGTTCCACTGTAGACCTGGATGCAGAGGTGGTCTGCTCTGCTTGCGACTCCTGGCACGCTTGTCTATCTCGGCTGTAGGTGTTGCAAGCGTACCCGGAGTCAGAACCGGAGGACTTAGCTACACACACTCGCCCACCGCTGTCCCAGCTGTCTGACCGTGAGCACCAAGGCTGCCAATTCCTCTCCATTATATTGATTGGCGGCTGCTCTGCCATGGACTGCTTTTACTCCGGCCTGATTACGTCCCACAATAGTGTTTGCGTTTCCTTCTCAGCGATTTCTCTCGAATAGGTCACATTCGCCACCCGCAGTGCTTTCAAACTCAAAATCAAACTCATGGTGTCGTGGTGGTGTTTCAACGCTTCAAGCGCGGTCTCTCCCCTTCACCACGGACCACGCTCGGCAGACATATAAACGCGGGGTATCCGCCAAGATCTATTCATTTGCCCGATCCTCTCTGAATCTTTGTCACCGCAATCGTGACCTCCCCGGCATCCAGGACTAACATCCACTGATTCAGCGCCGACACCAATGACTGCAATGAATTTTCCACCGGAACTGATTGGCAAGGTGCTGGAGCACTGTCCGCGGGACGTGTTGCGCACCTCTGCGACTTGCAGCGCGACATTTCAACTTGGAGGCGGAGCGCATTTTGTATCACAATGTTCTCCTCTCGACCTGGCAATCGGTGGTTCTATTCTGCGACACGCTTACATCGGACGACGACAGAAACCAAAAACGCCGCGCCGCAGTCGTGAAGTCTCTCCGAATTATGACCCTTGCCGATGCATCGAGCCCTTCTCTCGGTAGCAACGGTTATCCCATGTCGCAGGCGCTCGTCGATCGTCTGCGCCGTACGGTGGGCAGCCTCCATAACCTCTTCAGGTTCGGCTGCGACTGGTTCGGCCCTTCAAGCGGCATCTTGAACGCTCTGCCTTTCGGGCTCGAGGAGTTGAAGTTCTCCTTCTCAGTGGACGCGCCCGCCGTGCGCGCTTTACGGTTTCTGGAGAACGTGTACTATTTGGAACTCGGCGACATCTGCTTCCAGGGCGAGGCCGCCGTGACCACTAACGGAATACCCATAGGCCCTCACCCGCCGCATCGGTGCTCGCGGCTCAAGTCTGAGCTCCCGCAGAATCACTCTGCGCTCCGGCGCCTGAAATTCTTGGCGGCCGCCGATTGCTGCTTCAGAGCGTTAATTCCCGGGAGGCCGGTGGAGAGCATGTCGCAGCGCAACACTCTGCGCCCGCGCAGGGTCGAGGATACCATCCGATCCATCACAAGCGGCACAGTCCCCCTTTACATCATCCAGATCTGCACCTTGGCGCCCGCTCCATCCGTCGCTCTCCTCCTCTCGCAGACCGGAGCCTTTAATACTCTCGTCGCCTTAGAGCTGATGGACAAGAGCTACAAGCTCATGGGTACCGGCGGCGCGCACTGGGCGTCGGAGACGAGCATAGGGAACGTCATTGGTCTATTCCCGCGTTTGGAAATCTTTGGTCTGGAGACGGCGCTCGCGGCGGAACATCTTTGGCCGCTGCGTATGGCATCGGATGAAGAAGAACTGAAGATGATCAAACGCTGGGCGCAACGCAGCCCCAATCTTAAATGGATACACCTGTCAATAGAGGTGAGCTGGCCATTTTCACATTGCGGAGTAAAAATATTGTGTAACTGAATGTGTCGCAGTGTCTGACCGGTCCCCTGGCACACCGACACTGCATGGGTACGTGGAGCAAGTACGGCGGGAAATGGTCGCAGGCTTCGCGGCACGGGTTTTCGGGCTTGTTGTGGGAGTTTGGTTCCACAAGGCGATATCGCCTTGCTTGCTACTCGTTGGTTTGAGATTCGTTAAACGTGTTTCTTTCTGCTGGTTGACCTCGAACTCCGCTGCGCTACGCAGTGTGAGAGAGTCGATCAGTGCGAATAAATAGTTGCAATTGACGAGGCGTCAACGTTCGATGGTGAGGTCAACTGGGGCCATTGCAGAATAGACGTCATGTAAAGTGCCAATCGAATGAGCCTCAATGAGGCGCTGCGCAAACGTTCTCGCGTTGGAGCAAGCGCAGTGATGACCCATAGCGCGTGTAAATCGGGGTATAAATTGGAACCTCCGAAGCAAGTGCTGACCTACGCTCTCGTTATTATTCGACTGGACTTCAAGGGTAGCGACACTCAAAGTGCCCGGATCTTGTTCTGCAGGCATTTGATCACTTGCTGCAGTGGTGATTAGATCGTGCTGTAGTTGTGCCAGGCGATACAAAGGCCGTGTGAACTTGGCCCATTAGCAGAAGAAACAGAATTCAAACACCGCTCAACGTGTTAATCATGAGACCGCGTTCCTGGATTACAGCACAATCATCTGTGCACGGTCACATTGCTGGCTCCAGGCCTGACCCTGACGCGCTTGGCTCCACGCTTGGCTCCCTTCAGGCTTCCCAATTACACCGGGCAACATGCGCGCTCTGGGTCGACAGCGGGGTAACCGAATGTGGGTGCTTGTTGGTGGCGTTGTGCGAGATGCTCCAAGTTCTAGCAATTGACTTACAACGTCTTCACCATCCGCAGCAGGCGCCGATCGTAGATGATCATTACTTTACATACCCGTGCAAACGTATTAAAGCGAGGCTAGTCCGGGTTCATCCAGCCTGCATCAATACCTCTCCCCAACTACGACCATGGTCATTCAACTGCCCTCAGAGCTGGAGGCTCAGATTTTCGAACATCTTGCTGCTCCCGACTTGTGTAGCGTTGCCCGTGCGTCTCGCTGGTATCTAGCGCTTGCACTTCCGCCACTATACAGGCACGTCGTTATTCACCGGCAACGCGGCGAGGTGCAGGCACCTGGGTTGAAGCATTTCCGTGCCGTCGCCGCCTTCCTGCTCGCCCGTACCGACGTTGCATGCTACGTCCGTGCCCTGACCTTGCACGGCCCCCTACACACGGCGAAGAATGTCCTCTGGGCGGCTCTTTCCCGTACCACCATGTACGGTAGCAATACCAGCGCAAGAGCATACCAAACGCCCTAATCGCCGCCACAACAAGGCTGCCGGGACAAGACCGCTGCGAGTACCACGGCGCAGCGCTTTGCGCAATGCGCTCGTCATTTGCTGCAAATAAAATCGTTACAAACGAGCACTACGTGCGAAAAATGGAATGCCGTTAAAGGACGAATTCCCCAGTCGAATAGGACGTAGGAGCGCCAAATGCAAGCGGGCATGTATTCGCGCGCAGCGCGAGGGAGACCAGCGCTCGTATCTAGAAGTACAACGCAAAGTCCAAGAAAGTACACCAAGCACGTCGATTTTCCACCACTGAGCTGTAACACCACGCCGTACGAATTCCTGGACGAGACCAGTCAGTGAAGAGTAATGGAGGACGGGAAGACGTACAGGAGGCCACTAGAGAACGTCGGGAGCCTGGAATAATCAGCAAGAGCGTGCGGGCACGGTACTGCAAGCACCCACGAAAAATTTACGCACATTGATCAGCGCTACGATCTGGCCAGCAGCGCACGCGGGGTCCGGAAGCCATCAAGCTACAGACCATGGTTAGGGCAGCGATGGAAAAGCGTGCAGTAGCACGCGGGGCGCGGACCACCGCAGCCGTCGCAGCTGTGGCCGGAGGGGACGTTATTGGTGTTGCCCGGCGACTAAAAAAAGATCAGCGATCGCCGGCAGCAATCAACGGAATGACGCTCACGTCTTGGCAATGAAGACATCCACATTCTACGCGCTCGGCCCAGGGCTTATTGAAGCAACAGTACGACGTGCAAGGAAAGAGTCTATGCGGGTTGAGCCAATTGCTGATGTTATGCTGGGAAACGTGAGAAAAACGAAGTAGTGATAAAACAGAAGGACACGTACGCCACAGCGATAGCGTATGATGATCCTACGATGCGTAAGCTCTCATATGGTGGCCACGAATGCCGCGAGCACGCACTTGAAAGGACGGCACATGTCTGAGAGGCAAGGAAAGTCTGGGGGATGCTGAGAAAAGGACGAGACACGCTGGCCTTTATAGTACGTGAGCCGCAGAGACTGACCCAACGACGTCTGAACGAACGTACCGTAACGATTCCGCCCTCGACATCCTGTGTGCAACGTTAGAACTGACCCTGGCGCGGGCAATGAGCAGTAGATCGTGGAAAGCAAGACGGAGGTCCAGCGAGACGGGACGGCGAAGCACAGACGATGCAGATCGCCAGTACGAACTCGCGCAGTGCGCACCAAACGTCGTCTACAGCACCCGCAAAGGCTCGCCGCGTCCAGCTCTCTAAGACATGGTCAATCGGACCGCGCTGAGATCTGACATCTGGATGGCAGGGAACATAGAAACGGAGCGGCTCTCATTTGCTAATACTACAGCAACATGGACGAGCGCTTCTAAAGTGAGCTGCGTGCTGGTACTGTAAGAGAAACGAGCCGCCCGCGCGATACAGATCGGAGACGTACCTGCCGTCCCCCTCGATCGAGACCGCGGCGAGAGCATGCCATGTACCCCTCTCGAGCAGCAGTAAGGCCTTCTTTTCACACTCCGGCACATCCCGGGCACTGAGTAAGCACTATGCCGCCGGCAAAATAGACGAGAGAAGCGCCCAAATACTGAAACGGAGCGTAAGAAAGTCAGAATTCCACAATGTCTCACCTACATGCATACAAAAAAAGCAGCCACACCCTGAGGTCGTTCCAAGTACGACACAAAGTGGGGAATGACATT
The DNA here is from genome assembly GCA_037042885.1 of Auricularia sp. M12. Lineage (NCBI taxonomy): Eukaryota > Fungi > Basidiomycota > Agaricomycetes > Auriculariales > Auriculariaceae > Auricularia > Auricularia sp. M12. The sequence goes on from CM073211.1 coordinate 2,711,728, forward strand.
GCACGACGCGACGAACGTGAAGAAGCCGCTGCGAGCGGAGTAGGTAAGATAACCCCGGAGAATCCCGAATTTGAATACGTACCCCACACAAGCAATGCGCAGGCACGCTGGCTCTTTAAGCAAGGTCCTAGGGCGGATGCAGGACTCACGAAACGGAGCGACACATCTGAAATCTGGGGAGGGGATGAGAAAATAACAAATGAGCCACGGCGCCAGCAAAGTATATATGGCAACCATCACAGGGTGAAACGCGATCAGATAGCTTTTAGCCCGGAACAAAAGAAGAGCAAAGATGGCGCTATGCCCCTCCTCAGTCAGAGGCGAAAGTCCACCTCCTCGAATCCCGACCTGAGTGACGTAGAACTATGGAGGCGAACAGCGTCGAACACATTGAGTCCCGGCGCTGCTCCTACCCCTAATGACGTCCTCCAAGACCTATCCATTGAGAATAAAGCGCCTAGACGATCTATCGCCCAGTCTCACCCCTTAAAAACTGTGAGACCAGGCACCCAACACTGGACGCCCCCTCTGCCAAGCCCGCGCACTGTACAACCGCGCTGCACATAGCCAGCGGCGCAGGCAAATGAACCCCACACCGGCGCACCAGAATCTTGCCAGCTCTGGCGAAAACGGAGAACCTCTGAGCAGGTCACCGACCCCGACGTGGAACATACTGCCGCTGAGAGAGGAGGTGGAGAATAGAGAAAAGCACGAACTGCTGACGCCGGCACCATCAAAGGGCACGGCAGCGATGGCGGCGAGCACAGTAGGAGACGAGACCGTGCGTAACGCGATCAAGTCCCAGCCGACCGGAACCCACGCCCCACCTACGGCACGAGTCGCTGCGAGCATAGATGACATACTGCGGGATATCCCGCAGGATACATCTGGGCCGTATCAGAAGAAACGTGCTTACGCATGCCTCTGCGGCTGTGTCCAAAAATGGGGCCAACGCGACAGGCGCGACCAGCACTGGCTCCAGTACCCCGAGAGCGAAACCGCACACGTCGAGGCAATTAAGGGAACGCACCTCGTTATCGACTACAATAAGACCTTGGAATGGAGGAGGAAGCGTAAGGAGGGCAGAGAACGCCGCGTGCATTTTATCGAGTAAAAGAGTGTAGCCATAGCCTCCCAGAGCGAATTTTAAACGACCAGATGTTGTTATCATCAAGCGAGACAGCAGGGGCAGGCCGAGATCACCGAGCGTTCCGAAATCAAGTCACTCGCCCGGAGAAGCACTCGGCCGAGCGCACAGGCCCCAGAAACACGCCAGGGATCAGCGTGGACGACGCAAGCGCTGACGCAAATCGCGACAGCAATGAGATTTGCAAGGAACCAGTCTCTATGCGTCACCCGAGCACGAAGGCCGAGCTCTGGAAAGTCCGGAGATCTCTGGAAAATCATGCGATAGTATTGAGGCAATGCTGCGAAGATCGCGCAGCACTGCGGCCTTTTCGCGATGGGGGTACGAGCGAGGATGACGCGGCCTGTAATTACAACTCCGATTCAAACACGCCGGGCCGGCCAGATCGGGACGACTTTGTCATACCACGACCACGTAGCAGGCCGTAGATCCCACATCCAAGCGCCCTGCCCGCCCTTGACGCGGCTTCGATGAGCAGAGCTGAATGGGCCAGGGCTGCTCTTCCCCTACCGTGCCCTTTCGTCAGCCCAGCGCCAGGCGGTGGCGAAGACTCTACATGAACGCGCGTGCACTCGTGTTGAGCAAGCAGGCGGCGCTCAGGAACCGCGCGTCCACAATAGGTCCTCCACGCGGAATTCTGGGGTATGTCGAGACTACTACTCGCCCGGTCCGCCCACCCTCATTTCGCCGCCATATAGACCCGCGCGCCGCCGAGATGGCTGCCAAGGGACGACAAGTGACACTTGCGCCTCGAGCAGAGGAACAGGGTGCGCCAGACTCTGCCATGGGACGCCCCATCTTCCTCTTACCCTCATCTACCAGCCGTTCCTGCCGCAGAGTCCTCAGCAAGGCCACGACGCGCGTCCCAGCCCTACCGCACTCGTCACCGCTGCCGGAAGCTCCCAGACGCACCTCACAGATGGAGCTAGAAGAAGTCCTCGTCCCTGCCACCCAGCCAGACGACCACGCCGTCCCAGGCCTGCAACACGAGGTACTGGAAACGACGACCGCAGACCCATTCCTCCCCTCGTCGCCCTCCGCGTCAGCCCCCATAAGCGCCGAGCTCTCCCCAGCACGCCCAGCGCAAACCAGAACCGCGGACGACGCAGCCACGCCCGGTGACCGGAAAAAAATACACCAGACGGAGGTCGAGCGCAGAGACCGACGCAGGCAGTCTTTCGAAGGGCTCGACGTCTCAATGTGGCCGCCGCTACAACCTTCGGAAGCCGCGCAGGAGCAACAGCGCGAAAGATCGCTGAAGCCCCCGACGGCCCAACCGGGTGCACGCCAGATCGCGCCGATGCCCAGGCACTCTGCGTCACGACCCCTGCCACCGATACAGCCGGCAGCCCTCCTACCGCGCGCGCCCAGGCCGCTGGAAGTCTCTCAAAACGCGGATGCCTTGCAGGCGCAAGGCGAGCCACAGGCCGAGCAGCGGGGCCGCGAAAGGAATCGCCCCGCCCGACAGCCCATCGCCCCGCTGCAGGCCACACAGCAAGTCGGTGGCGGGTCTAACGACACAGCGACCCAAGGCTTCTGGCCAAGGTACGAAACCACTGCTACTGCACAGACGTCGAATGCAGGCGCTGAACTTCCTGTAGAATAGACCGCCGTCCTGGACCCGCAACGAATGCCAGCCACCACTCACTCGCGGCGCCACGAGACCTCCTACGCGACATGTTCACCCACGACGACGCCGAGGACCTGCGGGACCCAGACAGGGCAGCCGGCCTGCGAGGAGATGCCGGCGATCAAGTCTCGCCGTCACTCCTGAGGTCACAACGACGAGAGCGACAGCTTTCTGTGCACGAACAAGAGGCCCAGACACGGCACCCCCAGAGACACCCCCCCAGGCGCCAACACACCGTCGACCGCCACGCTCGCCAACGCTCAGGCCTGCAAGAGATGGAGGTGGATGACCCCATCGAGGACGACGACGTATATGCAGCACCGGACATCCCGGCAGCGCAGCCACCGCGCGCGTACACGCCCGAGGACGACATTGATGACGATCTCGACGACGAGGAGGAGGACATAGAAGACACGGACGGAGAAGACGACGACGATGACTTCGAGCTACACGCCGCTTTCGATGAGCGCACAGTCCACGTCGCCTCCAGCGGAAACAACCGCCGGATCGACGGCATGGCAGCAAATGGGCACCTCAGCAACCTCTGCCCCACGCAGCGCTCGGCGTGGTCGGGATACAAGAAGGCGAAAGTCGTCTTCACGTGCGACAGCATCGGCGGCATAGACCCCTCGTCCATGCACCCACTGGCGGTCGTCAAGAAGCTGGTCAAGTCTTTCAAAGGAGCCTTCCCGAGCAGCAAACCGCAGGTCACGAGCGCGGAATCAGACCCCCGCAGCAAAGGCATCCGCAAGAACACATTCTTGCTGACTGGCATCACGCGCACACAGGAAGACGCGCTGTGCGACAAGAGGCACTACGTGATCGACAATGCCAGCATCACGACTTTTCGCTTCACCCTCCTCGCCTCGTCGCACCTGGGGACCGTCACAAATACGCAGCTCAGGGGCGCGCAGGTACGCGCCAGCATCGGACCGTCCTGGGAAGCCAGCCCGAAATTCCGCTCGCCCTTCGAAACATTCGCCTCTCGGAACAAAATAGCGGTTGAGCCCTTAATTCAAGCTTTCCTCGACTCGATAACAGTCCGCTCGCTGACGACAACTGCGAGCACCGAGTCGATTAAGGAGTACAATGTACATGCCGACGTTGACTTCCTCCCCCCCGACCTCCTCTTCGAGCTCCGCGACGCCGTCAGCGCCATACCCATCCGCCACCCTTTCAAAGGACACGGCAAAATGCGTAAGCCAGCGTGGTCCTGCTCGGTATGTAACAGCGCGGGTCACCCCACAGGCAAATGCCCAACGGCTCGCATCGAAGGATGGACGAACGCAAACGGAGCGTCGCAGCACAGCGGCACGCAGGGCATCGGCAGCACAAGGAGCAACGCCAACCGCGGCGGACGAGGAGGCGCCAGCAACCGCGGAGGCAGTCGCGGCGGACGTGGCGGAGGCCGTACGCACTAACAGCCAGGAACTCCGTACCCCTCGCCGCCCACGCCGCTCTTGTGCACAACCCCCCCCCCCCTCCCTCACTTCTTGTATGCAGATATCATCCCCCTCGTCACTGCGCACCCATGCACATAAGCATTCTTGACCGCGCCACCGCACTCTCCCTTCTTGCGAGCCCGCCACATTCACGCTGTCGCGCCGGCTCCCCACGTCGCCCCCCCTTTTCCTCAAGCCCGACTCCGCTGTAGTACCTCCCCCAATTATAGAATGGTGCTGCCACTACGACCGAGCGTGCGGGACGCACACAGCAAATCTTTTCGCGCAGGCGCGCACACCGCGCTCCCTCGCGCAAGTTCTCGCACAGGAATGCGTACCGCGGACTCTCACGCAGAAATGCGCACTGCGGATTCTCGCGCAGGTGCGCACACCGCGGACTCTCGCGCGGATGAGCGCACCGCGGATTCTCGCGCAAGTACACGCATCGCGGATTCCCGCGCGGGTGCGTGCACCGTGGATCTCGCACGGATGAGCGCACCGCGGACTCTCGCGCAAGTACGCGCACCGCGGACTCTCATGCGGGTGCGCGCACCGCGGATTCTCGCGCAGAAACGCGCACCGCGGGTTCTCGCGCAAATGCGCGCACCGCGGACTCTCACGCGGATTCTCGCGCAGAAACGCGCACCGCGGGTTCTCGCGCAAGTGCGCGCACCGCGGACTCTCGCGCAGGTGCGCGCACCGCGGACTCTCGCGCAAATGCGCGCACCGCGGACTCTCACGCGGGTGCGCGCACCGCGGATTCTCGCGCAGAAACGCGCACCGCGGACTCCCACGCGGGTGCGCGCACCGCGGATTCTCGCGCAGAAACGCGCACCGCGGGTCCTCGCGCAAGTGCACGCACCGCGGACTCTCGCGCAAGTGCGCGCACCGCGGACTCTCGCGCGGATAAGCGCACCGCGGGTTCTCGCGCAAGGGCGCACACCGCGCACTCTCGCGCAATGCGCGCACCGCGGACTCTCGCGCGGAAACGCGCACCGCGGATTCTCGCGTGAGTGCGTGCAACGCAAATTCTCACGCGGGTGAGCGCATCACGCCCTCTCACGCAGGCGAGCGCACCGTACTTTCTCACGCAAATCCGTACGCCGTGCTTTCTCACACAGATACACACACCGCAGCTACACACGCCAGCTCGCGCATGCACGTACCGCTACTTCCCGCGCGGATGCGCGCACCGCGACTTCTCGCGCGGATAAGCACATCGCGCTTCCTCACACGGGTGCGTGTAACGCGGTTTCGCGCGCAAGTGCGCGCAACGCGAATTCCCGCGCGGGTGAGCGAACCGCGATTTCTCGCGCGGGCGAGCGCATCACGCTTTCTCACGCAGATACACACACCGCGACTACACACGCCCGCTCGCGCATGCACGTACCGCTACCTCTCGCGCGGTTGCACACGCCTTCTCGCACATGCGCGTTTCGCTACGCCTCGCGCGGAAACGCGCACCGTAGCCCCTCGCGAAGGTGCACATCCAATGGATTCTCGCGCAGGCGTGCGCACCGAGGCTCCTCGCACAGCCTCTTGCACAGGCGCGCGCATCGAAACCTCTCGCGAGAATGCGCGCACCGCAACTTTCCGCGTGGGCGCACACACTGCAACTTCTCGCGATGACGCGCGCACAAAAATGTCTCGCGCAAGTGCGCGGACTGTAATAACTCGCGCAGCCGCAAGCTCTACATACTTGCACGCCAGCACACGTAACATACACGAAATAGCCACGTTATGATCGTGACAAGGGAGTTAACGCGTGAACACTCACAAATGAGCACGTCTCCCACTACAAAACAGAGATGCACAGTGCCCTGAACCGGCAACGGCTCTGGCAACCTCAAACCCCGGCTACGCACAATCCTAGCTAGTGCCCTACTGCTGCCCAATTTACTGACCTCCGGGGACAGGAAGCAGCGGGAGTGAGCGGAGGTCTATTTAGACCAAGAGCGAGCCGCGCGGAGACGCTGAAGCCTGATGGAAATTGCACAGTCCGGACTGTGCGAGTAGTACTGACTGGCATAGCTCACCGTGCTGGCCGGCATGCCAGCTGTGCGAGATGGGTGCGCTGGCCCCTCTCTGCAAGATTTACAGCGCGAAGCCCAATTATCACCAACAACTCATCTCAGGTGACAATCGATCGGTCTGGTTACACGTTCCAGAGCACCGAACCAGAGGTTTCTGATGCTGCCCTTCCCTCTGTGGATGATGGTGCTCAGGAAGCAGGAGGCAGCGCTTCGGGGGGAGAGTTCGTGATGAACAACATTCTGACGCCAGAAGGCTGGCGTCAGGATTCGCATCAGTCTGGCAAATCCAGTACTAATGCAAGCGACCTCATTATGCCGCGATCAGTGGCAGGGTCGAGCTCAGCATACATACAGACACCATCTGATGCTGGGAACAACTACTCAAACCATGCAGTATTACCAATAATGCAGGACAATCAGATGCGCTCAAAGAAGAGCACCAAGGCCTATATCAAACTGGCCTCTGAGAATATGAAAGGCCGGGGCGCACAAAGGGTAGCTGGCAGCATCAAATGGAAAAAAATTGCCGAAGACATTCGCAGTCATAAAATTGGAATCATGGCCATCCAGGAGACCCACCTCGATGCGCAGCACATTGATGAGATTCACCAGTACTACGAGCACCTCCACGTAGAGAACAGTGCGCTACCAGCAAACCCCACGGGTGCTGGGGGTGTGGCGCTGGTCTTCAACAAACTGCTCACAAACTATCGCACTATTGACACTCATGTCCTAGTTCCAGGAAGGGCGATAGTGTGCAAAATCGAATGGCACAGGGACTCAAGCCTGGCCGTCCTTGCCATATATGCACCCACCACTGCCAAGGCAAATAGAGAATTCTGGGAAGCTCTAAAAAAGATTCTCAAGCGTGCAAAGGGTAAGATCCCTAAGCCAGATGTCATGTTGGGGGATTTTAACCAGGTGGAAGACCCCATCGATCGCTTCCCTGCAAAATTGTCAAAGATAGACGTACCACAGTCCTTTGAAGACCTTAAAAGATATCTTAAAGTCACCGATGGGTGGAGAGACACTTTCCCTGACAGCATTGAATGGACATGGCGAAACATGTCTCTGTCCTCCATGTCTCGCATAGATAGGATCTACCTGACCAACAAAATGCGTGCGGTCAGCAGACAGTGGGAAATTAACGTGTCTGGCATAAATACATATGACCACAGCAGAATCTCTGTGGAACTAGTGTGCAGAGATGCTCCAGACATTGGTCCTGGACGCTGGACCATGTCTGAGAACCTAACAAGGGACAAAGTTTTCATGTCAGAGGTGTACAAACTTGGCAAAAGCGCCCAGTCAGAGATGGACGCCATCGCCTTCTTAGGCAGGACAGCATTCAACAACCCCCAGCGTACCTGGGAACGTCTGAAAGAGCAGATAAGAAAGGCAGCCAAGGCCAGAAGCAAAGATCTTAATTGCGCCAGGCGCACAAAATTGACAAAAGCGCAAGAACAGAGAAACTCTGCCAAAACCTGCCTGAGGGCAGCATCCTCGCCTGATGAAATTAAAGAGGCAAAAGCGCAGCTCAGAAAAGCTGAAATGGAGATCTACAATCTACAGGACAGCTCGCACACCTCCATATTCCAAAATAGATCAACACGTGTCTGGCTGGAAGCAGAGACCATGTCCAAGTCCTGGTTCAGTTGGGTGAAAAGTAAAAAACCGCGTGATACCATGATGCAACTCAAGCGCCCAGGGTGCGAACCAGCACAGTATGTTCTGGAATCACGCGATATGGCAGATTTGGCTGGAGAATACCACAACTCGATCCAGTCCAAAGATCTGGACGTAGATGAAGCCGCGCGCTCACTGGCCATAGAGCACGCTTTAGATCACCTGGAGCGCCGCGCAGATGCAAGTGCGCGTGCCAAACTAGCAGCTGTAATATCAAGAGAGGATGTAACAGAATCTCTGGCGTCCTCGAAAAGCGGGAAAGCTGCTGGCTTAGATGGACTCATATATGAACTCTGGAAAGTCATCCACAAGCAGTTCTGTAAATCCAGGGGCAAAGAAGACCAAACCTTTGACGTCGTGGGTATGATGACAATGGTCTTTGAAGATATTGAACTCCATGGCTTAGACGCAGACTCCAAATTTGCAGAAGGCTGGCTGTGCCCCCTGTACAAGAAGGGAGATAGAAGTGAAATCGCGAACTATAGGCCGATCACTCTCCTCAACACAGACTACAAAATTTACACCAAGGCCTTGGCGCTCAGGCTGGCTAGCATTGCGCCCCAGCTCATTCATGAATCTCAGGCTGGCTTTGTCCAGGGTCGCAGTATCACAGACCATTCCAAAATCACGAGTCTCATCCTTGATTACGCTGAAGCCAAGGAAGAAAATGGCGCCATTGTGGCACTGGACCAGGAAAAAGCTTATGATCGCATAAGACATGACTATCTGCACAAGATTCTCAAAGCCTTTGGCTTCCCAGAGCACTTTGTGAATGCGGTCAGGACGCTGTATGAAAATGCTTTCACTGTGGTCATGATCAATGGCTTTGCAAGCAAAAAGTTTAGAGTTACCAGAGGCGTCAGGCAGGGAGATCCCCTCTCCTGCTTGCTTTTTAACTTGGCAATAGAGCCGCTCTCAGCTATGCTCAGACGCTCTGAGCTGCAAGGCTACAAGATTGATGGCATTGAGGGCAAACTAATCGCCACATTGTATGCAGATGATACAACAGTGTACATGAGTAAGAATGACTCTTACCAGCGCCTCTTCCAGATCCTGGACCAGTGGTGCCTTGCAGCAGGTGCTCGCTTCAATGTGCAGAAAACTGAAATCGTTCCAATGGGTACAAAAGAGTACAGGACACAAGTCCTGGATTCGAGATGCCTCAAAGATGGGGACCCTGCCATCCCAGACTCAGTGCGCATTGCCAGAGATGGCGAACCCATTCGCATACTTGGTACCTGGCCAGGCAATGGAGTGCAGAATGTGAATGCCTGGTCCTCCATCCAGGACAAAATTGCTGAAACTCTACAAAGATGGGAAAGTAAGCGCCCCTCGCTTAATGGTAGAAGCATTATATCACAGGTTGTGGTAGGCGGATTTACCCAGTACCTTACTGCTGCCCAAGGCATGCCAACCAAGCTGGAAAAACGCCTGGATAAAATGACGCTTGACTTCCTCTGGGCTGGCTCTCGCCGCCACCCAATTAATATGGATACTCTGCGCCTGGGTAGAGACCATGGAGGTCTGGGTCTGTTCCACACTGAGAGCAGAAATGATGCGCAATACCTGAAATGGGTGGGCGCATATATCAAAAATGATGAGACACGTCCAATGTGGACCTACCTGGCAGACTTCATCTTCAGAGTTGCCATCATCAACAAGGACAAGAAATGGGTGCCAACAGACGCACGCATCAACCCCTTCCAACAGGTGTGGCGACCCAACAAGCAGAAACTACCTTTCATCTTGCAGCAAATGGTGAGGGTTGCAGCTAAATATAATGTCGCCCTCGATGCGCCTCAGATCCCAGAGCACATAAGGGAAGATATGCCCATATGGGCACACCCAGCCATGGGACAACCAGATGTTCTGCGAGAATATAGGAGAGAAGTGCGATGCCTAAAGACCTCTCATGCGGTCTGTACGGTTGAAGATCTCGAAGAGATAGCTGAACCTGATGACTTTGACCATGAGGAGTCTAGTACCTGCATATGCGACAACTGCATGACCGATAGAACAGAGGGCTGCAAGAACCCCTTCAAATGCCAGGAGTTTGCTCGCGACATACTGAGCGAGCTTGCGCCCAAGTGGAACACTGCGACCACACAGGCTGAAGTAGACTCCAGCATGTGGGAAACTTTCGCAGAGGGTCGCATGGAAGCAATCCAGACTGGTGAACCAATAATTTTCGACCCAACCCTACACCAAGGTGATGATCTGGCCAGCTACTACAGAGCTTTCGTGGACACAATGGCCCTCAGTGGGAGAGGGGTGACAGACACCATATGTGATGAGGCACCTGTACGACCACATGGAGACAAGGATGCAGAAGCTGTGGAAGTGGTCGTCTGCGGTGCAATCATAAATGGAGATTCAGCAATTGCTAAGGGCGGCTTTGCAGCATATTTTCCAGAACACGATTTCGACGACAAAGTGGGCTTCTGCCCAGGGGATACACACTCCTATGTGCGCAGTGTAGCCACAGCAATAAAGATGGCAGCAACAACGGCACCAAGACATCGCCCTCTGCACATGATCAGCACCAGTGCAGCAGTAGTAAGAATGCTCACCCTTGATTTACCCAAGCATGAGTCCACTGGATGGATGGATCTGCCAAATGAGGCAGACGCCATGCGAGCAGCGACTGCAGCTCTGCGTGCCAGAGGTGCACCGACCTCGTTCACATGCATAGCCAAGAACAGAGTCAAGCACTGGCCACAGGTTGGAGAGGCAAGAAAAATGGCCCTTGTGGCTGCAGAAGTGGGCCCACCTTTTGATTTGGACCTCGAGGAGCTGGTGCCCTTTGATAAGCCTGGGCTTGCAATTGCAAATATCACTCAGAGAGAAGCACATAGAGCCATAAAATGGCTCGCCCAGAAAAAAGTCAAACAGCGAAAAGCGACCTTGGAAAATCTCAAATTAATAAAACGGCGTGTACATCATGCGACAGACTTCATGCCACTGGAGTCTCAGTTCTGGCAGAGTCTGCAATCCAAAAACCTTTCGCGCAGTGTGCGCAACTTCCTTTGGAAAATGGCCCATGGTGCGCACAAAGTTGGCGACTATTTCAGCAAAATGCCGGAACCATGGGCGTCATATGCCACATGTCCATCATGCCAGGAAACTGAGACCATGGAACACATCCTCCTAAAATGCGAGAGCTCAGGTTTTGAAACAGTATGGGCCTTGGCCCAGGACTTCCTGAAGAGTCGCAAGATCAACATAGACATAGACATCGGGGTTATCATGGGTTGTGCAACCATGCGAATAGGACACATGGGGTCTGCAAGAAATCGTGCGCTGGAGCGCATCTTCTGCATTATTGTGTCAGAATCCGCCTTCCTGATCTGGAAGATAAGGTGTGAAACCCGTATTGAGCACGCTGAGGATCCAGACTGGGTCATGCCAGAAGAGGAGGTGGCCAAAAGATGGAAGAAAATGTGCGAATCACGCCGCGTGCAGGATAAACTCCTCACAAATAAACATCGTTACAAGACAAAGGCACTGTGCAATGTACTATATGAAGATACTTGGATAGATCGCAGTGCCAACCCTGATTACTGGAAAGCACAATTTTGGAATAAACAGACCGGTTTTTTAGTGGGTACGGGGAATGGCGCCAGGAATGGTGTCGGTTGATTCTCAAGCCCCACACTACCCCAACAGGTGTGCTAAAGGCTATTTTTCCGGTCGGTGCCGTCGTTTTATGTGGACTGCCTCCCAGTCCTAACTCCAGCAGCCCGCCAAGGCGGGCAAGGATGGGCAAGGGATAACTATGTTATTCTAACCCTATCTGACGCTCCACAAAAAAAAAAAAAAAAAAAAAAAAAAAAAGAATGTCCTCTGGCATTCAAGACTGCACGGACATCCTACGACAACGACAGCGCACCGGCCGCTGGAAGAGCCATTTAGGCGTGCAATTGAAGCATACGGGCTCGAGCCAGCAGACACCAACGCATGGATAGCTGAAACGCTGCTGGACGGGAACGACGACGCGGTGCTGGGATTACTTTTACCAGCACTCACCAGGCTCCGAAGGCTTGACGTTGAGCTGCCTTATACGCCGGTCTACTTCAATCGGGCTCTGCAACTGTCCATTACATCTGGTCCTGAACGCCTCTGGGAAGATGTGGTCTGCAAGAGCGGAGACGCCGCAATGCGCGGCTGCCGGCCGTCCATGTTCGCGCGTTTCCTGGCGGTGCCCTGCATGCGTCGCATATTCGTGCACCGCATAGGCAGCTCCTTCGAGACGGTAGACGAAGCCCTCTCGTCCGTGGCCCCTCGTTCATCCGGCGTTGTTCACCTCGAATTGAAGGACTGTCTGCTCAACGCCGTCGATCTCTCGCATCTCCTGCTTGCTCCAGCGGCTCTACACACATTTATATACGAAGTGGGCAACAGACAGCTGGCCTACTGCGACCTCAATATCCTCCACATCCGCGCGTGTCTCGAGCATCAGAGAGACTCCCTCCAGGACCTCTGGCTCGATGACTACGACGAGCTCGGCGTTGGCCTCACGCTGAAATCGCCCATAACTTCTTTGTCAGACTTTGCGGCTCTTCGGCGCGTGCGGATCTCTTCAACGTTCGTATATCACCAAGATGGCCCTCCTGTCAGTCTCGCCTCCTTCCTCCCTCCCAGTCTGGAGCATCTACACCTCACACGCTGTGAGGCCCGATTTGACTCCCTGCGATCTTCCCTGCAGGAGTTCATCCCCTGTCGACATCGACTTCGCAGCGTCACCCTGCAGGGTACATTTGACTCAGAAAATCTGTGCCAGTGGCTGCACTCTGCATTGGCAGAGGTCCGCCAGCTCGCGCAACGCGTCACCCCTGCGTTGGAGATCATCGTTATCTGCGTCCCCGATGAGAAGTACCCCTTACGGCCAGAGTGGCCTGAGCGCAAGTGGGGAATGGACGAGGACATTACGTTCGCAGAGTGCCCATTCAACATGCTGCGGCACGTGCCCCACGAAACGATCAAACTCGTTTAGCCTTGTATGTGCGTATTCGGTGTGTACAGTATCTTGAACCTCATAATGCGACGTCTTCTTGTTCCTTGTCGCTGGGCAGCCTCATCCCTCCGCGCGGATATGCTCTGATCATCTCACTGTCGAGTACCCACGGATAACATCCGACGCCAAGTTCTCTATTCCTCTGCGACTTCTACAGCAACAGGTCCGGTACATCTACAACTTGATGTCCCTAGTTCACGGGAGGGTTTCACTCGTCGTCTTCCTCGACGAGCTCCTCAACCCATTTAGCCGCCATTATCCACTCGTCCTGGACGCACTCGTACAGGACCCCGGGCATGACGTGGCGGAACACCGGGATGGGCGCAGTCTTTTCGCTCTCCACCTCCGCAGAGCCTGACTCGGAGCTGGTATAGCTTGAACTCCTGCTCATGGCAGGCGTACAGGTCGTTCCCGAGTGGAGAATGCTGAGCAGGTGCTCTACATTATTCGAGTCCCGCGAGTTGCGCGCGTAAGCGGCTTTCGCCATGCTCTCCAGGCTCCGGGCGAGCGAGGGCGCGTTGCTGGCTTTTGTCATGGTTCTGGGAAATACCTGAGGGAGTATAATCAGCACGCGGATTTCTTAGCATCAGATTGAGTTACTAACGTTCTGCTCGCGGTGACCGCGTTCGAGTTTGAGCAAGCGCAGCTTGCCCATCAGCGCCTCGTAACCGGCCGAGGAGGTGATGTCTGCCAGGTGAGACTGAGGCTGGAATGCGGCAGAGGACGACATAGTGAAGTTGTGAGGAGGGATGCAAGAGTGTTGAGGTGGTGATACTGCTGGTGCGGAATGGTCACGGTGCCTTTGCAGATTTTATATGAACCTCGTACGTATTGCAAGACGGACTGGAGGGCGCAGAACACGGGATCCGGACATTCCGACCTATTTCAATGCGGACTGGGTGATCCTGCAAGCCTCCTGAAGGCACTCAGACAGTCTATACGGCCATGTATGTGATTTGAGGGAAATTCGACGCATTTCTCGGTGTCTCAGTTACTAGGTTGACGAAGGGATGAGTAATCTTCAGTTCACGATGTGAATCGAGTTGCCTCCAACGACAAAATGATATTCTTTTCATTTCTCTTGGCTTGAAGTTTCAACTTCTTGCATGAGGACCCTGACCTTTGCGGTGCAAGCGCTGTGCAAGCGGCATGATTGCCGGGGGTTAGGCGCCACGTGCATGGCGGGATATATCAGCCCGAACCCGCCAAGAGCGGCAGGTTCATCTCTCCCTCTTTCGAGTCTTCCGTCGTCCGGATTGTCTCTCTTTCTCCCTGCGCCTTTCTTTACAGGTGCAATTCTCAGCTATTATGTCTTCTTCTCTTCGCGCGCTCGTATTTTGCCTGGCGGCCCTTTCTTCTTCCACCATCGCTGCGCCGCGGCCAACATTCGTTCAGCACTCTACCCACAAGACCAGATCACTGCCCAATGGTTTCAAGGCTTCAGTCTACCACCCAAAGTCTACTTTTGAGGCGAGAAACGCTTTATGCTTTCATGCGTTCGGCTTCGCTAAGAAAATTGCAGATTTATGAGCGCGGCGTCGAGCACCCGCTTAGCAAACGCGACACCAAGCCTCACTACACAGACGCTGCTCTTGCGTTCCTGCACGACAAGCTCGGTGACGGCGACATCGCCCTAAAGAGCAGCTTCGAGGGCGTGCACTCTTCGCATGTCTATGTCAAGCAGCGCGTCGGCGGCATTCCCGTCGCCAACGCCGTCGCGAACGTCGCGCTGAATGCCAACGGCGACGTCGTCTCGTTCAGCAGCAACTTCGTCAAGCTCGACAGCTTCGTCGCGCCATCCACCGAGCCCAAGCTGACTGCGCAAGAGGCCATCACCTCGGCGGTCAAATCATTGGACGGCACGCACACGGGCAAGGAGCCCGAGCTCGAGTTCCTCGCGCTTGAGGACGGAACGCTCGCGTTGACGCACGCTGTGCGCCTTGAGCTCAACGGTAACCGCCATATGGTCGAGGCATATGTCGATGCCAAGACCGGCGAGGTGCGCGGGCTTGTGGACTTCACCAACGACATCTCCGTGAGCCAAGTCTGCTTGAAACCCGTCTTTGCAGTGGCGCTCATGATGCTGTGCTCCAGTTGCGCGCCGTACCGATTACCAAGGCCGACCCGACAGTGTCGTACGAGCTCATCAAGGATCCCGAGGACAACGTTAGCAGATTGCAGCATTGTGGGCGCGCGCGATATTCACCTGCACTTTCAGATCGCTTCGCCCCAGGGATGGATCACGGCTGAAGGCAAGAACTGGCACGCTACCGTGGGCAACAACGCACTCGCCTTCAAAGGCGACGCTGCAAAGGACCCCATCGAGAAGATTCTTGCGTCCACCCAGCCTGAGTCCGCTCCTGGTGTCTTCGACTACAAGTTCGATCCCACGGCCGACCCTAAGTCGGCGGTCAACCTCGCCGCCGCTCGCGTAAACGCATGGTATGTCGCCAACATGGCGCACGACATCCTCTATCGCTATGGTTTCACCGAGGCTACGTGGAACTTCCAAGACGACAACTTCGGCAAGGGCGGAAACGGTAGCGACGCGGTCTTCGTCAGCGTCCAGGACTCCTCAGACTATGACAATGCGAACTTTGCCACCCTTCCTGATGGCGAGCCCGGCTTAATGCGCATGTATCTCTGGCAAGACTTCAACGTGCGTTCTAAACGTTTGCATCTGTCTTTGTCTGAATCTAACACGATCGTAGCCTATGCGCGACGGCGATCTCGCAAACAGCGTCGTTCTGCACGAATACGCGCATGGACTGACGAACCGCATGACGGGTGGTGGTACCGCCGTCTGCCTGCAGACCGTCGAGGCGCAGGGTCTGGGTGAGGGATGGTCTGATGCATTCGCAGGTGTGTACATTCTCCCAGCATGCCCATTCTGAATAGGTCACTGACAAACATGCAGAATGGGTTGCTCAGAGCACCAATGGCGGCTACGTGCACGACTTCATCCTCGGTTCGTACGTGAATGGCGATTACGACAACGGCATCCGGAGCCACCCGTATTCTTCCAACCGCAAGGTCAACCCGCTGACCTACGCCGACGTGAAGAATAGCGAGGAGGTACGTCACCCGTCCTCTCCTTCTCGAACTGGGTGTCAATTTGGGAGATCTAGCCGCACACCATCGGCGAGATCTGGGCGCAGACGCTGCACATCGTGCACGGCGCGCTCGTGCAGACGCTCGGCGCGGCCAAGGACGCACTGACGAACCCGGAGGCGGAGAACGGACACACGGCCTTCATGCACCTGCTCGTCGACGCGCTCGCCATCCAGCCGTGCAACCCCACGTTCACCGACGCGCGCCTCGCGTGGATCCAGGCGGACCAGAACCGCTACGGCGGCAAGAACAAGTGCAACCTCTGGCTCGCCTTCGCGTACATGGGCCTCGGCGTCGACGCCAATGACTACGTCAACAGCCACAAAGTGCCAGAGGGATGCCCGCTCAAGTACACCAAACCGGAGTAAGCTGAACTGGTCGTTGGGTGGAGGCAATGAGATGGACGGACGGACACATCCAACTTGGCCCCCTTGTTCCTTTTTTCTTGCCTCGTTTTATTTACCCATCCTTCTCCAGCGCTCTCTAGTGTTTATTTCTAATTATATCGTGACTCTTTCTCTGCCTGCCCTTGAGTGCTTTCAGATGGACGACCGCAGCAAACATTCGTCGAGTGAGCACGTAATTGCAGGAACGTCCATGCACAGTGATCGTGTGTAGGTAATTCTGGCCCATGTTTCAATGGAGAAACTCTATGTGCTCATTCCGTTATATATTCTACAATCCAAATACACCCAAGATTCCACTACAGAGATAGCTAGCAGATAGCAGTATGACAGATAGCAGTATGCGTCAGCAAAATCATCACCAGAATCTGTTTGTGAATAGCGGAGCGTCGCGAATAACGCGCAGTGCCACCACGGTAGAAGTCAAAGTAGAGAACTGCGAGAAGAGAGTCAGCAGTGCGTGTCGTAGACGGGGAATCCTTACCCCGTTGCCAATGAACAGGGCAGCCCTTATTCCAATTTCCATGTCCACGATCTAAGTGGCACTGAATCAGTACTGCGCTGGCTCGGATGACAGAATGGCAGGCATACCATGTTGGCGTAATTTTCCATCTCGGTCAACTTGAAATCCTTCGCAGTCACGACATGCGGAAAGCCAACGTTGTCGAGTTCCTTCCTGACCTCATCCAAGAAATCCTCCTTTGCGTTCGTCATAATGTATACATACTCCAGCTTGTCCGCCTTGACGCCGCGCGCAGCGACATATTCTTCGTTAGCCTTCGCAACACGGGCCGCGATAGCCTTCGCGTCGGGCAAACAGTGCGGAATGGATTTCTTCTTTGCTTCCTCCGTCGACTTGTCGGGTATGAAGACATCTGGGAGGCCGGGCAAGACGTTCCAGCTCGCGTACGGCAGCGCGAAGCCCGCGAGCGTCCAGCAATGGCCTTCGTAATCGCCACGTCGTATGTGGAGCGCGATAAGATTTGAGAGCTCCTTGTAAGCGCGCAAAGGTGGAGGCGGCGGGCCAACCTCAACGCTGTCCGATGCGTGGGCATACTTTTCGTTTTTGTGTGTCGTTTTGTTGCCCGTGAGGAGGGGCAGGTGGCGTGATACGGCATTATACGTATGCTGAAAAACGAGGCTCGGTACAATTTCCCTGAAGCAGAATCCATGGGCGCGCAGGCGTACCTTTGACCAAGCGTGATGCGTGAGGACAGGAGACTTGGACAACGAGGGCCATATAGAAACCGCGCGCTCGGGCACCCCAAACCAGCTATGGGCGCATCAGAGCATGATGCGCGCAAACTAGCCTGTGGAGACGCACAAATCCAGGTCAAAAAAACCGCGTCCGTCAATGGCCACGCAACCATCGGGCAGGTCGTGGAGATATTTTGACCATTTGGTGACGATCGCCTCGCCGTCGGACTCCTTGACGAGCCCGATTTCGTTCCAGACATCATCTGCACGAACAGTCCGCAGACGCTCAGGAGGGCACGCAGTATCCCACCACGACATGCTGATCGCCCGTGGCGCGTCGACGCCTGGAGGCCACGGGCCACCTGCTGTGGGCCCGGACATGAACGTATTTATGGGCCATACTGTTTGGTCTGCGAAGACCTGAGAAGCGTGAGTACTGGGGGTAGGAAAAGGGGGTAAACCGCCGTACCAGTGGACGGAACGTGTATGAACGGTTCGCTCTTAGTGCGATTTCATGCAAGAGAATGAATTCTTCCCACGCGTTGTTAAAGCCTTCACCTGCGGATTTTCATA
Source organism: Auricularia sp. M12 (assembly GCA_037042885.1). Lineage (NCBI taxonomy): Eukaryota > Fungi > Basidiomycota > Agaricomycetes > Auriculariales > Auriculariaceae > Auricularia > Auricularia sp. M12. The sequence continues at coordinate 2,729,965 of CM073211.1, forward strand.
TTGAATATATAGCCACGGTTGAAAAGATACCAACGTACCCCAATGGTGCTGGTTGAGGAAGAACACATAGCGCGTGTGGGCCGCAGTGTAAGCATCGTGTTGCGGCAGCACATCCTCATAGCGCCGCACAGAGTCAAGGTTGGGGAGCGATACAACGTCTATGAGCGGCGTTTGTCGGATGTCGTTCAGGAATGTAAGAGGTATGGCCAGCGCGAAAAACGCGATGAACGCGAGCAAGAATCGGCGCTGTCCATTTTGCTTCGTCGTTGCATAGCCCTCCTCGAGCGATTCAGATGCCAAGTCTTCTGTTGACTGGAGGTCATAGACTTCAGCGGGTCCCTGTACAGAGCGAAACCAATGGGAAATGGTCGGCCCTGCTCTGAGCAAAGAGAAGAGCCGCATAAGGCTGCGGCGCAGCGTCGCTAACTCCGCAACGCGCCTCCGAGCAAGTTTTCTTTTGAAGTTATCGCGCACTACTATTCACTCGCTATCATTACAGATTCAAGCGTCGTAAGTTCATATAAGGGCTCATGAAGTAAATGCTTCTGCCTGTCGTTTCCACATCTCTGCGTACCCGCCACCCATCTTCACAAGCTCCTCATGCGTTCCACGCTCAAGAATCTCTCCGTCCTTCATGTATAAGACTATGTCGGCATGGCGCGTAAGGTTCCCATAGCGGTGACTAGAAAAGATCATCGTCTTCCCCCCTCGGATCTGTCGAAGAGTCTGGAATAGTGCTGAGGCCAGGTCAGTTACTCCTATTCCCTGGCGTTGTTCACGGTACCCACAGTATTCTGCCTATGTGAAATTTTTTAGAAAAATAGTCTCATGAGAGTGACGGGCACTCGCGACTCACAATGGGATCCATGGCCGAGGATGGCTCATCGTACATGAGCAGCCCGACGCTGTCGTCCTTGCTCGTGGCTCGCATGATAGCACGCGCGACAGCAATCTTCTGTGTCTGTCCGCCCGATAAAGAGATGTCCCTGAAGCACACGCGAGCGCCCATGCGCAGGTTGGCAAAGTTGACGGGGCGCCCGAACAGCGATTGGGTGCCTTCCGGCAGCTGCGAGAAGTGGTCCAGAACGGGATGCTGGTCACGCGTAAAAAGAGAATGTCAGAATGAGCCAAAGGTTCAGAGTCGCCCCCACGTTTATGTACGTGTCGAGTCCATGCGTGAATTTGTGCTGAAAGTCGATGCCCGCGAGCGCTGCGGCCGCCTCCACTGCCTCATCGTTGCCGGCGTTCCTGGGATCTCCAAACCCAATATTGTCCCGGAGCTGCATCAACTTTTCAAGGGACTCAGCAGATCTCATGATGAAATATACGCACGGATAGTGGGAGTATGGTATGATCCTGGAACATGACGGCCATCGCGTCGCGCAAGTCGTTAAGTCGGAGCGTCCTGATATCTCTTCCGTCCAGAAGAATCACCCCTTCGTCAGGATCGTACACCCGGGCAATGAGTTTCAGGATCGTGCTTTTACCTGGACCAAATGATATCAGAGATACGCCGGGGGACGATAGACAGGCACGATGAAAGCATACCCGACCCATTGAAGCCAACGATGATGGCGAGCATTCCAGCCTCTATCCTGAACGAAACGTTATGCAGTGCGAAGGCCTCGGTTCCCGGATATTTGAACGACACATTTCTGACGCGTAGTCGGAATGGGTGCAACCATGATGCTCTAGCAGATCAACAAACACACCTGAATTCAATATTCAGCCCCTCTAGGCCGGTCTTCCGCGCGTTCTCGGGAAAAGGCAGTGGGCCATCTTCAACATGATTGCGGACGGCGGAGAGGTCGTATAGCAACTTGACATCACTGAATCGCTTGAGGACGCTCGTCCCGTTGCGCATCAACTCGTCGAACGACGCTGACAGACGATAGACGGCCGAGTCGACGACGCTGATGGACGCCAAAAGCAACGGAAGATCATGGGGCGCGCGAAGCGCGAGGATCGCGAGGGTGATCTATTCATAACAGCGGCGATGTTCAAGGATCAGTTGGAGCATTGCGTCTCGCGTCAGTCACGTGCTCACATGAGGGAGTTCCTGGAGCAGGATGCGGGCAAGCCGGGGCCAGCGCAGGAACGACGCGATGTAATCTTGTGCATATCGCATGTTCCAGTTGAAATCTGTCATGTATGTGGAATCGGCAAGCTGAGAGGCAAGCCTGTCCGTTTCTGTCAGGCCCAGCCAAAAAAGCAAGGACTTGTCAACGATCACCGCCTCGCCTCTCCCGTACAGATAACGAGCATACCCGAAGCGATGTGACCTCCCATGTTACCGACTACGATTTCCTGGCGGTGCTGCTTGTCAACAACGGCCTGCCGAAGCCCGCGAAACTTGATGTATGCGTCATCCGTACATGTCGCCGCCCACACTAAGCAATAACATTAATATCCCGGTGCCGCAATCAGGAATGCACGGCATTAGGCCACTCACCCTCGCTCTTCGCGAAATTGTCTGCTCCGGTAACAGTGAGTAGAGCCTCGAATATCGGCTGCATGAAGGAGATGAAGGCGAGGGGGAGGATACGCTCATGTTGCCCGACGAGAGAGACGACGACCATCAAGGATCCGGACAAGGACAAAATCGCCGTTATTATGTCCCAGAAGTTAGACAGCGCTCCCCAGGCCTGTGCAGCCTCGCCGTAGCCGGAGCCTGTGGCCGTCTCCAGCTGCCGCGAAATGGGTCCATCGGTGAACGTCGGCACATCTAGCCGAGCGCGCACTTCGATCACGGTGTAAGTTTGAGAAACTCAGAGCTTGTAGTCAGACTGTACAGCACCTTTGACAAGATGTACAATGAAGTGATTCTGAACGCGCCGCCTGAGCTCTGCCTGGGAGCTATACGCGTGTTGCTGGAAGCAGAGCCTCAGGATTTGCGCAAGTACCTTCGACGAGACGACCATAGCCACCACACGCAGGTCCATAGACTGCGTACTGAGTGCTGTGTTCAGAATGTCTAGTAGCCAACCCGCGAGCCAGAGCGATACGTTAGGTAGGACTGCCTCCGCCATCGTCTCGCAGAAGAAATACATGACGCAGTCTCGCGGGTGCTCCAGCAGCAGCTGGAAGAGGGCGCCATGAACTTGGTACAGATCATTGAGCCCAATTTTGAAGCGTAACCATGTCTCCGCGGAGGGCATCGACCAGCTCGCATCGATGAGTTCGTAGAGGTCCCAAACGCCGCCAAAGCGACTATGGACAAGCTTGCGGTTATCCACGTCGAACGCAGGAGCAGGGTCGGATGACTTCGCCATGAAGCAGTGTGCGGAGGAGAGACAATGCAAGCAGAATGCGCCGGGGGGGCTGCCTTTATAATGGAGCCACCGGAAAGAGACAGAGAACCGGTCCCGAGACGCGCCCCTGTAATGCCATCCTGCATTTTGCGATCGTCGATATACTGAACACGTGCCCCGGACGAGATGAGAGTGCACGTCGGTATAAACCCGAGTCCCTGCTTCCTACCAAGATAGGGAACAGCTAACAACCGCCAACCGTTACGTGAACGTAAGGGATCCCCAGATAACACTTCGTGGTTGGACGCACGCCAAAGCTGGAACCGGGGAATAGGTAGCTGAGACTAACAGGAGGATCAGCCCTGCAGGGAAAACAACCCGCGTCCCTGAGTTGAGCAAGTTTCGCCGGAGTTCCTCGGTGTTACCAGCCCTGTCTCCAGACAATGCATTGAGAATCCGCATCACCAGGCGCTCCGAGTTGCGTGCGAACGGAATATGCCTTGTCATTCGCGGACATGCGCTTGCTTCTCGGATCGATCCAGCAGTGACGCTAGGACTAGGCCCCACTGAAACTGCTTCGGGCGTGTTGCAACCTACCGCAAAAGAAACTCGGCGTCAGCGTGTGTCTAGCAAGGTCATCATCTGAGTTGCGCACCGCATTGAGCGCTCGTAAATCGTGCACGCGGTGTTGAGCCGGAGCAGTGACAGAGCCCATTCGTGGTATCGCCGGGGCGTTGCATTGTCCATATCAACTATCTGCTGTCGACCTTCAACAAGACTTTTCCGTTCCCACTGGCCGCTTGACGCGTACGGGTGTTTGGTAAGGTGCTACATCCGCGAGGTGTCGATGAGATCTATCAGCGACAGGAAGACACGGCCAGCCCAGAACTTGACCAGCTGACACTCGTACCGATAACTGCTAGCTGAAGGGACGAACGTCTGTATCGCCGTGTTCCGGACACGCATCCCCTAGTCCGACGTCCGCGTGTCAAGGGCCATGTCTGCACGATGGGATCTGGAGCAAAGACCACCGTCGTGAACTCGTGATGTAGGCACATGGCAGGTCTGGAAATTACTGCGTCCAGACTTGGAGAATTCCGAGGTTTACCGTGGGACGTTGCGGGAAGAACGAGGGCATCATTTGCTCGCGTGCAACTCGCGCAAGCCTCCAGCGCGCCGAGGAACGATTGGACCGTATACCCGCTCGCACACTTCGGCTTCAAGGTCGTAAAAGACGCGGCCGATGTTGCGTTCTGCGTCTTTTGCTGGCGAGGTGCCCTCGGCAGTAGGTAGCAACAGGGCGGGAGATAGTCGTGCGTTCAATAGTGCCGAATCTTCGAGTGCAAAGCGGCAGCACTGAGCAGACTCCACGACAGGTGCAACCAAGTGGAACATACCGAAAGAAGTCTGCCAGGACACATAGAACATGAGGCATTGGTTCTGCAAGACCGATGCTGACCAGTGAGATAGGCCTGCGCAGTGCGCATTTGACCTCCCGGACTGATTTTTCGAGGTGTAGTATTGGTGCTTCGCGCGCGTAAGACACTAGGAATGGTTCCGAAGTTGACTGACGTTCTGAAACAGCGTCTTTGTGGTACCGTGAGCCTCGCCATATGACTTTCGACTGTCCAGCTGCACGCTGGACGCGCTCAAGTCCAAATTCCTTGGCGGATCTACGGATCTACTACCGTACATCCGGCCGGACGCGCCGAATTTTCGGCACCGTAATTTTTGTCGCTCGTGCCCGTTGAAACTTGATACTGTACTGTAGCCCTAATTATATATATACCATCAGCTAGCTATATCCCGCTCAGCTCTATGAAACTTGATTGGATTTCTTACCCTGGCTGAGAACGTGCGGAGAACAGAGTGAATCCGCAGCAGATGCGGCTTCCTTCCGCCCTCAGTTTGCGTATCCCGGACCCACTACGGCTCATTCGCTCAGAGCCTCAGCCAGCTGAAGCCTACGATCTTGAGCCCGACTACAATTCCGATGACAGGAACGCATCACTGGAAGCTGGCATTCCAGCACCCTCACGACACGCGCAACGATTTATACGCGTGTTCACCCTACTCTGCGCGCTTGCCATACCCGCAACATTCATACACGATGCTCGTCAGACCCCAACACCCATAGACATCTTAACTCTTCCCAATATCGCGTCCGTCGAAGTGCTCGAGGACCGCCTGCCTCAACATAATCTGGAGTTGGCCCGAAAAACGCGTTACGTTCGCTGGATAAATCAACATCACTGGGGTGTGTGGTCCTCAGGTCTGCATGAGAACGGAATCGCTAATTTCCTGTCTGCGTAGGCGAGGGCTACAATAATGCCTGGGAGGAGTTCATAGTCCTGCACGAAATTGCGCGCCGAGCTAACCGCTCATACACATTTCGCTCACTGGTAATTTCAAAACCTCGCAATAAATAATCCTCCTAGTCGTTGACTATCGTGGCAAAGGTCTTTGCAGACATGTCTATATGGCCTATGAACGTCTTCATGTCCGGTCCGACGGCAGGAGGTCCTTGGCCTGAAGGCGTCGACACTCCGCTATCTATCGGCCTGCAATATTGGGAATCTGCGTGCCCTCCTCACCGGCGTCGCAACGTAAAAATGGAGCAGGTCAACGCCGAGATTGGCATTCGCTACAATCAGTCTGACGGCGAGGAGATGGTGAGCAAGTGGGCCCAGTATCTCAAAGACTTGCCCGAGGATTGCATTGCTGTCAATGGCAAGAGCAGCATGTTTGATCTGGACTTGTACGTCGCTCACGAAGCGCTTCCTGCGAGCACTAACAAGCCACGCATCTTAGTTGGTTTGGCTCTGCGCGACCGACTACGCTGTGGCCGACATTGTCGAAATCTCCCATTCTGACGCATCATGCATGGTCGCAAGTACGCCGTACCTCATGTTGTAGAAGAAGTCTTGCTGATCCCGAAGGCCTCGCTTAGCACGTCTACAACGCTGTATCACGCAACCTGCCCACGCTCACGGGCTCAAAAATGACACACCTGAACGAAAAACACCCAGACGCCGCGTCTTTACCCCGCTTCGCGCGTACAAAGAGCTCTCCAACGTTATCGCGCTCCACATTCGTCGTGGTGACTTCGAAGGACATTGCTGGGTGCTTGCGTACTACGATGCGCCTTACTCGAGCTGGAGTAACCTGCCGCAGCTGCCGGACCGTTACATCCCCGACGGCTCGTCGCGGGAGGGCAAAATGCGCGCCATCCCGCACTGCCTGCCCGATGCGAAACAGGTGGCCCAGCGCGTAGCGGACTCGAACCGGGATTATGTCGCCCAGCGCGCGAGCAGGCAGACAAGCTGGAGTATGTCTACGTCATGACCAACGCTAAGCAAGACTTCTTGGACGACCTGAAGAAGGAGCTGAAGGAGGTTGGATTCCCGAACATGCTGATTGCTAAGGATTTGGAGTTGAACCAGATGGAGGTTTATGCCAACATGGTGCGCATTCGTCAGCCCAGTTCTGAAGGAGTAAAGACTGACTTCTACCTAGGTTGTGGATATGGAAATTGGGATTAGAGCTGCGCTATTCATTGGCAATGGAGTAAGTTTGGCGAGCAAGTCGACATAACGATAGTACTGACCAATCCCGTAGTTTTCTACATTAACATCTACAGTTGTCGCGCTACGACTGGTGCGCGATGCACCACTGTATACGAATAGGTTTTGGTAATGATATTACCGTCTTGCTCTGCTGGACACATCGAACGAGGAAGCTCAAAGACAATAATTCAATTCATTGCTTCCATCGAACTTTGGCAAAGGCACCTTTGGCCCGTTTAAAGCTAGTTAATAGTCACCAGGCATCCTTCATCATAAATATAAACTACAGCAGTGTCCTAGATACAAAAGAAATGTCCAGTGGGGTATAGTATGGTATATTGGAGCGAATGTGCTCAGTCGTCGCTGACGAGGGCATCGACCCACTTCGCCGCGCTCTCGAACCCGTCCTCGAGGGCGCATTCCCACTCTGCAGAGAGCTCCCATACTCCAACGTCGCACTCGCAGCCAGGGAGGCAGACGCTGAGGGACTCGGCGGGCGACATGGGTACGAAGTCCTCAAAGTCCTCCTCGCTCAGGCTCTCGAAGGAGGAAGAGGTGGAGGAGTCGCTCGTGCTCCTGCTCAGGCTGGGGGTGACACCAGAGTTGAGGATGTTGAGCAGGTTATGCACGCTCTCTGTTTTGAGTGAGTTGCGCTTGTAGGCCGATTGCGCGATGTCGAAGATCGTCATCTTCCTGGGAGCGGCTTCGGACTCGGAGGACTGGCTCGTGGTTCGGCTGAGGGCAGGGGTGCCAGTTTTCAGGATGTGGAGCAGGTTCTGGACGTGCTCGGTGTTGCGCGAGTTGCGCTCGTATGCGGCCTTCGCAATGTCGTGCACACTCACGCCGGGAGCGACTTGGTTCGGCTGCCAGTTGAGATTCTGCAGGGCGGGAACGCCAGCGGACGCCTAGGAATGCACGTCAGAAAACGGGTGAAAAGGCTAAGATCACTGAGCACTCACCCTGAGCTCGGCACCAGCGCGGTCGATGTCACCGAAAGTGCTTTTGTTATCGGCGGACTCGGAAGGAGTGGGGATCGAGGCCGCAATAATGGCAGCGGTCGCCTGTTCATCTTCCAGCACGCGCAGCTTACTGACGAACGACTCGTAGCCGAACTCGTTGGTGAGGTCGGCGAGCTGGATGGGGGCGGAGGGCGGCATCATCTGAGGAGAGTAGCATTCGTCTTGGAGCATATTAAGCTTCATGACGAGCATCTCGTAGCCGATCGCAGTGGTGAGGTCGACGATTTGAATGCGGGCGGAGAACGGCATGATTGGAGCTCGAGTGAGTTGTATGAGTGGCTGATGGTCTGAGGGTGTGGTTGGCTGCTTGGAGGCTGCTTGGTGGCTGCTTGGTCAAAAACTCAGTTTGTCCCTGCAGCCATTTAAACCACAGGCGCATTGGAGAACGGGCTGGGAGTCGAAAGCATCCGCGCGGCAAAGAACGCGGAATCTCGCGGATAACTCTATCCATTTCGAAGCAGACCGAGACTGGGATTGTAGGCGCGACCAAGAACTTGGATCGATCGGCGAGTCCGAAGATCCGCAGATCTCTGCGCTGTGGATTAGGACATGGCAGAATTGTGCCAAAAAAAGACTTTCAGCTGGTTTCGCGAGAGGTGTAATTCCGTGCATCGATAGAGCGGGTCCGGCAAGCGTAAGCTGTAAGCTGAGGGCATAGGATGCATAGGATCGTCTTGCAACAGACTGCAGAGAAGTGTACTGCATTGGAATCGCCAGGTCGTGCGCTGCTCAGATCAAGTTGTCATTGCCTGCGGAAGCTCGCATCGCCAGGCCAGATCTCGTAGACGGTGGTGCCTATAATCTACTTGGGCCAGTTGGGGGCTTGCGTTGCCAGAGTCTGTCCGCGTTACCTTCTTCTGAGAAAGAAAAGAACGCAAACTACGGCCGACCACAGACAAATCGCAGGATAAAAGACTTGCGGGGTTCCTGAATGGCTTGTGCACTCCGTGAGCATAGAATGCCGTGGTAGCGGGGTGGTTATGGCGGTATAAATGGCGCAGAGGTGCTATACCAGCTTGACTATGCAAACGCATCAACGCGCCAATTGGATTCTTCTGCTACCAGAAGAGCCGCTCTGCAGAGCAGGGGAACCTAGACCAAGGAGCAGACCAACGAAGTCTGGGACCCGATGCATGCTGACGAGCTGGAAAGAAGCCTCATGTTCGGCGCAACGTTGGCATAACGGCGGAGTTGCAAGCCGGCGACATGGTTCTCCTTCAGCAACTCAAGTACTCACGCTTGGTCTGCGCTACCGGCTATTCTCTTCCCAGCGCCAAGTGATGCTGCGCATTGTGCACATGCCATACTGTCTCGTAGAGTTGCTGCGTCGTTTTGCGGTAAGTACCTGCCTGAGGGTCCGACCTATCGTCCCAGACTCGGAGTCGACCCATAATAGTTACCTCGCACAAGTCACTGTGAACCTCCCAATAGCCTGGCTGTAACTGGTAGACTTGCCACTCCTGCTTGGTTCGGTCCCTATGTCATTTCTCTTCCTTCTTCTTGCTGGCTAAGCGGGAAACCTTCTGAACCCGAGCACCTTACCGCCGGTCCGACACGCAGCCCGAAGGCCCGGGCTGGCTGGGCACCGTCACCAAATGGACAGCACTACCTTTGCCCTGGGTGACGACTGCGCATTGGAATGGCTTAAAGCGCCATGGCATGGAGATCCCTTCGAAGCCACGATTCAAAGTCTATCCAGTACTCTGCTCCACCGCGACCATGCTGGTGAATTTGCGTCTACTGCTCTTCGTCGCTCTCTTCGGCGTCTCTGCTTTCGCCGCACCGGCTCCCAAGAAATACGGCGAAGAGCCGGGAGACGATAGAGGGGGTTCTGGCAGGCATGGCGGCAAGGATCACTGAGGCTTATGCTTCACATCGCCTAGGTTTATCAGCCTGGTGAGTGCCTTAAGTCATTCTCCTCAGCAGAGCGTGCTGAGGGCCTTACAGGCGCGCGTCAAATGTCAAACGCCGACCAGAGCGCACGGTTGGCGTTAATGGGCGAACGTTCACGTTCAAATGTCTACTTGGGATATGCTCGTGGATGTGCTATATACCCTGGATCTTCTTGCTTTGTCGAATCCTTGCTGTTCAAACCTCCTAATTTATTTCAACCAGTCCTATGAGAAACTCCGGCTATATTATCACCAAATTTGACTTGTTCAACTCGCTTGAGTCTGAGTCATGGTCGCACGGACGCCGGAGTAACATGCTGCATCTCGCCAGGATGGCGCCCGGGCCGGGCGTTCCCATGTGTGAAGCAAAACCAAGCCAAACCGAAACAAACCAAGACAACAAACAGATCACGAACAAGTCGAGTAAATAATAATTCTGTAGTGCTGTATGTACCAATGGGTCCATTTGTTCGTCAGATGGATCGCGGCGGGGCATGCGAGTAAAAATTCTAATGTCCAGGAGCGAGGGGCATTAAATCGTGACGTGGAGGGGAGGCAAGCAAGAGCGGTGTAGGGTGTAAATGTAAAGTGTAAAGTAAACGAGCGTGTAGTAATCATAATTTGGAATGAGGAGAGGATGCGGAAATAGGCGGGGGAGGGTAGTCGTCATCGTCACATACGTAATAGTGAAGGGTGTCCACGAATAAACAAAACAGCGTCCCGATAGCGCAGGCCGGAGGAGACTCATCGTCTCATAGTGCATACCACGAGCACGCTAGCAAGGGCAAGAGCCATAAGCGCATTGGTAGACATCGGTTCGCGCGTGCGGCCGCCAGCGCCCGTGCCGGTGCTCTGGTTGGACGAGCCGCTCGACGGCTTACCCGATGCGCTGTGACCAGACGCGCTGGAGGAGGTCGTCGCGTTGCCACCTTTTCCGGCCGTCTCGATGTACGCGTTCTGGAGGGGCTGATGCATGCAGTCGATGACGGAGCGCAGCGACATCTTCGGCTGATGCGCGAGCCCATCTGGAAGAGTGTACCCCACCGCCAGGTCGACCGTTTGCGCGAACAGGTCGTGCCTACACACCAATATTAACGATTAGCCTGCTGCAAGTCAAAGGGGGGACATGAGCATAGGACGCACTCGAGTACGATAAAGCCCGTGTCCAGCGATGGTGCGAGGCTGAGGATGTTGTCGAAGTTGGCGACAACCTGGAAGCTCGACACGGACCCGTCGCCGACCTCAAAGTCTGGGGCACACAAATCAATTCCCCCCGGACCAGTTTCACCCGATCATCGAGCAGGACATACCCTGGGTGTCGAACGTATGCTGGCCGTCCGGCGACGTCGTCCACATGACAGGCGTGAGTCCCATAGCCTTTGCGATCGCCCGGACGCGGTCACTACACAGGTCGCAGCGTCAGCAACGCACATCCACCCCCAGCGATTGGCATCTCTCGGTAGCGGACTCACTCAATGTCCCCGTACGGCGGGCGGAACGTGCTGGAGTGCAGAAGCCGTCAGCGGGCGACGGATTGATCGGCGGGGGCGCGCACTGACTTTGGGGTGACGCCGAGGATGTCCTTGAGGATCTTTTTCGTCCAGCCGAGCTCGGCGATGATCTCCTCGTTCTTGAGGTTCGTAAGGCGCGGATGCGACCTGGCCGTGTCATCAGCCACCTAAATGAAAAAAAGAAAGGGCGCTGCGCACCAGGTGTGGATGCCGATCTGGTGGCCGAGGATGTACTCGGATTGGACCATGTCCGGCCGGGAGACAGCGCGCGAGCCGATGATGAAGAAGGTGGCCTTGAGGTCCTGCTGACCGAGGTAATTGACGAGGTTCATACTTGTGAGCCCTGGTCCGTCGTCGAACCTGGTCTCACCATCTTAGCCGCCGGTCATCATGAACAGACGCGCAATACGCACGTGACACCCCAGGTCAGCTTGTCCGGGCATGACACGATATCGTCCGGGCGCGTGCAGTGACCGCAGGTCCACCAGCAGCGCGACGTGTCGCTAATGAGCGCCGGGTTTCCTGGACAGTCGCCCGGCGCCGTTGCGGAGAAGGTCGGAATCTGGACGCCCGAGGCGGCGACATCCTTGATCCATTGTTGCACCTAAAATTCACGAGTTATGTCTTGTCAATCCAACTCAGGGATCGCACCGACCTCCGGGGAATCTGTAGGCGGGACCTTGTCCTGTGTAGGATAGGGCGGGCCGTAGAAGTTGATTCCCTTGACTAGCGGCCGCCGTCAGCCAGAGAACACAGACACGGAGTGTGAGAGGGGCTGAGGCGCGTACTATCGGGAAGCGGCGGCGCGCCAGGGACGGCGGTGGGCACCGTGCCGGCGGCGAAGGTCGTATACGGCTCCGCGGGGTCGCTCGTGTGCGCCTGGTCGATGGACGCGAGAGGGAGCGCCGTGGGGTTCGTCGACGCCGGGTTCACGGCCACGCTGACCGCCGCGCGCGCCTTGAGCGTCGTCGTCGGCTCCGGGTGCGCGACGACAGCGACGGTGGCGGCGGCGAGGAGGACAGCGGTGGCTCGCATTTCTTTTTTTGTTGGGTGGGGGGAACTGAAACTGAACTGGCGACTGATAAAGGAGCGAGAGACCAAGCCGGGCGGCACAGGGGCGCCTGGCAGGCCCTGGACATGCCACCGGCCCTAGACCGCTTGCTTCTTGCAGCCGCGCGCTTGCCTCTTCACAACGCAAGCTTCGTCCAGCGCCGGATACTGCGCTCATAGCTGGCTGGCCTGCTGCTCGCCGCACGCTGCTGGCCGTCCGATATCGCCTGTCGGCCGCCCGCCGGAGCTATCGGCGTCGAGAACCCCCTGCAAGGGCACAGCCTGCCGATCTCCCTGCAGATCATCCGGCAATCGTGCCGTCATCGAATTAGGATGATTGCTATTTCTGGCCCTGGGATACTCCGTTCTTTCCCACAGCTTTGAATGCGGTGAACCTAGCTGAGTCAACCATACACCCGACGTCTATAACAAGAGATTCGCTCACAGCTGTACGCCAGCATGAGCCTGAAACTCGCTTGAGCAAGTCAGAAATAGCAAATGGGCGCCCAGATGTGATCTTTTACCACTTCTCCGGCTCTGGCTGCCGCTAGCCTCATGCTACTCGGCCTCATATATAGACGCGAGCGGTGCACAGAGTCAGCATGGAGGAACACTTGAATCACTCCGGTGCCGGCTACTTCGCATAGCGTGAAGCAATGTGCATGAGCATGCTCTTGCCGAGAGCTATCGCCGGTAAGCCTGTGTGCTGCGCTGCGTTGGCAAGGTTTCCTCGAGGCCCAAACCGTAAACTGGCTCAGGAAGAGCTATAAACACAGTTCCAGTAGCGCTTGCAGCTGCTGCATGTTTCGGAGTTTGGCTTGTAAGCGCCCGGGCGCGACCGGTGCGGTACCTCTTTTGGAAGCTGGGGATGCCAGGTGAGCAGTACAAGTCTCCACGCTCTTACTTGTTCCCCAGCTCTCAGCCGGACCTTTGCTGTCCAATAATACAAACCACTGCGGACAACTAATTCTTGCCCCTTTCCAAAGATAACAAGCGGTGACGAGTGCATGTGCACTCGGCAAGCTCTGCGCCAATCTGATATCGGAGGTCCTTCCCTCGGCTTGAGATGTACGATATATATACAACACCTATCCGGCCTGTTCTCGACTCAGAATGCTGAAATTAGCTCTTCAGAAACGAAATCTGCATGATCTCTGGCAGTTTTACTGTAGCTGGCCTCCCTCGGCCAAGACGATGCACCGAAAATCGCTCATGGCAAAGCATTCCGGCCGCCAGAATTGATACAGAGAGCCATTCCAGGCCACCAGAAATTTCCGACATGCAACCTTGCCATGATGATTGGGGCGATCATCCGCGAGAGCAGGTCGAAAGTCCCCAGCATCCAGCATGCGCGCTGCGATATGGTAAAGCATCGAGAGTCGCGACCGTGTAACTCTGAGGGCAATGAACATGGCGAAGAAACTTCGATTCAGTGGCCCTCCGTATCTGGCTGCGAGCTGAAGGCGCGGTCGCACACACCCCAGGTCAGACCACCCTGGAGCTCTCCGAGTCATTGCCAGATGAACCGGTGTCGCACACTTTGCGAGCACGATCGTGAAACCCGGAAGCGACTCTCCGAGACTCACTTCCATCGCGACACTCGGAAAATGCACACCCGATCGCGGTCCGAGCAGCGTTCAAGTTTCGTCTCAGGCTGGCACTGGCAGTGCACCTCCTCTTCGCAGCATAGACAGCTCGGTATAAAGGTCCATGGCGTTCGACCAGTGGCAGACATCGACCAGCACAAGCCGACTTCGCCATGCGCTTCCTCGCCACCGCTGTCCTCGCGCTCTCTCTCGCCGCGACTGAGCTGGGCGTCCGCGCCTCGCCTGTCAATGCTGGTACGTTTCCTGCTATTCAGAGCCTCCACTTCCCTGGAAGCTGATTTTTTTTTCGTTTTGCTATAGAGAAAGCTTCGTCCAAGGCTGTATCCACTAAGTCCACCTCGACGGTGCACAAGACCACGGCGACGCCTACGCCGACCAAGAGCGTGGTCAAGTCGACGTCGACCAAAAAGCAGACGAGCACTGCGTCCTCGGTAAAAGCCACGTCGACGAAGAAGACCACGAGCACCTCCGTCAAGGCTACGACGACGCACAAGCCTACGAGCAGCGTAAAGCCCACGACGACGACCAAGAAAAGCTCGAGCACCACTAAGAAGGCGACGAGCACGAGCACCAAGTCCACTGCCAAGCCGACATCAACCAAGAAGACTACGAGCACTTCGGTCAAGTCTACGTCCACAAAGAAGTCGTCCAGCACGTCGACGACGGTGGCTACGACGACCAAGTCCACTTCGACCGTGAAGAGCACGTCTACTTCGAAGACGACTCCCAAGTCTACTGCCGTGTCTACCACCACGCGCAAGACAACGTCTAGTCCTAAGCCCACTCCGACATCCACTGACGGTGATGATGACGACGAGGACGGTGATGATGGTGACGAAGACGGCGAGGATGACGATGACAACGATGATGATAGCTCAGACGACGGCGACGATGGTACGGACGACAGTGACGACGGTTCTAACGACGACGACGGCTCAGACGACGGCGGTGACGATGGAGACGATAGCGGGGATGATTCTGGGGATGATGGCGCGGACGACGGCTCAGATGATACTGGCTCAGACGGCGCGGATGACGGTTCGGATGATGGTGCGAACGACGATGGGTCCGACGATTCAACTCCCGACGACGGCGCTGACGATGACTCTGACGATGGCGACGTCGACGACGATTCATCTGACGATTAAGCACTTGAATTATCCTTTCTATTATCTTATTCCGGGCTGAATAGTTAAATTTTTATCACAATATTTACCACGTAGACTATACTGTAATTCGTTCCTTCGCTCAATAATACGCTCGTTCACAGTCATGCTCAGTAGCTCAGTCGGACTTCATCGTGAAGAAGTGCAATGAATTTGCTCCAGCTTCTCTTAATAGACGATGCAATCACACGTTGTGGGAGAGCTTCTTGCGCTCCTGAACTCTTAGAGCACATTTCTCATCTCGCCGTTGCCTTCGTGAGTAGGCAGCTATTCGAGGAGGTGGTCAACACGTCGTATGCGTCGTTGCGGAGAATTTCCAGGGTGAAGTTCGGAGCAGATCCGGATTCCCGGGGTGGCTCTTTCGTCACTGGCTGTTCGCGCACATTCGCGCAAGATCCGAACGCGCACCTGGAGCTCAAAAATGAGGGGGCCCCTGACAGCCCAGCCAGCTCTCGATTCTGTTACGACCTGCACGACCCGTACGTTCTCCGAGCCATGACTTCCGCCGGGCCCATCGACGTCCCGTCCTCGCCCCGCAGCGACCTCAGCGGCGCCCTCGAGTCCTGTACGTCATGGGCAATCTCGACGGGGTGTATCCCGTGCTCATCGCCGCGATAAGATTCGCGCTCGCAGTCGCTCGTCGCGTCCTCGCACATCGCAGAGGAGCACAGCGTCGGCTCGTATGCCTCGCTGGCCTCGCAAAATGACGAAGAAGCGTCCCTCGGTGGCCGCTCGCGCCCGTTCAACGACATTGACGAAGATTATGAAGACAATATGCCCACGCCCACGCTCGAGCACCCGCAGACCCCGTTCGTCGCCGACCTGGCATGGGACGATGACCGACATACTCTCGCGCCCACACCAACGTCGAGCTCGTCGACGCCGCGCGCATTCTCCCTGGCGCGGGGCCACCACCCATCGCGTTCCGTCTCGACCGTGCGCGAGAAGACGCCGCTGCTCGACGCGTCGAAAAAGGCGGCCGCGTACAACGCGACGACGCCACAGCTCCAGCCGCCGCCGCCGCCGCCGCCGGTGCGCCGACAGTCGTCCGCAAAATTCGTGCTGGAGACGGGCCAGAGCGTGGTGCGCAAGAGCACGTTCTCGCAGTCGCTCTTCAACTCGATGGCGATCCTGCTCGGCGTCGGCCTGCTCTCCGAGCCGCTCGCGTTTTCCTACGCCGGCTGGCTCGGCGGCACCGTCCTTATGGCCTTCTATGGCTGGCTCACCTGCTACACGTGCGTTACCGCCCGCTCAGCTTGAAGCTCGAAGCTGACGTTGTTTGTTGCGATCCAGAGCAAAAATTCTTGCACGCTTCATTCGTTCGGACGCGACGCTGCGCACATACACGGACATTGCGCGCAAGGCGTTCGGCCCGCGCGCGACGGGCTTCACAAGCGCGCTCTTCTTCCTCGAGCTTTTCACGCTCTCCGTCGTCCTCGTTACCCTCTTCGCCGACAGCCTGCACGAACTCGCGCCCGCCTACTCGGCCGACGCGTACAAGGTGCTCGCCTTTGTCATGTACGTCCCCACCCCATGCCCCCACAGAAATAATGAAGCTGATCTCTGAGACTGTAATGCAGCCTCCTGCCGACGGTGTTCCTCCCGCTCGCGCTGCTGTCGTACGCGTCGCTCGTCGGCGTGACCTCGACGCTGTTCATCATCCTCGTCGTGCTCTACGACGGCCTCGCCAAGCGCGAGGCGCCGGGAAGCCTGTGGGACCCCGCGCCGACGCGCCTCGAGCCGCAGTCGCCGCTCAAGCTCAGCATGGCGTTCGGCCTGTTCATGGCCGGCTTCTCCGGCCACGCCGTCATCCCCAGCCTCGCGCTCGACATGGACAAGCCCGAGGAGTTCGACCGCGTCATGAACATCGCTTTTGTGAGTCCCCGCCTCCTTCTCCTCCCTCCTTCCTCGCCCATGCTGACAGTTTGTAGACCGTAACGACGCTGCTGTACACGCTGATGGGCGCCACGGGCTACCTGATGTTCGGCGACGCCGTCTCGCAGGAAATCAGCCAGGACCTGCTCCGCACGCCCGGCTTCGCCAGCGCGCTCAACACCTTCTGCGTCGCGCTGCTGGTGATCGTCCCGCTGACCAAGTTCGCGCTCAACTCGCGCCCGCTGAACATCACGCTCGAGCTGCTGCTCGGGCTCGACGGGCCGGACAACGCGCGCCCGGGGCCGGGCGGCGGCAAGCCGCCCGGCTGGACCGCCGCGGTGGTGCTCGAGCGCGCGGGCCTCGTCGCGGCCGTCGCGGCCGTCGCCGTGCTCGTGCCCGACTTCAGCGCGAGCATGGCGTTCCTCGGCAGCTTCTCCGCGTTCGTGCTGTGCGTCATCGGCCCCATCTTGGCCAAGGCCGGCGTGGAGGGTCGTATTGGCGTCCTTGACTCTGTGTTGCTTGCCATCAGTATTGCTATGGCCGCCGCGGGCACTGGGGCTGCTTTTTTCGCCGCGGCTGATTAGACGTCTAAAAGAAACTGTGTAGTGCAGTTTGATTCGATCTTCGCGTTCTTTTTTTTTCTGTAGCAGGGTCTTGACTCTTGACGTGTATCGTTATTAGTACACTAGAGATAAAATACTTATACGGATCTGAAGGAATCAGTCCGCGTGAAGCAAAGAGGTAAATTGCAGAAAAGCGAGGACAAGGTGTAAATGTACGTGTAGGGTGCAGCGGGCGCTCATGATCATGCATTGTAGGCGTGCGTGATGAGCTTTTGCAGTTCTGCAGCGAAATGGTGAGGTTCGAGTGAAGACGACGGAGACAAGGAGAGGCGCACGGTTGAACTGGATGTTTTCGCGCACGACGCTCGCTTGTATCGTGTTGTCCGGGTTGGCGGGCACAGATACAACGCCGTTCTCCTGCGTCCAGCCGAGCTTGGCGACGTACGCGTCCAGCGCCTCGCCTGCACCGTCCTTCAGCACTAAACACACACACCGCGCAAGACGCACCCTGCATGTTGAGGTAGCTGGAAAGGCGGTCGGCCGCTATGCGCCGGAAGGTCGCGCGGACGGCGCGGACGGCGACCTCGCGCACGGCGTCCTCGAACCCGACGAACTCGACGGTGAAGTTGTCGCGCAGCGGCGCAAGCGCCTCGCTCTGATACGCCGTCCAAAACGCCGGGAAGCGGCAGCGCAGGAGCAGCGACGAGAGGCGCTGCAGCTCGGGCAGCAGCGCCGGCAGCGGGTCCTCGGCGTCGTCGTCGGCGGGCTGCTCGGGCTGCGCGTCAGTGCCGTGCTGGGAAAGGATGCTAGCGCGACTGACCGCGGGTCGCTGGCCCAAGAGTGCTACGCAGAGGTTGAAGTCCGGCAGCGGCGCGGCGCACAGCGCTTTGAGCAGGATGTTGATCGCGACGTCCGGGTTGTACAAATCCGGGTTGAACTGGTACCTTTTAAGGACACGCGTCAGTGAAGATACGCGCAAACGGCAAAAACTGTACAGTTTCAGGACGGCGAGGTTCGCAAAGCAGTCGTATTCGCGGTTGCGGATCTGGTGGTACAGGTAGTCCTCCAGCACGCTGATATTCGACGGGTTGTAGCGGTCTGCATTCATCAGCGACGAGATAGACTGGCGGCGCAGGGCTCACCGACGCCGGAGACGAGCGCATCTATGCCCTCTGGGCGCGTTGGCGGGTTGAGCGAGGCCGAAGACATTTTGGCAGAACGGGGCAGTTGGCACTCCGATCGCGCACCCTTCCTTCGTGACCGTCACTCGCAATGCCAGCTCCTACCTACAGTAAAATTGATCTCTGTGCTCCAAGCCGGCACACTCAACCTTCAAGCTTACAAGCTTCAAGATTCGCTTCGCTAGCCGAGCACGGTCGCTGTTGCATTACTAGTAACTTCCCGACCGCAAGAACTGAAACGCGCCCCAAAGTCGCAACATGACGAGGGCGGCTACCGCGTACAGTGACCGCCGACGGCGCGACGCACCTTCCCGCTCCAATGCTCGGGCAGGCCGGACAGAACACAGACACAGAACACAGAACGCAGAACAGAACAGAGTTCACGATCGCGCATGACACCCCCAGCCCCAAACACCCACCAAAACAGGTCCGCGGCCTGCCAAACGCGGAGCTCCACATCCCGCAAACGGCGAGTTTGTACGGGGACAGCGTCGAGGATCGGATTCGCTGTCGCTGTCGCTGTCGAGTTCTGGAATCGGAAAGACTGAACGAGATCCACTTACAGTTAAACGGCGACCCTCCTGCTCCCGCGCCCGCTCACGCTCACGCCCGGTCCGCCGACAGGTTTTCCTGGTTCTCGTCAGATCCACATTCCTCAGTCTTCTTGCCATTGGAATTCTCTGCGCTTGTTTCTTGACTGTTGGGTGCCGAGGTCGACTCTGACACTCTCACACGCAATTCACGTCCTCCGGCGGGAGCCCGATCGGTACTTTGGATTAAGAGGCAACGACGTCAGCGAATGCTATTGGATATGACGAGCAAATACAGGACGACCCCCGGGCTGCGACCACAGTATTGTAGGTACCGCTGAGTCTGACAGGCTCGGTCGATCGCGAACATTGGCCAACCCGCGGACGGAGCTCGTCCTGGTTGACAGCGGAGACCATTTTTCCGTCTGCAGGCCTCCGCGGCGCTCGAGCAATTTTCTACGTCAGATCTTCAATTTTGCTCTGTTTTTTTCTAATGGCAGGCGGTTCTCGGAACGGCGCACAACCGCAATAACGACATCGAACACGGCACCCCCTCCCTCCGTTCCGCCATTGGCAACCTCATTCACGCCGTCCAATATCGTGGTCGCAAGTTTGACGACCATCGCAGCCGAATTCCAATGCTTACAACACAAGTGCCGAGGAAGGCGACACCAAGATGAAACCTGCGTGCTGCGACTGCTATGAATCGACCCATGCTCTGCTGCTCCTTATCACTCCTTGATGGCCAGGAGGGTACGGTCGGCCGCGAGCGTCCGGGCAGAGCCCTCGTTGTAATCACAGCTTCTTTCCTCGCAATGCAGCTGATCAACAGTGACACTGCAACACCTCCTCGAAACGCCTGGGATTTGCGGTGGCACTATAGACATGATGGGGATGGTCGACGCCCGACTATGCACTACACACCTCGCTTACTGACACCCATCCCCTCGGCACGCCGGCACTGGCAGTGGCTCATGCAGGAACCGTTGAGCTGGTGCGAGCGAGCACGCGTTACCGCCGCGGGATAATACAAAAAACGACCATCATGAATCCGAATCAACATGAGGCCCGTTGCAGCCAGTGCTAATGCGATAATGGTTGGTGCGTACGCGTGCTCGGTGCCTCGAGTTCGGGCAGCCAGCTCGTTTCATTTATTTCCTCACACGGACAGGCTGCACGCTGAATGTCCTTTCCCACGGCGTCGCATTGTCCTTCCCCGCATGACGTGAGCGCGACCCTCTCATCGGATCGGAATTTGCATTGCAGACTGCACCGTGCTGCGGTGCCGAAGTATCCCGCCAGGATGATCATGATCACGTCGGGTATGGGCGACGCCATACTGTTTGGCCGACTTTGCCGTTTGCGAAGTCTAGGCCTGTGGATTATGATATAAGATGTAACAGTACCTAGATGTTTATGCTAATGGTGGATGAGTACGGAAGGAACTGCCCTGGAATAGTCGTTGCTGGCCGTCGTCGGGTGCATTTATCTGTCGGCTAGATGTCAGCTAATCAGGGCCCTGGCTCATGTCGCTCTTCCAGTGGAGCATCGACATTGCTGGCAGGCGTCAGTATGTCTAGCAGGCCAAAAGTCTAAAAGGGGCATTGACGGGTCCTAAAGCGGTAGGGGGTGCCATGTCAGGAAGGGATTATCCGGAGGCATGCAGTGAGGACCCCAGGCGTGCCGGTGACACGGGGGGTTCATTTCGGCTAGACGCGAGGATTCTCCCACGGTTCGGGGGTGTGTGACGGGGTTGTTCGGCGATGATCCCGCGATTGAATGGGGATCAGTCGGATCGAGCAGATAAACTACTAAATTATTTTACCTGCTGTTCGAACTCGAACCGTCGGCTAGCGAATCGGTCACTTGCTTCTCTTGTTACTGTATAAATCCCTTCGCGCCATGCCCCGTCGCAGCTGCACCCCCCGACTCCCACCATGGCCGCCTTCTTCGACGACTACGCCCCCTACGCGCCCGCGCCCGCCCCCGTGCCCGCCTTCCCGCACCCGCAGCACGACGACCACGCCTGGGCCGCCGCCGCGCCACTCGACCTCGCGACCCTGCCCCAGTACCAGCACCAGCACCAGCACCTGACCGTCTACGAGCCCCTGCCGCCGTGCACGGGACCATGCTGCGTCGCGCCTGCGCCCGCCCCGCGCCCGCGCCACCGGTGCCGTCGGTGCCCGTGTACAACGTCTCATACTCTCTGGCGGGCGCCCTGACGCCCATCGACGCGCCACGGCCATCGCTGCCCCCGCCCCTGGCTTCGCCGACGACCTGGGCGGCGTCGGGCGCGGCATGTTACTCGCCGGAGGTGCCCTCGTCACATGAGGAATATTTCTACGAGCCGGAGTCGTCGACGAGCAGCAGCAGCTGCTCGCTGTCGCCGTCCCCGCCACCCATGCATATGCCGTTCGCTGCGGTCAAGCAGGAGGAGCTGCCGCACGCCCCGCTGTCGCTCTCCGCGCCCGATTCCCCATTGCGCAAGGGCCGCCCGCGCCGCGACAAGACGCGCGGCGGGAGTCTCATCGTCACCGTACGTTGCATCGCGTCGCATCCTCGCGCATTCACAGCGTCTCACCTCAATCGCAGGGCGACCAGCAGTATGTGTGCGACATCTGCGGCACATCGTTCATCCGCAAGCACGACGGCGAGCGGCACCGGCGCTCGCACACGGGCGAGCGCCCGTTCCCGTGCCACGGCGGCTGCGGCAAGGCCTTCCGCCGCGCGGACGCGCGCAGCCGCCACTGGGGCGTGTACCGCGAGTGCGAGTGGCGGCACACGCTCTTCCTCGAGGGCACGCCCGAGGGCGCCCGCCGCGAGCGCCGCCTGCTCAAGCGCGCAAAGCGCGCAGAGCTCGTGCTCCAGGGCGTCGCGCGCCC
Source organism: Auricularia sp. M12 (assembly GCA_037042885.1). Classification (NCBI taxonomy): domain Eukaryota; kingdom Fungi; phylum Basidiomycota; class Agaricomycetes; order Auriculariales; family Auriculariaceae; genus Auricularia; species Auricularia sp. M12. The sequence continues at coordinate 2,752,058 of CM073211.1, forward strand.
CTTGATCGAGCGCATCCTCAAAAAGATGTGAGATTCCTTTTCCTTGCCCTTCCCGCCCGATGTCTGTCATGTCTGCCTCTCTACTACTAGTGTTTGTTGTCCCAGTTGCTCGTGGTTTTCTTCCTGTTGTTTCTGCTATCTTTGCTATGTGTCCCGTCGTCGTCGTCGTGCTGTTGTCTGGTGTCAGTCTGTTGCTTGTAGTACATGTACTCTATGATCGTAGTCCGTTGGGACGGAGGTGTCTTGCAATTACAGATGCCAAGTATATTCGCTTCCTCATACACAATCCACGGCCATGACCCATTCAAACCCCCGATTCGCGAGTACGTCTGACCTTGGGTGCCTGGGACCTGGCGCTGATGCGTAGGATTTAAGGATGTTGCATGTACGCGATCAGCGCGGGATCTTTGCTGTGATGAGATGACGAGCCTGAGCCTGACACAGCTGAGCCGATGCGACGGCGCTCCCCCCAGCAGGGCCCCCGGATACCTGCGAAACTCCCGTGGCCCGAGGGCATGGCCTTGCTGCGCGACTCGTGGCCTCGACCAATATTGTCATGAGCACTTTACTTGGCAAACAACGCACCTGACACGCAGGGCAGCCGATATCGGCGCATATTTCAAAAAACGCGCTGCAGCGCTACCCTGTATTGCCGCGTGTTCGGACTTCTGCCACGGCCAGGGTTCAGGGAAAGAAAGAGTGCAATCCCGTCAGGGTATTTTCTCAGCGCATCCTGCCAGTGGGGGGGTCAGGCGACCGCGCTGCAGCTGCAGTTCTCTCGTCCCCCCAAACGCACATCTACGTACTATCTCTATCTCGGCACGTCGCTAAGTTCCCATGCTCCAATCGCAAACACTGGCAGCGCCAGCGGCCGTGGAAACGTGACCAGGCCGCTGACCACTGTTGACGACAGAGGCACCCTCCGGCGCAGCGCACGCCACTTGCAGCGGTAGCGTATCTTGGGGCCTATCGCCTATCGATTAGCATCGTCGATACCATCAGTGGGCCGGGGACATCGATATCTTCTCCTGCAATGCGCGCGGGCGTCTCTATTGTCTCCGGCCCACTTCCCCCACAGTCTCGTGCTCGCTGACGACACCATTTGTCCTGGGCCTACGCCTGCTGACAAAACATAGTGACACTCAGTGTGCATGTGTGTGTGAGAGCGGACGGCGACGGGGTCCGGTCGCAGTGCGCTGGAGCTACGAACTCAACTGTCCTCCTGGGCCTTGTCGAAGAAGCCTCGCAGAAGTCCGGAGTGCATGCATGAGGCCGCAGCGTGCAAGAACGCGGGCCACACTGTATGCACGCGGCACCTTTCAGCAGATGCACAATGCGGGACGCTTCCCCCGGCGCGTCGATATCGTACAGTAATCAAACAGTATGCGTGCAGTTGCGAGTCTGCGGCCGCTACAATGCAGGCGCCAGGGAATCATGCCTGTTCGGGACGGCGGGCCCCATGAGATGAGATTGCGCGAATGAATGGAGCGGGCGCGGGAATTGATATCGATCCCGCGCGCACAGTGGCAGGGGCCTGCCTGTGCCACTCCCCGGGAAGTGCGGCTCCAATTAAAGACCCCCGCAACGCCGCGCGCATAGTGCAGCTGACTGCTCGCTCGGGGGTAGCTCCCAGTGCGGCAGGCACCATGGCCCATTCATCTCGTTCTCGTGAAAGGATATAATCGCAGGCCGGTATGCTCCCCCTTTCCCCCCTGTAGGTTGGCAAGGAGTCGTCTCGTCCCGGGGCCAGGCAGCATGCATTGCAGCTGCTGCTCGATGCTGGACCCCAGACAGGCGAGGAAGCACGCGGCGCGCGGACACGAGGCGCCTTGGAAGACTCGAGGGAGGATAATCCACTGGCATATGCCGTTACTGCGGCGGGCGCTCGCAACAGCGGGCCACCCCCATTTTTCCTGTATTGCGCGGCCGTTCCCTCCGCGCCGCGCCCATTCGACGCTTTCACATCCTGCAACGGAAGACGGACAGAAATTCTCTGCGGCATCATCGTTCAGGCTGCAGCAGCGGGAATGACGCACCCTGCTTCGAAGCGCGGCCGTGCTCGACGGCGGTGGCACGACTGCTGGTGGTAGACGTGCAAAATCGTGTGGCATATTCAGTCCTCGCAGGTTCGAAGTCGAGACCACAAGGCTATGCACGATCCCGAGCGCGCCCGAGGGCGATTCCGGATCCACCCGCTTGCACGCATACACAAAACATCGTGTTGAGTGGCCAGTCTCAGTGAGCGCGGATTGATGATCTGTCTGGGGGATCTCCGGGATAGACGAGGAGACTAAATATGCGCATGCGTCAGTGACTCTGAGTGGATGCCGCGAGAATGAAGACGCACATTGACGGGAGGTGCGCATGTCCAGGCGACATTCCCTCGCACGGGGTCATGTCCTCAGCCGAATCCGCAAGCAGCGGCACGCGGGGCCACGCTGAGGAGTCTCTGCGTCGTCCGATGATTGGCGAAGATAGCGGCCACAGGTGTGAATGAACGCGTTGGGGAAGGCCTCAGGCTTCGGCGTCGGGAATCGGCGTCAAGATCTGGATGTGAAGCTCGCTGGCGGATGTGACGAGAGAGCACCGAGTAACGTAGGGCGTCTTTACGATGAGCTAACGCACCCTTTGGAGAATAGCAGCGATACTAAGGGCGGCGTTTGCGAGGTGTTTGGATAGTCCTTCATCCACTAAGTAAGTGCGAGCGCGAGCACGAAGTCGTTGCCGTACACATCACATCCTTCCCGGAAACGGCCAGCGGAGAAGCGGAAGTCCCGTTTACCGCGACAATATGAGATTTGCACGCCATTGGAGTGCTGCTGTTAGGAGCCAACAACATGCGATGCCGACTCGCATGAATGGCACTGCTGACAACATGTTTCAACACAAGGGTACAGCAAAGAATCATTCCGCACTAATTGTGCGCGCACGTCACGTTGTAGAGGTTTCGAGGCCGCCGGAATAGTCGAATCTCGCAAGCTCGGGCGAGGTGTGATCCACGGGCGCGTGCTCTGAGGAATCCCCAACGATGTCCCAGATCCGCCAGAACCACAACGCAGATAATGCGACATTAGCCAGCTCACGGCGCAGGATATTGAATCCTATTCAGCAGAAACAGAGTCGAGGAGCCGGTTTGCCTGAGCACGCCACAGCAGCAAGTTTCGTGGCAGTTCGCGAGTGCAGGAATATGGTACACCATTTGAAATGTTAGTGCAGGGGTCGACAGTGCAGTGCAGCTCGTTGTACAGGTGGGGTTTTACAGCGTGGAGTCGCGAAATTAAGGCTGGTCAAGTGACGCGGAACGTTGGGGAGAGATTCTAGACCCATCCAGAAGGCCTTGGGATGTCTGGGGGATGTGCTGCTGTTGCGATGGATAATCTAGGACGCTCCGCAGCAAGGTATTTCTGAAATTGCTTCAGCAGCGCAAAAAGCTCGTGTAGATTTGATCGTACCGCTGTTTGAAACGTGCCAGCAGGGCAGCACCAGTTTGGCCATCACGGAGAGACTCATCAGTAGACCTGAGACCTGCGTTGGCGACACGAACTCGGAATTTCACTAGGGTTGTCGAACCTTGGTTCCGCGGCCACGGCGTCAATAACATACATCATTTCTGGTGCCGCACCAGGCGCGTCAGAAACGCGCACGCCAGTCACTGCCAGGGATGGGCTCAGAGCAAGCACGAGCGGTTGTGTCGGGTTCTCTGGGTCAAAGTCCATGACGAGCGTATTTTTCGTCAGCGACGGGGAAAGCGACAGCGGCGGGTCGTCTGCATAGTGATAGTGGATTACGGGGTGCACGAGCGCAGCAGGCGCCGTGGCGGGCGATGCCACGGACGCTAGCACATAATACGGTGGCTGGGCCGACATGACGGTCAGAACGGGAGCGACGCGTGCGCTTCAAGGTCCGCATCAGCACACTTGGCAACGACCGCCAGGGCCTGTCTGCGCCCTCCGTCGTCCTGTAACACTCTTTCGCACTAGCACATTCACTCGTTGTACCATTCCCTTGTTCTCGTCCCCCGGGAGGCCTGTGTTCAACTCACCCGACGACCGCAATTTTCCTTCTTTTTTCTCCGGAATGCTGGCAGCCCTTTTCCTTGTTTCTCTCCTCGCCTCGAGCCTCGCAGCGCCAACTGCGTCCGGCCACACACCTCACATCCTCGCAAAGAGATCGCTCCTCTGGCCGGGCCGCATATTTGGTGGCGATCGGTGGGGCGTCGTCATTGGCCCCGCCACCAACGATCAGGCCGCGCTCAACGAGCCCTCCGATAAAACCGCGTCGAGCGCCGACCCTGCAGCCAAGTCAGTCTCACTACTCCTAGAACCATGTATCGCTCATGCTTGCTTGTACTCGTTTTGTTCAGCCCTGCTGCCACGCCGTTCGGTGGCGCATCCATCGTCCCTGTTGACACAACGCAGCTGCTGTCCTCGGACTTGACCTCCACGACACTCCAGTCGCTTTCGACCAAGGCCCCAAATGGTTTCCAGGCTCTCAAGCCCTCTACTATGCGCAGCACGGCAGCTTTGCAGCCGTCGTTGACCTCGTCGGTGGCCTCGGTGACTGCGACATCGCGTAGTTCGTCCTCTTCGCCTCGCTCGACCCCTAAGCCCTCACCCACCAAAACTTCTACTTCAGCGACGCGCCCTACGTCGACTTCGAAGCCTTCGCCGAAGCCTTCTTCGACCCCGAAGCCTTCGTCAACGCCCAAGCCGTCGTCCTCCCCCAAGCCCACGTCGACGCCCAAGTCGACTCCCAAACCAACTTCTTTCCCGTCTTCTTCGTCCAAGCCTACCACCACCAAGGTTATTACTACTACGACTCAGCAGCCGCGGCCTACTACCGTGACGCCTGAGCCGGCTCCTCCGTCTACGACGACGAGTACTAAAACTACCCAGCAGCCCAGCCCTGCTCCGTCTTCCGGTGGTGGTGGATCAGGCGCGACCCCGTCAGGCGATATCGCCGAGTACTTGAAAGGCCACAACGACGAGCGTGCTAAACATGGCGCTGCGCCGTTGACATGGAATCAGACGCTCGCCGACAAGGCGCAGCAGTGGGCGAACAACTGCCAGTTCAAGCATTCTGGCGGCACTCTCGGACCATTTGGCGAAAATCTTGCGGCGGGAACGGGCTCGTTCTCCATCACCGACGGCATTCGTGCTTGGAATGATGAAGCTCGTGAGTTACCTCCTCACACGCATTCCTTGGATACTGAGGAATGTGCAGCGGATTACGATCCGAGCAACCCTCAGGCCTCGCACTGGACCCAGGTCGTCTGGAAGAGCAGCACGCAGGTTGGCTGCGCCGTGCAGCGCTGCACTGGTATCTTCGGTTCATCCGTAAGTACTTTCCAACTTACATCAGATGTGAGTTTATTCCTCCCAGGTTGCCAATTATTTTGTCTGCGAGTATGCTCCGCAAGGCAACTTCATCGGCCGGTTCGCGGAAAATGTTCAGAAGTAATGCGTTACCCCACATCGCAACTTGCGAAATGTTTTGTACTGGTCGTACGGCCACGTTGATACCTGGACGAGTTGACTCGTCCATTTGCCTGTACAACAGAGTGAATGTTTGCTATACCACCGCCTGTGCGGCAAATAAGCTTTGAGTGATGGTCAAAATAAGCATTTTGCAAAGCAGTTGCGAGCGGGCGCCTTTGACACACGGGAATCACCGGCGCGACGGACGTTGGACACCACCCGCCACCATGGCGGCCATCCGCTCGGTTGTGCGCTGGGGCCTCATCGGTTTCTCATTCTTCGTCTTCCTGCTCCTTGCCATCGCGCTCCTGGTTAGCAGCGCGGCTGCGCTGTTCTTGGAAGCGAGGCGGACCGCTAGGGACGGATCCATCAACAACTTGCACTCGCTATACATTGGTCTGGCCTACGTGATCCTGGTGCGCAGACCAAGCCCTAATGGCAGCGCCTGTCAACTAATTTGGATACACAGGTCGTCGTGTCTCTCATCTTCTTTGCCAAGCGTAGGCGAGACGTCCACATCAAGCTATCGAAAATCCCGCGCAAGCACGTCGCTATTCGGCGGGAGGACGTGCCCAAGGTCTGGAATACCGGCCCCACGTCACATTATGCGATTAATTGATTGATGATGGCGTGCAGACCGTTCATAAGTTTATCTCAGAGGAATACTTGCGCAGCGCAGCCATTCTCTACGCGTCGCAGCCTGCTGACGGTCACCAGGATGGCTGGGGGGATCCTGGTGCGTGCAAAGGCTTATTTATCTATATCTCAACTGACAGACCGGCATCCGTCCTTTTACAATGCAGGTACCGAATTTGAGGGCATTCGCTTCCGTCGCACACTCCTAGACACGGTAGCAGAAGTTGGTGCGCGCCGACCTCCCTTCAACGTGGTCGTCATGTCTGACTGTAGCTTTTACACTCGCAGACGAGGCGGCGAGGGCTATTGTGCCAAGGCTGTTGCCCATCCGACCGCACACTCGTATCCTCCACCATCTGCGCGCACTCACGCCCCTAATCCCGGTGGACGAGAGCGGCAGCTCCTGCCTCCGCCGCTACGACGCTGCGATCGAGTTTGCGCGGTACGCACACCGGGAGCCCACCGAGGACGAGTTCGTGCGCGGGTTTCAGGCTGCGAATGATCTCATCAATATGTGAGCCTGCCCTTGACCTGTCGAACTCTCGCGCGTCCTGCAGCTGAAACCGGCCTTCAGATTCAGATCGTATGACCCGTACCGTGCCGACGAGGATGGGGACCAGGAGAGGTCCCACGAAGGCTCGCCGGCTCAGCGGACCTTTTCGTTTTGAACGCACGTGCCGGCCCAGCCGTCAGCGGGGCCATACCGCGAGCGATATCTGTCCTATCGAGCTTTCAGCTTGCACGGCACACCGGGGCAGTGCTCTCTGCCTGCGTCGCACTCTCTACCCGTGTCGCCCCGTTTGGGACGAACCAGGGTCTTGCCTGCGGCATCTCCGTCACCCCTGCGGTTTTCACGTCTTGCTTCGGGAGTTCCACCTTGCCGCCTGCCTTGCAGCTGACTCTGCTTGCTGATCGGCCGGTGATGCTCATCTCCTCGTCCAACGTGAAGCTTCGGGGATTCAAGATTCGTTCGCTCGATATGTCGTCTACCAGCCGCACCACCAGTCCCCAGTCACATGTGCTGCCCCATGAAATCCTTGGATGCTATGCATCCCGCATATGTAATCTGCCGACTGATAATCTGGATTTTCTCGAAGTTATAACGGCGATTGGCCTCTCACCCTTTGGTTGCGTGTCATGTCTGCGAACGAGTTTCTGTTGGAACAAATGCTTGCTACCCCGCAATTTCAACTTCATTTCGCACTCTGCCAGCTCAATAGGTTACCATCAGAGTCTCAAAGTGCTCGTGCCTTTGCACATGCTTGCGCGTCAAACAAGGACCCCGCAAACCTCCTCGCAACTCCCCGGAAGGACATGCCCCGACGATGCCGTTATATGTTATGCCGACTTGCATGTCATATCCTCAAGAGGATCTCGTCACGTTTCAGTTTCAGGTATATGAGCATGGCAGCTCCACGGCAGCGGGTCGTGGCCGTTTAGTCAATGACACTGGCGCGGCCCGCTACTCTCATTTCCTGAACCTGTCCCGCTTGTATGGCGCAGTAAGGATCGGACGCCAGCGCCCCGAGTATCCATGAATCTGGTCTGGCGTCTGTCCCTTGCTGGATCGGAGAGGTCCACGTCGACACCCTGAACTGCGCCCAGTGTCGTCCCTCCCTGTTGCGTAATTGGGCGGGCGTCAAGTATATTGCGGACCGTTCAAGTCGCCCACAGCTTCTTAGCTTCTGTAGTCTGTATGTAGAAGTACGTCTGAGCCTTCTGTTCATATTCTACGTAGAAGCGTCTCTCGGCTGACATTGTACGGGGGATCGTACAATATCTAACCCTACTCAACTCATATCTTGTGTTCTTTCATCAGGAAGGTGCGGGGACCTGAGTCTCGAGGGTTCTATGATTCTCAGCGGTCCGTAGACGCCGCCGCTTATCTTCCTTGCGTAGTAATGGGATCTGCAAGATGGCACGCCAGAGTGCCATAACGTTCTGCACCTCTTCGTTCATATATACAGATTGCCTTGGACATGGGAATATGATGTCCTATATGACCCTCCGTAGCAAAATTTGGCGCATCGCAACCCTCACCTAGCGCTAAACCGTCTTCGCGTCCGTTCCAGGCGGCTGGTGCGAATGCTATCGACCTTCGGCCTGGGAGAAACAACTCAATCTCTCCCACGAGTGTGGGTTGCACTGCAACTCGCACAAATAGGCGGCTCCTCCACTGAATGACAAGGTTCCGGATAAATAATTGGACAACTTGAAGGTTCCAACTGCCATCCACGTTGAATAGTTAGGCCGCTCTGACTAGTTCCTGAACTCATGACCCTGTGGCACCTTAATTTCTTCGAGGGAACGTGCTACCACAGTCGGCTTGTTTACGCCAAGCAGTCGTGTGCGGAGCTTGCACGGGATCAGTAACATCCTTTGACGCCGGCTCTGATCGCCGCTGCTCTGCTCGGGATTCAGCTGGACCGTGACGATAACGACCGCAGGGTCTGGCGCGCTAGGCACGCACGGTCGTGTGGATACCATGCGGACGATCAAGCTGGTCATAATTGGGAGCAGCGGCGCAGGCAAGGCAAGCATGCTTTCGGTGTCTGACCGACTCGCCTGCTCACTCGCACTCCCACAGACGAGTTTGCGGACTCAGTACATCGCAGGACGGTTCTCGACGAGCTATAAAGCCACAATTGGCGCCGATTTCTTCGCTCGGACGCTCCCACATCATCGCATACCGAGCGAGCAGGTGTCTCTGCAGATATGGGTGCGTCAGGCAGCTATGAAGCTTGCCAATGGACTTATCGAATAGTAAGGACACCGCCGGTCAAGAACGGTTCTCGTCGTTGTCAAAGGCGTTCTTCCGAGGAGCGGACGCGGTCCTGCTTGTCTTTGATGTGAACCAGCCTGAAACGCTGCAAGCTCTGCGCAACTGGTGGGCAACCTTTCGTGACTACGCGCCCGTACCAGACGAAGAGGCCTATAACTTCTGCACTGTTGTCGTCGGTAACAAGACGGACTTGATTCCTGCGACGCTTGCCGCAGGCAAACCGGTGGTTTCGCAAGAAGAAACTCAGGCGTTCGTCGACGAGTTATTCCCGCCTCCGACGCAGCCGCCAACGCCTGAACCCCTGGATGGGGACCCTTCATGGCCTCCTTTGTCTGTAGAGAATGGAGAGCCGGACATGTCCACTCTGGTACGCCCAGCGCGGTCGGATTCGATCGACATTCGCACCGGGAACGGCCACCTGAATCTCGCGCTCGGATCGCGCGCGACCTCCCGCTCGTCGCGCTTTGCCGGAACCGTCAACACCTCACGGACGGGCTTCTCCGTCTACCACACTCCTTCATCTTCCTACTTCGATGATTTCGTCTCCGCGCCCTCCTCACCCCCCTCGCCATTCGGCTCGCCGAGGCCGTCCCACTCGCGCAAGCATACTTCGCATTCTTCATTATCATCTAGCGTCACCGTCCGGCCTAATGACGATGAGCTTGCACTCGAGCCAGAACCACCGGACGACGAGGAGCCCGAAGTCGGACCGCGCATCTTCTTCACGAGCGCCAAGACCGGCGAGCGTGTCTCCGACGTCTTCTCGTACGTCGCACGCCGCGTAGTGGCGCGGTGGGACTGGGACGAGACGCACATACGCGACTCGCTGATATTGTCCGAATCGGACAGTGACGAGACCGTGCGGCTCTCCGCCGCGCACAAGTTTCAACAGCGGCTCCCTGGATGTTGTACATAGGGCACAGGACTGGATATGCTTTCGCGTTTATAACCCTTATATTAACCATATGACGAACATTAGGAATTCTGGTTTGTGTTCTTAGTCTGCTCTAGGACCGATGGTGGGGCCGCTCTCACTACCGCTGTCTTATATACACAACTGACCCAGCTGGTCCAAGCTCTGACCCGTGACCGTCCGCAGCCCAAGCGGTATCGTAGGTCCGTCCGTCTCCGGTGTCTCACAGCTGCAGTAACTGAGATAAATACTGCTAACGCAGTGGTGTCCTCGACGTATCTGACAGCTGTCAGTTGACCAAGTCTCTACCTCTGCTCTACGCGCCCGAGACTATAGTATTTCCCACCACCGCCACGCTTAAATAAGCTGTGCCCTGCCGTTCCCTCATACTCCAACGCTGTCTAACCATCGTATTTTCAGCCTTTCCCCTCATTGTGCCGAAGCGTCGCGAGGCTGAGTCTTGTATGTTATCCTGGCATGTCGGTAGCTCTGATTTATCGTACCTGTTCATACCGTCACGTTTCAGTCGGTGTTGCACACTCTCGCTCGTGTCAATATGAATTGTGATCATCGCTCAGTGCGTCTGTGTGCTGTGTCTATATAGTACAAATGTGTGGGAACGTATAGTGTGGGAGAGATGCAGATAGATGTAAAAATGTCTCGAAAAGAATGGGTTACGGCCGATCTATGCCGTCGGTATGAGGCTGGAACAGTGGCAACTGCAGGCCATGTATGAAGTAGTGTTCTCCGACGAGCTCCTTGGTGGCCAGCATGAGGCGGTCAATCCGGTTAATGATTGCGTTGGCGCTTGCCACGCCGACGCAAAAGTACCTGGAACAACGCCTGAATATCTAATGATCCCGTGAGAGTCTTGGCTTACATGTACTGCTCGTCCTCGAGTGTTTCCATCGTCACAGACCGCGGGAGACCAAAGTCCTCGTCCGCGGACGCGTGAACGACCTGGAGACCTTGCTGGCTTCGGATGAATTGCTCGAGTAGCACAGGCGTCAGCTGAGGGAGTGGTCGCGCCGTCCGTAGCGCTGTCGATATCATAGCTGAAAGCAGTCAGTGTAGGCCAACTATAACAAGTGCGCCACTCACTAAGTGATGCCAGGACGTCAGCCAGAAATTCGGGATCGACAAAGCGTGTTCGTCTCAAGAATGCATGCGCCCATTTGTGATCGAGGTGCTGTACAGCCGAGAGCAATTGCGAGAGCAGCGCAGCAATTTCCCTGGCCCCTTCAGTGAGCCTACAGAGCGGATGTTCAGGCCTTGAAAGGTGCTCACAGCTGAACGTGATAAAGCGTGTTGTATCGTTCAAATGGCCATTCGCCATACACAGACACCTTCCCATGAAGTGACTCAGCACAGGAAACGTCCTTTGTCTGCATCGGATGCCCACCTCGAATTTAACATTGGCCGTCATAGCGTGCATGCGCTTGAGCTTCGACCGCAGCGCCGTCAACCGCGTGACTATCGAGCTCGCATCGGCGTGCACGGGGTTCGGGGAGTTAGCCAAGGAGACAATGTAGCAATAGATGGCCCCGATCTCCAACGTGGTGGTGGCGTGCGATATGCGCTGGTACCCGCGAATGGACTTGGAGGGCGGAAGACAAGAGAACACACTGGGGAACAGCCTCAGTAAGCGGGGGCCCGGCGGAACGTTACTCCACTCACAAAGCAGCCGTCACACCGATGGCCACAAGCAGCATCCTGCGCCAAGCGACTGTGAATCCAGAGCCTGTCCGACATCTCAGATTGATCAAGCTGGGCCTCGCTGTATGGGGACACGCACCGGGACTGCCCGGAATGTCACTTTGCCCGTCCTTCCATGAAATCCCGATGACCTTCTCCGCGTTAGAATGCGGGAGGCAGGAGTGCAATGCAGACGGAGCGTACATACCAGTGCAACAGTGGTATGGTAGATCAAATTAGAAGCCAGGCTGAGCGGACCCCATATCCAGAGGTAGAATGCGATTGGAAAGTACACAGCGCAGACCGCAGCCATTCCGAATACGTTGCCTCCGCCATTTCCAGCAGAGATGTACCTGCACGTTTGACTTGCAGTGAGCGTCACTTTGTCGACATACTGTCCGGCCCTCACCATAAGGCGACGCCGACGAACCCGCCACAGACCGTTGCCGTCAGTCGAGTGACAAGACCATACGCAGTATCGCCTCGAAAGCGGGCGAGGTTCAGTTGGCCAATAAACCTGAAATATCGTGAGCCATACCCTCGCAGCTTGCGGGAAGCGTCACACGCACGTTGCCCACACACTTCGATTCACTAGCGGACATGAGTCGCGTCATTAAGGCACGGAAGGCAGGAAGAAGATAACGGACCGTATGCTATACGTGCAGAGCTCTGCATGTATGTGGGAAGGGAGAGCAGGACTGTGCCGTAACGTGAGATAAAAATACGTCCAGGGGGGCCACAGCGACACCAGATTCATTACGCACGCGTCAGCAGTCCGACCTTGATCGCATACAAACAATTTCCGTGCGTTAGGGCATCGAGCCCCTCGGAGAGCTTGGCCCCAAATTTCTGGAAAACGTTGCTCGGCGGATACGCGTCGGGGTTGCGCGGATGGGTTTCGCCCAGATCCATATAGGGACCGCTTTGTATCCCAGGAATTATGTCTGAAATAGCGACGTCAGCGGCGCATGCATGTACGAGATGCAAGATTCATCGAACCAGGGTCTTCCTCGTCTTCCCGCTCCGTCTGCTCCGTCACTTCCCAGTTGTTGGACAGGGACTTGACGTAGGAGAACCACGGCACGGAGGGGAGCCACAGGCGGTTGACTCGACGCTGCTCGTCGAGCTCAATGAGGTCCTCAAGCTGGCAGACATGCGTTAGCCTGAATACGAAGGGCTTCGAATTCGATGAAGCGGGCCTTACAAATTGGCACATAACGGCGGCAAATTCCGTGAGCTGGAATTGGTAGACGAACGTCTGGAAGAGGAAGCGATGCGGCGGCATATGCGCGTCGGCAGAGTCGAGATGGGAGCGATACGGTCGTAGTACGATTAATCTGGAGGTGCGCCACAGTTCAGGTATCATGTGAGCCTACTAAAATTGGGACCTGTATATGAAACGCACCGCTTGTCCGTCCGAAAGGACTCCAGGGCGGCGGTCAGGCGACTATGCGAAGATTGGAGCGTGGCGATGGACTCGAGCCGGCTCTTCTCCATGCGATTGTGATGTGGAAGCTGCAGACGGCCTGCGTTCACGTTGCGCAGCCAGGTGAGCGTCACGCCCATGCTGTCTGCGCAAGCCTCCAGGAGATCGCGGCAAGACTCGTGAAGGAGGGCGATGGACTGTTCGAGGAGCATGTTCCGGAACGGGTGCTCGAAGCGGGCCTCCAGATTCATGTATTTGAGCGATTCGAAGATCCCTACGGGATTCTCGTGCGAGTGGTCGGGCCCGCCGAAGAGGCCGTGGCGAAAGTGCGGCAGATGGAGGTGGAGCCCGTGCCCTTTCCGACGCGGCTTCGAGGAGACGCTGGAAGACGTTGGCACGAGGGTTATCACGGGCACCGCGGGAGCGGGAGGAGAAGCATCGCCTGGCATTGTAACGGTTGCTAATGGGGAATGCACTGGAGTTGTTAAATTCGCCATCGGAGAGACAAAGAATGGCGAGTGCGAAGGCTCGGAACGCGGTGTTGCAGGTCGGGAAGACGTTGGCGTGATTATGGGCGAATTGACGACCGACCCTCGGGGCGTTTCGGGAAACTTCTCCCTGAGAGGATCGAGCAACTTGAAGAAAAACGACATGCCCTCTCCACAGATCTATGAAGCCCATTCAGACCAGGAAGCAGAGGACCCCGGCAAGACCTTACGAATAGATTCCGCGCGATGATGTGGATGTGTTTGAGGTCCTCGCCATTGAATCTGCCGTACGAGAGGTCACGCCGCATAAGTCGTGCAGATGCTGCAAGAGGGATGATGCTGGCCTCGGCGGCGTGCAAGTGGGTGCGAAATTCGTCGAGGTCGAACTCGGATGAATAGGGGGAGAGAGATAAAATTCGAGGCTGTGTGCGGATAGCGCTCTCCAAGGGCGTTAAAGACGCAGCGAGGCACTTGATGAACTGGGCATTGATGGATTGTGGGAAGACGACAAGGCTGCAGAGCAGGCTGACGCCCGCATGCATGGCGGCGGGGATGAGAATGATTCGCGTGAGCTATAGAGAGCGCGTGCGCAGAGTGAATAGGCGTGGCGCAGCTCGCGACGTCCTGACGGCATACCTGGTAATTTGCGTATGGATACAGTGGTGCGTTTGCGAGAGCGGTGACTGGGCGATTGCGTGAGTAAGTGAACGTGCATGCAAAACCCGTACGGTACTGACTCAATCCAAGAGAAGCAAAGATGGTAGCAATGGTGTACGGCCCCGGCCCAAATCTCGACTTGAGATAGGCATAAAACGCGGTGCCAAAGAAGAGAAAGATGCCGCAAATGACCGTGGGCTGTCCATGCCAATGTCAACAGTCAGCTCCGTCGCGGCTCCAGACCGATGCTTTCGCACACACCAAGACCTCAATGTAGCGCCCCGTGATGACGACCTCAGTGTCTGCGCTGGGCACAACCTCTTTGCGCACATACATGGACACCTTGATCGCGAGCGCCGACCAAGCGGTGGCCAAGAGGACCAAGGTGACGTTCAGGGCTTCTTTTTCCAAGACACCCGCAAAGGGCATATTCGTGGGCGAAAGAAAGGACGCTGCATTGGTTGAGCATATCACGACTGACTGGGCATGTCACGGCGTACCCATGAGAATAAAGAAACTCGTCTAACAGCAACAACCACCTCAGCATATACCGTACCACCAAAAAATGCAAGAAAGCGCGTACCTGGCCCAGCACGCGTTCCGTGCGCGGGTGCAGCAGCAGCATGAGCGACACCCACGCCGTCACAGACGAGCGCAGCACGGGCTTCGCGCTCGCCCAGTTCCAGCGCGGCGGGATCCAGCGCAGCAGCGGCGAGCGCCAGAGCCGTGCCCAGAGGCTCGCGGGCGCTGGGACGGTCTGGCTCCGCGCGGTGCTGGTCTTGCTCGCCGTGTCGAGCTCGACGACCAGATCGTCGCTCCTAAACCGGATCCGCCTGGCGCTCTGCGCGTCATCGGCGCCATCGTTCAGGTTCAGGTTCAGGCTGAGCGCGCTCGGGGCCATGGCCTTGCGCGGCGCGTCCAAGTCAATCTCCACGGGCGCACGCGTTACTGTCGAAGTTCCAGCAAGAATCGAGTCAGGGCGATAACCCAACGCAAACTTGCGGTTTGATAAAGATATACTCCCGCGCCACCGGCCACTTTCGGGAATCGGGAATGCCGCCGAAACGGAACCTGTGGGCGGGACTCCGCGGTCGACCACTCGAGATGCGCCCAAGATGGGCTCAACATTGTCTCATCATTCATGCGTATCTATATTCCGTAGGACATGACTCAGACTACAGTTCTCAGAACAGCATGTGCAGAGTGTACGCCGTGACGGCGCTCATCGACGCAAACCTACCGGCGGGCATGCGAGTCAGCAAAGCCGCTTGCTGAACCCGATAAGGCGAAAATGCGCATAGCTTACATGATGGCGTATTGCGGGAGAAGGAAGGCGGAGACGTGGTCTGCCGTCCCGTCGGGGGAGTACATTTGCGTTAGGAAAACCTATACAATAAATTGATACGTCAGCGTTTGCAAGAGGCGCTACTTAGGCGATGTGGGAGCCCAACCTGCGTCGTGGATGTCGGGACGCACGCCATGAAGCTTCAAGATAGGGCGAATGCACCGCGTCAGCAGTTTTCCCGACACAAACCAACGAACGCGTACATGCACACAAATTGCAGCACCTTGTCGTTTGCCGGGATAAATCCAACATGCACGAACGCGTTGACGACCAACACGCCCAGCACGGGCATGACGAGCAGTTTCCCGACCGCCAACGCCGTGATGGCCCCGACCGGCAGGGTGTGCCACTCGCTCCGGGGCACCTTCAGTCCCGCTAGTGCGGAGCCAAGGCAGGTCAGTCCCAGCGGGACAGCGCCTCCTCCGAGGAATGCTGCGTACAAGCGTCAAAATGTGAGTAACATAAACATAGATAACGCCAAGTGGCGCACTGGCGGTGTCCATGATGAACGCGAGGGCCGGCTGCCCGTCGGGCGCGTTCGGGATTGCGGAATTGGGCACAGCGACGAAGAGGCTCTTCAGCGGGCGGATGACCGCGATGATGAGTCCAATGAGCATCGCGATCGTTATCGGCGCAATGAGGCCCTGCACGACGGTGGTGACCCGCGCCACATGCTGGCGGAACGCGGCGTCCTTTGCCTTTGTTGCTTTCGGCCTCGAGTCTACATCTAATTTCGTGTTTGTGCGTGAGAGCGATTGTTCGTGAGTTGCAGCGTTGTTGTTGTTGTTGTCTTCGTGCTCGTCATCGTCATCGTTTTCAAGTTGGTCTTCGATGGCACCAGCTTCTGCGGTGGAACCGGGCTGGCCCTTCTCGACGTCCGAGTTGCCTTTCACGTCCTTGGACGTCTGCACGTCAGATGTGTCGGCCACACCGTCCTCGTCGGGCATCTCTGGTTCTTCAACCGTCTTTCTGCGCCTCAAAAAATTGCAAACGCTGACCAGGCCGCGTTCCCACCGTTGGCCGCTGAGGCGCAGCTGTTGGCGGACGGTCTTCCGGACGTCCTCGATGCCACGGTCCGCGCCCGCAAAGTCGTTCGAGATGAGAACGTGGCCGCCGAAGGGGAAGAGGAAGAGGAAGAACATGAGCGTGAAGATGGAGATGTACGCCACCGCGGTGTCCGAGTCCTCCTGTCCATGGAACGGCGGGATGGCCGTCATGGACATGATGACAGCTGTTGGTGCACGCGTACTGAGCCAAACAAGTCCGAAGTTCCCAGCCTCAGGGCTAAAAGTGACCAAATGCATGCGTACCCGTGGGGATGTCGCCAAAGTTACCAAAGATGCCCGACGCGTGGATGCCGTATCTAAATCTGTGTGGCACCCAGAAGAACTGCGTGACGAGGAGCGACATGAAGCCGCCCAAGAACAGATATATCCCACAGACGACAAACAACGGGGCTAGCGGGAGTTGAGACGGGAGTTGTGCAGAGATAAGTATGCATGCATGCACCTATGGCCGTGACGTTGTGCGTGCTTATGCCGGTGACGATCTTTGCGAAGACCAGCGCGGGGTAGAATACTTTCTATATGCGAGGAAAACCCGCCGATCGCTGTTGGCGTGCGCATGCGCGGAAGAATACTAGAATGGGGCTCACAATGACCACCTGTCCGCACCCGCGCGCGTGCATGGGTCCAAACACGCCCATGCGTGTAAGTATAAAACCGCATGCCGTGGAAAGGGCCCTGCGAAGCCGGATTGAGCAAGGAATAGCGACTCGGCGCGGGGACGAGGGATGCACATTTTGATGAGCGGGCGACACGACATCCAGACGAGGGCTCCAGCGGACGGCATAGTTGCAGCAGGACTCTAGCAGCACTGGGCAGGCGCGGGAAGGGAGCAGGAGAGGCAGTCAGGCGGTAAGTCGGACCGGCAGGTCGTCTGCTGGTTGGCTCTGGTTGGCCGGCCGAAGCGTCGGCTCGCTAGAGGCGACCCACTGACCTGGCGCCCTGGACGATGGCAGACAGCAAACCTGGATGTATGCGTCCATTGTACGCCGAGTCGTATTTTCACAGGGAGAGCACGCAGCTGGCAACGGATACTTCGGACAACACGCGTTAAGACCGAGCGGCGGGCGTCTCCCCACGTCACGGGACGCGCCTGGTTACGTGCGGCGGGCGGAGCTTCGCGCCGTACTCTGACTCTTGCGCGCCCCCGACGATGCTGGCCTTCACGCGCCCGGTGTCCTTCGCGGCGCGCGCCCTGGCGCGTCCAGACGCGCAGCGCTACGCCTTTCGGTGCGCCGTTGCGCTCCGCCGTCATAAGCATACAATCCAGACATTCCGTGCGCCTGGGACCCTGTCCGACTTGCCAGTGCTGACCATTTTACAGGGCTAGCTGACATTGGCGAAGGTACGGGCCACGCGCCGTGCCATATGGTGGCTGGCGGCTGACTTGGCGGCAGGCATAACCGAATGCGAGGTCATACGGTGGAATGTCAAGCCGTCAGCGTCCATACAGGCATTCGATCCGCTGTGCGAGGTCCAGAGCGACAAGGCCAGCGTCGAAATCACCTCGCCGTTTGAAGGTGTCGTGCGCGAGCTGCTCGTCAAGGAAGGCGAGATCGCCAAAGTCGGCGACGGGCTCTGCCTGATTGAAGTCGAGGACGAGGTCGAACATGCAACCGACAAGGCGGAGCAGGCCGCCAACCCACCTAGCAAGCCCGAGCTCGGCGTGGCTCCCGAGAAGGAGGTCGAGCCTGCAGCGCCGCGGCCTGCGAAGCGCCCGCATCCATTGGACCCGTCGAGCACGAAGTCTACTTCCTCACTTGGATCTGGAAACGAGCTCGCCACTCCATCTGTGCGACATTATGCCCGTGAAAAGGGTGTTAATCTCAGCGACATCGGGACCGGGTCTGGGAAGGGAGGAAGGATCGAACGTTCCGACATCGACGCTTTCCTCGCGGGCGCACAACAAACACCTTCCTCCAGCCACTCATCGGTTTCAGCTGCTCAGTTGCAGTCAGAACATACTGTCGAACTGGGACGGACGCGTTGGGCAATGTGGAAATCCATGACGAAGGTGCGTAACTTCCGACTTTGTCGACATCTGGACACTAAGCCACAACACAGAGTCTCGAAATTCCCCACTTTGGGTTCGTCCTTTTGAGCCATAAATGGAACCAACTGATCAATCGCATCAGCTATTCTTCCAAACTGGACGTTACAGAACTCTCCGCATTACTGCCGATTCTGAATAGCCACATCCCCGCGGAATACTCTCCCCCGTCCGCACATCACGAGCCGCAAGCCGTCTCTCCCCACGGCATCTACGGCGGAATCCCTCCCAGCTCTCCAGACTCGCAGTCGAACCAGCTCTCGCACTACACCAAGATGACACTCTTACCTTTACTCCTCAAGACGCTCTCCTACGCAATGGCCGAATGGCCCCTCTTCCGATCCTCCATCACCTTCCCCACCTCTCCCTCCTCCTCGGACAAAGACAAAGACAAACCAACACTCACCGTGCGCCCGACAGCAGACATCTGCTTCGCGCTCTCGACGCCCACGGGGCTCTACACGCCGACGCTCACGGACGTCGGCGCGCGCTCGCCCTACGCGCTGCAGGGCGCGCTGCGGCGCCTCGTGGCCCTCGGGCGGCAGGTACCTGCGGGCCTCGGCCCCGCGGAGCTCCCGCGGCGCGGCGGGACGCTCACCGTGTCGAACATCGGCGGCCTGGGCCGCGGCGACGACGCGGTCCCGCGGCTCTTCCCCGGCGGCGGCGTCGCCATCGTCGCGCTCGGCCGCGCGCGCTGGGAGGATGGTGTATGACGGACCCACCGGCCCTGGGCGCCGGCGTTTGATGCTTCCCACCAGTTGGAGCGCGGACCATCGCGTTGTGGAGGGCGCGGAGCTTGTCGCGTTTGTCGAGGCTTGGAGGGCGTGGGTTGAGCATCCTGCCAGGCTCGTGGGCAATGGGCGGTGAAGCGGTTTGAACTGTATTCAACGCATGAACTCGTGGTAGTAACAACATAAAAAGAACATCGCAAGAGGTAAGATATCCCTGGAATGTCGTGAAACCCAAATTCGTCATCGATTCGATATGTATCTGAACAGCAGCAAGGCCACTCTTCCGAGATGTGTTGCAAATGTACTGTGCTCGCGTCAGACGCTCGTCCAGAATCATCCAACTGCGTCAGAGGATATGCTTCTGGACCACGGATGATATTGAGCCTGGACTGCGCGCTCTTACGTCTGTTTCCGGCGCCCAGCATGGCTATGCAGGGTTGGTAGTAATCGATGCGTGGTGCAAGACCCAGGTTGGTTATTCGATTGAGTTCCAAGGGCAAAATTGCCCCAGAGGATTATCAGTGGAATTGTGGAAAGTCCAGTGGAGGGAGGGGTATTCCGCAACGCAGCAGGCTACTTAAATATACTCCAGAATTTCTGGATAAGAGTAGAATATAATCACTGGGTCCGGAACTGGAATGCTGAGAGCAGCGACGCTGGAACAAGTAACCGCAAGTTGCCGAGCGGAGTATTCACGCTTCTTGCACCACGATCGCAACCTCGCTTTCCTGACTGGCCATCCATCAGCCACCACGACCACGTGTTGCAGCCATATAAGTAGCACCAGATCTGTGGGTAATATTCTCGCTCATTGTCTTGCCCTTCGCTCACCGCCATGGCAGATACAGCGAACACACCACTTTCCCAGCGCGCGCGTACATCTGCCCAGAACCTACACGCGAAACTCGAACACGAAATGGCTTCCAACGATATAGAGGCCTACATTATGATATCATACGTCTCCGATGCACTGGACGACCTGAAGGCAACACACTCCGTTACCGAGCCCGAGCGCATCGCGTTCACCGCCATTGCGACCTCCAAGACCGTCGTTGATGCCCTGGAGAGTCTTCCCGCTGTGAAGCTCGAAAAGGTTGCGTATTCTCCAACGGTCCACCTGCTCAACTGCATCAGCGAGGCCTACTACACGCACGTTTTTGGCGCGGAGACCGACTGCCCTGCGATCATCTTTGGCTCGAAGGCGGCCGCTGCACCCCGTGGCGACTACCTCGCTATTGATATCGCGCCGGACTACTACGCCTACGTGGGGACCTTTTCCGAGCTTCAGATGGTTCGCAAGAAGGAAGCTGCCCCTTCACCCAAGCCGTGGTCAGAGATGGTTCAGGTCGGCGAGCACAAGCGCCCCCAATCGTCGCTATCCGCGGACGGACAGCTGAAGTCTTACCTTTCGGCCCTCAAGCGTTACAGAGTCGACCTGCCGACGGTCCACGCTTTCAGCGTAGAAAAGAGCAACATCCGACTTGCGTCACTCAACGCGTGTGGCATGACCGTATCCAACGTCGTCACATGGTCTGATCTCAACTCCTGGATCGCGCATGTCGCGCTCGTTTATCGCGCACATTCCGAGCGTGACCTCGACATCCAGTATTGTTCAGCGCAGCACGATTTTCACCGCTGGGACGTCCGGTCGGATCGTGGAGATTGTATCGCCGTTAACCCGTTCTATGTATCGCACCCCCCGGGCAGGATGACTTTCGCGTGCTTTGACGTGCTTCCACTCCCTGCAGGCGACAGCTGGACCGACCCCGACTCTTTGGCTGCGATGAGCGAGCAATTCAGCTCGGGCTCTGTCGAAGGGTTCTGGAAGATGTCCTGGCAGCGGTTTCGTCGCGCGCGAGCGAGCTTGATCTTCTTTCCGAGTTGCACAAGGACGGCTGGGTCCCCGGCCTCGTCAGACCCCACAACATGCGCCCTTCAGCGCCGGCCCCATCGCCGGGTTCGCAGGCCGAGGCGGCACCATCTCCACCGGCAGCCCAGAAGGTCATTCACCATGAAGGCAACCCAGACGGTGTCGGCCGCGTCAAAGAGGTTCTCCACCTTGGCAGCATCGGAGAGCCGCTTAGCCAGTGCCGTTCCACGCGCCAACTCGTAGAGGCCATGTACGACCTCATCGAAGGTCGGTTTCGGCGGTTTCGGTGTTCCTTTTTTGTTTGTTATTGACCGCATTTTGACAGTGCACGCTCATTTGGCAGAGCTCGGTGTCCTTCATCGCGACGTTAGCTGGTACAACGTCATGTGCAATCCCGAGCACTTTATCACGGCGCACCCATACTTGAACTCGAACACCGAATTGTCGCGGCCGTGCATTAGCAGCATACTGTACGTTTATTGCATTTCTGGTTATTCACCTCTGACGGCATTGTAGCGGACGCCCCAATCCCAAATCTTCGATATTGTTAGCTGATCTCGACCATTCCATCCGGATTACCAAAGACACATTGCCCGCTCCCGGTGAAAAGACGGTGCGTGTTGTGACCTCGATGCCCTTCCTAATGCTGATGATTCTTCAGGGCACACCGATGTTCATTTCTGGGGAGATTGCGAAACCAGAAGAAATCGTCTTTACGAACCAGGCCCTGGGCGATATCAAGGAATGGCTCGTCGTCGTTGAGCAATATGTCGATGTCTTCAACAAAGCCTCATTGAACGGCAAGAAAGGGACGTTCGTGGCCGATTTCGATCGAGTTATACAAGCAGAAACCGAGCGGATCGCCATTGCCAAGAAGATCGATATGTACGACACGGGAGCTCCGGCACCGACCAGCGTCAGGCATGATTTGCGCCACGATGCGGAGTCGATCTTCTGGGTTTTCCTCTGGGCATTTGCGCGCGCTCGGCCGCTGTCTCCATCGCGAGAGATAAACGAATCCCGCTTCAACACATTCTGCAAGGCCATGTTCGACCATTCTATCAGCGGCTCGTGCGGCGAAGCTGGGCGCACGTCGTGGATGCTGAACGCTGGGCAATGCAAGGGGCTCTTTCATCCGATGTTGAAGCCCTTCGAACGGCTGTTCAACTGCATGGCCGCCTACCTTGCCATCCCGTGGTATCTCTACTGTGGCCAAGACGCGACCAAACCTCTTGTGCAACCCGACCACGTTCATGTCGCCTTCCGTCGGTTCGCCTTAGCATTCCTGCTCGATCCCGTCAATGTTCATGCCTTGGAGATCGAACTGGACACCGCTACACCACGTTTCACGACCGCCCTCAACTGGATGAGTCGCAAGTACCCCATGTCGACCGCGAAGCGCACGGCGACGGGTGCGACTGGCGCGGCCACCGCAGGTTCGGCATCATCGGGGCCGCTGAAGCGGAAAACGGACGCTGCTGATCTTCCCGCCAAAAAACGTACGCCGTCCGAGTTGGCCACCGAGGGCGACGACGACTCTGCGGGGTCGGACGACGAAGAGCGACCGGGACCTCCTGTGCTCATCTGGCGCCCGCAGCAAGATGATGACGCCGCTCGTCTCGAGAACACGCGGCACTTGTCTGAGGAGTCGGTCAGGAAGCCGTACGACGCGCCTGAACACCAAATGCGGAGGGACGCACAAGCTCTGCGTGCCATGTTCTGGAAGGACCGCTCTTTGTGGTTTGGTTCTGGAATAAATCCCGAACTCATGAAGACAGTCGCCAGCAGCCAGCGGTGACGGGAGTTTGTTCTTGTTTCGTTTGTATCTTGCTGTAGTATTTCTTAATTGGTATATAGTATGCGCAGTGCAGTGTGGTGTTAAGGAGTCGATCTGCAATCCCAACACCGTCATCGTGTAATCCTCGAAATTCCCTGAGCATTTCGGCGCGAGCGCCCAACTTTTTGAGGTTGACGCCCAGCCAGCCACGCCCACGTGGCCGATGCGCTGGTCCCTGATTTGCAAGCGCACGATCGCAGTTTCCTGCAATCCCCTGAATTATAAGGGGATGCACCATCACCAATCTCCCCCCATTCACCTTTTCTATCCTTTCTTGAGCTCTCCAGTCTCTGGTGCTCTTTCGTTCTCCTTCTTTTTTCCTTAACCTTCTTCGTTTTCGTCGAGGCCCTTTAAATGAAGCATTTCGTCTTTTCTCTTGTCCTCGCGTGTCTCACGGCCGTGGCGCTCGCGGTGCCGATGAACGGCACCGAGATCGCTGTGGAGGAGTGGGAATGGGACGCCGACGACGTCGATGCCGAGATCGGTCTCGTCTCGCGCGCTATCAAGGGGCCCAAGGATGGACATCTTGTACGTTTGGATGGCTGGCAATGATGCCTGAGGTTCATATCATGACGCCGACGCACTGCAGTTCACCATCGTCAACAAGTGCAAGTACAGCGTCACGCCGCGTGTGGCTGACACGCGTTGCGGATACAGCCCGCGTGCGCTCTCTCATGTTTTACCCCTGGCTGGAAGCGGCGTAGATACCGACGTGGAGCAGGTTGCAAAGGCGCGGCAAAGTACAGCGGCAAGCAGCCCAAGCAGCTCAAGCCGGGCAAGAAGGTGCAGTTCTACATCAACAAAAACGTGCGTCTCCCCCTCTCTCTCCCATTCAATTTCCTGCAGATACCAAGTATCGGTGATGTTCTTGGTAGTGGGTCGGCCGCATCTTCAATAAGGCCAAACGCTGCGGCCCGAAGGGCGAGAACTGCACCATGGCCGAGTTCAACCTTGGTGCGTCCTCCAGGTGCCCTACAGTAAATAGTTCTGCCAATCATTGAATGAGGCGCGCTCGCACAGATACAGGGAACAAGTACAGCCCGCAGGCATACGACATCTCGAACATTCAGGGCTTCACGCAGTCCATGGCCATCTCCGCGAAGAACTGTGCAAGCGTCAAGTGCACGAACGTCAAATGCCCGGTGAGCGTTTCTAGAGCTACATCAACTGCGCGGAGACGCTGATGGGAATGTTTAGTGCAAGCAGGCGTACAAACTGGCGACATGAGCGGCTGCGGGAACGACTCGCCTGTCCGCGCGTGCGGCTCTGGGCGCGTTCCGTTTAAAGGTACGTCGTCTCAAACGAGTTGAATATGGATGGGAGGAATGTAGGACTGATGGATGAACACGCAGTCGTGTTTTGCCCATGAGTGGACGAAACCTCGTGGACCGTGTCCCATCCTTTTTATTTCTAATATTATTGGTCTTTCCTTCTTGATTTTCTAGTTTTACAAGACATGGGTCTTGTAAGCATGCTGCAACAATAACTACAAAATGGGTTGAGCCAACCAGAACTCCCAGCGCCGCGCCAAACGTAACAAACAAACTGCGACGACCTCGAAGGCGATACAAAACTACGAATAGGATATATAGTGTTCATCTTTCTGTTAAGGCCGTGCATCATGTACGCAGGTGTCGAGGCACCGGGAAAACTTGGACAAACATTGATGCACTACATACATCATCTAACAAAGACAAACATCCACGATCTGATCACTTCCGACTTGCTGATGCTATCTAAGAACCTCGATTGTAAGATTCTGGCGCATCTTAATATGCGCAGCGCAGAGCCCACATGTTCCGCCCATCATATCTGGATATCTGGACAGGCCTGCGGAAGGCTGCGAGTCTGCGATATCAAGGTCAAGTTCCGAGGGGTCCGCCCTCAGCGGGCTGCAAGTTCATCGTACTTCTAAAATCCGGTACCGCGATGGAACGGAGTATTGGCGTTCAACCTCACAAAGCGTGGCGCGCTGCCGCAAGCGGAGGCGCATGCTGACACGTGTTACAAGTCTACTATCTCCTTGAGACCTCGGGCGCTCGTGCTCGCGCTCAGCGCTCGGTTTTCTGGACTTCGAAATGGTGGTCAGATCGGCCGGACTGGTCGGGAGTCGGGACCACAAACCTGACTGTTGCGCTCGCTGATCCCTGATCTGCGAGCACACGACTGCGATTAAGTAGCGTACAAACTCACTGCCTTATAAAGGACGCACCGTCGCGAATCCTCCGACTCCAAGTTCTCATCGACCTTCCCTTTCCTTCCTCGAGCTCGCCCCTCCTAATTTTTCGTCGAAGCAACTTGAAACCCCACCCGTCATCCACCGCAATGAAGTATTTCGCCCTTTCTTCCGTCCTCGCCTGCATCGCGGCGTCGCGCTCGCTGTGCCGACGAACGGCACCGTGGAGAGCGGCCTCGTCTCGCGCGCCGATGGACACACTGTACGTGCCAGTGGGCCCGCGATGATCCTTGCTCAGGCTAGGCTGATCATGTCGCCGGCGCGCATCGCAGTTCACCTTCGTCAACAGATGCGGGAGCAACATAGATGTGCGCATCGCCGACACGCGCTGCGGATACAGCCCGCGTGCGTATTCTCCGAGTCGGTCTCGTCAACGTCCTTACTGATGCTCACTGCGCATGCGTAGGTTGCAGCGACGCGGTGAACTACAGCGGCCCGCAGCCGGGGACGATCGGTGCGGGCAAGCAGGTGTCGGTGACCATCAACGACAGGGTTCGTCCGCGTCGGTCGCGTCTGCCCTTAGCCCTCCTTCCTAACATTGAGATTCTGGCAGTGGGTCGGCCGTATTTTCAACAAGATCTCGCGGTGCGGTGCCAAGGGCGAGAGCTGCACCATCGGCGAGTTCAACCTCGGTGCGTCCAAGCCCAACGACAAAATCCTGTAGCTAGCCGCAAGTGTCTGAACGCAGCCGCGCACCGGCAGACTCCCCGGACCAGTTCACCCCGCAGACGTACGACATCTCGAACATCCAGGGCTTCACGCAGTCCATCTCCATCTCCGCGCAGAACTGCGAGACCGTCACGTGCACGAACGTCAACTGCCCGGTAAGCATCGTGATTTTCGAGTCATGTAACAAGTTTGTCCGCGGCGGCCATGCTGACGGAGAACGCGCAGTGCAAGCAGGCGTACAGGCCGAACGATCAGAGCGGGTGCGGCAACGACTCGCCCGTCCGCGCGTGCGGCGCTGGCCGTGTTCCGTTCACCGGTACGCCCGCAAGCTGTTGGGGTGGAAGGTCGAGAAACTGATACGCAGATGTGCAGTCACGTTCTGCCCGTGAGATGATGAAAGTGTCGTGGTGTTCCTTTTTTCTTAATTTCTGCGATATTCCTTTCTTCCTAATATCTGAATATTATTGGTGTTGCTCTGTTGGCTATATTCGTGACCCAGAATGCCCCGAAAGACGGGAACGAACAGAGAGCCAGCATCTCGAGAAACCCCCTGGCTACAAGAGGACCCGAAGTGGAATCAGCCTGAGGGCTCATACACTGGGCTGTCGACGATAACAGATTCCGCTTGGTGACACTAGCTCCAGGCTTTCACAGAGTTCGAAAGGAAAGATTCAGTCTGGAAGTCTAATAGATGCCTAATCTTGCATCGCATAGAACTGCAGCATTTAGGGTTCGAGAGTCGAGGAGGACAAGTAGCAGGAGCCGGGGTATTCGAATGGAATCGATCTGCACCCCAGAATTCTGGTTCGTCGAGCAATTCGAGATACATAATGGAAAGGGCAGGTCAAGGGTCACCGGACAGCCGTGTCAGTTCGAGGAATGTAGGCGTACGGCCATCTCCAGCCATCTCCCAAGCGCGCCAGGCAGGAAGAAGTCCATAAGAAGCG
This sequence comes from Auricularia sp. M12, assembly GCA_037042885.1. Classification (NCBI taxonomy): domain Eukaryota; kingdom Fungi; phylum Basidiomycota; class Agaricomycetes; order Auriculariales; family Auriculariaceae; genus Auricularia; species Auricularia sp. M12. Next base: position 2,778,881 of record CM073211.1, read on the forward strand.
CGAACCAGTTTCTGACAGCAGTTCGGAGCAGGGACGGGAAAGCAGAAAGACCGAGGAGTGCCCTAGCGCTCTCGGCGGGGGTTCAGCTGACTCGATGGTGGAGGTCGGAGGTCAAGGAGACGGCGGACTCAGTCAGTATCGGGGATTGCCCAAACACGTTGTCCTCCGGACTCCGAGGCTCTCACGCGGGGTACCCAGGCACGCGCCGTTGCATTTACCTTCTGTTGTATGCTTCGATTCAGGTCCGCGGCGACTGGATTTGCCCGACGCGCTGTGCCTTCGCTCCTTCCCCGCCCAGCTTTCCACCGCGGCGCGCACCAGCTGGCTCTCAAGCCCCAGCCTCAGCCCACGACCAGCAGCCTGCTCAGACCGATGGAGACCCATGGCAATTTCGATCTGCTGAATCGCGTCAAAGTCAAGTACGGCGACGTGACCATTTCCAAATGGCGCAGCCGCGTCAGCGGCCTGTCGCTTGTGCACATCGACTACCCTGGTCCGTAAAACGCGTTCGGCAAGTGAGTCTGTACGCTCATGCAGCATTCCAGCACCCATCGTCCATGGCTACTTTGTCGTGCGGTCAGAAAGTACGCGTCTTTTGCCTGGTTTGAACGCGCGTGCCACATTGCTGACCGCGATCCGTCTCGATCTGCAGTCTTCAACGACAGCGGATGCCCGCATACTCTCGAGCACCTGGTCTTCATGGGATCGGAAAAGTACCCTTACAAGGCACGTAATGCACGCCCAGTGTCTTGCTCAGCCGTTGTAACAAAGTGGCTAGGGCGTTTTGGATAACCTCGCCACACGAGCATTCGCCGACGGTACCAACGCTTGGACGGCCAACGACCACACGGCCTACACCATCTCGACTGCTGGCGGACAAGGCTTCCTGCAGCTCCTGCCCGTTTACGTCGACCACATCCTCTACCCGACCTTGACCGAGAGCAGCTTCATTACCGAGGTACCCATATGCTTGCGTTCAAATGTCCTTTTCAACTCACCCGTCCCCAGGTGCACCATGTTAACTCCGAAGGCCGCGACTCTGGCGTTGTCTACAGCGAGATGCAGGGTCGCGAGAACACTCCGGGGGATTTGGCCGCTTTGGTTTTGCAGCGCCTGTCCAATCCGCCTGGTAGTGCATACCGAAGCGAAACTGGTGGCCTGATGGAGGCTCTACGCGTCCTCACGGTTGACGACAGTAAGTCCTTTCCCAACTGCACAAGACCTGCGCTGATCACACATGAAAGTTCGCAAGTACCACGCCGAGTACTACGTGCCGCACAACCTCTCGCTCATCGTCGCCGGCAAGCTGTCGACCGCCGACCTGCTGAACGTGCTGCAAGACAAGGTCGAGCCGTCGGCGATCGCGCACAAGCAGAACCACGGCGCGCGCGGTCCGCCAGGCTTCAAGCGGCCGTTCGTCGAGACGCCCAGCGCGAACCGGCCGCCGTTCGACAAGACGGTCAAGGACTGGGTCGACTTCCCCGAGAAGGACGAGAGCATGGGCGAGGTCTACATGTCGTTCCGCGGCTCCAAGTGCGGCGACTTCATCACGAACGGCGCGATCGACATCATCGTCAACTACCTGACGTCCACCGCGACGTCGCCGCTTAACAAGGACCTGGTGGAGATTCCTTCGCCGCTTTGGTCAGTACAGAGAACCATGCACTCAACCGTTGACTGACGCGAAATGTCACCTGCAGCGCCGGCATTTGGATAAGCGAAACGGATCGTGCGGTCGTCAATGACATCGACTTTGTTGCTAGCTCCGTGCCGACCGAAGAACTCGAGAACTTTGACGAGAAGGTCATCGAGAGCATGCGGAAGGTCGTGCAGGAAGGAATCGACATGAAGCGCATGGGCGACATCATTGAGCGCGAACGGCGCAAGGTACGGTTTGACTATGTCCTTAGCCTTCAGTCATTGACTTCTGCGCAGTTGTTCGCTGGCCTGGAATCCAAAGGCGGCCTCATCTTCTCCGACACGGTCATCGCTGACTTCCTCTACTTCCGCGAAAATGGCGAAGACCTGGCAGAGGAGGTCAACGATGTCGAGCAATTCGACATCTTGGCCAAATGGACGGAGCAGCAATGGAAGTCCCTTCTGCAAACGTACGTCTGTCGCAACGATTTATCCCGCGTCCTCCTGTACTGAGCCATGCTCTAGCTACTTCATCGACGCGCACCGCGTCGTCGTCCGCGCGCGGCCCTCCTCAGCACTCCAAGAGCGTCTCGAGAAGGAAGAAAACGCGCGCGTCGCCGCCCAGGTGGAGAAGCTGGGCGAGGAGGGGCTGAAGAAGCTCGGCGAGCAGCTGGAGGCGGCCAAGGAGCAGAACGACAGGCCCGTGCCGACGGAGATGCTCACGAGCTTCCCGGTGCCGAACGTCAACAGCATCTCGTGGATCCCCGTCACGAGCGCGCAGAACCGCGGGCGCGCGGCCGGCATCGTGCCCGCGCCCGGCGGCGAGGCCCTCGCGCGCCATTTGGCGGCCGAGGGCGCGGACCTGCCCGTGTTTGTGTCCTTCCAGAACATCGAGGTGTGTCCGACTTCCCGACATCCCTTCCCTTTCCGAGTGTGTGCTGCGTGCTTATCGAAGTCTGTTTCCCATCGTTCCAGTCGAAGTTCTGGAACATCGACGCGTACATCTCCACGGCGAAGCTGCCGGACGCGCTGCGCCCGCTGCTGTCGGTCTACGTGTCGTCGTTCTTCGCGCTGCCCGTGACGCGGTACGACGGCACGAGGCTGTCGCACGAGCAGGTGATTGACCAGCTCGACAACGAGACCGTCAACTCGGACGCGTCGCTCGGCCAGGGCACGGCGTTCACGCAGCTGTTCGTGCCCGGGTTCAAGGTCGACGCGTCCAGGTACGAGTCGACCGTGCTCTGGCTCAAGGACCTGCTGTTCAACAGCCATTTCGACGTTGAGCGGTACGCTTGCCCGCTTTCACTTTGGGATGCGGTGCGGTGTGCTGATTTTTGTTGTTGTTGTTCGTTCAGCCTTGCGTGTTGCCGTGGCGAAGCTGCAGCAGAGTCTGCCGGAGACGAAGCGGAACGGCCAGCGCGTCCTGAGCTCGGTCATGGCGTCGCTCATGGAGACGCCGGCGTCCAACAACCTCGCGCAGCAGGTCGAGACGCAGCTCGAGTTCATCCCGCAGATCGCGCAGAGACTGCAAGACGAGCCCGAGTCTGTTGTGCGCGACCTCGAGACGATACGGACGTACCGTGAGTGACTAGTGACCAACCGGATGTTTACTTCCACTCTGAACATCGGCATGCCGCGGATGGTAGTGACCAGCCCGGACGCCATGCGCTTCGTCGTGTGGGGTGACCTGATGAACCTGAAAAATCCGCTTGCGATCTGGAAGAAGGCGTTCGGCGACGTTAAGGTGAGTAAAAGCTACGCGCTGAATGCCGAGTACCAGGTCTGATCATATCGTGTTGTCTCTGTGTCTCTAGGACGCCGACCTGCTCCCCGTACCGCTGCGCCGCGAGAGCCTGAGCGAGCTCGGCCGCAATCCCTCGAAAAAGGCGAGCACCCGCACTTATAATTACCGTCGCCGCTGCCGCTGCTGACCATCCCACCGCAGGCCGTCGTGGTGACCATGCCGACGATCGAAAGCACCTACGCGACCTTCGCGACCAAGTCCATCTCGGACTTCCAGCACGCGGACCTGCCCGCGCTGAGCATCGCCATCGAGGTCATGAACGCGCTGGAGAGCTACCTCTGGGTGAGCATGGGAAACCGACCCCTGTTGTGTTTGTGCTCGGACTTCTGACGCTGTTTTTTATCGCTATCTTGCAGAAAGCGATCCGCGGTGCGGGCCTGGCGTACGGCGCGCATTTGGCGCTGGACGTCGAGACGGGCGTGCTGAAGTTCATCCTGTATCGGGTGCGCATACATACATACATAGCGTGTAGGTGTCGATACTGCACTGTGCTAACTGCGTGTGTGTGTGTGTGTAGTCGCCCAACAGCTATCTGGCGTACGCGACCGGCGCGGAGGTCACGCGCAAGGTCGCCGACGGCACGGTACGCAACCTCGTCCCGTGCGCAAAACGCAGAAGATTGACCTGGCCGCAGACGCCGCTGGAGCAGACGACGCTGGACTCGGCGAAGAGCAGCTCGGTGTATGGGATCGCTAACGGCGTGTCGAGTCCCGGCAGGGCGGTGAGCTTCCCCTCCTCCACTCCCCCAACGAGTCTTCTTGTTGCTCATTCTTCAACTCTCGAAACTTTGAAACTTGACACTTTGAAGGCACTGGCATCCTTCACGAACCAAGTCCTGAAAAACGCGCCGCAGGACAGGCACATGCAGCTGCTGCGCAAATACCAGGTCCGTCGTCAAATTATTTCTCAACTTGTAAATACTGACGCGCCTCACAGGACGTGACGCGCGAGCAGGTGCTGGCGGCGCTGCGCACGTACGTCCTGCCGGTGTTCGACGCCGCGACGTCGGTCGCGACGGTCACCGCCGCGCCGTCCGTCGCGGACAAGGTCGCCGACGGGCTGCGCGGCGCGGGGTATGCGGTCGAGACGCGCGTGTGGGATGCCGGCGCGGATGAGGGGATGGGGATGGGCATAGCAACTGCGAGACGTGTAGCGACGAGGGCTCTGGGTCGTCCGCGTGATTACAGTAGTCGTGTTATACTCTACTCGACTCTACTCTCTGACTGAATCCCCCCACCCGATCTTTGACTACTGCATACATATTAGTATAGCTCTAAGTAATTTTCTGCCGTCTCTGATTCTCGGGCGTCGGACTGCGACTGGGACTGTGTGATCCCCGCCGCCGCGTTCGAGTTTTGCAGTTCCTCGGCGACGGGGCCGGCGCCGGTGGGTTCCACTGCCGGTTCCATTCGACTGCGAGAAGGACTGCGCTGGCAGCTTTGCTCATCTGGCTCTGCTCGTCGGGCTTCGAGATGACCTCGTCGGGCTTCTGGATGTCCTCGTTGGGCGTCTGCTCGTCGATGACCTCGTCGGGCTCTCGTCGACCTCGTCGATGACCTCGACAACCTCAACACGAAGCCGGCGCGCGGCGTCGCCCGGGCGGAGCTCGACGCCGTCGAAGAACTCGTTCTGGACGACGAAGCGGATCGCCTGGCTCAGGCTGGACACCGTCGACGCGGATCTCGGGCATCAGGAGCTGCATTGGGGAGGTCTGATTAGCTGGCGGACGGACGAGGACGCGGACGCGGACGTGGGGAAAGAGCTGGGATAAGGGAGAGGGAGAGGGAAAGAGCAGGGACGAGGGAGAGGGAAAGAGCAGGGATAAGGGAGAGGGAAAATGAGCAGGGACAAAGGGATAAGGGATACAAGGGAGAGGGAGAGGAAGAGCGTACGTTGCGCAGGAGGGAGGGGCGATGGCCGAAGGGGTTGCGCGGCGGCGGGCGCGGTTGGCGTGGGCGTGGCGGCGGGCGTTTGACGTTGGCGGCGGATGCTGGCTGCGACTGGTTGGATACCTGAGCCCGGAGTAAACCAGAGCGCACGAACGCGGGCGAATGGGGTAGATGTGCGTACCTCGGACGGAATGGGTTCTGGTTCTGCAGCGGCGGCGGCGATGCTTGCTGGTTCTGGTTCTTTCTGCAGCTTGGACGTCCAGTGCCGGTTCGCCTGGCGGTCGTTTGGACGAGACTGCGTCCCGGACGGGGTCCATGTCCGAACCAGAGTCAGAGTCGGATTCCGATGAAGACGACGACGAATCCGACGAAGAAGTCCGACGAAGATGAGGATGTAGTTTTCCGGGGAGCAGGAACCTGCTGCTGTTGTTGGGCCCTTGGCGGCGCAGCGCCTCGAGCACCGCGAGCGTTCCCCGACCGCGCCCACGTCCGCGTCCGCGACCGCGTCCCGGGTAGGAGTCTTGACGTCGATGCTGGTGCTCGCCCTCGAGTTCGACCCGCCGCCGCTTGCTCGCGCGCCGCTCGGAGTCTGCGACGACGATGTCGCCGCGCGCTTTTGCTTCTTGCAGTTGTTGCTTCTGCAAACAAATGAGTTTACGCGCGACATCTGCGACGCCCACTCGCCTTTTCCGCGACGCGCTGCGCGGTGGGAAAGCGTTTCTTGCGCTCGGCGATCCACGCGGCGACCGCTTCCGGCGTGTCGAGGACGATGCCCGTGCCGGGGATGGGCACGGGCTTGCTGGACGCGTCGGTCAACGGCGCCCCAAGTAAGTTAGAGGAAGCAACGCACCCGTTGTTCAGGCTGGGGTCGGCGTCCCAGTCGCCCTTGCGCTTCTTGGCGTAGCCGGGCGGGAAGACGAGGTGGCGGTCCATCATGTGGATCTCGACGCTCTTGGGCGCGCCGGTGAACGTGCAGCCGGCGTGCGTGCAGCGGCTCGAGCCCGGTGCTGACCAGGACGAGGAGGGTTGATGGGGGCGGGCATGGGAGGTATTGTTGGTGTGTTGGGGCTGGAGCGAGCCGCGTCCTCTGCCGGCGCCGCGCCCGCGCATGGGAGCTGCATACTGCTGCTGCTGCGGAGGCGCGTAGGAGGGCGCGTAGGTCGAGGAGACGGTGTAGCCCTCCGCGGTCACGTATGTCGGCTGCTGCGCGTACAAGCCCTGGCCCCACGCGGCCTGCTGCTGGTAAAATTGCTGCTGCTGCTGCTGCTGTTGCTGAGCATAAGGATTGGCGAGCGCGTTCCTCAACGCATTTGCAGCAGCCGCGCCAGCATACGGGTTGGCGGGGAGCGGATGCTGGGCTGGCTGGCGTTGTCGTTGGTAGTAGGGGTTCATGCCAGCGCTTGACGCGGGCGGAAAGAGCCGAGGGCGGGTCATCATGTGGCCCGTCGCGGCGGCTACAGCGGCCGGCTCTCGCTTACCAGTTACCTTCTCTCGCTTGAAGTTGCTCGGAGGATGCTGAGGACGACATCGCTGCCGCTACGACGCGCCCCGCCCTGCCCCTGCTCGCCCGGCATGCGTCCGGGCTGTCGAACGCGGCGGTCGCGAGGGCGCACGCGCTGACCAAGGACTGGAAGGGCACCAGCGGCACCGGCGGCAACGCGAAGAACTATATCAACGGCCGTTTCGTCGAGAGCTCGACGTCCAAGTGGATCGACGTGCTCGACCCGGTGAGCGTGGGAATCGGCATTGGCTAAGTCCTGGGTGTTGATTTTGCATATTGTAGAGCACGCAGACGGTCGTGTCGCGCGTGCCAGAGACGACGCCGGACGAGTTTGAGAGCGCCGTCGAGGCCGCAGAGACGGCGTTCAAGACCTGGAGCCGGACGAGCGTGCTCACGCGCCAGCGCTTCGTGCTCGAGTGAGTCGCCCAACCCGCAACTAATCGAACCTCAACCCCCGCCCCCGCGCAGGCTGCAAGCGCAAATCCGGAAGCACGCCGACGCACTCGCCGCGAGCATCGTGCTGGAGCAGGGCAAGACGCTCGCCGACGCGCACGGCGACGTCCTGCGCGGCCTGCAGGTCGTCGAGTTCGCCGCGAGCGCGCCCTCGCAGCTGCTCGGCGCCAGGCTCGAGGTCGCGCGCGACATGGACACCCACACGCGCCGCGTCCCCCTGGGCGTCTGCGCCGCGGTCGCCCCCTTCAACTTCCCCGCGATGATCCCGCTCTGGACCGTCCCGCTCGCGCTCGCCACCGGCAACACGCTGCTGCTCAAGCCCAGCGAGCGCGACCCCGGCGCCGCGCTCATCATCGCCGAGCTGTGCGAGCGCGCGGGCCTGCCGCCCGGCGTGCTCAACATCGTCCACGGCACCGTCGACACCGTGAACGCCATCTGCGACCACCCCGCCATCCGCGCCATTAGCTTCGTCGGCGGCAATCGCGCGGGCACCCATATCTACAACCGCGGCACCCAGAACGGCAAGCGCGTCCAGGCCAACTTGGGCGCGAAGAATCATGGCGTTATCCTGCCCGACGGTGTGTGCAGCTCAGCGTTTTCCCAAAATGGGATAGCTGACATCGCCCGCAGCGAATAAAAACCTGGCTCTGAACTCGATAGTGGGTGCGGCGTTCGGCGCGGCCGGCCAGCGCTGCATGGCCCTCTCTGTCGGTAAGCAGATAGTATCCGCTGCGAAGCTCGAGCTCGGCCAACTGAATGGTGCTGACTGACCGACTTGTCAGCCATCTTCGTCGGCTCAGCGCGCGACTGGCTGCCGGAGCTCATCGAGCGCGCCAAGGGGCTCAAAGTGAACGGCGGCTTTGAGCCTGGGACCGACTTGTACGTTACAATGCTTCTTTGCGCTTCGTGCTTACGCTTTGCACGACTGATCACTCTCGGCTACGCTACACGCAACAGGGGCCCGGTTATTTCGCCCGCGGCGAAGGCGCGCATTGAAGGCCTCATTGGCTCCGCCGAGACGGAGGGCGGCAAGATACTGCTGGACGGCCGCGGGATCAAAGTCGAGGGATACCCGGACGGCAACTTTGTCGGGCCCACGATCATCGAGGCCGACACGTCCATGACCTGCTACAAGTGCGTCCTCCACTGCCCCACCCACCTCCACCTCCACCAACTCCAACTCCCATCCCACCCACTCTTTCCGCTGCGTGCTGGGTGCTGGATGCTAACTCTGCACAGGGAAGAAATCTTCGGCCCAGCGCTCGTGTGCCTCACCGCGCCCACATTAGACGCCGCTGTGGAGATCGTGAACGCCAACGCGTACGGCAACGGCACGGCGGTCTTCACGCAGAGCGGCGCGGCGGCGCGGCGCTTCGAGCAGGGCGTGAACGTCGGGCAGGTCGGCGTGAACGTGCCGATCCCCGTGCCGCTCCCGATGTTCGCGTGGAGCGGCAACAAGGGCAGCGTGCTGGGCGATATCGGGTTCTACGGGCGCAGCGGGTTCGATTTTTACACGCAGTATAAGACGGTTACGAGTCTTTGGAGGGCGGAGGATGCGGATGCGGTGGGAGGAGGGGAGGGGCCGAGGGGGCGAGGGCGACGATATGCCTACTATGCGCTGAGGAGGAGGGAGGCGTTGTGTATTTGTAGCTTTGATTGCTGCTGCTCCCACTCATCGAATTCATACTTATCCCGGGCCGGTGCGCATCTCTACCCGCCACAATGCCATAGAGCACCATCCGCAACCACTGTAGAGGTTTATCGTGTCTTGTAGACCTGCATCTTTCGAGCTCGAGGTTCGCGTGCCCAGTGATAGCGTTACAGTATCATACAACCGGCTGGTTGTCCATCCCCCGCAACCACTGGAATCTTCCGCCTGAGTTTATCGATTACAATCTTGTAAATCTGCATCTTTCGAGCTCGAGCCGTCCCGTTTGCGGGACCCCGGAAATCCACTGCAATCCCAAAAGTGATATTCCGCGTTACAATCCGGCCGAAAGCTGGATTTTGCTCACATGTCAAGCCGACATCTTTCCCCCATCTTTTTCCGCGGTTGTCCTGTGGGGGTTCAAAACTCCAGGCTTGCTGGGCGTCTCGAGCGTTTGAGCGGTGCCAATCTTCCGCTCTTGAGTTTGCGACCGATATCATATTTGAAACGGCCTAATGTCCCGCCCTCGTCTCTCCGTACCCGCAGACGACTCGAAGATTAAGTATCAATCCCTTCGGACGGCAAAATTGCGAGTCGCTGGTCCACTCCAGGGAGAACGTTTGCGTTTGCTCTCCGCATCTTGCACCTATATATTCTTGCGCAGGCACTCAGCTTGTTTAACATCATGAATTCGAAGACATGAGCAGCCTCCGGAACTATGATCGGATATCCGGCCTGACTCGGACGTCCGCGGCTTGACGTCACTTGACCATGAACCCTCAGTCAGTCGACCCTGGGAAAAGAAAGTACATGCTTTCGAAAATCGAATGGTGGTGGGCACTCAACTACGACCTGCTTCTCGCGCGCGGCTACCGGCTGCGGGACCGCTATAACGAGACCGCCCTGCGAGCGTTCTTCGCCGGCGACATGACCCGTAAGGAGGCTTTCGCTCGAGGCATGCTGCTTTTTGCGGTACGCACTCTATTACAGTATCTTCTTCAAGTTTTTGATTGATATTGATGCTCGCTCGGTCCATCGATATCACTGGCAGGACGATGATTCGTACCATTGGGCAGGCATGGACGCTCAGCGCGTCGAGGACGGCTCACTGGTCTGGATCAAACCCTTGCTCATTCGCGACGTCGAATCGCCGGAGGCCGCGGAGCTTCGTCTCAACAAGCTGCTCGCAGCCGACCACCGCACGCGTGACGATCCGGCGAATCACTGTTTGCCCATGGTGGACTCGTTCGTCACGCCAGCCCTGCCGCGTGCGAGTATTTCCGAGTTAACCGCGTGGCACGACTCTGCGCATTCATGGTGTTTCCCTGGGAATTGTGCGTGGAACGGTATCCGTTTCGGCTCGCAGCCGAGGCACTGGACTTTGTGCGCCAACTGCTCGAGGTGCGCCCTGCCGGTGTCAATGTATTGACCTTAAAGCGGGACACTGACTCGGAGTCCCTGCGTACTGCTAGGGCTTGGCGTTTCTGCACAGTCGGCGAATAGCCCACAGGTGACTTTACTCTTACTCGGCATCTGTTCACTGTTACAAGACCATTCATTTCTAATTCTCAGAGACATCCACGCGCAGAATATCCTCTTCACGTCCGCGCGACTCTGGACTAAAGGGATCCACCCGTTGTGCAACGTGTCTCTGCTCGTCAACACTCTCGATCGGGGACCGGCCTTGGACCGCATCGAGGTGCCTGTGCGATACCACTTCATCGACCTCGGAAACGCCGTCCAGCTGCCAGTCACGGTGGAGGGAGACGATCGGCGGGTGGTGTGGACCGGCGGGTTCCACAGGCCGCCCGAAGTCTTCAACGGAACGACGCAGCCGCCAAACGCGCTGTACGACGCGTTTGCCGCGGATGTGTGGCAGCTCGGGACTACTCTCTTAGGGATGTTTCGCAAAGTAAGCCATCGTGATGTGCCTCGGAATACGAGCCTCATCACGCCAACCACGCCAACGCTCTCTACTGCAGAGCATCCCGTCGCTCACGCCTCTGCTCCTCGCTATGACCGCCGACGATCCTGCCGTCCGTCCCACGGCCGAGGAGTGTATTTCCCGCTTCCAGCGAGTTCTGACTGGCGGTATCCCGCGATGGCGGCTGCTCATGCCTGTGCGCGACGCGTCCCCCGTAGCTGGATGTCCCCTTGCGGTATGCAAGCATTACGCGGACTGGGCCCGGCTCTCCATGAAGGCTCTTCGACGGGGATTGTTCAAAAAGCCAGTCCCTAACGGCCCATCAGCATCTTCGCCGACTCGTCGGATTTACGGTAGACGTGAGCTCCGAGTCACCCGCACTTCAAGACGTACCTGTGGACATGCAATGCGGCGCAACTAGTTAGCACAGGGCATTATCAAGTATCTTATCAAGATCGGTTCTCGGTCACCTCCACCAGTATTTAACGTCTCATCTCATGCTTCCCCGGTGTTGTAACGTTAACGGGACATCCTGTGGCTTGCACAGCGCACCATACGCATATCATTTCCGAGAATGCAGTCTCGGTGCTATACGTACCAGTCCTGACGTTCGTCCTTTCTCGTTGTCCGTGTCCGCATTTCGTGCCCCCGTGTCTCCCGGTGCCACCCAATTCATACAAAGATATGATCCAGGTAAGTGTCCACAAAACCCTGGTAAGAATTCCTAGTCCAGTTGTATGATCCTCGGAAACCCTGGCGAGGGTGCCTCAGGCTAGTCCAGTCGCATGAAACTGAGTGCCAAACCGTCGCGCCGGTCCCGTCGCCCGTCAAAGTCTTGACCTCTCAACGCGGATTGCGCCCTTCCCGTCTGCTCCGTCCAAATGAATTGCCTGGGGATGGTTTATAGTCCTATTTGTTGACTCAGAAAGGCGGACGTGAGCTCCCGATGATCGGTCTTTGAATCGCGACAACACGCTCTTCCCCGCTCCGCCACCAGCCCGGAATGGCAGCCACCGCTTCTGACGTGCGCGACGCGCTGTCGCTTCCCGCGGCCTCTACATCTGCTGCCCCGGCAGGCCCGACGTTGCTGGCGCCCCGGAAGGCCGCGGGCGGCGCGCGCAAGCCCGAGGGCGTCTCCCGCGAGCTCTTCTCGCTCATCGGCGACGCCGCGCCGACGCTTGTGCCCACGCTCGCGCGCTCGCGATTCAAGTCGCGACCCGACATCAGCCGCACCAAGGCGCGGTGGGAGCTGCGGACGTTCAAGCACTCCGGACGGCGCGACGGCTTGCAGCTGAAACACTGGGTCAAGGTCGCGCCCAAGAAGAAGGACAAGGGCTCAGGCGGGGACGATGCAGAGTACCCGTTTGCGAAGTTTGGGAAGCCTAGCACGATATTGGAGTATACGGATGAGGAGTACGCGCAATGGCTAGAAGGTACTTTATGCACGGCGTCCACATTAGATTTCTGGCCAAGGTTGACCATTTGTGATGCAATACAGATGCAGAATGGACGAAAGAGGAGACTGACTACCTGATGACTCTCATCAAAGACTATGACGCTAGGTTCTACGTCGTGAGCGACCGATACGAGTACGGACAAGGCGTCCAGCGTTCGATTGAGGTGCGCCGTCTATGGGATATGCTATACCCGCAATTTCTGCTAAATGAACGCGTATGCAGGATCTGAAACACAGATACTACAGCATCTGCCGCAAGCTGCTGCGAAACCGCGAGCTGCCGCCGGGCGTGTCGGAGGCGGCGCGCGCCGAGCTGGTGCAGTCGTACGTGTACGACCGCGACCGCGAGACGGCGCGCAAGGCGTATGTCCAAGGGTTGCTGGCGCGCACGCCGGAGCAGATTGCGGAGGAGGAGATGCTGTTCCTCGTCGCGAAGAAGCTCGAGCAGAACGAGCGTCGCTTCGCGCGCGACCGCGACGAGCTGCTGCGCAACCTCGCCGGCATCGACTCCGGCCTGCCCAACCTGCGCGTCGACGAGGAACCGTTCACCGCGCTCGGTGCGCTCCCCGCAATTGCTGGTGGTGGTGGCGGCGGTGGCGGTGGGGGAGGAGGCGGAGGTGGAGGGAACAAGCGGAAACGGAAGAGTGAAGCGGCCGAGCTGGACAGCCCGAGCGGGACGCCCACGGTGGCAAAGAAGATCAATCTGGCGCGGCAGGCGGTGGACGACGACAAGCACTGCATCATCCGCACCGACGGCGGCTCGCTCACGACGCCGGCGACCAAGGCGGCGCACCAGCCCGTGTACCTGCGCTCGTCGCGCATCCCGCAGCCCAAGACGACGAACGCGGCCAAGATCCAGGCGGCGCTGACCGAGCTCGGCATCAACTTCTCCAGGCTCGTCATGCCCACGCGCGACACGCTCGCCACCCTCGAGACGCTGCTCGAGGCCGCCGGGCAGTACGTCGAGGCGAAGCGGACGCTTGACAAGATCGACCACGAGATCAGAGTCTTGAAGCAGAAAAAGGGCGAGGTGGACGAGGGCGATGCGGTGTCGAATGCTTAACTGTACTGTAATTGTAACACTAATCAAGGTCGTGTATGAACAAGCGATTCAGTCCATCCTAGGAGAAAGTCGAGTCGTTGCAGAGAGGATTATGGAGCGTCACACGTTAACGCCTCGTCGATTGCATCTATTTTTTCGCGCCGACCGACTCTGTCATATATATCAAGTATACATTTTTACCCACAGTCGGAGTCATGTCAAGGGCAGTAGCCAGGCTGTATCATCCTTTTCTTCCGAGGCGGTTGCTATCGTAATTCGAATATGCTTTTCCCGGCACACGGAACGCAAGTCATCGAGCGCATTCTCTGTCAGAGGGTGTTGGTACCAGGAGCTTCTATCATCCGTGACGATAATTGCGCGCATGTGCCGGATAGCTGCGCTGTCGTTGCGAAGTGCGGCGCATAGCAGAGCAAGACCCTCGGCTCCCTCTTCTTCTTCCCTCAAGTTCAACCATAGATGGCGAACTCCGGTAGATGCGCCCGTAAGCAAGTGGGGAACCTCAGGTAGGTCTTCTACGTGAAGTTGCACGATCTCAAGGCGCGGAAAGGTTGTAATGTAGAGGTTCAGAGGGCTCACGTCGCCGTGCATCCGGTCGTGTGCGGTGAAAGTGGGGATTATTAGATGTTTGACATGGTTGTCCGGTGCCACGCAGGCGGCGAGACTGCTGATAGTCGATAGAGAGCGGGGAAGAACCGAGAGATATTCAAGGGTCTCCCGAGACTGGGCGAAGAGATCGAAGAATAATGCAGAGTCGTCTCCGAAGAATGCAAGCCGCCTGAGCTTGAATTGCCAATGTGTAGCAAGGGATGGGAGTGTGGATAGATCGACACCGGTCATGATTTCCAGTATTTCCAGCCGCGGCGTGTGTGTGAGGATCGCAGACATGAGACCGTACGGAACGATTTCGAAAAATGAAAGCGCACGCAGGTCGCTGAGCGGACTCGATTGCAAGCTCTTGATCAGGGGCGCAAGAGCACTTTCGTGCCATTCGGCCCAATCCTGATCGATCCAGATAGACCAAAAGCGAGTTCGCGACCAGAGCGGTGCCATAATGTCAAGATATTCCGAAGGTAAAGGACCTGACGTCCGTGCTATGTCAGGGTTGATGAAAGCGATGCTGTCTTTCACGTGAGTGCCTGCAGATTCTATTGCTGCTGCATCTTTATGGTAGCTCCGAAGGTCTGCTACAAACTGGTTCTCGAGTCAGAGCGTAGCACTGGCCAGCTTTCGTCCAGTACGAACAGTTAGGGGCGGACAGGCTCGCCGCATAGGTATGGACGGTAGGAGGAGCAATTGCGGAGTTTCAATTTGGGCCGAACTTCGTAGTTGTTTCATCAGCCAAGCTCTGTATGCGGCTCAGAACTGCTGTCTGCACTCCATGCCTGCACGCTTTTTTCCCGTTCACCCGCGGCGCGCGCTTGGGGTTTCCACGCTCACGTGACGGTCGTCATCGTCATTGAGTCTGCGGTTTGCGATGAGCCTGTCATGACATCACCCTATACGACCGACGCGTATAAAGGCCGTCTCTTCCAGCGGCGGCCCCTGAATTTTCACAAAATTTTCTCCCCTTTTCCTTCAACATTATGCTCGTACGGCCTGCTGTCCGCGTCGCCTCGCGCCGCTTCGCAATGTCGCGCCAACGCGCCGCGCGTTTCTCGACCACCGCTGCCCCCCGCGCTGAAGGCAGCGTGTCATCTGCCGCGTCTCAGGCGAAGCAGAGCTTCGACGCGAGCCATGTCATGGCCGGGTTGGCTGGCGGCGCTTTCGTGCTCGTCGGAGGTGTGCTCTGGCATCTTTGAACAGGGGACACGCGACTGAGACTTTCTGACAGGCTACACCGTGTACCACTTTTCCGACCTGAAGAAAATGGTCGGCGCCGCGCAGACGGCAAAGCAAACTGCGCTGCAAACACGAGACAAAGTCGCTGCATCGGTATCGAACGCCTCGCCGTCCGACGCGCTCAAGTCTTTGCGCTCAGTCGCCAAGTCGTACGCGTCCTTAATCCCAGGCGCCGGCACTCAGATCGACAGCACCTTCGACGAGCTGGATCGCATTGCCGACAAGCACGGCGACAAGGCCAGCGCCATCGCGAAGAAGGCTTACGAGGAGATCCAAGCAATAGCGTCGAAGGGCCATATGGACATGGAGACCGCCAGCAAAGTCGCGGACGTCCTGAGAAAACGTATCGGCGAGCTGCAGGAACTGGCGGGCGACGTCGGCAGCGACATTCTGGACGCGCATCCTGAAGTCAAGAAGAAGCTGGGCGGCGGGTACGAGCAGCTGCAGCAGCTGGTCGAGCAGAAAGGTCCGGAGGCCAAGAAGGCCCTCGAGGATGTCCAGAAACAGGTCAGTTTCACGCGCAAGGTCCCGCTCGGTTTGCGCTGATCTTTGGTCACAGCTGAAGGACATCCTGGCGAACGGGCCGTCGCCCGACGCGCTGGATAAAGCGCGCAAGCTGCTCGAATCCAAGGTCAACGAGTTGCGCAACGCGCTCTCGCCTGAGGCGAAGAAGGCGTGGGACGCGTCGCTGGACAAGGCCAAGCCGTACCTCGACAAGCTCGGGTCGGACGCGAACTCTATTCGCGAGCTTCTGACGTCCAACGCCGGCGTATTGGCCTCGGGGTCCAAGGAGGTGTTTGACCGCGTGCGCCGCGTCAGCGAGGCCAAGGGCAGCGACCGCGAGAAGCAGCTCAAGGAGCTCAAGGAATACGTCGAGGAGAAGGCCGGCGAGGCGGGCGATAGCATGCCCGGCCTTGGCGACGTGATGGGATGGGTCAAGCAGGTTCCCGGCGGTGAAGCCTTGTTGAAGAAGGTGCCCAACGCCGAGGCGCTCCAGAAGTTGGCCGAGGAGCGCGGCGAGGAGGCGGAGAAGCTCGCGAAGGAGACGTGGGACGAGCTTGTCGAGGTACTGCGGAAGAAGTCCGAGCGGGCCAAGGAACTCGTCGAAGGCACCAAAGAGGAGGCAAAGGACGCTAGCAAGAGCAAAAGCAAGTGAGCGATGTTTCGAACCAAGGGCATTTCTTGATGTAGCATAAAATCTGCTGTCTTAACATTAGCATTATCGTACATCGCGCATTTTAAGCACGATAAGCTTCTAAAATCTGATCGAGAATCTTCGTCGTCGAGGGACATGTCCATAAGGACTTGAGGTCGGCGTTTATTTACCGTCGCAGATTTCCACGGAGTGATTCCAGACTTTGTCGATGACCTCGTCCGTAAGATACTTGTTCCTTGGTACGTCGTCGCCGTGATGGTTACGGGAATGCGCGCCGGTGGCAAGCTTGGGGTCGAACAGCGAGTAGACCATGTTCTCGCCGCACGTTTGCGGCGATGTGGTTACCAGAGGAGCGAGAACGCCTGCGATGTGCCTGAGGCCGAAGGGCAGCGTTCTGAAGATCCCCGTGTTGACGACGCCGGGGAATGCGTGCGTGAAGGACACCGTCGGGTAGCGTTTGGCGAGGGCCTGCGGCATCGAGGTTAGGCCTGTTCTAACCCATGCGTATAGTATGGGAGAAGAAGCTTACAGCTACGGCTGCGTCGTTGTATGTGCAGCCAACCTTGGCCGCTTGCGCGAGACTGTAGTGTTTCTTCAGCGTCATATCGTCAAAATGGATCGGGCCGCCGTGGGTCGAGTCGAGGATTGTCAGAACGCGAGCAGGCTCGCCCGCTTCGGCCGCCTTTGTGAGCAACGGCATGAGGTCGCGCGCAAACTTGAACCGCGAGTAGTAGTGCACGGCGAGCTATAAGAGTCACAGCATCAGTACTACAAGGCGTTTTCCAAATAACAGGCGTACCTTGTAATCCACGCCGTCTTCCGTGGGTGTGAAACCAGCCATTGAGAGCAAGCCCGCGGACAACACAAGGTAATTGATCTTTCCCAGTCTTTGGTTGAGATCACGCGTGACGGCGCCGACAGCGCGCATGCTCGAGACATCGCACTGCACGAACTCGTACTTGCCGCCGTTGACGGGCGCAGGGAGCTTCGCTATAATCTCGTCTGCCGCGGCTTTGTTGCGGCCGATGAGAACGAGGTGCGCGTTGCCCTCGGTGTATTTCGCCAGCACCTCGGCGACGCCGCGTCCGATGCCGTTCGTGCCGCCAACGAGGACCGCAACGGGCTGGATGGAACGCGGCGCGTACCGGTCGTTTTCTGCGAGGACCACAGGGAGTGTAGGCATCGTCGGTTATGAGCAGACTGCTTCACGTAGATCACCTAATGGTGTAAAGCTAGGCGCGATTCGTGTTCATCGGCAGGATCCCGGCCGCTGACCTGCCTGCTTAGTCATCATTGTCGTTTCTACTTTCCTCCAGTCAACAAGCACACAGCATTGATACTGATACGCTCAATAAATACATGAAATGCGCAGGAAAATCACCGTTTCCAAGCAGCCATGTTGTTAAGAATATACTCGATACCTAATCGGACCTCAGAATGATCCTTCCATGCGTGAGTGAATTCACACGCACCTGCGCTCCTGTAGTCATCGGTCTGCACCCAGTATTCGGTCTTGTCAAACTTAATAATTGACGGGTTCTCAGAGTACTTCTGCCACGGTACACCGTCGTCGTTGTTCGGGTTCAAATCCGAGATGAAACGGATGTACGCCTTCTGCAATGACATGCCGGACTTGCGGCGGTCCTCCGGCGGGTCATCTGCACGGAAAACCATGCCAGCGTCGGCAGTATGCGCCGCTCCAGCATCCTATAATCGAATGAAGATGAGCAAAGAATCTCCTGTGCCGATCACTCAGCGTACAGTGCCGTCTGAGACGAGCCATAAATATCCCCAAGCATCAAGACCGTGCTTTGCGGCCAGACGCAGGGCATGGCGGGCGGTGCTGGTGTACTTCCAGTCGCCGAAGATGGCGGCGCCGCGCTTCCACATCGGGTCCTTGCCAAACGTCTCGTTACCCGTGCCGAATGGCGAGCCTTGGCTGGGGTCGTTCGGGTAGGCGTCCAGCAGACCGCGGAAGACGTTGTCATCGAGTACCTGTGGGATGAGGACGGCTGCGGGAATTAGTGCGGTCAGTCTTTGCCGTTGTAGCAGTTTTGAAACCAAATTGCGAACAGGTAACGAGTCTCTTGATGTCGTCTTCCGTCTTCGTATCACCGGGCGTGAAGCTAGGGAGTGCATTAGCATTCAGATAAAGGATTAAAAAGCGATGGGAAAGCGTACACAGTGCCCTCATCGCGGTTGCGCGCGATACTGCAAAAACCTGCGTCAATACGAACGGACCGAGGAACAAGAGAGAGACGCACAAGATCGGGACATGGTTCATCTTTCCATCCTCCATCCAGGTAGACACATGCTCCTTGACGAAGAGTCCATCAAGACACGGCGGCCATGCAGTGGATGCCGGCCCATTCTCCGGCCGAGTAACGACAGCGTGGGTGTGCTTCCGCAGTTCCTCAATGGGCATGTCGCGCAAGCACTGGATGCTTTCTTGTTTCGTGTCGCGCTCGCAGCCTGCCTTCTGGAGGAGAATTGTAGTCGGTCCGTCGGGCCCGTCGTAGTCCTTGGGATCATTCAGCGGGTACCTATAAAGCTTTGCTCAGCGGCTACTTGTGACTGTTTGAATGATCGCACTGGAGAGGACCGCCAGACCCGAGGATAATGCCACGGAATACTATGACCATGTGTGAGATCTCCTCACAGAGAACTCCAAGGCATACGCACGCTTCTCCTCAGGGTTGCTGAACAGCCAGTTGAGAGACGCGCCGCTTGCACCGGCGCTCGAGCCACCAAGTATGATCTTCTCGGGGTCTCCGCCCATCCGACGAGCATTTTTCTTGATGAACCTGAGAGCTTCCTGTTGGTCGGAAAGAGCGGCGTTGAGGTCTGATAGGCAGGACTTGAGATAGCGGACACGGAAGCCATCTGTTTACTGACCTTGCTGATCCATTCCCTCAGAGGCGAGCAGGCCAAAAGCATTCAAACGGTACTGGATTCCTGAGGGAGAGTGTTCATCAATCCGTAAAATTTCACCACATGGACAGGTGCATACCGATATGAATGAAAGGACGGCCCTATCGAAGGGTCAGTCTCGAAATCAATCGACGGGCCAATGCGAATGCATACATCTTCGCGCGCGTGCTTCATGAGGTCTGGAAAACGATCATTCAGTACTAATAAGAGGACGTCCGTAGATAGACATACTCCACGAAGGACCCGTCGCGGAACCACCCTGGTCAGGAATTAGCAACATCCATCGAGAATTGCAGCCTGCAAGCATACATTCCAGGAGCCTCCGTGGATCTGTAAGACACATGAGCTTGATCATGAAACGCGGGAGGCAAAGCACGGGTCGTGCGCACCCAGACGAAGATGGGCAGACTGCTGTTCTTATTCGTGCCATAGGGACGGTAAATGTTCATGTACTGCAACTTGGTCATGCCCTAAGCGCATCGAAAGGGCTTGGAGGACACACAAGACAGTCTTCACTCTGATCTTGGCTGTCCGGAGATTGGATGCATGCCTTGGGGAACTCCTTGGCGTCACGCTCGCCGCACATGGGCTGCGCCGGGCGCGCTTTGCGAAAACGCAGATCGCCCACGGGCGGTTGGGCGAAAGGAATACCTAGGCTCCACGTTAAGTACATACAGGGGGCGCGCAACGCTGGTGGGCGCACCGCGGTACATCTCGTGCTGCTCATTATCGTTGGGCAGCCCGAAGAAACGGCCGTTCGTAAGCCAGATGGACGGGCCCTCTCCTGCCTGGACGAGGGGCGCGAAGTTGGGGAGAAGGGCAAGTGCAAAAACGAGAGCCGCGCCGAAGGCCATGACTCAGAGAAAAACGAAGGGGAAGAGGAAGAAAGAGGAGAGGTTGCAAATTCGTGCTCTCGGGGTAAAGGACCTCTGCGATCACAGCGCTGGCGATCTGTAATCACTGCCGCCTGCGATGCCGGCAGCGCGGCAGCGCAGCGTGCATAGCCTGATTGGGCCAGGATTCTCCGGACATCGTTGTCCCTAGCACGACTCCGACATACGCTGCGCTGCTTTACGAAGTGGTGCGTGGCGCAATCTCAACAGGTATGCGATCTCGGAGCACGTAGTCGCAGCAGTCGGTAATCGCCCTATTTCGAATTAAGCGTTGCGGTCGTGAGCGCTGAGGCTGAGCGTTGAGCCCGCGGCGGCGCTGAAGGGCACACAGGTTGAGGTCTATCAGGCGAGTGCATACGAATCTTTGCGCCTCGAACATTGAGCGACAGTGGACGTTTCTTGTGCATCGGAAGACTGCACCTAGAAACAGGGCTGGAAGAAACTCACTGCCGACATTAGATCTGCTGCGAGGGCGTATGCATTGGAGCAGAGGGGGTCTCTTGTGTTCAGCTATGATACAGCCATCATTAGTTTCGTGATTAGAAAACGAATGGTCAACGTTCAAGAACGACACTTCAGGTCTCAGGTCAGAGCTCCGCCCATCCGCCATCGCCATCATCTCCAGCGAGGATAGCTAAGAGCATAACGATGGCGCTGGCGACGACGCCCGTGCCGAACCCGCGATACAACTGCCCAACACCAGTACCGGCGAGCCAGCCAAGCTCTTCCTTGGCGACAGCGGTGGTGGCCTCGCCGCCAGACGCCGGGCGGCGCAGCGTCCACGCAGCGGGCACCGGCACATCCGAGCGCTCCTCCGCAACGATGCGGTACAGCGCATCAACAACGCCAGCATAGGGCCTCGGGCGTGTCTCGACGCACGCGCGCAGGTGCCGACCGCCGCGCGTCTGAATTTGCAACCGCCGGCGCACCGTTTCGAACGGCAGCGTGATCAGCAACCCCGCGCAGCTCGACACAAATTCCGTAAGCGCCCATGCGACGGGGTTTGCGTCCTCGTTAATGCCGAGGACGCGGCCGAGGAAGGCGGGCAGGAAGAGCGAGATGAGCGGGCGCAGGGAATTGTCGAGGATGGCGGGGAAGAGGAGGTGCGGGTGGAAGTAGATGCCTGCGAGCCCGCCCTCGTGGTCGATGATTTGCGAGAGCGCATCCAGTGGGCCGCTATACGTCCTGTATTCCGGCATGGACGACTGGACGATCAGACGGGTCCGCACGAGGTCCAGAGGCGACAGGAGAATGCCAGTGATTAAATGTGAGGCGACAGGAGCATAGATCGAAGGGCGCGGCGAGAATGTCTGGAAGAGATGATGAAGCTGGCGTTGAACATAAGCAGAAAGAACGTCATTCAGACAGGATGTAAGGAGCCCTGACGATCATGTGAGCCCGTGTCATAGGGTTACTGGTGCCGGAGTACGTACCCTTCCATAGACTGAGCCAGCCTTCCTGTCGGGAACCAGATATTCGACGAATCATGCCCCAGACACCGTCGGCTTTGCCAGCAGGAATCACGTATTCCAAGGGTTCAACCACAGACTTCTTGACAAGAGGGCGCACTCGTGGTGCCAGGGCGCTTGCCCGCGATGACGACGGGTCATTGGGGTCTCGAAAATAAGATTCGCTCAAAGACTCGTCGAGCTGGGCGGTACAGTATTAGCAAAGCATCGTGCGCAGGCAAATGAAGGCTGAGTACCTCTTCCTCCTCCTCTTCTTCTTCGACCTCAGTGGCCTCGGGGGTCTCTGGAACACGAGGCATCCATTGCACCTGAAGCAGGAGCTTGCTGACCTCCCAAGGCATGGCAATAGCAGATGTCGTATAGCGTAGAATAGCGCTGGCCAGCAGATTTCTGACCAGCGCTCTGAGGTCTATGTCGCCTGGATCTACCCCGAGTTCATCGCCAAGTGACGGTGAAAGTTCGAAGACAGGGCTATGCGATGGTCGACGGGTGCCCCATTCGACCTTTGTCGACGGCTGCGACGACGATGCCGAGCCCGAAACTGAGGTACCTGAGCTGGACGCCGGCGTAGAGGCAAAGTCCCAAGAGCTATGCGGCGCTATGTACTGGTCGCGTAATGACGCTGGTCGCGACATGGTCCAAAAGCCGAGTGGCGGACATCGAAACGCGCGTTGTTCTTGAGCCCTGCCGAAACAGACAATCTCTCGCTCCCATGCCAAAAAAATAAAAAATGGTTTAAGTCACTAGGAAGGATAGTATAGGATAGTATATCTATATAAAACGGGGAGTTCCCACTTGGGAACGACCGCTATGCATGTGTCAATAACTTTAACACTGCAGACGTCGTTGTAGCCACTACTCGGAAGCCCCACTGCTTTCCTCAGGGTAAAACTCAGAATTTGATAAAAACCCCTCTGCCGAGAATAAGCAGCCGTTTAACTACTCGGCCAGCCCAAGTAACTCCCCAACTGCCGCGCTCTCCGTTTGCAACAGGTTAAACTCTCTAAGGCAACCGCAATGATGCTATTTATTACACGCGAGTCCCAGCTCAAGATATACACACATCCCGTACATAGCGAGCCAACAGGACTCCGAGGAGATCCCAGGATCATCTGCTCAGTGGCAAGCGCCTCAGTGCGTCCTGGATTCCTGATTCTCCTGCCAGCACATCAGCTTCTTTGGGGTTATTTTCCACCAGCCTGCTAGCTCGCGACTTTGCTTCCCAGGCTCTTCAGCCGCAAGCCGACAATGCCTGCAACGTCCGCAACACGACCTGAACGCTAGGGAAGCAGGCACTACTGTATGTCCCAATCCAGTGATGCATATCTCCCTGAGAAGCCGGTATAGAGCAATTTCAAACCCGGGAAATATTGGGAAGCTTGGGTAACGCACTCACCTGCAATTTCCCAGGGCATTTCACGTGGCAAGGCCGTAAACAAGCAAATTTCCCGATAGTTCGACCGCTTCAGACGCTCGCACTGCCCTGGAAGCTTACGAATGTGCTTCTTTGCCATTTACAATGGCACGAGGCCACGACTGTTTAGATTGGTGGCATTGTTTTGTCATTGTGACTTGGTCGGAGTTTATTGCGTAGTGTTTGACAGTTGTTTGACTGGAGCTCTCTATCGCGACACGCCAGACCGCTGGACCCATATCCTGTTCTGTTGTACTAAGAGCAACCATTCTCCGGGGTCCCTCTGAGCAGATGTAGCGAGCGCTGATGGCGAATTTGTCCGTTTCACGGCCACGCGTCCTGTCTGGCTGCTTCGCAATACCGCGCCCGTTGCCCAGGACAAGTCATGCTGGACTCGTGGGTCCTAGATCGCTCGTGGTCAGCACACCCGCCAAGGCTCCTGTTCCCTGCCATGCGCGCGCCGATCTACCCTGGGAAGAACTCGTGCATTGCGGTCTCTGTTGTGTTGCTCGTCCTCGGAAATCCGTCCTCCAGTACATTGCGCGCCCGGTGCAACGTTGTGGCAATGTGTCGGGCCTCTGGGTATAAAACCGGAATGCCCTGTTGTACTTGCATCGCAACCACCCGTTGTTCGCGACAATGTCCTTCCTACGTCGTCGCGCCCATTCCACGGTCAAGACCGATGCTGCCGAGCCCAAGCCTGCACGTTACCGCTGGCGAGGCGTCTGGGAAATCCTGGAGATGCCCGGAGCACCATTGAACTTTTGGGACATGGTCCCTACGGCTCGGATTGCCCAGGCCATCGAGGATCTCCCTTACCTCCTCCGCGTCGTCGACATCTTGGTTGCATATCGGCTCATCTGCGCTCAGTACATTGCCGGTGAACTCTTGCTCAACGTCGTCCTCCCCAACGCTTCTCTGTGGCTCACTGGCTATCTGCTGTCCATGTTGGCCGCCGCACCACAACTTCATCCTTGCACTGTCGTACTCGCGCTGGTCGCCTGGAACGTCTTGCCTATGGTTGAACTTCTGCTGCGCGCCGCAAAGATGGCATGCCAGCGCTTCTTGGAGGAGAAGGTACAGCGGCATTTCATCCTGCACATGATCAACGGTGCGTGGCCGTCGCCATCCTTATTCGCGATGCTGACTTCTCGGCAGTGCGGTCCCGGCTAGACGTGCCAACCTTCGAGGACAATCTTGTCGAGGCCCAGCTCAACGGCACCGACCCGAATCTCGGCGCAGACTACGCGCACAAGGAGCAGACGAAGGCGTGGCACCTTCTGTGGGCACTTGTGCGGACCGTCATGCTCGTCGTCTCCCTATTGTGCTCCGCCTCGCTTTCAACGGCACTGCTTCAGCATCATCCCAGTATCATCCCGCTAGCTATCGCGGCGTTCAGCAAGCCCATCCTCAACACCGTCATCCTGATCACGGGAACGAAGGAAGAAGACTCCAGTGCGCAGGCCATGACCGACCACTAAGCCATTGTTTGCTGACGTGGCTTACTGCAGTTTGGGTTGCTGTGTGCAAGGACAAGCGTTATATGAGGTTGGATCGTCACTGCGTCTACGATTATGGCTCATCACACTTGATGCAGGTTCCGCGGCCTGCGCGCCAGCCTGTCAAGTCCAGCGCTACGCAAGGAAATTGTTGTCGGTGACCTTGGACGGTACATCGCTGAAGGTACGCCTGTCGTCCTTCTCCACCACCAACGCCAACGCCCGTATAGAATGCGCGAGCCTTGCGTCCGAGCTAAAGCACGCGGTCCTCACGGGCTACTCCAACTTCGCGCGGTACAGCGAGCTCAACATGGACATGCCTACGCCCGAGCGCCTCGCGTATGTTCTCTTCGACCAACTGCCTCTGGTGCGTTATTTCCACAGGTCGCGGCAACCACTCAGGCTGAACGCCCCTCAATTGGCAGACCGTCCTCGCGTTGCTGGTGCTCAGCTCACCTGGAAAGGTGGCCATGTACCTGGGCTCCTTTGCTGTCATTAAACAGGCCGTCACGCGTTTCGACGATGCCATTTACTCGCTGATGTACAGCGGGATGGACATCATGTCCGGCCTCGCTACGCTCAAGCGCCAGTATGAGCTCGTCAACCTGCGCAACAAGATCGAGGATGGTACTCTGCCTTTCCCGGATGACGCTGGCAAGGGCGTATCCATCGAGTTTGAGTAGGTCTGCTTGGATGATGCACTCAATTAAGTTGGCTAATATCCGTCTTCAGAAACGTGTCCTTGACATATGGCGAAGCTTCTGACGACGCGGAGAAACACAGCGTACCTGCGCTGAAGAACGTGTCCTTCAAGATTGGCCACAATCAATTCGCCGTCATCGTCGGTGTAAACGGGTCCGGTATGTGCAGTCCATTCCATCGGTGGGCGACTGCACTCAACATGAGCGCAGGGAAGAGCACTATCATCAAACTTCTCGCACGGTTGTACGACCCTGACGAGGGTAGGATCATCATCAATGGCGTCGACATCAAGCACATCCGCCTGCGCGAGCTCCGGAGCAGGCTTGCGGTACTCTTTCAGGACTTTGCTTTCTTCGCGTTAACTGTGAGCTTCGTCCTCGATCGATTCTACCGCAATGCTCATGCTGCGTTATAGATACGCGAGAATATTGAGCTTGGAGCCCCCGGGAATGCCAACGTCGCAATTAACGACGCCGTGAAGCTCGCGGGCATCGACTTCATGCACAAATTTGATAGCTATCTCGAGGTGCGCTCCTCTGCGTTTCCACCGCCGGAATGCCTGCTGATACCGTGCTGTTTTCCAACTCCCAACAGCCCCAGCAGCAGTGATGCAGTCACCCCAACTCGCGACGCCTGCCCGATGGCCCGCTGCACGAAGCGGCGCGGGCCAGCGCGGCGCAGACGACGGACCTCTCCGGCGGGCAGAAGCAGAAGATGGCGCTTGCACGCACCCTCGTGCGCGCGGCGAACGCTAGCGTGCTCGTCCTCGACGAGCCTACCGCGGCGCTGGACCCCGTGGTACGTCCCCCCCGCGCATCGCTCGCCGAATGCTGTCGTGCTGACCCAGAGTTACCAGGCGGAATCTTGTAAGACCCATTCTTCTTTCTATCACAAGCAGGGGCCGAGTGCTGACTTGACCTTTTTCTCGCAGCTCTGTTCAGCACTCTTCGCACGATTGGTCGCGGCAAGGCGGTAATTGTGTGCAGTCACCGCTTTGGAGACCTCACGAAGCATGCGGATGTCATAATCCACGTCAAGGAGGGCAAAGTCGTTGAGCAAGGGACGCACGAACAGCTGCTGGTAAAGGATGGCGTGTACTGCGACATGTGGTACCAGCAGGTCAGGGTGTTTGCGAGCTCTTCAACTCCCAAACTGTAATTGTGGGACTGCGAAGGCGAACTAACGACGTTGGGATACTGGACTGTAGCGTCTGTACAATGTATCAGGTATGAGTTGGCTCAAATCGTAATGTGGTTGCCCATAATGTTGTATTTGAAATAGAACGCCTTGCTGAATTTTATGCTCTGGTTTGTCCGTCAAGAATTGGCACTGACCCTCGAGTGAATTCCGATGGAGCCTCCAATCTGGAATCGCCAACACCGTTCGAGTCGGCGCTTGACAGCAGTGGGGCTCTTCTACACATAGGTTAGGCGTTCGAAGCGGTGATATCGTGGCTGGGTGGCAGACATGCGGTGACAGCGAGGCGGTGGAATTGATGAGCATCTCAATTTTTACAGCACGGGGAAATGGACGCAGTAAGAAACAGAGGATGGTGTATGCAAGCAGACAAGACAGATGGACTCAAGAACAGCAGCCGCCCGCGCCCTGCGCTGCGGGCTGCTTCGGGTTGATGCTCGCGTCGCCCGACGGGCCAGCACCTGCGTTTGCGTGCTCCGGCTGCGAGTCGATTAGGCGCGTCTTGATGTCCCTGGAGCAAGAGAATTCAGTCCGCGGGAGATAGAGGAGGAACATGTGGACGAACCGTGCAAGCGTGAAGAAGGCCTCCTCAACGCCCTCGTTCACCTTCGCACTCGTCTCGAGGAAGCGATACCAAGCTCCTGGGCGAGCGCACGGCCCTGGTCCTCGGAGACGACCTTCTTCTCGGTCCAATCGCTCTTGTTGCCAATGAGGATCTTGTTGACGCCCTCCGACGCGTGTTGCTCAATGTTGGCGTGCCATGTGCGGATGTCTGGGATGGCCAGCCGCGGTTAGACAGGCCGGACATGAATGAACGATTGAATGAACGGACTGTTGAACGACCGCTCGTCCGTTACATCGTAGACCAGCAGGATGCCCATGGCGCCACGGTAGTACGCCGTTGTGATCGTGCGGAACCGTTCCTGGCCAGCGGTGTCCCACTGAATCCGAATGTCAGTCCAAAGAACTCGATGCATGGCAATGCAGTGGGCGGACAATTTGAGCTTGATTCTCTTGCCATCCAGCTCTATGGTACGAATCTTGAAGTCGATACCAATGGTGGTGATGAACGACGGCGTCCATGCGTCGTCGCAGAACCGAAGCAGGAGACACGACTTGCCCACGCCTGTCATCGTCAGTCCCGCGATAAGCCATTTGGACAGTATGCGCACCAGAGTCACCAATAAGAAGTAACTGCAATAATTCAGGCGTATTCAGCAAGGCAACGGCGGATGGTGGTGACTGGGCGCAGCCTCGCACCTTGATGAGGAAATCGTAGTGTTGAGGAGGCATAAGTACGAGCTGTAGTACGATTATTTAGGGTGTTTAAGCCCCGTGGCAGCGAGCTAGACCCACAAGAGCGTTGGACGAAACGGTGCTGCGTGGGCTGAGGCTGAAGCGAAACGGCGCACGGATTTGAAGCTCCGGATTTACTGTTTCTTCTGAGTCCACGTCTGCTCCATTCTCCAGGCACGCTCTAGGCCAGGTTCCTTCGCGGTAGGGACCCCGTTCGAAGTTGACATGCAGATGACTACTCGCACAGTTGAAACGTGGTCGAATTGGCGGTCTATCGATGTTTTGCTATAGCACCTGATTCATTCAAATCATTGAGACGAAGGGTACATCTACGAATGGTCTTGGAGGCAATTCCCAACGTACACGTCGTTTCTTACCTCCAAGGCCTGGTCAGACCCTTTGCATTACAACCTGGCACTGTCATCGCCAGACAGCCAGGACTATAACTTATCTCGCAAAATCTCCAGCATACATGTCTTGTTATAGCTTCTACTTCACACATATATAGGCACATGTTATACTTCACAGCAGCAGGCGACAGCGAGAAAGCAACGTTCAAGAAAATTAAGGCAACGCGCCATTCCAATTGCCACCCCACCACTTCTTGATCCTCTCTCCTCCATATTCCTCGTATTCCTCCCGCGTAATGCAAGCTTTCGCAAAATCCGCCGTAGAAGCGAACGACGCCATGCCCTTCCAAGCGTCCAATACGGGGTCATAAGCCTTGACGACTTCAAGGGGCATCTCCGGTGGCAAGAGTGGCCGGAGCGTCCTACGCAGCCGCTCATCCAAGCCAGGCAGCTGGGCGGGAGAGCCAGTGAAGAAAACACGCTGGGCGAGCCGCGCGCGCTGCTCGAGCGGGAACGCCGCGAGTACAGACCCGAGCAGCTCGCCGACGCCTGCCCAATCGGCGCCGGCCATGCTGGGCGTCCACCACGTTTCGGGTACACGCCAGCGCTCGATCGAGAGGTGCACATGGCCGCGCGCGTCAGCCTCCGGCGGGCGCACGGCCGCGACGAGCGCGCCACGCGCCGCATTCTGAGCAGCGTAGGTGTCGGTCGCCGTGAAGTCGGGGTCGTGCGCGAGCAGCTTCGTCTCGAGCGCGAGCAGGTTCATCTCGTCGTCCTCCTCGTCCGAGGACGGCGCGCCGGTGTTGATCTTGCGGTAGATCGCCCAATCGTCGTCGTTCGCGCCGAACGTATCCTCCGGGTTGATCTTGCGCCGTTTCTTTGTGGGCCCCGTGGAGTCGGCCGCCAGAGATGCGATGTTCTTCATGCGCGCCTGCGCCGCGGCGCTCTTGCGGTCACTCATAGCTGCGCGCCGCCGCTTGCGCTCTCGCAGCTTGTTTGTGAGCGCCTGTTTGAAAGGTCAGGGTGATATGATATTGTCTCCAAAGTCACTCACGTCATGTTCGGCACGCACGCGCCCGCACCACCCCTTCAAGTCGCGCTCGCGTTCCTCGTCCTCTTTGCGCCGCGCCTCGTCAGCATCCCTTTTGGCCTTCTCCTTCTCGGCCTTCAGACGCATGCGCGCGTCGTACCCGGCTTTCAGCAGCCGCTGTTTCTTCTTCTCTTTCAATTGGTCTTCATCGAGGTCCGCGTCTGCCACGTCCAGCAGAGGGAACGAGGGTTCTTCCTGAGCGCCAGCAACGGGCTCTTCATCAGGTTCAGCTACCGCTGCCGCAGCCTCCTTGCGTCGCGCCTTCTTGACAAAGGAGTCCAATCCAGCGATGGCTTCTTCCAGCTCGTCGTCGTCGTCGATGCCTTCGTTCCGGAGGAGATTCTAATGACGTGTCAAGGCCCCTGTCTCACTATTCCAACCTTCTTACCTGCCATTCAGCTTTCTTCACTGCGCCCTTCTTCTCCTTGAGCTCCAGTAGGCGCTGTAGGTCGTCTTCCTTCTGCGCAAGCTGCGGGAATCGTTCAGCTCGCCGCCTTGTCCAGCGGAGAACGGCGCGCACCAATTCCGCGCGTTTACGCGCCAACTGCTCTTGCAGTCTCCTGCCAGTTTCGCGCCTCTTTTCTGCAACGCGCGCGATCTCCTCTTCGGTCTTCTCAGGCTCCTAGGGCCAATGTCAGAGGAATGATACCACATGCCACCGAAACATACAGTCATCGCCGCATAGGGCATCTGAATGATTCTGTCGGCCTCTTGGATCGCTTTCGCGTCGTCCAGAGAGCGAATGAGTTCGCGGTAGTCTGGCGCGAATTCACAAAAATTGTGCATCATCCACTGCAACGCGTACATGAGCACTTGTAACCGGAAGGAGTTATGACACGTACTGTTGAGTGCTGCGAGGTGAGTCGCATGGGAAGCGTTGGGTGTTTCAGCTGGATGAGCTTGAGCAGATAATCCGAAGCGTGTGCGGCTCCCCATGGCAGCCGCTTGGCCTGAGAGAGTATGCCTTTGCCGTCGAGGACCGGTATGATAGACGTCGAGTACGTGTTGAACGAGAGCACCAGGCCGTCTCGGTCGGCGGGCGTTTGCGCATTGTGGTGAAAGGACATGAGCGCGTCAATCGGATAGCAGGCTGCGGGAACGTTGTACAGCTCGAACAGAAGCTCCGATGTCACTGAGAATATAGGTCAGGGCACCGAGTAAGAACACGCAGAACGAACATACATGCACGCGAGTGAAGGGGCGAGCATATGCGCTCGGTCATGGCTATTGGGTGTTCAACGGTGCTGGTGTCGATTCCTAGTTTGATAAAAATGTAGTCCAACGCCGATTCCTGAAGGCATATTGAGTGAGCTATAAGTGTGCGCATTGGTACGCACTTACCAAAGCATCGAAATTCAGAAGCAAATCGCCTTCCCAGGGGGTTCGTGCTTGCGTACGAGTTGTGGCCTCAATGTCAACGGCTTCGCCATATAACAAAACAGTGCCCGTTATCCTTCGGTCTTTATACCGGGAGACAATGTTGGGTTGGATGAACGGCGTCTGGGCAGACGCGAAGCCAAAACGCATTGAAGTCGAGCCATTATCTATGACTATAGGCTGATTTGTGCCCCGGTATGCGTCGTAGTCCTCAGCAGTAAATCCCGCAGGCGGCGGTTCCGGTGTTGGATAGCGGAAGGCAGCACTCATGATCGCCTCGGTTGAAGCCGGTGACGCGCCGCCATGTTGTCGCCAGGATCAACTTTTCCGATTGCAGACACAGTAAGTACTCTACCTCACATCGAGACGAAAAAGAGTATATCACAGCAAGGAGCTAAATCTCAAGTCGTAAATGCTTCGGCCTGCCTCTTCCACATCTCAGCATATCCTCCGTCGCTCTTGATCAATTCGTCGTGCGTTCCACGCTCCAGAATCTCGCCGTCCTTCATGTAAAACACCATGTCAGCGTGGCGCGTGAGGTTTCCGTAGCGGTGGCTGGAGAATATCATCGTCTTTCCACCTCGGATGCGCCGAGAGTCTTAAACAATGCTGGAAAGTATAAAGTCAGCCAGCCACCTTGTTAAACTCAACTTTGAAGCAACTAACAGTACTCTGCCTGGACGGGGGTGAGAAAATCAAATAAAGAAAGCAAGCGAGAGGGCGCACGATGGGATCCATGGCTGACGACGGCTCGTCGAACATGACAATACCAACGCGGTCGTCTTTGCTCGTCGCTCGCATGATGGCGCGTGCGACGGCGATCTTCTGAGTCTGACCTCCAGAAAGAGAAATGTCGCGAGATGAGACTCCCGCTTTCAAGTCCTCGAAACTTAACGGGCCGGCCGAAAAGGGACTGTGTTCCTTCTGGTAGCTCGGAATAGTGATCACGGACAGGATGCTGGTAGGACGACAGGCCATCAGAAAGGCAAGACTTCACATGACGAGCCAACTCACATTGATGTAAGTTTCGAGTCCGTGAGTGAACTTGTGCTCGAAGTCGACCCCAGCGAGCTGTACAGCTGCTTGTACGGCTTCATCATCCCATGCATTCGCTGGATCGCCATAGCCGATATTGTCACGAATCTGCATGGCACTAGGTGAGTACTATCCTGCTGCCTGCCATGAAATGACTCGCCGACAGAGGAAACAAGGTATGATCCTGGAACATGATAGCTATGGTTTCCCGCAAGTCACGAAGTCGCAGCGTCCTAATATCCTTGCCGTCAATGAGAATTTGTCCTTCAGTAGCATCGTAGACCCTTCCAATAAGTTTGAGGATCGTGCTCTTGCCTTAATGGCCCGTGAGCACTCTGAAAGTGAATCGATCGGGTGCGAATTTTGATTGACCTACATACCTGACCCGTTGAAACCGACGACGACAGCGAGCGTGCCACGAACGATAGTGAATGAGACGTTGCGCAACACCAGAATATCAGTTCCCGGATATTTGAAAGAGACATTTCTACAGTGGTCATGGGGAGAGGGTGTCAGGTAGGGTTAAGATACTGATTCCGTTTGCGCACCTAAACTCGATGCTCAATCCCTGCATGCCAGCATCGCGCACATTTTCAGGGAATGGAATCGTTCCATCTTCAATTTTGTTCTGTATGTTAGCCAACTCGTAAAGTTGTTTGACTCCCGTGAAACGTTTGAAGATGTCCTTGCCACCCCTCATCAGGTTCTCGAACGACGACGTCAAACGAAAGACCGCAGATTCCACGACGCTCATAGATGCTAATAACAGGGGGAGATCCTGTGGGGTCTTGAGCGCGAGAAATGCAAGCGCCATCTGAATGGACGTTCAGCTTCGCCTTGGAACACCAACTTAACAGGCGTTTCAACGACCCACATATGGAAGCTCTTCCAAAATGACCCTCCCGATCTTGGGCCAGGATAGAAACTCCGCGACATACTGCTGAGAGTATCTCATGTTCCAGTTGAAATCGGACATGAATGTCGTATGCTCAAGTACCGATGCGAGCTTGTCGCTCTCTAAATTTACGTCAGAGAAATGCTACAGCCGAGTCGTTATATGGACGCACCTGAAGCAATATGTTCGCCTATATTTCCTACAACGATCTCCTGCCGATGCTTTTGGTCGACCACAGACTTTCGCAAGCCGCGAAACTTGATGTAAGCTGCGTTTGTACAAGTCGCAGCCCAGACTGCAATCACAGGTCAGCTTGCATGGAGACAACACCTTCGGAGAATGGGCTCGTACTTTCGGCTCTGGTAGCATTATCTGCCCCAGTCATGATCACCAAAATCTCAAAAAACGGCTGGATGAACGCTGAGAGCGCAAGGGGAAGGATACGCTCGTGTTTCCAGAGCAATGAGAAGACAACGAGCAAGGAGAAAGAGAGGGACATGATTGTCGTGAGTAGTTCCCAGAATTCAGACAAAGCTGCCCAAGCCTGCATGGCTTCGCCGTAATCGGAGAGGCTCGCAGCTTCCAGCTGGCGTGCGATGGGTCCATCATTGAAAGTGGGCATATCGAGTCGAGCGCGCACTGCAGACTCGGCATGAGCTAAGCTAGTCGAGAGTATCAATTACTGTGACGCACCTTTGACCAGATGCAAGATGAAGTGATTCTGCAGGCGTCTTTGGAGCAACGTTTGCGATGCATAAGCGTGTCGTCGTAAAGCAAGCCTCAGGATCTGGGTGAGACTCTTCGAGGCTACCACGATAATCACAAGACGCAGATTCATAGCATGGGTCTCCAGGGCAGTGTTCAGAATATCGAGTAACCGACCACCCAGCCAGAGCGATACATTCGGCAAGGCAACCTCGGCGACAAGTTCGCAGAAGAAATAAGTAAGAAAGACTCCAGGTTGGTCCATCAGCAAGCGTAGGAGTGCCCTGTGCACCTGGTTTAGGTTCAGGGTAGCCGCTTTGAGGCGATACCATGTCACGGAAGTAGGCATCGACCAGCTCTTGCGATGGAGTTCGTACAGATCCCATACGCCGGCAAAGCGAGAGTGCACGACCTTGGCATTGTTGTCAACCTCGAAGGCTTGAGGAGAATCGAGGGACTTAGCCATAACGAGAGACGAGGATGCGGGCTGAACGCTAGCCACCGGCGCTGACTTTATACCCTCCCAACCGGATGAACGAGTCAAGGACGGTGCCGCGAAGAGCCCGCTCGTGCAAATCGCCGTTTTGACATCGTCTGCCATTATTCCGAGAAGATGCAACACGTGATGCGCGTTCAATTTGCGTAGTCGGAGTGCCCAAGCGCCCTGATAGGTAGTCCAGTGAGCTTCTGTAACGGAATACAATGTCCGCAAGGCGCGTTCGTGCGCGGGACATTGAGGCGATATGCCTTTCTAGGCCCCTGCTACTTGCATTACCACCTACTTACCTCCCTCCAGAATCAGAGATTGTGGAGAAAGCCCGGGCCGGACGAAAGTTTGGGCAGCGAGGCGCTGGACCCGGCGCTGAGAAGACTGAAGAGCAGGCGTGAGGCATTTTTGCCGGACTTCCTCGGGGCGGGCTTAGGCTGCGGCTCGGAAGCCCGTTCGGAGATGAAGATAAAGGCGAACAATAAGCAGTGCAACGTCTTCGTATTTTTGAACGCAATGCTGTCATTAAGAACATCTGGAGATACGAAGATGCAAGTGAGCATGCGCAGCACTCGATAAGACTACATACCTAGCGACTCACATAGTCTTCCACCGTGATCATAAATCAAAACAGTAGTGCTACATCTGGAAACATAATTATCACCCGTCACATGTCCGGTCTGAGAGGGATGAGAAGTTCAAGGAAGAAAGGCCTGCGCCTGCATCTTCCACATGCGTGCATATCCTCCATCCATGGCGAGAAGCTGGTCGTGAGTGCCATGTTCTACGATGGTACTGTCTTTCATGTATCTATAGGCAATGGGTCACTGTCAGCGAGAAAAGGCGACACATGTAAAGAGACTGACAATATTAGGTCCGCGTGCCGGGTCAGATTTCCGAACCGATGGCTGGAGAAGATCATGGACTTGGTGTTACGCATGGTTCGCAACGTGTTGAAGAGTTCTGAAAAGGCACATCAGCACTCAGCACCGAACTTGACGCCCCGCACCCCACACCGGAACTTACTGTATTCAGCCTACGAATATTCTTAGGAGCGCCGAGCGAGCAATGCACAGGTTTGCTTACCTCGGGATCCAAACTGGCGGAAGGTTCGTCAAAAAGCAGCAACCCGATCCGGTCATGGCCGCCCATGGTACGCATGAGCGTCCGGGCCACGGCCACGCGCTGTGCCTGACCTCCAGAAAGCGCTGAGTCCTGCGAGTTAGCCACGTATCCGCGGAGCCTCGAGTAGTCGACAGGTTTGCCGAATAATTGCTTTGTTCCCTCCGGTAGAGATGAATAGACATCTGGTACCGGATGCTTGGAAAAGATGGGATGTTAAAACATGTTGACAGCGAAAGATGGCCTGGAAAATAGAGCATACCTGTAGATACGAGTCAAGTCCCTCTGGAAGACGATCTACAAAGTCCGAGACACCGCCTTGGAAAACCCTTGAGAAGGGAGGACAAAAATATAAGGAAGAGCACTGCGCACCTTGCTGCGCAGCGGCTTCAATCAAGTCATTGTCCTCCGTGTGCTCAACATTCCCCAGACGAATGTTGTCGCGGATCTTCAACATGCCTGAGTTGGCTATACTCCCGCAAGTTGGCGGACAACATACCGACAGCGGGAAAATTTCGAAATCTTGGAATAAGACCGAGATCGTATTCCGCAAGTCAGCGAGACGAAGTGTCTTGATGTCTCGCCCATCAATAAGGATCTGGCCGTCAGTCGCGTCGTGGAGTCGCGTGATGAGTTTGAGAATAGTGCTCTTTCCAGACCCGTTGAAGCCGACGAGAACGCAGAGCATGCCGCGCTCAACCTTGAACGACACATCTTTCAGCGCATACGCATCTGAACCGGGATATTTGAATGACACATTTCTACAGCTTCATTAGCAAGGTGCAGTGGCTGCCACAATGCGGCAAACGCGTACTTGAACTCGATGCTAATTCCACCCCTGGCCGTCTCCTGCGCGTTTTCAGGGTACGGCTCGGAGCCATCCACAACCTTGTTCTTGATGTTGACCAATTCGTAAAGTTGTTTGAGCGCCTCCAGACTTGTCGCTACGTGGTCGCCAGAGTATACGAGTTGCGTGGCCTGTATCGCAAAAGACTGCACTGATGATTGGATGACACTGAAGGAGGCCATCGTAAATGGCATAGATGCAGGGGTCCGAACGACTTGTAACATGAACACTATCTGCGCGCATGAAGTTTCGATCGGCAAATGATAGATAGCGAACGGACCTGTGGCAGTTGTTCGATGAGGCTCTTTGTCCATCTACCCAGGTTAAAAACGCGATCAAAACTGAGTTCTTCGTTGCGGGCCTGGTTGAAGTCCATAAGATTGTCTTCTCCAACGAGCTTGGCAGACGCATCGAACTCTTAGTAGTGGGATGAGCGTCCGCTTGACACGATCAGTACATACCTACCTGAATATATCCTGTCCTGCAAGTTCCCCGCAACGATCTCTTGCTTGTATTTTGCGTCGGTTCCCATGTTGCGCAAGCCGGCATAACGAATATAGTTGGGATCTATGCAGGTGGCAGCCCAAACTGGATCACGTGTTAGTTGCATGAGCTTTGTGCAAAGTTACACAGGTATCACTTGCCTTTCGAGTTGGAAATACGGCCTGGATTAGCGCTCCACCATTCCAGTATGGGTCCAACGAAGCTGACGAGTGCGAGAGGGATTGACTCCTTGTGGTTCCAAAGGAGAGCTACGAGTACGGCAAGAGATGAACCCAGCTTGACGAAGGTCATCAAAACTCTGATTATAGTGCTGATGATCCCCCAAGCCTGTTCGGCATTGCCTCGCCCATAGTGACTTTCCAGTTGTCTTGTGATTGCAGCATCGTTGTACGTTGGGACGTCAATTCGTAGATGTGCTGATATGCGCCCAATTAGCCAGAATCATGTAATTATGAATCACTGTTTCATACCGCGGAGGATGTGGCGCGTGAACTCAAGACGCAAGCGTTTCTGAATTGGAAGGCTACAGCGAGTGCTGAAGACGTTGTTCAGACGCATGATAACGCCGGCCGCGAAACGCCCAACAACAATATAAAAGAGGAGTCGTTCGTCCAGCGACCGTTCATCTATCGCGGTTTGGACCTGTGAGCGCCGTGATTAGCGACTTGCAGAGTCCGAACGGTAACGCGTACAATATTCAGCATCTGGCCAGACAACCAGACGCCCAAGGAAGGCAAGACCGCACTCAGCCAGCACGACACCAAATAAGCCACACAGAGCACAGGGCTGATGCTGACGAGCTGTCGAACGAGCCGCACGAGATATTGGATGTCCTGGAACGATTCTACGACGTGTACATAGGCCCCCATGCCTGGAATCTGCCATTCGCCGTATTCTGGAATTTCCTCGTACAGCATCCATACGCCGAGCCTCCGCGAGCGCACGCGTTTCTTGTCTTCGGGGTCGAATACGCCTTGTCGACGGGGAGCCCTGTAGAACCTCATCGGCCTTGCAGTAGCCATCATCATCCTGGGCGAGTGCGGTGAAGAAACGGACTGGTGAATGAAGGAAGGTGGTCAACCTGTGAGTGACGCCGCAGTCCGGCTCAAGTCCGGCTCCATCATACATAATCCAAGCGCTGGGTACATGCAAGCCGTTTTCTCCCTTCCTATCATATCGAAAGTCCTTCCATATCGTTGCTGAGGCCACACATACAGGCATTAACAGAAAGTGACACCGCTGGCAGCAGTGCGCACCATCTTGAGCTCTGACGCGAACCATCTTCCCATTACAAAGGCACATAAAAGTCAGATTACAGAGTGATGTCGACAGCCATACGAGAGATATGTTCATAGACATCGGGGCTCAACCGCTTCCCGCGTAACGCACCCGCGAAGCTCTGGATAGAGTTGGCCTTTTTACGGAGCAAAGTCAACCGCTACAAACACCGTCAATATGTCAATCTCGATAATGGTTTGCAAATGCTACGCACATGCGGGTCGGCACTGTTAGAGTACCGCATCGCGTCGCGTTGGGCTTTCAAGATCTCCATCATCATCTGCAAGAAGTACCCCAGGTTGCGCGAAATGGCGTCGTCTTGGTGGAGCAGTAACTCTCCTGCGCGCCGGATGGATGCCTGGTCGCCGGTCAGCGGCAGGATCTCCATCTGTTCCAGCAACTGCACACAGCACAACAATGGTCAACCCTTGCATGAAAAGCCAAGCGGCGGAAACACCCACCTCCAAAGCACGGTCATATCGTCCGTTATCCTTGCATTCGCGCGCCTCGCGCGCGTTGAGCAGCTTGAGCACGACAATGCGCTCCTTGCCGGCGGCGCGGTTCGTGCGCTCGTAGTGGCGCAGGATCTCCTTGGCGGTCGCCTCAAGGCGCATGTTCTCCTCAGTATTGGCCTCGGTGATGGTGTCGCCGAGGAAACGCGCGAGACACGCGACGACGGTCTCGTACGCGCCCGCGAGGTTGTACAGCTTGATCGCCTCATTCACGCGGCCCTCGCGCTCGGCCTCGGCCGCGGCGGGCAGCAGAATGTGCTCGTTGTACGCCTTCGCGTCCGGCAGCCGCAGGAGGCGCATGTACGACTCGATGGCGCCGCTCTAGCTTAACTTTAGCATCTGCCAGTCGCCACAGATCGTAGAGTGGGAATCGCAACGTACGATGCGTGTGCCGTCTGCTCTAAACCCGCCGACAATGATCTCCCACTTGGAGTCCGAGTCGAGGTTGACGACAATCCGGCGTGTCTGTTCCCAGGCGAGCTCCATCTGCTCCTTGCCGACTGTATCGCTCTGGTCCGTAGATAGGCATACACATGCAACATATTCCAACGCCTCCTTGGGGTCGCTCTGCATGATCGGCCGGATGTATCGCGCCACAAGCAGGCTGAGGTTCAACGA
This sequence comes from Auricularia sp. M12, assembly GCA_037042885.1. NCBI lineage: Eukaryota > Fungi > Basidiomycota > Agaricomycetes > Auriculariales > Auriculariaceae > Auricularia > Auricularia sp. M12. The sequence continues at coordinate 2,817,473 of CM073211.1, forward strand.
CGGCGGCGACACTGGGGATAGGACGACTGGAGAATAGATGTCAAAGCATACGCATCAGATGGCAAAGACTTAGTACTCACGAACGTCGCCCTCAGACGCCTCGAAGCGCTCCGGAACGCGCAGCAGCCCATGGTACGCCAGCGCAATTGCCAGATGCGTGGCCTCCACCTGAAACTCGGGCTTGTCGTTGAGCGCCGCAACAGCCTGCTCAAATGCACCGCACAGGAGCAGCACCCGTGCCCACATTCCGCGGTTGTTTGACTTGGGCGGTTCAAAGTACCGTTCACCGTAGCCAAGCACGACCTCGGTCAGATCCTTCAGCCCCAGCCCGTCCTCTTCGTCCGTCATTGCCAGCTGGAACCACATCCAATCCTCTATGCCGCCCGTGACGAACGGCACCGTACGTTTTGTCGGCTCCAACTTTCCGATGAGCTTGTAGAGCGCAAGCTTGTACGGGTCCGTCGTCGGCGAATGCAGGATATGCGAGTTGTACGCAGATAAGAGCCTGTCTCGCATAGCTTTCGGCAGCCTGCGCGGTGATAGTTAATACGGCCACGGCTGTAATAACACATTTACATACTTGCGTTCTGCCGACTCAGCCCACGCTTTCAGGTATGTCGTGAAGTTGCGCTCGCGCGCGTTGAGTAGATTGGCGTTCTCCTCGGCCTCAACGAGCGCCTCCTCGACCTTGCCCGTCCGGATGAGGTAGTACAATTTGGCCCACAATGGCGTATTGTTGAACACCTGCAATGATGAATGCACTCAGCGTCGTAAACAAAAATTCGCCTGGTGGCCAGTCACGCACCTCCAGCCGCTCATCCCACTTCCCGCCACTGTACATCCGCACCGTCACAAATGCGCGCACAAAATTTGCGGGGCTGGGGTCGCCGCCCAGCATGGCCTGCTGCGAGTGCGATTGGATAGTCTGCACCAGCACGTCCCAGTACTGTTGTTCGAGAGCCTCGCGTGCGCCGCGGGCAATCTGTACACGCAGCTGCACGGCGTCGCGCACCATGGACGGCTTGCCCGTACCGCTCAGTCCCGCCATCAGGTATGCCCGCGCAAACTTGCGCTCGAACATCGGCGTGTTGAGCATGTGCACGCCTGCGCGCGAGATGGCTTGCAGGCCGGGCGGTTCTTGTGTTATGTGCGAGAGGATGTTGAGCATGTCTATGAAAGGCGATTTCTGGATCAATGTTAGACAGTCCACCTCCAATGCACCGTCTGATATGTACACATACTTCATATATTTGTTGTGCTGCTTGCTTGAGTGCCTGCACAATGGGGAACGAGGAGCCGGTGAGTCGCATATTGTTGAGTTCGGCCACAACTCGGGTATATGCATTCATTTTTGCGCGCATTTGCAGGTTGGGCGTAAAGTGCATTGAGCGCTGCGATACGCATGAATATGATTTGAACAAGTTGACTTGTGAGCATGCCGTAGGCAAAAACAGGCCCAACGGTGGTCACAGCGGAACTCGTTGGGTCACTTGCAACACAATACGTGCAAGCAAAGCAGCTTGCAGAACACACACAGCATACCCATGAAGCAAGCAACACCAGCGAGTTCCGGCGTGGCCACCATTACGGCCCGCCCCGCCCAAGCGCAAACGAAACGACACATACCGAAGATGCCAGTCCCCGAACGCTCTGTCTGAGCTGCAGCGCGGAGCTAGGTTCACCCGGCGCCAGGCCACGCACGCCGAACTCGTCCAGGATGCGCTTCTTGCGGCCTTCCCAGTCGCGCCTTACGCGCTCCTCGAGGACGCGGTAGAACTCCGCCTGGGTGTCACGCCGGCCCTCCTCAATGCTGGAAAGGATAGACTGTTCGTGTGCATGCTTTAGAAATCCAGAGACGTCGGTGTCGCTGAGCGGCTGCAGCGGCTGGAAGATCGTGGAGGTGTTGAGGTTCGCGATCGAGTTGCCCAGCGTCGACGCGTCGACGTGCGCCTGAGCGAGCAGGTAGTTGCTGGCACGCGGTACAAGTCAGTTTATTGGTATTCAATCATCGTATTGGCATACACACGCTTTACTGCTCTCCGCGCCTTGTTGACGCGAAATGAGCCTGCGCGACTGGGCCTCGATTTGGTCCAGCGACAGGTTAATCGTGGGCAGATCTGGGCGCGACAATTGCGAAGTCAACGCCTTGGACGACGTCAATAGCGACGCCAAATCATTTTGCGACATAGCGGCGGTGGCGAGAAGAAAGGAGCACCGGAGACGCGCGGTACAAACTCAGCCAAATTCCAACCTCCCGCACTTCTTCGCGTTTCGCGCCAACATAGTGCTCCAGCTTGCAATCCAGAAAAGCGTTTTCCAATTTAATTCGCAAACTTTGGGCAAAAACATGAGCAAGACCGCGCGGAGCAAATTCATTTTCATTCGAAATTCGAGCTTCAAGAAGAACCGAGACGAGAGTTGAGACAGAAAAGAAGACGGCAAGATGGAGGACGGAAAGTAAGGCCTAAAAGGAAAAGAGGTCTCAAAAAACAGGGGAGGACGGACGAGAGGACTGAGATATAAGAGAGGAGAGGAGAGGAGAGAGAGGAGAGAGGGCCAGCCGTGCGTTAGTGACACAGGATGCGGAACCAGAGACGGAGATGATGCGAGTGACACGATAGGGATGAGAGCGACTGGATAGAGAGGAGAGGAATGAGGAGAGATGAGTGAGGACTGAGGAGAGGAGAGATGAATGCGGAATGAGGAGAGGATGATGACCAGATGAAAGAAGAACAGAGGATGGAGGAGATGACTGAGGAGTGAAAAGGCAATGAGAAAATTAGCGACACACTTTGGTTGGATTGAGCCGGAAAAGAGACGAGACGACGGAGGGCAACGAGACGTTCTTTGTGTGCACACGAGCAGCAAGAGGAGAGGAGAGGCGCAAAAAGAAAATGGGAGGAGATGAGACGACTATACGGGTCCAAAACGGCAGCATCGTGCTGGCAGCGACGTCGCGGCTGCCCACCACGAAGGCCAAAACTTGACGAGAAAACAGGCGGTCGTGTTCTTTGAGGAGCTTCAGATTTATTTACGATCGGGAATTTTGCTTGAGGGGGGCACTCAGGTCCTTGTGAAGCAGGCAGGGGTCGGCCGCTGCTGATTCGTCTACGCCTGGTGCTGCGCCTCTGGAGCCGGTTGCTGGCCGTAGTAGCCTGTCGCGCTGATCAATTTGTAGCCCGTGACGGGCGAGACAGGCTACATACCTCCCCAATATTGCGGCTGGTAGAAGGCGTTCGGGTCCTGGCTGCCCCACTGCGCTGCAGCAGTGGCGTCCGCTGGCGCCGCGGCAGCAAAAGCGCCGGGGGCACCGGGAGCGGCAGCAGCGCCGCCAGGGCTGAGGCTCGCGGCGCCGGCGGCCGCGGGAGCCCCCGATGCCTGAGCGCCAGGGAAAGCACCGTAGCCGCCGAAGCCGTACTGGCCGTACTGCGTTGGCTGGGGCATGCCGTACAGGGGCTGCGGAGGCTATGGTCAGTTAATCATCTTTCTGGCACAATAATAGCCGCAACGGCTCACCATGTTGCCGTAGGGTGCCACGCCCGCGGGGGAGGTCGGGCTCATGGCACCTGCTTCGCCCGACGCGCGGTCCTTGCCCCAAGAGCACTTGATGGGGCGGCCGTGCACGAGCTGGCCCTGGAGCTGGACGATGGCCAGCGCGGCGTGCTCGTGCGTGTCGAGCTTGACGAACGCGAAGCCACGGTCGGCCTGCATGCGGATCTCGGAGATGTAGCCGATGCCCTGGAAGAGCGGGATGAGGTCGGCCTGCGTCGTGTACGGGACGAGGTTGCCGACGTAGACCGTCGTGTTGTACGCTGGCGTCTGTGCGACGACCTGCTCAAACGACAGCGGCCCACCGCCGGGCGCAAAGTTGATCGATGCGGGCGCGCCGCCGGCGCCAGCCATCGGGGGCCCGCCCATACGCATGCCACCCATCCCGCCCATTGGAGGGCCGCCGCCGCCAGTCACGGGCGCGCCGCCCATGGTCTTCTGGTTGGCCCAGTTGACGCGGATGGCGCGCGAGCCGAGCCATTCGCCGTTCATGGTCGCAATGGCCTGCTCGGCGTCCGTCTTGTCGCGAAAAGCGAGGAAACCATAGCCGCGCGACTTGCCCGAGTTCATGTCCCACATTACGCGGGCGTCAGACAGCGTGCCGAACGCGCTGAACGCCTTGGCAAGCACCTCGTCGGTGACCTCAGGGGACAGATCGCCGACAAAGACATGGCAGTGGTCGGACGTGTCCTCCTTGTTCTGCGAGCCCTGGTACGCCCAGTTGACGCGAATTTCCGTGTCAAAGATCTTGCGGCCGTTGAGCGTCTGCAATGCCGTCTCGGCTGCGCGCATGTCCATGTACTCCACGAAGCCGTAGTTGAGCCCGCCGTGCTGGTAGTTGCGGTCGGGGATGATCTTGACGTGCTGGACTGGGCCCGCCACAGCGAAGATTTCGGTGAGCATGTACTCGGTCACCCTGGGCGACAGGTTTCCGACGTAAAGATGGGCCCTGCGCAACTGCGTGGCAGTCAGATTTTTTTCTGTTTTAAATAAGCTGAAAAAAGTCGGGCACGCACAGGACCGCCGTCAGGAGCAGCTCCAAAAGTGGCCATGATGCTGAATGAGACCTGGGCGGCAGGTGAGCGCGGGAAAGGGGGGCGCGCAGGGGCTGCTCACTGGGATATAGATACGGAGACAGCCGGATTCAGAGGGCAGAGAGGACGCGAGGCGAGAGACGATAGAAAAACAGACGAGACACGAAAGAGACGAGAGAGGAGACGAGGACCCAAACTCGACAGTGACTGCAGGAGAGCAAGCTACGGAGCGAGCCGTGCCCCATTCCCGGCCCGCCTTCTAATTAATTGCACAAACTCTGACTACGTAACTGACACACGTCCGATTCTCTTGTTTTTGTGTTCAGATTGCATTCAGACACGGCTTGGTACTACGACTGCTGCGACCAACTTCACTTCTGCTCCTTGGACACCGGCACGTTCAGCAGCACGTTCCCGCCCGAGCTCGGAAGCCACGTCACGTTGGGGTTGCCCGCCAGGCTCTGCACGATAGCCTTGCCCGCCTCTATCCTGCGAAGCGTGATGAACGCCTCGCCGGCCCTGTCGATGGCCTTCGAGATGGTCAGCGCGGCCTCGGCCTCGCCCTCCGCACGGATGACGGCAGCCTGCTTCTCCTGCTCGGCCTATCGCAGCGAAGGGAATGCACGTCAGCGCGGTCATCAAGAATGCAGCTTGCACACCTTTTCAACGATAAACTTCGCACGCTCCGCGTCTGCTGAAGTGAGCCGCGCTGCGAGCAAGAAGGCGCTCAAGGCACACCTTGCTGAGCAATTTGTTTCGCTTCGACGGCCTGCGAGTGGATGAGGAACGCGCCATCGTCTGTTTCATAGACACTGCACCTGAGTGAATTCCTGCACACGCACGCGAATTAGCATCAGGCCGGAGCTAGATAGCTTGCAGCTTACCTGGCCGAAGGTTAAGTGGGTGATGCTCACGTCCTCGAGCTTAATGTTGAACTCGCCCGCACGCTGCAGAAGGTCCTCACGGATGCGCGAAGAGACCTGCACATTATATAATGTGAGCTACAAGGCGTACCAGACGTTACGGAGCACGCACGACTTCACGCTGCGTGATGAGCTCGGCGGCGTCGAACTGTGCGACGATGCTCTTGAGGACCTCGTTGCCAATGGAGGGAAGCACACGCTCGTCGTAGTCCATGCCGAGCGTCTGGTAAATCCGGGGCAGGTGCTCGACGTCGGGGCGGGACATTACACGCAGCGTGATCGACACCATTTGCAGGTCCTTGCTGCCAGTCGTCGTCGAAATATTCTGCGAATACCAGAGCATAAATCGGTGCGACAGATTAATTTCCAAGATGATAGGTACGCACTCTGGGCTTGATGCGGACATCGTACAAAATTGCGCGCTGGAGCCAAGGGACCAGGAAATGCGTGCCTTCGCCGGTCGCCTGAAATCGAAGTTCACCCAGTCAAAAAGCAGTCCATATGAGCGATTAAGCATATCATAGGCATACCTTGTCCTTGACACCCTGAAACCTATCGAACATGACGGCCCTGTAGCCACCAGGAACATCATAAATGCTGGCTTGGCCCAGCGCGACCAAACCCGCTGCGGGCACTGCAGCAGAGCGTTAACCTTGATTACATGCAGGTCTGGATTCAACGCACCGATCCACCTTAGAAGACGAGCCTCCAGCGATGCGGCCATGGTAGGGAATGCAAACGCGAAGACGGCGGAGTTGGTCGACGCGCGGTCTCTCCGATTCTCGGCATCATGGAATTGGACCCATTCCAACTGGCAATTTGCTCGAAACTCGCCTGCCGAATTTCTGAAATGTATATGTACCGTTGCGCGTTATTTGAAGAATTTTTTGGTGAATCTGAAATGCTACAGGTGCTTCTAGTCAGTTGTAGGATCTTTACGCACCGGAACTGCTCAGAACACACAGTTGTGCATGACGGTGCATACTATCCAGAGGCACAACTTACCCACAGCACGACGTCCCGCAAGATGATCCAAAAACAACACCGCAAACGACAGCTGAATATTTGCTACAGAGAAACAACAGCGGCCTGCACATGGACTTGCACACGGGCGGGAATGGTTGTGCCCTTCGCGAAGTCTCATGTATACACCTCTACGCACACACGCACAGTACCGGTCAGTCCGAGGCCATCATGACGAGCTCTCCACCTCACCCGCCGCGCCGTCCCGCGCTGCTTCTCGCTCCTTGACGATGTCTGCGGGGGGATGAGCAAACCGTGCGTACGTGGACTGGATACAGGCGACATACCAAAGTAGGGATGGTCCTGGGCCTCGCGCGCGGTCAGCCGCTCCTGGTGGTCGTACCGCAAGAGCTTGTCAAGGAAGTCGATCGCCTCGTTGGAGATGTAGCGCTGGTTTTCGCTTGTGATGAAGCGGCTCCAGGGCTTCTTGGGGTAGCGGCCGAGCAGGTCGTCGAAGTGGCCGTCGAGCTCGATCTCGTACTTCTCGAGATACGTCCAGAACTCGTCCGTGCCAAGCACCTTGGTGATCTTGACGAGCTGGTCGTAGTTGTCGTGGCCGTGGAAGAACGGCTCCTTGCGGAAGATCATCGAGGCGAACATGCACCCGAGCGACCACATGTCCAGGCTGTAGTCGTATTCCTGGAAGTCGACGAGCAGCTCGGGGCCCTTGAAGTAGCGCGAGGCCACGCGCACGTTGTACTCCGTCTTTGGGTGGTAGAATTCGGCGAGACCCCAGTCGATGAGCCGCAGCTTGCGCTGCTCGTGGTCAATCATGACGTTGTGCGGTTTGACGTCTCGGTGCATGATGCCTTTCGAATGGCAAAAGTCGAGCGCCTGAAGACACAAAAAAAGTTGAGTTTTAGGATGATAATTTCAGAAGAAACGCGACACACTTTCAACAGCTCGAGCATGTAATACCGGACGTCGTAGTCGGTGAAGCGCGGGTAGAGGACTTTAAAGTCGACGTTGTGTATGTACTCGGTGATAAGACTCGGTATCTTGCTGGTCGAGTCGCGCACGACGTCCAGCAGGGCAATAATGTTAGGCCCGCCCGCGAGATTTTGCAAGATCTTAATTTCGCGCTTGATCTTCTTCTTCTTGACGGGCTTGAGCACCTTGATGATGCACTTTTCGTCGTTGACGATGTTGATGCCCTCGAACACCTGCTCGCCACCGCCCGTAAGCTCCAGCGTTGCCGATCGATGGCGCCGAACGCACCTCGGAGTACTTTCCCCGGCCGACCTTGCGCACGATTTCGTAGTGCTCCTGGCTGCCCCATTGCACCTGTAAATTGTCTGTCGCCGCCTCGTGTCAGCCGCGCCGCCCGCCAGCGCGCTGCAGTTACACACCGTAGTCGTACCAGCCCGGGCCCAAGCGCCCGTTCACGTCCGCATACACGCGCGCGACGGACGGGGATGTTGTCCTTCCTGGCGCCATCACTGAACGCCGTTCAAGACCAAGGTTGCGAGGAGCGGCGCCGAAACTGAAATGGCAGATTCCGGCTACTCCCGCTTCTTGCCCTTTGCTTTCGCACTTGAGCTGAACTCGACAATCTGAATGCTTTCGCTACCTGGCGCTGTGCAGGGTAGCAGTGGTGATGCTGGCTCCGCTAGGAAATTTTCGCTTAGTCTCTGTGCTTTCACGCGCACAACAAACTCGGCCGAAATGTCTGGGATTGGGACTGCAACTGCCGTGCGGTTGACAACAAGCTCACTGGAATTCATGACGGTACCTGTGGCTTCATTTTTATTGCGGTCGCGCGTGATGACTTTGCGGGCGGTCTCAAGCCAAGCGATCTTCGCCTTCGCAATTCTCGGCCACCAATTCTCCCGCTGCGCGCAGATTCTGGTTAGCTTTAATAACTTGTACCTGACGTGTCTGGGCCAGTCAATGTCTTGCGTTCCAACCGGGCACCTTCTTTTATTGGCTACATGGTGCTCAAATTTCTTTCCAACTGGTGCACCACGCAAGTCTACATTTTTAGCCGTCATAATTCGACACCGACATGCTGCGACGCACGATACAGCTCGGGAATTCTCTCAGAAGCGAAGACGCCGTTGCAGCCTCGGTTTCGGTACTCGCGTTCAACTGCCGGCGATAATAAACGACATACTTGATAGAGAGCATTCCCCCTCCTCCACATTTCACCTTGAACAACAGTATAGGACTTCGCCGCAATGCTCCATGGTTGCCCTCGACGTCTTACATCCGTTCGGGTGAAGAATAAACCAAGGTTTGGGCTTTCGCAGTCCTCTCATTTCCTACGGTAACCATCATGCAGACCGTTGTCCCGATGCGTCCCGGCTCCGTGTACCAGAAGAGGCCGCTCATCTGAATGGTCCTCTACTGAAGAAGGTGTGAAATACACATGCTATTTCCAGGTTTCCTTCCGTTGTTGGTCGGCAACATGCATATGTTCCATGCAAATGCTCCCACGTCCCCGCCCTCATTCCGCGCGCCCGTCGTTCTGATCGATGCCATTCAGTCGAGAGTTCGGCTGCTCTATCACGTCTCGAAGAAGTGACCGGACACATGCTGCCCTTCTTTTTCATGTCGAAGCGCCGTGTCAGCCAGCGACCTTTTTTGTTAACAGCTCCGCCCGCGACACAACGTGGACGGCGTCTGAGGCGCAAAACGCTAGCTGGCAAGGCGGACATCAGCATTCCTAAGTAATTTCGAACTAACTTCTGGCATGCAGGGTGTTCGATAATAAATAAATGTGAGGCGTGCAGTCCTGCGCTACACCCGGTCATTCCGTTCCTGCACCGTGCGCTCACAGCATTCTCAGACATGTTAGACCAGGTCCTGGCCCGCTGTGCAAGCGCCACTGGGCGCAGGAAGCGAATTAAAGGCGCACACGAGCAGAGCAAACACCGGATTGACCGAGGCGAGACTCGCGACCTGATTGGCTGATAAGAACTGACTGGTATCTCTCGCAGACAGTCACTGTCGGCGCTGGGGTGGACACCGATAGTACTGGCGCGCGGATCGTGCTGTGTTTCAGGCACCTTCAGGACAATTTCTGCGATGCGCACGACGGCGAGCACGGAGGAGGGTCATGGCGGCAAACTCCGGGGAGGACAGCGAGCGAGCACGGCGCGAGATTAGATATGATTTCACCGTTCCGCTCAGGGGATTTGCGGGTCTGCCGATCTTGTTATAAACGGAGCACGGTTGGGCCCGGAGCGTGCCAATCTGCCTGGTCCAGTCCGGTGCAAGTCCAAGCTCTGCTCCTATATCATCGCCCCCCTTCGCTCTTTGCCTCGCCCACTCTCAGTACTCGCACCCACCCCCCAGCCGCGACAATGCCCAACATCACCGAGGACGCGTCAGGCAATGTCGTCGTCTGGGACGCGGCCAACCAGAAGCAGCTCGTGTACAACATGGGCGACATCTCCTGGGTGCTCGCATCGACGGCGCTCGTCTGGATCATGGTTCCCGGCGTCGGCTTTTTCTACTCCGGCCTTCTCAGGCGCAAAAACGCTCTCTCTATGATCTACCTGAGCATGGCCACGCTGGGCGTTGTCTCCTTCCAGGTGCGTACAACCCGGCAGGGACCGTCGTAACGCGCTCACGGTTCCGTGACAGTGGTTCTTTTGGGGGTTCTCGCTCTCGTTCAGTGACACTGCAAGCAGCTTCATTGGCGATCTCAGTACGCGCCGCTTTCCCTGGAGGCTGACCGCCCCCTGTCTAACGCGTCGCGCAGAACACTTTGGCCTAATAGGGGTCATCGAGAAGCCCTCCGTGGGCAGCGACAAAATTCCCGCCGTCGTCTACTGCATCTACCAGCTGATGTTCGCGGCCATCACGTGAGGCGGTCTCTCTCCACTAGTCTGGACTGCTGTTGAACGTCAATTCATAGCCCCATGCTCGCTGCCGGCGCATTTGCGGAACGCGCCCGGCTCGGCCCCATCCTCGTCTGGGTCTTTATCTGGGCGTCCCTCGTCTACGACCCGATCGCGTGCTGGACATGGAACCCGCACGGCTGGTCGTTCAAGCTCGGCGTATACGACTTTGCGGGTGGTACGCCAGTCCATATCGCCAGCGGCACCGCCGCGCTCGCCATCTCCGTCTACCTGGGAAAACGTTCTGGATACGGCACAGAGCGGCTGTCGTACAAGCCCCAGAACACAAGCTACGTCGTCCTTGGTACCGTCTTCCTCTGGTTCGGCTGGTTCGGCTTCAACGGCGGCTCTGCGCTGTCCGCCAACCTCCGCGCCGCCCAGGCGTGTATCGTCACGAACCTCGCTGCGAGTGTCGGCGGCGTAACGTGGATGCTTTGGGTACGCGCGAACTATCACGTTCTCGTCGCGTCAGAGCGCATGGCTGATTAGACTTCGGGCACCGCTATGCAGGACTGGCGGCTGGAAAGGAAGTGGTCTGCCGTTGGCTTCTGCTCTGGTGCTATCGCTGGCCTCGTGGCTATCACTCCAGGAAGCGGCTTCGTCGGCGCCCGTACGCCCGGTTTCTCTCCATCCTGCGTGTTCCGCAAGCATGCTTATCTTAAATCGCCCTATAGCTGCCTCGGTGGCGTTTGGCGTCGCTGCAGGCACGTTCTGCAACTTTGCGACGCAGCTCAAGTACATGTTTGATTATGACGACTGTCTGGATGTGCGTATCTTCTCAGCAGAGCGGCGGCCCCGCCCTGACAGACGGTTGTCGATCGCAGATCTTTGCGGCGCATGCGGTCGGCGGCTTAGTCGGCAATGTGAGCTCTTGAAAGCCGGACTGCTCGCTTCGCGGACTCTGTTCTCACGGCCACGTTTTAGATCCTCACTGGATTCTTTGCACAGAAGAACGTGGCGGCATACGATGGCGTTGCCGATATCGCAGGCGGCTGGCTCGACCATAACTGGGGTGCGAATTTCGGAACTCATTCAGTGCTGGCAGATGGCTCATCTGTCTGCTAGTCCAAATTGGCTACCAACTCGCCAATTCCAGCGCGGGACTCCTCTATTCGTTCGTGACGACGGTGAGGATCCTTTGCCACACCCTTGCGGCACAGGGAAGCTGACATTGACGTTTCAATCGTTCAAGACCGCCATCCTCTGGGCGATGCATTTCATTCCTGGATTGCGCCTTCGTACCGATGAGAAGCGCGAGATTCTCGGAATGGACGACGCTGAAATGGGAGAATTTGCCGTACGTACCTCGTTGCATATCTCAGTCTATGGGTCGGTCTCTCAATATTTGTCCTGCAGTACGATTATGTGGCTGTCGAGAGCGACATGCCATACGCGCTCTCAGACCGCAGCATCTTCACGAAGCGATCCGACATCGACGAGCACGGCATGCCGACCATGTCGCACTCCGCCAGCGGAATGAGCGCGCACGAGTACCCGCCACGAGCTATGACGCGTTACTAGAGTGACAGTCGCCACCCCTTCGTTCGTTTCGTTTCGTTTCACGTCTCGACATTTATTGTGTTTTGTTAGGGCATTGTCTTTGTTGTATGACTAGATCATGACTGTCGTGTTTAGGTGATGTATGCGCACCTGCGTCGTGCTGCCCTATAAAGTACTTCTCCGGATTCCCCTCGATACTGTACCTTGCCATTGACTCGGAATAGCGTTGAGAGCTGTGTATCACGTGACGTCGCGAGTGAATGGTCGACTTGGGAGATGTGGAAGGGCAAGAAGTCTTCCGGAATTTGATTACTGCATGCAGGGTACCACTCGAAAATGCGGGTGCAAGGAGGATGATGCTGGATAATGGTCATTTGCGCTGGAACGACATGGAAGTGTCCGAGAAGTTATGGCTATTCGAGATCTTCCTCACGAGCCTCATGTAAATAAACTGCGCCTAAACGTTTAAACAATGGTCGGTACAAATGCAGCTGGTGTTGAATCTGTCAGGCGCTTTTGTTTCTCGGTGTTTGCCGAGGGGATGGTTCGATCGGAGCGTCCACCACCAAACGCTGCACTCGATGAGCAGGACGGGAGCGCCGGCCATAACCATGAAGGAAACGCAGGACTGTCTATAGCAAGTCTCCCCGACGAGATATTGCTTCTGATTTTTTCAGGTAATTACACCGTTCAAGCGATTGGCTGAATCGCCTTGCTAATTCTCATCTTTGCACCGTCTTTTCCAGATGCACAGACTGAGTCGTTCCGTCGGCATCACGGATTGAGCTCGCTGTCTCCCTACAAGGACCTTCTCTCATGTGGCTCTGTCTGTTGGTACTGGGCCCGTCTTGTGCCCAAGATCCTCTACCGCGACGTGCGCATCTCGGACCCCAACGTCGTTAGCACTGGAAATCCAACTGCCATCGAGAAGTTTTACAGGGCTTTGCTGCCTGTGCCAGGAGGTCTGTGCGTCGACAACCAGTTTAGGCATTTCGTGACTGTCATATCGCTGGACGTCTTTTCTGACGTGCACCCCCGTGTTGAGTACGCGTTCCGCATTCTCAGCCTCTGCGGGCACTTGCGCGCTGTATCTCTCCACGTGCACAAAGGCGGCAGCGGGGTGAACGAGTCCGCTCGGCCCCGTCACCGAGGTTGTGAGCCGCTTCCGCGCCGTGTGTCACACCTGCGTCTGAGCAGCGATCACAGCGCCGACCTAGGGATGCTTCTGTTCGACCTCCTGAGTGCCTGGCCACAACTCACGCATCTGGACGTCATTGGCTGCGATATCCTCAACGGCCCAGACACTGAAGCCGCTCATCTCGCGCAACTGCCACAATTGCAGCACCTACGCGCGTGTAGCGCGCATGGCTGGCTTATTCGGCTGCTAGCCCCGACGCTGGAGGACCAAACACTGAAATCTGCAGCGTGGAAGGTCACTTCTGACTATTCGCCAGAGGCCGAGCTGCTCTTGCTGCGCCTGCGGACGCTGTATCTGACGTTCGACGCGCCATACTCGATGAGGAACTGTGGCATTTCGGTAGTCCTGAGCCATCTCTCTTCGCTCCGCACGTTGATTCTCGGCTACTGCCTCCCCTGGTCCGGCGCGGACCTCGCGGACGGTGCACCCGAATGGTTAGAAGAAATTGGCATTCACTTTGCCGCTGGCTTGTGCATTGCCCCCACGGAGCTGAGAAAGCTGCTGAAGCAACGGCTCACCCGTGTCCGGTTGATCACGATTTATCTGCCCGCCTCGAAAACAGCCCCGGGGTGGAGGTCTGCGCAGACGGCGTATTGTGACCAGATTGCGGAATCGTGTTGCTTGCCTGTGAAGACGAGACCCGAGGTACGAGTTGATGAGCCGGGTGCTCGTAGAACTATTAACTGACGCTTCTGGCAGAGCGATCTCGATTTTCTGAATTTGTGAAGGTTTGGCATGTGTCCTGCTACTATCAGATATAATGAGATATGAAAGTGTTGCGGCAGCGTCGTGTATTCACACTATCAGGGTAGAGATAAGATGTACTTTAGTTGGGCAGGCAGCCTTCTTGTTCTCCATAAGACTCTGAAATCACAGCTCGTACCACGAGATGTCAAGTCCCTCGAGCTTCATGCTGTCCTTGAGCTTGAGCATCGTAGCTTGCAGGTCACTCTCTGACATCATGCGCCCATCCGAAGTCGGAGGTATTTGTAGCAGAAATTTATTGCTGCTCTGTGTGGGGTTGCTATCATCCCCCTCCTTGAGCGGGGTCATCACTGAAAGTCATGTCAGGACGAACACAGCTGAGAATCCGCTCACTTGGCCTGAATTCCGAAAATAGAGGCGCCTTCGGGGCCATCACCAGCTGCTCCCCACCGGCATAGTTGGTACACCTCTGCCCGTCGGTGGCCCAGGCGATGAGGCGATCGACGCGTTCGAGCGGGAACGCATTCGCCCGGCACGCGTCGGCGAACGCGTCGACGCGCATGGACGCGTCCAGCGCGGCGAAGGTGTACAGCTCCTGCAGCATGTCGCATATCTCCCTGTGCGGGAACGGCCCCGCGCGCGTCCAGTCGGCCCTCTGGCACGCCCGCGAGCAGTACAGCATGACGCGACACTTGCCGCAGCGCGAGAAGCCCGAGTCCAGCGCCTTGCCGCACGCGGGGCCGTTACAGTTTCTGTGCGTCGGGCGGTGCGAGAGGAAGTAGCGCAGGGCGTGGTACGGATCCTTCAGACCCTCGGACGAGTCGATCTCGCGCCCGTACGCCGGCGGGTCCGGGCACCCGAGCGCCGCGCGCTGCGCGGCAGACAGCGCGACCCAGAGGTGGCTCGCGAGCGTCGGCATCCAGCTGTAGTCGTCCTCCTCGTACAGGAGCATCACGACGGGGTGCAGCGCCTGGAAGAGCTCCGGCGCCGCGCAGCAGAAAAAGTCCGTTCTCTCGGAGGGCTGGTTGTCCGGCCCGAAGGCGATGATGTGCAGCATGTGCACCGAGCCCTCGCACGGCTGGAGACGTCGCCGTGCAATGGCGCGCTGTGCGGACGGGGCGACTGGCGGGGGGAGCTGCGCGAGCTCGGCGTTGAGCGCGGACATGCAGGCCGTGAGGCGCTGGATGGCAGCCGCTATGACGCGTGAGCGATTCGCGGGTTGAGAGAGCAGGGGAAAGACGATCGCGCGCTGCAGTGAGACCAGGTTGACAATGACGGCCTCCGCCAAGCAGTAGGCGCTCAGCCGGGCGACGAGCGCTGCGATAGTTTGTTCCGGCCCGTACGGAAAGAGCTGCTCAGCTGAGGTCGGCCAGCGTCCTCGTTTTCCCACGTTGCGGACCAACCGGCTTACACTGCCAGCATGGAGACACGAACAGGACATCTGGAATACAAGCCCGAACCAGGAGTCTGCGTCCGGGACATGGTGCTGAAGGTAGCCGACGGCGCCCGCGGGCTTGCATTTGGTGCACTGGTCGTTTGAGCGCGCGAGCAAAGCGGAGACAGAATTCTGGCGCTGAGCGGTCCAGTCCGCCGCCACAAATGCCATCAAGGCGTCCCAGAATGCATGGCATTTCGTCTGCAAGAGCCTGGTGAGGGAGTTGTTGGGCTCGATCTTCTTCGCAAAGAACACGAAGCACACTGGGCAGATCGAAGGAGCAAAGACAGGGTGTAAACCCGCGGCGTAGGATTCTGCAGACTGCAATTGGAAGCGCTCAGTCACTGAAGCCATTGGTGCGAGCAGCGGGTCGTCTATAGAGCGCGGGCTGTCACCAAGAGAGCGAGGAGGGATTAGAAGCAGTTAGACAATGCGAAACAGCTCGTCGTCCGGCACTCAGCGAGTGAGCTCGTGAAGCAACGGAGTCAAGCCGCGGGCGGCGGAGTTGAACCAGTTACTGCATGCGACTTGTGCGCCGAATCATCCCGATTTGTGCTGAAACTCCGTATCACCCAAGATGTGTGGATAATTTGTGCAGGTACGCGTGCCAATTGATGCGTTACCTTCATTTTCCAGCCTATTATGAGTGAAGTCAAAATCTACTAGGAGTGCACGCAGCAACTGTACAGTTTCAACAGACTCTAATTCACCAAAATAGCAGATCTAAGCTTAGCTTTGCACGCGGTTGGCAGGGCAAGGCCGTATTCCATGGCATTCGATGGAAGAAGGATCGAATGAATACCAAGGACTCAGAGCCCAGTCAGGAGGTGTCTGGTCAGAGCTCCTTAATCTCGCACGAAACTCCCGCAGACAGTCGTCCATGATCAAGCTTGCAAGGCACGCAAAGGCAGTTTTTATCTTGCCGCGTTTGCGGGGGTGGATTGCACACAATCTCAGTCTCACGTACGTAAACCGCGTCGAAGCGAGCCGATAATCGGGAGCCCAAATGCGGTCAGGGGGTGCACTTGCAGTTCTCAGGAGCGTGCATTACGATCTCAGTGCTAAGCAGCTCGGGTGATCTGGACTCTGTGAAAGTGCTGGAAAACGCGAGATAGGACTCTGCGGATAGCGCGATGGAGTGATGCACACGGGTTGATCACGGCCTCGAGGACGCAGGGCTTGTACAGTAATTGCCATCGATAGAGTATCGACCATCGATTACTGACCCATCAAGCACGAGGTTGGGTGCGGTCGAGCGATTATTGGACGGCGGGGGGTGAAGTGTGCGCGGGCCGCCTGGGGTCGACTGTATGCGTACCTTCTGGGCGTCGCGCTCCGCCGCTTCTGATCTCGTGAGCCCTGGCTCGCAGCACGCAGCCTAAGAAAACTCATGGCGGCCATGCGCCCGCGCTGGGGGTGCGGATGGAGCTTGACGCAAATAAAACCCCGAGAGATTGATGACTCCGCCGTTCGGAGTTGGCATAAAGCGACCGGTGAAAATTTTGAAGGCTCGCACCCCTTGCCCTCCTACCACTACCTTCCTTCTCGTCCCGCCCCAGTTGCCCTCCCAGGTGAGCATCCGCCCCGCATTGCCGCGCCTCCCAGCCTGCCCTGCGCGCCCCGGGGCTGCCTGTATGTCGGCGATAGAGCAGATCTATGCGCTCAGCGCTCATCTGCGCCGCATCCTGGCCCCGATGGCCCTGATCTCGCCTCCCTGCGCCCGCACCCGCTTCAGCTTGCTCACGATCTGCCAGATTTTTGTTTGATATAGAAAAATGGGCAAGGAAAAGACTCACGTTAACGTCGTCGGTCAGTTTTTTTTCTGCGCGCCGGAATCCGCTTTATCGCGCGCTCATCTGCATCGCCCCAGTCATCGGCCACGTCGACTCTGGCAAGTCCACCACGACCGGCCACTTGATCTACAAGTGCGGTGGCATCGATAAGCGTACCATCGAGAAGTTCGAGAAGGAGGCCGCTGAGCTCGGTAAGGGCTCGTTCAAGTACGGTGAGTCGCCCGGATATCACAGCACCTGAGCTCGTCCTCATCATCGGTATCGCAGCATGGGTGCTCGACAAGCTGAAGGCCGAGCGCGAGCGTGGCATCACCATCGACATCGCCCTGTGGAAGTTCGAGACGCCCAAGTACATGATCACCGTCATCGACGCCCCGGGCCACCGTGACTTCATCAAGAACATGATCACGGGCACCTCCCAGGCCGACTGCGCCATCCTCATCATCGCCGGCGGTACTGGTGAATTCGAGGCTGGTATCTCCAAGGATGGCCAGACCCGCGAGCACGCTCTCCTCGCCTTCACGCTCGGTGTGCGTCAGCTCATCGTCGCCGTCAACAAGATGGACACGACCAAGGCAAGTCCCAGATCCCCCCTACCGCAGCGTAGCCCGAGTCTAATGCGAGAGTCCAGTGGTCCGAGGATCGCTTCAACGAAATCGTTAAAGAGACGTCCATCTTCATCAAGAAGGTCGGCTACAACCCCAAGGCCGTCGCGTTCGTCCCCATCTCGGGCTGGCACGGTGACAACATGTTGGAGGAGTCCACCAAGTACGTTGCCAGTCGTGTCGCGCTGTGATTGATCGGAAAGCTTATCGCATCCGCTATAGCATGCCGTGGTACAAGGGCTGGACGAAGGAGACCAAGGCCGGTGTCGTCAAGGGCAAGACCCTCCTCGATGCCATCGATGCCATCGAGCCCCCGACTCGCCCGTCCGACAAGCCGCTCCGTCTGCCCCTGCAGGACGTCTACAAGATTGGCGGTATCGGCACGGTGCCCGTCGGCCGTGTGGAGACTGGTATCATCAAGGCTGGCATGATCGTGACCTTCGCTCCCACCAACGTGACGACTGAAGTCAAGTCGGTCGAAATGCACCACGAGCAGCTCGAGTCTGGCCAGCCCGGTGACAACGTCGGCTTCAACGTCAAGAACGTGTCGGTCAAGGATATCCGCCGTGGCAACGTCGCGTCCGACTCGAAGAACGACCCCGCCAAGGAGGCCGCTTCCTTCAACGCCCAGGTCATCGTCCTCTCGCACCCCGGTCAGATCTCCGCAGGTTACGCCCCCGTCCTCGATTGCCACACTGCCCACATTGCGTGCAAGTTCGCCGAGCTCATCGAGAAGATCGACCGTCGGTCGGGCAAGTCGATCGAGCAGTCGCCGAAGAGCATCAAGAACGGTGACGCCGCCATCGTCAAGATGGTGCCGTCCAAGCCGATGTGCGTGGAGAGCTACAACGAGTACCCGCCTCTTGGTCGCTTCGCCGTCCGTGACATGCGTCAAACCGTCGCTGTCGGCGTCATCAAGTCCGTCGAGAAGACCGACGGCAAGGGCGGCAAGGGTAAGCACCGTCGTCCTTCTTCTGTCCCCGCGTTCCTTTTTGCTCACTGTGTTTCCTTTGTGCAGTCACCAAGGCCGCCGAAAAGGCCAGCAAGAAGAAGTAGCTACCCTGGCCTCAATCGCGGACGAGGGTTCGGCTGTTCGCCGCCGGCCCGTTCGCGCTGCCTCGCGTTGCCGCTGTTGATGACCTCCCCTCCTTTGTCTCGTCTCTCATCAATCTGTCTGTTCTAACGAGCTTGTGTACGACTTACTTTCGGTGTGTCGCGAGGGGGTATCGAATACGAAGCTGTCTCGTTACGCGCTGAATATATTACGATGTTGTACTGCAGTCTGTCTTTCTTTCGAGTTCTCTGTGCGAGGGCAAAGTGACGTACTTGGGTCCATGAGGATGTTTGCACGGCTGGATCCGATGTGCTTGACTTTTGAGCATGTGCCACAATTCCCGACTTGGTCCGAAATCATCTTGCCTCTTGGTTTTGCTGTCTTTGTCGCAGACCTCCCTCTGCTCTTGCAATTAGCATGGACGACGCAGGCACGACGCACGACTGACCGCCTATTGCTTCAGCGTTGCTGGTGCACGTCGAGGGTAGCGCGTCTGAGCGCAGAACGGTAGAGCACGCTAGGCCCCGACTCCTGAGCATCAAACTCGACGCACGACAGCAGCTGCCCAGAAAGATGGCCTACCCCATGCGCGGACGTCGTCGTTTGATGACCTGGACGAGACGAGGTCGGCCATGCCGCTGCCAGGGCCAGGCGATACTACTTATGACTCGGAGCGTCAGCAAGATCAAGCTCGTAACTTAACGGGCGAGGGCGCTGACCTACACGACGCTGTATCCTGCGCAACGGCTCAGCCAGTCGAGTGCTCGTGTCCCGACGAGGTTCCGATCTGGTTGAATGTTGGGCGAGGCTGCTGGCGATAACGGGGGCTGCTGTCCACATACTGGCGACAACGAGGGCTGTAGTTCGCGGTGTAAGCTCGCGCGCTATCAGAATGGGCAACGGCTCTGAGTCCTGACGTACTGGATGCTGGACGACGTCACGGTCTTTGCGCGACATCTCCGGGCACGCAACACGACGTGTACCCGCTGGTAATGCAGTTCACGGCTTTTATTGGGCTGGTGGCGGACGCCGACGTTCGTCGACCTGGCGCCGGTTCCGATCTGGTTGGATATTGAACGAGGCTGCAGTCCACACGCCGGCGATAACGAGGGCTATGATTCGCGGTGTAAGCTTGCGTGTTGGCGGCGGCGGTGTTCACGTACTTGAAGCTGAGGAACACACTTGTCCTGCGCGCAATCATCCAGATTCGCCAGGTCCGAGACATTAAACTCGACGCAGGCCGCCTGGTGCCGAAGCTTACTGACGACGACGGCGTTCTATGACCTGTCCGAGGCACCAAACTCGCCGTAGGCTAGCTGGTACTGAAGCCCATGGTCGACCTTTGACTGCGGACGCCGAGACGCGACGAGGTCGACTCGAGTCCGGTTCCGATCTGATTTTACGTTGAAGGAAGCTGCTGTCCAAGCGCTGGTAATAACTAGGGCTACGGTTCGCTGCGTAAGCTCGCGCGTTGTGGGCAACGTTGCTGACGTACTGGACACTGGAGGATGCGACGAGTGCATCCAATGCCTTCCACCACTGGGTATACTCGGCTCAGCGCGTCTGATCGTGCTCTTCCCGCTGCTGGACGAAGCTCTGGTGCAGACATCTTAATTTTCCAGGCTGATTGATGGGTCTGGATGCTAGAGCTCGGGGTGAAGCTTGGCGTTGCGTGGGGCTCTGGTGCACCAGTTGGATCGTCCGTCTCTGCAGGGCTGCTACAGTCACGAAAGCAACGATATCAATGCCTGGCATACTCTCAGAAACGCGGCGCACAATATTGTACTGGCCTTACCTGTTCGGAGGTCGCGTTGACTCGGCATATCGTGCTCGTGCTCGCGATTCCGCATCCAACCTCGTCCCCGAGTCGATCTTGTCTGATCCTTAACGAATGCGTGCGATTTCTCTCTACTGGTCTGCCTGGCTGATGCTGCAGCGCCGGCCGCTTCGTGTTCATCGCGGAGGTCCATTGCCGAGCGGTTCCGAGAGCTGACTGTGTCATCTGGGCGCCGTGCGGGTCGAGCGCCTCCCGTCCGAACCGCAAATATGACTTTCCAGTGCGGTGGCCGCACGCTCTGGCGAGGCGACGGCAAGTGGTCAGCGTCGGCGTTCCACCGGATATTGCCTGCGTGCGTCAGCGCCGGTCTGGACGCGTGCCCCCACACTCGTCGAGTGACGCACCTTCGTTCGAGAAGCATCCCCTGCTATGTGGTGGCCATTGAGGCGCTGTCTCTGAGCCAACGGCGAGGCTCTGTGCCGGCCTCGGGCTCATGTGCGGTTGCAGGGATTTCAGTATGGCAAGGCGACGAGGTGTGAGGCATCCGCCCGGTCATCTGACCAGCAAAGTCAGCAAATTTATTGGACTTCGCTGCCCTATGCGTGTCTGTCTCCACGTACCCTGTGCTGCTGCCGCCGCCATCGCTGAGAGGCTGCAGTTCTCCACGCATCTCACCTCGTGTTGGAAGAGAGGGGTTCGGATAGCACCGGGGAGCGATCCTGTTGGTTGTAGGGGCTCTATCTCAGTCTTGGGTCATGGTAGACCTTGGTGCTGGCAGCGAAAGTGCTTTGGCACAGTTCTGAAGTCAGCTTCGAAATGACTCGGCTCCCAAGATCAGTGATTGGATCCGGGCGAAACGGTTGAGACCAAGCACGGCGTGTCAGTATACCAATGGCAGGCTGACCTTCCCTCCGACGACTCGCGGACCATGCGTCTCTTCTGTTCTCTCAGCCGCCGGCCCTCTTCGGCACCAGCTATCGTTGGCTGTAGCCACCGAGCCCGAGGTCATTGCAGCCAAACGTGACCCCATCTCAGGTTCATCTGCCAATTCTGCGGTCCCGGGGGGAGTCATGCTTCTGCCATTGGATGGAGGGGGTGAGTCACTGCGGTGTGCACGGGTGACTGCATGCTTGGGTATGGGGCCGGGCGCTAAACCCGCCTCGGCATAAAAGTCGGCGACTGTTACACACAAGCAAACAGCACCATCGTCCCTCTCTCTCACCCCTCCCGCATGTGAGTATTTTCCTCTTTTTCTGTCTCATTTTCCCGTGGGCGACGCCTTCGCGAGGTCAAGCTGCTCTGCCGTCCGATGGCAGGCAGTGACGGACACCCCGCGGGCTGCCTCCCTCTCTCTCTCTCTCGGATCAGCGCGCTGACTGCCGTCACAGACTCGCCGCGCTAGATCTACACCATGGGCAAGGAAAAGACTCACGTTAACGTCGTCGGTTAGTCTTCGTGCATCTGACCCTCGTCATCGACTCTAATCGCCCACAGTCATCGGCCATGTCGACTCCGGCAAGTCGACCACCACCGGACATCTGATCTACAAGTGCGGCGGTATCGACAAGCGTACCATCGAGAAATTCGAGAAGGAGGCCGCCGAACTTGGCAAGGGCTCCTTCAAGTACGGTACGCTATTGCTCGACGTATTCAGTAGGTCCGCGGAATTGATTGAAATTTGTTGATTCGCAGCATGGGTGCTCGACAAGCTCAAGGCAGAGCGTGAGCGCGGTATCACGATCGATATCGCCCTCTGGAAGTTCGAGACGCCGAAGTACATGATTACGGTCATCGACGCTCCCGGTCACCGCGACTTCATCAAAAACATGATCACTGGTACCTCCCAGGCCGACTGCGCGATTCTCATCATCGCCGGCGGTACTGGTGAGTTCGAGGCTGGTATCTCCCAGGATGGTCAGACTCGCGAGCACGCGCTCCTCGCATACACGCTCGGCGTTCGGCAGCTCATCGTCGCCGTCAACAAGATGGACACCACTAAGGTTCGTCCTCTGCCTCAGCGGTCTCGATAAAACTGAATTCTCCCTGCAGTGGTCTGAGGATCGGTTCAACGAAATCGTCAAGGAAACATCGATTTTCATCAAGAAGGTCGGCTACAACCCCAAGACAGTGGCTTTCGTCCCGATCTCGGGTTGGCACGGAGACAACATGCTTGAAGAGTCGTCCAAGTGCGTATCGATCTCTACACGGCTGGTGCCTTGTGTTGATTATATGCAGCATGCCGTGGTACAAGGGCTGGACGAAGGAGACCAAGGCTGGTGTCGTCAAGGGCAAGACGCTCCTCGACGCCATCGACTCTATCGAGCCGCCCGTTCGTCCCCACGACAAGCCCCTGCGTCTCCCGCTCCAGGACGTCTACAAGATCGGCGGTATCGGCACGGTGCCGGTTGGTCGTGTCGAGACTGGTATCATCAAGGCTGGCATGATCGTGACCTTCGCTCCCACCAACGTCACGACCGAAGTCAAGTCCGTGGAGATGCACCACGAGACCCTCGAGTCTGGCAAGCCGGGCGACAACGTCGGCTTCAACGTCAAGAACGTGTCAGTCAAGGACATTCGCCGCGGCAACGTTGCGTCCGACTCAAAGAACGACCCCGCTAAGGAGGCCGCCTCGTTCAACGCTCAGGTCATCGTCATTCAGCACCCCGGCCAGATCTCCGCGGGCTACTCCCCAGTCCTCGACTGCCACACGGCGCACATCGCGTGCAAGTTCGCCGAGCTCATCGAGAAGATCGACCGCCGAACTGGCAAGGCCACCGAGCAGTCGCCGAAGAGCATCAAGAACGGCGACTCCGCGATCGTCAAGATGGTGCCGTCCAAGCCGATGTGCGTCGAGACCTACAGCGAGTACCCGCCTCTTGGCCGCTTCGCCGTCCGCGACATGCGCCAGACCGTCGCTGTCGGTGTCATCAAGTCCGTTGAGAAGACCGACGGCAAGGGTGGTAAAGGTTAGCAACGTTTTGTCCCCATAAGCCCCCTGTCGCTGACGATGTCTGCAGTTACCAAGGCCGCGGAGAAGGCTACCAAGAAGAAGTAGCAGCTACACCGGGCGCACGCCTCGTTACGAACGATCAGACGTTTCGCTCCTGGTCTGCTGGCGTCGCCCACCAACTGTGATGATCTTCCCTTCTCTCGTCGCCCTCCACTACATGTTTCGTTGACTCTGTGCTGTCGATATTTCATACCAGGATATCGAATAGGAATCCGATTCGCTGCGTCCCATACACTCGTGATCCCCTGAGAGCTGAACCACTGGCATGCAGCGCGCGAAGTCACTTGAGTAAATCGTTAGATATCTGCACATGAAGCTCAACACCGAGCCGCTTACTATTCGTGATACCACGGCCCGGCGGTACAAAGCTATGGCGCATCGGTACAATCTTACAGCGTTTCCATTGAGCTGCTTTGCCCAGGGAGTCAAACTTCGTCGGCGTCTGCTATCACATCGACTAGGTATGGTACGCACATCTGATGCGTCATGAAGTGTGTGATTCAAGCTCTTCCAGCGCCCCGCCACAAACTTGAAGTGACATCAACAACGGGACACGACAGGCGCGGTTTAGCCTGTCGTCGTATCATGTGCGCGGGTGGAAAAGGTGTGTTATTCGTCCTCATGTCAATAAATGCGAAAGAAGCTCCAGACAGAAGCCATTTTGCCTCCGTGCCCATTGTGTTCGCCTAGTCACGACGGCCCGACGAGCCCAGCCGTATGACGAGTTCTCACCTGTCGCGCGCCCATAACATTGCTCATTAGGAGTATACAGAGCATCGGAACGCGTGGTGGCCAGCTCCCGGTTGGCTGGAGCACAATAGAGCCTGCCTGTCCGGGACGACGCGCGGACACGGACGCGGACGCGGACGTGGGCAGGACGGGACCGCGTGCCCCGCTGTCCTGGGCCGCTCCTGCCTCATTGCCGCTATATGAGCCAGAGCTCCAGCGGGCACGCGACGCCGTGCCCCGCCGACGCCGCGACCATGGGCGGACTGCACGCGATGCGCGATGGGATCGACCTCTGGCTCGCGTCGCTCCCGAAGTACTCGCTCGCGTTCCTCCCGCCGCCGGGCGCGCAGATGCCCGTCGTCCTCGCCGCCTCGGACTTCCCCTCGCTGGGGCACGGCGCCTTCGCCCTTCTTCTCACGGGGCCGTACACACTGCGCGTGGTTAACGGTACTAAGCCCTTTCATCTCCTCCCCCCTAGCCGAGTGATGACCGTTCGTCTCACAACTCACTTAATTGTTGTAGGCCCGCTCTCAAACGTGGTAACTCAGCTCGACATTGACCCTGAAGGCTACAACCACGGCGCATTCGGCCGCGGCGTCGTGATCGAGGCGCTCCGTATGCTCGTGCGTGTCGGCTCATCCTCAGGCCAGATGCTGGTGCGCCCAAACTTCGTTGCGAACCCCATCCTCGCGGGGAGCGTGCGTGAGATCGTGCTGCTTTATAAGAGTGCCAACAAGAGCCAAGAGCGTGTGAGCCACACCATGCACGCGTCAACCTTCCCTGCGCGCGAGGGATGGCGCCACTGAGAGCTTTACTATTTCTTTCCTCGATTTGCGTCCGCAGAGTGCTTCATCGCTCTCCTGTAGACGCTATGTTTCTACTTCGACCTTCGTTCTTTCTTATTTGAACTTCGCTCGTTCACCTTCGCTCTTCGCCGTTCATTTGCAACTTTGCCACACTGCCATTCGTTCCTCTACACTTCATGTGTCACGAATGTTACGACATACGACGACTGACCATGGAAATACATGACGTGATTTTACTTGCCAATATTGCTTGGCCGCGTTTATGAACGAGAATTTGTATCTTCTGCCGATCTCCCGAGCCTCTAGGATTAATCCGTAACCCATTCCACCGAGTATAACGACTATAGTCTCGGAATATCATTGCGGAATCCCCAGGACAAGGTCTCGCTCAACTTATCAACGCCATAGAAGTCTGTGAATGATGTTCGTCCTGCAGATTGAGCTGTGAATTTTTCATATTTGATTCATCAATCTCGCCCAGCTCTCTCCTCAAATTTACTGAGGCATTTAACCGAGAAGTAATTGTGGAATGAAGTTGGGGAGCTGTCTTCGACCTCGAAGTTGACACGCTTGACACGTCGGAAGGAAACCTTGTTGCGGGAGTCAGTCATCCGGCAAACTCCGACTGCTCACCTCCACCAACACCCTTCCTCAAGACCCAACCAACCCGGACCGGTGCGTGCACTGCTCGCCGCCGTTGTCGCGCGTCGCGCTGACTATCCGGGATATTCAGGCCATGTCCACCTTCTCGTCGAGCCCCGTTGTCATCGATGGCAAGGGCCACCTCCTTGGCCGGCTCGCGTCCATTATCGCAAAACAAATCCTTAATGGCCAGAAGATCACCGTCGTCCGCTGCGAGGAGATCAACATTAGCGGCTCGTTCTTCCGCAACAAGGTGCGCGTCGCCGTCGCCGTGACGTTCCGTGACCTGCGTGACTTATGCCTCACTCTGCAGCTCCGGTACCACAACTTCCTGCACAAGCGGCACATTGTGAACCCCAAGAAGTCGGGGCCGTTCCATCACCGCGCGCCGTCCAAAATCCTCTACCGCGCAGTCCGTGGCATGGTCCCCCACAAGACCGCGCGCGGTGCCGCTGCCCTCGAGCGCCTCAAGCTCTTCGAGGGTGTCCCCCCGCCGTACGACAGGAAGAAGCGTATGGTCGTCCCGGCTGCTCTCCGCGTGCTGCGCCTCAAGCCTGGCCGCAAGTACTGCACCGTGAAGGTGCGAGAATTTCGATTAGGTCGTAATTTCAGCGGCTGAAATGCCGCACCATATCTCAGCGTCTGTCCCACGAGGTTGGTTGGGGATACAAGGACGTCGTCGACCGCCTGGAGGAGAAGCGCAAGATCAAGGCGCAGGCCTTCCACGAGCGCAAGGTGAGCTCATACTCCCCACTCACCGTGCATTGGTTTACATTTCATCAGGTCGCGTCCATCAAGCTGCGTCAAAAGGCGATTGCGGAGAACGCATCGGCGAGCCTCACCGAGCTTGGGTACTAGATTGCGACGACCGCTATTGCCACCTATGCTGTATGACTCGACATGCGCTTTCTCCTGACAAAAGATCGAGTGTATGCATGCACCCCAGGCGACATCGCACTTCTTTCTTGAGCCGTTCGCTGCAGTTCTCCGCATTCTTTCTACTCGCCAAGAACCTGCAGCAGTACATACTTGGAACAAAGTTTCTGTCTCGACTTGCATGATCTCCGCTGTCCTACCGCACGCGTCAACAAAATCGAAGCAAGATCACTGGCTCTTCGAATCGCGCTGATGACTGCCTGAGCTGGTTCTCGTATGTCTGCGAATGTTTTGCCCCTTCAATGTCGACTCCGCTGTGTCGTGTTGACTTCATCGTGATCTGTCTGCGTCCGACAACGTCCTGCATGTCTACGGTCCTCGGCAATATGAGCGCAAGTCGCACTCATAACCTCACTGAGAACGCTACGCATTTCGCACAACATTGGTAGGCTGTGATCAGTGTCTAGGATCTTGGTTTGTGACTTCCAGTCTATCATCCACTTCGCACCCGAGGAGCAATAAAGCCGCAGCGGTCACCACTGGCAGGGATGAGAGAATATAGTCAAGAGTGAGGTTTGCTTTGCGCATTTTGCACTCGCAGGGGGCAACGTGTCAAACAAGAGAACGCGCTATGATATGACCGGCGCGTATTTATCCTTCGGAAACGTACATCGGTTGTACTTATTCCCCCACCTAACAGACGTGCTCGGGTTCGCTCACAGTCCCCACAGGGGCTCCAAGGTCGCGCGCGACGGTCCTATCGAAGACCTCGATCATGAGGCCGAACAGAGCGCGTGTGAGCGCCGCGTCCCAGCGCCCTTTGCTCGCCTCGTCGCGGATGAAGGCATGCTGGGCCTGGACCTCGACGAACTACGGTAAAGATCGAAGAAATGAGTACATCGGAATGCGAGTGCAGACAGTGGAATAGAGACGAACCGTGGACGTGACTCCAGCGTCCTCAAGCGCTGCCCGAATGGCATCGCGACCGGCACGTGGAACATGGGTGTCTTGTTTCCCGAAGATCATCTGCATTGGTACGGTGCAAAGTGTGTCAGAAAGTCAACGAATTTAATGGCCTGGACGGAAGCCGACAGGGGAAGAAACAATCTCACAAGGACTTCGCCTTTACCAGAAAGTTCTCCTTTCTTGACGCGGGCCAGAGAGTCATCACCGCCTTTGCCGAGCGTCGCGCTGTGGATGTCCGTAGCGAAGAAGCACACCGCAGCGCGCACGCGTGCATCAAAGGCCGTCTGTCGATGTACCGTCGGGTTAGCCACCAGATCAGCAGATTTTCAAGCGAGAACGAACCCGAAATGCTAGATGGCCGCCCAGGCACATGCCAGTGGTGGCAATTCTCCCGGTGCAGTTCGGAAGGCTCAAGAGCAGATCTTGAATTTTGGCGTCAGAGGCAGCGGGCGCCTTTTGGGATCTGGGGGCACACCGACTGAGAGTTTGGAATCCTCAAATAGAGATGAGCATATGAGTACAGCATTCAGGTCTCCTCTGGGACTTACTTCATCATAAGCTACTACGGTTTTCTCGACCTTCATACGAAATAATCATGAGCAAATACAATCACAAACTTTGCGGATGTAATGCACCTTGTATTTGTTCCCGCGATCCGTGCCTGTATCCTACTGGTCAGGACGAACCCTCATTCTTACTGGTCAGATGCGACTCCCCTTCAGTATCGTACGGGATGGCCTCGGGTCCTTGGAACTCGTGGAAGCTCGACGGGCACGCTGAAGATCGCATCAGCATCGACCACTCTACATGCACCCCAGTCCGCCCACCAACAACGTAGCCATGGCTTGCAATCTGTCCGGCAAACCTGCGCAGTCCGTTGTGAAGATGAAGGCGCAATATGAGTCGGAGTGACAGCTTGCCTTTCGACAGGCCCGGTCACTTGATAAATCTCACTGCATCAAATCTAAGTGGATATCCTGACGACGGCATGTTCAGTACTCACCTGAAAACGACAACGCCGGGGAATTTGGCGTTGGGGTAGCCAGGAACCGTGGGCGCGATGACATAGATGCGGATCGGTCCGCGCGCAGACTGCGTTTGCACGTCGTGGAAAGTCTTGGTGATGAGCATGCTGGGAGACGAGGGCTGCGCAGACTGCGGAACCAGTAACCTGTAGGTACAAGTTCGAGGGCTAGGCTCAGGCTGCCGCAGGCGATTGCCGATTGGAGCAATGCCGGGCACGCGGCACCATTTCGCATACGGGAGCTCACTGAACAAAGAGATCATGTGCTGGAAAAAAGGAAGTTGACCGTCTTGTATCCTCGTACGATGTGCGGGAGGGGCTGCTGCATTGCGACAGCGTCGACGCCGAAAGTGGAGAAACAGATGATGACTGATTAGATATGACTAGATTATCTGATTAGATGGCGTCAGCCCGCAGCCGACCCGCATTTAGTGACATGATCTCGCCGACGAATTTCACTTCCATGGGGTATATGGGATGTTGCACAGTATCCCCCACACATACACAATCGCAATGTCCCGCAGCGAATCGACCAACCTCTACGCGACGGAGCAGGACTGGCTTCGCTCCGAGGAGTACAGCGCACGCTTTACCCTCGCCACGCAGCCACAGTGCACGCACGATGCCGCCACGGCGAGCGTTGCTGAAGGTCTCCCCGATATGGCTACGTCCGCGCCGGAGGCCAAGTTCCTCAACTTGCTGGTGAAGTCGCATGGTGCGCGCAGGGTGCTCGAGATTGGCACACTCGGCGGCTACTCTGCCATCTGGATGGCGCTCGCGCTCCCCGCCGACGGCCAGCTCGTCTCGCTCGAGTTTCGCGAGAAACATGCGCAGGTGTGTATCTGTTTTCGAGAGCACTTTGTTCACTTACGGAGGACGTGTCCAGGTAGCGCGCAAGAACATCGAGAACGCTGGCCTTGCAGACAAAGTGCAAGTCATCGTAGGCCCAGCGCTCGAGAGCCTGGCGAAGCTGGACGCAGCAGAGCCCTTCGACCTTGTCTTCATCGACGCAGACAGCAAGAACGACCTCCCGTACTTCCTTGAGGCGAAGAGGCTCCTGCGCCCGCGCGGCGTCATCATCGTCGACAATATCATCCGCTACGGACTCACTGCCGACCCCGCGGCCAACGACGAGCAGACGCCCGGCGTCCGCGCGCTTCTCGAGCACATCCAGAGCGACAAGGACGTCGAGGCGACAGTCATCCAGACCATCGGTAGCCGCGGCTTCGACGGGTTCATGTACGCTGTCAAGCTGTAAACATGATAAGACTCGATACAAGACGCTGTTGGATTGGATTGGATGTAGTACACGACGAGGGGATACTGTACACAGCTAGTACAAGATGAATGGAATGTCGGTGGTGCGGTACCAGTTCTGTTCAGAAGACAACGTAGGCGGAGGCATAGCTGACGCTGGAGTCGTTGACATCGGCGCACTGGCTGCTCTGCTCGTACCGCACGAACTTGATCTCGTGGGATGCTCCGTCGAGCGTCTCCAATGCGGCAAGCAGGACGCCGATGGGGTGCCGCCCGCAAATGGTGTTGCGCGTGCGGCGAAGGTAGTCCATGAAGCGCGCGTGCTGTCTGCCTTCGATAACGCCGATGGCTTCCCGGTCTAGCGCCTCGATAGATTTGTGGATCGGGTGCGCTGGCGGGCGCGCGCCACGCGCCAATTTGGCAAGGGGACCTGGCGGTGGATTCGGATAGTGCAGCGTGTATTGGAAGCGGAGACCCCTTCGGTTGAGAGTGAGCACGATACAGAAAAGTCGAAGATAGGCGGGAGCATACCAATGGCAGAAGTCCGAGGACACGACTGTGAACGTGTCCGGCTGAGATAGGAATGGTGCAAGGAGGGCACCATACGACCGTTCGCCGTCAGTGTCTAGCGCGCCGACAAGAATGGGGACGATAACGATGTCGAGGCTATCGACGCCTAGTGAACATGATATCTAGCACGTTTTACGAGGGTTACACACCCTTCGAAAACCTTGCGAATATACGGTAGGTGCATCTCCATGCTATGTTCGTCCTCGTCCGTCGACCGGGACATGTCTTCGAACTTCCCAGTCGCACGCAGCTCCGCGACCGCTGAATAACCACTCGTGTCAGCGGCCGATTTAATATGGGCGTTGACATACTGGTCTTGTCAATTGGGAGGGCGCCGATCGGGGTGTCGTATGCGTCCAGAACGCTTAGTGCGCATCCGGGTAAATAGTAATGGTGCGAGGGTCCAAGGACGAAGACACGGCGGCTGGCAGTGGCGCATCCATGAGCCACAGGCTGTAGATAGGCTGCCAATGTGCTCACATGCCCGTCGTATCGATACACTTGTAAGCCCAGGCTGCTGCCGGCCCAGAATACGAGTATCCTGCATGGCTGGTATCTCTGTTACAAATAGAGCTCGTGGCGAGCAAATGAAGGCGTACGGTGCTATTATCGCCTTGCAGCCTGGGACGGGAGCACTCCCAGCCGACTCGAGCCAGGTCGAGAGCTGACCCTGGAGCTCATCGCCTGAGGATTCGATTAGCCTCGCCAGTGTTGGGACCGACAAAGCATATCAACTTGCGATTATTGGTGTACCATGATCCCGCGTGGGTTGCACGCCTGGTACGGGAGTGTGGGACGCTGTGAGGTATGCCCATAGAGAGCCACGGACCTTGTGGCCATCCCTGCACAGTGACCGACGCCGAGGGAATCGATCCTTCGGCTGCGTCCGGTGCCCAGCGCTTCCTTGCTCCCACCATTCAGTAAAATCAGAACCGCAATTTCTCAACGTCCATGGCGGACTAGAGCCCTCGCGACTTTCAATATGGCCATAGGACCGATAAAACCAGAACTGGCTGCATTCCATGGGTCTTTTCGCGCTCGCTCGTGCTGCAAGTTGCCAATCTTTCACTGCTGCTGCTGTACGTCGCGTTCTAAGCCTTTTTGATACTACTCAAGGCCCAGTCTACTGTTCAGATATCTGCGCATTTGGGAGATCTATGTTACAACTCCATTCACCACCATAGACAGCACTTGGTGCGCGTGTACGAAGAGCTCGTGCGACCGTGTCTGTGAGTCCTGTGGCGCGCTCTTGTTTCTAGCTAACGCGTCCAAGTGCGCAGAAAACACATTTTATCAAAGATAGAAATAATAACGCGACTCGCATCGCGTCTGTCCGCGTGCATTACAACGACAACGCACATATGCACATCTGGGATTATTTTTCAGCGCTAGGTATCGCGCCTCCCAACTACCAGAGCGAACATGTGCTAATGGCGCGTTTTCTCGGGCAGGTTACATCCTCGCACACCAGTCCAACGCCATGCAGCGTGACGCAGTGCGTTTGGTGCAATTACTGAGTCTCTACGCGTCTTGGACGCGTATCTCCGCCCGCGCTCTGGAGCTGAATCCGCCTACGGTTGTACAACTGCTCTGGACACCCTCGGCCATCGCGCTCGCGACGAGTGTCGTGCCTGGAAGAACCGATGTAGAAGAACTACGCGCCGCCCGCATGCAGGAATGGCCGCACTCGCACGCGCTGCCGCGACCGACGCCCGTGCAACGGGCGCACGCCGCGGCAGGCGTGTGTTATGTCGAGCCTTCTGCGGAGCTGTTCGGCACGCCTTGGGGACACTGCGGGGAAAGCGTGTCGTTTGCTTCGTACGTCTACGTCGTTCGCATGCCCAAATGAGCCTGATGCCGATTCTTCTGTTCTCTATGCGCATAATAGCATGTATAAAACGATGCAAAGCGAGACCCCGCTTGGTACGCTCGCGCTGAGCGTTAAAGCGATGACGACACAGCTGCCCGACGTGGGCGTTGCGCCCACCGAAGCGATCTGCGCGCTCCACCGCATACAGGACGTGGTCGAGGTGCTTCGCGTCGCCGGAGCTCTCCGCCCAATGTGCCTTAACTGCTCTCATTTGGCGCGCTCGGTCTCCGCCAATCTTGAAGACTTTGCAGTCTTGTTTTCTGACCCCCACTCACCTTTGGAATGATATTGCAGACAAAATTGCGAGCGACAGGTGCGTTTGGCTATCAAGTCGGAGATGGTTCGAACTAATGGCGAGCAGTGAATGGACCGCTGTCCAGAGGATTGGTCTGTTCCTTCCTAGCGGACCACTCACTCCCGTTATCCACTACAGGGCGTCGCGGCGCAAGCTCCAGGTACCATAACGAAATTTGGCCGTGAAGTCCTTGACTCATGTTAAGACAGATTTGCGTCGCCAATGCCATGTTACTGGAGGTACAGTTCTATCGGCAGAACGCCTGCATCGGTCGGACAGAGACGAATTGCCCCTTTGACTACCATTCTTGGTATCACAAGCTCTGTACGGTGACAACTTACGAGGATAAGTCCGCCATTGTGCCACGTACAACTCGTCGGCTTCACCACTCTCCAACTATTCCAGTCAACACTGTGCTTATAAACACCGTGGGGATCCCTACCAGCAGCTCTGTCCTTTACAAGAAGCCTCCAGCAATATCCCAGCCAAGCCTAATACAACCCGGATCTGGCAACTCTGTTTTTCTGCATTGCAAAATGACTTCGGTTGCCATGATGCTTCACTCCTCTTTTCAACTTGAACAGAGCCCTTCCTTCAACCAGTGCTGATACCGTTCAACAGCTATGTGTTTCAACTGTGCGCCTAGGCGCCTCGGTCTCGACAGTGCCTCCTCAGGGCCTACAGCATTACTATTAAGTTCTCACATTCAAGTCGGATCTGGAAATGCATTGGAAACAAAGGGAAGTCTGCCATGGCCGGCCCATTGGGGATCTCTGGAGCTTGCCCTGCACCAGCATTGGATGTGAGCCTAGACTGGACATGTGCTCCAGGGCTGAAAGTCTAGTATCAAAACTGTGTCAAGAAGTTCAAGTTGCTCAGAAGCGGAGATGTTTGCTGATCCTGCGGAGGGATTCGCATGTGGCAATGCAGGAGGCCAGGATGCGACGTGGTCGGACTTGAATGCAATGTTGAAGAAGGGGATAGACTACAGGCTGCAAGAAAGTCGGGAAGCACGTGGTGCGGGAGATTGACAGCGATGCACCAGCCCGGAATAGGCACAGGTGCATGAGAAGCGAGCCTGGGGTCAGTCTCAGGATCGTGGGCGGCCCAGACAATTCCGTGGGTATTGGAGAGTGAGGGGCAGTGGCGGATGTTGGAGGCAGGGATGCAATCCCTTGGCGCGCGGTGCGTGCCGAGTCAAGCCGTAGGGGTGCAAAAAAGCGGAGCATTGGTCCGCGTTCTGCATCTTTATCGCTTTCTTCATCTCGTCGCCGATGTCGACGGGTACAACGGACAGCGGGGTCAGCCTAGACTGGCACCTGCCGCCTAAGGAACGCGGCTTGGCCGCGCCTGGGCTCCTGTTCTTTGCGCCGGCGTCACACTCAGCCACCAGCTCGCGGCCAGCGTCTCCGATGTCGCACGCACGGTCCATATCGTCACCGCCGTCGCTCTCGATGTCTTCGCCGTCGCTGTCACCAGACCCGGAAGACGACCAGGAGCATCGGCGTGCCAGCAGCCCCCGGAGCGACGACGACAGCGAGGAGCCCGTCGTGCAAATTGCGCCCAGGCCGATGAGCCTGACCTACGGGATCAGTGCTGTTGGCAGGGGTTTCGACTGGCGCTGGTCGGATAATGGCAACAAAGACGGGCCTGGGACGACCCCACCAGCCAGGGAGGAGGATGCGCCAAATATTGATAGCCCGTCCTGGAGCTTGGGCTACAACGTTTCTGTGCTTTCTCGTCGCCCGGTCTCAACAACGCCTCCCCCGGTCACCCCGCCACCCACAGAGGCCCCAGAGCCCGCTATATCCGAGCCTCTTACGGACTCGCCGCCGTCTAACGCCGTGCCATTTCCATCAGTCGACGAGCCCCAGATTCAGCCTCCTCAGCCCCAGTCCACGCCGTCTAGCCCCCGACCACGGCGACGCGATTCCCAGAAGCGCATATCGCTTGTCGCTGGCAGGCTATCAATGATATCTATCCAGCCGCCACCCAGCCCGCCGCCGCGCACGTCCTCGCCGTCATTATTGTCACCGCGCCTCAATCGCTTCGGCTCCAACTCGTCGGCGCTTTCTATCATTTCGACAGGCCCTCCATCGCGTTCGGAAGAGACAAGCACGTTCAACGGTGTGCGCAGCATTGACCAGTTCGTCATCGAAGGCGAGGCAGGCCGCGGCGCGTACGGCGTCGTCAAACGCGCTCGGGAACGCCTACCCGACGGCACGCTTGGCCCACCTCTCATTCTCAAGCAAGTCGTCAAGTCACGCATTCTTGCGGACTGTTGGAAAAAGCACCCGCGCCTAGGCACGATCCCTATCGAGATCTATGTCATGTCTGCCATCTCCAACACGCCTTACACATTGCCCTGCCCTCGACGCCCCTGGGACCCACAACGGGCCTTTGTCACTGGCAAAGAGCCACCCCCAAGAACACCAGGAGAGGTGGTGCTCGGCCACCCAGGCATTTGCAAGCTCATCGACTTCTGGGAGGACCCGCACTTTTACTACCTCATGCTGCCCAACGCGCGCCCGACCACGCCGCCAAGCAAAGACACGCCCGGGGACCTGTTTGACCTCGTCGAAATCTATCCACACGGATTACCCCCTCATCTCATACGATCTTATCTCGGTCAGCTGGCAGACGCCATGGCGTTCCTGCACTCGAAAGGCATCGTGCACCGCGACATCAAGGACGAGAATGTTGTTCTCGGCGAGCCGGACGGAGTCTGTGTCCTCATCGACTTTGGCTCGTCCGGCGTCGTGCGCCGCGCCGGCTGGGACACGTTCAGCGGAACGTACGTCGTCCGCCCAGCGTGTCGGATGCCCAACTAACTCGACGGCAGGCTGGACTACGCCGCGCCGGAGATCCTCGAGGGCGCACGGTACATGGGCAAGGAACAGGACGTGTGGGCGTTCGGCGTCGTCGCGTTCGTCCTGCTCGTCGGTGAGTGCCCGTTCGCGTCGAAGGCGGAGGCACACGCAGGCCTCGGCCCGCCGTCGTCGCGCGCAACACCGCCGCCACCTGAGGCGGCGTTCCTCGACAGCGTCGGATCGCAGCAGCAGCAGCCGACCAAGTCAGGCCGCGCACTCGACGCGCGGTGTTCTGGGCTCGACGAGGCGCGGGGCGCACTGGACCGCGCGTTGGAGGGCCTCGAACCGGACGGTGGCGGCGCGCTGGGCGATGCTGCGGCCCTTGTGCGCGCGTGCTTGCAGGTGACGCCTTCCGAGCGGCCGACATTCGAAGACATCATGCGCTCGCGCTTCCTCAGCGGCGGCGCTGGCTGGTCGGACGAGTGGGTCCCCGGCTGGACCGACGCCGCTTCGAGTCCCGAAGAGCTGCTCTCGCCGCAGTTTCCCTGACGCGCTTTTCCCACACCCTGTCATCTTTATTACTCGCCAACCATCTCGCTCCATACACATCATCGCAATGTCGCAACGCATCCATTTCTCCTCGCTTCTGCTTTCTCTTCATCTCTGCCCCGCTGAATCAAAGAACTGAAGTCGCTTTACATTTATCGCCGTGTATAGACGTCCACTTGCAGCGAATGGATTTGTAGCATTTACCCCCAGCAATTCCTTTGCATTCGAAATATGTATGCGGCCTTTGCTGCTCTGTAACCTTCGATGTGTGTTGCATACAGTAATCTAGGACGGAGCACCATGGCATTTGAGTGTGCATTAGTTTATTCTTTCATTTGGAGACCCCGACTCGGAACCTACCATCTCTTCTTCGTCGACTTAGTGGCTGTCACAGCAGCCGAGCTGTTGCATCTCCAACTGCATATGCTTGATACCTGCCGCATGCTTAAAGCTCATAATTCTTGCTGCTCGTTTACTGCTAAATAACTGGATCCTGGAGGCGACACAGTATCCGTATTCGTATGAAGTTTGTACCGCCCCTCGGGCCTCGGCATCATCGCATACTGGCAGGCATCCTCCAGCAACAGTATTCACGCGTCTATATCCTAACCCCGCTCGAAGATCCAGGAAATTTACTAGAAACGCGTTTCCTTCTATCTAATCTCTGGAGCGCCCTCTCCCTGCTGTCTGATATCGCGCGCCGGGACTACGACCTGTTAGCCCTTCGTTTCGCCGTCTCGCTTGAGATCTTGGCTGCTGTCTGATGACGGTGCCACCATGTGCCCTGTGCTCGTGGCCTTGCTACGCACAAGCCCGGTCTCTGTCCGCCTTCGGAGATGCATGTAGGACCCCTGGGAGCAGTAACCATCCTGCATTCCTTCGTCAAATGCGTTGATAGCGTACCTGAAGTTTTCTGCGGGTGTCTGAGGCATGCACGATGCGACTAGACTCAGTGGACTTTGCATGGAGTAGCAGCAGAATATCCGGCGCAGGCTTTGTCATTGGGCATCCACCCCGTCGGCTGCACTTTCCCGGACGGGGTTCACACAAGCTTGCACCTTCTGTGCTGCGTCGTCACTATATCCCGGGCACTCGTCGGGCCCATCGCCCGTCGCCAATCAGAGACGCTGCGTGGTCGTCCAGCAGCGTACGAGGTGACATGCATTTCCCCGGGCGGGCGAGTGCAGCAGTATAAAGGATGGGTGGGGCACTCCTAGTCTCTACATCGGTTAACCAACAGGCAACGGTTCA
This sequence comes from Auricularia sp. M12, assembly GCA_037042885.1. Taxonomy (NCBI): domain Eukaryota; kingdom Fungi; phylum Basidiomycota; class Agaricomycetes; order Auriculariales; family Auriculariaceae; genus Auricularia; species Auricularia sp. M12. Next base: position 2,854,569 of record CM073211.1, read on the forward strand.
CAGGTTCACAGCAATGTTCCCCGCAGTCGCCCTCCTCTCTTTCGCCCTCGCTGCCGTCCGCGGCCAGCAGGTTGGCACGAACACGGCCGAGAGCCACCCCAAACTCACCTGGTCGCGGTGTACCGGCTCTGGCTGCACGCAGCAGAACGGTGAGCACTTCATGTTGCGAGGAAGCGCGCTTGCTGAGTTGCTGCAGGTGCCGTCGTCTTGGACTCTAACTGGCGCTGGCTGCACACCACCACCGGTTACACGAACTGCTACAACGGTACGGCATGCTGCTCGTCCTTGAGCTCCGAATTTTAACGCAGCCCACCACAGGGAACGCGTGGAACACGACTCTGTGCCCCGATGGCGCGACCTGCGCAAGCAACTGCGCGCTCGACGGCGCAGACTACTCCGGCACTTACGGCATTACTACCAGCGGCAATGCGCTCACGCTCAAGTTTGTGACGCAGGGCGCGCAGAAGAACATCGGTTCGCGTGTGTACCTCATGGCCAGCGACACTGAGTACGAGATGTTCAACCTCCTCAACTCCGAGTTCACCTTCGACGTCGACGTCTCCAACCTGCCATGCGGCCTCAACGGCGCCGTCTACTTCTCGGCCATGGACGCCGATGGTGGCATGTCCAAGTTCGCGACTAACAAGGCTGGTGCTAAGTACGGAACTGGTTACTGCGACTCGCAGTGCCCGCATGACATCAAGTTCATCAATGGCGAGGTGGGAAAATCGGGTGGCCTGCCTATGCCTCATGTTGACACGTTCTTCTAACCAGGCTAACGTCGCTGGCTGGACCCCGTCGCCGAGCGACAGCAACGCCGGATCTGGCACTGCTGGCGCTTGCTGCGCGGAGATGGATATCTGGGAGGCTAACAGCATCAGCGCTGCTGTATGTCATTCCAGTGGGCTCTATTCTGAACTAATGCTGACTTTGCCCAAGGTCACCCCTCACCCTTGCACGGGCACCGGACTTCAGAAGTGCAGCGGCGCCACCTGCGGTGACGGTGACGATCGTGCGACCGGTATCTGCGACAAGGACGGATGCGACTTCAACTCGTTCCGCATGGGTGACAAGACCTTCCTCGGCCCTGGCATGACCGTCGATACCACCAAGAAGATCACCGTCGTCACCCAGTTCCTGACCACCGGCAACTCGACTACTGGCCCGCTCACTGAAATCCGTCGCCTGTATGTCCAGAACGGCAACGTCATCCAGAACTCCAAGACCAACATCGCCGGAATGGCCACCTTCGACTCCATCACCGAGGACTTCTGCGACGCGCAGAAGGCCGCGTTCCAAGACACGCAGAGCTTCCAGAACCACGGTGGCCTGAAGCAGATGGGCGCCGCCATGGCGCAGGGCATGGTCCTTGTGCTCTCCGTCTGGGACGACCATGATGTCAACATGCTGTGGCTCGACTCGAGCTACCCGACCGACCAGGACCCCACCAAGCCCGGCATCGCTCGTGGCTCCTGCGCAACGACCTCCGGCCAGCCCACCGTCGTCGAGGCGAACGCCGCCAACATCCAGGTCACGTACTCCAACATCCGCTTCGGCTCCATCGGCTCGACCTACACTGGCGCCGCGGCTAGCCCCGCGCCCCCGACGTCGACCTCCTCCACTGGCAACACCGGCACGACCACCTCGTCTGCTCCTCAGGCAACTCAGACCAAGTTCGGACAATGCGGCGGTACTGGCTTCACGTGAGTATCTTTGTCGTCTTTTGTGAAGTCCCCTAGCTGACCGGAGCTATAAAGTGGCCCCACGGTCTGCGCTGCCGGGTCGACTTGCAAGGCGGTCTCTCCGCCGTACTACAGCCAGTGCTTGTAAACGTACCAAGTGCCAGCATGGGCATGCGTAGCATGCCCTGTCAATATTTTCCTGCATACATAGTATCTAATCTGCTCTAGGAGCCATGAAATTTGAAATACTATATTGGCATTTTCACGAATAGCGCGTTCAAGAAATTGGTCGAGGGGAACAATTGTCCAATTCGTCTTACTTCGAAAGTCCGCATTCGCTCCTTATCCTCTCACCTCCCAAATGGGATGAGCGCGTCCGCCGCTAGTGGTTTGTTCCCTATATCCCAATTATATAGGCAGCATCTCGAAACTCTGGTCGCGAACACCCTCCCTGATTCTCTGGCTCGTAGGCTTCCAACCGGATTGGCACAAAACTGCTATAGGAATATCCCTGGTCAGGATCTTGCAATCTACTCCGCTCAGCCATCTGCGTGCGCTTTCATTCTTCGAAAGCGTCCCTACTAGTCTTATATCTGCGATCCTCTCTCGCACACAGCAGCTCGATACGTTTGAAGTTGGGGCCCTTTCATGGAGCCGTCTGATGGTGGTGACTGGGCTGCGGGCCCTTTGGACCTGTATTTGCGGCCTTTCCGCGCCTTGAGCTCTTGATGCTTGTCGACGTCAAACCCGACCTCCCTCGCTGGCTTTCGGACGTATGGACTGGTCTCCGCCAGTCCAGGGAGAACGCGGGCCTGGCTTTGTACCGGCCGTTCGTCACCCCCGCGCAATCACCTTCATGCATCCGTCCGACGTGGGATCTCAGCCAGAGCATGCGCTCAATGAGTTACGATCTGCCTACCGGGCGAAACGCATTCGGATTATGAATGTCGTTGACTCTACAGCCGGGATCGCTTGTAGGGGTTGGCTGGGCTGGGCAAGCAACGCGCTTGACTTGCCCTTCGCATGACCCTCCACCATCACCGCCGGTCCGGGTTTATCGATTTTTTTTCCGACATAGTACGCGGAGGTTGATAACCTGTGATTCAACCACTTTATATGGATTTACTTCCTCGCAGCGAGCCGACACCGAGTGCAATGAACAAAATTTACTATATCCAATATTCGAATTACGTGCACAGCAGTTCCGGGCATCTGGATAATACTTGCGTACGATATAATCCTCAAGGCCCGCCTCTCTTTCATCGCTTCCGGAAGACGATGTTCGCATTGAGTGGCGTAATGGTGGTGGCAACGTCGTACGCGAGCAGGTGAGCCATCTTCTCCTGCATCGTCTTGCCCTCGAGCTCAGGCGGCGGAAGCAGCTCGTAGTGCGCGACGATGCGCGAGAGAATGCAAACGCTTTCGGCCATGGCGAAATGCATCCCAAGACAGGCGCGCGGGCCTGCGGCAAAGGGGTAGACTGTTGGACGGCGAATTAATGATCTACAGCAGAGCAAGGAGATGTCAGGCAACCCACAAGCCTCTCGCGGCCATTTGTGTTCCTCCGTGTCGAGGAAGCGTGCCGGCCGAAAGGCCTCAGCGTCTGCACCCCAGTATAATGCTGCGACGCCGTGTCAGTTGCTGCTCCGTGACCGGCCAATACGACCCGGAGAAGCTCACTGTTCATGTGGATTGCGCGGATGTCGAGGATGACGACGCTGTCGCTCGGAGCGACGAACTCGCCGCGCGCGCGACTATCGAGCGTCCTATACGGCAGCACCGCGTCCTTTTGCACGATCTTCCATAGTCGCGGGACAGCCGGGTAGTGGCGGAGCGTTTCCCTGAACACGGCTTTGGAAAATCTCTGCCCGCACGCCGTTACTAGGTGGATAAAATAAATGAGCAAAGAAGGGCTCACTAGTCGTGGGTAGTCGTCGCTGTATGACTACAAAACGTGAGTAAAAGCATAGCGTATGTACGAAGATTGTGCTAGTACCGTAGAAGCATCCGAGGTTGGCTTGCCGGTTGGCCATACTTGCATGGCCTCGGCGCGGAGTTCCTCTTGAACATCGGGGTATAGTGCCAGAAGGACGAGGGCAAATGCGAGCGTGTGAGCGCTGGTTTCTGTGAGAACAATAGTCAATACCCGAGCGAGGAAGTCACTCGTCACGTCGACGTACCGTGACCCGCAAGAAGGAAAATCTGAGTGGGGTGAAATTTCAACTACGAGATACTTAATGAACCTATACGCACAAACATATTGGAAATGAGTTCATCGTCCGAGAGGGTTTCGCCTTCCGTCTCCTTGTTAGCTTCAATGAGGCGTCTGAACAGATCAGCGCCGAGTCCCTCCTTAGCGTCTGCGCTGCGTGCGTCGTCCACCATCGCCAAGAGGTGCTTTCTGAGTTCCTCAAAGGCGAGCGCCACCTTCGACATGGACGAGGGAACTATCCAAGTGGGAAGTTCATTTACCCACGCAGGGGTGACGGCGTAGACGAATATACCGCCCAACGCGTCCAGGAGTGCTCGGCGGAACGGCAGCTTGTAGCCTGGCGGACATTGGCGTTCGTCCTCAGCATCGATCCAAGTGATGGACTGCCCGAAGCCAGCGGAAGTGATGATGAGGAATGTTACGGTAGTTGTGAGGTTCCCGACGTCGACCCGCGCACCCGAGTCTGAGGCGACTGGCAGCCGCGCATCGAAGTCGTCAAACACCTCGTCGAGAATCCGCAGAGCTTCTTTCCATGCCAAAACGTTGTTCGTCTGCCCTTTTCAGAAAGGTAATAAGGGAGTAGAATGCTCAGGGCGCACCTCGCCGAAAGCACCTCGCACAATGCTGCGGTGCCGTTTCCAAAGTTCAGTTTCACTGGCCACGACGTTTCTGCCGCCGTAGATGCTGACCACCTTGTACTTTGGGCGCGTAAACTGTGAAAATCTATGTGGCTTAATGCAGCACCCACCGCTTCGAGGTCCTTCAGGAAGTTGAACGTCCTATCCGACATGACTTGCGCTATCGCCTCCGCGTCCGAGGTCCAGTATCCCAGCCTGCCATTCGACAAGGCCACAGTCGTAATGAGAGTGCTTCTCAGCTTTGCGTATGCTGCACGATGCGAGGCATTTCGATGATGAATAAAGACGCAGGAGATCTGCAGGCAACCATTGCGTACGAGAGAACTGCGTCCACCAATCGCCGACGCTGCAAAGTCGTAGAACGTGAGCGCGTTTCCCAAATGGCTTAGACTACACGCACCATCCAAAATACGGAATCCATCTGGCGAGCAGAATGGTAATGGGGTCAATAGGGTCGAAGAGCAGTAACTGTCGGCCTGGAAGTCGTCTGAACAGTTCTTCCTGTCAGAGCCTGGGCACAAAAGACGCTTTAAAAGGTGCACGCACCCCAGCCGCCGATATGCGCGCCAGACCTGGGACACCTTGTACACCGCGGCACACCCGGCTGCCGCCAGGGCGTACTGCTTCAGGGTGGAAGGCATGTCGCACGCTCTGAGGCCGTGGCATGCGCGCATCAGTCCGGTCTAAATACTTGTAGCATGGCGTGGACGAGGTGATAATCGGGGGTTATGAATTGCTGATAGGAAGATCAGTGCCCTGGACTCTTCCGCATCACTCATTGAAGCAAGTGGACGGAGAGAATCAGGTTTGCACTTACTGAGTTACTCGAAGACACATGGCCAGCAGTACATCTAGCGGACCTGGGACAGTGTCTCTCTAAAGGTTAGGTCCAGAAATCATCACATTGAGTTTTATCGTAGTCGATGAACGATTCTGCATGTCCGATTCTGCATCGTTCGCCTTATTCGCCTAAGAGTATCTACTTGCCATCGGTAATCTCAACAGAGTGCTCCCAAACCTTCTCTATGACTTCGTCATTGAGGTGCTTATTCCGTGGGACGTCGTCTCCCTTATTGTTCCGATAGTGCGCGCCGGTGGCGAGCTTGGGATCGAAAAGCGAGTATACCATGTTCTCGCCGGCAGTTTGCACGGAAGTCAGGAATGGCCGCATCATGACAGCAAGCCCGTTGCCTATGTGCCTCACGCCGAACGGAAGAGATCTGAACAGCCCCGTGTCAACGCCGCCAGGATATGCATGCGTGAAGGATACTGTTGGGTAGCGCTTTGCGAAAGCCTGAAATGCGATATGATCAGACTTTCGGAACTCAGAAGAATTAGAATGGATGCGGCTTACGGCGACGGCAGCGTCGTTGTAGGTGGCACCAGTCCTACCTGCCTGGAAGAGGCTATAATGATTCTTGAGCGTCATGTCGTTCAGGTTGACAGGGCCTCCGAGTATTGAGTCCAGGATTGTCATTACGCGCGCAGGTTCTCCCGCCGCTGCCGCTTTCTCCAGCAATGGCGTGAGCTCGCGCGCGAACTTGAAGCGCGAATAATGGTGAACAGCAAGCTGTGAAAGACCTCAGTGGGCTGTCAATTACTTAAGCAACCCTTGTAAACCTTGTAATCAACACCGTCTTCAGTGGGTGTGAAGCCCGCCATAGACATCAGTCCCGCAGAGAGGACGAGGTAGTTTATCTTGCCCAGTCGTCGGCTGAGATCGCGCGTGACGACGCCGACGTTCTGCATCCTCGAGACGTCGCATTGCACGAATTCGAACTTGCCACCGTTGACCGGCGGGGGCAATGCTGCAATTATTCCGTCTGCTGCGGCCTTGTTGCGGCCGATGAGGATGAGGTGTGCGTCCCCCTGGGTGTATTTCGCTAGCGCCTCCGCGACACCGCGTCCGATGCCGCTCGTGCCACCAACGAGGACTGCGACAGGCTGGATGGTCGTCGGCGCATTCCTAACGTTTTCCGCGAGGACGATGGGGAATGAAGGCATAGTGGCTTCAAGGAAGAGTTTGTCAGTGACGAGGCTCTCGAGATTCGTGTTCAACGGCAGGTGACCTAGGGCGTGCTTAGTCAGCACATGAAAGGATCACGTGGTATGATAGCCACCTTTAGTCAACTCTCCCTCTGGGTGCGCGTTCATTGTCGTTGCCCAGTGCCACGAGCATGCAGGGTTGACCAGCGTCGGATTTAATGGCAAGTTCAACCGAACCTCCGGGAAATTCCGTTCTCATTCCAACCTGTCCGATGTCGATCCGGGAGCCCAAGACCAAGTCTGCGAGCGTCAGCCTGACCCGCACAATGGGCAAGGCCCTGGCCGACGTTCTGAATAACAAGCCAGCGAGCGCAACGACGAGCAGAGCCTCAGGAATCGTCCCGCCGTCTGAGTTCGGCGGCGCCCCGACCAAATCGTCGAGCCTCAGGCGGCTGAGCCTTCAGCCAGGCTCGAAGACAGCTGCCAGCAATGCTTTGGGCATTGGGTCTCCGCCGGGCGGCCAGGGACCCTCAGGCCGTGTCTCCCGCTCGTCGTCGACGCCTACGCTGGACAAGAAGCTGGCCACGCTGCCAGAGGAGCCCGCGAAACCTCCAGCGCCGACAAAGGCGAAGGGAAGGCTCTCCAAGAGCCCCAAGCCTAGCGTCATGCACCAGCCCAGCGCCCTGCCGAAATACAAGCCCAAGATCTCGTCGCTGGTCTCGACGGCGCCGGCGAAGGTGCCGCCGTCTCCCGTCAGGCTGGGCACGCGCAAGCGGCGCCAGAGCGAGGACTCCAGCAGCGCGACCCTATCCTCGGGGTCGGCCACGGCGAATGAAGCCGCAAAGGAGTCTCTGTCGCCACCCGCCAAACCACCCGCCGCACGCCCTGTGAGCCCGTTGCCGAAACGTGCCAGCAAACCGCCCGCAAAGGCTGCTCCCTCGCCCAAAGCCTCGCCTTCAACGTCGTCGCTTGCCAAAGAGAACGCGGACTCGAAGATTAGACGGGTCTCCGCTCAAGAAGGTGGCTCGCCACACACCGTCTCTCCCACGACTTTCTCCCGCAGTCTCCGTTCGACCGCCGTCAACGAACAGTTCTCCAGCCAAGACTCCGTCGAAGGCTCCGTCAAAAACACCACTCAAGAAGAAGAAATCCATCGCAGACACCGTCGCCTCACCCAATTCCGCAAATGACTCTCAAGAAGTCTCGTTCATGCTCAACGACGTCGTGTCGCCGACGCAGCCCACGCCCGCGCTGCCGCGTCTGCGCCCGCCACTGCCGCGCACGCCAGGCTCTATCGGCGGCCTGCCAGGGCGCAACAGGCTGTCTTACGCTTCGCCGCTTGGGACGCGCGGGTCGATCCTGAGCTGGGAGGACATGTCGCGCTCGTTCGGCGCGAACGTGGACGAGCTCGGCACGTTCCTGACGGACGTCTCCGCGCCGTTCACGCCGCGCGACCGCACGGTGTCGGTCGCGTTCAGCGACGCGAGTATGACCGGTATGAGCGACGCGTGGGGCTCGCCGCGCACGTCCGGCATCGGCCTCAGCATCTCGCAGTGTTCCCGTCCCCGCCCTCGGAGCTTGTACATACCCGCAGACCAATATACGTCTTTTGCCCCGCTTCTTGAGTCGGCAAACGCGCCCAGAGCCTGGCTTGAATTCGGTGTTAAGGCCTCCGTGCACGACGATCGAGCAAACAAATTCCTCGACGTGAAAACTGAATTTGTTTCGCAAGTCCAAACTGTTCAGACCGCAAAACTGCGTGGTTTCGTTTCAGGTTGCTTCTATTTCCGTGCCCCCGCGCCCACTTCTGGGGGCGCAGGGGCACGGCCGTTGCGGCTAAGGTACAGACAGGTACATGCACGGAAATGCGCCGGGAACTCGGCCACTCCCTCCTCCAGCGTGAGTCTCACTGCCAGCATGTCTCCATCGGCGCCTAATGACAGGTCAGCGCTGAACAAAGTCTGGGGTTGCACTCACCGTTGCACTCGCAGAGACAATCCACGCCGATTCTTGCGCGGCCGGTGAGCAGAAACAACGTGTATTGACGAGAAATGCTATCTACAGTGGGCGCCTATTTACAACTGCTGCATGGGCGCTTATTTCAACTGTGCGACGACAAGTCCTGCGCGACGCTCAGGGTGTGCGGGGTAGGCAAAGACGGAAGCGCTGGCGGCGCCGCGTTCTTTGTCTGCATCTTGTCGCGGTGAGACGTGCGCAGGAATGTTTCCTGGCGCGAGCGCGCCGGCGGCCGTGGCAAAGCCGTCGTGTGCGCAGCCGTTCGCCGCTGAGATCGCCCTCCGCTGAGAACGCGCCAAACGAGCGCGGGATTGCGTCCTGGAGCGCCGGTGACGAGTTCGCGATCGAGGACGGAAACCGCGACGAAGGCGTATCGTGCTTGACCGACGCAGGCGGAGAAGTTGGCTCGCCGGAATAACCGGGCGACCGTTATGCTCGCAGCCGACTGCGGGAACGCCTGGCGCGAGCTCGCCGCTCTGTGCGCACGCTGACTCCGGGAACGTGGAATGCCGGTCGCCGGCGATGCCGGTGCTGAGATGTGGCCGCGAGGTCGTGCACGTCGTAGGGGACGATGAGCGCGCCTCGCGCGTGCGCTGCGGGCTGGAGCCTTGACGTCGGGCTCGCAGGACGTCGGATTTTGCTGAAACGCGTCCGGATCGCGGGAGACGGCGGCGATGAACCGTAGCTGAGACGCAGCGGCAGATGCGGGAAGCAGTCGTCCCGTGCAGTGCGTATTGAGTGCAAGGTCGTCCACTCGCAGCTGACGATAGGTGCTCCTTGCCCCAGTGCTGTGGACAGGCGCATCGTCTGAACGTCTGCGGCGCGCGTGACGGTGCCAACTCGTAGGACGACGGGATACGCTGAGAGGCGTCCGAGTCGATTGTGACGACGGCGGAGAGTGTCGTGGTCTTGGCGGTCGCAACGGTGTCGCTGGTGAGTGCGCGGCGCGGAGAACCTGCGTGACGATAACAGCACCGAGGATTTGTTCAATGGTCAGCACAGCATTGAGAAACTCAAGATGAGCACGTACCGCGTTTGGCGGACGCGAGCTCGACTGCTTGTCGATGGCATACTTGGTCGATATGCTATCCCAATGAGGAATCGTCGGGGTGTCTGGCCGCTTCTAGCGACGACGACGTCGGAACAGCGTTTCGGCAACGCACGCAAGGTCTGAGCAGCGATCAGCACAAAATCGAGCAACTCAAGCGGCACACGTACTGGGAGGCGCGGCGCCGCGTCGCACTGAGAGCATACTTGGTCGATACGCCGCAGTCGTCGGATACTCGAGCGCCGTTCCCTTCCCAGAAATCGTCGGGGTATCTAGCCAACACACCCCGGCGACAGCGTTCAGCGACGAGGAGGCGAGGCTCGTCGGCGCGCGGGCATACGTCTGGAATGCAGAAATCAGCTGTAGCTCGGACGCGCTAAATGATGCTCCTCACCAAATGGTCGTGGGACGCTCAATGAGCGATCCGACGAAAGGACGTGCAGCAGGCGTGCGTATCTGCGTGACGGCGCCCATGTCGCGTTAGTCGGGTCACCATGGCGCTCAAGGAGGTTGGAGAGGTCGAATGTGGTGAGGATCTTGACCTTGCGAATGTAGACGTTCTGCAAGGGAGATCTCAATCTCGCGACCGAAAGCCAAATGATTCTGGAGGGCCCAAGTGGCGGCGAGGGGTGCGTGTCTGCGAGAAGCGCAGAACGATGAGCACGAGCACCATGCGAGCCAAACGAAGCGTACGCACTGAATTCGAGGCGCGGACCCGAGGTCCTGATTTGTTTTGCGTTTTGTGCTTCCAATTGCGGCGGGGAGTCCAAATTTGCGACTGATGGTTGAGTGCGACGATCCAGCGCACCGTCACGTCCCGTCGATTCGACAGGACTCGGACAACGTCCAGTGCATGCTAGACACGCGAACACATCTGAAAGTCATAATGAGCGTCGTATTCCGCGCAAAGAACTGCAGTCTCACCCAAATGCATCAGTGCGCAGTGCGGCGGCCTCCAATCCCAGCTGATCATTGGCGCCGTACAATGGTGCTCCCCGCATGTTGCTCCACGCCGTATGTTGTATAAGCTGTCTACGGGGGGTGCGTCAGCTAGGAACGCGAAAGGCAAGAGAGAGCAGCGGGATTGGAACGAAAGTGTAGGGCGGGAAAAGATGCATCAGAATGGCGCCAGGCGCATTCCGCAGCCATAGCAACGAGTATCGCGCACAGTCCGCGTACAGGTGTCATGGAACGACAAAAAATGGAAAAACGAAGAGTGAGATAGGAACTGCAAATCAGGAACGTACCGGATGGATGTGTCTGCGCCGAGCAATGCTGACGGAATTCACGTTCTGTGGGCCGTCTGTGTGACTTTCGAACGGCCTGGATATGGTGGGCCAGAATCGGGCAGATGAGGGCGAGGAGAGAGCCTGATACAAACATGAGCAAAGCACGCGTGGGTCAGCAAATCCGAGCGCGCACTCACCCATTCAGCAGTGCGCTGTGCGCGGACCACAAGGAGCACGCGTTCCGGTGTAGAAGCTCGCCCTCTGCGCGCTGGATAGCATGTCCCGCCCCAGAGCGTGTTGGATCACGTGACCGACGCCGCCTGTTGCCAGTGAGCGACAGCGCAAACACAATGCGACAGTCAAGTATACCCACCTCAGCATGAGACGATAAGGCAGACGAGCAGTGGTCGACCTGCGTAGCGTAGGCGCCGGCGTGCCGGGGGCGCGTGGCAGATCGAATGGCAGCGGGGCAGCGAGCGGCCAGCATTCGACAGCAGTCCAGAAACGCAGCCTTTTAGCTGCAGCGCGCAGGATGAGAATAGAGAGCGGGGACGGAATGAAAAAGTTCACCGCCGCGCGCCGGACTTGGCTGCATCCAGGCTGCATCCGAGAGAAGCTACCGTGCAGCGATCATTAGCCGAACCTCGCGTAATCCTCATTCAGTTCCACTGCCGGGCTCATGCGCGCAAGGCTGGCATTGTGAGAGTAATAGCCCGCTGACGGCGTCCTGACGCTTTGCGTCCCAAATTTAGCAGAGGATCTCCAGCGCGCGACGCTCGCACGCATCTGGCCGACGATCATGGATCTATGCAGGGAACGCATTCAGCACGTGCGCTGAGAATGTGAATCTCATTTCCCTATGCTGTATTGACGCTGCACAACGGCATACGGCTCCGTGATGTGGTTCCATTGCAAGGCCGGTTAAAACACGAATTCCACGGGGATGCACATCTCAGCTTTCGCCGAACATGCGCTGGACCGACGACTCCCAGGGTTCCTCAGCCCTGGCATGTATAGAATTTAAAAGCGAGATTGTGTCTGTGAGAAGGTCACCAATACCAACGGTGAGGCGGCCATTGAGCAGGGCAAACAATCCTGGAATGGCAGGTTGGCTGAATGCGAGACTTGCACGCATTTGGCCTACCATCATTTCAAGTAGGACCGTCTGCGTGACACCCTCGTTCTCACTGTGCGACGAACGGACGGCGCGACTGCACAATCGCTGTCGGCGGGCGTTTGCGCTCGGAATCCTCTCAACGGCGATCGCACGCATTCATCCTTCAAAAGCACCAATACGAGAGACCCTTAGTGATTCGTGTCTCACGTCATTGACCTGACTCTTTGAATGCTGCTGCATGCAGAAGAACAGGAAATGTTGCGTGCGCGACCGTGAACGCGGCGGCGCGACGTGCTACGGCTGTAGGCCCGCCTCCTCTGCAATGCGTCATGGGACGCCGTCCTCCCGATGCGTGAGGCTAGGCCCATGTTAGATCAGCATAACGTACGGGGCTGTGTGTCTCGCGAGAAGCGCAGCGCCTGATCAACGGTGAGTCCGTTGGAAGATTGCGTGCAGCTGCCAGTGCAACCTGAACATCTCTCGCGCAAGCTCTACCCACGCAGATTCCCTGTCTCTCACATGCGTGCACTATATTTAGACTATATAACATGCAGTTTGTGCAACCAAAGTGTCTCAGAAATACGGGAGAAGCGCAGAAATGGGCGGGAGGGCGGGAGGGCGTTCTGGGCCAAACGAGCGAAATGCCGCGTTCTGCGCGCATCTCATCCCATGACGCACTCTCACACGCTCATCAATAACCGTTGAGGTGCGCGCCAGCTTATGAATTCGAAAGGAAAAGCCTGGGGTGGCGCAGAACGCGGCGGAGCGCGTAGCAGTCGAAAGACTGCATTCCCGCGCGAACCGCTGATACCCCCCGCGGTTTCAGCTCGCGGCCATCAAGGATCACTTACGAATGATGCAGGATCTGCGCTTCTTGCCGCTGGAAGGCGTGTGCGAGGCGGCGCGTTCGTCCGCCGTAGGTGCGCTTTTTCGCTCTCAGAGGGAGTATACCCCCTCCCCATGCCCCTATACTGGCACACAAGGTTACGTGACCTGTCCCTATGTGGATTCTGCGCGGGGGAGGGCGGGAGCGAGTGCGCTGGACGCTGCGCGAGCGGCGCGCCGCTCGCCACCCGATCGCGCTTAACGAAGTGTATGGCACTTCTCCCCGACTCAGCCCACTCGTCAACCGCGTCTCTATTACGGGAGTAGGCGTCTAGACCTGCTGCGTGCACGGCGAGAACGTCAGAGGGCACGGATGGACGGGCGGCCGGTGCGGTCTGTCAGAGGGTATAAAAGCCGCACCCAGCAAACCGATTCCACCATCGCCCCTTCCTTCCCTTTCCCTTCTGCCACCATAATTATGCCCATAGACACTCTCCTACGCTCTCAGATACCGCACGCGCTTCCCATCGTCTAGCTACTCATCACCGCGCGCACTTTCGACGCATCTCGCACGCCGCTCGATCCACCGTCGTCGCTGTGTAGCGCAGCATCTGCGTCACTCAGGTCAGTACACTGTCAGCGTCATTAACGCCCTGACAATGCCGTTTCGCTAGGCTCGTTCCTGCAACTCTCGCGATCGTGTGCTTCGAGGTGTGTACATCGACTGCTCGCCGTTTCTCACAAACGCGCGCAGATACACCGCGCGACGCTGACAATCCATTCACGTCGTCCCTCTCGATGCGCAGCGCTAACAACGTGCACAGATCGATTCGTTCGCGCGTTCCGAACGCGCGACGGTGTGGGCGGGGCAAACGGCTTGCATTTCCTATCGTACGTACGTACGTACATGGCGCGTTCCCTAATCCACATGCTAACGTCCGACCGAACAGGCTCTACTTACTCCGCACGCGGATTGCGCCAGGTCGCATGGACCGACTCGGAATCCGACCTGTGCTGCCAATCGTTCCCACGCCGTTCGCGAGCCTGACGTCGCAGCAGACACCACCGCCCATATAGCACTCGTGGCGGAGGCATCCAACGCGGTCCATTTGGGCTCGAAGGATGCGCGACCGGACGCGCAGAACGGCTGTCGGTGCTTTGTCCATGCCGTGAGTATTGTCCTCCGATCGCGACAGGCCCGGTTATTGACGCTGGCGCACAGAAACTGTCGGCCGCGCTGTTGCATGGCGCGCGCGGATGACAACGGCGCGTGCAGAAAGCTTCGCCCTCGCCGTTGCCCGCGATGTCGAAACTCTGCTCGACTTCGTAAGTAACGGCACGCGGGGATATTGCTTGTGATAGGCTGACCTCCACGCAGCCAGTCTGGATATTCGTGAGCACGCGGTCGTCCAACTGCCGGACGGCCGCGGCGTTGGACCGGTCTTCGACAGGATTCACACGCCGTGAGCATTGCCGTTTCATGCTCGCCATGCCCGTTGCTGACGATGACGCGCCAGAAATTGTTGCCCGCTCGCCGCTGCAGACCTGCGCGAAATCGTCAGCAACGGCGAAGAGCGAGTCGCGGTATATCGCTGATGACGGCGGTCCACCTTGATTTATCGATGTTGGACGTATGCGCGAGGTCATCGACACAGGCTGCCTAGCCATTTCACCGCCGCCGTCCGTCTGCCATGCTTGGACATCGTCAGCCACAATGCATACGGGTGCGTGGCCATGTCCGTTGCTGATGATGAATCGCCAGAAATTGTTGCTCGCTCGCCGCTGCAGACCTGCGCGATATCGTCGGCAACGGCGAAGAGCGAAGAGCGGTATATCGCTGATGACGGCGGTCCACCTTGATTTATCGATGTTGGACGTTTGCGCGAGGTCATCGACAAAGGCGGCTGCCTGGCTAATCATCGCCATCCACGTCTGGACATCGTCAGCCACAGTGCATACGGGTGCGTGGGACTTGCCTGCGATGTCCGGCGGCTTATTGACGCGTTGCAGGTCGTTTGCGCGGCAGGGCGACCGATCGGCCATGACCGCGAATGCTCGCGCAGACCGCCGCGAGCGACCGCCACGAGATTCTACTCGCCGTGAGTGATAGCATACTTGCCGCGAAGACTCACTTACTGACGATGACATTTTGCAGAACGTTTCGTTCGTGCCGTCGAAACATCGGTTTGAGCTCGTCAGCGGCGACGAGGACGAGTGCGTGCGTGCTGTCCCGCGACCCACGCACGCCTCCCAGGACGTTTCGGCGCGCTCGGACTCGCGCTGACGTGGACGAGTTTGATTTGTAGCGTTTTCGTCGCCGCGCGTACCATTGGCCCAGGACGTCAAACGCGGTGAGTAACGTCGTCCTTCTCGCAGCGCGCGCGTTGCTGACGTCCGTGTGCCAGACGTCTTTGACGGCGTCACGAAGTTCTGCTCGAGATCGCGTTCGTGCATTGCTCACGCATTCGATCTCCGTGCACGGCGACCGAGGACGCAATCCCTGGCCGTAATTGCGAATGCACGAGTCGGACGACGCGGGCGGCGGCCGGTGGATGTGGCTCGCGGCTCGCCGCGAGTTGGAGAAGAACGCGAGCGACGAGACCTACTGGAGCTCGTCAGCGGCGGCGAGACTGTGTTTGCGCATCGCTCACGCTTTCAATGCCCACGTCAGTCGAAGACGGGCTGCAGACCTTGGCTGCGCTGGCGTGGGCGGGTTGTGGGCTATTGGACGCAGGAGATGGGGATTTTGAAGCGAAGGCGAGAGCTGGTCGTGCGCGTCGTCCGCGAGCGCCATTGGGCGGGAAGAAAACGTTAAAAGGAAAGCCGTGTAGATACATACCTCGGCAATATCATCGATTTGCTCGTTATCTCGAATGCCTCGTCGCGATCGCCAGCAGCGAAGAGATCTGGTCGTGATCGTTAGACACGGCGAGCAAGGATGAGGCTTGACTGCACCTGCAAGCCGCCTGTCAGCGGCGCGTTTGCGCGCTGCGCGGCACGGCCTAATCAATGGCGCGTTGGCTGCATAGGCAGGAGCTCGCGGTTATTCGACGCTGTACTTGCACGCAGCGTTGTATGCGTTCTTGGCGACGACAAGAGCAGAGGCTGCTGGGCGGTGCAGAGCGAGCTGGACGGCGGGCAGGACGTGGATGGGCGCGCCGTGCGAACGCGTAACGCGAGGGCGAATCGAGCTCGGACGCGGCGGGCGCATTGAGAAGGCGGGCGATGCGACGTCCATTACGCGACTCGAGCGCCATCCAGGAGTGCGTCGCCGGCCAAGGAGCGGCGAGACGATGGGCCACGCCGAGTGCGTTCCCCTCAGCGACACCGCGTCCGATGCCGCTCGTGCCACCAACGAGGACTGCGACAGGCTGGATGGTCGTCGGCGCATTCCTGACGTTTTCCGCGAGGATGATGGGGAATGAAGGCATAGTGGCTTCAAGGAAGAGTTTGTCAGTGACGAGGCTCTCGAGATTCGTGTTCAACGGCAGGTGACCTAGGGCGTGCTTAGTCAGCACATGAAAGGATCACGTGGTATGATAGCCACCTTTAGTCAACTCTCCCTCTGGGTGCGCGTTCATTGTCGTTGCCCAGTGCCACGAGCATGCAGGGTTGACCAGCGTCGGATTTAATGGCAAGTTCAACCGAACCTCCGGGAAATTCCGTTCTCATTCCAACCTGTCCGATGTCGATCCGGGAGCCCAAGACCAAGTCTGCGAGCGTCAGCCTGACCCGCACAATGGGCAAGGCCCTGGCCGACGTTCTGAATAACAAGCCAGCGAGCGCAACGACGAGCAGAGCCTCAGGAATCGTCCCGCCGTCTGAGTTCGGCGGCGCCCCGACCAAATCGTCGAGCCTCAGGCGGCTGAGCCTTCAGCCAGGCTCGAAGACAGCTGCCAGCAATGCTTTGGGCATTGGGTCTCCGCCGGGCGGCCAGGGACCCTCAGGCCGTGTCTCCCGCTCGTCGTCGACGCCTACGCTGGACAAGAAGCTGGCCACGCTGCCAGAGGAGCCCGCGAAACCTCCAGCGCCGACAAAGGCGAAGGGAAGGCTCTCCAAGAGCCCCAAGCCTAGCGTCATGCACCAGCCCAGCGCCCTGCCGAAATACAAGCCCAAGATCTCGTCGCTGGTCTCGACGGCGCCGGCGAAGGTGCCGCCGTCTCCCGTCAGGCTGGGCACGCGCAAGCGGCGCCAGAGCGAGGACTCCAGCAGCGCGACCCTATCCTCGGGGTCGGCCACGGCGAATGAAGCCGCAAAGGAGTCTCTGTCGCCACCCGCCAAACCACCCGCCGCACGCCCTGTGAGCCCGTTGCCGAAACGTGCCAGCAAACCGCCCGCAAAGGCTGCTCCCTCGCCCAAAGCCTCGCCTTCAACGTCGTCGCTTGCCAAAGAGAACGCGGACTCGAAGAAAGACGGGTCTCCGCTCAAGAAGGTGGCTCGCCACACACCGTCTCTCCCACGACTTTCTCCCGCAGTCTCCGTTCGACCGCCGTCAACGAACAGTTCTCCAGCCAAGACTCCGTCGAAGGCTCCGTCAAAAACACCACTCAAGAAGAAGAAATCCATCGCAGACACCGTCGCCTCACCCAATTCCGCAAATGACTCTCAAGAAGTCTCGTTCATGCTCAACGACGTCGTGTCGCCGACGCAGCCCACGCCCGCGCTGCCGCGTCTGCGCCCGCCACTGCCGCGCACGCCAGGCTCTATCGGCGGCCTGCCAGGGCGCAACAGGCTGTCTTACGCTTCGCCGCTTGGGACGCGCGGGTCGATCCTGAGCTGGGAGGACATGTCGCGCTCGTTCGGCGCGAACGTGGACGAGCTCGGCACGTTCCTGACGGACGTCTCCGCGCCGTTCACGCCGCGCGACCGCACGGTGTCGGTCGCGTTCAGCGACGCGAGTATGACCGGTATGAGCGACGCGTGGGGCTCGCCGCGCACGTCCGGCATCGGCCTCAGCATCTCGCAGTGTTCCCGTCCCCGCCCTCGGAGCTTGTACATACCCGCAGACCAATATACGTCTTTTGCCCCGCTTCTTGAGTCGGCAAACGCGCCCAGAGCCTGGCTTGAATTCGGTGTTAAGGCCTCCGTGCACGACGATCGAGCAAACAAATTCCTCGACGTGAAAACTGAATTTGTTTCGCAAGTCCAAACTGTTCAGACCGCAAAACTGCGTGGTTTCGTTTCAGGTTGCTTCTATTTCCGTGCCCCCGCGCCCACTTCTGGGGGCGCAGGGGCACGGCCGTTGCGGCTAAGGTACAGACAGGTACATGCACGGAAATGCGCCGGGAACTCGGCCACTCCCTCCTCCAGCGTGAGTCTCACTGCCAGCATGTCTCCATCGGCGCCTAATGACAGGTCAGCGCTGAACAAAGTCTGGGGTTGCACTCACCGTTGCACTCGCAGAGACAATCCACGCCGATTCTTGCGCGGCCGGTGAGCAGAAACAACGTGTATTGACGAGAAATGCTATCTACAGTGGGCGCCTATTTACAACTGCTGCATGGGCGCTTATTTCAACTGTGCGACGACAAGTCCTGCGCGACGCTCAGGGTGTGCGGGGTAGGCAAAGACGGAAGCGCTGGCGGCGCCGCGTTCTTTGTCTGCATCTTGTCGCGGTGAGACGTGCGCAGGAATGTTTCCTGGCGCGAGCGCGCCGGCGGCCGTGGCAAAGCCGTCGTGTGCGCAGCCGTTCGCCGCTGAGATCGCCCTCCGCTGAGAACGCGCCAAACGAGCGCGGGATTGCGTCCTGGAGCGCCGGTGACGAGTTCGCGATCGAGGACGGAAACCGCGACGAAGGCGTATCGTGCTTGACCGACGCAGGCGGAGAAGTTGGCTCGCCGGAATAACCGGGCGACCGTTATGCTCGCAGCCGACTGCGGGAACGCCTGGCGCGAGCTCGCCGCTCTGTGCGCACGCTGACTCCGGGAACGTGGAATGCCGGTCGCCGGCGATGCCGGTGCTGAGATGTGGCCGCGAGGTCGTGCACGTCGTAGGGGACGATGAGCGCGCCTCGCGCGTGCGCTGCGGGCTGGAGCCTTGACGTCGGGCTCGCAGGACGTCGGATTTTGCTGAAACGCGTCCGGATCGCGGGAGACGGCGGCGATGAACCGTAGCTGAGACGCAGCGGCAGATGCGGGAAGCAGTCGTCCCGTGCAGTGCGTATTGAGTGCAAGGTCGTCCACTCGCAGCTGACGATAGGTGCTCCTTGCCCCAGTGCTGTGGACAGGCGCATCGTCTGAACGTCTGCGGCGCGCGTGACGGTGCCAACTCGTAGGACGACGGGATACGCTGAGAGGCGTCCGAGTCGATTGTGACGACGGCGGAGAGTGTCGTGGTCTTGGCGGTCGCAACGGTGTCGCTGGTGAGTGCGCGGCGCGGAGAACCTGCGTGACGATAACAGCACCGAGGATTTGTTCAATGGTCAGCACAGCATTGAGAAACTCAAGATGAGCACGTACCGCGTTTGGCGGACGCGAGCTCGACTGCTTGTCGATGGCATACTTGGTCGATATGCTATCCCAATGAGGAATCGTCGGGGTGTCTGGCCGCTTCTAGCGACGACGACGTCGGAACAGCGTTTCGGCAACGCACGCAAGGTCTGAGCAGCGATCAGCACAAAATCGAGCAACTCAAGCGGCACACGTACTGGGAGGCGCGGCGCCGCGTCGCACTGAGAGCATACTTGGTCGATACGCCGCAGTCGTCGGATACTCGAGCGCCGTTCCCTTCCCAGAAATCGTCGGGGTATCTAGCCAACACACCCCGGCGACAGCGTTCAGCGACGAGGAGGCGAGGCTCGTCGGCGCGCGGGCATACGTCTGGAATGCAGAAATCAGCTGTAGCTCGGACGCGCTAAATGATGCTCCTCACCAAATGGTCGTGGGACGCTCAATGAGCGATCCGACGAAAGGACGTGCAGCAGGCGTGCGTATCTGCGTGACGGCGCCCATGTCGCGTTAGTCGGGTCACCATGGCGCTCAAGGAGGTTGGAGAGGTCGAATGTGGTGAGGATCTTGACCTTGCGAATGTAGACGTTCTGCAAGGGAGATCTCAATCTCGCGACCGAAAGCCAAATGATTCTGGAGGGCCCAAGTGGCGGCGAGGGGTGCGTGTCTGCGAGAAGCGCAGAACGATGAGCACGAGCACCATGCGAGCCAAACGAAGCGTACGCACTGAATTCGAGGCGCGGACCCGAGGTCCTGATTTGTTTTGCGTTTTGTGCTTCCAATTGCGGCGGGGAGTCCAAATTTGCGACTGATGGTTGAGTGCGACGATCCAGCGCACCGTCACGTCCCGTCGATTCGACAGGACTCGGACAACGTCCAGTGCATGCTAGACACGCGAACACATCTGAAAGTCATAATGAGCGTCGTATTCCGCGCAAAGAACTGCAGTCTCACCCAAATGCATCAGTGCGCAGTGCGGCGGCCTCCAATCCCAGCTGATCATTGGCGCCGTACAATGGTGCTCCCCGCATGTTGCTCCACGCCGTATGTTGTATAAGCTGTCTACGGGGGGTGCGTCAGCTAGGAACGCGAAAGGCAAGAGAGAGCAGCGGGATTGGAACGAAAGTGTAGGGCGGGAAAAGATGCATCAGAATGGCGCCAGGCGCATTCCGCAGCCATAGCAACGAGTATCGCGCACAGTCCGCGTACAGGTGTCATGGAACGACAAAAAATGGAAAAACGAAGAGTGAGATAGGAACTGCAAATCAGGAACGTACCGGATGGATGTGTCTGCGCCGAGCAATGCTGACGGAATTCACGTTCTGTGGGCCGTCTGTGTGACTTTCGAACGGCCTGGATATGGTGGGCCAGAATCGGGCAGATGAGGGCGAGGAGAGAGCCTGATACAAACATGAGCAAAGCACGCGTGGGTCAGCAAATCCGAGCGCGCACTCACCCATTCAGCAGTGCGCTGTGCGCGGACCACAAGGAGCACGCGTTCCGGTGTAGAAGCTCGCCCTCTGCGCGCTGGATAGCATGTCCCGCCCCAGAGCGTGTTGGATCACGTGACCGACGCCGCCTGTTGCCAGTGAGCGACAGCGCAAACACAATGCGACAGTCAAGTATACCCACCTCAGCATGAGACGATAAGGCAGACGAGCAGTGGTCGACCTGCGTAGCGTAGGCGCCGGCGTGCCGGGGGCGCGTGGCAGATCGAATGGCAGCGGGGCAGCGAGCGGCCAGCATTCGACAGCAGTCCAGAAACGCAGCCTTTTAGCTGCAGCGCGCAGGATGAGAATAGAGAGCGGGGACGGAATGAAAAAGTTCACCGCCGCGCGCCGGACTTGGCTGCATCCAGGCTGCATCCGAGAGAAGCTACCGTGCAGCGATCATTAGCCGAACCTCGCGTAATCCTCATTCAGTTCCACTGCCGGGCTCATGCGCGCAAGGCTGGCATTGTGAGAGTAATAGCCCGCTGACGGCGTCCTGACGCTTTGCGTCCCAAATTTAGCAGAGGATCTCCAGCGCGCGACGCTCGCACGCATCTGGCCGACGATCATGGATCTATGCAGGGAACGCATTCAGCACGTGCGCTGAGAATGTGAATCTCATTTCCCTATGCTGTATTGACGCTGCACAACGGCATACGGCTCCGTGATGTGGTTCCATTGCAAGGCCGGTTAAAACACGAATTCCACGGGGATGCACATCTCAGCTTTCGCCGAACATGCGCTGGACCGACGACTCCCAGGGTTCCTCAGCCCTGGCATGTATAGAATTTAAAAGCGAGATTGTGTCTGTGAGAAGGTCACCAATACCAACGGTGAGGCGGCCATTGAGCAGGGCAAACAATCCTGGAATGGCAGGTTGGCTGAATGCGAGACTTGCACGCATTTGGCCTACCATCATTTCAAGTAGGACCGTCTGCGTGACACCCTCGTTCTCACTGTGCGACGAACGGACGGCGCGACTGCACAATCGCTGTCGGCGGGCGTTTGCGCTCGGAATCCTCTCAACGGCGATCGCACGCATTCATCCTTCAAAAGCACCAATACGAGAGACCCTTAGTGATTCGTGTCTCACGTCATTGACCTGACTCTTTGAATGCTGCTGCATGCAGAAGAACAGGAAATGTTGCGTGCGCGACCGTGAACGCGGCGGCGCGACGTGCTACGGCTGTAGGCCCGCCTCCTCTGCAATGCGTCATGGGACGCCGTCCTCCCGATGCGTGAGGCTAGGCCCATGTTAGATCAGCATAACGTACGGGGCTGTGTGTCTCGCGAGAAGCGCAGCGCCTGATCAACGGTGAGTCCGTTGGAAGATTGCGTGCAGCTGCCAGTGCAACCTGAACATCTCTCGCGCAAGCTCTACCCACGCAGATTCCCTGTCTCTCACATGCGTGCACTATATTTAGACTATATAACATGCAGTTTGTGCAACCAAAGTGTCTCAGAAATACGGGAGAAGCGCAGAAATGGGCGGGAGGGCGGGAGGGCGTTCTGGGCCAAACGAGCGAAATGCCGCGTTCTGCGCGCATCTCATCCCATGACGCACTCTCACACGCTCATCAATAACCGTTGAGGTGCGCGCCAGCTTATGAATTCGAAAGGAAAAGCCTGGGGTGGCGCAGAACGCGGCGGAGCGCGTAGCAGTCGAAAGACTGCATTCCCGCGCGAACCGCTGATACCCCCCGCGGTTTCAGCTCGCGGCCATCAAGGATCACTTACGAATGATGCAGGATCTGCGCTTCTTGCCGCTGGAAGGCGTGTGCGAGGCGGCGCGTTCGTCCGCCGTAGGTGCGCTTTTTCGCTCTCAGAGGGAGTATACCCCCTCCCCATGCCCCTATACTGGCACACAAGGTTACGTGACCTGTCCCTATGTGGATTCTGCGCGGGGGAGGGCGGGAGCGAGTGCGCTGGACGCTGCGCGAGCGGCGCGCCGCTCGCCACCCGATCGCGCTTAACGAAGTGTATGGCACTTCTCCCCGACTCAGCCCACTCGTCAACCGCGTCTCTATTACGGGAGTAGGCGTCTAGACCTGCTGCGTGCACGGCGAGAACGTCAGAGGGCACGGATGGACGGGCGGCCGGTGCGGTCTGTCAGAGGGTATAAAAGCCGCACCCAGCAAACCGATTCCACCATCGCCCCTTCCTTCCCTTTCCCTTCTGCCACCATAATTATGCCCATAGACACTCTCCTACGCTCTCAGATACCGCACGCGCTTCCCATCGTCTAGCTACTCATCACCGCGCGCACTTTCGACGCATCTCGCACGCCGCTCGATCCACCGTCGTCGCTGTGTAGCGCAGCATCTGCGTCACTCGGGTCAGTACACTGTCAGCGTCATTAACGCCCTGACAATGCCGTTTCGCTAGGCTCGTTCCTGCAACTCTCGCGATCGTGTGCTTCGAGGTGTGTACATCGACTGCTCGCCGTTTCTCACAAACGCGCGCAGATACACCGCGCGACGCTGACAATCCATTCACGTCGTCCCTCTCGATGCGCAGCGCTAACAACGTGCACAGATCGATTCGTTCGCGCGTTCCGAACGCGCGACGGTGTGGGCGGGGCAAACGGCTTGCATTTCCTATCGTACGTACGTACGTACATGGCGCGTTCCCTAATCCACATGCTAACGTCCGACCGAACAGGCTCTACTTACTCCGCACGCGGATTGCGCCAGGTCGCATGGACCGACTCGGAATCCGACCTGTGCTGCCAATCGTTCCCACGCCGTTCGCGAGCCTGACGTCGCAGCAGACACCACCGCCCATATAGCACTCGTGGCGGAGGCATCCAACGCGGTCCATTTGGGCTCGAAGGATGCGCGACCGGACGCGCAGAACGGCTGTCGGTGCTTTGTCCATGCCGTGAGTATTGTCCTCCGATCGCGACAGGCCCGGTTATTGACGCTGGCGCACAGAAACTGTCGGCCGCGCTGTTGCATGGCGCGCGCGGATGACAACGGCGCGTGCAGAAAGCTTCGCCCTCGCCGTTGCCCGCGATGTCGAAACTCTGCTCGACTTCGTAAGTAACGGCACGCGGGGATATTGCTTGTGATAGGCTGACCTCCACGCAGCCAGTCTGGATATTCGTGAGCACGCGGTCGTCCAACTGCCGGACGGCCGCGGCGTTGGACCGGTCTTCGACAGGATTCACACGCCGTGAGCATTGCCGTTTCATGCTCGCCATGCCCGTTGCTGACGATGACGCGCCAGAAATTGTTGCCCGCTCGCCGCTGCAGACCTGCGCGAAATCGTCAGCAACGGCGAAGAGCGAGTCGCGGTATATCGCTGATGACGGCGGTCCACCTTGATTTATCGATGTTGGACGTATGCGCGAGGTCATCGACACAGGCTGCCTAGCCATTTCACCGCCGCCGTCCGTCTGCCATGCTTGGACATCGTCAGCCACAATGCATACGGGTGCGTGGCCATGTCCGTTGCTGATGATGAATCGCCAGAAATTGTTGCTCGCTCGCCGCTGCAGACCTGCGCGATATCGTCGGCAACGGCGAAGAGCGAAGAGCGGTATATCGCTGATGACGGCGGTCCACCTTGATTTATCGATGTTGGACGTTTGCGCGAGGTCATCGACAAAGGCGGCTGCCTGGCTAATCATCGCCATCCACGTCTGGACATCGTCAGCCACAGTGCATACGGGTGCGTGGGACTTGCCTGCGATGTCCGGCGGCTTATTGACGCGTTGCAGGTCGTTTGCGCGGCAGGGCGACCGATCGGCCATGACCGCGAATGCTCGCGCAGACCGCCGCGAGCGACCGCCACGAGATTCTACTCGCCGTGAGTGATAGCATACTTGCCGCGAAGACTCACTTACTGACGATGACATTTTGCAGAACGTTTCGTTCGTGCCGTCGAAACATCGGTTTGAGCTCGTCAGCGGCGACGAGGACGAGTGCGTGCGTGCTGTCCCGCGACCCACGCACGCCTCCCAGGACGTTTCGGCGCGCTCGGACTCGCGCTGACGTGGACGAGTTTGATTTGTAGCGTTTTCGTCGCCGCGCGTACCATTGGCCCAGGACGTCAAACGCGGTGAGTAACGTCGTCCTTCTCGCAGCGCGCGCGTTGCTGACGTCCGTGTGCCAGACGTCTTTGACGGCGTCACGAAGTTCTGCTCGAGATCGCGTTCGTGCATTGCTCACGCATTCGATCTCCGTGCACGGCGACCGAGGACGCAATCCCTGGCCGTAATTGCGAATGCACGAGTCGGACGACGCGGGCGGCGGCCGGTGGATGTGGCTCGCGGCTCGCCGCGAGTTGGAGAAGAACGCGAGCGACGAGACCTACTGGAGCTCGTCAGCGGCGGCGAGACTGTGTTTGCGCATCGCTCACGCTTTCAATGCCCACGTCAGTCGAAGACGGGCTGCAGACCTTGGCTGCGCTGGCGTGGGCGGGTTGTGGGCTATTGGACGCAGGAGATGGGGATTTTGAAGCGAAGGCGAGAGCTGGTCGTGCGCGTCGTCCGCGAGCGCCATTGGGCGGGAAGAAAACGTTAAAAGGAAAGCCGTGTAGATACATACCTCGGCAATATCATCGATTTGCTCGTTATCTCGAATGCCTCGTCGCGATCGCCAGCAGCGAAGAGATCTGGTCGTGATCGTTAGACACGGCGAGCAAGGATGAGGCTTGACTGCACCTGCAAGCCGCCTGTCAGCGGCGCGTTTGCGCGCTGCGCGGCACGGCCTAATCAATGGCGCGTTGGCTGCATAGGCAGGAGCTCGCGGTTATTCGACGCTGTACTTGCACGCAGCGTTGTATGCGTTCTTGGCGACGACAAGAGCAGAGGCTGCTGGGCGGTGCAGAGCGAGCTGGACGGCGGGCAGGACGTGGATGGGCGCGCCGTGCGAACGCGTAACGCGAGGGCGAATCGAGCTCGGACGCGGCGGGCGCATTGAGAAGGCGGGCGATGCGACGTCCATTACGCGACTCGAGCGCCATCCAGGAGTGCGTCGCCGGCCAAGGAGCGGCGAGACGATGGGCCACGCCGAGTGCGTTCCCCTCAGCGACACCGCGTCCGATGCCGCTCGTGCCACCAACGAGGACTGCGACAGGCTGGATGGTCGTCGGCGCATTCCTGACGTTTTCCGCGAGGATGATGGGGAATGAAGGCATAGTGGCTTCAAGGAAGAGTTTGTCAGTGACGAGGCTCTCGAGATTCGTGTTCAACGGCAGGTGACCTAGGGCGTGCTTAGTCAGCACATGAAAGGATCACGTGGTATGATAGCCACCTTTAGTCAACTCTCCCTCTGGGTGCGCGTTCATTGTCGTTGCCCAGTGCCACGAGCATGCAGGGTTGACCAGCGTCGGATTTAATGGCAAGTTCAACCGAACCTCCGGGAAATTCCGTTCTCATTCCAACCTGTCCGATGTCGATCCGGGAGCCCAAGACCAAGTCTGCGAGCGTCAGCCTGACCCGCACAATGGGCAAGGCCCTGGCCGACGTTCTGAATAACAAGCCAGCGAGCGCAACGACGAGCAGAGCCTCAGGAATCGTCCCGCCGTCTGAGTTCGGCGGCGCCCCGACCAAATCGTCGAGCCTCAGGCGGCTGAGCCTTCAGCCAGGCTCGAAGACAGCTGCCAGCAATGCTTTGGGCATTGGGTCTCCGCCGGGCGGCCAGGGACCCTCAGGCCGTGTCTCCCGCTCGTCGTCGACGCCTACGCTGGACAAGAAGCTGGCCACGCTGCCAGAGGAGCCCGCGAAACCTCCAGCGCCGACAAAGGCGAAGGGAAGGCTCTCCAAGAGCCCCAAGCCTAGCGTCATGCACCAGCCCAGCGCCCTGCCGAAATACAAGCCCAAGATCTCGTCGCTGGTCTCGACGGCGCCGGCGAAGGTGCCGCCGTCTCCCGTCAGGCTGGGCACGCGCAAGCGGCGCCAGAGCGAGGACTCCAGCAGCGCGACCCTATCCTCGGGGTCGGCCACGGCGAATGAAGCCGCAAAGGAGTCTCTGTCGCCACCCGCCAAACCACCCGCCGCACGCCCTGTGAGCCCGTTGCCGAAACGTGCCAGCAAACCGCCCGCAAAGGCTGCTCCCTCGCCCAAAGCCTCGCCTTCAACGTCGTCGCTTGCCAAAGAGAACGCGGACTCGAAGAAAGACGGGTCTCCGCTCAAGAAGGTGGCTCGCCACACACCGTCTCTCCCACGACTTTCTCCCGCAGTCTCCGTTCGACCGCCGTCAACGAACAGTTCTCCAGCCAAGACTCCGTCGAAGGCTCCGTCAAAAACACCACTCAAGAAGAAGAAATCCATCGCAGACACCGTCGCCTCACCCAATTCCGCAAATGACTCTCAAGAAGTCTCGTTCATGCTCAACGACGTCGTGTCGCCGACGCAGCCCACGCCCGCGCTGCCGCGTCTGCGCCCGCCACTGCCGCGCACGCCAGGCTCTATCGGCGGCCTGCCAGGGCGCAACAGGCTGTCTTACGCTTCGCCGCTTGGGACGCGCGGGTCGATCCTGAGCTGGGAGGACATGTCGCGCTCGTTCGGCGCGAACGTGGACGAGCTCGGCACGTTCCTGACGGACGTCTCCGCGCCGTTCACGCCGCGCGACCGCACGGTGTCGGTCGCGTTCAGCGACGCGAGTATGACCGGTATGAGCGACGCGTGGGGCTCGCCGCGCACGTCCGGCATCGGCCTCAGCATCTCGCAGTGTTCCCGTCCCCGCCCTCGGAGCTTGTACATACCCGCAGACCAATATACGTCTTTTGCCCCGCTTCTTGAGTCGGCAAACGCGCCCAGAGCCTGGCTTGAATTCGGTGTTAAGGCCTCCGTGCACGACGATCGAGCAAACAAATTCCTCGACGTGAAAACTGAATTTGTTTCGCAAGTCCAAACTGTTCAGACCGCAAAACTGCGTGGTTTCGTTTCAGGTTGCTTCTATTTCCGTGCCCCCGCGCCCACTTCTGGGGGCGCAGGGGCACGGCCGTTGCGGCTAAGGTACAGACAGGTACATGCACGGAAATGCGCCGGGAACTCGGCCACTCCCTCCTCCAGCGTGAGTCTCACTGCCAGCATGTCTCCATCGGCGCCTAATGACAGGTCAGCGCTGAACAAAGTCTGGGGTTGCACTCACCGTTGCACTCGCAGAGACAATCCACGCCGATTCTTGCGCGGCCGGTGAGCAGAAACAACGTGTATTGACGAGAAATGCTATCTACAGTGGGCGCCTATTTACAACTGCTGCATGGGCGCTTATTTCAACTGTGCGACGACAAGTCCTGCGCGACGCTCAGGGTGTGCGGGGTAGGCAAAGACGGAAGCGCTGGCGGCGCCGCGTTCTTTGTCTGCATCTTGTCGCGGTGAGACGTGCGCAGGAATGTTTCCTGGCGCGAGCGCGCCGGCGGCCGTGGCAAAGCCGTCGTGTGCGCAGCCGTTCGCCGCTGAGATCGCCCTCCGCTGAGAACGCGCCAAACGAGCGCGGGATTGCGTCCTGGAGCGCCGGTGACGAGTTCGCGATCGAGGACGGAAACCGCGACGAAGGCGTATCGTGCTTGACCGACGCAGGCGGAGAAGTTGGCTCGCCGGAATAACCGGGCGACCGTTATGCTCGCAGCCGACTGCGGGAACGCCTGGCGCGAGCTCGCCGCTCTGTGCGCACGCTGACTCCGGGAACGTGGAATGCCGGTCGCCGGCGATGCCGGTGCTGAGATGTGGCCGCGAGGTCGTGCACGTCGTAGGGGACGATGAGCGCGCCTCGCGCGTGCGCTGCGGGCTGGAGCCTTGACGTCGGGCTCGCAGGACGTCGGATTTTGCTGAAACGCGTCCGGATCGCGGGAGACGGCGGCGATGAACCGTAGCTGAGACGCAGCGGCAGATGCGGGAAGCAGTCGTCCCGTGCAGTGCGTATTGAGTGCAAGGTCGTCCACTCGCAGCTGACGATAGGTGCTCCTTGCCCCAGTGCTGTGGACAGGCGCATCGTCTGAACGTCTGCGGCGCGCGTGACGGTGCCAACTCGTAGGACGACGGGATACGCTGAGAGGCGTCCGAGTCGATTGTGACGACGGCGGAGAGTGTCGTGGTCTTGGCGGTCGCAACGGTGTCGCTGGTGAGTGCGCGGCGCGGAGAACCTGCGTGACGATAACAGCACCGAGGATTTGTTCAATGGTCAGCACAGCATTGAGAAACTCAAGATGAGCACGTACCGCGTTTGGCGGACGCGAGCTCGACTGCTTGTCGATGGCATACTTGGTCGATATGCTATCCCAATGAGGAATCGTCGGGGTGTCTGGCCGCTTCTAGCGACGACGACGTCGGAACAGCGTTTCGGCAACGCACGCAAGGTCTGAGCAGCGATCAGCACAAAATCGAGCAACTCAAGCGGCACACGTACTGGGAGGCGCGGCGCCGCGTCGCACTGAGAGCATACTTGGTCGATACGCCGCAGTCGTCGGATACTCGAGCGCCGTTCCCTTCCCAGAAATCGTCGGGGTATCTAGCCAACACACCCCGGCGACAGCGTTCAGCGACGAGGAGGCGAGGCTCGTCGGCGCGCGGGCATACGTCTGGAATGCAGAAATCAGCTGTAGCTCGGACGCGCTAAATGATGCTCCTCACCAAATGGTCGTGGGACGCTCAATGAGCGATCCGACGAAAGGACGTGCAGCAGGCGTGCGTATCTGCGTGACGGCGCCCATGTCGCGTTAGTCGGGTCACCATGGCGCTCAAGGAGGTTGGAGAGGTCGAATGTGGTGAGGATCTTGACCTTGCGAATGTAGACGTTCTGCAAGGGAGATCTCAATCTCGCGACCGAAAGCCAAATGATTCTGGAGGGCCCAAGTGGCGGCGAGGGGTGCGTGTCTGCGAGAAGCGCAGAACGATGAGCACGAGCACCATGCGAGCCAAACGAAGCGTACGCACTGAATTCGAGGCGCGGACCCGAGGTCCTGATTTGTTTTGCGTTTTGTGCTTCCAATTGCGGCGGGGAGTCCAAATTTGCGACTGATGGTTGAGTGCGACGATCCAGCGCACCGTCACGTCCCGTCGATTCGACAGGACTCGGACAACGTCCAGTGCATGCTAGACACGCGAACACATCTGAAAGTCATAATGAGCGTCGTATTCCGCGCAAAGAACTGCAGTCTCACCCAAATGCATCAGTGCGCAGTGCGGCGGCCTCCAATCCCAGCTGATCATTGGCGCCGTACAATGGTGCTCCCCGCATGTTGCTCCACGCCGTATGTTGTATAAGCTGTCTACGGGGGGTGCGTCAGCTAGGAACGCGAAAGGCAAGAGAGAGCAGCGGGATTGGAACGAAAGTGTAGGGCGGGAAAAGATGCATCAGAATGGCGCCAGGCGCATTCCGCAGCCATAGCAACGAGTATCGCGCACAGTCCGCGTACAGGTGTCATGGAACGACAAAAAATGGAAAAACGAAGAGTGAGATAGGAACTGCAAATCAGGAACGTACCGGATGGATGTGTCTGCGCCGAGCAATGCTGACGGAATTCACGTTCTGTGGGCCGTCTGTGTGACTTTCGAACGGCCTGGATATGGTGGGCCAGAATCGGGCAGATGAGGGCGAGGAGAGAGCCTGATACAAACATGAGCAAAGCACGCGTGGGTCAGCAAATCCGAGCGCGCACTCACCCATTCAGCAGTGCGCTGTGCGCGGACCACAAGGAGCACGCGTTCCGGTGTAGAAGCTCGCCCTCTGCGCGCTGGATAGCATGTCCCGCCCCAGAGCGTGTTGGATCACGTGACCGACGCCGCCTGTTGCCAGTGAGCGACAGCGCAAACACAATGCGACAGTCAAGTATACCCACCTCAGCATGAGACGATAAGGCAGACGAGCAGTGGTCGACCTGACCTGTAGCGTAGGCGCCGGCGTGCCGGGGGCGCGTGGCAGATCGAATGGCAGCGGGGCAGCGAGCGGCCAGCATTCGACAGCAGTCCAGAAACGCAGCCTTTTAGCTGCAGCGCGCAGGATGAGAATAGAGAGCGGGGACGGAATGAAAAAGTTCACCGCCGCGCGCCGGACTTGGCTGCATCCAGGCTGCATCCGAGAGAAGCTACCGTGCAGCGATCATTAGCCGAACCTCGCGTAATCCTCATTCAGTTCCACTGCCGGGCTCATGCGCGCAAGGCTGGCATTGTGAGAGTAATAGCCCGCTGACGGCGTCCTGACGCTTTGCGTCCCAAATTTAGCAGAGGATCTCCAGCGCGCGACGCTCGCACGCATCTGGCCGACGATCATGGATCTATGCAGGGAACGCATTCAGCACGTGCGCTGAGAATGTGAATCTCATTTCCCTATGCTGTATTGACGCTGCACAACGGCATACGGCTCCGTGATGTGGTTCCATTGCAAGGCCGGTTAAAACACGAATTCCACGGGGATGCACATCTCAGCTTTCGCCGAACATGCGCTGGACCGACGACTCCCAGGGTTCCTCAGCCCTGGCATGTATAGAATTTAAAAGCGAGATTGTGTCTGTGAGAAGGTCACCAATACCAACGGTGAGGCGGCCATTGAGCAGGGCAAACAATCCTGGAATGGCAGGTTGGCTGAATGCGAGACTTGCACGCATTTGGCCTACCATCATTTCAAGTAGGACCGTCTGCGTGACACCCTCGTTCTCACTGTGCGACGAACGGACGGCGCGACTGCACAATCGCTGTCGGCGGGCGTTTGCGCTCGGAATCCTCTCAACGGCGATCGCACGCATTCATCCTTCAAAAGCACCAATACGAGAGACCCTTAGTGATTCGTGTCTCACGTCATTGACCTGACTCTTTGAATGCTGCTGCATGCAGAAGAACAGGAAATGTTGCGTGCGCGACCGTGAACGCGGCGGCGCGACGTGCTACGGCTGTAGGCCCGCCTCCTCTGCAATGCGTCATGGGACGCCGTCCTCCCGATGCGTGAGGCTAGGCCCATGTTAGATCAGCATAACGTACGGGGCTGTGTGTCTCGCGAGAAGCGCAGCGCCTGATCAACGGTGAGTCCGTTGGAAGATTGCGTGCAGCTGCCAGTGCAACCTGAACATCTCTCGCGCAAGCTCTACCCACGCAGATTCCCTGTCTCTCACATGCGTGCACTATATTTAGACTATATAACATGCAGTTTGTGCAACCAAAGTGTCTCAGAAATACGGGAGAAGCGCAGAAATGGGCGGGAGGGCGGGAGGGCGTTCTGGGCCAAACGAGCGAAATGCCGCGTTCTGCGCGCATCTCATCCCATGACGCACTCTCACACGCTCATCAATAACCGTTGAGGTGCGCGCCAGCTTATGAATTCGAAAGGAAAAGCCTGGGGTGGCGCAGAACGCGGCGGAGCGCGTAGCAGTCGAAAGACTGCATTCCCGCGCGAACCGCTGATACCCCCCGCGGTTTCAGCTCGCGGCCATCAAGGATCACTTACGAATGATGCAGGATCTGCGCTTCTTGCCGCTGGAAGGCGTGTGCGAGGCGGCGCGTTCGTCCGCCGTAGGTGCGCTTTTTCGCTCTCAGAGGGAGTATACCCCCTCCCCATGCCCCTATACTGGCACACAAGGTTACGTGACCTGTCCCTATGTGGATTCTGCGCGGGGGAGGGCGGGAGCGAGTGCGCTGGACGCTGCGCGAGCGGCGCGCCGCTCGCCACCCGATCGCGCTTAACGAAGTGTATGGCACTTCTCCCCGACTCAGCCCACTCGTCAACCGCGTCTCTATTACGGGAGTAGGCGTCTAGACCTGCTGCGTGCACGGCGAGAACGTCAGAGGGCACGGATGGACGGGCGGCCGGTGCGGTCTGTCAGAGGGTATAAAAGCCGCACCCAGCAAACCGATTCCACCATCGCCCCTTCCTTCCCTTTCCCTTCTGCCACCATAATTATGCCCATAGACACTCTCCTACGCTCTCAGATACCGCACGCGCTTCCCATCGTCTAGCTACTCATCACCGCGCGCACTTTCGACGCATCTCGCACGCCGCTCGATCCACCGTCGTCGCTGTGTAGCGCAGCATCTGCGTCACTCAGGTCAGTACACTGTCAGCGTCATTAACGCCCTGACAATGCCGTTTCGCTAGGCTCGTTCCTGCAACTCTCGCGATCGTGTGCTTCGAGGTGTGTACATCGACTGCTCGCCGTTTCTCACAAACGCGCGCAGATACACCGCGCGACGCTGACAATCCATTCACGTCGTCCCTCTCGATGCGCAGCGCTAACAACGTGCACAGATCGATTCGTTCGCGCGTTCCGAACGCGCGACGGTGTGGGCGGGGCAAACGGCTTGCATTTCCTATCGTACGTACGTACGTACATGGCGCGTTCCCTAATCCACATGCTAACGTCCGACCGAACAGGCTCTACTTACTCCGCACGCGGATTGCGCCAGGTCGCATGGACCGACTCGGAATCCGACCTGTGCTGCCAATCGTTCCCACGCCGTTCGCGAGCCTGACGTCGCAGCAGACACCACCGCCCATATAGCACTCGTGGCGGAGGCATCCAACGCGGTCCATTTGGGCTCGAAGGATGCGCGACCGGACGCGCAGAACGGCTGTCGGTGCTTTGTCCATGCCGTGAGTATTGTCCTCCGATCGCGACAGGCCCGGTTATTGACGCTGGCGCACAGAAACTGTCGGCCGCGCTGTTGCATGGCGCGCGCGGATGACAACGGCGCGTGCAGAAAGCTTCGCCCTCGCCGTTGCCCGCGATGTCGAAACTCTGCTCGACTTCGTAAGTAACGGCACGCGGGGATATTGCTTGTGATAGGCTGACCTCCACGCAGCCAGTCTGGATATTCGTGAGCACGCGGTCGTCCAACTGCCGGACGGCCGCGGCGTTGGACCGGTCTTCGACAGGATTCACACGCCGTGAGCATTGCCGTTTCATGCTCGCCATGCCCGTTGCTGACGATGACGCGCCAGAAATTGTTGCCCGCTCGCCGCTGCAGACCTGCGCGAAATCGTCAGCAACGGCGAAGAGCGAGTCGCGGTATATCGCTGATGACGGCGGTCCACCTTGATTTATCGATGTTGGACGTATGCGCGAGGTCATCGACACAGGCTGCCTAGCCATTTCACCGCCGCCGTCCGTCTGCCATGCTTGGACATCGTCAGCCACAATGCATACGGGTGCGTGGCCATGTCCGTTGCTGATGATGAATCGCCAGAAATTGTTGCTCGCTCGCCGCTGCAGACCTGCGCGATATCGTCGGCAACGGCGAAGAGCGAAGAGCGGTATATCGCTGATGACGGCGGTCCACCTTGATTTATCGATGTTGGACGTTTGCGCGAGGTCATCGACAAAGGCGGCTGCCTGGCTAATCATCGCCATCCACGTCTGGACATCGTCAGCCACAGTGCATACGGGTGCGTGGGACTTGCTGCGATGTCCGGCGGCTTATTGACGCGTTGCAGGTCGTTTGCGCGGCAGGGCGACCGATCGGCCATGACCGCGAATGCTCGCGCAGACCGCCGCGAGCGACCGCCACGAGATTCTACTCGCCGTGAGTGATAGCATACTTGCCGCGAAGACTCACTTACTGACGATGACATTTTGCAGAACGTTTCGTTCGTGCCGTCGAAACATCGGTTTGAGCTCGTCAGCGGCGACGAGGACGAGTGCGTGCGTGCTGTCCCGCGACCCACGCACGCCTCCCAGGACGTTTCGGCGCGCTCGGACTCGCGCTGACGTGGACGAGTTTGATTTGTAGCGTTTTCGTCGCCGCGCGTACCATTGGCCCAGGACGTCAAACGCGGTGAGTAACGTCGTCCTTCTCGCAGCGCGCGCGTTGCTGACGTCCGTGTGCCAGACGTCTTTGACGGCGTCACGAAGTTCTGCTCGAGATCGCGTTCGTGCATTGCTCACGCATTCGATCTCCGTGCACGGCGACCGAGGACGCAATCCCTGGCCGTAATTGCGAATGCACGAGTCGGACGACGCGGGCGGCGGCCGGTGGATGTGGCTCGCGGCTCGCCGCGAGTTGGAGAAGAACGCGAGCGACGAGACCTACTGGAGCTCGTCAGCGGCGGCGAGACTGTGTTTGCGCATCGCTCACGCTTTCAATGCCCACGTCAGTCGAAGACGGGCTGCAGACCTTGGCTGCGCTGGCGTGGGCGGGTTGTGGGCTATTGGACGCAGGAGATGGGGATTTTGAAGCGAAGGCGAGAGCTGGTCGTGCGCGTCGTCCGCGAGCGCCATTGGGCGGGAAGAAAACGTTAAAAGGAAAGCCGTGTAGATACATACCTCGGCAATATCATCGATTTGCTCGTTATCTCGAATGCCTCGTCGCGATCGCCAGCAGCGAAGAGATCTGGTCGTGATCGTTAGACACGGCGAGCAAGGATGAGGCTTGACTGCACCTGCAAGCCGCCTGTCAGCGGCGCGTTTGCGCGCTGCGCGGCACGGCCTAATCAATGGCGCGTTGGCTGCATAGGCAGGAGCTCGCGGTTATTCGACGCTGTACTTGCACGCAGCGTTGTATGCGTTCTTGGCGACGACAAGAGCAGAGGCTGCTGGGCGGTGCAGAGCGAGCTGGACGGCGGGCAGGACGTGGATGGGCGCGCCGTGCGAACGCGTAACGCGAGGGCGAATCGAGCTCGGACGCGGCGGGCGCATTGAGAAGGCGGGCGATGCGACGTCCATTACGCGACTCGAGCGCCATCCAGGAGTGCGTCGCCGGCCAAGGAGCGGCGAGACGATGGGCCACGCCGAGTGCGTTCCCCTCAGCGACACCGCGTCCGATGCCGCTCGTGCCACCAACGAGGACTGCGACAGGCTGGATGGTCGTCGGCGCATTCCTGACGTTTTCCGCGAGGATGATGGGGAATGAAGGCATAGTGGCTTCAAGGAAGAGTTTGTCAGTGACGAGGCTCTCGAGATTCGTGTTCAACGGCAGGTGACCTAGGGCGTGCTTAGTCAGCACATGAAAGGATCACGTGGTATGATAGCCACCTTTAGTCAACTCTCCCTCTGGGTGCGCGTTCATTGTCGTTGCCCAGTGCCACGAGCATGCAGGGTTGACCAGCGTCGGATTTAATGGCAAGTTCAACCGAACCTCCGGGAAATTCCGTTCTCATTCCAACCTGTCCGATGTCGATCCGGGAGCCCAAGACCAAGTCTGCGAGCGTCAGCCTGACCCGCACAATGGGCAAGGCCCTGGCCGACGTTCTGAATAACAAGCCAGCGAGCGCAACGACGAGCAGAGCCTCAGGAATCGTCCCGCCGTCTGAGTTCGGCGGCGCCCCGACCAAATCGTCGAGCCTCAGGCGGCTGAGCCTTCAGCCAGGCTCGAAGACAGCTGCCAGCAATGCTTTGGGCATTGGGTCTCCGCCGGGCGGCCAGGGACCCTCAGGCCGTGTCTCCCGCTCGTCGTCGACGCCTACGCTGGACAAGAAGCTGGCCACGCTGCCAGAGGAGCCCGCGAAACCTCCAGCGCCGACAAAGGCGAAGGGAAGGCTCTCCAAGAGCCCCAAGCCTAGCGTCATGCACCAGCCCAGCGCCCTGCCGAAATACAAGCCCAAGATCTCGTCGCTGGTCTCGACGGCGCCGGCGAAGGTGCCGCCGTCTCCCGTCAGGCTGGGCACGCGCAAGCGGCGCCAGAGCGAGGACTCCAGCAGCGCGACCCTATCCTCGGGGTCGGCCACGGCGAATGAAGCCGCAAAGGAGTCTCTGTCGCCACCCGCCAAACCACCCGCCGCACGCCCTGTGAGCCCGTTGCCGAAACGTGCCAGCAAACCGCCCGCAAAGGCTGCTCCCTCGCCCAAAGCCTCGCCTTCAACGTCGTCGCTTGCCAAAGAGAACGCGGACTCGAAGAAAGACGGGTCTCCGCTCAAGAAGGTGGCTCGCCACACACCGTCTCTCCCACGACTTTCTCCCGCAGTCCCGTTCGACCGCCGTCAACGAACAGTTCTCCAGCCAAGACTCCGTCGAAGGCTCCGTCAAAAACACCACTCAAGAAGAAGAAATCCATCGCAGACACCGTCGCCTCACCCAATTCCGCAAATGACTCTCAAGAAGTCTCGTTCATGCTCAACGACGTCGTGTCGCCGACGCAGCCCACGCCCGCGCTGCCGCGTCTGCGCCCGCCACTGCCGCGCACGCCAGGCTCTATCGGCGGCCTGCCAGGGCGCAACAGGCTGTCTTACGCTTCGCCGCTTGGGACGCGCGGGTCGATCCTGAGCTGGGAGGACATGTCGCGCTCGTTCGGCGCGAACGTGGACGAGCTCGGCACGTTCCTGACGGACGTCTCCGCGCCGTTCACGCCGCGCGACCGCACGGTGTCGGTCGCGTTCAGCGACGCGAGTATGACCGGTATGAGCGACGCGTGGGGCTCGCCGCGCACGTCCGGCATCGGCCTCAGCATCTCGCAGTGTTCCCGTCCCCGCCCTCGGAGCTTGTACATACCCGCAGACCAATATACGTCTTTTGCCCCGCTTCTTGAGTCGGCAAACGCGCCCAGAGCCTGGCTTGAATTCGGTGTTAAGGCCTCCGTGCACGACGATCGAGCAAACAAATTCCTCGACGTGAAAACTGAATTTGTTTCGCAAGTCCAAACTGTTCAGACCGCAAAACTGCGTGGTTTCGTTTCAGGTTGCTTCTATTTCCGTGCCCCCGCGCCCACTTCTGGGGGCGCAGGGGCACGGCCGTTGCGGCTAAGGTACAGACAGGTACATGCACGGAAATGCGCCGGGAACTCGGCCACTCCCTCCTCCAGCGTGAGTCTCACTGCCAGCATGTCTCCATCGGCGCCTAATGACAGGTCAGCGCTGAACAAAGTCTGGGGTTGCACTCACCGTTGCACTCGCAGAGACAATCCACGCCGATTCTTGCGCGGCCGGTGAGCAGAAACAACGTGTATTGACGAGAAATGCTATCTACAGTGGGCGCCTATTTACAACTGCTGCATGGGCGCTTATTTCAACTGTGCGACGACAAGTCCTGCGCGACGCTCAGGGTGTGCGGGGTAGGCAAAGACGGAAGCGCTGGCGGCGCCGCGTTCTTTGTCTGCATCTTGTCGCGGTGAGACGTGCGCAGGAATGTTTCCTGGCGCGAGCGCGCCGGCGGCCGTGGCAAAGCCGTCGTGTGCGCAGCCGTTCGCCGCTGAGATCGCCCTCCGCTGAGAACGCGCCAAACGAGCGCGGGATTGCGTCCTGGAGCGCCGGTGACGAGTTCGCGATCGAGGACGGAAACCGCGACGAAGGCGTATCGTGCTTGACCGACGCAGGCGGAGAAGTTGGCTCGCCGGAATAACCGGGCGACCGTTATGCTCGCAGCCGACTGCGGGAACGCCTGGCGCGAGCTCGCCGCTCTGTGCGCACGCTGACTCCGGGAACGTGGAATGCCGGTCGCCGGCGATGCCGGTGCTGAGATGTGGCCGCGAGGTCGTGCACGTCGTAGGGGACGATGAGCGCGCCTCGCGCGTGCGCTGCGGGCTGGAGCCTTGACGTCGGGCTCGCAGGACGTCGGATTTTGCTGAAACGCGTCCGGATCGCGGGAGACGGCGGCGATGAACCGTAGCTGAGACGCAGCGGCAGATGCGGGAAGCAGTCGTCCCGTGCAGTGCGTATTGAGTGCAAGGTCGTCCACTCGCAGCTGACGATAGGTGCTCCTTGCCCCAGTGCTGTGGACAGGCGCATCGTCTGAACGTCTGCGGCGCGCGTGACGGTGCCAACTCGTAGGACGACGGGATACGCTGAGAGGCGTCCGAGTCGATTGTGACGACGGCGGAGAGTGTCGTGGTCTTGGCGGTCGCAACGGTGTCGCTGGTGAGTGCGCGGCGCGGAGAACCTGCGTGACGATAACAGCACCGAGGATTTGTTCAATGGTCAGCACAGCATTGAGAAACTCAAGATGAGCACGTACCGCGTTTGGCGGACGCGAGCTCGACTGCTTGTCGATGGCATACTTGGTCGATATGCTATCCCAATGAGGAATCGTCGGGGTGTCTGGCCGCTTCTAGCGACGACGACGTCGGAACAGCGTTTCGGCAACGCACGCAAGGTCTGAGCAGCGATCAGCACAAAATCGAGCAACTCAAGCGGCACACGTACTGGGAGGCGCGGCGCCGCGTCGCACTGAGAGCATACTTGGTCGATACGCCGCAGTCGTCGGATACTCGAGCGCCGTTCCCTTCCCAGAAATCGTCGGGGTATCTAGCCAACACACCCCGGCGACAGCGTTCAGCGACGAGGAGGCGAGGCTCGTCGGCGCGCGGGCATACGTCTGGAATGCAGAAATCAGCTGTAGCTCGGACGCGCTAAATGATGCTCCTCACCAAATGGTCGTGGGACGCTCAATGAGCGATCCGACGAAAGGACGTGCAGCAGGCGTGCGTATCTGCGTGACGGCGCCCATGTCGCGTTAGTCGGGTCACCATGGCGCTCAAGGAGGTTGGAGAGGTCGAATGTGGTGAGGATCTTGACCTTGCGAATGTAGACGTTCTGCAAGGGAGATCTCAATCTCGCGACCGAAAGCCAAATGATTCTGGAGGGCCCAAGTGGCGGCGAGGGGTGCGTGTCTGCGAGAAGCGCAGAACGATGAGCACGAGCACCATGCGAGCCAAACGAAGCGTACGCACTGAATTCGAGGCGCGGACCCGAGGTCCTGATTTGTTTTGCGTTTTGTGCTTCCAATTGCGGCGGGGAGTCCAAATTTGCGACTGATGGTTGAGTGCGACGATCCAGCGCACCGTCACGTCCCGTCGATTCGACAGGACTCGGACAACGTCCAGTGCATGCTAGACACGCGAACACATCTGAAAGTCATAATGAGCGTCGTATTCCGCGCAAAGAACTGCAGTCTCACCCAAATGCATCAGTGCGCAGTGCGGCGGCCTCCAATCCCAGCTGATCATTGGCGCCGTACAATGGTGCTCCCCGCATGTTGCTCCACGCCGTATGTTGTATAAGCTGTCTACGGGGGGTGCGTCAGCTAGGAACGCGAAAGGCAAGAGAGAGCAGCGGGATTGGAACGAAAGTGTAGGGCGGGAAAAGATGCATCAGAATGGCGCCAGGCGCATTCCGCAGCCATAGCAACGAGTATCGCGCACAGTCCGCGTACAGGTGTCATGGAACGACAAAAAATGGAAAAACGAAGAGTGAGATAGGAACTGCAAATCAGGAACGTACCGGATGGATGTGTCTGCGCCGAGCAATGCTGACGGAATTCACGTTCTGTGGGCCGTCTGTGTGACTTTCGAACGGCCTGGATATGGTGGGCCAGAATCGGGCAGATGAGGGCGAGGAGAGAGCCTGATACAAACATGAGCAAAGCACGCGTGGGTCAGCAAATCCGAGCGCGCACTCACCCATTCAGCAGTGCGCTGTGCGCGGACCACAAGGAGCACGCGTTCCGGTGTAGAAGCTCGCCCTCTGCGCGCTGGATAGCATGTCCCGCCCCAGAGCGTGTTGGATCACGTGACCGACGCCGCCTGTTGCCAGTGAGCGACAGCGCAAACACAATGCGACAGTCAAGTATACCCACCTCAGCATGAGACGATAAGGCAGACGAGCAGTGGTCGACCTGCGTAGCGTAGGCGCCGGCGTGCCGGGGGCGCGTGGCAGATCGAATGGCAGCGGGGCAGCGAGCGGCCAGCATTCGACAGCAGTCCAGAAACGCAGCCTTTTAGCTGCAGCGCGCAGGATGAGAATAGAGAGCGGGGACGGAATGAAAAAGTTCACCGCCGCGCGCCGGACTTGGCTGCATCCAGGCTGCATCCGAGAGAAGCTACCGTGCAGCGATCATTAGCCGAACCTCGCGTAATCCTCATTCAGTTCCACTGCCGGGCTCATGCGCGCAAGGCTGGCATTGTGAGAGTAATAGCCCGCTGACGGCGTCCTGACGCTTTGCGTCCCAAATTTAGCAGAGGATCTCCAGCGCGCGACGCTCGCACGCATCTGGCCGACGATCATGGATCTATGCAGGGAACGCATTCAGCACGTGCGCTGAGAATGTGAATCTCATTTCCCTATGCTGTATTGACGCTGCACAACGGCATACGGCTCCGTGATGTGGTTCCATTGCAAGGCCGGTTAAAACACGAATTCCACGGGGATGCACATCTCAGCTTTCGCCGAACATGCGCTGGACCGACGACTCCCAGGGTTCCTCAGCCCTGGCATGTATAGAATTTAAAAGCGAGATTGTGTCTGTGAGAAGGTCACCAATACCAACGGTGAGGCGGCCATTGAGCAGGGCAAACAATCCTGGAATGGCAGGTTGGCTGAATGCGAGACTTGCACGCATTTGGCCTACCATCATTTCAAGTAGGACCGTCTGCGTGACACCCTCGTTCTCACTGTGCGACGAACGGACGGCGCGACTGCACAATCGCTGTCGGCGGGCGTTTGCGCTCGGAATCCTCTCAACGGCGATCGCACGCATTCATCCTTCAAAAGCACCAATACGAGAGACCCTTAGTGATTCGTGTCTCACGTCATTGACCTGACTCTTTGAATGCTGCTGCATGCAGAAGAACAGGAAATGTTGCGTGCGCGACCGTGAACGCGGCGGCGCGACGTGCTACGGCTGTAGGCCCGCCTCCTCTGCAATGCGTCATGGGACGCCGTCCTCCCGATGCGTGAGGCTAGGCCCATGTTAGATCAGCATAACGTACGGGGCTGTGTGTCTCGCGAGAAGCGCAGCGCCTGATCAACGGTGAGTCCGTTGGAAGATTGCGTGCAGCTGCCAGTGCAACCTGAACATCTCTCGCGCAAGCTCTACCCACGCAGATTCCCTGTCTCTCACATGCGTGCACTATATTTAGACTATATAACATGCAGTTTGTGCAACCAAAGTGTCTCAGAAATACGGGAGAAGCGCAGAAATGGGCGGGAGGGCGGGAGGGCGTTCTGGGCCAAACGAGCGAAATGCCGCGTTCTGCGCGCATCTCATCCCATGACGCACTCTCACACGCTCATCAATAACCGTTGAGGTGCGCGCCAGCTTATGAATTCGAAAGGAAAAGCCTGGGGTGGCGCAGAACGCGGCGGAGCGCGTAGCAGTCGAAAGACTGCATTCCCGCGCGAACCGCTGATACCCCCCGCGGTTTCAGCTCGCGGCCATCAAGGATCACTTACGAATGATGCAGGATCTGCGCTTCTTGCCGCTGGAAGGCGTGTGCGAGGCGGCGCGTTCGTCCGCCGTAGGTGCGCTTTTTCGCTCTCAGAGGGAGTATACCCCCTCCCCATGCCCCTATACTGGCACACAAGGTTACGTGACCTGTCCCTATGTGGATTCTGCGCGGGGGAGGGCGGGAGCGAGTGCGCTGGACGCTGCGCGAGCGGCGCGCCGCTCGCCACCCGATCGCGCTTAACGAAGTGTATGGCACTTCTCCCCGACTCAGCCCACTCGTCAACCGCGTCTCTATTACGGGAGTAGGCGTCTAGACCTGCTGCGTGCACGGCGAGAACGTCAGAGGGCACGGATGGACGGGCGGCCGGTGCGGTCTGTCAGAGGGTATAAAAGCCGCACCCAGCAAACCGATTCCACCATCGCCCCTTCCTTCCCTTTCCCTTCTGCCACCATAATTATGCCCATAGACACTCTCCTACGCTCTCAGATACCGCACGCGCTTCCCATCGTCTAGCTACTCATCACCGCGCGCACTTTCGACGCATCTCGCACGCCGCTCGATCCACCGTCGTCGCTGTGTAGCGCAGCATCTGCGTCACTCAGGTCAGTACACTGTCAGCGTCATTAACGCCCTGACAATGCCGTTTCGCTAGGCTCGTTCCTGCAACTCTCGCGATCGTGTGCTTCGAGGTGTGTACATCGACTGCTCGCCGTTTCTCACAAACGCGCGCAGATACACCGCGCGACGCTGACAATCCATTCACGTCGTCCCTCTCGATGCGCAGCGCTAACAACGTGCACAGATCGATTCGTTCGCGCGTTCCGAACGCGCGACGGTGTGGGCGGGGCAAACGGCTTGCATTTCCTATCGTACGTACGTACGTACATGGCGCGTTCCCTAATCCACATGCTAACGTCCGACCGAACAGGCTCTACTTACTCCGCACGCGGATTGCGCCAGGTCGCATGGACCGACTCGGAATCCGACCTGTGCTGCCAATCGTTCCCACGCCGTTCGCGAGCCTGACGTCGCAGCAGACACCACCGCCCATATAGCACTCGTGGCGGAGGCATCCAACGCGGTCCATTTGGGCTCGAAGGATGCGCGACCGGACGCGCAGAACGGCTGTCGGTGCTTTGTCCATGCCGTGAGTATTGTCCTCCGATCGCGACAGGCCCGGTTATTGACGCTGGCGCACAGAAACTGTCGGCCGCGCTGTTGCATGGCGCGCGCGGATGACAACGGCGCGTGCAGAAAGCTTCGCCCTCGCCGTTGCCCGCGATGTCGAAACTCTGCTCGACTTCGTAAGTAACGGCACGCGGGGATATTGCTTGTGATAGGCTGACCTCCACGCAGCCAGTCTGGATATTCGTGAGCACGCGGTCGTCCAACTGCCGGACGGCCGCGGCGTTGGACCGGTCTTCGACAGGATTCACACGCCGTGAGCATTGCCGTTTCATGCTCGCCATGCCCGTTGCTGACGATGACGCGCCAGAAATTGTTGCCCGCTCGCCGCTGCAGACCTGCGCGAAATCGTCAGCAACGGCGAAGAGCGAGTCGCGGTATATCGCTGATGACGGCGGTCCACCTTGATTTATCGATGTTGGACGTATGCGCGAGGTCATCGACACAGGCTGCCTAGCCATTTCACCGCCGCCGTCCGTCTGCCATGCTTGGACATCGTCAGCCACAATGCATACGGGTGCGTGGCCATGTCCGTTGCTGATGATGAATCGCCAGAAATTGTTGCTCGCTCGCCGCTGCAGACCTGCGCGATATCGTCGGCAACGGCGAAGAGCGAAGAGCGGTATATCGCTGATGACGGCGGTCCACCTTGATTTATCGATGTTGGACGTTTGCGCGAGGTCATCGACAAAGGCGGCTGCCTGGCTAATCATCGCCATCCACGTCTGGACATCGTCAGCCACAGTGCATACGGGTGCGTGGGACTTGCCTGCGATGTCCGGCGGCTTATTGACGCGTTGCAGGTCGTTTGCGCGGCAGGGCGACCGATCGGCCATGACCGCGAATGCTCGCGCAGACCGCCGCGAGCGACCGCCACGAGATTCTACTCGCCGTGAGTGATAGCATACTTGCCGCGAAGACTCACTTACTGACGATGACATTTTGCAGAACGTTTCGTTCGTGCCGTCGAAACATCGGTTTGAGCTCGTCAGCGGCGACGAGGACGAGTGCGTGCGTGCTGTCCCGCGACCCACGCACGCCTCCCAGGACGTTTCGGCGCGCTCGGACTCGCGCTGACGTGGACGAGTTTGATTTGTAGCGTTTTCGTCGCCGCGCGTACCATTGGCCCAGGACGTCAAACGCGGTGAGTAACGTCGTCCTTCTCGCAGCGCGCGCGTTGCTGACGTCCGTGTGCCAGACGTCTTTGACGGCGTCACGAAGTTCTGCTCGAGATCGCGTTCGTGCATTGCTCACGCATTCGATCTCCGTGCACGGCGACCGAGGACGCAATCCCTGGCCGTAATTGCGAATGCACGAGTCGGACGACGCGGGCGGCGGCCGGTGGATGTGGCTCGCGGCTCGCCGCGAGTTGGAGAAGAACGCGAGCGACGAGACCTACTGGAGCTCGTCAGCGGCGGCGAGACTGTGTTTGCGCATCGCTCACGCTTTCAATGCCCACGTCAGTCGAAGACGGGCTGCAGACCTTGGCTGCGCTGGCGTGGGCGGGTTGTGGGCTATTGGACGCAGGAGATGGGGATTTTGAAGCGAAGGCGAGAGCTGGTCGTGCGCGTCGTCCGCGAGCGCCATTGGGCGGGAAGAAAACGTTAAAAGGAAAGCCGTGTAGAGTACATACCTCGGCAATATCATCGATTTGCTCGTTATCTCGAATGCCTCGTCGCGATCGCCAGCAGCGAAGAGATCTGGTCGTGATCGTTAGACACGGCGAGCAAGGATGAGGCTTGACTGCACCTGCAAGCCGCCTGTCAGCGGCGCGTTTGCGCGCTGCGCGGCACGGCCTAATCAATGGCGCGTTGGCTGCATAGGCAGGAGCTCGCGGTTATTCGACGCTGTACTTGCACGCAGCGTTGTATGCGTTCTTGGCGACGACAAGAGCAGAGGCTGCTGGGCGGTGCAGAGCGAGCTGGACGGCGGGCAGGACGTGGATGGGCGCGCCGT
Organism: Auricularia sp. M12; assembly: GCA_037042885.1. Classification (NCBI taxonomy): domain Eukaryota; kingdom Fungi; phylum Basidiomycota; class Agaricomycetes; order Auriculariales; family Auriculariaceae; genus Auricularia; species Auricularia sp. M12. The sequence continues at coordinate 2,899,427 of CM073211.1, forward strand.
GCGAACGCGTAACGCGAGGGCGAATCGAGCTCGGACGCGGCGGGCGCATTGAGAAGGCGGGCGATGCGACGTCCATTACGCGACTCGAGCGCCATCCAGGAGTGCGTCGCCGGCCAAGGAGCGGCGAGACGATGGGCCACGCCGAGTGCGTTCCCCTCAGCGACACCGCGTCCGATGCCGCTCGTGCCACCAACGAGGACTGCGACAGGCTGGATGGTCGTCGGCGCATTCCTGACGTTTTCCGCGAGGATGATGGGGAATGAAGGCATAGTGGCTTCAAGGAAGAGTTTGTCAGTGACGAGGCTCTCGAGATTCGTGTTCAACGGCAGGTGACCTAGGGCGTGCTTAGTCAGCACATGAAAGGATCACGTGGTATGATAGCCACCTTTAGTCAACTCTCCCTCTGGGTGCGCGTTCATTGTCGTTGCCCAGTGCCACGAGCATGCAGGGTTGACCAGCGTCGGATTTAATGGCAAGTTCAACCGAACCTCCGGGAAATTCCGTTCTCATTCCAACCTGTCCGATGTCGATCCGGGAGCCCAAGACCAAGTCTGCGAGCGTCAGCCTGACCCGCACAATGGGCAAGGCCCTGGCCGACGTTCTGAATAACAAGCCAGCGAGCGCAACGACGAGCAGAGCCTCAGGAATCGTCCCGCCGTCTGAGTTCGGCGGCGCCCCGACCAAATCGTCGAGCCTCAGGCGGCTGAGCCTTCAGCCAGGCTCGAAGACAGCTGCCAGCAATGCTTTGGGCATTGGGTCTCCGCCGGGCGGCCAGGGACCCTCAGGCCGCGTCTCGCGCTCGTCGTCGACGCCTACGCTGGACAAGAAGCTGGCCACGCTGCCAGAGGAGCCCGCGAAGCCTCCAGCGCCGACAAAGGCAAAGGGAAGGCTCTCCAAGAGCCCCAAGCCTAGCGTCATGCACCAGCCCAGCGCCCTGCCGAAATACAAGCCCAAGATCTCGTCGCTGGTCTCGACGGCGCCGGCGAAGGTGCCGCCGTCTCCCGTCAGGCTGGGCACGCGCAAGCGGCGCCAGAGCGAGGACTCCAGCAGCGCGACCCTATCCTCGGGGTCGGCCACGGCGAATGAAGCCGCAAAGGAGTCTCTGTCGCCACCCGCCAAACCACCCGCCGCACGCCCTGTGAGCCCGTTGCCGAAACGTGCCAGCAAACCGCCCGCAAAGGCTGCTCCCTCGCCCAAACCCTCGCCTTCAACGTCGTCGCTTGCCAAAGAGAACGCGGACTCGAAGAAGGACGGGTCTCCGCTCAAGAAGGTGGCTCGCCACACACCGTCTCTCCCACGACTTTCTCCCGCAGTCTCCGTTCGACCGCCGTCAACGAACAGTTCTCCAGCCAAGACTCCGTCGAAGGCTCCATCAAAAACACCACTCAAGAAGAAGAAATCCATCGCAGAGACCGTCGCCTCACCCAATTCCGCAAATGACTCTCAAGAAGTCTCGTTCATGCTCAACGACGTCGTGTCGCCGACGCAGCCCACGCCCGCGCTGCCGCGTCTGCGCCCGCCACTGCCGCGCACGCCAGGCTCTATCGGCGGCCTGCCAGGGCGCAACAGGCTGTCTTACGCTTCGCCGCTTGGGACGCGCGGGTCGATCCTGAGCTGGGAGGACATGTCGCGCTCGTTCGGCGCGAACGTGGACGAGCTCGGCACGTTCCTGACGGACGTCTCCGCGCCGTTCACGCCGCGCGACCGCACGGTGTCGGTCGCGTTCAGCGACGCGAGTATGACCGGTATGAGCGACGCGTGGGGCTCGCCGCGCACGTCCGGCATCGGCCTCACGCCCAGCCTCAGCATCTCGCAGGTCATGTTCCCGTCCCCGCCGTCGGACGTTGGCGCGGCGGACGCCAGCTTCGGCGACATCACCGCCACGAGCCCCATCCGCCCTGGCGGCGCGGACGACGCGAGCACTCAGGGAGAAGAGGTCGACGAGGAGGCCGACGCGCAACAGCTGTTCGGCCCTGCGGACCCGGACGAGCGCCACGCAGCGCTGGTGCTGCTGCAGATGCAACTTGCGGCGCTCGAGGGCGTGCGCGAGGAGCGTGACGCTCTGCGGGAGGAGCGCGATGCGCTCGTGGATGCGCAACAGCGCGCGGAGGAGGAGGAGCGCGCGCGCATGATGCAGGAGGAGGTCGCGCAGGAGGAGCGCGTCGCGCGCGTGGCGGCCGAGGAGCGGGCCTCCGAGGAAGCGCAGCGCGTGAGCGACGCGCTCAGTGCCATGCGCGAGATGCAAGGCCGCCTGCGCCTCGAAGCTGCTCGCGGCGCCGCAGCTGAATGGCGCGCCGCCGTTGAGCTGCTTAGGGCGGAGAAGATGCGCCTGGCGGCCGAGCGCGAGGTGCTCTCCGTTGTGCGCGACTGTGCAGCCATCGCGGCTGCCGTCTCCGTTTGATTATGACCTTTATTCTCTTCTTACTGTCTTCATTTTGCTTCTTGACCCGATGCCTGTCTCGCAATACCCAGAGACGCTCTTGTTGTACTATACCCGCTCCCCGTCCACCCATTCAGTCCGCTCTCTCGCTCATGCCGCGCCAAGTTCTGCACTTGTTGCGTTATTATGTCTTTCTGATAATGCCATGACGATTTTAATCTCGCAACTGGGTTGGGATGGAATATTTCTTCCGTCGGGGTTGAGGATGATGATGACGCGCTGTACCGTACCGTTCGTAACTCTGACTCTCGCCAGTCACTTTTCCCAACTCGGCAACGCTGACGCTTTTGCACTCGCTATTTGACCACGGTGTGCAGACATGATTTACAAAGGTTTTCTAATGATAGGTGGTGCTGTAGACGCCGTCTAGCTCATGATCCACTGACTCTGAGAGCACGACGAATGTCGCGGGCGGGTTGAAGCCGCCCTACACATGCTGAACTGAGTCCAGACGCACAGATCGCAATCGGTTGCAGGCCTTTGCAATCAGCGCATGCTGAAAGTCGAGGCATGCTGTTTATCTGTTTTCCGGGCGCGTGAAAGCTCACACGGAACCGTTTCGCCTGCCTCCCATGAAAATCTACACCGGCGACTATTTTCGAGTTAACGTACTGGCTTCAGGTTTTCTTGGTTCCTGAGGCCTGTGCTCAGTGTCCGACACCGTGTCCTTGCATTGCGCGCACGCACTTCTCTCTTTGCTATTAAAACACTCGCTTCTGCGCTGGATTGGCGTATCTTCTCCGAAAAAGTACTCGACAGGCATCTCGGCGTTTCGCTCGGGCTTGGTAGCGCCTTCGCTCGGCCACTTTATGCACCATGCTGGCTTGACACTCGACGAAGCCCTGTCTCCGACGCGTCCATATGTGCTCTGCTGGCGCCTAGCCGGCCTCGCCCACGTTCAGGCTCGTTTCACCGCGGGAAGCTCCACGGCGCTTCAGGCACCATGCGTGCGCGTCCCGGACAAGAAGACGACGCACCCTTTGCGTGGGTGACCATGCGGAGGCTCCTTCAGGCGTTCTGTGTTTGCACCGCGGGGATAGACCAAATTTACCTTTCTCAGAGAGTATAAGGTGACGCTCTGCGGAGAATAGAGAGCGATTTTAGCTCTTCGTCGACGATCCCACTCATGCTCAATCCCACCTCCCAACAATCGCTGCTCCGCCCGGCCATTGTCGTGCTCAACGCCAAGTATCTCCCCAAGTCTTGCGACGAGCCAGCGCGCGTGGGAGCGACGGCCTTCGGGATGTCCGTCATCGAGGCGCTTCGCGAACTCGGCGTCCTCCGAGGAGTTGTGCTCTACTCGGGGAGAAGCGCTCATCAGCCTTCGTCGACATCCCACTCATGAAGTGTCGACCTCACAAAGAAGCCAGCGCGCGTGGGACGACGGCCTTCGGGATCATCGAGGCGTCCGAACTCGGCGTCCTCCGAGGAGTTGTGCTCTACTCGCGGGAGGAAGCTCTCATCAGCCCTCGCACTGAAGTGTCGACCTACAAAGAAATACCTTGCATCACCGTCCACTTCAACTTCCGCATGAACCCCGTCGACATCACCGGGGCGCTTGCCAGCGCATTCGGCCTGCCACCCACGTCCGGCGGTGCACAGAGGCCTATCGTTTACTACCAGACCGACGTCCTGCTCGGCTTCCACCCGCCGCACGTCCCTTTCGCTGTGACGCACCACGGCCCCTTCGTCGCGGATTTTGTGCGTCACTTCTCCTCCCGAGCTGCGGCCGTTGCGTTTGGCGGAGCAGACAAAGTGCGCGTGTTACGGCGCCAGCAGGACCTCGGCGTCCAGGTGCTCGCAAATTCGCCAAATGGCGTCGCTTTCCTGCACTCTACGCTGCAGGGCCGGTGCTTGCTCACTAGCGGCGTGCCTTGGGACAAGTGCTGCTTCGGTCTCAGCCCACCCATACACATTCCGAAGCACGATCCGACATACGAGCTCCCTCACGACATTGAGGCTTTCCTCAAAGGCAGTGCCAAGAGCTCCGTCATCCTGTTTACCGCGGTAGCCCGTCTCGACTTCTTCAAGAACATCTCAGTAGTGGTCGATGCGGTAATCCATCTGTGGGAGCGCGGTGTGGCTGCACGACTGCTTGTAGTAGGGGATTCTGATGACGAGCACGGTAGTGCACGGCGCGCAGAGCTGAGGGAACTCATACCCGGACGATATGCAGCGGACGCCGTCTTCGTCCCTCGGATGCCGAAACCAGCACTCTATGCACTATTCCGGCTAGTGCGAAAGCTCGGCGTATTCGTATGCACCTCGCGATACGAGACTTTGGGTATCACGCCGCTCGAGGCCGCCGCCGCAGGCGTGGCTACCCTGGTGCCTGCCTCTGCTCGCGTCGAGGCGTCGGTGTGGTTCCCCAGGCGGTATAGAGTCGCGCCGAAGGGAGTAGCCGTTGCTACGCGCGCCCTGGCGCTGTTGAAAGCTGGAGTAGAGAGTCACGGGGCCTTTCTTGAGGCATGGATGGCCAAGCGGACGAGCGAGGACATGTTCAGACGATCCATAGCTCTCTGCTGGGCACAATTTTCTGATCGGGTTAATGAATCTGAAAATGTCGAGGTATAGAACAGTTACTGCACAATGATACACCCAGATCGTCTGTAAGAGATTTTTGCGACGCATGGAAGAATGTCATTCAAGCGGCAAGCCTGGCAAAGAACGCCAGTACACCTTCACCGTGGCCGAACTCGTCGGGATCCGAGTCCCATCGGCGTGCCGATATCCGAATATTGTGATTAGTGCAAGCGGTATGCAATCCTGCGAGGGATTCATGTAGCCCATATTCATGATCGAATGTGGGGTCGAGCCTGAAAGCTATCTCCCGCAGCTGTTGTACTGCTGGGCTGCGGTCGCGAAGGAGTGATCCTAGAGTTTCGGCAATATCGAGGAAGCTCGAGTAGATCGAGCCCCAACTGCAGAGCAGCACCAGGCGACGAAGTGGTGCACCACAGCGGGAGAGTAGCCCTGGGAACGATGATAGCTCGGCGGCTCTGAGCATCAGCAGAGTAAGACGAGGAAATGCTGCCACGACGCGATAGGCCACAGAAGGCTCCAGGGTGCCATCTCTAGAGCTGAATGTGAAGAAGAGGTACTGGACGCAGTTCCCTTCCTCGAGGCAATGGAGGACGTCAGGCGAGGAATTGTTGTGCAATGCAAGCCAACTGAGGGTGCTCCTCGACAGCGCGAACAGATGGCAGAATAAACGGCTGTCGTATCCAAAATATGACAGACGCTGTAATCGGAATGGATACGACGGATATGGCCTATCGCTCGAGGTGCCCAAGGGTTGGTCGACAGCATATATGTCGGGAGCCACTTCGAGTTCTTGGAGTCGAGGTGTATGAGATAGGATTGATACGACAACTTGCGTAGGAAGGTTTTCGTGTAGACAGAGGGTCCGTAGATTTGAGAGCTGATGGGCTCGCAGAATTGAGGTTGTTTGATTGGCGAAGATAGCTGAAACGTCTACGTCGGGATCCAGCCATAGAAAGAGCAAGCGGCACGACGGCAATAGCGCAAGCATATGCGGCATATCCAAGAGGTCAGGATCACCGCCTGCTGTGTCCGGGATGATGAGGATACTGTGCTGCGCTACAATCGAAGGGTCGAGTAGCCGTAAGGCGGCCACATCCCTAGAAAAGTTGCCTTCCAGGTCGGGTACGAACTGGTTGAGGCATCACTTCAAATGTTGTATGTGACGGAACGTTCCACGCACCGCAACTGGCGCCTCCTTGCGCCACATGCGTAAGGTGGATTCACCGTGGTTGTTGAGAGCACTTGGAGAGCACTAAGCTTTGGTTTTGTTTGGCCGTGAGCCTAATCAAGTTCTGATGAGAATGCAAATCAATACCACCAGGGTAGGGCATGGGTATATTGACCCAAAGGGCCCATAGGTGTTGGTCAACTCGACTCCTGAGATATATATGTGACTCGCCCATTATCCCTGTTCGCCAAAGAGGTATACCTTCCCGCACAGTTGCTATCCCTGCCGCGGCGGAAACTTGCCCAGAGTCCTTGCAAGTACTGACCAACAGCGACAAGTTGCAAGGCGCCAAGATGGGCCAAGCAAGAGAAGTGAACCCAAGCGACGACCAAGCAAAATATGCGCTTATAGGTGAATCCTGCTAAGCCAAGCATTCCCCTTGCTCTTTCTTACCCCCACGGAAACGACGACGAAGAACGGTGGAGCGCACGCCGCCAGCAGCTGCGCCACGGTCGTATGAAAGTCAGAATTCTAGTCCTGCAGCCTACAGGAATACAGGGCAGAGTGGTGTCGACAGTAAGTGAACAGCAAGTACTGCACGACGTCGTGCAACTAAAACATCCAAGAACCGCATGTAGCATGCAGCCGTATTTTGTGCCTAGATATCCGGTAGGTGTCGAATCCTCGGTATAACAGAGATCGTGAGGGTAATATGAGCAGGGTGACGATGATGCTTAGAGCATCAAGGCCAAAACGATCGCGACAAGCGCCCCGAGCGCACTGGACACGCGAAGAGCCGCAGCGCTATTGGTGCCGTCGTCGTCGCCAGAACCGCCTGTAGCAGACGGGGATTCGTCGTCGGTTCCAGTCGGTGCATGCACAATCGTCGAGCTTTCGCCCAGAGGGTAGGCCTCCTTGCCCGACGCAGGCGATGCGCCCGGCTCCAGGGTAGCGCCGGAGATGCCTGCAAAGAAGACCTGCTGGTCGACGGGCGTCGCCCAGGTGTTGTCCGCGCCGCCGAAGAAGCTCTGGAAGTGCACGCCGCGGAAGACGGTTTCGGGCTTTGTGCGGATCTGCAGGTTGGTCGCGTGGATGACACTCTCGCCATTGACGAACAGCTCGAGCTCGCCGTCCGTCTGGCCGACGGTGTTGAGCTTCACGCGCTCCGCGACGACAGTCCAGTCGCCCGTCGCGAACTTGAACGCGCCGCGCGCGACGGAGACGCCGTAGGAGCCGTCGATGACGGAGTTTTGCAGCAGGCCGAACGACTTGGTGTTGGGGTCGCTGCCGTCCGTGCTGATCGGGACGTAGGCGTATATCTCGCCCGCGCCGTCCTTGCGCCACATGAGCCGCAGGTCGAAGCAGCCCTCGCGGTCGTCCTGACGACCGCCAGAGCACGCGAAGGCCTCGTCGGGCGTGGCGCCGCCGTACGGACCGGGCAGCTTGCCACCTTTGACAAAGTCGAAGCCGGCCGGGAAGTAGACTGCGTAGCTGAACAGGATCTCATTGACGCTTGGGTCGCTCCAGTCATGCCCAACGGGTCCAGGGAAGTAAAAGCCAATGCCACCGCGGGGAGCGTCGTCTGCGCTTGGGTTGTAGCTACCTTTCGGATAGTCGATAAGCCACGCCTTGGTGCCCGAAGGTGCGCTACCCGGAGCGTCGACAACGGTATGGTTAAGACCTTTGGACTGCTTAATAACACCCAAAGGGGCATCGTCGAGGGCGACGAGGGCGGCGCCAACGGCCTTGGGCACGCTGGGATATGTTGTGTAGCCGTCCTTGATAGCGACCGGGAACAGCGACGCCGGGTCAAACGCCAGCGCAGCCAGCGGCGCGACTGCGGTCAGCAGAAAGGAGCGGGAGTACATGGGACTGTGGGTGCTGTGCGAGCGACTAGGAATACTGGGCGCGGAGTCGTTGGGATCTGAGAAGCACGTGGGTTTGACGCTGTTTGGTCATGGCTTCGCGCCATCGTCACCGTTGCCACAGAGCATTCCTCGCAATCTCATGAATTCTGTGTTCTTCTGCCTGGGTTGAAGAGGGCACTGAGACGCGACAAACGGGATATTGATATACATTCAATCATCATCAAGAAACATCATAACGATAAAGCAATGTCAGAGCTCGAAGTGTCCGAAGTCGTAGTCTAAGGGATACAGCAGTAACGAGCGCGAATAGATTAGTCGTACAATGTCGTAATGAGAGTCCGAGGCGTTGTGTCTCGATTTAACATGCGTCGACCAGGTTGTTCTTTGGGAACTTGTAACCGGCCTCCGCCCATGTCGTGAAGTTTGGATTTGAGTATGCGTTGATGTGCCTGAACATCTCGGAAATCAGTATGGACAGTTAGTAGCGCAACTGAACGAACGCACCGTTGGATGTAGTCCTGCGTCGGGAAGTCTTTCGGGTCGCAGCTGACGTTGTCCTCGCTGTCGCGCTGGTACACGCGCACGTAGTCGACATACATCTTGGCGGGGAACTGCAGGTTGACAGTGTCGACTTCCTGGAAGCTCTCGCTCATGCCGAGGTTAAGGATGATGCTCTGCAGTTAATTCAGCAAGCTGTCTAAAACACGAGAAGACGCAACGTACCATGGGCTCTTCGGGAATGACACGTTTGCTAATACCCGACTGTGCGTCGCCCTCGAGCGCAGCAGCATTCAGCGTCCACGTCGGCTTCCCGCCAATCGACCACGTGATGAACCCATCGTCGCCCGAGTGATACTCGTACCCAAACGTCTGGAACTGCACGCCGCCATACGGTGCAGCGCCAAAGTCCGTGAGCGCGCTGAGCGCCTGCTGGTACGGTGCGCCGAGGTACGTATTGAGCTGCGTCAGGGTGGGATCGGTGATCTCGACGGCAGGCGACGCGTTGTTGAAGCGGTAGTCGGCGTTGTACGGCGCGAGTTGGAACGACTGCGACGCAATGCCGTGGCCCAGCGCGACGTCCACCGTCGCCTCCAGGATGTCGATCTCCGGCGCGTTGCGCGGGCTGTTGTACTTGGGCCCCGGGTGGTCTGCGCCGGGGCAGCTGCACGCGGAGAGACGCTGGCCTGGCTGGAAGGAGAGCGGCTCGCCCTCCGTCGTCGTCTGCGCGACGCCGCCCGGCGCGGTCTGGTTCTTCAGCGTACCCGCATCGCAGGCTTTGTACGAATACGGCCAGAGACCTTCCGTCGTCGCGCCGTAGCCCGCACGACCGAGGTTGCCCATGGTCCACGCAGCAGGCCAGAATCTTCAACGAGTCAGCAATTGAATCCTTGATAGAGGAACGGAAGACGCACCCTGAAACCGTCGGGTCGCCAGGGAGCGACAACGACACCTCGATGTAGCCGTTCGTGAAGCACAGCTTGTTCCACGACTGGAGCATGCCGCTGATATAATTTAAGTCGTGGTTCTCCTTCTGGTCGATGGTGATGACGAGCTTGCCGTCCTGCGTCCTAATCTGGTCGGGATCGTACCACTCCAGATCCACCGTTGGCCAATACTGAGCACGACGATCAGCCCCGCGGAAGAAATGTCAAGATACATACGCACGTGCAAGTTGACAGCTTCCCAGTAAGGATCTTCGCCTTCACCAAATGAGCGTCCGTCCGTGTTAAACTCGTCACTGAAGACCAGATGATACTGCTGGCCGTCGAACCCGGTCCTTGTGCGCACGTCCTGCGGCGTATCGTCGTCGATAAGGCCACGCATGCCCCCTGAACTTCCGCCGATTTGACCAGTGCCATTCATGAGCATGAAGCCCGTCTGGTCGGGCGGAAAGACGATGTAGGAGACGACGGGGTATATGACGAAAAGCAGGAAGATCCCTACGACGATGAGCACCATGACGACGACGTTGGCGAAACCGCGCGTGGAGAGAACATTGCGCGTTTTATCACGCAGCGTGTCGTGGTGTTCAAGCTCGTCTTCGGTGTCGCTGTCCCTTGCCAGATCCCATTGAGAGGGGACTGCGTTCGTAGCGGACAGCGCGCCGATCGCGAGAAGGGGTCCCTTCTCATGTGAAGACTTGAGGTTTAACGTTGACAACGCCGCAGAATAACGGGTTGTGCTATTCCGCTGTAAATCTGCGCCAGCTTCGCTCTGAGGATAAGGTTAGCATACCCGTATCCAGGTGAGCGGCACAGACTCCTTACCGTTGCTGGATAGGGCGTAAAGCCAGCTCCGAGGTCGCCTCTGACGACGAGATGCGTGGTATCATCTGTGGGCGCTGTGTCCTCCTCTACACTGGACAGCGCAGGGCTATGTAACGGCGAGTATGGCGTGGAGTATTGGAAAGCAGAGCCCTGGGCGTGAGACGGCGGGGGCAGGCGGTATGGTCGTGGGAGGCTCATGAAGAATGCTGCAGGACTCCCTGTAAATTGGCCGCCCTTACATAGCACGGAGGCAGAGTGACGGTGGGGCCAGTGGCGTATAACAGGGCCAATTTCATGGAGGCGGGTGCGGTCGTGGGAGTTTGTGACGTAGCTGCTCTGGCGTGGCACATCAAGCTCGTGAAATCTCCGACTCCGACGGATTTGTTGTTTTTCAGATGGAAAGGCCGAAATCTCATGCTTCAAACTGAAAACGAGGCCTGATGATGAAGAAGAAATAACAGGGAGGAGTATAAGTATGATTTTTGGGTCAGCTCCCGTAGATTGTTTGCTTAAAGTACATCCACCGCACCAAGGCAAAAAGAAATGATTGATATTTGCATTCCCAAATAGATGGAGATACATCTCACTATAAAAAAAGAACTTCAGTTGATTGGGCGGCTGACCCTTATGAACCGCCCTATGAAAGGAATTGAGGACCGCGTCGCTGAAAACATCGCGCTTGTAGCCCATGGATATCTGGCCGAGAAGAATCATAGGCATTTAGACAAAGTGCATCATGCTTAATAATCTCATGTGTCTGAGCTCGAGCGATGATGAAGGCAAAATTGAAGGTTGTCCCTAGTACCAGCCGGCCTGTCTCCTCCGAGCGGACCGAGCCTCCTCCGAGCGCTCACCGCGAGGAAAACATACCTCAAGATCCATATCATACAGCGAGATATTGCGTGCTTATTCAGCTATCATTTGTGATTGTCTCTGAACCTTTGAAGTGGCTCCGGGATGTGCGCCGGAGATAGAGACGGAGATAATTTTCAATCACCGAAGCTCTTCCATTACCGCCCACCACCACCATCCATGTCCCAGTACTTACCGCAACCACCTGCTCTGCTTCCACATCGGACATCGTTTTCTGACAATTTGAACGACCATGGACATGATTCTTAGCCCTGATACGAACCAATAGCCCAGTCCGCCGACTCGGAGCACGCACCGCTCGGAAAAGAACGCTGGACTTCTAGCTGCACATGCTGAAGATTTGGGGTCTATGCGCATCCATGGCAAACTACACAGCGCGGGCGAGTTCCGGTTGTCTTCGCAGAGCCGGAGCCTTTGTTGTTTTTGGGTGCGCTATTGTTCCTCGGCAACCACGTTGTCAGGCCGAGGTGTTGTTCTTAGCACAATCGGGCGCATGGCCGCTCGCGCCAGTATAAAGCGTGAATGCGGTTGGGGCTTAAGCAGCCAACAGCCCTCGTTCCCGTACCACAGACCGGCGTCTGTGTTTCCCTCTCGCAACTCGTATCTTTATTCACGCTCACGTCGTTGGACACGCACGCACTTGACGCACGGCCGTCGCTACATTCTCTTGCAATCGCCTTTCTTTGACGCTCTCCACCGTCACCAGCCAAAACTAGCCTCAAGCCTCAAGCCGACATGATTGCCAACCTTTCTAAAGCCATCATCCTCTACCTCGCGCCGTTGCTCGCACTTACGTCGTTCTTGCTCAACCTGTTTGTCTTCGTCGCACCTACCATCCTATTCCATGACAGCGTTGCGCTCGCACGGGTGACCCCTGCGCTGCTGGATTTGGCGACGAATACGTCGCACAAAGATGGCGATTTGGATGGCCCGACGGTCCTTGTCGGGATGCTGGGCTCCTGTGCTCGTGCATCCAACAAGGAGGTCCTCTTCTGCTCGCCGCCGTCGTTCGCTGCCACCTACAGTACGTTCTACCCCTAGCCTGTCGAGCCTGATGACTAACAGAATGGCTTTAAGACACGTCGGTGCTACCGAGCTCGATCCCGAACTTTTTGACCGCGCCCGTCAGCGCGACACCGGTCTTCACCATAATCGCGCTCATGATCTTCGCCGCCTTCCTGCCGTTCTTCACGCTCTCCGCGCTGCGCGAGAAGCTGCCCGGCCGCCTCGGCGCGCTGTTCAATAAGCCCGCGGTCGGGAGCTTCATCGCCTGGGCTGGTGTGCTCTCCTGGCTCTTCCTCATGGCCGTCTACCTCGTCATGCGCATGTGGCTCGGCCGCGCCGTGGCCGACATCAATGCGCAAATTATCAACCTCGCCAAGGAGGCGCCGCAGCTGCACGCCGACGTCGCAAACGGCTTCACAAGTGCGCTTACACTTTCTTTTGTCCACGGCAGCCGCTTATCGTCCCTCAGTGATCTGGGTCGCGCAGGCCTTCGCCGCCGTACCGGTCATCTGCTCACTCATGAAGTTGCACATGAGCAACGTGCCAGTGGGCAAGGTTTAAACCTTTCGCGCTCTGAGCACCATGTTTCGAACACTTTCGGGACGAGCGAACGGACCTTCTTTCCTGGGCATTTCGCATCATATTGTAGCCACAGCAGCACTGTCTTCATAGTCTATTACTTGAGCTCCATACTAGATCTGGCAATCGTATTTCTTGCGTCAGTTGCACATTTGGACTTTGGGGCGCAGGAGACTCGGTTGAGTCGGCAGTGTCCGAAATGACCCCGATTGATGACTACCAACGTCGATGTCCAGGATAAGCTTCGACAAACCTGGGACATTATTGTAGGCTGCCCTGTGTCCTGCCCTTGCAAAGACGCAGAACTATGCGGCCAACATAGCGCACAACGCGTTCGAGACCTCGTGCTCCTGATCCAGCGTTCCCCCGACGAATATCTGGACGAGTTGGACTCCCTGGTCGCGCTGGCCAACGCGAACTTCAGGAAATTCCCTCATAGGCTTGTGCCCGCCTGCTGGCGCTCCGTGCATACGGACGCGTCCATTTTGCGCTGCACTTGTGACCTGCTGCAACCTGACGGAGATGTGCGCGAGGATGCTTTCTGGACGGCTACCGTTGAGCGCTTAGATTCGGCGCTTATCATATCTGGTGCACCGGGCGAGGGCAGGCTGGATGCTATATATGAACTGATCGACTTGGTTCAGTCGCTACACCTTCCTCTGCTTGATGACCCATTCGTCGGCGATGGCGAGCCTGATCTTGCGCATCTATCTACTAGTCTCCCGCCGCACGCCGAGGCCATCCCACAATTGTTTGCCCCGCCGTCGCTGGCTGCGTTCACAAAAGCGCATCACTCCTCGCCGTTCATCTTGCCCGGTTTCTTATCTGACTGGCCCGCACTCAACGAGCATCCATGGAGGTCGCGATCCTATCTCTTTCGAGCTGCGGGGCGCGGGCGCGTGGTTCCTGTGGAGCTCGGGGCGGACTACACGCGCGACGACTGGGGCCAGACGTTCATGACATGGGAAAGCTTCCTGCACGCACTGCCGGACGCAGCCGACGTGAAGTACCTCGCGCAGCACGACCTGTTCACGCAATTCCCCGCGTTGCGTGCCGACGTAATCGTTCCGGACTACGTCTACGCCGACATTCCCGGCGCACGGGACACGCTCGCGCTGAACGCATGGGTTGGCTGCCGCGGCGCCGGCTCGCCCGCACACACGGACCAATTCGCGAATTGCTACTGTCTGGTGACCGGTCGCAAGAGCGTATGGGTCGCCCCTCCCCACGTGGACGTCGCAGCAGCGCTCGAACCCGATGGGAATACTGCACGGATTGACGTATTCGCCGCGGAGCAGACAGCAATGTCAGAAAAATTCATCAGGGATGCTGTCCCGCGCGCCAGGGCGGCGGTGCTGGAGCCGGGAGACATGCTCTACCTCCCACGCGGGTGGTGGCATGCTTTCCGGAACGAAGATACAAGCTTTGCGGTCTCCATGTGGTTCTGAACTCGATGCTCGGCAATAGTTACGTATTATTATAGGGAATGTCGGGTAATGATGCATCGGTGCAAGGTACAATTCCGCCATACATCAAAGGCCGATAGCATGTATTTACATGCGTGAGATAGATACAGTTTGATCAGTTTGAGCACATGCGTGACGGGGGTTCTGTAGGCATTATACAGTGCTGCTTTGGGACATATCGACTGTTGAGCAGATGCCAGCGCAAGCGGGCATCTGCTATCTATGTCGTCAAATACTCATGGACTTGGCATAATACTTTAGTATAAGTCTGAATCGGTCAACCTGGGTTGTCGGTGGGATGACGATGGGATGCAACGCCAGCCTTGGTTGGTTTCGATGCGCTGGGTTTGAGAAGGTCGGGGATGTCTAGGTACGATGTCGGACGGCACTGGAGTCATGGAGAGCCGTGGATGTCTATTGGTTAGTACTGTAAGCGAAACAGAAAATTCGAGATTGATTGTTGCACGTTTGAGGGCGTACTCACGGACATTACTGTCTCGGTGACTGCTCCGAGTCTGACAGGTCGATCTCAGGCGGTCGCGAGCTGAGGAACAGTACGAGAAGAGCAAGGCTCTCCCCCTCGTCCTCTCTTGCCGACTGGTGTTCATCATACTCGCACCGAATGCCGCCCTCGCTGCACAGAAAGCAAGTGGGCTTGTCGCGGCTACACGCGCTGGGTCTCCCGCTAGCAACGCATTGCCTACACGGAACGGGTGATTTTTCTCCTCTATTACTGAAGAGTGTGAAGCAGACAATCCGGTGAGATGGGCAGGAGGCATTGGAGACGCTGGCGTACCTAGCACCGCGTTCGCGTCCGAGAAGCGGGGCACCGGAGACAGATGATACATTACGGTCATCGACTGGAGCCCAGCTCATACTTGGATGCAATGTGCCGTAGTGGATAGGGGTGTGTGCATCTTGTGGAGAAGCGGACGGCTATAAAAGCAGGTCAAATCGCACATCTGGTCTCCTCCGAGGATGTCCGTCTGCGCGTTGGCGCCTACTCCAACTCGTCGCCATGAGCTAGAGATTCCGTCCACACAGCTGATGGCTCATGTGCTAAATAACGATTACAACAAAGATCTTCAATCGTTTCATGCATAGGAGGCACGTGCATGCACAAATCCCTGCGAATCTTTGCAGTACGCTCCAAATGCGCGGTGTAATCTCAGGGTATCATGTAGGGTACTCTAGGGCTGCGATGACCACTGCAACCTGCGTCGGCCTTTTGCAGGGACGGGCGGTAAAGAAGCTCAGAAACCTGCGCCCATAAATTTGCACGACTTCTCGAGATTAGAGCTCAAGAAGAACTACTCGGTAGACGATCGATCTGGGCATCATACTCATCTCCGCGGAGGACCGGTGCGACTGTACAGGAGATATCTACGGACAAAGCAGCATGTATGTACAACGTCATGGCCGAGGATCTAGCGAGAAGGACTGATTTCCGTTGTCAGCATCATCAATATCATTATCAACCGCAAAGGCGGTCATAGCAAAAACAGCAGCCAGTGTGCTGCACACCGTGGCCGCTACCATGACATAACTTGCTGGTCCCAAATGCGTAGAACGGCCAATAGCCTTTTCCGCGAGATGCTTGCGGATAAGAGACCAAACGATAAAATCGACCGTAAAGCCGAAGCCGGAGAAGAAAGACCCGGCGGTACTGAACAGGAGGACGAACATGAGTCCAGCCTGCCTAAGTGAACGCGAGGGCAGCATCGCGATTAGCGCGCCGATGAGAGCGATCGATGCGCAGGCAGCGGCTGCAACACCGTTCAGATGGTCGCGAACTTCGAGTATCAATTAGAACTGACTGGCGGGATGAGAAGAGCGCCCGGGTAGCATGCGCGAGACTTGCTTTGATATGCGAGTCTCTTCCATTCGGCAAGTCAGCAAAAGTCGAGCCCAAACACACGCAAGATGAAACGTACGAAAAGCCCGGCCCACCCCACTTACGGACGTCGTACCCAAAATGCGAAGTTGAATTCGTGAAGCCGAAGACCCCAAATTTCACAGTTGAGTTCGGTGGCCACGAAGGTGTAGCTTGCGTGCCCGTGTGTAGGCGGATGAAGTATATGTCATTCAGGAACGGAGGCCCGAGGGTGACCTGAAATAAGCTTCAACAAACAGGGATCGGAATAATCGATCATGGAATGCGCACACAAAGAGAAATCGCGGCCGCTCCTGCTGCGAAGATCAATGCTGTGAGCACGCTGGTGAGCGCGGCATCAGAATCGGAGCAGTCATCCTTGCTCACTCGTTACGAGTAGACAGACAAGCCCTGCTCTGCTGGACGCCATGCCAGAGGTATCCGATCTGGGGAGGACGAATTTGCGAACGATGTTTATAGCAGAAGGCAAGGCGGTGTGCAAACCCGCCAACAGCGGTTCTCGAGGCCGGTTCTTTTCAGCTAAAACCCGTGGGTATAAGCGCCCGGTTCCTATCTACCCCGGTCATGGTCCAAATGCGTCGGGCACCTTTGATTATGAACGCGACGTGCGAAATGACGCGGTAGTGAGCAGAAGGACATGATGACCCAACTCCGACAACGGCGCTCTTGCTCTCAAACCACCATGGCATCGACCAAAAAGCTTTCGAATGGCACACTCAGCCTTCGCTTCATGCAAAAGGCAAAGAATTTGCAGGCCCTGCGCCAGGATCCAGAACCAGCGAAGGTTCAGCACGAAGCTGAATGGTCAGTGCCCGGGTACAGGATGACTGCAAGCGTCACGAGCCAGTGCGTGCGAGCCAGCTTCGCGCTTTGACATGCATCTGATTCTTACTTAGAGATACTATTTCCTATGAACCGTCGTACATGCCCTTTTTGTATGAAGCCAAGGATGACGATTCGACAAGACCGCACACCAGCGGTCGACGCGTATTCAAGCATGGGCGGGAGCTCGAGGTGTGAATATGAGCTAGGCGATTATTGACGCCTTTTTTACCTCGTCCAGAAGCCAGAAATTGCTGCTGACGCGGAGGAGCCTTCGAAACCCGCACACTCTGAGGATGATTCGGAAGACGAGCCGGGGTCTTCCTCGCCGCCCCGTCAGGGCAAGAGCACCAATACTGGCATTAAACCAGAGCTGCTCCCAGCTCCTCGAAGAGAGGCGCCTGCAAAGCCGGTGGCGTCGGCGTCTGGCTTCCTTCGACCTGTCGGTGTCGATGCACCGCCAAGTGGCACAGGACCTGTCGCAGGACGGAAGTTGGGTTCGGTGGCCGCCGCCTTACTCGAAAAGAAGCCGAAACGAGAGGCTGAGGACCCAACGTCGACTCCTTCGCAAGCCCAGAAGAAACGCAAAACCGATAAAACCTAAGTTCCCACCTTCGGAGGGTACGATTCTCCTGCTCGCACATTGTGGTCTGCGCATCGTGTACCCATGCAGGAAGGGACAGATGTAGGCGCACGGACGTCTTCCTCGGCCCTGCTTTTCCGGATTGGTCCCGCACTGTTCTTGCGGCCTCAATTGTGTTCTCTAGCCGTCCACAGTTGAAGCTCCGCTCTCTGGGCACGCTTTTTGTGCGTCGACCGTGTGCTGTCTTTCCTCGCTCTTTGGTCTCTCCGGGCTTTTGTGTGTCATACTATTTAGCGACATTGAGCAATGGCGAACAAATATATGATGGATCAACAGCGTCTGAAGGTCCTGATGGCCGAGCAGACAGGTAAGCTTATTTTCAATGACCTGCTGAAGTTTCCTGTACTTACTTGCCTTGCGCTGCGTTCAGACATCATTCAGAGGACTGCTGAGCATTATAAAGGAATCGAGCAAACCATCGCGGAACTTCGTGCGTTTTGAATTCCATGTAAAAACGGCACTCATTGCGTTGTAAAGGCACCGAAGTAGCAGTTTGGAAACGCGCGTATGACAGTTTGAAGGCGGGCAACGAAAAGTCGCTCGAAGGACACACCAACGGAGCTGCGGTCTCATCAGTCTCATCTCCCAAAGTCAGTATATCCACCATCAACGTTGTCGGTGATCTGACGACGTTTCTTGCCAGCTTGAAGGCTCACCGCTTGCCCTCTGCCTGATCGATGCTGATGCAAACTTGTTTGGACATGATTTATTGCAAGAGGGACAAGCTGGCGGTGTGAAGGCTGCCAATCTCGTCCACCAGCATCTATCTACTGTAGCTGATCCCAGCGGGTCTTTACATGGAGCCAACATCTGGGCCGTCGTGGTTCTGGACAAGGCAACTGTGACAGCGCATCTGATCATAAACAATATCTGCACCATCCAGCAATTCGACGCCTTCTGTACTGGCTTCAATTCAAAATTCCCGCTTTTCAGTCTCCTTGACGCAGGCAATGCACCAGAAGCTGTTCATACAAAAGTACAAGGTAGGAAGTTTCACACCGCGAAGGTATTCCTGTCGATCATTCATGTTCACTTTGCAGAGTATCTACGCACCTTCGCCCGACTGTCCGATATCCGTCGTATCTTTCTGTGCGGTCATCCTGAACGTTCTTACCGGATGCTCCTCCGCTCGTTGCAGAATGAGAGCACGATGTCGAAAGTAGTCATCTTGGAAGGCACGCGTCCGATCTCGGAGGAACTGTCTCGTCTCCCATCGCACAAGATACCGAACCTCTTCTTCGTCGACCCATCTCACACCGAACGTCGATCAAGCAAACCATGTATTACAGAATACACCCCTCACGGCCGCGATCCTGGCTCTCCATTCCCAGGATTTGGTTCCGGGACAAACGCCTTTTCCTGGCGGTCCACCGGCGCACAGAACCGCACCTTCACTCCCCCCGGCCTCTCCGGTCCCCCAATGACCCCCGAAAGCCGAAGCACCGAGCTTGACCCTAACCTGGTGCGCTCTGCTCGTAGATCTCTGCAGTGCACAGCCCAACGAGGATTCTAACATGCGTTTTGCCACTTGCAGCCGATCAGCAAGCGTACGTCGATCCTCCTCTTTTACAGTAATCTCCGGACCGTACAACAGAGCGTCTAACACTTAGCTTGAACGGCCGTGCAGAGGATCCGCCACCATGCAACTGGTTCTATCTTGCGCGCTGCAACAAGGGACCGGTGCGTTATCGTGATTTTAGCCCACTGTTTGCTGAGAATGCTGACGATGAGTTTTCGCAAAATTAAATCACAGAACAAATGCCCCTATTCTCACTCGTACACATTGACCAAAGAGGTGATGTATACCCAGCATCCAGGTTGGAGACTGTGGGCGTTAACCCGCGCTTTTCGTACAGCAAATCGACGAAATGCGCGCCAGAGCGAAGCGGTCGCCTTGCATGACCGTTGCCCGAAGTGCGACCTTCATCTAATCCTTAGTGATCGCACTCGATTAACTGATTATAGATGGACATTGCGCTCTTGGAGAAAGGTGCATCCTCGGGCATTATTGTCCCAATGGGCCCAACTGCCACTACCTCGCACAGAACCGGTGTAAATTTACTGGACGTGCGTCATTGCTGTCACCTGGTTGAAAGGGGTTTGCTGACTCCGGATGGAAGGGTACATGCACGACGCTGCGCCTCAATTCGATTTATTGGAGTGAAACGAGAAGTCGAGCTGATGGAGAACACTGAAGGCATAACAAAGCAGTTACAAAGTGCAAAAAGGAGTGAAAGATGTCGAAATTAACCGTCCAACCCACAAAGCTGTGAAATAAAGCCCGTTTTCATTTGTGTCTTGCAGATCGGCAGTTCAAGTCGCAAGTCAGTGCTTCATGTGGACATCCGCACAGTGTCCGTGCCATAGCAAAGTCCGGAAGACTCTCAATGGCCTAGAATGTTCGGTCACCCGGCGTTGGCGGAATGGGGTCCTCACTTGGTCCTCGCTGCTCTCACTGAGGAAAGTCCGTGTGGTGAGACGTCTCTCAAGAAGGCTTCCCCGGATCACTTCAACTTCGAGCGTCTCAACCATCCAAACAGGCTTCGTGCAATCACCAACACCACACACCAGTACAGCTCTGGAATTCCCCGAGCTGAGGACCGAGCTCTCTTGCGGTGTACATTCCCCCGCGCTATCACTGTCAGCCTTCTCCGCTCCGGAGACTGCTCACGCCGGTGCCTGCATTCTGTTTGGTGCGATTATTTGGATCTTCTCATGAGCAGCCTTTCTTCTCTTGCCATCCGCTCCCGCGAGACGCTCCGAGTGAGGATTTAGCAGTTAGCGCGCGGTACTGCCACCTGTCAGTCCGGCGTAGAAGCACGCTGGCGGCTATAGGGACGGGCGCACAACGTCAGTATCGCTGTGGGTGAGACACGCGCGCACGCGGTGTAGCTGGCTGGCTGATCGTGACATGGTCTAGCGGTGCATTCTAGCGGCCATCTGAAACGCGTCGAGCTCTGAGAGGACTTCGAAGAGCGTCGAGAAGACTCTGAGCGGCAGTTGCACGGCGAAAACAGGTATCAGTGGTATTACTGCGCCTACGCGCAGCTCGCGTGCAATGCGAAAGCACAAAGCGACTGTCCAACAAAACGAGTGCGGTGTCCGAGGCAGACAGAACTTGGATCAGTCGGTCGAGCAAGGGAAGGGTCGGGAGGTCGGGATAGTGTCCGTAGGGTTCATCGTCGCTCGTGCAACACTGCGGCTCACGCCGCCACGCCGACGGGAATAAGCATGATCTGGAACGGCGCCTGTCCCTTAAGCTCGCCGTAGCTCGCGTGCACGGCCCGCGGCGCAGCGCGGTCGACGGGCGGGTTGTCGTACCACCACCAGTCGCCGTTCACGTCGAGCTCCCAGCCGTACACGGTGCTCTCGACGCGCACGCCCTCGCTCGTCGCCTCGCGCGTGCAGTCCAGCAGGCCGTCCGTCGCGCCCACCGCGCAAACGCCGAGCGGGCCCGCGACGGACGCGGCGAAAATCGTCGCGCGCTTCGTGGGCGTGTAGGTGATGGTGAACTCGGGCTCGGCGTCCGCGTCCGCGTCCGCGACGGGCGGGAGCAGGGTGGGCTTGGCCGGCGCGGAGGTGGGCAGAAGCGTGCCGTTGGCGGAGATGACGCCGAACTGCGTCTCAGTGCCGGCAATGTAGGCGAGAAGCTTGGCCTTGAGCTACAGCACCGCCCGGTGTCAGCCAGCGAAAACTCGAGCGCGGTGAATGGGACACTCACAGGAGGAGGACCGGTAGGCCTGGCTGCCTGGCGCAGCGCGTAGGGTGCGGCCGAGACGGCAGCAGTGAGGGCAAGAACGAAGGTGAGGCACTTCATCTGCCCGACGGGGTGAGCAACGCGCGCATTGTCGCGAACACAACACGCACAGCGACTTGAACGACGGACGGGATTAGTTTACGAGGGTAGAGGGTAAGAGAAAAGCAAGAGCTCAAGGAGCACAACGATTCGAAACGGCACGGCGCGAAACCAAATTGGAAGCTGAATTCAGAAGCCGCTTGAGCGGGAGAACCATAAATAGCCGGTTCGCGAAGCGCTGCGTGACCGTGGAAACGCACAGCCTTGTGATCACTGACGCGTGACGTTACGGAATCACATACCAAATGGGCGACGGTGGCCAATCCTGGCATTCCTCGAATATCCTAGGAACATGTAGAGCTAGAAGCACAACGAATGCGCCATGAGAAAAGAGCTTTCCTTGCTCATTGGCTCATGTTTGGGAAAGTTTGATCGCCGGATGCATATCGTGCCACTTTGCAGCGTTCGATAGGCCTTCGACCGACCCCGCCGAACCAGGAACCTGAGCATATTCAGTGCCTGAAGGGTTCTCCCGGTTCTACAGCGTCACCTGAAAAGCACCATGACGGCTCCCAGACATGAACGGTCAAAGATCATAGCACGGGTGGCGACATTCTAATCAATCCCAATGTATGTGTATATGCTGCGCCTCGGGATGCAAGTACTGTACAGCGGTTCCCTCAGCAGCTTGTGTCAAGTTCGTATTTGTATCTCTACACTCAGACTCATACCCCCGCCAATGCGAATGAATGAATGGATGGATGGATGATTGTGGTCTCCGAAAGTCCACCAGGCCTACTCAGCGCATCACGCGAAAGACTGCGCGCCATGCATCGCATAGCCCGGCTTGTCCGCCAGTGTGCCCACTGTCATGCAAAGACCCACCACGCGCCAAAGCCGAGCGCAAACACCAGCCCAATAGCGCGCAGGACGATGACGACGACGAGCGCGCGGCGAACGGCGCCGTAGAACGCGTTGACGGCCTGGCCGATCCAGTTGACGCGGCGGTCGTACTCGGCGCCGCCCGCGCGGATGGACGCCTCCCAGCCGCGGATGACGGCGCGGTACCGCCGGCCGAACACCCAGATCCAGAAGTTCACGTCGGGGTAGGAGAACCGCGGGAAGACCGAGCTGCAAGTTTGAGTGTGGTTAGTTTTCGTTATCGTGGAATGACATAATTGGATGGAAGAGGGAAGGGAATAAGGGAAGGAAGGACGTACGCCATGGAGGGCGCCATCTCGATGCCGATGAGCCCGTCCGCGTCGGGCTCGAGCGGCAGCTTCGGGCGGTGCGGCGGCTGGAGGAGGGCGAGCAGGTCGAGCGTCATGCCAAGCGTAAGCCCCCACAGCTTCAGCACGTCCTCGCGCCCCCTGTCCCTGCCCTTGCCCTTCCCCTTCGGCCGGTCGTTGAGCACGATGGCGGAGAACTTCATCGACCCGAGCAACAGCCGTATAATCCTGCGCAGCACGGGATACCGCGGCGCCATGCGCACGCTGATGTCCGCCGTGACGCTCGACCACGTCGGCTTATTCGACGCGAGCTTCGAGAGCGGTATCCAGTGCAGCGCGATCTCTGGCAGGGGGTCCGTCGGCGCGGGCGCGGGCGTGACCTGCAGGAAGACGAAGGGCGAGAGGATCATGAGCAGCCGCTTGCCCAGCGACGTCGTGATCTCGCGGTCGTCGAGCTGGCCGACGCAGACGAAGTCGCGCTCGGCGAGGTCGAGCCCAATTTCCTCCCACGTCTGCCGCATTGCTGCCAGTGCCAGTCGTGTCGTTGAGCACGCACTCTCAGGTTGAGCTTAAGGCAAGACCTACCTGTATATAACCCGTTCTCATCGCCCTCCTCTGTCCGGCCGCCGGGGAAGCTGACATGCGCCTCGCTGTTTCCCGACACGTCGCCGGGCGCGGAGGGCGAGGAGGCCGCGCGTTTGAGGAAAAGGACTTCGGGGCGCGCGCCGGGCGCATTGACCCAGTCAAGCGCGAAGAATTCAGCTAGCGATGGCTGCAGCGTCGACGGCGGCGGCAAAGGATACGACGGGTCTGGCACGACGCGTATTATCAGCGCCACGGCCGCTCGTCGCGGTTCTGTTGGCCATGGTCCAGAGGCGAACACAGCAGTCGAGCGCAACGGTGAGCAGCCCAAGACGCGCCGATTGGACCAGTATTTGGACGGAATATATGCAGCCAGGAAGGAATCAAGCAGCCCGTGTCGGCGTGTTCGAATCGCGTCCAACGTCCAGCGCAGCATACGAGCAACGGCCAAGAACCATAAGGCAAGAGCAGGGAGCACAACGCAGCCGTGAGCATACATTCCAAGCCGGATATAAGCATTACGCACGAGTCGGCGGGCTCGCAATGACGCGCGGCGGCGTGCTCCTGAGCCGTTGCAGGCCGTGGGCGAGGTGGGCGATGAGCTCGTCTGTATGCGGTCAGTGGGCGGCGCGGGCGCTGTGGCAGACGGCGTACTGGGCATTGCCATTGGAATGCGTTCGGCAGCTCGTGGTCGTGTGCAGTTGTCGTCAGTCGGCTGAGCGCGTTGGGGCAAGCAAATCTTTGGGGCAGCCACATTAGGCGCCCAACCTCTCGGACCGGTCCGCCGGATGCCGCCGTGCTTCGTGCAGGGGTGCGAATTCTGCAGTGCTGCACGCGGATTCTGCGCTGGTATTGGAAGATAATGGCGCAGAAATGGCGTCTTTCGCTGCTGAGAACGCTCAGAACTCCGAACATTATGTGTTCTCAAGGTCGCCGCGTCTTCTCGTGAGAAATCCTGGCCAGAACACGGAGTCCCTAGCGTCAAACTGGGAGACTGGCCAAGAATTCTTCGCACCCGGTCCCGATGTACACCGAGCTCTGTCCCGATTCTGACCGAAGGCACGTGGAATAGAGTTGCGTTCCTTTTGCGCACCGATGTCCCTGGGGTCTTCTTGCACGAACATTATTCGAGGAATTTCGCTGCTCACGCATCTCATAGATCAATAACCACTTACATGCTCGCACAGTCAGAAGAGAAAGCGAGAGGCAAAATGGCATCGAAAGGCAGCTTAAAGGTACCGTAAGACAGCGGGTGTCACTGGTGCACAATGTATGATAAAAACAAAGCAAGCTATAGACTGATCTGTAGGGTCTGAGTGAGAGAAAGTGCCAGTTGTGCAGTAGTGCAAATGTTGAGGACGGAGTCGCCGAGCATTTGATTGCGTTTGCATCGGCGTGACAGGCACCCGCAAGACTGAGCGCGGGGACTGCGTGAGAAAGCGGCGTAATGAGAGCACGCGGAGTGCGACAAAAGCGACGAGAGCGGGGAGGAGCGTGAGCCACAAAGGGAGAGCACGGCAGAGTGTCACAGGCAGCCACAGACATCGATGAAAGGTTGTTCGATCGGGCGTGCGTGGGCGAGCGAGGATAAAGAATGCTACACGCGGCCTCAGACATCGATAAACAAGTGGTCGATCGGGTCTGCGTGGGCGAGCGCGGCGAGAGCGCGAGGACAGAGTGCAGCGAGAGCGCGACTCAGAGGACGAGTGCGGCGAGAGCACGGGTCAAAGACAAGTGCGACGAGAGCGCGAGGATGTGTGCCACGAAGGCACGAGGACGAGTGCGGCTGGGGCACGAGGATAGAGTGCGACGAGAGCGCGAGGAGGTGTGCCACGAAGGCACGAAGATGAGCACTAGTGCGACTGGGGCACGTCGTGAGCGAGTGCGACGAACGCAAGAGGAGAGGGTGCGACATGAGCGCGACGAGGGCGCGAGGACGAGTGCGACGAGAGCACGAAGAAGCCGCCAGCCGGATATTGCAGATGCACCGACTGAGAGAGGCGGGTCCCCCCACCCCAAGCGGAGGGGGCGAGAGGCAAGGGACACTCCCAGCCCGGCGCGAGAATATATACATCTAAGTGCCACAATGGAAGCGGGTCAAAGGAGGACACATTTACCAATTCAGGAACCTCGAGGGGTCTCGGAACTCCGAGGGTGGCACCTTGCGCATTGTATAATGTAAGGTCAGACTGTCGTTCTTCGGAAGAACGACATGCGCTTGCGGCTCGCGTGGGCCGATGTTCCGGAAGCTTACACGTGACCGTGAGACGGAGAACAGGCAAGTAGCTCAGGCGGATATTCTCGTGCGCAAACAGGCGCTATTTCTCAGTTCACATTCAAGGGACGACATTTGACAAGGGCAACAGAGGACGACATCCGGTGCTTCCCATCCATCCCAGCTTCTCAAACACTTGCAGAACCGTTTTAAGGACGCGCGCTATGAAGAGCACATCAGCATTCAACACCGAGCTAGCTGTCCATCGTGTCCGCTACCTTGTTTAGTTGGCGTCCTCACTGGCGAGTCAGAGTATATTAGCTCCGAGACGGTAGGGCAACGGCAAGTACTTACGCCTCTCCGGCGCGGCTGGTGCGCGACGACGGCCATGAGAAACTGCACAGAAAATACAAGAGAAGCTTACTGGTGGCCTCCACGGCTGTCGTGAAATGTGAGAAAGTGTCCATATCAGGCCGGAGTAATAACTCACTGAGGGCGGTGGGGGCGGTGGCGGCTTGAAGAGGCCGTCAGCAGGCCGCGGAACCGACGCAGGTAATAGGATAGTAGAGGCAGCTACTCACTGACGAACGTCGTCGGTGACGCTGAGAACATTGCCATCAGTACGCGATAACCGCGCTCAGCGGAGCTGAGAGCTTACCCTTCGTCGGCAGTGGCATCAGTCGCAGCGACGAACGCCACAGCGGCGAAGAGGACGAGGGCGAGAGACTTGAGGTTGAAGATCATGCTTTGACTCGGAGTGTGGCTTGCGGCTGGTGCTGCTTGCTGAGGATCCTTGCACATCCTGAGACGCCTTTTATACCTCTCCTGGGACAGCATCCTCGCACAGACTCGCATATTCCTGAGCCCTCCCTAGCTAAGAATAATTGCTCCAATGTCAGTAATTTTGTATTCTCTGCCGTAAGTGCCCCCCTAGCCACCTCCTGTGCCGTAAAGTAGAGCGCTGTGCCGTAACCCTCCTCTCCCACGCAGAGTGAGCACAGAACGGCTATGCTGACGCCAGCGCAAGTTGAGGCTTGGACTGGTCCTCGGAATCTGACGCTCCCATTCATTCCCAGACAAATTCTTCCGTCGGCTGCAAAGCACAAGTTGTAGACGCTCCCGAGGGAACGATCGTGCGTCTAAACACTGCATAAACAGTGGTTGGCAGGTTGCGGGTCGTCAGCTGAGCAAAAGCGCTCTCGGCTCTTTTCATTGTGTCTATTGCGCTACTAGCACGCACAGAGACGCCACGACATTTGCATACATGTCAACAATGTGTTATTTTGGGCAGGATATTATTCCAGGTCATTCGGATTGCCGAGGAAGGCGTATAGTAATCACGACCCTCATCCCTTCCCGGCCCTCGCGTACTCTCCGCTGTACATCTATCCCGGCAGAGCTATTCTCACCGGTCTGTAAGCAATTACCTCTCTAAAGACAGCGTTACGTACGCATAAATGAAGCCGAGGGAGCCACTGAGCGAATATCCTCCATATAGAACCGGCTCGGACATTCCAAAGACGACCTGGCCAATCCGTCGAAGGTCTTTGCAATGCCGGAATATGAAAATAAAACTGGGCACTACCAGCTGACTAGTCGAGCGACGTCGTTCTTTTTCTGTGTGCCGATGAGAAGTACTTTGAACCGAGCCATCCAGCGCCGAGCGGTGTAAAGGGGGCTGAACTGCGCAAAACGCACGTGCCCGTACACTCCCTCGCTGGAAATATCCCTCTGACTCGAGGCACGTGTAACGGCAAGGTGTTATTGGTTGTTGAGCATGTAACTGCTGATGGTAACGCATGTGCAATGTCGAGTGGATTTTTTTTGGTTCGTCAATACTGTACACGACAGCTTTATTCTCGACGCTCCCTCGCTCAGTGGAGCGCGAGCTCGAATTCCTTGTTCAGATCAATAGCCAGCGACGCCACCTCCAACCGTCCAACAGCCTCATCAAACTTCCAGCTGCCCTGCTGGAGCGCATGCCCGTCAGCCGTGACGCGCTGTGGGCCCTTCTTGACGCCGAGCACAGTAACCTTCTCAAGCGTCTGGTGCACCATAAACGCCCCAGTCGCCGCAATGCGCAGCTTGCCGCTGCCGACGCTCTCAACATGGAAGACAAGCTCCTTCGCCGGGCCCGGCGGGTCGCTGATGCCGTCGTCCAAGTACGCCGTGCCGAACGCGCGGCCGTGGCGGTCGAGCACGATGAGCAGCTCGAACGGGCCCTCGCGCGTCTCCGCCGTGGTGTATGCCGGGCGCGAGTGCAGCAGCAGCGCGGCGCCCGAGCGGATGTGCACGTTGATATGCCCGAGGGGCGCCTTGAGCGTCGTGTTCTTGTGTGCGGCTGCCTTGAGCGGCCTGTGAGTGTACCAGTCGTACCAGACTGTGCCAGTGGCAACTCCCGGGAATATGCCTGCATTCGTCCGGGTAAGGAGGGTATGAGCCTCTCCGGTCTCTCGTGAGAACGAGCTGAGAGCGACGTACCGTTAACCGTATTGACATTAGGCTCAAGAACAGGCGTGACAAGGATGTCACGGCCGATGAGGAACTGCCTGTCCACGCCGAAGAGCTCCGATTCAGTCGGGAACTCATACCACAGCGCGCGCACGGGCGGCGTGCCGTAACGCGAAGCATTGGCAAACAGCGTGTACTAGCCACCATTCAGAGTGCTGTCTCACGCACGTTCCCCAATGACGAGACGTACCCAGTAAGGCAGCAGAGCATACCGCACGGCAATGGCAGTCCGCGACGCCTCAGCGACGCTGTCCCACCGGTACGGCTCCTGCGAGATCGCGCCGCGGATGTTGTGGTTGCGGTAGAAGGGCGTGAACGCTGCGAGCTGCATCCATCTGTTGCATAGCTCTTCATTGGTGTTTCCACCTGAGAAAGATGCATCAGCGTCTTCTCACACAAAGTGTAAGTTGAATGATGAACCACGTACCAAATCCACAGGTATCCGCGCCGACCATGGGGATCTGGAACAGCTGGAACTGCAATACGCCCTGAATGCTCATATACATCCATTTCCACTTGCTGTTGTTGTCTCCAAGCTGCACAACGCCCATGATGAGAGCACGTCAAGCCGTCGACTCAGCGTACTCACCCAGTGACCGGTCCACTTCCCGGACGAAGCAAAGGTCGAACGCGAAATGATAAACGGCCGCTCGCCTCTATGAATCTTCCGAAGCGCGTTGTGCGTCGCGCGTTCCTCCATCAAGCCCCAGAGGCTATGCACATCGAGCTCAGCATAGCCGGGTGCGTGTGTTGCGTTGGTGGCTACGGTGTGCACCGACAGCGGCCCGAAGCCTACACAGAGCATAATGAGATCTTTGGGTGCGAGAAGAGGACGTGGATGTACCGTTGTGAATTGTGTAAGGCGGAGAGTTGATTTCGATACCAGTCTGGTTCCCCGCCCCGAGTCCGCGGCGAAGCAGCTCGATGTCACGGTCGGACTTAAGCTCCGTTGCGCCGCAGGTGAGTTTGCCGTCCACTGTGATGTTGCCACTTGGTCCGGAGATTGTGGCGTTGTAGCTACACATATAAACGTTAGGTCACCGTTGAAAGCAGGCGGTGGAAATTTTCCGCACCATTCAGGCCAGTCGAGGACGAGGTTTCCCGGATCGCCAGGAAGAATGAACGGCGCGCTCGTATTGCTGATATCAATACCCGATCCGCTGTAGAGTACAGCAACACATCTCCGTGAGACTAAAGGAAATATAAAGTGGGGAAAACAGGACGTACCACGAGCCGTCGCAGAACGAGCTGACCTCGTTCATGTCGAGCCAGATGCCGCTGTACTCGACGCCGCTCGTGCTCCAGTTGGCGAGCGCCTCCGTCCACCACTCCTCTGTCTTGTCGGAGAACCAGTCGGGGAAAACCTGTGCGATGAGTTGCAATCAGCCTGGGCCGGCAATTCAAGACGCGCGAGGGACACAGACCGTATAGCCTGGCCAGACTTGGCCGACGTATTCAGAGCCGTCGGGGTTGGTCATGAAGACTTGGCGCTCCACGCCGGACGTGTATGGGTCGTACTGCAAGGGCGAATTAACCGCAGGTTATCAAAGAGCGCTTGAGAGATTCGTACAATGTCAGTGTCGTTCACTTGTTTTGGAACTGCAGCGTCCACAATCGGGATGTCTTAAGAAAACGATAGACATCAGCATTTCGGATGCCAGGTTCGATTTGCTGGCGTACAGCGCTGGTTGTTTTCTTTCTGAGGATGAAGGTCAGTACATAGTGCATTAAATGTAGACCAAAGAGCCAAACTCACGAGTTCATGGATAAACTGCCGCACTTCCTCTGCAGGGTAGCTAACAGGATCCGCCGTGTAGTCGCGAACGGCGTGGTAGAGGTCGATGTCGTTCCACATGACTGCCGCACCGTTCAGCTCGCACACACATGGGGGATGGGCGCGACGGAACCTTCCAGAGGAATGTTCGCCTCCCGCATGCGAGTCACTTGTTCCCGCGTTTCGTTGATATCCTTGTATCCCCAGCTTTTTGGCGGTGTCAGCGACATACATATGATTGGATAATGTGACCTGACGGACCGGCAGAGCTGGAAGCCAAAGCCCCAGTACGGTTGCCAGGTCGGCAGGCCGACGATTTCGGCATACTGCTCGATGACTTGGATTGGTGAGGGACCGGAGAGGAAGTAGAGGTCCAACACGCCGCCGATCATGCGATATTCGACCAAGGACACCTCGGATTCCGGAGGAGTGAGCAGCATGACATCGCCGGCCGCTGCGCTGCTCGATGTGAATGCGCAGTTCTCCGTACAATGGTTGACTCCGCACCTCATGAGGAAAACACCGTGCGTCTTCGAGCTGTCCTTTGTCGCGCGGTGCTCCATGTAGATGGGATGCGAGCCGTACCTGCTAATATCAGCAAGGAAGTGCGCGCGAGTTTTCACACCTACACATTCTCGTCGATGGGGTCACCAACATCGCGTGCCCATAACGCCTGAACGGTGCCGACGCCGCCGTCCGTGCCGACGTCCCTGCGGAAGCCGCTGCTTGCCAGGACTTCGCCGAGACCGTAAACATTCGCACCACGCGGCAGGGCAGAAGTCAGCTACATCCACAGCACCGTGTCAGAGCTGTCCAGCGCTTGGTATGCACGCTCCACTGTACCTGCAGGTACTGATCCTCGAAGACGAGCGGGAAGCCATCGAGCGCCGTGCTGGCGTCCGTCTCGATGACCGGCGGGATGGGCGTGGGCGGCAGCGACGACACGCGCGTGTCGAACAGCGGCGCGCCGGCCGGGTCGTCGCGGCGCGTAACCCAGAACGCGAACGGGCTCGACGTGAAGTTGAACACGAGCTCGGCATCGTGCGCGAAGCCCGTCTCTGGAGGCGCCGGGCGCGCGATCACGGCGTCTGGGATGCGGAACTGGGAATCGGCGGCGTCGAAGATGTTGACGTGCAGGCTCGACGGGGTCAGGCGCCTATTGCACGGCACGGGGAGCTGAAGGCGCGCTCACCGTGTCTTCGATTCGTACGTCACCTCCAGCGCCAGCTCCCTATAGTCGTTGCCGAACGCGTTGCACGCGGCGCCCGCGAGCTCGAGACGGGCGGTGAGCCCGGTCTTGGTGTTTTCGAGTGAAGAGAGCGTGTATCCTAGTCATGATCGACGCTGTGTGAATCCGGGGAACGCGAACAGCAGCGACCGCAATGCGCGCACCTGGGCAGGCCGAGACGTTCAGCGAGTGCTTGACCTCATCCAGCGCGAGCAGGCGTTGCTGGAGCGACGAAAGGTCACGCGCATGCGCGGCGAGGGCGTGAGCCGCGACGAGCGCGACAGAGTACGCGGCGAACATGTCGATGCCGGTGCAAGATGTAAGGTCCAACTTGGGGCTTTATATAGGGCGTCATGCGCAGTCATGGGTTCAGCGTCAACTCGCCGTTGAAATTGAATCAACTGGCCGAAAGTCGGAAAGAAGGGAAGCAGAAGGAGAACCGCAGACAGATCTCAGATCGACTGATTCGACAGTTGCGCCGTCATGTGATCTCTCAAACCGATTTTGCAGTTCGAAGCCTGTTGGCTCTCACGGAAACTGGTACACATAGTGTACACTTGTAGCTAGTGACAGACCTACTAGATACTAAAGAGATTCGAGAACTGAAACGTGATACACAACTTGGGAAGTGAGCCCGGCGGATTTCAGCGCGCCAGTCCTCCCTGACCACCCACCTAGAAACATCTATTCATTCGGAATAGTATAATAGCCTCTACCCTTCCTCAGCAATGAGATTAGGATCGATACGTAGGAATTGAGCCTGGATAACAGCGCCGAAACCAGCAGTAGCGCGCTGCGCCTATCGAGGCTCCAAACCTCCTTGAGCAAGCAGCACATCACCTGGACAAAGGCAACATATACCCATTTAGAATAGTCTCCAGCCACATGTATATCTTTAGAGTTGTCTCCAACCGAATTCTCACGATGAGATGACCATTGCGACAACAGGAATCGGAGCGCCCACTGACGATGCTGGGATTTAGCTCTTGCCGACTTGTCACCCCAAGCAGACCCGGTAGCGCGTGAGATTTCCGACGATAAAATTCCAGAAGACTAGACCGTCCGTTTTGCCATGGAATTAAAGAGCGGAAGCCTGGACTCGCTTCGCTTGACTGTAAGCGCTGGCGGCGTCCATCTCAGCCACGATGGCGCTCTGACTCTCTTCCGCTCATCCCCATGCGTACATCCACAGGTAAGTCGTCCACAGTCGTCGCGACATCGATGATAATAGCTCAGTCTCCCGCTCGGGATCGCGCCGCGCATACGCCAACCTGCAGCGCTGTGCGAGCGTGAACAAGCAACGTTAACGTAAGATAGCAAGCTACATGCCCTCATCCACGAGCAAGTGACAGTTCTACGTCTCGTGTGCGAAGGACGGACAATGACGACTCCCATGTTCAAGAACAAGCCTGGTCCATTTCTCGATCAAGAATTACATGTCCATCCGATGCGCCAACGTGCCAACGATGAGAACTTCATCACCAATGAGTGCGAGGGTATAACATACGACGCGCCAAAGCCGTTTAGTAGCGCTTGAGCTGCAGCAAAGTCAGCTCCCTGAGCAGTCACAAAGGATCGCAAAACATACCCTGTTGGTGTTCCTGACGACAGCAACGTCGACGTCATCCGTCTTCCTCTCCAGCGTCTGGATGCGGTTGTTCTGCCTGTCGACCTCCTGGCCCATCGCCAGACCGAGGTTCTTCATGCGCGCAACGGCGTCGGCAATGCCGTCGAGGTTGTCGTCCAGCTCGTCCTCGAGCTCGTCGTCGCTGGCCGTGGCCTCGAACTGGTAGCGCTTGCGCTGCTCCTGCCGCAACCGCTGCTCCGCCTCGGTGCGGTACCTGCCCGAGCCTCCGGTGCCGCGCGTCGGGGCGCCATCTAAGCCAGCGCCCTGATCATAGTCGTCCTGGCCGTATGAGTCCTGGCGGCCATACGCTGCGGCGCGCCCGATGCGCGCCTGCGACTCGCGCACGTCCGCTGCGTTGCGGTCGAGCTCCTCGCGCTCCTCCTGGTGGCGCGCGAGCATCTTGGCCTCCTGCGCCGCGCGCTTCTTGTCCTTGTTGAACACGATGACCGGCCGGAAGATGGACTTGTTGAGTTGCTTCAGCTCGTCCACCTTGTCCTCCGCGCGCCGCGAGTTGTACTTGGCGATGTCCAGATGCCGCTCGGTCGCGCCCAGCTTCTCTGCAATGAGTGAAGTGTGAGCACAGAAGGGGAACACAACACAAATCGGACGTAAGCGCACCGGACTGGTCGCCCAGCTTGATGAGCGTGTTGGTCGCCGTTTCCTCGGCCTCGCGGGCAATGCGCAGGGCGTTGCGCGTGGACGCCAGACTCTCCTGCTTAGTGGCCTTCATGCTGGTCTTGATGGCCTCGACGTCCTCCTCCTCATCGCCGCCCTCCTCGCGGCGGCGGTCCCAGTCCTGCTCCGTCGGGAAGCGCTGTTCCTGGTCGTTTCCGAGGCGACGGGGCACATTGGGGTTGTACCCGGAGAACAGCGCAGCGCGGTCGGCGTCGAGGTTGGCGTCGCCGCGAGAGTACGGGTCGCCGGCTTTGACAGGAGCAGGCGAGGATCGCGCGTAGCGATCCGGGACTACCTGCTGCTGGCTGGGCGTGCCGTAGCGCGCAGGAGGCTGCTGTTGACCGCCGCCGTATCGGTCTGGCTGCTGCTGCTGGCCGCCACCGTAGCGATCTGGCTGGCCACCACCATATCTGTCGGGTGTGCCATAACGGGCGGGAGGCTGCTGCTGCTGCTGGCCGTATCGGTCTGGCGCTGCACCGTACCTGTCCGGCGCAGCACCATAGCGGTCGGGTGCTGCGCCATAACGGTCAGGCGCTGCGCCATAGCGGTCAGGCGCTGCGCCATAACGGTCGGGCGCTGGAGCTCCGTAGCCCTGACCGCCGCCTGGCGCGCCGTAGGGGTCTTGGGGCCGCCTGAGTTTATTAGGGCCAGCCTGCTGTTCCTGTGGAGGCGGAATGGCCGGGCTGTTGTTGTTGCTGCGTCGAAAGAACGACATGGTCGTGGTCGGCGGTCAAGGAATGGCTATGGACCGCCGGGAGCATCGCCAGGCGATGCGGGATTGCGCCGGATTATGTCAGCAATCCACACTATCGCCACACAAGGTCTTGTCGAGTTAACAGGAAACCCATGAGATATGTGGGAAGATGTATTCAAATGCTAAAATAAGCCTCAGAGACTACAGCTATAATTGAAAATGAGATCGCAGCTTCGGGGGAATCTCATAATATTCAGGACTAGTACATCTGTTGTCCGAGTGCCCGTCGCGAAGGCAGCACATAATATGGAGCCGCTTTTGCGACATATAAAGCACATATAAGCATGACTAGTGGTGGTACACTCTCGGGAGACTTCGCTAACTGACACGTGAGGCACTCGCCCGGCGCTCGCTCTATGACCTTGTCCAGGCTGCTGCTGCTTCCCCGCAATACCTAGGCGTTTCGCCATTGCTGCACTATATACGTCTTAATGTGAGTAGTAAATACCAGGCGTCGCCAGATATGAGGTGACTCGGGGTACCGCACTCACGACGGCACTTCGCGGGCTTATGTCAGCTTTTCACATCATGGACACTCTGATCAAGCAACGACTCACAACCGTAGACATCTCGCAGACGGCTAGCGAGTGCCGATAAATAGATTATCTGCCAATTTCTAGCGCAGTCTCAGTCACGGGACGCGCGGGAATGAAGTACAACACATTATATGCAAACATTTACTGCGCCAGATACCAAGTTATACCCCAACAAGATCCCCACACAACAACCCAGCTCAATCATCGTGACTTTCTTCCCCTTCAGCTGAACTCGCCGACACCAGGGCCGAAATGCTCGCCCTCGCCGAGCTTCTTCAGCGGGCAGCGCCTGGCGTCGCAGTTTTCGACGAACGGCTTGCTGTTGCCGACCCAGTCGAGCTCGATGCCGTGGTACTGCAGCGCGAAGAACATGATGATGCCCACGATGGCGATCGCACACGAGAAGGCGGAGGTCGTGATGTAGTTGTACCTGCGTCAGTCAACCGGTGAGTGAGTATCGACTCTGGGAGTGGGGAGGTGCGCACTTCGACCACCACGCGAGGTAGCGGCGCTTGATGTACACGTTGAAGAGCCACGCGACGGGCACGACGGGCCAGACGTTCGCCAGACTGTACGGCGCCCAGATGAGGCCGCCGGTCATGATCGCGGGGAGATGAACCTATCCAGTCAACTGTGTGAGACACGCGTTCGAACGGGGATGACGAGCTGAGGCAAGGCTTACGCTCTTGAGGAACTTGAAGCGGCGGCTGAGGAAGTAGAAGATGACCGGGAGCGCGGCGCCAATGAGGAAGAACCACACGAGCGCGCTGTAGATCGCGCCGACGCCGAACATGCGCTTCGGGCCCAGCGTGCCCCACAGCACGGACGCAGTGCTGCGGCAGTGTGAGACTAGTTCAGGTTGGACGATATGAGATGGGGGGCTGCTGCACGTACAAGAAGGTGTTGATGCCCGGGCACGTGAAGTGGTCCTTCTGGTCGGGGTCGCAGACGTCGGGGATTTTGGTGAGCTGGAAGTTAACGATGCCGACGGAGACGACTAGCAGTTACATGGCGGATAAATTAGCAGTGAAGATGCTACGCGCCGCGTACTCACAGGTTGACACCAGCGTGGCAACCATCTGCGCGGCGAAGGTGACGCGGGGTGCGATATGCGTGTAGTGCGCAAGCTTGAGATCCTGCGCGAACGTGATCGTGTGGGCAGTCGTGACGTAGCCGTAAGACTTGAAGACTGTGGAAAGACATGAGTAAACAACGTTAGTTCTGTCGAAGACGCAGCATCTCACAGTTCATAGCGAGAGCATTGCCTTCGAACCAGGCACCACCAATGAACTCGGCCAAGACATTAAGCGTGATGCTGACGTTGGTCGTAGAATAACTATAGTGCAACAGTCAGTCTCTGCCGTCGTGTATAAAGGGGTAACGGACATAACGCCAACTGCGAGAACTCATCAACGAAGGTATTGTGTGAAGCGGATAGAACGTACTGGGTATGCAGAAAATAATGGCGAGGAACACGCCGTAAAGGACGACGGCCGGGGTGGTCGTGGTCGGCCATGCACCAACACCGGCAGCACCAAGCGCAATCGAGCCAACAAGGACAGAGAAGTACCACCATTCGGGGACTTCCTTGTAGTTGCGCATGATGCGGCTATGAACGTCGTTGTTGGTCTTGAGGACGTTGGTCTTGGACAGCACGCTCTTCAAGCCCAGCCAAATCTCGCGGCGGTGGTAGAGAATGGCGTGCGACACCGTGGAGGAGTACGCAGCGAAGAAGATGCCGTACTGAGTGACGATCAGGCGCTGCCGATAGGCGGAGAAATGGAGCACTTACGATGAAGATGTTGGCTGCCGACAGGTAGGCCGGCGAGTACTGTTTAAAGGCGTCATGGTCGAAGAGACCCGAATCGTCGACGGTGCGGGACACGTTGTAGCGCTTGCCCGTGTTATCGAACACGCCGTTGCTACGAGGTTCGTCTCAGTATCGCAGGCAGAAAGCATGCGTTGGAGGGGACTACTCACGAGTTGATCGGGAGGTATGCAGTGTACCACACGTTGGACCAGTACATCGCAACGATGATTGGGAAGGTGATGAAAACTCCGGAGGCCCACTGAGAGGACAGTCAGCCGCCGATTGCTACCTCTACGGGCAAACGTACGTTCATGGTCGTCTATTCGCAACCGCGAGTTAGCCACATGCACACTACTAAATTAAGTCACGTACGTAGAAGGGGTTGATCCATGGGTCGCTGTCGGCGCGACGCGGCTAAGTTATAGTGCACGGAAGTTGAAGAAAATCTTGCATACGAGTAGAACTGGTTGACGTCGAACGTCGGGAGAGGATTCAGACCGAGACCCGATCCGCCAGTGCTGCCAGTGATAGCCGCAAGTGTAACGTTCTGAAACACGAATCAGCAAGAGTATCGATACATGAGAGTGAATTAGTCACCTGCGGGTCAATCCAGACAATCCAGTTGAAGAACGACAGGGCCTGGAAGAGGTAACCTATCTGTGTGTTAGACACGTATGATTGAAGCGCAATTGACAGCTGGCATACCAGGGAACCAGAAGTAGACAGCCATGCCGCCGAAGCAGTACATGAAGTACCGCATACGGGACACCTTCCATCCGTTGGCAACATCGTTCCTTCCTGAGTGGAAAGCGCGATTCAGCGCAATGGTCGCCAGGTTGGAGTACCAGATAGCGTGTGTCGGGTACACCAGGAAGCGGCGAGTCAAGCCAGCAAGGCCATAGCCGATGAAGTTCGTCGACAAACCAATCAGAACTACGCTGTGTGAGAGTTACCTCGCTATGGGATGCACCACGAACTCTGGTATCCGAAGTCTGACGCCCACGGCATGTTGAAGAAGCGCGGGATGTACTGGACGAATACTGTGACCGACGAGTATGAGAACGGGCCATTGATAGGCAGGGACATGGGACTTGCCGACGTAGTTCCTACAGTCAGAGAACGTCAGCTTCCAAACATTACAGGGCGAGTCGAACTAACGTGTATGGAGCACCAAAGCCGACATTCGCCATGATGGTGATAACCTATGCAAGTATTAGACTATACGTATATCGGCCTCCGGGCAGGTACCATGTGCTCCTTCATGTTGAAAGGACCGCTAAGCGAATATAAGCAAGCTATATTGACAATCAAGCTGAGCTCTTACGGATTCAGAGAGAAGCTTCTGCCAAAGACTGTCCATTCACGCGTGGGAAGGACGCTTTCGAAGAGCTTGCCGGCAGGGTATGCCAACAGTTGGGCAACGTTGGCTCCAACGGCTGAAGGAACGTCAGGAAATGAAGCTGATGTGACTTGCGCACGTACAGATGGCCGGGTAACGGATGGAGAAAAACTACACAAGAATGTTAGACGAATACGGTGCGCTGCGATCGGATATAACCTGGTTGATGAACGCTCTGCAGGACGGTCAGGGCACATCGCGTGGCGATAAGATAAGTAATCACTGACCCCGCAGCGACGAAAACGAGACCGATCGCCCATGCACTGCCCAATTGTTATTCTGCTTGGCAGGCCTGCGAATTGGTCACGTACCGGAAGGTGCTCGCTGGCAGAGACGGGTCATCGTGGTTATCGACCACAGCACGAACTTGGAGATGATGAGCACCAGACGCGCAAACGCTTGGTCAGCGACGAACCTTCGGGGTATGGACTGTTGAACAGGATCAAGGCCGCCTCGATCTTGAGTTCTTGGTATAGCCTGTCGTACGTCGCCGGGTCTTTCTCGCGGAGGTCCTTCTCCTCAAGGAAGCGGTGAGCAAGGGCAAGAACCTTGGACGGGAAGTTCGGGTCGTATGTATGCTACAAACAATGTCAGGGATGTGCCACGCTTATGCCAAGACAGCTCGCACGTTATCGACGATGTCCCGTGCGGCCTTGAGAACATCTTCCTCAGTGAGGTTGTCAGACTGTGCGATGGCCTCTTCAATGTCCGCGCCAACGGCTTGGATGTCGGCCTCGAGCTCAGCCTATGGCGTGCTGTAAGTTGTCATGCAGAGCGGCAATTGCTATAGGACATACGACGTCTGGAACGACGTGCTTCTCGTCGAAGTGCCCCTTGTCCGGCGATGGAGTGCGTTTCTCGTCGACTGAGTTGGCCATCTCACGAAGAGAGGACGAGGGGCGAAGCAGAGGCTGCTGACGGCGCGAGAGATCAGAGAGCCGGAGGGATGCATCACTTTATAATTTGGAGAAGAATCGGATGTATACACTGCCCCCCTGAACCGAGGTGCATGCAAGCTCCGAGAAGATAAGCGATGTACAGTTGGCACACTCCGCATGGAGCGGTCCAGCGGTCCGCCCTGAGTAAAATTCCACATCCGTCGTTTCCCCGTGGCCATTCGCACGCCCGTTCGTTCTCGTAGGGCCTAAAAAGAGTCTACGAATGCTGCACGACCTCCGGGAACAGGCATGAACGATCGGGCGGAACACCGCTCACGCGAGTGGCACCGCGAGGTCTGGAGGCACGCCCAGCAGATTGATGACCGCGAAGCAGGCTTGGGTAGCACATCGGTGATCTGCACTGCAGCGCCGAGAACAGGTTCAAATACATGTATCCTGATAAATACCGAGCGAGCTGCTCTGCTTGACGGATGGCCAATGTGTAACCTCTTCATGATGTCGATATATGGCGCGCGAACGGAACTAACCTGCGCACCGTAAAATACTATACGGCGCACAATATCTGGTCGGGCGATGCAGACGAGAACGCCCAGACGGGCATTACAGGTCTTGGCTAAGATATCATCTGACGAGATGATTGGGCAACGTCGGATCGGATACTCCTGTCACCAGCGGCCCTAGAGAGGCAGCAGAACCGCAGAACTCGGATGCAGCATGAAGCAGGCCACGCGGTCGCAGAAAGTCGCACATGCAAGTCCGAACTGTTCCATGAAGCTCGAGTCTCGCGTGAGAACGACAGAATGCAGCTGATAAGAAGCAGACTTGGCAAGCAGGCACATCAGCTGTCGAGCTTGTGATGGTGGTGCAAATGTCTAAAGCGCCAACGCGCCAAGAACCCTTGGAGAGTTTACTGGTGGCGACCGAGCAACGCGATGATGTCGCAAGATGTCGCTGGCGAAGTCGGTGATATGCCCACACCAACAAGATCCAGCATATAAGTGACCGTGGCACTCCGGAAAACGAATGATACCGTACAGACACCCAGACAGTTTTTGAAAACGAGATCAAGCAAGCAGCTCCAGGGGTAGCGAAATAAAGGCAGGTAGAAGTTCTACGCGAGCACGAGGAACAGACCGCGAGATTCTGGAAGGGAAATTTAGCTTTCGAAGTGTGGCAAGCAGCATAGTGATAGCCAGGTTCATGCCGCGAGCATAGTAACGTTGCGGCGACGAGCATTTATACCTCCAGTGACAAACGTGCCGAAGGGGTCTTGATGGCCGAGACCAACTTTCGTCCGACGGGACCGATGGTCAAACGTGCGCGCGTATGTAGTCGCTCGCAGCGCGTTCAATAGTTGCCCTCTGACGACGGGCCTCGAGCGTTGTCGAGACGATGAGGCACTGCGCCAAGACTTCAGGAGCCGTTCAAGCCAAGCACAACAAGATGTTAGTAATAGAACGGACCAGTCGAAAAGTATTACTTTAAGAAACCAAGCTCTGTCTTCCGCCTACCACTTTGTGGTGCATTGAGCCCTGGTGGTCGGTGAAGCAGGAGACATAGTAGGCCCGGTGTGCATATGTAGCTGCGCCGCGGGAAAAGACGCAGGTGACGAGGACTGCTCGGCGAAAAGCCGATGCTCTGCGGATTGCTCATCCTCTGACCTTACAGGTACGACCAAGACTCGACCTCAGCGATGAAAGATTCATGCCTAGAGAATCCGCTTACTGTTCTTCACATGTTTCATGTGTGAGTATCAGGTTTCATGGAATACTTAATCTAGCGCCCTTGAGCGCCTATTGGCCAGGCTAGGATGCATAAACCCTGTTATAAACACACGTACGGCTGAACCAGGACGAAGACGGTATATTCATGAAGCTCTGAGCACCATTGGATTGACTTCACATTCACGTGCAATGTACTAATCCACGGAGGAAGTCGCGATTTCACACTCCGCTCCTGTTCCGCTCTCCCCGAGTTTTTCCGTTGGAAAAACCTACGCTTGCAGCCTGAGGCCCCCCCCCCCCCCCCCCCCCCCCTTGAAACTGCAGTGCACAAAGTGAAACTCGAGGGAATTCACTTCTTTCTCCGTGCTTCCTATCGAATGTCTCTCTGTCTGGACACTAGCTCCCGGAGCCAGCGCATATTCTTATTTTCGGGGAGTCTCAGCCAATTCAGGCAGATATTTCCGCTCTTTTGATGCGTATAGCACGCTTTCCCGGCTTCAATAAGACGCATACTCGCTTCATGGTGGACTGTTTTGTGCGGGTGCCACACCGCTAGCAGCATTATATAATAGATTTAGATGCTACCGATAATCACGAAGAAAAAACTAGACGACTGATACACCAACCTCACATGACTTTGATTACTCAAACTCGCCTACGCCCGGACCGAAATGTTCGCCCTCTGCGAGCTTCCTGAGCGGGCAGCGCCGGGCATCGCAGTTGTCGAATGGCTTGCTGTTGCCAGCCCAGTCGAGCTCGAAGCCGTGGTACTGTAGAGCAAAGAACATGATGATGCCTACGATGGCGATGGCGCAGGAGAATGCCGAAGTGGTGATGTAGTTGTACCTGCCAATCGCCGTGAGCAGATACAATTTGCTGAAAAAGCAGAGGCTCCATACTTCGACCACCAGGCCAGGTAACGACGCTTGATGTATACATTGAACAGGAACGCCACGGGAACCACCGGCCAAACGTTGGCCAAGCTGTACGGCGCCCAAATGAGGCCACCTGTCATGACAGCAGGGAGATGGACCTGGCCCGATGTGTCAGAGACGGCGCACGAAAACATAGTCATACGGACTGTTTTGAGGAACTTGAACCGACGGCTGAGGAAGTAGAAGATGACGGGCAGAGCAGCGCCGATGAGGAAGAACCATACGAGCGGGCTGTAGATAGCGCCAACGCCGAACATGCGTTTGGGACCCAGTGTGCCCAGCACCGATGCCGTGCTAAGAGATCGTGAGCCTGCGATGACAAATGACTACCGTAGACCAACAAGAAAGTATTGATTCCAGGACATGTGAAGTGGTCCTTCTGGTCGGGATCGCAGACGTTTGGTATCTGAGTGAGCTGGAAGTTGACGACGCCGACAGAAACGACTGTCAAGGGAGTGGCTTCAGGGACCCAAAAAAACCGCTCGGCAGTGGAATTGACTTACAGGTCGAAACAAAGGTGGCAACCATCTGCGCGACGAAAGTGATTCGCGGAGCGATGTGGGTGTAGTGCGCGAGCTTGAGATCCTGCGCAAATGTGATCGTGTGAGCGGTCGTGACGTAGCCGTAAGACTTGAAGACTAGAGAAAAGCGTGAGATTAGTGCTCGTTGAGCATTCGAGCGGAAAAAAATGAATGTTCACAGTTCATTGCCAGAGCGTTGCCTTCGAACCAGGCACCGCCAATAAATTCCGCCAAGACATTCAGCGTGATGTTGACGTTGGTGGTAGAATATCTTGGTGAATGTTCGAGTCAGATCACGAAAAAACCGCGATTTTAAACGCTGCCTACATGACACCAACTATATAGATGAGCAGGTTAATTAGCTGAAAGGATTGCGATAAATTGGAACGTACTGGGGATGCAGAAAATCAGTGCCAGAAACACGCCGTACAGAACGACAGCCGGAGTCGTAGTGGTCGGCCATGCACCAACACCAGCCGCGCCGAGCGCGATGGATGCAACCAAAACGGAGAAGTACCACCATTCCGGGACCTCCTTGTAGTTGCGCATAATGCGGCTGTGGACGTCGTTGTTGGTCTTGAGGACGTTCGTCTTAGACAGAACGCTCTTCAAGCCCAACCAGATCTCGCGGCGATGATAGAGGACCGCGTGTGAGACAGTAGAGGCATAGGCGGCGACTGCGAGGATGTCAGCCGAAGTCAGGTCGGATAAAGGCTTCACTCACAGAAAATGCCGTACTGAATGTGATGACAAGAGTTATTCAGCTCGCCAAGTGCATACTCTGTGTACGTACGATGAACGTATTTGCGGCCGACAAGTACGCAGGCGAATACTGCTTGAAAGCCTCATGATCGAACAGGCCCCGCTCATCGACCGTTCGCGATACGTTGTAGCGTTTACCCGTGTTATCGAAGACACCGTTGCTAGCACAAGTCGTTGAGTAGAGGTAAAACTAGATCGTCGTGCGCTCACGAGTTGATTGGCAAGTAAGCCGAGTTCCATGTATTGGTCCAATATAGAGCGACAATAATCGGGAAGGTGATGAAAGTGCCGCTGGCCCACTAAAAAAATCTCAGGCTGAATGATGGTTATTGTAGAGCGTAGCACGCACGTTCATCGTCGTCTATTTGCGAGACGCATGGATCAGTCCAAGAGTGGGGGAGAAGAGCGATATACGAACGTAGAACGGGTTGATCCATGGATCCCTAAGCCACCGTTCAGCGATAATGCAATCCAAGCAGCGGCACACTTCAGCTTACGAGTAGAACTGGTTTGTATCGAATGTCGGGATCGGATTGAGTCCGAGGCCTGCAGAATATTAAATCGCGTCGAGGGCAAGGGAGGTCACATACCTGACCCTCCGGTGCTGCCAGTAATGGCGGCAAGCTTGACATTCTGTGGATCACACGTCAGCGAGCCTATAAGCAGATTTAAAATGTATCGGACATTGGGATCAATCCAGACGATCCAGTTGAAGAAGGAAAGTGCCTGGAAAATGTAACCTAGAGTTTCGTCAGACGAAGGGCAGCGACGCAGTCATACGCATCCACTGACCAGGGAACCAGAAGTAGACGAACATGCCGACGAAGCAGTACAAAAAGTACCGCATACGGGTTATCGTCCATCCGTTCGCAACGTCGTTCCTTCCGGAGTGGAACGCGCGGTTCAGGGCGATGGTGGCCAGGTTGGAATACCAAATGGCATGACTCGGGTAAACAAGGAACCTGCGGGTCAGACCCGCAAGACCATAGCCAATGAAGTTGGTAGAGAGTGCTATGAGAACTATACGACGGTAAATAGAGCGCATCGCGAGTTTATCCTTTCCATACTCTGATAGCCAAAATCTGATGCCCACGCCATGTTGAAGAAGCGCGGGATGAACTGCACGAAAACTTATGAAGTATTAGATCGCGGGATGAAACAGCGACGAATGCGGACTTGCCAATATTGTTCCTGAGACGACGGTCAATGGGACGCAGTTCGCAGCCGTTGGAGGAGGCCGACTTACGTGTATGGCGCCCCAACACCAACATTCGCCATGATAGTGATTACCTGTATTGCGCGGAGTTCAGGCAGGACCAACGATCGAAAGGCTGCAAACTA
Source organism: Auricularia sp. M12 (assembly GCA_037042885.1). Taxonomy (NCBI): domain Eukaryota; kingdom Fungi; phylum Basidiomycota; class Agaricomycetes; order Auriculariales; family Auriculariaceae; genus Auricularia; species Auricularia sp. M12. Next base: position 2,943,314 of record CM073211.1, read on the forward strand.
ACCATGTGTTCCTTCATGTTAAAGGGTCCCCTAGGAGGTGTAAGGATTTATATCCGACGACATATTCAGATGCGTACGGGTTCAAGGTAAAGCTACGGCCAGCAACGTTGAATACCTTGGTTGGGAGGACGCGCTCGAGGAACTTGCCCGCTGGGTAGGCCAGCAACTGCGCGACATTGGCTCCGACGTCTGTATGATCCAGCTTAGTATTATACGATACATACGGCACGAACGTACAGATCGAGGGGTAGCGGATGTCGAAGAACTGCACACGATATGAGCAAGGACTACAGTACGTGGCCTGCAATACCCGACCTGATTGATGAAGGACCTGCGATATCGTGAGCAGCTGCGTGATGATGATGGCGGGTTGAACGTACGCTGCTGCGACGAAAACCAGGCCGATCACCCAAGCGCTGTGCAGATGAGGTGGTCAGTCAGCGCGCCTCCCAGAGAATGGTGCGCAAACCGGAATGTGCTCGCAGGAATGCTCGGGTCGTCATGGTTATTAACGACGGCACGGACTACCAGACTGTGAGTCCCAGGAGAAGGGTTGGTACTGCCTCAGCGAACCTTCAGGATACGGGCTGTTGTAAATGATCAAGGCGGCTTCGATCTTCATCTCTTGGTAAAGTCGCTCATACAGCGCCGGGTCCTTCTCTCTCAAGTCCTTGTCTTCGAGGAAGCGCTGGGCCAGGGCGAGAACCTTTGACGGGAAGTTCGGATCGTACACGTGCTGAGGCATGGTAAGCCACCGTAGGCTCATCTGACGGGATCGTCCTCACGTTATTCACGACGTCGTGAGCAGCCTTGAGCACATCTTCCTCGGTCAAGTTCGCAGACTGAGTAATGGCCTCCTCAATATCAGCACCGACGGCCTGGATCTCAGCCTCGAGCTCAGCCTGGCGGGCGCGCTTTCAGTTATCGGGCTACGATGGCCGGGAACGGCAACACAAACATACAACGTCGGGGATAACGTGCTTCTCATCGCGGAACGAGTCCTTCTCGGGCGACGGCGTACGCTTCTCGTCTGTCGCGGAGGCCATTGCGGCGGCGAGTGAAGGAGAACGGCGAGGAAAAGTGGGGCGCAAGGATCACGGGGAGATGGTGCAAGGGCTTTATACAGGCGCAGCGCGAAAGGTGATCGTATAGTTAGCACTGCCATGACATTCAATAGCATGTTCCGAGCTGATAAGCCCGATGTAACGCTCGAGAACACCCACATGGAGCGCTCCAACCCAGAAGACCCGTACCACCCCCGCAGCCGCTCGATATCGACAGAGCGTCGGTCGCTTCCTCATCCTCTGAGGAACAAGTACCGTGGGCTCTGAAAGCCATTATGAATGGGCGTACGAACGCGCGACCGCGAAGCACATGGCTCATCGCACAGCGCACAGGGAAAAAGGCCGCGAGTCCGTTTGCGCCGGCGATCTGCAAGCGCAGCAGGTTCATCCGGCCGTCAAATCGCTCCTGGCAGATTCCCCGACGGGTTCTCTCGTGCCCATAAATGCGCTCTCGAAAGCGCTGACCACGCCGCAAAGGTGCCCCAGGCTTGATTTAAGATCCCACAACCCAGAGCGAAACGCTGCAGATCGCAAACTATGCCAAGACCATGTATCCAGTCATCTTTGCTCCAACTATCATTGGCTGATGCGACCCGGGCCGGCAACAAAATTCCATGGGAATGCGAGAGTACAGCGTTGCAGCGGACCATACAGTACGAAGTCACGGGCCGAGGCACCAAGGATAGAGAGGGGCTCTGTGTGCGTTGGCAGCGCGATAACGAGGGGTCGTGAGCTTCTATCATCAACGTAACACGCAGAGCACGGGGTGTCCGGTCAGGGCGAAGCCAGATAACGCCAGAAAAGGCCCAAACCCATATGGCGATTTGCAACGGCAGCCTCTGAGCAAGGAGCACGCCGCCAGCACGCCAGATCCAGAAACCAGGAAACATCAGAAGGTTGCTGACATAATCAGCAGCGGCGTGTGAGAGTGATGACCGCAAATTGCGCAGCAGCAGATGTGGTCGGGACAGTCCGCGGAGCGCAGCAAGCTGGCCGAAAGCGGGCGGTGACAGAATCTGTGGATCAGGCGCAAACGGGACGGGTCAGAGAACGCGCGATGTGAACTGATCAGTGCAAGCAAGTAGGGCTCAGTCAACCCTCCAGAAGCAGTTAGGCCATGAGCAACGAAAGGCGCTATGACAGGCGAGCGGACATCTGTGCCGACCAGGTGCAGTCGACCGTTGGGGCCGAGCGAACTCCACGCAAAGGCTGAATGTGCTTTACCTAAAGGACAGCCTTGGCACGATAAAGTAGGAAAATACCAAGAGCGTAGTCGGAGGGCGAGATCAGCGATGACGACCGTAAAAGGAGTTGGCGGGAGTGCCGTGTAGGCGACGAGGGCATGGACGAAGGAGCGATTCATACGCTGGTTGAAAGGTGCTGCTTGCGGTTGCTACATCAAAGAGAAAGCCAAGCGAGTCGCCGCTCATCAAGACCAGTGCAAGCCCAGCGTTGGCGGGCGGCCAGGTGGCATAGCCAAAGAGCAGCGAGTAGCGGGCCCTGTCGCGCTACCGAGCGGTGCAGCAAGATGTCGCGCAGGCGGCAGACGGCGTCCCAGAGGGCCTTATCTTGCCAACGAGGTGGGGGGAAGAGAACAAGCGGTTGGGGATTGCTCGGCAAATGGCGGTTTTCTCAAAATCGTCAAGCTTCGTGTTTGCGGATTGCTCGATCGGAGGCAGGCACTCGGGATTGCTCGGGTCTTGGGAATTTATTTCGAACATAAGTATGGGCATAACTTGGTCGTACACGCTCCATATATCCTAGCACTTCAGCTGGTCAGCTGGATATGAAGCCATTTACGCTCCGTCAGGCTTTTTTTGCTGTGAGCGGTTGACGCCATCACCAACAGTCATCATCCCAAATTTGAATCGGAGGCGCTTGCACTGGCAGTGCCTGCGACTCTCGGATATATGCACTGAGCACGTACAGAAGAAGCCCTTATAAGTCATGGCATTTGGGACCAACATATGTTATTGGAAGCATGGCCTGAGAGGGTGGGCAGTTGTGTCTAATACTCCATTCCGGAGGTGGCCAAACACTCTGGCCGGCTATATTTTATGGACGAAGAGGGCTATGGGTTATAAGAGCTTCAGCTGTATGATGCCTGGTAAGGATTCGTAGTTCGGCAAGGGTTATGTGATTGGTCGTACAGTATCTTACTGGTTCATCAATCCTGCAGCGTTCCACTGAGTCTCTGAATGCTTGACAAAATATCGCGGTGGAACTCCCTCACAACCTCCGCGGCAGGGATGACCGCCTTTACCGAGCCTACGGATGACCCTACGATGTTCGAGCTGTTATCAGCAAATGCCCGCAGAATGCGCAACAGCTCGTTCGCACCAGACCACGTGATGATCCTGCTAACGTCGCCGTCCGCGACAGCCTTGTTGAAGTCTTCCTTCAGAGCCTCAACACTGCGGCCTTCGATGTACTCGTCGTAGGTCTTGTTTCTCAAAGCGCGACCGTCAATGCCTAGACTATTGTTAGCCACATCCACTCGGTCATGCCGCATACGATTACCTTTGGGCCAACCGGTGCTACCTCTAGTCTCATCAAATCATTGGGTGCATTCAGTGGGGGAGAAATCCGCGCACCGCATAATGTCGAAAATCTCAGTCCTCACAGAGCTGCCGACGTCAGCAGCGACGATGGCCTCCTTCTGGGCCTGCGAATAGCCCAGCGCCTCGGGAGTGGCGAGCAGCCGCGTCCCAACGACCACGCCGTCCGCTCCCAACGCAAGGAGCGCTGCTGCCTGTGAGCCGGTGCTGATTCCGCCTGCCGCGAGGACCACGGGTCTCTGGTCAGTTTGTAGGGCATCGAGGACCACCGGCAGCAGCGAGATGATCGGCGCGCCGTTCGCTACGCCGTGCCCACCAGCTTCGACGCCTGCGACAGGATGTACCCTTCAGTCGTATGCATACTTTCCGCCGAGATAGCGCGAGGGAGACCAGCAGACCTTGCACGATGAGCACCTCAGCGCCCCACTCCGCCGCAGCCTTCGCCTCGCGCACAGAGTTCACCACTATGGCAATCTTGAGATAGGGGTCATCAACATGAGCATCTCGCATGTGGAAATTGAGAGAGAGAGAGACGCAACGCGACCTTACCTTGACTTCGCGGTCCGACTCGCGCACAAAGTCATACCAGCGCTTCACATCGCCAAACGAGAGCCAGATGCACTCGACCTGGCCCGCCGCGCGCTTGACGACCTCCTCCGCGCTCTGCGCGGGCATCTCGTCCAGGATCCACGCGAGGAAGCCCACGCCGAGCGGCAGCCGGCTCTGCGTCTCCTGGGGCTTGAGTACGCCGCGTGCGATGTCCAGCTGCTCGTCGATGAACTTGAGCGTCGGTTTGGCTGCAGCGTGACTCATTCAGTGCTCATGCCAGCACGATGGTGTGGGACGTTGCTCACTGTTGCCGATAAACCCGAAGCCGCCAGCGCCGCTGACTGCAGCAGCAAGCGCGCCACCGGCCGGCCCGCCCATCGCAGCGCCGACAACGGGCACGCGGCAGCGAAAAAGCTGCGTCGCGCGAGTACGAATGGCTTGCATATCTTGGTATTAGAGAAGTGTGGTACAGGTGCTGGCCAAGCTTCTGAATCTGAGTCAGTTACGCGCCAGTCGTCGACGAAGCGGCCGCGGGCCATATGTACGGCATGGGCGCCAAAGCTGATATCACACTCTCAAAACGGCGCGAGTCCGACAAACCCAGCCGGAATCCCGAAAGCGCTTTCGCAGTAAGCGGAATGCCCATAAGAGGAACTGTAGAGCGCGTCCAAAGAAACAAGGTGAGTACAAGCTACAACTTGAGCTTCTTGCCATCCACAGGAACAGTCGGCCTGCCCGCACCCGCACCCGCCCCTTTCCCACCTTTCCCACCCTTCGCATCGCGTCCATTGACCTTCCCAACAACAGTCACACCGCGGCCTTTGATTACGGCGCTGAGCGCCTTGGCCTTCTCCTTCTTGACGCCGCCGATTCCGCGCGGCTTGTGTCCGACCTGCGCAACCTTGCCCTGCGCAGCGACGACCCGGTCGCGCTTCTTGTGCCGCTCCTTGCCGCGCTGCCGCGCGCGCCGCTTCTCCTCGGGCGTCATCTCGCTGCGCGCAACCAGCTCGCGCGCCGTCGCACGCGCCGCGACCTCCTCCGGCGCGAGCATCGTCGCCGCGGCGGTCGCCGTGGGCAGTGCTGACTCGAGCGACGCCGCCGGCACGTTCGCGATCGTCGTGATCTTGCTTGTCGGCTACAACACAACAGCTCAGCAAGTTATCCCCCAACGAGCAGCAGCAGCAAAACAGAAGCAGAAAGCGGGGAGAGACGGAAAGCAGACGCACAGCCTTAGGCGTGAAATGCGCGTTGCACAGCGCGTCGAGCTTGTAGCAGATGCCGTCCCACAATTTCTCCAGCTCCTTGTGCTCCTTGGCGAGCTTGCCGTCGCGGTCGTCCGTCGTCGCAGCCCCGGACGCCGCGGCGCTGTACTCGTCCTCGTACAGCTGCGCGAGGCTCTTCTGGCTCTTCTGGTCCGAGATCTCGAACTGCGCGCGGCGCGACGGCGCGAGCGCGCCCTCGGGCCGCTTGCGCTCGACGTCGTCGAAGTTGTTCTGTCATGCGCGCGTGAGGAAGCCGGACCAGGGAAGAAGGGGGGAGATGGGAATAACGCCAACACACCTCCAAAATCCGCCTCTTGATAATCTCCTCAAGCCCAGCCACCTTCTCCTCCGTAACAGCGGGTACAGGCCTCGCCGCGCGGTCAAACTCCAGGTCCTCCTCGAGCAGAGCATTCTGCGGGCGCGCGCGCGCGCCGACCTCGCCCATCAGCTCCCACGCACGCGGCGCGACGTTCTCCGCCTCGAGCGCGGCGATCTGCGCCTGCAGCTCCGCCATGCGCTTTTCGTGCGCCGACATACCTGGGAGCGAGCGAATGAGATGTCAGTCCATTTGATGCGTGGGGGTGGGGGTGGGGGTAAGGACAAACCGGATTGACCGGACGCCTGGTCGTCGTCGTCCTCCGCGAAGAGGTCGTCTTTGAGCCGCTCGATGGCCGCGCGCCCGCCGTCCTCCTCATCCTCATCCTCATCTTCTTCCTCAGTCGTGCTCCCATCAAACTCCGCGTCCTCATCCAAATCCATGCCCTCCCCGTCCCCACCCTCCTCATCGCTATCAGAGTCATCGTCGTCGTCGTCCAAGCGCGAGAGACCTTGCTCCTTGAGCAGCTTCTCGAGCAGCAGGTTGCGCCGGCGCAGCGGCGACGGCTTGATGTTCTTCACGCGCACCTTCTCGTGGAACTGCACCGTGCGCTTCCTCTCTGGCGGTGGGGGGTCGGCGGGCTCATGGTCGTTTTCGAATTGGAAGCCTTGTTTTTTCTGCTTCGCCTTCGCTTTTGCTTTTTGTTTTTGTTGCGCTGCGAGGGCTTTGCGGGAGGGCGGGTCGAAGAAGTCTTTGTAGTATAGTTCTAGTCGAATGTCAGGGTGGTTTTGCAGCACGGAGAGGGAGAGGGATAGGGAGAAAGAGAACGCACCTCCAGACTCCTCAAGATCGTCCTCGTCAAACGCAGCGGGGTCGTCCACCGCCGAGAAAAAGTCGACGTCCTCATCCTCATCGCTATCCTCGCCGTCGTCCTTCAGCTTGCCCGACGAGCGTGAGCGCGCCTCCGCCGCGTCTGCCTCGGCGTTGAAGTCTGCGAGCGAGAAGAAGCCGTCGTCCAGCACGCTCTTCGGTCCGCCGCCGCCGCCTCCTGTAGATTTCTTCACCTTATTGCTGGGCCCGTCTTTGAGGTCTTCGGAGTCGGATTCGGAGTCCTCGTCGGACGGGTCGCGCAGGTCCAGCTCGTGCTCGGGCTCGGAGTGCTCGCCGTCGGACGAGTCCGAACTGAGCAGCGCGTCGAGCTCGCTCGAGCCGGGCTCGGACTCGTCGTCCTCGCTGTCGCTGTCCCCGTCATCACCCTCGGCGTGCAGCTTGTCCAGCGCAGCCTGCAGCCCGCCATCTTCCACGCCATCTTCGTCCATCGCATCGTCGTCTTCATCTTCCATAACGACCTTCCTGGCGTCGCCGCCCGGGCCCTCGTCGTCGTCGTCGGGCTCCTCTTCGAGTATACGCCCAAGCATGGCGCACAGCGTGCTCGCGCGCAGGTCGAGCTGCGCCCAGACCTGCTCGTCCGCCGCGCCGTCGACATACAGCGCGTCCAGCGGCGTCGCGCGCCACGCCGCGTCCGGGGTCGCAGCAGTAGCAGCGGCGGCTTTTTGCTTGCCCTTGCCTTTTCCCGAGGCCTCAGCGCGCGTCTGGGAGCGCGTTTTGGGCGCCTCGGACGGCTGCAGCGACGCGAGGAACGGCACGATGTGGCGCTCGGCCGCGGCCTCCGTTTTCAATGCTGCGTGTAGCCCATTAGCATTTCTTGGACAGACAAAACGGTTGGTATAGTGCTGCACTTACCCCGGTCAAAGATGAATTGCGCAGCGGCGAGACTCGCAGCGTGGATGTCGGCGTCGCCGACTGCGAGCGCCTCGGGTTTCTCGTCGAGCAGGGACGACAGACGCGCCAGCGGCGGCGGCAGCTCTGGTTCTGGCTCGGGCGCGACGACGCGCGAGGGGCCCGCCTTCTGTGGTGAGCGCGCCATTTGTTGCGGTTGGTTCAGCGCGCACTCAGTGGACGCGTGAAAAGATTCAGCAGGCAAAGTCCGGCAAAAGCGCCGGGCGCTCTTAGCTGCTTTCCGTCACCACCGAGCCCGGCTGCGCGAATATGCAGGCGTCCAGCAGCAGCAGCAAGGAGCGTGTATGGAGCGGATACCAGGACGCTGTGCGGCGCCGTAAAGGCCGCTTTGCGTATAGCATTGCGTCCAGGGTGCATTTGAAGAGCACTACTACCGAGCGCAAGAATGGCGCTGTCGTCTCGTCAACTGTCGTCTGCGAGACTGTGGTTGAGCAGGGTGCGTATATCTGCGCTTTACAGTCTCAGAATCTGAGTAGCTGACACTGAGCGCATTCGTAGATATGCTCAACGGCGGCGGCAGGATACACGGCGCATGCCTTGCCTACCTCGTTGACTTGTGCGCCCAAACTCGCAATAGTGGATACATTGGAACCAATACTAATGGCTATTTTCCCAGGTGCACGACCTTTGCGCTCCAGCTGCATTCACTCGAGAGCGGCGGCAGCGGCAACGAAGGCTCGACTCAGACGCTGAACGTCATATACCATGCGCCAGCAGCAGAGTGCGTCTCCCATGCCATCCTTCTTGCCCGATTGTTGCTCATGCTGATTTACTTGCCAATTCTCAAGGGGCGCAACTCTCCGCATCGTCTGCACCTCGCTTGACGTCGACGATACGACCATGAGCGGCAAATGCGAGGTACGCAGCACTCCATCTCACTCGTATTCGGTACATCGGCTAATACTCGCACTCGTACTTAGGTCTGGGACGCCGACAACAAGCGGCTGGTTGCCTCGGGAATGCAGCTCAAGAGCACCGCGTCGCATCGTGCGCGCCTGTGAAATCTACAAACAGCGTGTATTTTGGATCTCACTGAAGGAAACTATATAATTACACGGTGATTATTTGTGTAAACGAACTACGGTTTTGAGTTATTGATCCTGCCTGTTCAACCGCGTCCGCCGAGGTACTACCAGCTGGCACTTGTTCTTTGCGTTCAGTTTGCATGCTTCAATTATAAAGCGGAATTCCCATTGACAGAATTTACAGAAATTCCAACGCTACACTACATACACTGCGTGGATAATGGTCCATTCACACTGCTACGCCCGCCTGGCCCCGCAGGGGAGACAAGGTGAACCAAGGTCTTTCCTGCTCAGATGTTTACTGTAAGAAAACTCATCTGGGGCCTCGTTCTGAACCACTCTTACCGTCTGCCGCCGTAGACATTGCCTCCAGCGCCTAAACATGAACCAGGTATAGAGGGCGTGTAACACGGTAAGAAGCCATCCTACAACAACAACGGCGTACAAGAGCCGACATCTAGAGTACAAAGGATAAAACGGTGAGCATGCCCCAAGTTGAAAGATGCGCGGCAACTCTGAGCCGGCGTTGCTCACATGTGGTCCGCGGAACACGACTCGGGCTTGGCCACGACGGCAGCCAGCAAGCTCATCGAAGTACCCGTCGCGAGAGCGACCATGGCCTTGGCGATGAGTATGGTGTATCCAAGGTACCGCTGCCACTTGTCGTCTCGCAGCGGCACAGCTGCATTGGGTGCCGCGGCGTGACTACCCGTGGCAGCTTCCGCGATGCCGACAAACATGGCCGCTGCGATTGTAAACGTCGCGCACATAGCTGAAGCAACTACATAGCAGAGTAAGAATGTTGAGTATTTAATTTTAATGCTCGGCAGCGACAGGAGACCTACATGATACGAGGAGGCAGTACCACCTGGTGTTCTCCTTGGATGACACAGCTTGCGCGCATCCGGCAAGCCCGGATTCGACCAAGAACAGGATGGCGATGAGGAACGCGGAGGTCAGACGCGATGAGAGCGCTGCAAAATTCGGGGATATCTCCATGATTTATCGTAGCAAGCGCCCAGAATGTCGGGTGGGGACTGGCACCGGCATGTGGGGCGCGGACGGGTTATATAGGGCTTCGAGGGGAAGTCGCCATTGTGCGACGGGAGGTAGCCACAATGCGGGTGCATTGTTGTAGTTAGGTCTGACTCATGTTCAGTGTTCACATTCTACTTTCGAATACAACGCGGTCACAGATTATGCTTGTAATATACAGCCTCCGAGTCAATGGCGAGGCGGGGCGGTCAAATCTGCTAGTAATGCTTCTTGATCTTCGGGGTTATCAGTAGACGCGTAGGGTTTGGGACTGCCACGCTCCAGAGTCAGAATCAATGCCCCTGTCGCCTGTCCTGACTCCTCTTATATCGGCTTCTCAGACAGGAATTGACAGTCCGTCCCCGATACGGTACGGACAAGTCAATCGGAATCTTTACCATTAAGATCATTACTACATTATCTACACGGAATGTCAGCACCAAAATCAGGTGTTCGGAGATGTTGCCGCCAGCGCAAACAGGCAAAGCCGACGACAAGGCCGTGTGCCAGCGCAACAGGCCATCCAGCTACGACGAGGGCAAGTAGCATCCTGCAGCTTAGTGGGCCGTGAGAAAGATGATCAAGAAGTTCAAAACTGCGCTGCTGCTCACCCTTCGTCTCCCGGACATGATTTAGCCACGACCGCCGTCAACGACACCAGCACCGCGATCCAGAAGACATCGCCGAGCACTGTCAAGATGCATACAAAGGCTCCTATCTGGGGATGTTTCCTGATGCTGTCGTTCCATTCTGTCATGGTGGCTATCAGGCAGCCGACCAGGATTACAGTCATCGCACACCACGCCGAAGCAGCTAAAGTATCAGTTGAGTGGGTATGAGGGAGAGATAAGTAGACAGCGACGTACAGACTACGAGAAAGCAGTACCTCTCGAGGGGTTCGCTGTCGGATGCAGCTTGTGCAAAGGCGGCAAGCAAGATTTCGGCGATGAACCCGACGGCAATGATGCATGAGTAACTACAATGCAGCACGAGCGAGTCAACAATTCGGGGACTCCACATCGTACGGAAGGACCAAAGTTTCTGTGGGGGGAAGGGCAAGTGCCGGAGTTGTTGTTTGAACTCGGGTCTTATAGGGATCGGGAGTTCGCTCTTTGTGCGAGAGGTAGCCACAAAATGGGCCATCTGTTGTGCGAAAAGCTCAGAATTCACAAGATATATGTATTTATAACGAGATCGCGAGTCGAGTTCGTAATCTACAGCATGGCGACGCGAGACGGTCAAAGCTAAGGACTCTGGTTCTTCGGGATCTGAGTGCTGAACATCCAAATTGACTTCCTAAGCAATCCTGTACTCCTTATCCTAGAAGGTGTGCATCTCAGAAAGAGCCCGCGCGGAAAGCAGAGCGTCGTGCGCACCATGGAGCTCAGACATTTCCGCCAGTATCCGTGGATGACGGCGATCTCGATGCCGTAGATCGCGGTCACGAACCAGCCAAGAAGCGTGACAACGTACAACATGCCACACCTACAACGAAGAGTTAGCGGACCAAAGATAATTGGAATAGGAAGGAATGCTTCGGAACGCACCCCCGCGAGCCAGGGCAGAAGTTAGCCACATCCACGCACAAGTCGCGGAGCGCGACGAACCAGAGCCCCGCGCTCCATGACATCGTAAGCGTTGTTACAGACCACGCCCACCGAAGCTGATTGGGCGACCACTCATACTGTAGGGATGCCAGGACGAGCAACAAGCCAAGCGTGCTGGACAGACAGCATGCGCTGCCGGCGACTGGCCCACGGCGTCGTTTAGCCACGAGCTGAGAGTGCTTCTGACGGTGACACGTACCCAGAAGGAGTAAGATGTTGATGGACGGGCAGAAACCGATGAGCGCGATCTCTATGAAGAGTGCGCACGGGACGAGCGATGTGCAGGCCAAAAGCCACGGTGACGGGAGGACGCGCATGTCTGGGCGCAGGTCAAGCTGTGTTGGAAGCGGGGAAATGCAGAACCGGGGTTATGTAGGCTTCGGTCGCCATGTGCGCTCAGTCAAACAGTTGAGCCACGAGAAGCTCGAAATGTTCATCTCCATTGTGACTCAGTCGCAATTCCGCGGAGACGCGCAGCTCGTGTAAGCGCTTGGTTGGATAGCGGTTGTAATCCTGCCTGGCGCAAACAAACGGGCACGGACGTATGAAATGCAGGGAGGAAGAAATCGTCGGGAGAAGAAGCGCCGCGGGATCAACCTGTCGATCGTGCCAACTCCGACACTCTTCCTCCTTTCCGCACTTTCCGCTTCCAGCCGGACAATGGTTTCAGCACTCGAACGCCAGCGCGAGGAAAATTTGCGCCGTAACAGGGAGCTACTCCTTCAGCTCGGTCTTGATGCGCCTATCGTCCCAGCGACCGCAGCGCCCAAGTCGCCTGCAAAGAAAAAGGCTGCCGCCCCGCGCAAGAGTGCGGCGTCCAAGCGCCGTATCTCCGAGGTTCAGGACGGCGATGGCGAGGACGCCGCGTCGCCGTCACCGAAAAGAGCGGCCGTGGCTGCTGTGGTGGACAGTCCGAGCGGCGTGAGGCGTAGCTCGCGCCATGCTGGCAAGCCCCGCGTGAGCTACACAGACGAAATCATCACCTTGACGGAGGCGCCGGCGCCTGCGCCTATGAAGGCCGTCAAGCGCATTAAACACGAGGGCGATGTGGACGGCATGGACGTCGAGAAGGAAGGCCGCGCCGAACATGTCGGCAACCGTCTTGGAAAGCGGATGTACAACCCGTGCGTGTCTTTGAAGTCTACCGAAATTGGCGAGCTAACTTTGGATGAAAAAGGAAAACCTATGGCTCTATCCCTGGCATTGAAGTTGGCACTTGGTGGGAAACGCGCGCCCAGTGCTCTACGGACGCCATTCACGCGTATGTCAAAGTTTGTTTTCGGTTGACATATTATTGAGTCGTGTTCTCCTTCAGCCCTTTCGTAGCTGGGATCAGCGCTGGCCCTCAAGGAGCCTATTCCATCGCACTCAGCGGAGGATACGAGGACGATGTTGACCTCGGTTACGCATTGTTCGCATACTCCTACTCAGCGGCTTGATATTGGACTCATGATGCTTCCATAGCACCTATACAGGTTCTGGAGGGCGCGACCTCAAGGGTACACCTCAGAACCGCAAAAATGTAAGCTGGCGCGCTTTTTTCGCCTTACAAACGTTAGCCGAGCAACTCATCCTGCCGTAGCTGAGGACAGCGCCACAAAGCTTGCACCAGACATGGGAGAACACTTTCAACGCCGCTCTTAAGGTTCTTCGCCCGCCTTCGATGCCAGGACCCTGTGTTAATATTTTCCCCGCAGAGGTCGGTCGAAACGAAGAAGCCCGTGCGAGTCATCCGCGGATACAAGCTGCAGAGCGAGTGGGCGCCCGCGACGGGGTACAGATACGATGGTCTGTACCGCGTCGAGAAGGTTCGTGCGACAGCTGTCTGTGGCAGCCCGTTCGCTCGCTTAACGCCACCTATCACTGTCAGGCTTGGATGGAGAGGGGCCTTAATCCGGGCGGCTTCCAGGTCTGCAAGTTCGCGCTCAAGGTATGTTGATGGAATATTCTTCGTGCCGGACGGTCAGCCTGACGACCGGTTTACTGTAGAGAATGGACGGCCAGCCTGCGCTGCCAAAGCGCATGCCAGGCACTGCTGCTGCCACCGCTGAATCCGGTGATGATGATGATGGGCCCGAGGACGAAGATGAAGAGCAGGGCGACGAAGCCGAGGAGAAGACGGCCATGGATGTTGACACTGCGACGACGACGACGACCAACGCATCTTCCGTCGCGGACGCGGGCGGGAGCACGAAGGCCACCACCCCTGACGACGAGGCTCCAGAGGCCAGCAGCAAGCGGGGCGGCGCAGCGGAGAAGCCAACCGCGGACGACATGGATGTCGATGCGACTGAAGCGTCCGCCGACAAAATCGAATCCACGACTGACGACACTGCCAAAGTGGTCCATGACAAGGAAGACAGCGTCGCCGCGGAGCCTGTCAGTGCGTCGCAGATCCCGCCAGCTGAGGAGCAACCTATGGAGGTCAGCGCTGCCGCGGAGCCTCCTGTCGAGGACGGCGCATCTGAGCCTGTAGCCCAGGCGATTGACGCCATTGCCGCCGCTACCAAGAACGGCACCCCTGCGCAGGACTCTACCACTGGTGCTGACTTGAATGTCGCTGCGGCTGCGACGACTGCTGAGGAGCCGTCACCCACTGCGCCTCCGAGCGTCGTTGTGGAGCCGCCGTCCACCACCGAAGTCACTGCAGCCCCGATTGTCGAGGAGCAGACGCCTTTGGCGGCGAATGATGTTCCTACCGACCCGGCGACCGTTGACGAAGTCCCTTCCGCGACGCCTACCGAACGGCCGATTTCGGACGCGGCAGACGACGGCGACGTTACGACTATTGTTGAGCCGCCATCGTCCAATGAAATCGCTGTGGCCGCCGCGGCTGTCGACGACAAGACGCCCGCGACGGAAGCCGAAGACCCTTCGCCGCCTGCGCCTGCCGCCGCCGTCGCTGCTCAGGAGGATCCAGCGTCCAAGTTGAATGGGCTTCCAGTTGCAGCAGTCGAAGAGCAGTTCCCGCTGTCGTCCTTGCGCGACTAGAACAACACCACCGCCTGAAGAATCTTCGCGACCAAAATCTACTGTCCGATCTGTCATGTTGTGTATATGTATGTATATCTTGCTGTCCCATTTTTGCTGTCTCGCTTTCATTGTGTTTGCTTGTTCGCGCTTTCTTCTTGGATAATAGTATTGTGCATGGTGCGTCCTCCTGCTTGCCTTGAACGACTTCGTGCTGACCTTGTTCTGTATGGTAGCCATTTGGTTTGTCGTGGCCGAGATGACCTGAGTAGAATCGCCCGTGCCGCATCACTGCTCGCCTGCGCCGCGTCGACCGCTCGCAACCAACACATATTTCGCACCGCTAGGACTGGTTGCTGTTCTCTTTACTTAGGTAACCCTCCTACCCATCCCTTTGGATACAGACGTCTTGATCGTACCTTGCTGCGCAAGCGACGGCACCATCTCGTTCGTCGTTTCGAAGAGTGCTGCCGCGAAGACTAAATCGCAGGCCCTGGCGTCCATTGCAAGACCAGCTCGTCGCCAGGCGGCCAACGACTTGAAGCAGCCAGTGTTTGCCGCTTCACGGTCCCGCGTCTTATATGTGGGCAACTTCGGCTGCAGTGGGTTGCTTGCTTTCTCGGTTGTCACCTTTCCCAAGTTGGACGATCCGCTAGATCGACAGTGTCATGCGTATTAACATTGGGATCTTGTACTGATTCCATGCCGCCACGGTATGTCATGTCAACCTCGCCTCGCTCTCTAATAAGCGACCAGTGAGATTGAAGGCGTCGGCGCTGCGTGTACCGAGGTTGAAAGCTGCCTGCTTGGATAGACGCCCTACTGCACCCGGTGATCTCGGTTGACAGTCTCCAGCAGTCAACGCAAGGCTTCTCAGCACTCTTCCTGACTGCTGAGTTACCGCTGCATCCGCAGCAAGCACATCTCCGCGAACCTGACTAGTCGGGCCAGTGTGCCAACCGACCGGAACACCATCTGACCGTGACGCCTGATCAGATAAAGAGCGCCATGTCCAAGTATAAAGCGCATGCCTGCCGACCGGCCCCGTTTCCCCTTTCCAACTTCGACCATGCAGCATCCGCTGGCAGCACTGGTGCTGCTCGCGTTCGCTTTATTTTGTCCTGCACATGCTTTCTTTCCCATCGTGAGCCTGCTCCTTGACGCGCCGACCAGTTATCACTTATCATATCTCCAGAGTTTCCAATTTGACTGGAAACCTTTGAATGCCACAAACAGAATTCCAATAACTGCGCAATGCGAGACTTTGCACATTACCTGGTCGCGCTGTAGTTTCTGCACCGGGTGCGTCATTTGGTGGTAACTTCAGGTGTCTCTAATGACCCAGGACTGAAGACCAGATCCAATGTACGTGCGCTCCTGACGATTCGTGATAGGGACGCGGCTGATCCCTCTGCAGTGCCCCGTACTTCTTGCAATTGTACACCAGTCTATCGCAACTACCACTGGTTCTTCCTGCTGGTGCGGGAGTGGTTAACCAGTTCGATTTTACTGTCCCTTTCCCGCCGAATACCTTGGTACGCTTCCCATCATGTTTTAAGACCCATGCCGAGTTGCCCGTCTAACGATGCTCAGTATCAGGCTTGCATGGTCGACTCTGTGGGAAACTCAGGCGGCTGTCTGGATCAGTACACAGTCATTCCTTCCTCCGAGGCGGTGGATTGTGCCAATATCACATTTCCATCACAATATAGGCAACTCGACGTTCAAATGACGAACTCCGGCTCGAATCTCTCTACCAATGGTTTTCCCGCCCAGGCGCGTGACGTCTTCGTGCGAATCATATTCACGACTTATCGTGCCCCCAGTGTAGCGATATCGACTTTAATATTCGTAATGGGAAACCGCCATACACTCTAACGGTACGGACCAGCTATTTGGATGCCGCATCATCTGACCGAAGCCTGGCAGATATCTCCATCCCTTCATCCACCTTTAAACATAACGTCGAATAAGCCAAAGCTATCTTGGCAAGTGTCTCTGGTACGCACATTCTTTGGGTTCTTTGCCACGGTACCGACGCCGCGCAGTCATGGGGAACGAACTTCTGGGTCTCCGTGGCCGATTCGATGGGCTTCACGTGGACTGCCGGGCCACTTCACAGTGGAATGGGAAGAACAGAGTGCTTAGCCCTGAAGTGAGTAATGAAGATTTGAAATCCAACCGCGAGAGTAATCGAGCTTCACGTGCAGGAAGGTCTACACGCGTCCGCAAGTTGCCGGCGTGGCAGTAGGGAGCCTCCTGGCGGGCTCTCTGGCGGTACTGGCGGCCTCAATTGCTTTCTTTCAACTGCGTAACCGGCGCAGTGGAAGAGATTCCATGCGCAATGGATTCGTCCAAGTTACAACGACCTACCCGATCTCGACGCCAACCGCATCACCTCTGACAATCCAGAGGTCGCCGACTACGCCCGGAGTTGATCTCTCCAGACCTCTTCCAGCAGTCCCGGTACCGCGCGGGCGCCGCAGCACTATTCAACTCGTGTCGCGGACGGACACAAGCCAGACGCTGGGAGACGCTGGCTACCGCCATGATGTCTATCCTGCCAGTGCTCCGGTGACCATCTCAGTCTTGCACACGCCGGAGCTCGTCGAACCGCCTCCCGGATACACGACGGGGTTGACGGAAAGCTTCGCTAGTGTGCAGCAGTGGAGAACTGCGCACCATAAGCAGTAGCTTCAATTCCGAGGCCTGCAATACGTATTTTACTGATTCGACGCTCTTCCAATGCATCCGCGAGGGCTCATGGTTCATTGATCATCGATGGTCTTTGAGTACAAACCTCAATTTGTCGTTCTCGCGCTTGTGCGGAACCGCGTTGACCCCGGAGACCTGTCAACGAGCACACTATGCCCGCATTCCGACTTCCTTTTCCTAGAGGTCCCCGTTCACTCAGGAGGTCCAGTATCACGACTTTCACCGTGTGCACATGGTGGTGAGAGGGTGGGGTTATCATTGTGACATGCGCAGGAAACCGGAGGGAAGCTACTCTAAGATGCGTCATACGAGCTTCGAACCGTATTCTAGCTCAGCCCCTTCTGCGAGGATCACCTATACTACTTGTACAGCAAAATGTATGGCGAGTTTCTAGAGTTTCGTGCGTCCTCTAGTAGACGAGGGCCTAACGCTGCCGAAATATTAGAGAGGCATCTGGATAGTTTATTCTTGAAAGGCAGTATCTACAATAGTTCTAGTAAAGTGTAATAACATAATTTTACGACGAATCGGAATCAAAGCTCTGAATAGATTCGGATTTAAACCAGGACTCATAAGAAGGGCGGCCAGGGTCTATACCGAGAATTTGTTCGATCTCTGCCACGAGTGGATGATTCCATGGTGTACGGAAACTTTCGACGACTTCAAGATGCCGGAGGATCTCTGGCGGCCTCTCATCCAGAGTGGAGCGCGGTCCTCGCGCGCGCGCGAGCCCGCAGAGCGCGTCTGCGACTGAATCGTGACCAGTTTCGTAGGGATCGGGAAGGAGGATTCCGCTGAGCAGAGGGCAAATCCATGAGCCTTGTGCTGTCGGACACGAAAGGGCCTGCAGCACGTCAGCGGCTGTCGATGTGTATTCCTTGAGCCGAAGTGTCGTCAGACGATCTAGAGATCGGAGGCCGTCCAGGATTGAGATGTCAAGAACGCACAACCACAAGTCGCTCACGGTGTGCATGGGGTATTGCAGGAACGGAGTTATCAAGGCATAATCCTGGATCTGCAGCGCAGCTATCTCGAGCGACGGGAAGTGCATGCTCCGTATCATGTCTTCGTCAGACACGCTCTTGACGTCCAGATGAAGCAGCGTGAGGGCGTCGGAGTGCACAGAAAAGCTGGCGACAACATCGTCACGGTCCAGGTCACAGTCCCCCAGCGTCAGACGCGTTACGTTCGGCATATAGTCAAAGAGCTCCATCAACTCCTGTGCGTCTACGGCGTGGACAATCTCTGCTGCGGTTACTGTCGGTAGGTTTGATTGAGTAGGCCATACGAACGGGAGCGTAGCCAGAGACAGCTTGAGATGCTCTAAAAGAGGTGCAGAGCGAAAGAATGGCACCTCGACATCATCATAATCCCCCATCCAATTCCGCGAAATCGTGCAGTGAAACTTTTTGAGATGAGGCGCATCCACCTCTAAGCAGCTGAGAAACCCAGGATTAGGTATGTCGACATTTTTGCCGATGTCCAATGTGATCGATCGGGCCTGTGTAAAGCAGTTTTTCAGAGCAACGATGAATTTCGAACCTGGCTCATAATCATTAGCCGCAACGGTCACATCGAGAGGTACGCGGCCGGAGCGTTCTCGGTGGCCATCTAGGTACTTTATCCAGCTGTTAACGTTCCAGGAATTTATCCGGTAGAAGTCCACGTCGATATCGCGCCACAGAAAGGGTTGGCTCAAAGCCACACGGCGCCACCACCGGCAGACAGAAGCAGCGCGCAGACATGCGGGGATCCGACCGTAACGGTGATAGTCAGATGGTTCGAAGACCGCTTTCCATGCTAGGAAAATTTCGCGGAGAATTTCGTCGGGCAATTTCCGCACAGGATGCAAAGGTGCCCGCGCTCGCTGTATACGGAGTTCGATTTGGTTCTCGAGGTCAATTAGACCATCGTAGTGTGACTTCGCCGCAGTAAGCGCCTCTTGAGCTGCGAGAAGCGCTTGGTGGGCGAGCGCTTTTGGACTCTGGAGAGCGTGTTTGGCCTCTTCGTCGATTCTGATTTGCTCGCGAAGCAGCTGGGCCTCTGCGGCGCGCGCGTATTGGTTTTTGTCAAGATCGTCCATATTCTGCGCTCGAAGACTGCGAAGAGGGTACAGGCCGACTATAGGTGATGGTGGCGGCAGGTGAAGAGGTGTAACCAAGTTCCAGCTCCGCCGAGCCTCTTGACCACGTCCGCCTGTAATTTAGTCGGCGTTTTGAGCGTAGTAGTGACGGCTGTGGTTAAAATTCGGCTTTCAATCCCGCTCGCTGAGTCGCTCTCATCCCGTGGCGCCGGCGCCGCCTGCGTCAGCAGCGTACACCTCCCATTATGCGCTTCTCGCGCACTGCATCTCCTGACGCCATCCGGACGCGTTTGCGCCTTGCCCTACGGTGTCAATCTGCAGTGCTCGACCGCGTTCACCGCGCTGCGCCCCGCGACTGTACTGTAAAGCTAATAATTATTACCGCGTCACGCGTCACGGAGGCCTCATGGCCCGGTAATAAACGTGTTTTGTAGCATGTCACGGGCCCCTCATGGTAATAGGGTGTCATGGTGTTTGAATACTGAATTTCTCAACGGTAACCGTCCGGAGCGGCGCGCCTTCGGCGCGCATATTGTACAAGATACATAACAGCAAAATATCACAGAATCTCTGCAGAAACACAGTGTTTGGCATCCCGATGGTCGATGTATTGAACAGATAAAGTGTTTGAGGGCCTGAGGAGACCCCAGAAACAGCCTAGAAATGAGATAACTGTATCAAATACTCTTTCTCACGGTCCAGTTGTGCCTTATTCTGCTGAAAAGCACTGATTGAGCCAAGATTTCTCTTGTATGTCTGGCAATGTCACGTGTCACGGGTGCCCCATGGTAATGTCTCCGACATGTCACGGTCCAACGTCCATGGTAATAATTATTAGCTCTACAGTATCCATCCATCCCAGCTTTCACTGGCTTTTCCTTTTTTCAGCTCTCCCGCACTCACACTGGCCCCCGGTATCTCTGACGACTGGCTCTCCCCTACCTGATACACGCCAGGCTCTATATATCGTGCAACAGGCTACATCAGCAAAACTGGGGAACACTGCCGCCGAAAGAAGCACGTTTTCAGCCGATCAGGACGCGCTCGGACTGCTCTGCGAGCTCGTCAACTTTAACCGGGAGGGGTAAAAGTCTGAGAGCTCGGTGAGCAGTCTGAGCACAACCTGATTGGTGCTTCTTTCGGTGGCAGTGTTTTCTCGTTTTCACGATGTACCACCTCCCGCCGACCTTGGATCCCGTTCTTCCCGACACGGGCAGCTACCCAGGAAATTCTTGACTTCCAACCATACTGACTCCTGGGATAGAATTCGTAGGGGACGCTGAGACAAGTGGTGAATCAGCAGCATTTCAATTCACATAGCCATCTGGGCGAAGAGGTGCCCTGCTTAGTTGCCATCCTTGCTGAAGAGAGCCCGTCTGAGCTGTGAGACAGCATGTCGCAGCTTTCGCTGCTGTTACTCAGTAGTCAGAGGATAGGGATAAAACTGGTAACCTCCGCAACTAAGGAGGTCTCCCTACGGACCCCAGTGGACCACAAAGCCGCTTTAGAGTTCAACCAGTATTATTCAATCTAATCGACAATGCCTAACATCCTGCCACGGACAGAGTTGCGCTCGTAGTCGCGGCGCCAAGCAACCAAGCAGCCAAGCAGCCAAGCAGCCAAGACCTGCCCGCCCGACGCCTTCTTGCACGTTGGCTGATCAGCGTCCCACTTTGCACCGCCAGTCCGCCAATCCTCCGCGGCGAAGCAGACTATTTTTAGAAGTGCGCCTGGGAAGTCGTGCGAATCCTGCCATCCGCCTGTAAGTAGATTACAGGCTGAGGCGACGAAAACCCGGTCGTCGAGTCCAACCTGATCCCAAAGCTCCATTGCAAATAACAAGAAACGAGGGTAGCATACAAAAAAAAACGGAGAAAAAAGGCGGCGGGTGCGAGGAGGAAGAGTCCTATGACTAGTAACCGTACACAGTGGGAGAGTGGAGAGTGCGGAAGGAGCGTGAGCGTGACAGCGCAGTTGAACAACGGGGTCCATGCAAGCAAACGAGCAGGGCGAAAGAAAAGAAAATGGTTAGAACTAGGAAGGGTGAGGGACATCAAGCTCGGAACTAGTCGTGTGTAGCGTGTGTGTGTGTGTGTAGAATGTGTATGCGAAGAGTAAGGATAAAATGCAGGTCCAGGCGGAGTCAAGGAGAGGAGAGAGCAGAACGACACGAGGCAATATAAAAATACCATCCACGCAGCAGAGTCCGCACTCCCCTACCGTCGGCGCACAAAACGCACGGGCACAGGCTCGGGCGGCTGCAGCGTCAGCGCGCCCGCCTTGCGGCCCGCCAGGACGCGCAGCACGCGCTCCTCGCCCCAGCCCTCGCTCTCGCCGAGGATCTCGACGCGGTGGTTGCGCAGCAGCGTGAGCATGACGCGCGCGAACTCCACCGCCGCGAACTTCTTGCCCGAGCACGCGCGGTTGCCCTCGGAGAACGGCAGCCACGCGCCGCGCCGCGGCTTCAGCAGGCGCTTGCCCGCCGACGCTGTGGGAGGGGAGGAATGCGTGGAGAGGAAGGATGTGTTGGAGTTGGACGGCGTGAGGAGCTGCGCGGCGGGCGGCGAGGCGGGCGGCTGTGTTGGTGTATGCGAGAGCACGAACGCGGGATGGCTCGGCTTCGGCGTCGGCGTCGAGCTGGCTGTAGGCGAAGTCGGCGCAGATCTCGACGAACCCGCTCGCGCCTCAAAGTACCCCTTGTCCCCCTTCTGCTGCTGCTGCTGCAACCGCGCAAGGGTGCCCGGCGTGGGCGGCGGGGTCGGGTACTCCTCTCTATCCCTAAATCCGACGCCAGGCAGCGGCGTGCCGGGGCGCGACGCCTCGGGGCTCTCCACGCCGGGCTCGAGCACCCAGCGCGCGGGCCGCCACGCGTACTCGTCCGGGCCCCACACGTCCGGGTGGAAGTGCACGGCGGTGCCGTTCGTCGCGATGCGCGTGCCTGCGGGGATGACGACCTGCCTGCCCCTGTACGGCACCGGCGTCGCGCGCGGCGCGTACTTGTTCGTGATGCCCGTCGGCGTGTGCACGCGCAGCGTCTCGTACTGCCAGCTCATAATCAGACACCAATACCGCACACGGCCAGACGAGACGCACCATGACGGCTTTTGCCCAGACGGCGCGCTCGAAGACGGCGTACGGCGGCTCGTCGGCGTCCAGGGTGTCGGCGTCGTCGAGGATCTCGTCGACCTCGGCGAGCAGCTCGGCCTGCACGTCCGGGTGCAGCGCGAGGCGCAGCAGCGCGTAGTGCAGCGTGTTCGCCGTCGTCTCGTGGCCCGCAAACAAGAAGATAAACGCGTTGCCCATGACCTCCTCGCGCGTCATCGGGCGCGCGCCGTCCGGGCCCTCCTCCTGCGCGCGCAGCAGCGCCGCGAGCAGGTTGTCCTCGGCGCCCGCGCCGGCCTGCGCGTCGAGCATGCCCTGCATGTACCCGCCGAACGCGGTGTACGACGCCCACGCGCGGCCCCACGTCGTGTTGGCCGGCGCGAGGCGCAGCGCCCAGCGCGGCGTCAGGAAGAGCGGCATCAGGTGCAGCGTGAGCTCCTCCAGGCTCTCGCGGTACGTCAGCGGCGTCGCGACGGCGCACGGCGGGTTGAACGGCCGCGTCTTCGTCGCGCCCTCCGGCGTCCACGCGAGCTTCGTGCCGTACGCCGCGCCGGTGATGACGTTCATGCCCAGGCGCAGCGTGTCTGCGCCCAGGTTGCGCACGACGAACGACGACGAGGATGGGTCTTGGGAGGCCTGCCAGGACTGCAGCATGAAGCGCGCCTGGCAGCCGGCCTCGCGCCAGACCTCCGAGTGGATGCGCTCTGAAAAGGCGGCCCCTGTGACCCGCCGGTGCAGCCGCCAGACGTCGCCGTCGGCGTTGATCACATTACGGCCGTAGATGTTGATTATAGCTGCCCTGCGCGTCAAACACCCTCGAGAAAAAATACTGGCAGCAACGCACCACCCGTATTCGGCGGTTTAGGGAATTCTGCGCGCCGGCCATTGATATACGAGGCCACGGCGGGGTCTGCGACAATGACGGATATGCCAGCAGGGTTGACGGTGACAAAGACGTCGCCCAGCTCCTTGTGGAGGCCGTAGCCGTCGGGGCGGCCCATGTTGAGGATGGCGTGCAGCCTGGACACGCCGGGCAGGGATTTTGGCAGGCGGCGTGCGAGCTGGTAGGCAAAGAAGGAGAAGAGGCCCTGGGGGACGGGCAGGACCTTGACGGGCAGGCCGATGCGCTGGGCGGTGCGGTAGTGTCTCCAGAGCGCCACGAACGGCCGCGCCGCGTTGACGAGGACGTAGGCGGCGACGAGCAGCAGGGCCAGCGGCAGGTGGTTGAGCATCGTTAGCACGAGTAAGGACCGACTTCAGTAGTACTACTGAGCGTGCATAAAAAGACGAGTGTAGCAGAGGACAGGAGGCCAGACGCCCATCTCACAGGCTCGGATATCAGACTCCCCGGCGGCATTCCATCTTTAGCACTCCCTTTCCGGCCACTTCCTCCGTTGCTCAACAACGCCTGCCGGCCTCCTGGTGCCCTCTCATTGTTCCTACCACCCACCACTCGCTGGGCTCTGAGAGCAATTCCCCCATGGGCGTGCGAAGCGGCCGCGGTGCCATCAGTTTCAATTGCGTGCCCCTTGCAGCCGCGTGGCAAATCCCCATCTTCGCCATCAACTTCCCCGTCCAGACTCGGTATGCACAGGCCCCGCCTTCTCGCTGTGTCCTCAGTCAGCGCTGTCCCACCGCCTAGTGGCGTCTACGCACCGCGTCAGAGAGGCGCCGCGGAGCAGTACTGGCAGTGTGGGTGCCTATATCCGTATGCGTACACGTACTTGCCTCTACTATCCAGCCGCGGCTCGTGGCCAGGTCGCTGCTCCAGCCCGCTTGCGCCTACGTGCCGGACGGGTGCTTCGTGGACTGCCTGAGTAACCGCCGTCGATCCTCCTGTGTATTGTAGGTAATTAAACCAGAGCGCGCGCTCCGCACGTACAGCCCTGGCGACCGTGCCAGTCACCGAACGCTCTGCACCTTCCATTCAGCTCAGTTCAGCTGTGGCCAAGCCGTTTGCACCGCGGAACTCAGGATCCAGGTCCCTATCCCCATCGACATGATAAGATTCAGATTGAGATGCATCATGCAATCTCCTGATCTTCCCACACCCTGAGGTACAGTACATATTGCACCATCTCCCCCTCATCCCCCCCGCTCGCTGCCCGCTGACGTTGCCAGGAGGATCGTCCAGCGCCGAAATTACGAGCTACCGCAAGGCCACTAAGTAGACAGTCTTGTCGCCGAGATCCCCCTCGACCCACCAGTGACCACGGTCACGTGCGCATTATGACCCGGCTAAACTCGTTTTACGCTCATTGCATATGAGGCCGGAATTGCATACATAGACGAGACGCCAGGGTCAGCATTCATATTCAGCGCTCAGCGCCCCTGTACTCTGAGGAGAAATCATCGATGATCCTCCCGGCTGCCGATCCTGGCTAGCGATCTTGAGCTTGAATGGGTGGCGTCGCGTCAAAGTCCTGCAGTTGGCACGCTGTGCAGCACTTTGACGTTGGCAGAAATAGAACGCAGAGCCGGTACTACCTTGGCACTTGGCGCCGGTTGAGTGCATTTGACGATCCCCGGGATCCTCGTGCTTTGAAGCTTGGCATGTCGCCGCCGTCGTCTCGGGACTGCAATGTTTGCGTGTATGGTTGTATGGTGCATATTGCAATTTGCCATTGGACAGCTAAGGGTTGTTGCTATGGAGGTACGTCCATTAGGTTGGCCATTTAATTATCCCGCTGTAAATATCTGGTTGACCTGTATATATCAGTGTGAGCACGTTTCCGCTGTATTCGCACATGATCCGCTGTATTCATTTGGGTCCGGATGGTTCCGGCCATGACCTCCCGATCCGTCTCGTCAGCATCTCGTCCATGTTGCAGGCTCAGATGGTTGATTAGAATTCTGAGGGGCATGTGGAGGAGCAATGAGATTCTGTGAGAGATGAACATGGTCAATTTCATGCAGAACCTGCTGCCCGAGTCGCTTGGCAAGTAATGACTGAGCCTGAGGCCTACTGTAGTCGTGATATTGGTAGGAAAATGCTCTGAGTATTTTTTGTCTTGTCAATACTTGAGTCCATGAGGAGCTTGAGAGTCACTGAGGAGCTTAAATCTCTCTCGTGGTTCTCAAGAGGCCTTGTAGAAGCTTTGCCTCGTCATGGGATGAGAATAAATTTTGGCTTGCGTTATGGGGTATTTCTGGCCTTTCTGAGACTCATTACAAGAGCTGAGACGTACTCCTGAGCTTTCAAGGAAGCTGGAGCCTCGCAGACGGCCGCGGATCAAGGTCGGCGATAAGCTCGGACATATCCAAGTTATCTCCGCGCCGGATTGCACTTGCTCCTAGACACCAGTCAGACACGATGCTGGCCTGAGAGCATGGCCATTACGTGCACAGAGTGGAGTGGAAGCCTCCCATGCCGTAAGAAGCACAATAGGAGGTGGTCCCCTGCAGAAGGTGAAACATACAGCGGTATCGGAGCTGATATACAGCGGTGTTTGACGCGATAGATACAGGATTCGGATTTACATACAGCGGTTTATTTTTTGGCCACTCTGTAAGCCATATGGAGGATCTGGTTAAGGGATCGGATGTGCAAGGGGCTCCGTTAAAGGATCGTATATGCACGGCGTGCCGGCACTCTGGGGACTGCGTCTTGACTGGCTGTACTCCGTGCTTGATGATCTGCTGTGTCGTCCGGACTCTGTCCTGCCAGTGCAAGTGTTCTAGTTGTCGATCTATTCCACTTCCGCTCTACGAATCTATAGACTGTGACGATGGGAAGGCGCGTGCGCTTAGCGGCTTAGTTTGCACGACACTAACCCCGGTAAGTACTGTTTTCCTGTCAGGCTGCGCACATCGCACTCCGTCGTGCCCGCTTCAGAGTATCAGCTAATATTGAACGTAAAGTCTGCGAAGGAGACTAAGTATCAGCACACCGGGGAGAACGTGAGCCCCGAAGAACTTGAACTGAGCGCCTTTCAGCCAATGAGGATGCATGCGCTCTTGGTGCTCTCAAAGCTCAAAGACTTGTTGCAGCTAGCCAACAACTTTGAGAAGTCTGAGAGGGCCAGGAGCGCGCTCTTATTGGCCAATTCCTGCTTCTTTTGTGGCTGTGTTTCCGCGTTTCGCGATGTTGCGCTTGCTCCTCTACTTCAAGAACGAGGAGAAAACACTTCAAAGTAGGTCAGGGACTATCAACACTCTAAGCCAGTATCTTTCTACCGTGAAAATTGCACTTGAGGGCCGTTATCACCGAGCCTCACAAAAAACATTGTCCGAAGCTCGGCGGAGCTTGAACTCGTGGTTTTCACCCCGTACCTTCGCCGCGCCGAGCGAACACATGGACGACCTCGACAGAAACCGATACGCGGGCGCCGCAGAGGCCGAGCTGCTCCGCGAGCAACTCCGGACCGATGAAGAGGCCAAACGCGCTCTCCAGGGGCCAAAAACGCTCGCCCACCAAGCGCAGCTCGCAGCTCAGCAAGCGCTTGTCAGCGCGCAATCCCACTACGACGGCCTTATCGAGCTCGAGGACCAAATCGACCTGCGCATACGGCGCGCGCGGGGGCCGTTGCATCCCGTGCGCAAGTTGCCCGACGAGATTCTGCGCGAAATATTCCTGGCATGGCGGGCCGCCGACGTGGACAGCTGTTATCGGGACAATACCGTGTGCGTGCGCGCGTCGTCCGTCTGCCGCTGGTGGCGCCGCGTAGCGCTGGGCCTTCCGCACCTGTGGACCCAGGTGACCGTGCGGCTGTCCCGGATACACGCCCGCAACGTCGATGGCTGGTGCACATACCTCGACACCCGTCGATCGCGCTCCGGCCGCATACCGCTCGTATGCACCGTCGAGGCCGAAGGGGATGGGCGTGGGCCGTCCTCCGCGGAGTTCTATGTTGCGCTGAAACGCTGCTTTACGCGCGCCGGCGCGCTGTCCTTGGTCGTCGAGCACTTTCCCGCCCTTGACCGCCGGCTTCTTGCGTGCCTAGATGTGGACGCGCCTTACCTCGTGAAATTTAGCTGCACCATTGGGCTTGCTCGGTCGTATCCGCTAGATTGGACCGTGCCGTTCTTTCGCTCTGCGCCTCTGCTGCAGCGGGTGAATCTTGACCTGTATGAAGGCGAGCTGGCCTGGCCAGCCCAGTCGACCTTTCCCGCTGTTACCGCCGTACATCTCGACCACACGGATGCAGGGGTCCTGATGGACATTTTCCACCACATGCCGAACCTCTCAACTCTGGACTTGTGGGAAATCAACCTGTGCGCGGACGACCTGCCAGAATTTTCTGTGCACAGTGAGCACCTCAGGGCGCTTTGCTTGTACATTGACGAGGTCTGCGACGACGCCATCATACGGAACATGCATTTTCCCACCCTCAGAGTTGCTTCTCTCCAGGTTCCGCGTGCCGCCAACGCTGCGATCAGCCTGTTCCTGCGGTACCCCATGCACACCGTGGAAGAACTGACGCTGGACATTCTCGACGTCAGCATCTTGGACGGTCTGCGATACCTGGACCGCCTGAAGGAGCTCCACATCAGACGATACACGGAGACGTCGTGTGCCGCGCTGCAGGCTCTTTCATCGCCGACAGCCGACGGCTCGTGGCTTTGTCCGCTGCTCAGCAGGGTCGTCCTCCCCAGCCTCAACGAAACCGTGGAAGAGTTACTCGCGTGCGGAGTTTCCGAGTTTGCGCAGGCACGGGGACCTCATGCCAGGTCGAATGGCCGGCCGCGCGAGCATCTCCGGCTCCTCGAAATCGAATACAGAGGCCGATGGGGTCCAGAAAATACTGAACTCTTGGCAGATATCAAGCGCTTTCTCGACCCAAACTCTGGCGATTCTGGTCAGGGCTCGGGTTAACCCTAAATTATTGCAGATACTTTACTCGCGGGGAGGTGGCGGCCTACAGCCTTGACTGCGCGCGTTAGGGCGGGTCCAAGTTCCAGGCGGGCTCTGCAATCGTGTCACCCGTCATCCTGGCACTATGGCGGCACGGCAGGCGTTCTCGGAGGGGAACTAAAAAGTAAATGTCAGTTGACCCGTGATAACAGTTGATAGTTTATTCTGCAGCACAGGAACTAAATGAGCTCACAGCCACATTTGCAAGGCACGAATTGGAGTTGGAAAGCTCGACCAGTTACAATGGCTCCATTGTAACCTGCTGTCCGGAACGATGGACTGACGAAGCATGACGGAAGAACAACGAGAACAAGCCGGTGACCACGTAACGGCAATTCGAAGGTTCCTGGCGCGATGCACACTCATCCGTGTTGTTCTTTTCTTGTTCGGGTAAAACTGCCATCAGCCGGAGGCACATGGTGGTTACAATGGGAGTTGAGCTCGACGCGTTTAAAACCCCGCCACCGTGCTCACGCAACTCTTGCTCTGCCTTCTACGATCATGCTTGTGGTCGAATATCCATCCGCGTGGGACAGGCCAGTCGAAATGGGCACTTTCGTTGTCATATCCTTGGATCCCGTCGAATCCGTTGCCGACCTATGTGACGAGGAAGCCACACGGCAGGCATCCGAGATGAAGCCACTGCGCTGTCTGGCTTTGGTATACTATGTATGTACTCGCATTTTCTCCCTGCGCAATATCTAACACAATAAGTCGGGTGAAATGGTCGCCGCTGATAAAGCGGGAGGTCTACAACTCAGCCTCAGGTTCAGACTGGCTGGTCGTGGTCTGCCCGAGCCACCGGATTCCTGGGCCGCGACGCCTATTGCACCTGCCCCACCGCATCCGGAGACGGGTCGTTCTTCGGTTGAACCATCCTATCCGCTGCCGTGGGATGACTGCTACATCCACACATTGAGCAGTTGCACGGCCCGTGTCTCTCTAATTTACCAGCACCGGACGCCCGGTCCATCATTTTCTGGAGCTCTACTTCGAGAGATCCGGAGGAGAGTAGGACGCGACTCGAGAGAAAACGGCGAGCGCCAAAACGCGGTCGCTCTCGGTGCTTCTCCGTCCGCACCCGTCGTCCTCGAGCCTCCTGCACTGCCGGTTCCACCTGTGGTCGACCAAGAACCCGATGCGCCGGCGAACAAAGGTGATGACCTGCGAGAGAACTTCCCCGGGCTCTTTTCGGACGGTACACCGACTGTGAAAGTATACGTGCAACTATGGGTCGAGATCACCGCTGCTGACCAGCTCTGTCGACCCGAAGACTTCGAAAAGGGTCTGAGGCGCCTCTACGAGTACGTCTCTCCTCCATTCGTTCTCTTTCTGTCATCAACATCCATAGGATTGAAGAGGAATGGGTACGGCGCACGATCGCATCTACCCTATCGAAGAAGCCTCAAACAACTGCGTGGCTCGAGGGTAGCGCAGGAGCGGACGCGCCTCCACCCGACGAAGATGATGAGTCAGTAGAGCATTTATTTTGCTCTTTTACCGGTTTTCTGACTCAAGGTCAAGTGCTAATTTCATTGACGACGATTCCATCGGGCCCGACGATGCCATCGAGCATCGTATCGAACGCGGTGCGCAGTCTTCATTCTTCACGGAAGCTACGTTCAAAATATGTGCTTTTGCAGAAATGGCTTCCGATAGCATTTACCAGCCTGCGCCGGCCAGCCCAATTGCTGAGCCAAAATGAGCAACACTTTTCCGAAGAAGCGGAGAGGCGGAGCAGCATTTCTCTTACTCACGAGTCATTGATGTCGCAGCCGGTACTCGAATCGTGAATCTCTTCCGTTTGCTCGACCGTGACCGATGCACCCAGCCACCCAGTCGTGGTTGATTTTGTGCTTCAGCACGTTCACGCACTCTGCGAGCAGCGCGCCGGTGTTGTCTACTATCTATAGCGCCGCGTGATCAAAGCGTGCAGTGAGAATATAGGGCACGATGAGTACATGGAGCGTGCCTTACAACGAAATCATGGTAGTCAGCGAAGAAGGTTGAAGAAGGTGCGGAAGTTGCCGGACGAGAACAACGCCTAGCCGCTGGCGAGTTTTTTCCTCGAACTGAGTGACACTGTCGCGTATGAATTTCATGAAAAACAGCTTGAATACACTGGAACGGCGTAAAAACATGAAGGATGGGTATATAGATGGTAAAGACAGTGAGAATGTTCAGAAATTTAGAACAGGGTAGTTCGAGTCCCTGCTCCCATTCGTAAACCGATAGCAAATATGTTGACCCGCGAGATTCTCTTCGCCTTCTTCCCCTGTTGCGGCTCTGCAGCAGCGACATCCATGTTCGAAGCGACTGGCTCGGCGCGAGGGACGCCGACGCCTTTGACGATCTGGCTATAGCTGACGGTGCCAGCGACCGTCTCAGCATCGTCGCCGTCGAGGCCGTCGAGCAACAAGAGCTAATCCGAAAATCAGCATCGCGGACCCCAGATGGTGAAGCAGCGTGACTATCTCACCAGATTGTTAACGGGCTCTTTAGCTGTACTACGGCCGTCAGGCTCGTCGTCGTGGAGCTCGCGGGCCGGGCCCGCGCCAGGCGAAGCCTCGGAATCGGAGGTAGACAACGAGTCAGCGAGTGACGATGGCGAGCCTGTCGGAGTGGTGTCTGGCGTAGTCGCCTCCTTGCTGTCATGGAGAGTATCGTGAGTATTCAAGGGCTCGCGTAGAGGTGGGAATTCCTGAGCCCGAGGAGGATCGGGCGCTTGAAGGCCTGCCTGGCTCGCTCGAGTAGTAGACGCTTGGGGACGGGGCAGGTTGGAGAGTCCATCAGGATAATTCGTTACAGCAGTCGGCATCTGAGAACGCGCAGAAAAGAGCTGTGCGGGACGATGTGAAGGGGACGCAATGGGCGGAGGTCGTTGGTACGCGTGCTGCTCGCGGCGGGCAGAATCTTGAGCAGGTCGGCCGGCGGAGTGCGGTTGCTCAGTAAAGGCGTGACGATGCGCGCAAACATCAGACGCCATGGTACTGAGGTTGGTTTCCGCGCGACGTCCCGCGAGCCATTCGCGCCTCGAGACCTGAGATATCCGTCAACTCCTGTGCGCAACGCCACAAAGGTGGGACACACCTCGTATGTGCGATCCCAGCGGGCGCGCTCTTCAGGTCCCAATGACATATATAGGGATCTGCGCTCATCGCATATGGCCTCCAGTTCTTCGACGTCGTCTTCATCGCAGAAGAATTGGGCATTTTTGTACGCCGCGCCGTTCTCGTACCATCGGCCGACCAACGCACTGCGTGGAATGCTAACGATATAGGCGATGGCGTATGCGGGGGTTTCGAAAGACTTGGGCCACGCTGGGAGCACGTTCAAGACAGGGGAAGTGTGGTCGGGCCAGGGACGTGTGTTGCCCACAGCAACGGCGAAGAATTGTGAGTGAGCACTTAACTGAGTGATATCATCTCCGCCGCAAGTGGTGAGGACAACGACTGCGCATGTTGCAGATCCCTTTTGAGTCCTAATAATGAGGCATGGTCGATGGCGCAGCTTGGAGAGACGGGCTGACTCCAGCGAAGTCTTGTCAGACATCATCGCTTCCGAAAGGCCGACCAGACTGCAGGCAGCTGCTGCCTGAAGTATAGGCAAGATAGCACTGGCGTGGGCGGACCACATCTCGCCGCGTCGAGGGTCACGAGAAGCCGAAGCCATGGTAGTAGTCAAGTAAATCAGTAGTAAGAGGGTAAGCGTTGAAGGTATGCGGATGGACCAGCCGTCGAGAGAAATGGGGACGAGCGACCAACTGGAACCGCTCCTTAAGCATCCCTCCCAAGGCTTCGAGTTACAATGGCTCCATTGTAACCTGCCGCCTTGAACAACGCAGATGATGGAAGAACACCGAGAACAAGACGGTGATCACGCAACGGCGATTGGGAGTTCCGGGCGCAATGCACGTTTCGCCGCCGGTCAGAGTTGCCTTGTTCTTGCCTTGACCGGGTGAAACCGCCATCAGCCGTGAGCACATGGCGGTTACAATGGGGAGTCGAGCGAGACGCGTTTAAAAGTCCGCCACCATGCTCACGCAACCCTTGCTCTGTCTGCTACAATCATGCTGGTGATTGACTATCCATCCCTGTGGGACGAGCCAGTCGAAATGGGCACCTTCGTTATCATAGAACTCGATCCTGTCGAATCCGTTGCAGACCTCTGTGACGAGGAAGCCACGCGGCAAGCATCGGAGATGGAGCCACTGCGCTGTCTGGCTTTGGTCTACCTGGTAAGTCCTTGAATTCGCTCCTTACGCGCTATATAACGTTAAAAGCCGGGTGAAATGGTCGCCTCTGATAAAGCGGGCGGTCTGCAACTCAGTCTCTGGTTCACACTGGCCGGTCGCGGTCTGCCCGACCCGCCGGATTCGTGGGCTGCGACGCCAATTGCTCCTGCACCGCCGCATCCTGAGACGGGTCGTGCCGCTGTCCAACCATCCTATCCGCTGCCGTGGGATGACTGCTTCATCCACACTTTGAATACGTGCATAGCGCGAGTTTCTCGGCTTTACCAGCACCGGACACCCGGTCCGTCATTTTCTAGGCCTCTACTCCGCGAGATCCGGAGAAGAGCAGGACGCGACGCGAGAGAAAATGACGAGCGTGAAAATGCGGCAGCTCTCGCTGCTTCTCCGCCAGCGCCCGTAACCTTGGATCCTCCAGGGCTTCCGGTCTCGCCGGTGGTCGACCAAGAACCCGATGCGCCGGCGAACAAAGGTGATGACCTACAAGAGAACTTTCCTGGCCTGTTTTCGGACGGTACTCCGACTGTGAAAATATACGTGCAAATGTGGGTCGAAATCAGCGCTGCTGATCAGCTCTGTCGACCCGAAGACTTCGCAAAGGGTCTGAAGCGTCTCGCAGAGTACGTTTTTCTTTCTTTCTTTTTTATTTCGCTTTGAACATATAATCGTCCGTAGGATCGAAGAGGAATGGGCGCAACGCACGATAGCAGCACTCCTGTCCAAGAAGCCTCAAACAACTGCGTGGCTCGAGGGTACCGCAGGAGCGGACGCGCCTCCACCCGACGAAGATGATGAGTCAGTAGAGCATTTATTTTGCCATCGTGTCGATTTTCTGACTTGAATTCAAGTGCTATTGTCATTGACGACGATTCCATCGGGCCCGACGATGCAATAGAGCATCGTATCGAACGCGGTGCGCAGTCTTGATACATCACGGAGGCCACGGCTAATACGTGGGCGTTTGCAGACATGGCCTCCAAGAGCAATCAGCAGCCCGCGCTGGGCACACAGGAACACCGCTCCTCCGAAGAGGCCGACGCGCAGGACAACATTCCTCTTACTCACGAGTCATTGATGTCGCAGCCGATACTCGAATCGCCAGTCTTTTCTGGTGGATCGACCGCGACAGATGCACCGAGCGCGAACGACAGCTCTGAGCAGGATTCCGCATGCACGAGCCATACCCCCCTGGGAGCTCCCAGTCCCTATGAGCCTTCTAGCCGCTCGATATCGTACTACAGTCCAAGGCACCTTGCTCTCAGGATGAAACACTGTGCGTGCTCCGTGCTTCCAGAGCAGCGCGTCTTGCGGCTGACCTCTACTAGTATTCCTCTGGATATCGGGTTGGTTCGGACGGGAATCAATCGCAGCGAGGTCGCGAGCATTCTTCTGGGCTTTGCTTTGGCGCAAGCCCTTCTCCACGTGAATATGGCCGCATTTGTGATTACATGCTTTCGAGTTCATGTTCCCACATGATCGCGTCTGAGCTTATTCAGTGCCGGCACAACTTTATGAGAGATTGGATTTGAAACGAAACGCGTCCGATGCGAGAGTCGCTAAGGACTAGGGCACTCATAAGCTCACCGTAACGAAGAGGACCCATTGAGGGTCCATCACCGCTCGATGCCAGGTGACATTCAGACCGAGCTGTTCCGTCCGACATGCGGGACGTCGATCATACCCATGTTTCGGAAGTTTGTATGCCGACGAAACAGATTTCAATGTGGACCGGGGAGAGAATGGGTATAAAACGTCCTGCTCACCGCACAGACATTCATCATCAACGACTCCAATCTGCTTCGCAAGCCCGCAGCTTAGCCACTCTCCTCACCAATCATAACATGCCGTCGTCCTCTACCCTCCGCTTCGCCGGCGTCGCGCGCCTTGTTTTACGCGCCAAAAGGATTCTGAGGACTCGCTGCGTAAGTCTCATTGTTTTCCGACTTTCGCAGGATGAGCGCTAACCGTTAGCTCAGGCGACGCACCTCAGCAATGACTCACGAGCCTCCCTGTTCGTTCACTGCGATCGGCAGTCAGAAGATTCCGACGCCCTATCCGTTCTGTTGACAGGCAGGTCCTGCAATGCAGGAGACAGTTACTCCACATCCTCGGATCGCATGAATGTCGACTATCCGACGATGCTGGAGGACAACGACTCCGCGGACTTTCACCTCCTTCAGCCAAGCGAGCCCGCCGAGTCGGTACGCTCGGTCAGCCCTGTCCCATCAATGGTCTCCAGCATGAACGTCGTGACGGACGAGTCGGACAACGATGACGACACGCCGGCATTGATCCTCGAACGCGACAACAGCTCTGTGCCCAGCGAATCGGACATCGATGAGGGCGGGTTTTACTCGTACCACCCGTGCGACTCGTTCTCAAGCCTCAAGGCCGTGTGCGGGAACGACGAGATGGTTCTCATAGAAGAGGCAATGCCATATCTTCGTCTCGAGGACGTGGACCTGTCGGATGCGGCAGCCGCGGCCTTCAAATGGTTGCAGCGCGACGAGTGCTCTCCTCTGACCGCATAGAAAACCACAGAAAACATGGACATTTGCTTAGACAACCCACATATTTATTATCTAGTACTAGCAAGTTTATAGTTGAGAGCAATCGCAGACACACTGATCTGTATAGATACATACCAGATGATACTAAAGACTTGAACTCTCGCTTCTCACACTTTCCAGCCATTCTGGCGAAAGCTCAAATGGTTGTACTTAATCGAGAGAGAGAGAGAGAGCCCGGTAACGCATTCTAAAAGAATTTCCTCCGTTTTGAGAGTCGCCGGACTAGTAGAGACACACAAAAAACCTGAGATACTGGCACATGCATCATTTCGTCTGCGAGTTCTGCGAGATTACCGGGTGTCAAAAGCGCGCGCAGGGGCAGACTACTAGTCCGCTGCTTACACGGTAGAAATCTGGTCGACGACAGAGAGCAGCTGCGTGCGGTCTCCGGCAAGGAATAGCGGATGCTGGACAGTCAACACGGACACGCGCCGGCTAACCACGATTATAAATTTTGCCACAGTATCTGCATCGAGACCCCAAGTGTCACGGCCGCCGATGCCGCTGTCCCGTAGCTCTAGCTCGCGCAACGCCGGAAACTCAGACTGGGCCGTGGCCGCCCGCTGGCGGCGTTCTACGGTCGAATTACGGTAGAAGAGGTCGTCGACGACGCGTAAGATCAGCTTCTCCGCCGCAGGGAACACGGGCGCCACAGATTGCACCAGCTCCCAATGATTGGTGCCAATTTTAACTGCACCACCTTTCCAGCTTGCGACCCGGAGATACGTTCCAGCAACCTGCCGGCGGAGTCGGGCTTCCCCTGGATAGTCAACGTTCTACCCGTGCGTGGCGCGCGGATTGTGGTCGCGAATCTAGTGACAACGAGCTCCAGTGGCCCCCGCAGACCGTCCGCATAGCGGCCAGTTATCGACTCGAACATGGCCGGGTGCTCGCTCCACACATTTATCTCAGGGATTTTTTCCAGATCAAGCAACGCAAGTGTATGTGCCCATTCGACAGATATTGGCCCCAAACTGAGACAATCGAGCGCGAGGGGCGCCATAAGCGCAATATCTGATTGCGCGGGTGGCGCGTCGTCTAGGTTGGTATCCATTTCCAGACGGCGGAGGGCGGGAGTGACGTAGGGAAAGAGGCGGTACCCGGTTGGCGGGGCCAGGGCGCTGCGCCGAGCACATGAGCTGGAGCCACTGCACCGACGCAAATGCCGGAATGGCTTGACCTGCGGGCAAGAGCTCAGAGATAGCGCGGGTTATCGAGAGCCGTTTCAGCAACGGAGCATTCCCTTGGAATATCCTCGAAGGAAAGCCAATTGATTCCAGATCTAAAGTCAAGATACCGGTGGTCTTGTGATTGAAATGCACACCGAAAGAGAAAGAGCGAAGCCTCGGCGCACTGGATTGACAGAACGCGCGTACTATAGCCTCGAAGTTCGAAGCGTTAGCCACGTGCTTTAATGAAAGGCTGGTGCAGCGGGGGATATGCCGCGCGACGTGCGACATAAGAACGCATATCACATGCGGGTCCCAGAGGGCAACGAGGTCCAGGCAGATGTCTTTGTTGCCGTCATGGCCCACTTCAAGTTGAGCAAGGAAGAGCTCGAGCGGATTGGCTACGTAAGCATCGTACACGATATGTTTGCTGAAGTCGGGATGGGCACGAGCGAGGGCACGCCACCGTGCGCACGTGTGTCCTGGGCCCACGAGAAGCTGCCGGCCTCTGGTATGTAGGTTGTGTGGCGCAGTATCAGTAACTTCGCCGAAGATGCGCAGGAGGAGCTCGGATGGCAGACGAATCGTCAAGTCGGTCATGAGCGTGTTAAAGCCCAGCGTTAACCCAGCGTGGTTGAGGGAAGAGGCAAAGAAGGTTGTCGGCGACTGAAAAGTAGCCGCAACATTGTCATATGGAGCCTTCCGAGTCCAAGCCGCGTGTATTCAAATTTCACCACTGGCAGGGCCTCATCTATGATGCCGTGCCCATAAGATAGCAGCGACGGGCATCTCACCCTAGGTCTATGTGGGAATTTGCCACTGCCACTGCATCCAGGCCTAAGTATTACCAGGACGTATGTCCCTGGTGAAGGATTTCCGCAATTGCAAACGTAAGGTTCGACCCACCGCACTGAACACAGTGCCTCTCGAGTAACCATGGTAGGCTATCCTGTGGCAGTCGTGTCTCGATCCAGCCGTACCATCCTTCGCTAGCTTGCAAAAACACTTGAACTTCTTTATGCCATCGGAAGACGAATGCAGCCACACTGACAGAACAGTCGACGAAAGTCTTCAGATTATTTTGGCCCACGAGTCGGTTGTCACTTCAGAGACTGGGTTGCAGCGAGCGTGTGCAGGCGGATGTTTTGGCATTGAAGCATAGGGAGGGAGCCTAGCACATAGGACATGCAGGAAGCCACAAAGCGGCGCACGGAACGGAGAAGAAAGCCAGAAGAATATCGTACACCACTGTCGTTCTTTACCGGTAACGGCGAAGGGAGAGGGTGTTGTGGCGTTTCCATACCGAGCGGCGGTTCGCGAGGTTGTGCAAATGGCCCTTGCCGAGACCGCGGTTCTAACAGAAGGCAAGGTGTCAGCCAAATGGTCACCAAGGACTGCGAACATGGAAAAGCGTGCCTTCTTGCCGGTGGCGGTAAGGCCGCGGGCCTCGCGACGCTTGTGGACGGGGTTGGCGATCCAGTTGATGCGCGGGTCGCGCTTGATGGCCTTGTGCGACGGGTCGACGAGGATAACCTCGTAGTACTTGTAGACACCGTCCTGGTTGACCCAGTACGAGTTGAGCACGCGCAGGTTACCGCAGCGGCGGCCGACGCGCTCCTCGGCGAGCGAGCGCAGGCCGCGCTGGGGCTTCAGGTGGTTGACACCCTGGTGCACGGGCTTGCCGTACGTCGCGCCTGTAAGTCAAATATCTCAGGATTTTCGAAGGCAAAGAATAAAATAGAAAATATTGCACACCCTTGGGGACGTGCTTCTTGCGGTTCCCGCGGCGGACGCGGACGCGGTAGATAACGTAGCCCTGCTTTGCCTTGTAGCCCAGGCGGCGGGCCTTGTCCGGGCGCGACGGGCGCGAGGCGCGGTGGATGACGTTCAGCTGGCGGTACTCCCAGCAGCGCACGCGCATGAGGAAGCGCAGCACATCCGACTGCTTTTTCTTGTACAGCTCGCTAACGTACTTGTACGCGCCCATCTCGTCGTAAAGGGTGGGGTCTTGAGGACGGTCTTGAGGAGGATGAACGCGCGAACGTCGGCGCCCGAACGGTTTTGTTGATGATAGCGGAGTTGAACCTAGACAAGGTTTCGACTTGACCTGCCTCCGGCACTTGCCATCCGACCATCAGCATCTCTGCTGCACACCTCAGGCGTTATTTGAAGATGTAAAAATTGCCTGAGTCGCTTGTGACTGCTTTATTCTCAATTAGACTGCGGCCGGGAATGCGATGATGGGCCAGAACGCGCGATTCTAAGGGGTCAGACCATGTTCATTCCCCCCGTCTAGTCATCTGACCTCAACATCTCAGTTCAATACCTTCCTTTAGCTAGCCTTTTCATGAGAAAGTCGTCTGAGCTATGAGGTAGACGCCATGGAGCATCCGACTTGTCGCGACGGGAATTGTACGGACAAACTGGCGCAGCGACTGCAGCTGTGTGGGACTCTCAGTGCCTTGAATCAACAGCTAAGCGCGGAATGCGCTGCATCTTGCTATGAGAGGCGACCAACGAGCCAATTGGGTGTGACGGGGCAGGAGGACTCTTCCCGACATCTATTTCAATCGGGTTTGCTGACGTGATTCTGCCGCACTGCAACCAAGCTCTGCCCCGCACTTGCGGAGAAGTGAGCTGCGCATGCACCGAGTCTGAGGAGGTCTCGTGCGCGCGGGCCTCCCCGCCGCACGTGGCAAAGGAGGACTATCCAATGTACCCGAGTCCCTGTCTTGCGATGGAGATGAGAAGGATGCTCGTCTGCAAGTTTGATTCACTTACTGTTCCGCAAAATAGATGGTGTACTGCAACTGTTTGAGTAACATTTGCTCTAGCTATTGTGTTCGAGGTTGATCGGACCGGGAACGCCTGCAGCGCCACTTCGGGTTGACAGGTGACACGATTTCCGAGTCCGCCTGGGACTCCTTGTCCCGCGGCTTTCCCCTCTAACGCGCACAGTCACGGTAGACCACCTCCCCGCGAGCGGGCGCTGTTCACTCCCCATCTCCATATTTAAACGCGGACCCTCGTCTCGTGCTCGCTGTACATGGACTGTGGAATGACCCGGCTCGCTTTCGTGCTTTCGCTCGCGCTCGTGCCCTGCGTATTGGCTTCGCGGCCGCTGGTCGGGCGCGCGAATAACATCGCAGAGCCGACTGTAATATGGGTGCCCCAGGATGTATACAAAGGGGACACTTTCTTCGAGTGCGCTCTCGCCTTTCAGCTCGCAGCATTGCCATGCTCACTGCATTTCCAGCGAATGGGACTTCTTCAGCGACGCAGACCCAACACAGTGAGTACCATTAAACCAGCCATATGCACCGTTGCTTACAACAGCTGGCAGTGGTATGGTCAAGTGCGCGATTTACCCTGCTACGTGGTCACGCGGCGTGCTGACCGGTGACGCGGGGCTGGCAGCTATTTGCCACGCGAGCGCGCGATGAACAAGGACAAGCCGTTTGCGTTCTCCGAGAACGGCCAGGTCGTTATGCGCGTTGACAACTGGACAACGCTGGAACCCGGGCAGTACCGCGACAGGTGCGCGCTGCATGACGGCTCTGGCGCTCCCGCTAAGTGACTTCTGCAGTGTTCGAATATCTAGCAAGAAAGTGTACAACTCGGGTCTCTTTATTCTAGACGTTGCACATTCACCATACGGCTGCTGTGCGTCGCTCTGTCCGCGGTTCACCATCCGTAGTGTTACTAACGCTCTAGAACAGCGGTATGGCCGGGCTACTGGACTCTAGGCATGGCGAAACAGTGGCCTGGCGCGGGGGAGATCGACATCCTGGAGGGCGTGCACAACAACCAGCACGATCAAGTGACCTGGCACACGGACCCGGGGTGCAACCTGACCGCGCCGGAGACCAACAAGAACTTCTCGGGCACGGCGATCTCGACGAACTGCTACGCGAATGAGGTCGGCGGGTGCGGGATCGTCGACTGGAGCCGGGCGTCGTACGGCCCGCTCTTCAACGCGCTCGGCGGCGGCGTGTACGCCATGCGTTGGGACCCCGCCGAGGGCGCGATCGATGTCTGGTTCTTCTACCGCGCCGCCGTGCCGGGCGACATCACCATCGGCGCGCCCAACCCCACGCGCGAGAACTGGGGCCTGCCCAGCGCCACACTCACCGATGATGCGTGCGACTTGGAAAAATATTTCATCGACCATGCCATTATTTTCGACATTACGATCTGCGGTGCGTATAGTTTTGTTACAAGTCTGAGCTCGTCGCTTATTTCCTGATAGGTGACTGGGTGCGTGCTTCACTTGTTCTTCCCCTTCGGCCAGGGCTGACGGTTTCATACAGGCTGGAGCCAGCTATCAGCAGGATGGCTGCCCCGGACGGTGCGAAGACCGCGTCATGGACCCAACGAGTTTCGATGTACGTCCCGTCCCGTTCAGCTCTCTTCTCCTCTCTCCCTCTAATCTGCTTCATACAGAATGCGTCATGGGTGATCAACTCGCTCAGCGTGTACCAGAAAAAGACGATCCAGGGCCGCGTGACGAACGGAGGTGCCAGCACCCTGCCCGGCGCTGCGCTATCGCTCAGCGTCCTGATGACGCTTCTCTGTGCATCTGTATCAGTTTTCCTGTTCTGAACGACTTGGTTTTCTGGGACTGGGATAGGATTACGGTACATAGATGTTGCTCCCCTGTATCATTATCGCATGATCCACGCATTCTTCACGCTCCCGCAACCTGTTGTATGTGTGCATGATCAGCCGCATTCACGTTCTTCTACGATTTATACAGCATGTGTTTCACATTCCTGTTAGACTACAACTTGAACGTTCCAACCTGGGGATTATGAGGTGCCTTTGAGTGTGCTCATCTATAAACTTGCCAGACGAAATATGACAATAAATACGTGTGATACAGCATGCCATGGCCAGGACCTCTTCGTATGCAAATGTCCATGTCTTTTACGCGGTCAGAGGAGAGCACTCATCGCGCTGCAACCATTTGAAGGCCGCCGCTGCCGCATCCGACAGGTCCACGTCCTCGAGACGAAGATATGGCATGGCCTCTTCTATGAGAACCATCTCGTCGTTTCCGCACACGGCCTTGAGGCTTGAGAACGAGTCGCACGGGTAGTACGAATAAAACCCGCCCTCATCGATGTCCGATTCGCTGGGCACAGAGCTGTTGTCGCGTTCGAGGATCAATGCCGGCGTGTCGTCATCGTTGTCCGACTCGTCCGTTACGACGTTCATGCTGGACACCATTGATGGGACAGGGCTGACAGAACGGACCGACTCGGCGGGCTCGCTTGGCTGGAGGAGGTGAAAGTCCGCGGAGTCGTTGTCCTCCAGCATCGTCGGATAGTCGACATTCGTGCGATCCGAGGATGTGGAGTAATGGTCGTTGGCATTGCAGGACCTGCCTGACAACAAAATGGATAGGGCGTCCGAATCTTCTGACTGCCGATCGCAGTGAACGAACAGGGAGGCTCGAGAGTCATTCCTGAGGTGCGTCGCCTGAATTAACGATTAGCGCTCATCCTGCGAAAGTCGGGAAACAATGGGACTTACGCAGCGAGCCCTCAGAATACGTTTGGCGCGTAAAACAAGGCGCGCAACACCGGCGAAGCGGAGGGTAGAGGACGACGGCATGTTATGGATCGGGAGGTGAGTGGCTAAGCTGCGGGCTTGCGAAGCAGGCGGGTGTCGTAGTAGTTGATGATGAATGTCCGTGCGGTGAGCAGGACGTTTTATACCCATTTCCTCCCTGGTCCACATTGAAATCTGTTTCATCGGCATACAAACTTCCGAAACATGGCTATGATCGATGTCCCGGAGGTCGGACGGAACAGCTCAGTCTGAATGTCAACTGGCATAGAGCTGTGATCGACCTTCTTCGTTACGGTGAGCTTATGGGTGACCTAGTCCTCGGCGACTTTCGCGTCGGACGAGTTCGGTTTCAAATTCGATCTCCTTAACGCCTTCCCGGGCCGGGCACTGTATAAGCTCAGACGGGATCATGTGGGAATATGAATTCGAAAGCATGGAAGCACAAATGCGACTATATTCACGTGGAGAAGGGCTTGCGCCAAAGCAAAGCCCAGAAGAACGCTCGCGATCTCGCTGCAATTCTTTCCCGTCCGAACCAGCCAGATATCCAGAGGAATGCTAGTAGAAGTCAGCCGAACGACGCACTGCTCATGATGCCCGGAGCACGCACGGTGTTTCATTCTGAGAGCAAGGTTCCTTTGACTGTAGTACGATATCCAGTGACTAGAATAATCATCGCGACTCGGAGCTATTCGCGACGCCTGACTCGTGCATGAAGAATCCTGCTCAGAGCAGAGGTCTGCGCTCAGTGCCTCCGTCGCGGCTGAGCAAGCGGAAGAGGCCGGCGATTCGAGTATCGGCTGCGACATCAATGACTCGCGAGTAAGAGAAATGTTGTCCTGCGCGTCGGCCTCTTCGGGGGAGCGTTGTTCATGAGGTTCGGCAATGGGGCTGGCTGGCGCTGGCTGCTCCATGCTATCGGCAGCCATTTCTGAAAAAGCACACATATTAGACGTAGCTTCCGTGAAGAATCAAGACTGCACACCGCGTTCGATGCGATGCTCGATTGCATCTTCGGGCCCGATGGAATCATCGTCAATGACAATAGCACTTGAATTAAAGTCAGAAAAGCCACAGGACGGGAAAATAAATGCTCTACCAACTCATTATCATCTTCATCGGACGGAGGCGCGTCCGCTCCTGCGGTACCCTCGAGCCACGCGGTAGTTTGAGGCTTCTTCGACATAAGAGCTGCTATCGTGCGCTGTGCCCATTCCTCTTCGATCCTACAAACGTTCAGATGTTGAGAATAGGAAAATAAAAGAAAGGAAGACGTACTCTCCGAGACGCCTCAGACCCTTGCTAAAGTCTTCCGGTCGACAAAGCTGATCAGCGGCGCTGATTTGGACCCACATCTGCACGTATACTTTCACAGTCGGTGTACCGTCCGAAACGAGGCCGGGAAAGTTCTCTCGTAGGTCATCCCCTTGGTTCACCGGTGCGTTAGGTTCGTGCTCAACCACCGGCGGAACAGGAAGCACAGGAGCATCCGGAATGCCGGGCGCTGGCGGAGAAGCAGCCAGAGCGGCCGCGTTCCTGCGCTCGCCGTTTTCTCTGGAGTCGCGTCCTGCTCTTCTCCGGATCTCGCGAAGCAAAGGCTCAGAGAATGACGGACCGGGCGTCCGGTGCTGGTAAATCCGAGAAACTCGTGCTACTAAGGATTTAACTGTGTGGATGTAGCAGTCATCCCAAGGCAGCGGATAGGATGGTTGAACTGCAGGACGGCCCGTCTCCGGATGAGGCGGCGCGGGTGCAATTGGCGTCGCGGCCCACGAAGTTGGTGGGTCGGGCAGACCACGACCGGCCAGTTTGAATTTGAGGCTGAGCTGCATGCCGCCCGCTTTATCAGAGGCGACCATTTCTCCCGGCTTGTAACGTCAAATAGCGCGCATGAAGCGAATGTAAGTACGCACCAGGAAGACCAAAGCCAGACAGCGCAGTGGCTCCATCTCGGATGCTTGCCGCGTGGCTTCCTCGTCGCAGAGGTCTGCAACGGATTCGACGGGGTCCAATTCTATAATAACGAAGGTGCCCAGGTCGACTGGATCGTCCCACGCGGATGGATAGTCGATTACCAGCATGATTGTAGAAGGCAGAGCAAGAGATGCGTGAGCACGATGGCGGACTTTGAATCGCGTCAAGCTAGATTCCCATTGTAACCACCAAGTGCCTCCGGCCGATGGCAGTTTGCCCAAACAAGGCGAGAACAAGGCAACCCACACCAGCGATGTAGTGTGCATCGCGCTCGGATCCTTGGAATCGCCGTCACGTGGTCACCGGCTTGTTCTCGTTGTTCTTCCGTCATGCTTCGTCAGTCCATCGTTCCGGACAGCAGGTTACAATGGAGCCATTGTAACTGGTCGAGCTTTCCAACTCCAATTCGTGCCTTGCGAATGTGGCTGTGAGCTCCGTTAGTTCCTGTGCTGCAGAATAAACTATCAACTGTTATTACGGTTCGACTGACATTGACTTTTTAGTTCCCCCCCGAGAACGCCTGCCGTGCCGCCATAGTGCCAGGATGACGGGTGACACGATTGCAGAGCCCGCCTGGAACTTGGACCCGCCCTAACGCGCGCAGTCAAGGCTGTAGGCCGCCACCTCTCCGCGAGTAAAGTATCTGCTATAATTTAGGGCGAACTCGAGCCCTGACCAGAAT
The DNA here is from genome assembly GCA_037042885.1 of Auricularia sp. M12. Taxonomy (NCBI): domain Eukaryota; kingdom Fungi; phylum Basidiomycota; class Agaricomycetes; order Auriculariales; family Auriculariaceae; genus Auricularia; species Auricularia sp. M12. The sequence continues at coordinate 2,987,475 of CM073211.1, forward strand.
CGCTAGAGTTTGGGTCGAGAAAGCGCTTGATATCTGCCAAGAGTTCAGTGATTTTCGCATCCCATCGGCCTTGTGATTCGATTTCGAGCTGCCGGAGATGCTCGCGCGGCCGGCCATTCGACCTGGCATGAGGTCCCCGTGCCTGCGCAAACTCGGAAACTCCGCACGCGAGTAACTCTTCCACGGTTTCGTTGAGGCTGGGGAGGACGACCCTGCTGAGCAGCGGACAAAGCCACGAGCCGTCGGCTGTCGGCGATGAAAGAGCCTGCAGCGCGGCACACGACGTCTCCGTGTATCGTCTGATGTGGAGCTCCTTCAGGCGGTCCAGGTATCGCAGACCGTCCAAGATGCTGACGTCGAGAATGTCCAGCGTCAGTTCTTCCACGGTGTGCATGGGGTACCGCAGGAACAGGCTGATCGCAGCGTTGGCGGCACGCGGAACCTGGAGAGAAGCAACTCTGAGGGTGGGAAAATGCATGTTCCGTATGATGGCGTCGTCGCAGACCTCGTCAATGTACAAGCAAAGCGCCCTGAGGTGCTCACTGTGCACAGAAAATTCTGGCAGGTCGTCCGCGCACAGGTTGATTTCCCACAAGTCCAGAGTTGAGAGGTTCGGCATGTGGTGGAAAATGTCCATCAGGACCCCTGCATCCGTGTGGTCGAGATGTACGGCGGTAACAGCGGGAAAGGTCGACTGGGCTGGCCAGGCCAGCTCGCCTTCATACAGGTCAAGATTCACCCGCTGCAGCAGAGGCGCAGAGCGAAAGAACGGCACGGTCCAATCTAGCGGATACGACCGAGCAAGCCCAATGGTGCAGCTAAATTTCACGAGGTAAGGCGCGTCCACATCTAGGCACGCAAGAAGCCGGCGGTCAAGGGCGGGAAAGTGCTCGATGACCAAGGACAGCGAGCCGGCGCGCGTAAAGCAGTGTTTCAGCGCAACATAGAACTCCGAGGAGGACGGCCCAGGCCCGTCCCCTTCGGCCTCGACGGTGCATACGAGCGGTATGCGGCCGGAGCGCGATCGACGGGTGTCGAGGTATGTGCACCAGCCATCGACGTTGCGGGCGTGTATCCGCGACAGCCGCACGGTCACCTGGGTCCACAGGTGCGGAAGGCCCAGCGCTACGCGGCGCCACCAGCGGCAGACGGACGACGCGCGCACACACACGGTATTGTCCCGATAACAGCCGTCCACGTCGGCGGCCCGCCATGCCAGGAATATTTCGCGCAGAATCTCGTCAGGCAATTTGCGCACGGGATGCAACGGCCCCCGCGCGCGCCGTATGCGCAGGTCAATTTGGTCCTCGAGCTCGATAAGGCCGTCGTAGTGCGATTGCGCGCCGGCAAGCGCCTGCTGAGCTGCGAGGAGCGCTTGGTGGGCGAGCGTTTTTGGCCCCTGGAGAGCGCGTTTGGCCTCTTCATCGGTCCGGAGTTGCTTGCGGAGCAGCTCAGCCTCTGCGGCGCCCGCATATCGATTTTTGTCGAGGTCGTCCATGTGTTCGCTCGGCGCGGCGAAGGTACGGGGTGAAAACCGCGTGTTCAAGCTCCGCCGAGCTTCGGACAACGTTTTCTGTGAGGCTCGGTGATAACGGCCCTCGAGTGCAATTTGCATGGTAGAAAAATACTGGCTTAGAGCTTTTATAGTCCCTGACCTACTTTGAAGTGTTTTCCCCTTGTCCTTCAATAGGGGAGCAAACGCAACATCGCGAAACGCGGAAACACAGCCACACAGAGAAGCAGGAAATGGCCAATAAGAGCGCACTCCTGGCCCTCTCAGAGTCCTCAAACTTGTTGACTAGCTGCAACAAGTCTTTGAGCTTTGAGAGCACCAAGAGCGAATGCATCCTCATTGGCTGAAGGGGCTTCTTCGGGGCCTATGTTCTCCCCGGTGTGCTGATAAAGCGTGTACGACTGAGTGCGCTGCGCGCAGCCTGAAAAAAAGTACTTACTGGGGTTAGTGTCGTGCAAAATAAGCCGCTAAGCGCACGCGCCTTCCCATCGTCACAATCTATAGATTCGAAGAGCGGAAGTGGAATAGATCGACTAGTAGAACTCTTGCACTGGCAGGAGCCAGGACAGAGTCCGGACGACACGGCAGATCATTGAACACGGAGTCAAACCAGTTAAGACGCAGTCCCCAGAGTGCCGGTGCGCATATACAATCCTTTAACGGAGACCCGGCCCCCTTGCACATCCGATCCCTTAGCCAAAAGATCATCCATAGCAACAACCCTCAGCCGGATGTCAAACATTCCATGCAGTCCCGAGACGACGGCGGGGATATGCCAAGTACGAGAACGAACAGGGAGGCTCGAGAGTCATTCCTGAGATGCGTCGCCTGAACTAACGATTAGCTCATCCTGCGAAAGTCAGAAAACAATGAGACTTACGCAGCGAGTCCTCAGAATACTTTTGGCGCGTAAAATAAGGCGCGCAACGCCGGCAAAGCGGAGGGTAGAGGACGACGGCATGTTATGGATGAAGAGGAGAGTGGCTAAGCTGCGGGTTTGCGAAGCAGATTGGAGCCGTAGTATTAGTCCTCAGCGACTCTCGCATCGGACGCGTTTCGTTTCAAATCCAATCCCTCTTAAAGTCGTCCCGGCATTGAATAAGCTCTGACGCAATCATGTGGGAACATGAATTCGAAAGCATGTAATCACAAATGCGGCCATATTTACGTGGAGAAGGGCTTGCGCCAAAGCAAAGCCCAGAAGAACGCTCGCGATCTCGCTGCGATTGATTCTTGTCCGAACCATCTCGATATCCAGAGGAATACTAGGAGAGGTCAGCCGCAAGACGCGCTGCTCTGGAAGCACGGAGCACGCACAGTGTTTCATCCTGAGAGCAAGGTGCCTTGGACTGTAGTACGATATCGAGCGGCTAGAAGGCTCATCGGGAATGGGAGCTCCCAGCGGCGTATTGCTCGTGCATGCAGAATCCTGCTTAGAGCTGTGGTCCCCGCTCAGTGCATCGGTCGCGGTCGAGCCACCGGAAGAAATAGGCGATTCGAGCGACGACTGCGACATCAATGACTCCGGTGTGAGAGGAATGTTGTCCCGCACATCCGCCTCTTCGAAAGAGCGTTGTTCGTGTGGTTCGGCAGTAAGGGTGGCCAGCGCGGGCTGCTGAATGCTCTCCGAAGCCATTTCTGAAAAAGCACACGTATGAGACGTAGCTTCCGTGAAGAATCAAGACTGCGCACCGCGTTCAATGCGATGCTCTATTGCATCCTCGGGCCCGATGAAATCGTCATCAAGGATACTAGCACTTGGATTGAGTCAGAAAACCGACAGGACAGCAACATAAATTCTCTACTAACTCATTATCTTCATTAGGCGGAGGCGCGTCCGCTCCTGCGGTACCCTCGAGCCACGCAGTGGTCTGAGGCTTCTTGGACAGGAGAGCTGCGATCGTGCGCTGTGCCCATTCGTCTTCGATCCTACGGATGTCAATAACAAATTCAAGGGAACTGATTCAAGGAAGACGTACTCGTAAAGACGCTGCAGGCCCTTTGTGAAGTCGTCCGGTCGACAGAGCTGATCAGCAGCGCTGATTTCGACCCACAATTGCACGTATACTTTCACAGTCGGTGTACCGTCCGAAAAGAGCCCGGGAAAGTTCTCTCGTAAATCATCACCTTCTTTCGCCGGCGCATCAGGTTCTTGCTCGACCACTGGCGCAACCGGAAGCGCTGGAGGATTCAGAATAACGGGCGCTGGTGGGGAAGCAGCGAGCGCGGCTGCATTTTCACGCTCGCCGTTTTCTCTCGAGTCGCGTCCTGCTCTTCTCCGGATCTCGCGCAAGAGAGGCCCAGAAAATGATGGACCGGGCGTCCGGTGCTGGTAAATGCGAGAAACTCGCGCTATGAAGTTATTCAGAGTGTGGATATAGCAGTCATCCCACGGCAGCGGATAGGATGGTTGAACCGCAGCACGACCCGTCTCCGGATGCGGCGGGGCAGGAGCAATTGGCGTCGCAGCCCACGAAGTCGGTGGCTCGGGCAGACCACGACCGGCCAATCTGAACTTGAGGCTGAGCTGCAGGCCGCCCGCTTTATCAGAGGCGACCATTTCGCCCGGCTTACAGCATTAGATATTGAGCATGCAGAAGATGCCGCAAGAGCTCACGTAGTATACCAAAGCCAGACAGCGCAGTGGCTCCATCTCGGCCGCCTGCCGTGTAGCTTCCTCGTCACATAGGTCGGCAACGGACTCGACGGGATCCAAGGCTATAATAACGAAAGTGCCCATTTCGACTGGCTGGTCCCACAAGGATGGATAGTCTATCACCAGCATGATCGTTAGAGGCGGAGCAAGATGAGCACGGCGCCGGACTTTGAATCGCGTCGAGCGCGATTCCCATTGTAACCACCATGTGCCCACGGCTGATGGCAGTTTCACCCGAACAAGGCAGGAACAACTGCAACAAGGCAACCCACACCGGCGGTGCTATGTGCATCGCGCCCGGATCCTTCGAACCACCGTCGCGTGTTCCCCGTCTTGTTCTCGGTGTTCCTCCATCACCTTCCGTCTCTGCGTTGTTCAGGGCAGCAGGTTACAATGGAGCCATTGTAACTCGAAGCCTTGGGAGGGATGCTTAAGGAGCGGTTCCGGTTGGTCGCTCTTCCCCATTCCTCTCGACGGCTGGTCCATCCGCATCTTTTCACCACTCCCCCATTCTCTTCCTGCACATCTACTTGGCTACTACCATGGCGTCTGCATCTCCTATTCCCCGACGCGGCGAGATCTGGTCCGCTCACGCCAGTGCTATCTTGCCTATACTTCAGGCAGCAGCTGCCTGCAGTTTGGTTGGCCTCTCAGAAGCGATGCTGTCCGACAAGACTTCGTTGGAGTCCGCCGACCCCTCTGATCTGCCTCTTCGCCCATGCCTGATTATTGAGGGGGAAGTGCTCTCTCGGACATTTGACGTTGTTGTCTTTACCACTTGCGGCCGCGGCAAGCGAAAGATCACTCAGATGAGTGCTCACTCGCAATTTTTTGCTGTTTCCGTGGGCGAAACGCGTCCATGGCCTTACCACGATTCGCCCGTCGTGAACGTGCACCCAGCGTGGCCCAAGTCTTTCGAAACCCCCGCATACGCCATCGCCTACATCGTCACCATTCCACGCACCGCGTTGATCGGCCGATGGTACGAGAACGACGAGTTGTACACAGGTGCCCGTTTCTTCTGCGATGACGATACCGTCGAAGAATTGGAGGCCCTATGCGATGAGCGTATATCAATATTTAGCTCAATGGGAGCTGAGGAGAGGGCAAACTGGGACCGCACATACGAGGTGTGCCCATTTTTTTGGTGTTGCGCACACGGTGTTGACGGATATCTCAGGTCTCGAGGCGCGAATGGCTCTTGGCACGTCAGGCAGAAACCAACCTCAGTACAATAGCGTCAGAGGTTTACGCGCATCGCCACGCCTTCACTGAGCAACCGCACTCCGCGGGCCGACCTGCTCAAGATTCTGGCCGTCGGGAGCAGCGTGACGCGCACCCACGACCTCCGCCCGTGACTTCCCGTTCGCATCGTCCCGCACCGTACCCTTCTCCGCCTTCGCAGATGCCGACTACTGCCACGCAGCATCATAATGGACTTTCCAACCAGCCCCGTCTTCAAGAGCCTACTACTCGAACGAGCCAGGCGTGCCCTCGAGCGCCCGATCCTCCTCGGGCTGAGGAATTCCCACCTCTCCGCGATCCGTTGAATTGTCACGATACGGCGCTCCATGACAGCAAGGATGCGGATACGCCAGACACCACCCCGACCGACTCGCCATCGTCACTCGCAGACTCCTTGTCTACCTCCGGTTCCGAGGCTTCGCCTGGCGCGGGCCCGGCCTGCGAGCTCCGCGACGACGAGCCCGGCAGCACAGCTAAAGACCCCCCTAACAATCTGGTGAGAGTGTCGCGTTTCTTCACTATCTTGGACCTTTTATACTGATTTGCGTATCAGCTCCTGTCGCTCGACGGCGACGACGCCGAGACGGTCGCTGGCATCATCAGCTACAGCCAGATCGTTAAAGGCGTCGGCGTCCCTCGCGCAGATCCAGTCCCTTTGAACATGGATGTCGCTATGGCAGAGCCGCAACAGGGGAAGAAGGCCAAGAGAAGCTCGCGGGTAAACATATTTTCTGTCAGTTTACGAATGGGAGCAGGGACTCGAACTACCCTGTTCTGATTTTCTGAACACACACTGTCTTTACCATAGGCTATATACCCATCGGTCATGTTTTACCGCACTTCCTGTATATGCAAGTAGAATTAAATGGTATTAATACGCGAGGATGTCTGGAAGGACTCAGCTGGTGGAAAAACTCGCCAAGCGCGTTGTTCGCGTCCGGCAACTTCCGCACCTTCACCGCCGACCATGATTTCGTTAAAAGGCACGCTCCATGTAGGCATCGTGCTTTATACTCTCACTGTACGCTTTGCTTACGCGGTGCTATAGATAATAGATAATACCGGCGCCCTGCTCGCGGAGTGCGTGAACGTGCTGAAGCACAAAATCAACCATGGCTGGGGCACAGTCGGCGACGAGATCGTGGTCGTCATCCAGGAGGCGCGTCCGATCAGCGCGTCGGCGCTGGCGTCGAGCACGGCGGTCAAGGTGCGCCGCGGCGACGTGCGCCGCGCGGTCATTGTGCGCACGCGGAAGCCCGTGCGCAGGCCCGACGGCCGCTGGGTGCGCTTCGACGACAACGCGGCCGTGCTGCTCAACAACAAGCGCGAAATGCTCGGCACGCGTATAAGCGGCGTCGTCAGCGCTGACTTGCGGTACAAGGGCTGGAGTAAGATCGTCAGCTTGGCACCAAAAGTACGTCAAATCGAAACTTCTGCTTTTACTTCAACTGAACGTTCGGGCATAGGTTATATAGCTTTCTTCGCTGCCCATGTAATTCAAGGCCTCTCTCTCCACCTCCTCACTCGGCATTCTGATATGTAAACGCGCTCGAATCCTAGGCCCACCAGTGGTCGGCAACGCGTCGGCCAAGCGCGCAAAACTGCATCTTAAAACAACAACCTTTATCCCTCCAGGGAGTACGCTCTTGCCTCACATGAACTTCCTGCAGTCAGTTTCGAAACATTAGATCTATATGTGGGAAGAGGCTACCGTGCATGGTCACGTCGTCACTCGCGAAGTCTGCAACTAGTTAACAAGACTTTACAATTTCTTCTACAGCTTCAACTTCAATATCAGCTGCTCCACGTCATGAACGCCCTTTTCTACCGGCGGCAGCGTGTCGTGCGGCTCAGCGAAAGCAGCTTGAAGAGGCGTGACGCTAACATGCCCGGAATGGACAGCCCACGCGTCCGAGCCAAAAGGCAAATCCTCGAGCTTGGGTCTGACCAAGCCCTCGAACTGCGGCGCGAACTTGAACAGCAGGGGCTGGGGCGCATCTTCGGGCGTCGCGCCGAGCGTCTCCTGCTCGTTCGCGCTAGCGGCGGGCACCTGCGAGGCGAACAGCTGGCCATACCGACTGCGCCACATGCGCGTCCAGCAGATGCGCAGCGGCTCGCCCCCGCCGAGCGCCTCAATCATCGGGATATTGATGCTGTACAGCTCGGCGGGCGGTATGGCGGATGTGCCCCAGGAGTCCCACAGGTGGCGGATGATGTTGACGCTAAGGGCGTGTGCGGGCGCGTGCAGCTCGAGCGGTGTGTGCTTCAAGAAGATGCCGTACGAGAGCGCTATGCTGCGCACAGAGCTCAGTGCGCCGGACATCGCAGCGCCAATCGTGCCAGACGACAGCGCGAAGGCCGCTGCATCGCGAGACTCGTCAGCCATTCAGCGGCACACCAAGAACCAAAGCGCGCACAGGATGTGTTACGGCCGAGATTAGGGCCACTTATCTGCAGCGCAAGGCAAGATGGTTCTTCTGAGCTCGATCACGATGAGACGCGTTGCGCGCCGGCCAGCGGGACGTACTACAAGGTCGATTTCGTCCTTGTACAAATTATGCAGAGCGATGTTGGCACAGGTCGCCGGCGTCTGTGAAGTCTATCAGATGATGTGTTGCATACTGAATGGCCTAACATACGCCATCAAAGAGGATCCATTCTGCCACCTCGCCGTCTTTAAGCGGACGCGACGAAGGCGATGTTTCGCCGATGCCATCTAGCGCAGACATCAGCAGCGTCTTCAGATGAAGCCTTTGAACCCGCCTGGTAGTCGAGGATAGTAATATCGGCCCTGTACGTCTTCCTTTATGTGGAATGCCTTGCCTGAAGCATGGTGAATGCCAATATCCGAGGCAGCAGCAGGAAGCGTACCGATCCATGACTTCTGTGAGGACGGGACCACAACTCGAACATCCCAATCTGTTATCTGAGTCGGGAAACGCGCTGTCCGAGATGCAACATGAGCAGCGTACCGAGTTCTTTCTGAAGGAACTGCGAGAAGCCAAAGATGAATGGGCTCTCAGGTCCTGGAGGACCATCGTCGTTCTGGGCATCTGTAAGTGACTGAGCATTGTCGCGCAACCAAATCGTACAGTGAGCAGTACACGAACGCGGCGCGAGGAAGACATGAGGTGCGGCTTACTCCGGATGTCACCATCCTTGCTTTCTTTCCTTCCTGGAGGTCTGGACTGGAAGCCTCAAATCTTAACAATGCCGTCGTCCCAATCACACGCCGAGCTCGCTATTCCTTGAAAAGAGCCAACATGTTGTTCAGTGCGTGGGGTGGCCTAAATCGCGGCCCGGATGTCGCCAATTTGTCGCCAATACTCAACACCTTGTATCTGGCATATCAACAGATATCAGCCAGAAAATCTATGCCTTCAAGCTAATGCATTGCTTGAGCCCAGTCCTCCAGCTGCTCTGAAACCGACATCTGTTTTGCCTGCTGGGTCGCGGACAATTCTATGAGACTGTGAGCCCGAACACTTCATGCAGATCTCCGAGGAGGTACAGCTCTGTCCTAGGAAATTTCTCGCACAACAGTTTCCCAATAGGGCGTTTCACGGTACGTTTTTTGGGCCGTTTTTGATGAGTTTTTGATCTCGTTTTTTGTTTCGTTTTTTGTCCGTTTCCGAAGAACTGGATCAAAAACGACCTAAAACGAGCGCAGAAACGACTCCTGAGTGGTTTTAGCATGACCATGCTTTTTTTTTGCGTCATTTTTCGAGTTTGTTTTGATGGTTTCTCAGTTGAATCTTTGCTAAAACGAACACAAAAAACGCAATCAAAATGGCCCAAAAACGGCGTCAAAAACGCTACCGTGAAACGCCCTAATGGCCACCTGGCTCCAGTTTTGGACTGAAATCTCCCTCCCAATGCGTAGTGGTTACCCACCACAGTTTGTTCCTCCACGAATCATTGTCTTCCAAACGCTCTCGAGTTAGCTTCCAGCCGCAACTTGAAGATCATGTGTTGAAATGTGGTTCAGTGTCTACTTGCGCAACGTGCTCATCGCCCCGTTCTTCTAGGTACTGTAGCTTAGTCAGCGGGCCTCGGCGGCCGATGACCCCGTCCCTGGCAGAAATTCAACTGTCCGGATCTCTCTGCAGCGGCCAGCGCCAGCCTGGTTCTATACTTTACTTAAGTAGCTGTGGCGGTCGCGAGCAGCATCGTCTGTTTCACCCCGCCGTCATGTCCGCGACACGGAATAGCCTCGACGAAGCACACGGCGCTACTGCCACAGCCTCTGCGCACTTGTCTCATGAACATACGCTCGCGCACCGCGACACCGCCGAGCTCGAGGAGGAGTTTGAGATCAGCGGCATCCCGCAGCCTGATGACTGGGACGCCGACCCTGACAACCCTCACAACTGGCCCCAGGGCAAAAAATGGGCGATGGCCGGCGTTGTCGCGTTGTACACCCTGGTTGCGTGCGTCTTTCCCACTAGCTGCGAATCCTGTTCTTACGCGTGCCACTGTAATCTCTTTGCAGACCTCTCGCGTCGAGTATGCTTGCGCCTGGCCTGATCGAAATGGCGCGGCATTTCAAGACAACGAATCCCTCCCTCGTGTCGATGATCCTGTGGTAAGCACGCGCAGTTGGAATGTTTGGTTTGCATTGCTTATCATGCCGTGCAAAGCATATTCGTTCTGGGATTCGCAATAGGTAAGCTGATCTACACTGGTGCACCGACGCACGTAAATCGTCCCCACTTTTAAGGTCCAATGGTCTATGGCCCGCTCTCCGAGATGTACGGCCGCACATGGGTGAGTGCCTAATCCACCGTGCCAAGCTCTGAGATACCAGTTATCTCTCGCGACGGCTTGGAACTGCCGCGTTAGTTAATGCGAATGCTCATTCCTGCATAGGTTCTGCATTTCTCGACGGCGTTTTTCTTGATCTTCAACACCGTGTCGATCTGGGCACCCAACCTGACAGCGATCCTACTCTTCCGATTCTTGGGTACGCGCTCCACGCTGCAGAGTATTGTTTATGACTTGTCCTCTCGTGCAGCTGGTCTCGGTGGTAGCGCCGCCGTAGCTATTGGTGGAGGGTGCATCGCAGATCTATTCCGCGAGAACGAGCGTGCGGCGGCCATGGGCCTCTTCTCCTTGGGCCCTTTGCTAGGTATCATCTCTTGCCATCAATCCTAGGCTCCCATATTTATCGTTGTCCCAGGTCCTGTCGTCGGCCCCGTCGCAGGCGGCTTCATCGTCGATAGCATTGGGTTCAAATGGGTCTTCGTCATCGTCTCGATTCTCGGCGCCGTCAGCCTTCTCATTGGCATCCCCGTCCTGCGCGAGAGTTACGCGCCCGTGATCATTGAGAGGCGCACAAAGCGGCGCGCCAAGGACGAGGAGGCGCATGGGAAGGTTCCCGAGAAGGTTCCTGTGCCGCCGTCGCTTGGCCACGTCGTCTGGATTAACCTGTCGCGCCCGATCAACCTGCTCACCCGCAGCCTGACGTGTTTCATGCTCAGCCTCTACACCGGCGTGCTCTACGGATACATGTACCTGATGTTGACAACGTTCCCGACGCTCTATAGCCGTGTGTACGGCTGGGGTCCCGGCATCGTTGGCCTGGTATGCAAAAACGACACCATGCGCATGATGTTGGGCTCATGGCTTCAAGGCCTACCTCGGTCTCGGCATAGGCTTCTTCCTCGCTGCAGTCGTCGGGTCTCAATGGATGAACAAACTTTACAACGTCGTGAGTCGCTCATTCGTACTTCTAACACGACGTGCCCATTCACGTCACGTTTAGCTGGTAGAACGTAACGGTGGCAAGTCCAGGCCGGAATTCCGCATTCCAGGGATGATCATTGGCAGCATAATTGTACCCATCGGCCTTTTGTGCGTCCACGGCCTAGAGTTCAGTCCAGCTGAGGCTGACCGTTTGCAGCTGGTACGGTTGGAGTGCGCACTACGCAATCCACTGGATCATGCCCGTCATCGGGACAGGCATATTCGGCTGCGGCGTCATGCTGACGTTCATCCCCATTCAACTCTATGTCAGAATTCCCCGTATTGTCCTTTGTTCATCCATACGCTAACGCCTATTCCAGCTCGTCGACACTTTCACCTTTGCCGCGAGTGCGATCGCCGCGTCGTCCTTACTGCGTTCACTCTTCGGATTCTCTTTCCCGCTCTTTGCATGTGCGTCCGTCACTCGCTTCCCACTGGCATCGCTCTTTAACGCCAGCCCCATAGCTCAAATGTACGCGAAGCTCAACACTGGACCGGGGAACAGCCTGCTGGGCGGCCTCGCGATTGTGCTCGGTGTGCCTTTCCCATTGTACCTGTACTTCTATGGAGAGCAAGTGCGTAGCAAGGATAAGTACACGCGTAAATGAAGACGCGGATTTGGATTCTTCGAGTGGGGTTGAAGATGAAATATCTAGCTTTTACGTCATTACTGTCTACTTTACCTCCATCCCTAAATTTACGCATTCATGCATACATAACTGTCGCTACATAGAGTCTTCGGGAATTTAGTGATACGTGGCTTTTACATCTCATAGCTGAGACGGAATGACATGTTTGAGGACGTCCATTGCAACCTTCTGGTAGCCAAGTCCAAGGCTCTAAGTACATCGATATTTCATTCCTCCCATCCCGAGTCCCGTTTCAAGTCTTCGCTCAATCCCAGTACCGTCGGCAGCTGCTCGACATCTGTCATTGTAGGCAGAAGGTTCTCGTGCCCAATAGGCTGCCTTGTAAAGGCGAAGTCGATGAGCACGAGGTCGAAGGCATCCGCGCCATTAATTTCCGCGGGCTTGTCTGAGAAGCCGGGCCTTGGAACACAAAGTATCTGATTTGTGTGCCAGTCTCCTTGAGAAATGAAAGACGAATTCAAGACCGTGACTGCATTCCGGACGTCTTGGGACTAGATAATAGCGCGCGTGAGCGCGCATACCGATAAATCCAAAAGTGCTTACGAGTTTAACCTGCTCTTCATAGGCCCAACAAGCCGCGACATAGGGCAAGACTTCGGACAGCGGTATGCCTTTGACATATTCCATAAGTATGCCGAATACCTTTTGACCATCGGGAAGCAAGAACTGCGGTGTGACACTTTAGGATACGCCCCAGAAGCTCAGTTGAATCTCGTACCTGATGACAGCCATAAAAATGAGGAATGAGTTGACCCTGATATTGCGAGAGGCGATGGTACGCTGCCTCCTCGCGTTTGAGTAAGCTATCGGCATCATGAAGCTCATTGAGAATGTGGTTGGCAGCGTCCTCAGATTCGAGTTCGAAGAGAGTTGGCAGAGGCACAGGAAACAACCGCTCGTCAAAGAGCTTTAAGCACATGGTGCTACTCACAGAGAAGCGCTGTTTCGAGAGCCTTCCGAAGTACACCTGGGACCATTTTCCCTTTCCCTGCTGCTTGATCTCGGTGATCTCAAATTCGATATTGTCGTGCCGGTCGATCGCGAGTAGCTCTCTAGCCCGAGAATCACGGGGCCGACGAACGTAACGCGATAGCATTTGGGTGACTTTCTGAGGCAAATCCGGTCCGTGATACCACGTCGGCAGTTCGAAGTGCCAAGGCGCAAGCAAATTGGGAATGATAAACGTGCGGGTAACGGTTAAGAAAGCCCCCGGGGTAGGACGATTGGAGAATGCAGCGATGCTGGCTTGTTTTTTCCAGCGCAAGAATGCGTCGTAGTATTTGGAATCTCGCCCAAGCCGATAGACGTCGAAATCCCCGAAACAAGTGGGCGTCCCCTCGACATCGACATCCGCCGAAGGTTGATTCATAGCACCGAGTAAGAGATATTGGGTATCATCCAGGCTTTCTGAGATATTGGAGATAATAGAAGCGACGCAATATGCGAGAGAGTACGTCGTCGACGGGAAGACTTCGACGAAACTGGTGACGCGTGTCGTGAGACCATCGAAGGTATTCATTTTGAAGCGAGCCAAAGCAGATGTTGTTCCATCGGAAATGATTCCATACGCGCATTTCTGCGCGTCGCATCGGAGGACTATGAAGTAGATGAGGTGTTCTAATGCTGTGGAAGGCTCCTGGACCTCGCGGCTATACCGCAAATCGGTAAGTTCTTTCCAGTCCACAATACCTGATGGCTAGTTGTTCTTATCAGAATGTAATTGAGGGTGAGATGAGACAGGACAGACGGACGATTTGGAGAAGGACACATATGCATGTCTTATGAGCCGATGCGTTAAAACCGGACATCCCGCCGAACTGGTACTTCCAGCTCCGATTGTAGTTGCGCATGTCGTAGTCATCAGGCACATTGCTCAATACGAAGTCCACGACTACGCCAACTGCCGTTCATGTTAGACATATTATTGAACATTACGTAAGATGAGCAAACTCTTTGCGACGACTTGGACGTCCGTTGATAGGGTGCCATAATGTCCTTCGGGGAAGCAGAACCGCTTGGTCCACGTATGAATAATAGATAGCCATGCAGTCCATGATGAGTTGTGCACGACCATAGCACGCACACTGTGGATACAATGTCAGAAACAGGATGTCAGTTACTTATGTATTCTGCGCACCTATCATCAAGATGACCACGGAAGACAAGGCGCTTTAGAAGCAACTTGAAGCGTTCGTTCATGGCAGTAAAATTTATGGAGGAGCATATGCCGATACCGTGCCTAATGCGTCGTGCATCTTTAACGGCCTCGGCGGCTGTAAAGTCTGGTTCGATGACCGCGGGAGGGGTAGGCCACGACCACAGCGCTTCAAGAACGGACGCCGGCGGTGACATGACAGATCACTGAAGCTGGATGCAGACAATGGCACAAGTAGCGGAGCTTCGTGCCAATCGACGACGAGAACTTTAAAGCAAAGCCTAGGTCCGCTTTTTATACTCCGCATGTTGACAGTTGATGCGTCTCAACCATTCATCAATAGATACTCAATGGATTCTCTACTCTACTCCCAGTGCCAGGAAGAACAAAGATTGAAAATGTGTTCTATGCACCTTTTCCAACGCCAAAAGTGCGGTATGCAGAGCCAAGGAAATGGTATTCTGCTCCAGTCATAACATCCTTCAAGTTCGCGAGACACAGGAAATTGCGGTACTTGGAACCCTCAAATTCTGTCACAATGGGAGCCAACGACCGCGATGTCAGACACATCAGTCTAGATGCATATCTCATTCATTCCATCCCGCATCTCGTCGCAAGTCATCGCTTAGTCTCAACTCGAGCGCGAGCGCCCCCACATCTAGCATCTGAGGAAGGATGTTCGTCGTTCCCGTCGGCTGTGTTGCGAAAGCAAAGTCGACGAGCACGAGCTCGACAGCATCTGCACAGTATACTTCGTCGCCGTTGGCGTCGGTCTGGCGCATGAGGCACAGAACCTGCGCAGTGTGCCAATCCCTTTGCGATATGTGAGATGCGTTCAGGACGGCGACGGCGTTTCTGATGGATCGACACTGTACAATCGTGAGTGTTTGCGTGCAGACCGTTCATGCATGCAGGGCGCGGTGCTTACGAATTTCACTTGCTCGTCGTAGTCCCAATATCGGCCGGCGAAAAGCAGCATATAGGACAGCAATGTCCCTTTGATGTTCTCCATGAGAATGCCGAATACCTTCTGGCCGTCGGGCATCGTAAACTGCCAGCGCGCAAAGAGGGGTCAGTAACTGTACACAGATAGATCAAACCTGAACGACGCACTTGATGACAGCCATAAAAGTGGGGCAGGAGCTGACCCTGGTGTTCTTCAAGGTGGTGGTACACAGCCTCCTCGCGACGGAGCAAGCTGTCGGGATGGTGGAGCTCTTCGAGAAGCTGGTGGGCACCATCCTCCTGGTCGAGGAGCCTCGGCGAAGGGACAGGGAAAAAGCGGTCGTCAAACAGTTTCAGACAGAGTTCGCTTCCTTCAGAGCTCCCGTCGCGCAAAAGCCTGCCTACGTAGACCTGCGACCATCGCCCTTTCCCGTTCTGCTTGACCTCTGTAATCTCGAATGCGAGGTCCCCGCCAGAGGCGAGCAGCTCGTGAGCGTCAGAATCCCGCGGACGGCGAACGCGACGAGATATCTCTTCAATGACTTGCTCGGGCAGCTCGAGCCTTTCATAATACGATGGGCAGCGCCAAGGGTCGAGAATATCGGGTATCACGGACGTGCGGGCGATACTCAAGCGGGAACCGATCCCAGGCAGGGCAGCGAATCCGCTGATGCTAGCCGCCTTTTTCCAGACCAAGAAAGCCCTGTAGTAATCCTTATCGCGCGCCAATTGATAGGCGTCAAAGTCGCGGAAACAGGTGTGGCCCACGTCCAAAGGAAGCATCTTGACGATCTTCGGGTCGTTCATCGCGCCGAGCAGGCGACGTGGAGTATCCCTCAGGCCAATCGAGACGTTTGAAAGCACAGCAACCAGGCGATAGGCAAGCAACTGTGATTCGGGACCGAAAATCTCCACAAATGTGTCTTTGGGGAAATAGTGTTGCGTTATCGGTCTTGGCCTGATGTTAATAAAGGCGGACGTGGAACCGTCGGAGAGAATCGCATACGAGCAGCATCGCGCATCAGAGCGAGCGACCATGAGGTGCAGAAGATGTTCGACGCGTGTGGTTGGCTTCACGATTAACCGCCCGCCGCGCAGAGAACGCAATTCGTTCCAATCCACCGCATCCAGGGGCTGTTCAGCTCAATGAGAAAAAAATGCAACGCAGTGCAAATCGTCCAAACGCACCACTTGAAACAGCGTGCATATGCAGGTCTTGTGGGCCGACAAGTCGAAGCTCGTCGTCATCCCGCCTCGTTGCAGCTTCCAGGCGCGCTCGGTGTTACGAAGAACGTCGTTACCAGCAACATTGCTCAGGACAAAGTCCACTACTACGCCGACTGCACCGTGACTGCATATCAATAGACGCGCTCGCCGTCTGAAGGTTGACTTGGACGCACGTTTTTCGACGACCTCGATCTCCGTTGTGAGCCCGATTCCGAAGTCACCGTAATCCCCTGTGAGAAAACAGAACCGGGCGGCCCACCACTTGAATATGCAAAGCCATCCTAACCACGAATCGTTCGTCGGAGCCGCGAAACTGGGCTCGCTCCTGCCTGATTGTGAGACCTACATGTTTCTAGATGAAAAGTTCAACGTACTTGTCGTTGCCGGACCCTTGAAAGCGAAGCCGATCCAATCTATAATCTAAATCCTTGCACAGCTTTGTGCAATGCGTTGAACCACTTGTTTTGGTACCGTGCACCAAGCGCGGCAAAGTCGACAGAGCTTCGGCTGGGGAAAAAGCTGGCTCGAGAACATCAGGTGGTTTCGGCCACGACGCAAGCTGTTCACGTATAAAAGAGGCCATGCCAAAAGACGCCCCGGCGCTCCAACGGGAGGTATGGGTGGCAATGAAAGTGGAAAGGCAAGCAGGCCAAGAAAAAGCGCGAGTCTGAACTCCGCTGTTCATGTGAGCACGCGCACCGAAAATTATCGGAATTGTACGCACTGGTGCGCCTACCTGCCCAGACACAGGTTCGTACTGGACTCAATTCATTTTACCGTAGAGTCGGTGGCCCCTTATCGCTCGCGAGTAGGCCTAGCAAGCCCCTTGTCTTCCCTGTATGATCTCACTGGCAGAAAAAAAAGGTCGGGCCGGAAAAAGAAAACCTGCTACTGCCATTACTTGGTGCAAGCGCTGTAAGTCGCTGCGTTTGAATTGACTTCCCGAACCTCAGCGCCTTAGCCTCCTACAAAGACTCCAGCTAGCTGTTATGCTCCTTGATTCAGCTGTAAACGAAGATGGTTCCGTACAATCTAGACTGGTTCCGGAGTGCCAGGGACCACCTCAGGCCATTCGTCCTCATCGTAATCGTTCCATCGAATGCTTCTCTTCATGTCACCGTCTAGTCCCAGCTCAAACCCAAGGCGAAGACGGTCCGGCATTTCGGGGAGAACGTGCCTTTCGCCCAAAGGCTGAAAGGCGAAGGCGAAGTCGATAAGGACCAAGTCAATCGAATGCGGTGGCTCCGTGCCCCGCTCAATGCACATGATCTGGTTCTGATGCCAGTCTCTCTGAGAGATGCATGACGCGTTCAGAAGCTTGACGACGTCACCGATCCGCTTGAACTGTGCGGGTGTGAGCGCTCAGTGAGGCGGCTGAAATCGATATAAGACCCACCAGTCCGACCCGCTGCTCGCGGTCGCAAGTGTTGCTGGTCTCCAATATCTGTGACAGATGCACACCTTCGATCTTCTCCATGAGGATTCCGAGAACCTTCTGACCGCCGTTAATGAGATTTCCGGGCAAGACGAACTGTGAGCATCATCAGCTTGAAAGAGCGAAAAGGCGGTGAGAGTTACCTCATGGCACCCGTAGAAATGAGGAAGGAGCGTTCCCTGGAACTCAGCAAGGCGATGATAAACGGTCTCCTCGCGCCTCGCCATCGTCTCGGCGTCATGAAGCTCGTTGCTCATGTGGGTGTGCGGATCTTCTCTTTCAAAAATGTCGATCGAGGGAACGTGGAAGAGGCGCTCGTCGAACAGTTTCAAGCAGAGACTCCGCGACGCCGTGCGTGTTTTGGACTTGAGCTTGCCGATGAAGACCTGAGACCACCTATCTTCGCCTTCCTGCAAGACCGTCTCGATTTCGAACTTGAGGGGCACCGTCGATTCCAAGAGGTCAACACTCGTCTCGTCGCGCGCCCGATATTCGCCTCTAACCGATTCCAAGACGTCTTCGGGGATAGCGACCTTTGGGTACGGGCAGCGCAAAGGGTTCAAGCGACGGGGAATCACCGCGCGGTTGACTGTCAAGGTCGTACCAGTCGACGGCAGACGCGCAAGGGCGCGTTTAGCGGCTTTCTCCTTCCAGCGCAGGAATTGCTCGAAGTAGGCACTATCCCTGCCGAGTCGGAAGGCGTCGAAATCTGCGAAACATTCTGGAGTGCCACCCAGAGATCTGATAGACGTCGACGGGCGGTTCAGTGCGCCGAGGCGTTGAGGCTTTGAATCCAGAAAGCTCCACGAGTACTTGGAGAGTACGGTGGCAAGACAGCAGGGGACGGGAAACGTTGCGGCGGCGAACGACTGGCAGGTTAACGTGATCATGTATGTGTGATCGTTGAATTGCTCTGGCTGAACGCGCATGAGACACGTTACCCGACCATCCGAAACGATCGCAAAGTAACACTGTTGACGCTGACACCGCAAGACCAAGAAATTCAGAAAGTGTTCCAGGTCTGTCTGTGGCTGCTTGAGTTTATGCAAGGCTTTGAACATCCCGTCCAATTCCGTCCAGTTCAACGTATCGCGGGGCTGAGCATAGGACGCGTGCGTCAGTCACGTCTGCCACTCCATATAATGTACGCTCACGCACCAGCTGAAAAAGAATGCACATGCAATGCTTCTGAGTGGTACTGTCGAACAGTGTATTGACGCTTTCGTAATACTTCCATGTTCTGTTGGTGTCGCGCTCGTGTTTATCGAACGGCACGTCGCTCAATACGAATTCCACCACAACGCCGACTATGCGGGCATCAGCAACCAGTATCAACAAAGCCAAGCCTCGCTCACCGTTCTCGACGACTTCGACGTCCGTAGACAGCCCGATGTTGAAGTTCCCGTAATCCCCTGGGAGAAAACAGAAGTCTTCGGACCACCTGTGGATGATCGACAGCCAGTCGTCCCAGCGAATAAGCGCGCCGTTGTCGCCCGCTCTGCATATTCTGCGCGACGCGTCAGTGTCACATAGGGTAATCATGCACAAAACACCAAGGTGCGTACCCATCACCAGCAGGCAGCCAAAACTCGCCCCGAGCTATTCTGTGAAAAACGTCAGACGAAGAACGCACTCGAGCATCAGCCATACTCAGTCCTAGTTTTCGTGGGACCCGCGAACGGCTCGAATCGCAAACGGCCGAGCAACAGACGCAGTTCTGCCTCGAGATGCGACCAGGTCGACGGATGGGTGCCGTATACCGCGATGCCACTGCCAAAGACGGGCGTCCGAGCCGAATACGCTGCGGCTGGCGCGAAGTCGGACACTGCGACCTCCGGCGCGTCCGGCCATGAGTATAGAAGGTCGCGGATGGCGTGCACCATGAGGAGAGAGTATGGCAAGACGCGATTATTCCGAACTCAGCCGCCTGTCACGGGTGACGAGGGGCAGGCTAACTGAGTCAAGCTGGGGCTGAACATCATTGTGACTTTGGTGAACGACGCGGCTGTGAAGAGTCGCGTATCTTCAGCAGAAGACTGCGAGCTCCAAGCTTGCTCCGCCTGCATGCAGAAAAAGATAAACAGAATGCTGTTGCGAGCAGGGCCGCGCGAGGGAGCTGAGTGTCCACGTCGAAGTTGCGATCGACTTCAACTTGACACCCCGCCGCGGCATCAATACAAGAATACATAGGAGAACACCGCGCTGCGAATCGTCCGTGTATATCTAACGCACAACGCCGCGCCCAAAGAGGGGGTTATGTACCGTATTACAGCACCTATTATCACCCCGCGAACCCAAAAAAGCAGTACGATAACTGAGACCCCCCCCCAAGCCCTCAAAGCAAACTCCCAAAAGAACCGTAGGTCTGGTCGAGGCAGACCCCTCACGCGTCTGGCTTCCGTGCCGCAGCCAGGCTACCGCAAGCTGCGAGCCACAAAGCTCAAGAACGCCGCGCGGTCGTCATCCTCCCCGCCCCCGTTCGCGCTGTGCGTGGCGCGCCAGACGCGGTACAGCCCGCGCACCGTCTCGCCCAGCGCGCCGTCCACATCCTCGTTCGCGTTCGAGTTCGAGTTGGACGAGACGGACGACGTGGACGAGCTGAACGTGTGCGACGTCGCGAGCGGGTGGCTTCCGCGTCTTAGCAGCGCGGCAGAGGGCGCTGGGGTGGGGATGCTGTTCGCGCGGCTCGCGGGCGGGGAGATGGGGCTCGGCATCACGCCGCGGTTGCCATTGCTGCTCGCCGTCGACGACAGCGGGGACGGCGACGCGGGATTGAGGTTGATCGCGAGCGCGGATTCGCCGCCACCGCCGCTGCCGGCACCGTTGCCGTCGACGAGCAGCCGCGAGGGCCCGGCGACCGGGCTGCCTGTGACGAGCGCGCGCGTGGCGCGGCCCTTGCCCTTGTCGGCGATGGCGATGAACGACTGGTGGATGATGGACGGGCTCGTGGGCAGCGGCGCGGACACTGTGGGGATCGACGGCGGCGGCGTGCCGAGCGTCAGCGTCAGGCCCTGCGGCGTGCCCGCGTGGTGCTGCTGCAGCGGGTGCGTCGGCGACGGCAGCAGGTCGAGCGGCGCCGTGCCCGCCGGCGCGGGCGGGAGCGTCAGGTTCGTGTCGAGCGGCGAGGGCGAGGGGACCGGCGACGGGCGCCCGGAGGTGTTGGTGTTGTGCAAAGCGTTGGCGAGCGCGTTGGCGTCGAGTGTCCCGGGCTTCGTGACGATGGCCGGTGCGGCGGGCGGCGGGATGGGCGAGTGGCCCGTGCTGCGCTCTGCATCGTAGCGCGCCCAGTATGCGTCCTCGCTGCGCTGGTTTGGGCCATGACGCAAGCTCTTCTATGTGACATGGACGGGGCCATTCACATGAGAAATCGGGTCGTGGTCGAAGGGCGCCAGAAGAAAAACTCCGAGCATGGCAGGAGACGACAATGACGAAGTCTACCTTTCAGACACCGTGTCATATTTTGTTAATATAGCGCCTGGAAGAGCGAGCGGTCTGCGCTGTTGAACGTTGAAGGTCAACTTCAAGCCTGAAAGTGCTCAGCGGAGCTGCCATCCCTGTGCCAGCCTGCCGCCGCGCGAAACTCCGCTCGTCCCTTCTCTTCCTGATTCTCACGCATCCATCCTTCTTCTTTGCGTCGGTCCACGAGTGGTGTTCGAAGCTTACAAGAGTAAGCTCCGCGAAATGCTCGACACACTGGCGCTGCTCTCTCCGGAGCTCTCCGGGCCTTCAGATATAACTGACCGCCGGTCTACGGCATGCACTGTAGAATGGCAGGACTGCATTTGCTCTAGTGTCACTGTCAATGGAGCGGGGTCGCGTCTTTTAACCGCTAGGCCATTCTGGGATTCGGAAAGCTCGCGGAGGCGCATCTAACCTCATTCCCGAAGATGAAAGTCTGTCCGGGCATGACACCGATGCATGCGTACACCGCCAAACGAACCCAGTCGCGATAGGACATCTGGCATGGAACCTGCCGCCGATCCTGACGTTGGATGTCGCGGGCAGAACGACGGGATGCTCGCCAGTGCTTCTGCCCAGATCGACTCTGTTCGGTCGGCTGCTCTGTCATGTCGTTGCCAACAGCGACGTCACTCCGTCGTTTGCGCATCCGACCTTCGATTGGCATCGCGCTCATGTCTGCGCGAGCTGGTAGCCTGTGTTGCCTGGATATCCGGATAAGTGTCTGAGCATGGGCAGACTGAAAATAGGTCAAAGTAAGTACATATATATAATCATTGCTGTCTTTCTGTCTGCTGTGTCGAGTTCTGCGGGTCTGGGCCGTGCGGCGGCGCTGGCGGGACCGGCGCTACTGGGTGCCACTGTGCGTAAGGCACGGTATGCTGCCAGGGACCCTGTGCAACGCCGTGTACCCAACCAATGCCTGCAGCCGGCTGCGGGGGGTGCATGGGGTATGCGTATGGCACCAGATATGGCGGCTGATTGTATGGCGGCGGCGGCGGCATCAGCGGCGGCGGCACCAGCGGCGGCGGCAGTGGCGGCAGCGGCGGGATTTGAGCCGGCTGTGAACGCGATTGGGCTGCGGAGGATGGACCTGCGCCATGGCTTGGACCAGCTGTAGCTGAAGGTGGTCGTAGCTGACTGTCTGGAGTAGCGTTCATGTCGGTCGGCGCTGTCACGCGCGCGCCCTTCGCAGCTGCAGCCTTCGCAGCTTTCTTCTTCTTCCTGTTGTCGTTGCTGTCGGAAAGCATTTGGCGCAGTTTGGCGGCCATGTCTGCATGGAAATCGTTGCGAGCGGCGCCCAGGACATGAGTGCGATGCGGGGCAGTGAGATGACGAGGGAGGAATCGGCGCAGGAAGTGTGCGTTGTGCAGAGCGTGCATGTTGATGATGAACATGTCGTTGTCCTTGTGCACGAGTACTGGAAGCTCCTGTGTGAGTGTCTGACGCTCTTGATGCACGGTGGTTGCGGCGAGCGATGTGGTGCATTTACCGGTAACGCAGTCGTGTTGCGCGTTGAATAAAAATTGCACGCTCTATCGAACCGGTGAATAAATAATGAGCAAGGAAAGGAAACACTGTACCTCTGGCGTAACAACAAGAAACTCCTTGGTCGGCAGGCGCGCCAGTGTGGGCATGTCAAACTCGTCGTGCAGAGCATCGCCAAGACGATATCTTTCGACAGTGATCAAGACGTCATTTTTGCCATCGGTAGACGCTATGCACTCGAAAACTCTGCCGAAAAAGGTAGCCTGGAGTTGAGCGAGATCACTGATTAGCTCGACAAGGATGCCAGAAATGCAACAGCAGCGCATACCTCTCCTGAGACGACGCAGACCCAGGCACCGGTTCCCGTTGAATCTCCGGATTTAATGGTCACGCGGTGAGTATGAACCCACTCTCTAGCGGCTGCATTTGGGGGTGGGGTGCCAACGTGCTGCGCCGCGGCCGTTGAGGCCCACACACAGCGTCTTTGCTTCTTCAGACCAGGAAGAACAAACGAGCCTGCGCCACGGTCAGATTTAGATAACGAAGGCAGTGATAATATACTTGCCGATCTTGGCGGGAACATGGCGACTCCAGCCCAAGTGCTGCAAGATGATGGGGTGCGAGTGAATGTAGGACCTCACGCCATCACCGGCGGTAGAGATCGTTGCCCAGTCGTCGCTCGACCAATATCCTCCGCTTACTAGATGCTTGACCCGCTCCAGGCTGGCCATCTTCAAAGCTATGTCACGACTCGGTGCTTGGTGATTGCTGAGGATGGACGAAAAACGGAAGACCGCATTGAAGCATTCAAATATTTCTGTCGAGAACCGGACAGCAAGCCCAAAGCGTCGGATGTCGCGCACAAGGTGCTTGAGCACATGGATCTTCTGCTTGTTGACAATCCTTGACGCATCGAGCGCAACAAACGCATCTAAGACGTTGTCAATCAAGACTTCGAGATCCGCCTTGGAACGGATTATCAGTCTGGTCCTTTCGTGGCCCTCAGGACTCACCAGATACTGCTCCAAATCATCGATTTCAGCAATCCAGAGCGCAGCGCCCAGCGCGCCGATGCATTTGAAAAGACGGTAGCTATCGGGTGAGGTAAGCCCGCGAGAATGAAAGGCCATCGTCTGCATGAGCGTCTTGAAGTGCTTGCCGATCAGGTTGTTCTTGTACTGGACGATGTAGGTTGCGCGTAATGGCATGGAGCTGAGGCCAGTCATGTCGGTTGACTGCAGTCGGGCTATGAACGTTTCGCCCGACCCTGCTTTCCAGCCGGTATGGAAACCGTGCCATGCGTACTTCACGATGCCCAGGAGAACTGTGTGCAGTATTTCGACGGGCGTGTCGACATTAGGATCAAGTCCTGATGAGGTGAATCACAATCAGTACGGGCATCGCGGGTGATACACATCGCACTCACCTGCGAAAGTGAGAAGGACATTGTACGCCTCATGTTCACCGGTTTGCGACTTGAGCCATGCAGTCAGCTCAGTGACGATTTGCTCATCCGTGAGCCTGCGGGGTCCATTCTTGAGCTCGCGCGCGCGACTGATAAGGCGATCAATCCAGTGCTGCGCTATCCGATCCTTCACTCCGGTCTTTGTTTGGAGACTTGTCACAGCTGATTCGACGCCGGTTTTGGCTGCATCCAGTTGCTCCTTCACGCACGCTAGTGTCTCCGTCGCGGTTCTTGGGTCTCCTTCCTTTAAAAAAGATGAGTGAGAAGCAGGCGCCGGTATTGATCCCCTTACTTTGAACAGGCTTTCATAGCCCTCGTTGGTTGAGGTCCGTGCAGCTGGACCGCCTACCTTACAACAGCGGCAGAGCAGGTTGCCACCGGGCCCAATGTGCGATGCCTCGGCGGACTGCTGCGGATTATCGGCAAGGCACGAGATGGGAATGAGACGAATTTTGCAGAGATATCGACTGTCAGCGGTAACGTGCAATGTCGAGATAGGCTTGACCTGCGACTCCCTGGTAATTAATATGTGAGCACATCTCCAGCAACAATAACGAAGAGGCTACCGACTTTATCATGGTCCCCATTGCCTCGAACTGTTCAAGTGCGGTTGCGTGCGGGGATGTTGAGACGAAGCGGACATTATACTCCTGCTGGAGAAGACGTCCAGGGACGTTGGCGTGTGAAACACAGACGTTTTCGTGTTTGTTATATTGCTTAGACTGGTTGCCGGAGACATCGTCGGACCACTGATGAAGGAAAGAGCTATAAAGCGGCACACCGCCCGCAAGCTCACGCAGTGGGTTTTCCTGCAGGCCATTGAACGAGGGACAGTCTTTCAAATACTGAGGGAACTCACCGACAATGCGCAAATGCAAGTTGAAAAGCGAGGGATCCCGCCGACGCAGGTCATGGTAGTTATCACGCAAGTCGCGCGCGCAGATGCTACGTTCGATCGCATCAATAACAAGCCGTCCCTGAAGAGTTAGCCATTAGCTTCATCATGGAGGGTTGCGTCCACACTCACATCTTCGATATTTGCCATGTATGCGTCAGCGCAAAGTTCGTCGTCACGTATGATCCACATGAGCGGTACAACCAGCTGCCCAGAACGAAGCCGTGCCAACTCATTGACATAGAAATATCGACTGCTCCCTTGCGCGTACATGGGAGTCAGCAGCGAGCGGTCGAGCTCTTTGAGGCGGTCAAAGTGCCAGATCTCACTGCGAGGGCCACGAGTCTCTGCCGGGTAGATTTGCAGCAGCGGTCCAAGCTCGGGATTCGCCCAGTCCTGTCAATTGTTGGCAAAGCTCATGCGCTTGATGGATAGACTGCGTACCCGTGCAATTGCCTGACCTATGTCATTTGAGGAATAGATATTACCAAGCGACGACTTGAAATGGCGCGTCTTGATGCCAACGGCTACGTTGAGCTTCTTCTGGAGCGCGCGCAGAGCATATAATGATGGCACATCCTTTGCTCCGCACTCCTTCATAATCCAGAGCACCAGCCGCAGTTGGGCGGACGATAGGCGGAGCCGCGCGAGGTTATCGAACAAATCAAGCAAAAAGCACTGCGAATACTTGCATCTCAGTTAATTACTGCGGACAGCAGAATAGTACACACCGTCTTGTTTGGATACGGCGCCCAGTCACGCGAATTTCCCATTGCATTGAGGAGGCGCAGGATTTCTTCGTCGTCGGGATCCTCATCTACAACGAGTGATTAATCATTACCACAAGGCCATGTACTTGGAACGAACCTAGAAACTCTGCCAGCTCATCAAGAGGATTGTAAGGCAAATCCTCATCATCCGGTCGATCTGCCCCAGTGAGAATAGCAACCTTGGCAAGTAATTGCTCGAATATCGCGCGACGCTCCTCATTCACAAGCTGGTCCTCTGACGAGCCTGTGCTGGCATTGGATCGAAGATCCAGGTCGTCCTGCTCCGTCTCATCGTCCCAGAAGCCCGGCTCTTGCACATGAACACCGTTTGCGTCGAATTCCGGTGAGCGGGGCCGACGAGATGATTCGGCATGAGACTTGAGGTTAGCGGGGACGGGGAGTCGTGCTTCGGCCAGGCTGAGCGGTGCAGCGGCCTCCTGAAGACGCCGGGCTAGCACAAGCTGGTCTTCAACATAATCCAAGTGTCGTTTTCCCTTGAGATGTGCGGCGGCGGACTGTTTGCTGATCCATTGCAAGTCGGGATTGCGCGCGTAAAGAACACAGGTTAGACATCGTACATTTGTGCCGTCTTCGCTTTCCTCAAATTCTGAACAAGGTCAAACAGTGAGGAATAAAATAGATTTTGCACAGACCAGGACGATGCTTTGCTGCTCGCGGCATGGAAGACGATCGCGACAGAGTTCCGGACTTTGCCGCCAAAAGGTTGGGTTCAATCTTTGCTCGTCGCCCAACTCGCCGCCAGGATGCCTGTGCACCAAAGCCCTTGCCGCAATGCCAGGTGTGTAAGGGTTACTGGAGACGGGTGTGTCAATGCTGACCTTTACATCCCGAACAATCGTCAAAGGCGTTTCGGCAGACGCGATCGTCTCCCACTGCGTCGTGCGGCAAGAATGAGGCGAAAAACGACTTGAAAATGGTGCGCCCTCCTGTGAAGCATGTTCCATCTCTCCCCGAGCCCACAATGACGGAAATCAACCTTTGTTCTCCCTCGCCGTCGCCAGCACGCCCTCCACCTGCACCACCTGGCCGGGACCAAAGCGCATCCCCAACACCGCCAGGGCATGACGCGCTCGATGGTCTTAGTCTCGAGCTCGGCGACTCAAGCAGCCGAAAGCGGTCTTTTGCAGCGCTGGGATCGGACGACGATGCCGAAGACCATACGCGACTCGTGCAAACCCTGACCAAGCAACAGGGATTGAACACCAACAGCACGCTCGAGCTCGAGCGGTTCTCTCGGGTATGCCTGCCCACTACTCGCTGCGCCCGTTCTCTAACTTTTGTGCAGCTGAAACTTCAGCAGCAATTGATCATGCTGCAGGCCACAACACTCGCGGTCAAAGAGACCCTCGCTACCCAGTCCGGCGCAGCTGCCTGGGTCATACCAGCCGAGCTTGAGGTATGTGCTCTTCTTTTCATGCTCATTCTGTCTCATCGGGCACAGGGTAGCATCGGCAAGTACACGATGGCCTTCGTTTATTCGGCCAACTGTCGGGCATACAAGAAATGGGCGCCTGAAACTATCCTGGTGTGTTGGATTTTGTTGTACCTGCGTCTCATTTATCACACACAGGCTGCAATGCGTGCCGGCAAGGTCGTGCTCCCTCCCGATAGCGACATCGGACGAATGGAAAAAATCCTAAAGCGCATCGGCGACAGGTTGACGGATCATCGGTCGGACCTGAAGCGCAAGGTGCGTAACTCACACTGCACCGTACTCTGCTGAACGCTGTTCAGGTCAAAGATAGTATCCCAGCTGGCACTGATATCGCGACACTCGCTGCCGACGTTGTACACGGATCTGGCGTCAAACTCACAGTCGAGTTCTATCTGCGGTTGGCATGGCTGGTGTGTGTGCACGTCAGGTCGTTCGACCTTTCTGACATAGCCAAGAGGTGCTACGGCCCGCAGGTTGGCTTCGACCTGAAAAACTTCTGGGACAAGATTGACACTCTGCTCGACCAAGCACGCAAGAAGTTCCTCGACGACAAATACACTGCGTGCGTCCTTCTCCATACTGGTGGCTCCGTTGCTAACAACTCATCTGTAGACATTTCAAGTCTGTCTATCGCAAAGACATCGAGAGGTTCGGTGCCGAGGCTAGCAACATCGCCGTGATTGAGCCAGCAATCGCGCCCGAGCACCAGCGCATCGTCGAGAAGACGGCAACCGAAACGGTCTCCATCGCCAGGAAGCGTGCTGGCATGCAGCGCAAGGTCTGTACAATGGTTCTC
Organism: Auricularia sp. M12; assembly: GCA_037042885.1. Taxonomy (NCBI): domain Eukaryota; kingdom Fungi; phylum Basidiomycota; class Agaricomycetes; order Auriculariales; family Auriculariaceae; genus Auricularia; species Auricularia sp. M12. The sequence goes on from CM073211.1 coordinate 3,015,375, forward strand.
GGCCTGCATATGTTTTGCTGATTTGCATCTTAGACGGCAGCGCCGGCCGCACCAGCGGCCAGCTCATCGCCAAGCAACCCCGGCCCCGAGTAAGGCTCTCGCATACACCAGCACGCATTCCCTCTCAGTGTGTCCGCATTGACAAATTCCGGGGTGAGTTCGCCGTGCTCCTTACACTGCTTTCCCTGATGTCTTCCATTGTTCAAGGACGACTACCTTCACCGCCTGGGCACCCCGTGTTGCGTGATTATAGTTGCCCGTACCTGTCCCGTTACCCTTCCGTTTGCCGCTGCAATAAAAGTGTTTCCTGCCATCGTGCCATCGTTTAATATCGCTGGAATATATTGCTGGGATCGGGAAGAGCTACCCTCAAACAAGTCGATCCCGGACAACATGCTGCTGGATCACAGGCCTGGCGCGGATGTCTCAAGGACATCGACGCTCCAATGGACAGCTGCCTGAAATCAAACGCCGGGCGAGCTGCCCCTGTTTTGCGGAGCACTACCGTTGCGGACATCGCTGTCAGGACGTGCGGACAACTTGCCGGAAGCCTCCCGTCAAGCCGAGCCGGACGTCTGTCAACGAAGCGTCCCGTGCAGCGGTGTAGAACATGGACGATCGAACTACCGCGCCATGACCACACGTCTTACCACTGCCTTTTGGCGCTAAAAAGATCGTCTCGCCATAGTACGACCTACAACGCTTGTCTAGAAGAAACTACTGCCTATAAATGGTCGCCTGAGGTCCTGGCAAAGACCCAACCAAGCCTCAGCTCGGCGTGCGGCTTCCATCCCCGATTCAAATCATGTCCTACCTCGGTCCCGGACGTCTTCGTCCAGATTTTACTGCCTCTCAGCCAGTACTTCAAGAGAATCAGTTTCATGCCGTACCTGGACACCACCATTCAGGCTATACCACTGCACCGAGTCGTCATGACATGCGCGCTGCCGCCGGTCGGCCGAATGATATCCACGAAGCTATCTCCGCCTGGTTTCTGGGCCCGCAGGCAGAGAACTACGACATCCTCCTCGACCTCTTCAAAGCCGCTGCGGATGGACAGCGCGCCGCGCGCCTGGCCTATCACCCAGAGGATGGCGTTGGTATCTTCATTTTTTCCGCTTCAACTGGGCTCAGGTGTCCCCAATCAGGAATTCATCACTGATCGCCTCCAGGCGAGCTCCACATTCAAACTCAATGTCGCAAAGATGAAGCAGACATTCATGGAGGTGATCGCAATGCTCAACGCCTACTCGGTCCCATTCTTCTCGCCACGCTATGCAGGGCATATGTGCTTCGAAACCTCCATGCCCGCTATCGCGGGGATGCTCGCCACGATGCTGTTCAACCCCAACAATGTCGCGTTCGAGGCAAGTCCATGGACGACACAGATTGAACTGCTGGTCGGGAGAGACATGTGCGAGATGCTGGGGTTAAAAGTTGAACCTGGTCACTTCAACGTCCCAGTCGGATGGGGCCATATAGCATGTGATGGTACTGTTGCCAACCTGGAGTCTATCTGGTCAGTTTCCCCGAAGCATACTCGATCGCGCGTAGCTGACTACTGAACGTAACATCTAGGGCAGGTTCGCTACTCGAAACATCGCGTTCTAAGTAGTCCGCTCACTCCATGTACGCAGCGCGCAACCTCAAGTTCTACCCGCTTTCCCTCCGGGACGCAATGGAAGATGGAGAGCCGCTTCATTTCGTATCCAGCGCCTTCCGCGTCCCGCCCTGCGCGTTCGACCCCGCTCGCCCAGCGACCGAGTGGCCGCTCTTCAGCGAGCTCGAGGTCTGGGACCTGCTAAACCTGCGCGTCGAGGACATCCTCAACATCCCCGAGCTCCTCCAAGCGCAGTTCGGGATCTCGCCGACGTGGTTGGACGACGTGCTGAAGCCGTTCCTCATCCAGACCTGCGGCAAGGACAAGCTGGAGAGGAAGTGGGGGATCGAAACACCACAGTATTTGATTTCAAACGTGAGTCGCGCATGCCCAACATCCTTGATACCACTATATTTCCGGTGCTCAACCTTCCCGCACGTGAAGACGAAGCATTACTCGTGGCCTAAAGGCGCAGGTACGGGACACCGCGATCACTACCATGTATAGCGCATACGCTGACGTTGCGCACAGCTATCGCCGGAATCGGCTCAGAGAACATGGTCGATGTCCAAGTGGACAATAAAGGTCACGTCGACATCCCGAAGTTGCGTGTTGCGCTCTCCGAGCGTCTCGCGCGCAAGCAGGCCGTCTATGCTGTCGTCGCCATCATCGGCTCGACTGAGGAAGGCGCCGTCGACCCGCTCGATGAGATTGTTAAGCTACGCACCGAGTTCCAGGCGGAGGGCATGTCCTTTGTTCTGCACGCGGACGCGGCGTGGGGAGGATACTTCGCCTCAATGATACGCGAACCCAGGGTGCACGGAGGTATCCGCATCCCGAAGGACAAGGATCGCGAGTTCGTGCCTGAGTTGACACTCTCCGAGTGAGAATCCCAGTGTTCTTGCGCGGGCACCAGGCTGACGTTGCTAAAGGTACACCATCAACCAATTCCACGCCCTAAAGCATGTCGACTCGATTACCATTGATCCTCATAAGGTATGCATGATCTATTTGTGTGATTCTCTCTTGTGACTGACACCATTGTAGGCTGGGTGCGCGTCGGATAACGCTCCACAGAAACAGTGCGCTCACTTGCAGTTATCTGGCATAGCTACATCCCATACCCCGGTACGTCAGCTGAGGATGCATGAGCCACATGTACTGAGTGATATACTCAGCGGGCGGGCTATGCTACCGTGACGGCCGGATGCGCTACTTGCTAACCTGGTCCGCCCCGTACCTCAAGCAAGGCTCCGGAGGAGAGAGTATTGGGATTTACGGCGTGGAGGGTAGGTATGTACTTGAGGATGTCTGCTCCGTACTGCGAAGGATCCTTACAGACCTGCCTTAGCAAACCCGGCGCGCCTGCAGTTGCGTGCTACATGCACCACACGGTGATCCCTCTCGACAAATACGGTCATGGCGGTCTCCTAGGCGAAGCGGCTTTCACAGCTGGACGGGTATCGTCTTCATTTCATATTTTTTCTCCCAGGAGAATTATTGACGTAGCCCTCTCTAGTTTGCGGCGCACTGGGCAGCCATGACCACCGATGATCAGCCGTACCTTGTCGTCCCATTCAACGCGTTGCAGAGCGAAGCTCAGGGCGAGCAGGCTGTCAAGAAAGAGAAGGCGTTCATCCGCGCCTACATCCTGGGCAAAGCGAACGAGGAAATCTTCGACAACCAGGACGCCATGAAGGAGCTTCGCGTGATTGGTTCAGACCTCAACATCAACAGCTTTTCCTGCAACTTCCGCGTGAACGGAATAATCAACGACGATGTGGAAGAGGTGCGCTAGGTGGCACTCTGATCGGTCGATTCACGCTAATAACCAACGCTCACAGGCCAACCACCTGAACGACCTCATCTTCGAGGAGCTGTCCGTAACGGACCCGTTGGATCCAGTGGCCAACACCGAGATGTTTTTGAGTTGCACAACTTTTGCTCTCGCCGATTATGGCGAGTGTGCGAAGAACTTTAAGCGGCGTCTCGGGCTAGAGGACCAGTCGTCTCAGGGACTGCGCGTGCTGCGCAATGTTGTCATGTCTCCCTTTCAGACGGCCGGAGACTTTGTTCAGAAGATCGCAGACATCTTCGAGAGGAGTCTAACAAAGCATACCAAGGTTCGCCGTACTTCTATAGAATTTTTTTGAGGGCTCAAGATGAGTTTTCGCAGACGCTTGTGTGGCGCAACACGATCAGTCCCCAGAAACACGTCTTCACGGTACAAGGCACCGACCAGCTGTACCTGTGCTATCAGCCCCAGTTCCACCTTGCGAACGCACGCTTCCAGCTTGTGCTCACCGCGACAGCGACGGACTGGGCGGTTTACATCGGGCGCAAGCTCCCGGAGGAGGTGTATACGTTGACGACTGAGGATGAAACGACTTTGGACGACATCATCCACAAGGGCGCATTCTCTGGGATAATCCAGTCGCTGTGAGTGGTCTGTCGGCTTTTTGCAGCGATGTTGGCACTCAGGCTATCTCCAATCTGCCGTCTTAAGTAACCCGGCGGCAGCGGCAGCGCCTCAGGCTCTCAAACTGCGCGTCCAAGTCTCCAACGTGGCAGTCGTCAAGAAGCGGCCGCTGAACGCGAAGTGGCGCGATGCCGCGTACCCGCGGGATAGCACGCCCTTCTATCTCTACGGCACGCCGGCGGGGGCGCACGTCGACCACATGCTCCTCTGCGCGCCGAACTCGCAGCTCTCCGCGGAGAACGTCACGCTCGAGCTCGACCGCGCGCTCGCCGCCGCGCAGCTCGCCGCCGGCGTCCTCGCGTTCGTCGACGTCCCCGAGGCAGCGATGCAGCCACTCACCGGCGGCTTCTTCGCGCCGCGCGCGCGCTTCCGCGTCACGGTCTACGAGGACCCCCGCGCCGCCGAGACGCACGGGCCGGGGCTGGCCACGATCAACGCGGGACAGGCGCCACTGGCGACGGGCATGCTGGCGCTTGGGGATGCCGTGTATGTCGACACCGAGAGAATCAACGAGGACGTGGGCCTGCCGACCGCGCCCCGTCGTGTTCCCGCGCGCAGCGGCCAGGGCTCGGTGCACAGGATGAGTGAGCATCTCGAGGGCATCAGGATGAAGGACGTGACCGAGCAGTAGTGTGGAATGCTCCTGTACAGTATGGCTGGCAGCGGAGGTTCTGCTGCGAATGTATACTATACATCGCTGGCGCGTTTGCGTCGAAGATGCTTCGGACGTCAAAGCATATTGCAGTCCTTTCAGAAAGTGACGGGCCAACCTGCGGCCGAGGGAGATTGTCGATTAAGAGCCGTTCAAATTCCTGGCTAGCTGGTGCGGCGGAGAAGTGGTCGGTGTCGGGGGACGCGTCCGTTGAGACAGAACAGCCGCAGACCATTGCTTAACCCATGAGCGAGCCGCGCGCCCCAGACCACGAGCCCACATGCAACGGCCGACTTTGGAGTGCACAGCGCAAGACGGAGACCACGACGGCGACTTGAACCGCCAGTGGGCGATTAGCACCTAGATTCAGCGTGACCGGCGACGTGGAGAGCAATGTAGCAGGGGATAAGAATAGTATAGCTGGACCAGTCGTTGTCGACGTGCAGTAAGGGCAAGGCCGGATTAGGATGGATCACAGTGCTGTAGCAAGCGCACGGCGGGAAGGCTCGCGAAGGGCAGGTGGTTCACGGAAGTCGTGACAGTCAAGCGCGCCGACTTGCTTAAGTGGGAACTCGGGAGCTAGGGCCTCTTTGCTGCTGTCGCGGGCGGCGGCGCGCGCTGGTTGGATAATGATTGGGGAGAGATCTTGATGACGTGGTGCTGTCGCTCGTTCAACTGGCTGAGACGAATGCGATTCCTCGAACACATTGAGCTTCGAGTTCATTGCTCGACGAGACGGAGGGAAGTAAGCAGCGCGCGACAGTGAAGATGACAGCAGGAGAACATAAAATGGACGGACAGACGGATGCAGAGGGCGGATGCAGTGCGTAAGGCAGGGAGGAGACGGATGCGATGGTCCGAGGTGGCCAAAGGGGGCGCAGGGGCACTATTCGGCGCGGGGTACTGTAGTGTATAGTATGGCATTGCGCAGGGATGGATAATTCATGAACGAAAAGGGTGCGATGCAAAGTCATAAGCGTCCAGTGAACAGAACATTGCGCAGCGGTCTAGATGAGGCCGACGGCGACGACGCCGAAGAGCACGGCGCCGATGCTGAGGGCGGCGGTGCGGACGCCCGCTGCGATGTAGTCGTCTGGCGGGCCGTAGACGCCGCCGTTGCTGTCCTGGCCGGGCGAGGGCGCGCCGTTGGTGCCGCCACCGGGACCGCCCTCGCGAGTTTTGGCGGCGGTGGGCCAGGTGCGGGTGTCGACGGTCGTGTTGTTCGCGTTGTCTTGCTCGCCGTTATTGCCCGGCGGCACCGTCGGACCAGAACTGTCGCCCTGGTCGGGCACGAACGTCACGACGACCGGCACCGTCACAGTCACGGCCGTCCGACCCGAGAACGACTGCGACAGCGAAAAGGACGTCGAGGTCACCGTCGTTCGCGATGCCGATGGCGTGGCCTGGCTATTCGCCTGGGTGTTCGACTGGCCGCCGGTGGTCTGGCTGTTGCTGTTAGTTTGTCCCTACAGGACGTCAGCGACGATGAGCAGCACGCCCGCTGTTGACTGGGGCACACCAGGACTGGCAGCAGGGCGGAGGCAAGGACGAGCAGGAGGGCGCGCGGGAGGAGCATGGTCGCGGTTGTAGGACGAGGAGCGGAGTTCAGTTCTTGCCTCCTTGCCGCGACCAGCCCGCCCGCGATGGCGCCCGCGCCGTTCCACGACTACCTCGTCTCGCTCGTCCTACAGCACAGTGCGCATATATTCTCGCTATTGCGCGCATTCTCATTGGCTGACGGCGGCGGCGACAACAGTGGTGCCGCCGGGCACAACGCCGCTCCCGCCGCACCTCGTCTCATCTGCGCTCGCGTCGCGGCACCATCTGCTCCATTTGACGCCGTCGGACGCAGAATACTACTGCTGGCCGCTGACGCCGGCGCTCGAGCCGACGCACGGCCCGCCGGCCCGCGTCGTCGACGCCCTCGCGCGCCTCGACCTCGAAGTGCTCGAGGACACCGCGCTGCCCGTCCGCTACCTGCCCGGCGGGCCCCAGGCGCTCGTCCACGTGCCCCTGCGCGGCTCCCCGACGACGGGGCGCATGGAGCAGCTCGTCCTCGTGTTCTCCTGGCAGCAGACCGACGCCGACGACGGTGAATGGCGCTTCCACGACACCCGGCTCTTCACCGGCGGCCACGAGCAGCTCGACACGGGCTTCGCGACGCTCGACGAGGCCCTCGCGGCGCGCTCGCCGTCGCCCAGCGATGGCGACGACAACGACTCGGACGCGTACTGGAACGGCTACGCCGCAAGCGAGCCGACGTCCCACTCGCCCGGTTCCGCCGCAGCCGCCTCGCTCTCCGGCGGCGGCGCCGGCAGCGCGGGCGAGGACGCATACTGGGCGCGCTACGACGCAGAGCGCAGCACGGGCCACTCGCCCATCCCGCCGCCCGCCGCGCCGGCCATCGTCACGAAGCCCGGCACGCTGGACGCCAACGCGCTCGCCAACGCTTTGCACAACACTAACACCTCCGGGCGCCCGTCGCCGGTCCCCTCGCCCTCCCCGCTCGACACGAACCTAACCCTCCCGCCCGCGCCGGCGGGCACGGCGCCGCTCGACCTGCTGCCGTCGCCGACGCACCCGCTGCAGCAGCACCACGCGGGCACGCCGCAGGGCCTGACGCTGACGCTCGGCACGCCGCCGCCGTCGATCCCCACGGTGTCCGCGCCGCTGCCCACGAGCCCGTCCATCATCCACCAGTCGTTCATCGCCATCGCCGACAAGGGCAAGGGCCGCGCCACGCGCGCGCTCGTCACCGGCAGCCCCGTCGCCGGGCCCTCGCGGCTGCTCGTCGACGGCAATGGTGCCGGCAGCGGCGGTGGCGGCGAGTCCGCGCTCGCGATCAACCTCAACCCCGCGTCGCCGTCCCCGCTGTCGTCGACGGCCAGCAGCAACGGCAACCGCGGCGTGATGCCGAGCCCCATCTCCCCGCCCGCGAGCCGCGCGAACAGCATCCCCACCCCCGCGCCCTCCGCGGCGCTCCTGCGGCGCGGGAGCCACCCGCTCGCGACGTCGCACACCTTCAACTCGTCCACATCGTCTGTCTCGTCCAACTCGAACGCGAACGAGGATGTGGACGGCGCGCTGGGCGAGACGGTGCGCGGGCTGTACCGCGTCTGGCGTGCGACGCACAGCGCGAACGGGGGCGGGGAGGACGACGACCGCGCGGCGTTCTTGAGCTTTGTGGCTCGCAGCTTGCGGTAGCCTGGCTGCGGCAGCCAGACGCGTGAGGGGTCTGCCTCGGCCAGACTTACGGTACTTTTGGGAGTTTGCTTTGATCATGAGGGCTTGGGGGGTCTCAGTTATCGTACTGCTTTTTTGGGTTCGCGGGGTGATAATAGGTGCTGTAATACGGTACATAACCCCCTCTTTGGGCGCGGCGTTGTGCGTTAGATATACACGGACGATTCGCAGCGCGGTGTTTTACTATTCTCTTCGCTCTGCCAGAAAACGGAGTCGATGCGCTGTTGCTTGCATTTGCCATGGATTGAACGAATTATACGGATGAAGTTAGCATACTGGAACGACAGGACTGCTCTGCAGCGACGAACAGGAGTGCGGCCGCGGCGGGGTGTCAAACGTGCAACTCGAACTTGTCACTTCCGATCTGCCTCGGAAGGGCCAGCCTGGCCCGCTCGCTGCACTCAATGTGCGCCTTCATTGTTTCCATTCAGTCTATGCTAGGCCTGGCGTGCTTGTGGCTCGCAGCCCTCGATGCTCAAGCGCCGATTCTGTTTCTTGACCCTGGAACCCAGAGCGCCATCTCGAAGCTCGATGTTGTGCTCCAAAGCCTAAGCCAAGTGTTACAGTACTTTCCTACAGAGCCACCGGCATCCGGATATCCGTCGGCACTTGCAGAGCTGTAGCCCTAGCGCTATTACTGGTACTGGTTATCCGTGCGCGCCATTTGCGCGCGCCATTCGAGGGCCTTGCATCCAATTCTGCAAATTCAAAGTAGGTGTCACCGTCGATACTTGCTGTGCCCTACAGGCGCCCCGGCCTCTCCTGGATTGCTCGTGCGCGTTTCTCTGGTCGCATGTTCAATACCGTCGAACTGGATGATGTCCCCGGGATAGACGACTGCTCTCGAGTCGAGCGTCGGACCAGTGGGCGACTCTCAGTCGCGCGACACACGGACAGCATGATAAAAATGTGGTATATCAAAGAAACGCTCGTGCCATACATCGATATCTAAGTGAGTACCTAGATCGGAGGCTATGAGTCCGTCGTCATACAAACGCTCAGTTGGTCTTCATCTGGGAATCCGTATCCATGTCTCCGCCTCAGTCGTCCTTGGGGTCCTTGGGTTTATTTCTTTCCGATCTCCGCGGGGGGTCTGAGACCGAACTGGAAGATTGGAGTTGAACTTCGGGTATCTTCTTAAGGGCTGTGTCGAAGGCGTCGGCAGGCATTGTCGACTCTGACTTTGAGTCGAATATCGTCCGCATGATTTTGAGCACTCTGTTGAGTATCTTCCCTTTGTCGCCCCTTGCCCCCGACTTCTTGTCGACGTCGATGGGATCATTATTATTTGGCTGCCGGATATACTCCGCTGCTGCATTGTTGATACTGTCCTTGCCGCCGTACTCTCCGCCCGTTTTGTGAAGAGAGGCCCAACTGTCTAATTGATCTTGCAGTTCTTTCGTAATGTTATAAGCACAGCATGCCAGGGCTTCCCTTGCACTGAAACTGGTTGTGGTCGGAGTTATCAAGGGCTATCACTGAACAAGGCAAGCGTTATGCGTACCTCTTCGATTCGTAGCTGGGCCCGCAACAGTCGATGTGAAGCCACCAAACTCGCTCCGTATCTGACCCTCGCATATCGAGCTTTCCGTCTTTACCAAAATGCCACTCTTCTGGGAGCTTCAAGATAAGCAGTGACTTGTAGTCCGACAGAGCAATGATGCCGCATCCGTATCGTGCACAGTAGTGAAGCGCCTGTTGTATCACGAGCGCCGCACCTCTCATCCCCTGCATGAATCGACGGTCTTCTTCGTTCAATTTTGAAGGCTGGTGGCTCAGATTAATCTCCGCGTTCATCTGATAGTCGGTGGACGCAAGGCCTGCGATAAATTCGAAGTCCAGAGTCCCATACCTCTGAGAGCTTGTGAGAACACTAAGCGCAATATGAAAATACCTGCTTGCCTTGTACTCAACAAGAAAAAGAGTCTTGAGCGTTGATGAATTGTCCTTGCGGAGATCCCACATTTCATTGCGGCCTAGGAATTGGCGATCGCCCGGGAGTCTTCCTGCCTTCTGGAGTGCTTCCCCGGCACCCAGGCTTCGCCCTGGTCCGAAAGAACTCGTGCCGGCAGCGGGCGTCTTCTTGTTGTATGCGATGGTGAGGATACCGTCCACGCGGACGCCTTGCTTTGGCTTCTTTGGCTTCTCGTCAGGGGCTATAGCAGGCTTCATCTGAGCGGGAGTTGGACTTGGCACTAAACATATAATGAGCCATCACTAGCATCCAAAAAAAATCACACTTACTCGTGACGCTGATGGCAGGGACTATGCTATCACTGACTTGGTCTTGTTTGCGCGGCGCCTGGGGCTCCGAATCCGGCACATGTTCTATTTGGTAGCTTCGTTCCATGTTCCAGCCCCAGAATATCTTTTCGACCAGGCGGAAATTGCTGCCAGCAGGCAGCTCTTCGTCCGCGATATATGGCTTCTTCGGAATCGCCCATCCACATTTACCCAGCCGATCTGGAACTAGCTCGTCGAGGATTACGGTCAGACAATGAGTATGGAACGCCAACCTAGGAATAGTTGATATCAGACAAGTGGTGTCTCAGCAAGGCAACATACACGCTGTCGTCCTCGCTCGTCGGGTTCTTGCAGTGAGTAGGCCTGTTCTTGTTGGCTGGGACATTGTATCCAATGCTGAGGCACGCAGGTCCCGTCTTGCCGTCCGAGTACTTGTGCTTCCACTGGAGAAATTCTTCGGTCCACGTTTTGAATTCGGGGTCGCCAATTCTTCCAGCTTTCTTCGTCAACTTGACCTGGCCCAAGTTTGCAGTCGCCCACGCCGCCGTCGACTTCCCACGCGACGAAGGAGGGTCAAAATCCTTCGCGAATGGGAAGGGGGGGAGCGGATCTGCGAGCAGCTCGAAATAGTTGTTGTAAACGTCCATGGGATGAATGTTGGTTGGAGGGAATACCCGCCAATATGGGCTGGCTTTTATAGGCGAGCGGCATCCGCACGCTGTGCTTATTATTGTTGCCGACATGCTCTTGCGACGGCCTTGTCAGTTTGTGCCGCGGTTGTCTCGAGCGGTGGTGCCGACAGCACAAAGGCATGGGATAAATAGTCGCACAAGAACAGTTCTCACCAATCACCGGCAGAGCCAGGATCCAGACGAGTTGATATGATCATTGATCAGGGAATAATGCAGGGGTTCCGTTCTTGTGCTTTGGTCTTCCCAACAGAATACGCATTCAATCGCACAACATACAACATACTGAACCAACATTGGGCAGTGGAAGGTCAAGAAGCTTACATAACGGCACTGCCGCGCATGGGTAGTCAGTCAGACACGGTAAATAGACTCCTCAGCCTTAGAGGGATCGTCACAGCCCCGCCAACGTAAGCATCCAATCGCACAACCTACAAGGTACTGGACCAACATTGGTCAGTGGGAGGTCAGGAGCTTGATGGCACTGCCACGCATGGGTAGTAAGATAAATAGAGGCATCGTCACAGCTGAGTTTGGAACAGTCGACTACTGACTCTTCCGACAGTCATCCAAGTCGTCATGGTTCAGTCCATTCGAGACCTTCTTCGCTCATGGCCAGATGCGCCCAAGGTAGTATCTGGCTTCGCGCCAGATACAGCTTATGCGGCTCAGACGCCAGTCTTTGGTAGTGGCATCGCGGTATATGGCACCCATTCATCATGGTCGCATCTCCAGGCAGAATTTAGTCAATTACTCGGCCGCCTAAGACTCCAGCCATTCCCGCGTCCTATTGGCCACGAGTGTGTCTTTTGCCAGGGATGCGAATGAGGGTGCTCTTTATCTGACATTTCCACAGTGTAGCTGCCAAAAGGGGCGCTTTGCATTGGGATCCTTGGCTGTCTGGCACCGTCGATGATGAGTATGCGAACAAGTACTCGATATAGCCGTGTTTACTCTACTCATGTGGTGCGTCGAGCAGAATGCGCAGAGCGGCTGACAGCGGAACGCTTCGCTGGGATGAATGGCTGTCTGTCATCCACAAGTGGGCCGAAGACTTTTGTTTTCTCCCAGGAGATCATGGCAACTTTAATATTGGATTATCCACGGACATCGATATCGTCGAGAACGGTACGATTTGTTATGCGGTTACTGACGCCTGACTGAATCCTTCATAGTCGGCGTTGTGGTAGACTTCGTATTGAGCGACGTGCCATGCGATAAACACGAGCGCGACACCAACAGAACATGGAAGTATCACGGCGAAAGCGTCAATACACTGTTCGACAGTACCACTCAGAAGCATTGCATGTGCATTCTTTTTCAATTGGTGCGTGAGCGTACAGTATGTGGCGTGCAGACGTGACTGACGCACGAGTCCTGTCACCTGCTCAGCCCCGCGATACGTTGAACTGGACGGAATTGGACGCGATGTTCCCAGCCTTGCACAAAGTCAAGCAGCCCCAGACAGACCTGGAACACTTTCTGAACTTCTTGGTCTTGCGGTGTCAGCGTCAACAGTGTTACTTTGCGATCGTTTCGGATGGACGGGTAACCTGTTTCATGCGCGTCAAGCCAGCACGGTTCAACAATATTACATACAAGATCACGTTAACCTGTCAGTCATTCGCCGCCGCAACCTTTCCCGTCCCTTGCTGTCTAGCTGTTGTGCTCTCCAAGTACTCGTGGAGCTTTCAGGATTCCAAACCTCAACACCTCGGCGCACTGAACCGCCCGTCGACGTCTTCCAAATCTCTGGGTAGTCCAGAATGTTTTGCGGATTTCGACGTCTTCCGACTCGGCAGAGATAGTGCCTACTTCGAGCACTTCCTGCGCTGGAAGGAGAAATCCGCCAAACGCGCCCTTGCCCGTCTGCCGTCGAGTGGTACGACCTTGACCGTCAACCGCGCGGTGATTCCGCATCGTTTGGATCCTTTGCGCTGCCCGTACCCGAAGGTCGCGATTCCCGCAGACGTCTTGAACTCGGTTAGAGGCGAATATCGGGCCCGCGACGACACGAGCGTTGGCCTCTTGGAATCGACGATGCCCCTTAAGTTCGAAATCGAGACGGTCGTGCAGGAAGGCGAAGATAGATGGTCTCAGGTCTTCATCGGCAAGCTTAAATCCAAAACACGCACGGCGTCGCGGAGTCTCTGCTTGAAACTGTTCAACGAGCACCTCTTCCACGTTCCCTCGATTGACATTTTTGCCAGAGAAGATCCGCACACCCACATGAGCAACGAGCTTCACGACGCCGAAACAATGGTTAGGCGGGAGGAGAGCGTTTACCATCGCCTCGCTGAGTTCCAGGGAACGCTTCTTCCTCATTTCTATGGATGCCATGAGGTAAATCTCGCCGCCTTTTAGCTCTTTCACGCCGATGATGCTCGCAGTTCGTCCTGCCTGGAAATATCGTTTCGGGCGGCCAGAAGGTTCTCGGGATTCTAATGGAGAAGATTGAAGGTGTGCCTTTATCTGAGTTGTTGGAGACGAGCGACACTCGGGACCCCAAGCAATGGGTTGGACTTGTAGGTCTCATATCAGTTTCTGCCGCTTCACTCAGCGCTTACGCCCACACAGTTCAAGCGGATCGGCGAAATCGTCAAGCTTCTGAACGCGTCATGCATATCTCAGAGGGACTGGCATCAGAACCAGATCATGTGCATCGAGCGGGGCACGCATTCGATTGACCTGGTCCTTATCGACTTCGCCTTCGCCTTTCAGCCTTTGGGCGAAAGGAAAATTCTCCCGGAAATGCCAGACCGTCTCCGCCTTGGATTCGAGCTGAGACTTAATGAGGAGATGAAGGAAAGCATTGGCTGGAACGATTGCGACGAGGATGAGTGGCCCGAACTGGGGGCGATCGCTGACGCCCGTTAAACTCTGTAGGCCAGTCCTTTATACTGCTAGACCACTATACGACATAATCTCAACTCTTTCCCCTTCCGATTCTGCAGTAGCCATTGTCCAGCAATTGAATCTCTATGTAATACGAACCATTTAACTGTCCTGTTAATCACGCGGACCTGAAAATCCTTTCACGCGCGTCTGTTTTCCCAGTATTGAATTTGGCGCCACTGTACACACATAGACTCGCCTTTCGCGGGGGTGTGAGAACAAAGCCCGGGAACGAGATGTACAGTTTTGTGGAGTTGTCGGAGTCCGAACGATTGATTGCAGTTTGCAGCTCGCTTTGTTCCTCATCCCACTCGAACATGCTCACCATCAACCGCCACCCATGAATGCATTACAACAACGTATATCTACTTGGGCAGCCCCTCCCGAAGTTTATGTGCCGAAATTTGACCCTGCGACGGCTCTGGGACTCTTACTCGAGCATGGAGTCGATCGCGTAGAGCAAGGCGTCCTGGTCTGCATGTCGCCGACTTTCAAACCTGTTTCAGATCTCCTCAGAAATAAACTCAGGCGCCTAACAGTTTCAAAACTCGAGCTTGATGAGTAAGATCAAGTGCGGTCCATGCATCCTTATGATCTCACTCTTTCCCCCAGGACGTTCGATTCATCTGCATCGTACATCGAGGAATGGGAACACTGGCTTTCCATATTGCATGCCTGGGCCGAGCAGGTCTGTTTTCTCCCTGGTGCTCAATGCGACTTTGCCATGGGCTTGTCGACGGATTTCATGGGCATCAAGCACGGTGCGCACGCACTACTGTATTTGCAAGGAATTGCGGGCCGCGTCCCTCGCTCATAGCCTTACAGTCGGAATGGCCGTGGAGCTTGTTCTGAGCGATCTTCCGCAGAACAAGACTGACCGCGATAAAAATCGTACATGGCGGTGGCAGAAGGGCTACATCGGCGAAAAATACGACACGGCCCTCCACAAGTCGTGTGCGTGCCTATGGTTCCAAATAGTAAGTCGAATCTGCTCGTACGATGAGAAAAATGGCGCTGAATCACTTTCAGCCTCCGGAAGCAGTGGACTGGGATGAGCTACAGAGCTTGATTGACGGCCTTGACAGTCGCAGGATCGTGCAACCCGCTCATCCGCTGGAACACCTCCTATATCTCATAGGCCTTCGCTGCTATTCGCGCTCGACTCCTTATGCTGTGTTATCGGACGGGGAAGTATCGTTCTTCATGGACGTGGAGACTACGGAATTTCTCGGCGCGCCGACGTCCGTTAAGATCTTCTGCGAGCGCATTCCGAAGACGCCTTACCCAGTGGCCTACCTGCTGTGTGCTACCATCGCTGGGCTTTCCAACAGTCTCGAGGATCCTATAGTCGACACGCTCGGGGTGCTCAATCGAGAACCGCCGAAACTGCTGGAGGGCGATTATCATCGGCTGCAGCGTTTCCGAGACTTCGACGCATACCATCTGTTGCGGAACAGGGAATATTACAGCTCGTTTTTGCTGTGGAGGGAGCAAGCCTGCGCCCGTGCCATTGCGTCTCGGCCGTCTGTCGGTACAATACTGTCGGTCAACTGCACGGCCCCTATTCCGCATCAACTGTTTCCCTGGCGCTGCTATGAGGCCTATCAAAGCGTTCCATTGCCAGAGGGAATGTTGCGGTCTGTCTGCTCTGTGCGTCGTCCTCGAAACTCTCACGCGGCCAATGCTGTGAAGTCTGTCGGTTGCAAGCTTGCTTTCGAGATCGTAGAGGTCAAGCAGGAAGGCAGGGACAAATGGTCGCAGGTGTATGTGGGCAAACTCTGCGGCTCCGACAGGCAGAGCTCTGGTCTTCTGTGCCTCAAGGTGTTCGACGAGCGTTGCTTCCCTGTTCCTAGTCTCGAGATATTTGATGCCTACGAAAACAAGGACAACAAGGACAACAAGACGAACGAGGGAGACAATGACGACAAGGACGACAAGGACGACAAGGACAAAAAGAATAACAAGGGCGGAGAGGTCAACCATGACCGCGCCCGTGTCATCCTCGCGCGATTGCATCACGCAGATGCCATGCTGCGGCGCGAGGAGGCCACCTACCACCGGCTTGCAGACTACCAAGGCGCTCTTATCCCCCACTTTTATGGATGCCACGAGGTGCTCCCACTCTATCGCTATCTTTCTCTCTTGCTTTTCGTCATTTCTCACCCGCCCATCGCGCATGCAGGTCGAACTGCCCGGCGGCTACAAGGCATACGGCATCCTCATGGAGTACATCGACGGCAAACCCCTGGGCAATTTCATGGACGAGCAGTCCATCGACTCCTGGCCGCACGACGAGCAAGTGAACTTCGTGCGTCCCATCCTTCTCGAAACTCTCCAGACGACGCTCGCTGATACACTTATTGGCACTTGCCCTGGCAGTATAAGCGCGTCCGAAAAACCGTCAGGCTACTCAACGCCTCGCACGTCTCGCAGCGGGACTGGCACGCAAATCAGATTCTTCTCCTCCCGCGCCGCCGGCAGGTCGGACGCGGAGGCAGACGCGCAGACGAGGCGGACCTCGTGCTCATCGACTTTGCCTTTTCCTCGCAACCGTGGTGCCAGAAGCACATCCTCCCGGAAAAGCGCGATACCCCACGCTTGGCGTTTGAGCTCGGGATGAGCGACGAGATGAAGAAGGCAGCTGGCTGGTTGCCCGAGCAATGCGAGGACTACGAGCTATAGGAGTCTCGATATGATTACGATGTCTGGCCAGCGCCGAACGTTCATGTGATCTTGTTTTCTCTATATACGAACCTTGCTTATCACAATGCACAGCATGGGCACGGCGCAAGCAGGGCCTCAATGTTAAGGTTGGGAGTGCGCAACGCCGCAGGCCATTGTCAGAGACAATGCACAGATTGGAAAGCACCATTGCATCTGGCAGCCTCATCGCTCTGTTTGTGCCTCCGCATCTGTACACCGCAGCAATATTGGTTCCTTCGAGGAATGAGCATGTGCACTGAGTTGTTTCCAATGTCGACACAAAGGAGGGATTGGCAGTGTTGAAATGCCACGCCAGTTCGATCAGGCGCATACATAATCGACGCGAGAGGCCTGAACAGAGAAGTAATATAATTATATTCTGCAGACCATCCAATGGAGTATGTCGTTAGAGCATACGTACAGGAATACATCCTGATCGCTGTGGGGAACGGGTGTTGGCGATGGAGAGCGGACGGCGGATCATGTTGGTCAGGGGCTAAATGGGCGAGGTGCATTGGGAGCGCGTGACGGTGACCTGCGCGTCCAAACGAGCGGTGCGATGGTGGGGACTGAGGCAACGCAAGCCGGGGATGGAGGTGGGAACGCCGCCACCGCCGGGCTCGGCGCAGTTGGCGGGTGCTGGACCGCCAATGCTACCCTTTGCAGGCTGAACGCACGGTCATTGTGAGGTTGCGAGCAGCGCGAGTCCATTGATCACGGCGGGCGGGCAGCAGCGGCGCGGACGACGATGGCGCAGGACGACTGCGGTGGGTTGGGGCAACCGGGATGCAGACATTGGCCAAACAAATTCTATAGCTACTCTCCGAAGCGCATGTCAAGCCTCAACTCATTCTGGGCTGATGATGATGTATTACTCGCAAATATCACGCTCGAACCATTGTAAATCCTCTTCCAACCGACCGTCAATACTCAAGAGGAAGCCAACCACAGCTACGTCGTCGGGATACTCCATAGTTGCACTCCTGCCGGACGGCTGCGTCGCAAATGCAAAATCAAGGAAAACGGGACGGTGGCACTCGACCAAACCTCCCGCCGCAGTACGCATCGCGTGTGGCTCACAGATGATCTGGTCCGCGTGCCAATCTGTCTGTGTGATACTGCAATGGTTGATCTCGCGAATGAAGCCCCGGATGCAGGAGTACTAGCGTGAGTTGTCAGAGTCAGAGAGATCGGGAACAAGATGAGGGAGCGTACCAGAGTCTTGACCTCCTCATAAGACGTCTGCTTCGCCAGGACATCTTGGATTTTCGATCCGGAAATGTCCTCTAGGAGGATTCCCAGGACCTTGCAGCCGTCGGGGAGCTGGAACTTGGGAACAGGAACACGTCGTTGAGCGTTCGCATCGCCTAAATGCGATTCGTCTCACCTCGTGACTGCCGTAGTAACGTGGAATCAGCGATCCTTGGAATTTGCGCAAACGTCGGTAGGCGCTGTCCTCGCGTCTCAGGAGTTGATCGGCAAAATTCACCCAGAATGTGGCTTTGTGCACCGGGTGTGATACGGGAAAATTCTCGAGCTTCATCGGGAACAGTCGCTCGTCGAATAGCTTCAGAACGAGCGTCTGGGCCGACGACGCTCTGGCTCCGGGCACTTGCAGCTGCCCGCGAACAACACGCGAGTAATGGTCGGGGCCATCCTGGATGACCTCCGTGACCCGAAATGCGAGGGCAGGCGATTGTAGGAGCAGCTCGTCCGTCGTTCGATCACGAGGGCGCCTCCGTTTTATCCAAGGGTTCATCTTTACGCGCTCTAGTTTCGACAGAGGATACCGGGGAAATTGACTGCGCCAACGAAGCATTTGACGCGGGAGAACATACCGCCCTGTAACAGAGAGCACATGGCCGACACGAAGCGAAGTGACAGTGGAGGATTGATGCTTCTTCCAGTCCAGAAAGTATCGCAGATAGTCGCCACCCTCAGAAAGCTCGTAATAGTCAAAGTCGCGGAAGCGTGTCGGAAGCTTTGGGAGCGGTGTCTGGAGTACTTCCCCTTCCTTGCGAACGGCAGCACCACTGTGGAAGATCGGATTGCGGAATTTCAGAGTGGGAGAATATTTGGAGAGGATTTGTGCGATGCAAAAGACCGCGGAGTGCTCGGCAGCCGTGAACAATTGGCACGAGGAGGTCTGATCTGTTGTCGTAGTCGAATATTTCTCGGGCTCTGCAACGACCACAATGAGGGTGTGTTGGCTATCCATGATTACTCCGTGGGCACACTTGACCTTGTTGCATTCATCGTGCAAAAATCGGATGAGGCGTTGGCTTCTGCTGGCATTTGAGACCTCGCGCCGACGGTCGTCGTAAAGGTCTTTCAATTCGTTCCAATCGACCGTGTTGTCCGGCTGTAGCAGCTTGAGTTTGCTATGGAGAAGGAAGTTCGAACATACCATCCGGAAGGCAATGCACATGCACAACTTATGCTGTGCCCACTTAAATCGGCGATCAGGGGAAGTGTCGATGTAATCGCCAAACCACTCCCGTTGTGCGAGGACCTCGGGCTCGTTGGAGTTGCTCAACAAAAATTGCAGCTCGATACCCACTAGAGTGCAGCATCAGGTCAGCTACGAACCGCGACTGGTACGGGTGCGAACCATTTTTCCGTCGTTTGATACGGGTAAACATCATAGCGTCCCAATCCTCGCAGTCACCTGGTAAGAAGCAAAAGCGACGAGCCCAAGTGTGCAGTACGCTCAACCAAGGAATCCAGGGTGGCGCGCGTCGAATGGTTTTGTCATCTTTGGCAAGAACAATATCCTGATTGTGCGGCTCCAACCTTGACGACCGAAGCAAATTGAGGGTGTTGAGGAACGCGCGAGTCAGCTTGAGTTCGGTCATTTTGATGGTGACTTTGTGGTCGAAATTCGGCGCATGCACATCGAATGAGACTGCGTCCAAATGAGGAAGACGAGCGTTTGTGTGAGTATCGAAGATCACAGCTAGAGCCGTGGGCATGATTCTGAGCCGCTTGAGCGCGACGATGTACGAAAGACGGTCGGGGCCTAAATTCATCGTTGCTTTGCTTCCTCGCCATCTCACTAGTACATGCTATAACGTTTGCCAGGGTCATGCACAGTACATCCGGGGGTCTATTGGCGTGGCATTTTCCCGGGAAAAGCTCTCAGAATTTGACTTGACCACTGTGGTCAAGGCCCTCCGTTCAGGTCCGCGCAGACTTTCCAGTCCGTTGGAGACCACTAGCGAACTCGGGCGTCTGATAGGCATCCTGCTAAAGGTCCTGAACGGCTATTCGTCGACGCGCTGGCTCGACGCGCCGATGCAGAACGCGTAGGCGCGCAACGACGTGGCGACCATCGAGAAGATCCGCGTGCAGGCGTCGCAGGACCTGCTCCCGATCTACGCCAACATCGAGAACAAAGGCGACGACGCGTGGGTCGAGGTCAAGAGCAACGACGGCGAGACGTACTACCCTCGTACACCACCAACGGCGTCATCTGGGCGTACACGCAGCCGCAGCCCTCCGCTGCACTCGTGGCGGACGCCGCGCCGACTAAGGATGTCATCGTTTCCATGGGGTCGTACTCGTCGACGGCGAACTTCTTGGGTATCAATCTCTACAATTGGAAGAACTTGCCGGTGAGCTCAACGTCTGTCCAAAGGTTGATATTCCTTGCTCACTAAGACTCGTTCGCAGGCTACTATCATTTCAAGCCTCCTCGGGCTCGGCTTCGCCTACCTCGTCAGGCCGATCATCCAGACCAGCATTGAAATGGGCATCGCCGCTGCAGCCAACCTGCTGGTCGAAGGCCTGGCCGCTGCTGGCGTGGAAGCTGTCCTCGTTCCCACGAGCGTTGATTCTACTGGCGGGTGCATTTGAGCAGCACATTCAGTTGCACAGGTGCTGATTTATGCCTTCTAGACTCATCATCGCCGGCGTGCTCGCCGTCGCCCTCGTCCTGGGCTGCATCGCGCTCGCCAGCGTGATCTTCAAGCAATACTTCCTCATCAATATCTACAACTTCGATATAAACCACCGGTGAACGACCGTACAGCATTACTAGGATAATTCTGTCCTGTCCAACGGCTCGTGGAAGGACCAGACCATTGCCGCGTTTGTACTTGCAGGTGAGTTATCCCTTTTGCGACTGGCGTGGGGCCATTGCTGACGGCGGTAGGCGGCAAAATCACACCGCCGGGCTTCAACCCGGTGAAGACGCTGAACAACGTCGTCACCTACCTCAACGTCAACTTCCAGAACGACAGCACCATCTTCCAGGGCCTCGGAGAAGGAATCGTCATGAACCACGACGACTCTAAGGCCGGTATGTCTTCCAGGGAGGTTGCACGACGAGCGGAAATACAACTATCATTGTTCACACATAGGCCTATTCGCAGAGATCACGCTGATACCACTGCAAGTCGTCCTCCAAGTCTCCGATAACGCCCAAGAGCATGCCGACCCTAGCCACGTCATCGGGCTCCTCCATCATGGCATTCCTGCCGGAAGATTGCGTCGCAAATGCGAAATCGAGGAACACGGGCCGGTAGCACTCGACAAAGCCTCCTGACGCATTACGCATTGTGTATGGCTCGCAAATAATCTGGTCGTCGTGCCAATCTGTCTGTGTGATGCCGCAATGGTTGAGGGCGCGGATGAAACCCCGGACGCATGAGTGCTAAGTAGATGTGCGTAAATCGCTGGATTCGTCGGGAAGTTAGCGGGGGACGCACAAATTTCTTGATATCCTCATACAGCTCCAGTTTGTTGATTGCAGATTCTGCTGTTGTACCGGAAATATCCTCTAGGAGGACAGCGAGGACCTTGCAGCCATCGGCAAGCCTGACCTTGACAGAGGAAACAACTATTAGCCACCGGTACTGCTGGTATATTTTCTTCATACCTCGTGGCTGCCGTAGTATCGTGGAATGAGCGAGCCTTGAAAATTCCGCAATCGCCTGTATGCGCTGTCTTCTCGTCGCAGCAGCTGATCGGCAAAGTTCACCCAGAATTTGGCGTCGCCTTCGAGAAAGAGTTGGAGCTGCTTCACCGGGAAAACACGCTCGTCGAATAGCTTCAGAACGAGCGTGTGGGCCGAAGACACGCTCGTCCCGGGAACCTCCAGCCGCCCGCGGACAACACGCGAGTAGTGTTCAGGGCCATCCTGTATGACTCCCGTGATGCGAAACGCGAGTGCAGGCGACGCGCAATTGAGAAGTAGGTCATCCGTCGTCCGGTCGCGGGGGCGCCGTCGTTTGGTCCAAGCGTTCATCCGCATGCGGTCCTGTTTTTCTAGAGGATGCCGAGGGAAGCGATTGCGCCAGCGAAGCAGCTGCCGCGGGAGAACATAGCGCCCCGTGACAGAGAGCACGTCACCGACGCAAATGGAAGAGACGATAGCGGATTGACGCTCCTTCCACTTCAAAAAGTGCTGCAGATAGTTGCCACCCTGTGAAAGCTCGTAATAGTCGAAGTCTCGAAAGCGGGTCGGATGCGCCGGGTGCCATGTCGCGCCGTCGAGATGTGAGACACCGCGGTGGTATATGGGTCCGGTGAAGTTGAGGCTGGGAGAATATTTGGAGATGATTTGTGCGATGCAAAATGCCGCGGAGTGCTCGTGAGCCCTGAACAACTGACACATAGATCTCCGAGGTTGAGCTCTGAAATAAATACTTGCCTTTGGGATGACGAGGATGAGTGTATGCTCGCTATCCATGATCACTGCGTGAGCACACTTGACCTTGTCGCATTCCTCGTGCAAAGATCGGATGAGGCGCTGACTTATAGTTGCATTTGAAACTTCATGCTCATTATCAAGGTAGAGGCGTTCCAATTCGTCCCAGTCGACCGCATTATCCGGCTGTAGAGCTTTTAATTTACGTGAGAAAAAAAAAACGAAGGAGTGCGTACCACCCGGAGGGCAATACACATGCACAACTTATGTTCCGTCCAATTGAACGCGCGGTCGGGAGTATCTTGCATGTAATCACCGAACCACTCTCGTTCTGCGTGGGTATCCGGCTCGATGGAATTGCTCAAAACAAAGCGCAGTTCGATGCCGACTAAGGAGGAGCACTACGGTCAGCTTGGGATGGAAACAGATGCACCGCAGACCATTGTCCAGATGCGTTATTTGCGTAAGCATCGTAGCGTCCAAATCACCGCAGTCGCCTACTAGGAAGCAAAACCGACCAGCCCAAGCGTACATGAGGCTCAACCAAGGACTCCAGGCGGGAGCGCCGCAGCCGATTGCGTCACGTTTGGCAAGAAGAATATCCTGCTCTCCCGGGTCCAACGTTGCAGAACGAAGCAAGTTGAGAGTGGTGCGGAATGCGCGAGTCAGATCAAGTTCCATCATGGCGAGGGAAACATCGTCGTCGAATTGCGGCGTTTTGACCTCGAACGACACTGCGTCTGAAGGCGGAAGACGAGAGTACTCGTGAGTATCGAAGACCATGGATAGAGGGGTGGGCATGGCCTTGTGCCCGTGATGAGCAATACTGGATGATGAAAGAAGAAGGTAGAGGTTCACTCCGTTTTTAAGGACAGCCGCTACCATGCAAACAAGGACGTAAAAACAAATTTCTGTTACAGCGACAGAAGCAAACACTCTCTGCATGTCCAAGTTCAACGAGGGTAGTGCCTCGCACATGAGCCGACCCTGAGGTGCCTGTATGGTCCGCCCTTGAATTTACAGCGAGTCGAATGCGAACTGAACGAGTCTTGGAAGCCTGGTCCGTAAGAGTTGCGCAACTTGTAACGGCTTGCATAAATAAGCAACGGCAGGCATAACGAAGAGGAAGGGATAAATTCGACAAGAATCCTTGAAGCACCCCAGTCGAGCACTTCGTCTTGCCTCAGTAGCACATCTCGAGGACTCTTGAGTATGCAGCGCCAACCTCGCAGAAAGGAAGTACATCGGACTGCCCGCCCCGGCCGCAGTAGCGGTCCTGACTCAGCCAGCGAGATGGGAAACGAGAAAGGATTGCATGGGATGCGCATGGAAAGAAGTAAATTTGCATGAGGGGGAAGAATGTAGCATGGCGGGGAGACGTTCCATACAAGCGCAGCGCGACCAGCCCAAGCAAAATAAGACGCTTATTTCTTCTTTGCCGGCTCGGATGCCTTGACCTTCTTCGTGCCCCGGAACTACAGTAGCGCATTAGCATGGGATGGGAGAGGGAAAGGGAGGGACGGACCTTCTTTGAGCGGTTCTTGCGCTGCTTGCGCATCTGGCGCGAGAGCTTGTCGACCTTGGTCGCCAATCCCTTCTGCTCGGGGGCGTCAGCGGATAGCGGATATTGGTAAGACGGGCGGGCGACTAACGCGTATCAGCCGGTGCTTGGGCTCGAACTTGAGCTGGGCGGCGTCCGAGTCGTAGATGAGGACGAAGCCGGTGGACTTGCCGCCGCCGAACTGGGTGCGGAAGCCGAAGGGGACGACGAGCTTCTTGTCCGTCTTGTACGTCGCGGCGAGCTTCTCGGCCAGCTCGTCCTTGGACACGTTCGGCCGCGTCGGGTGCAGAACGTCCACCACCATCTGGCGCCGCTGCAGCAGCCGGTTCGTCAGGAGGCAATAGCTCCATCGTGCCGTTTGCTAATGAGTGAATCGGCCTTAAGTTCAGAGAGTTGAACGAGCTCGACTCGGAGGAGCTCGATCGCGGCGCGAGGTTAGCGGCAAGTCCCGCATCTTCGCATCGTCTTCCTCCTCAGTATATTCCAAGAATTAACAACGCGGCGCCTCTGTCTACCGGCAGCATATGAGGCCAGGGATGCTTACGATTCCGTATGTCCTCGCCAATCTAGCCTATTTCCAGCTCGCAAGCGTCAAACCACACAATCGTACTCAGGCTGCTGTTGAACCGCTCTGTGCATCCTGACGGATCGCGCTCTCCTACCACCATGGAAATGTGCCTACATAGAACAAGGTGCTCCTTGTGCCTGTGACAAGATGCGTGCTAGACGCTGGACGAATCTTGCTCTGTTGAACTGTTCAGCTGCTCAACGTGAGATCCAAGACCCCTCGCCCGGGGTACATCGTTTCCGCTGCTCAGTGCTCCCGACACTTGTTATCTGTTGGCCCTTGTGCACCATTTGGCTGGCACTTCATTGCGGGATACAGGCACTCCTCAGCAAGTCCCTGCGTTTGCCCAACATTGCGCCTCGAATGCTAACGCGACGACGGCCGTTCGCTCCGACACATACTGCATGCTCCGGGATAGTTGTGTGCGGGGAACGCCAGGGGAGTCCCCGGATGGTCGGGCATCCAGAAGTGGACTGAGCACCGACTTCTGCAGGCTCGAAGTGCGGCTCAGATCGTGCAAACAACGTGCCATGAAGCGCCTGTGGACAGTATTGGCGTTTCTTTGCGTATAAAACGCAGGTATTCACGCATTTTAGAGGCCTCAGAACTCCCCAGAGCTCTTACGAGTACCAGTACTACTGCCAGTCTCTCCGATGTCGACGCTCCCCAACTTCCCCAAGCTCCCCGCGAGCGTCGGCGGCCAGCCGCTGCCCGACTTCCTGAGCTTCAAGGTCAAGGGTCCCGTGCAGCGCCAGCCGTTGCAGGACAAGTTCAACTTCGCGATCAAGGCGTCGCCGGCGTTCGGCAGCGCGGAGGGCGCGGCGTTCGACGAGGGCAAGCTGTGGCACCCGCTGCGCGCGCTCGAGTTTACCTCCGACGGCGCGGGCAAGGGCGGGCTGCAGAGCTTCCGCGGGCACTACCACGTCCGCAAGACGCGCCATATGGGCAAAAAGGGCGCGCACAAGTCGACCCTCAAGCTCGGCGAGGGCGAGTTCGTCACTGGTATCAGCGGTCAGTTGCAGTTATTCGACTCGTTTTGTCACTTGCTGGCTGACACTGACAATCTCGAAGGTACCGCGACGCAGTACATTACCTGCGTTACTATCCATACTAATGAGAGGTAGGTCACTGTCGTTGATGGCAAAGGCGGCGACGCGTTCGAGTTCCACGTGCCCGAGGACCACCAGGTCGTCGCCTTCCATGGTACCGAGAGTCCGTGTTCCTTTTCGCCCGTCATGTCGGCGGCGAGCTGATAGATGTTTTATAGCTGGAGCCAAGGTCACCAGCCTCGGACTGTCATACCAGAGGCGCCTCGAGTCCGTGGCCAACAACGGTACGTTCTTCGATTCGCGCATACACAGTTTCGCACAGTATTGAACATCTTGGCAGCGAAGGTCAGCGACGGCCCTCCGCCGCAGCTGAACGGCTACCCATCGACGCAGTGGCTCGACGCGCCGACGCAGAGCGCGTGGGCGCGGAACGACATGGCGACCATCGAGAAGATACGCGTGCAGGCGTCGCAGGACCTGCTCCCGATCTATGCCAACATCGAGAATAAAGGCGACGACGCGTGGGTCGAGGTCGAGAGCGACGACGGCGAGACGTACTACCTCTCGTACACCACCAACGGCGTCATCTGGGCGTACACGCAGCCCCAGCCTACGACTGCACTCGTGGCGGACGCCGCGCCGACTAAGGATGTCATCGTTTCCATGGGGTCGTACTCGTCGACGGCGAACTTCTTGGGTATCAGTCTCTACAATAGAACTTGCCGGTGAGCTCGAGGTCTGTGCAAAGGTTGATATTACTTGCTCACTAAGACTCGTTCGCAGACTACTATCATTTCAAGCCTCCTCGGGCTCGGCTTCGCCTACGTCGTCAGGCCGATCATCCAGACCGGCATTGAAATGGGCATCGCGCTGCAGCCAACCTGCTGGTCGAAGGCCTGGCCGCTGCTGGCGTGGAAGGCGCTGCTGTCCTCGTTCCCGCGAGCGTTGCTTCTACTGGCGGGTGCGTTTGAGCAGCACATTCAGTTGCACAGGTGCTGATTTATGCCTTCTAGACTCATCATCGCCGGCGCACTCGGCGTCGCCCTCGTCTTGGGCAGCATCGCGCTTGCCAGCGTCATCTTCAAGCAATACTTCCTCACCAATATCTACAACTTCGATATGAACCACCAGTGAACGACCGTACAGCATTACTAGGACAACTCTGTCCTGTCCAACGGCTCGTGGAAGGACCAGACCATTGCCGCGTTTGTACTTGCAGGTGAGTTATCCCTGTTGCGACTGGCGTGGGGCCATTCCTGACGGCGGTAGGCGGCAAAATCACACTGCCGGGCTTCAACCCCGTGAAGACGCTGAACAACGTCGTCACCTACCTCAACGTCAACTTCCAGAACGACAGCACCGTCTACCAGGGCCTCGGAGAAGGGATCGTCATGAACCGCGACGACTCTAAGGCCGGTAGGTCTTCCCATCCCTCTGATCACGCACGAGTGTTGACTTGGAGGCGGGTGTCGCAGGTCTTGCGGTCCAGTGCATCGTGCACCGCTTCTCGGACAACCAGATCGGCGCGCAGGGCATCGACGGCAGCGGCAGCGCCTTCAATTTGAGCGACTACTACAATAACGGCAAGTGGGTCAGTGGGAAGAACTCCCAGACGTCGACGGGCGGCTTTACGGTCGACTGCTTTACTCCGGCTCTGTCTGGCGCGAGCGATGACACCTACACCTACTTACGATGCTAGTGGCGCCAGTCGCTCCGCAAACAGCTTGCTTGCTCGCCGGCCGTGATCCTGAGGTTGCATATCTCAAGCCTTTGTATATTGTACCAACCACAAGAACATAATTTCAGTACTCGCATACGTCGCGTTCGAACCACCACTTGCTCTCTTCCGTAGAGTTGATACCAACACCCAGGAGGAGACCCAGTTCATCAACATCATTTTTCTCGTCCATCCAGGCTGTAATTCCGGATGACTGTGTGGCGAATGCAAAATCGACGAAAACAGGTCTATGAGTATGATGCACACCGTCGCTGGCCGACCCGACCCGGATGGTGTATGGCTCGCATATGATTTGATTTAAATGCCAGTCGGTTTGTGTGATGTCGCTATGATTCAGGCAGCGGATGAAGCCCCGCATGCATGAGAGCTATGTGTACGCGTCAGAATCTAAGCAAGCAGCAGTTGCAAAAGAAATACAAGGAACATACGAGCATCCCGCGCTCCTCGTAAGACGTCTGCTTGGACATCACTCCGTCTATGCTCGTTCCGCGAATTTCTTCCATCAAGACGCCGAGAACCTTACAACCGTCGGGAAGCTCAAACTTGAACCCGGAGATGATCAGCTGCTTGATATTGCTAGAACGAGCGACTTCCTCTCACCTCATGGCAGCCATAATACCACGGTATCAACGAACCCTGGAGCTTGCATAGGCGCTTGTACACGCTGGCTTCGCGTCGCACGAGTTGGTCCGCAAAGTTTAGCCAAAACTCGGCCTCGCGATTCAGGAAGTCATACAGTCGACCCACTGGGAAGAACCGCTCGTCGAAGAGCTTCAAGACGAGGATTTGGGCGGATGCTTCGGTGGCACCGGGTATTTGCAGATATCCACGTACAACGCGGGAGTAGTGGCCGTCGCCATCCTGGATGACGTTGGTGACGTGGAACTCGAGCCCGTGCGCATCGCGGAGCATTTGATCGGTCGTCCCGCTGCGAGGCCGGCGATATTTAGTCCAAGCATTCAAGCGCACGCGGTCCTGCTTGTCCAGTGTATAGCGAGGAAAATGGGAGCGCCAGCGAGCCACCTGGCGCGGGAGGGCATAACGACCCGTAATAGAGAGCATGTCGTCAACGCGGATGGCCTGGACGGTGCTGGATTGGCGGGACCTCCACTCCAGAAAGTGCTTCACGTATCGGCGATTGCGTATCCTCCTTAACGTGTACAATAATTATTTTATCCAAAATCGAGCCCTCATCCAATTTTTGAAGGTACTTTCCAAAAATTTACCCCAGCATCCAAAAATTTGCAAGGGATCCAAGCTGCAACACCTGTTATTCAGATCGATGTCACCGGATCCAGATTTGGTGCCGGCAATCCAAACTGGGCACACCCCAGATCCAAGAATTGCTTCCGGAGGTTCCAAGCCCAATCCAACCCAATTCTAAGTATTTTAAGCTGTCTCATGAGAAAAATCGAAGTCATTGTTTATTTATTCAGGGCCTGGCAGAGTCGGCCGATTCTCGGTCCCGAAGGTCGGCAGGGTCCGGAGGCTCCGGATCCTCAGCCATAGAGCTGCTCCGAGGGTCCGACCGATGCTGCCGACCTTCGGGCCCGAGAATCGGCCGACTCTGCCAGTCCCTGAATAAATAAATATGACTTCGATTTTTCTCATAACAGATGCTTGGAATGGAGTTGGATTGGACTTGGATCTCCGGAGGCATTTCTTGGATCTGGGGTGTGCCCAGTTTGGATTGCCGGCATCAAATCTGGATCCGGTGACACCGATCTGAATGACAAGTCCTGCAGCTTGGATCTCTCACAAAATTTTGGATGGAGGGGTAAGATCTTGGAAAACACCTTTGAAAATTGGATAAGGGCTCGATTTTGGATAAAATAATATTTGTACAGTATAAGGAGGATAATTGCGGGAAAGCTCGTAGTAGTCGAAGTCACGAAATCGAGTGGTATGTTCAACAGGAAAAACAGAACCAAAATTAGAAACTCCGCGATGGAGAATTTTTCCGCGGCGGTTGAGACTAGGAGAATGCTTGAGAATAATCTGAGCAATGCAAAATGCTGCAGAGTGCTCCAGAGCAGTGAATAGCTGGCATTTCGCAGACCGCGGTGACACTTGTTCCTTGGGATCGGACAGTTGAATGACGAGGGTGTTTTTGTTGTCCATAATCACTGCGTATGAGCATTCAATCTCATCGCATGCCTCGACAAGGGATCGGATGAGGCGCTGGGTCTGCGTCGCATCGGAAAGCTCAGGCACCGCAACACTAGAAAGTCGTATCGTTTCATTCCAATCTATGCTTTCAGAAGGCTGAAAAGCTGTGAATACATAGAGCGATGGTAAGATTGCCGGAGAACATACCACGCGAAGGGCGAGACACATGCAGAGTTTATGGATCTTCAAGTTGAACCGTTTATTGGGCAGAGCTGAATCAACATCATCACGAAACCACGCTCTACCAGAAAGTGTAGCCGGGTCCAAGGTGTTGCCCAAGGTGAATCGGAGCAAAATCCCCACTGGAGTGCAACGTTAACATGGAATATAATGAGCGAGAATAATAATACGGACCGTGTTTCCAATGTTGAATGTTCGTAAACATAACCACATCCCAGTCGCCACAGTCACCGGGCAAGAAGCAAAACCGGCGAGCCCAAGAGTGCAGAAGAGAGAGCCAAGGAATCCAAGCCCGGGTATCCTGGTGGCTTGCAGAACTTCCAGCTATAACGACATCTTGTTCGCGTGGCACCAATCTGATGGATCGAAGGATTCCGAGTGTGGGGTTGGATACGTCTGTCAGTGCAAGCTTAACCATGGTGAGACTGATACGAAGCGTCGACGCAGGTGGGTTGAAGTCCTGTATAGCTACGTGAGGCAGAAGAGAGCGTGGGTGCTTATTGAAGACGGCAGCAAGAGGAATAGTCATAGCTGAGCTATCGGTGAGCAGCAATACTGGCAAGTGGATACGGTCGAATTCAGATGGCAGCTTTGCGCATTATAAAGGCCGCTCGGAGTTCGCCGAACTCCGTATCTAAGGCTGAAACTAAATTAAATATAAGTACACCTCGCCGTACTTTATTTAGATTCAGTATGTAATTAGTATTAATTAATTATAACTAGTTATATCTGAATCAAATCAAGTGCCATTGATGACAAGTTATACTCGGTGTATGCAACTAATGACTACATCATACATGCTTCTATAACTATACCTACTGATCATACAAGGTCCCTGAGGTGTTGGGATGCCTGCAATTTGAGGTAGAAGCAATAAATCTTTTTGGGTGAGAGTATTACCAAATTGGGAAAGACGATCCACAATGAAGCATGACTGATGACTGGGATACCATACCTGCTCCTCAGGTACATTATTGGTTAATAGGACTTCTTATGGCTCGATACCGTATGCTACAACCTCAGGATACTTCAGAAATTGACTCTGGCAACATGTAAGGTACTTGGCAGTCTTGCATATCGTCAAGGACCTCCACTCCCATGGCAAGAAAGTCTCTATAAATGTGTATCAGATCTATAACACCTCTCTCTAGATGCATCTCAGTTGATCTGAGCCCTCATTAAGTTGACATGTAGATACAATTAATTATAACTAATTACTCAAAAATACACGAGTCCGTACTTTAATTGTATTTATATAGGCTGTTAATTAATTATACTTAGTAATTAATTAAATTAGTTGCAGCCTTATCCGTATCCCAGAAGGCCCGTGCACAGTTTGGATAATACTCCTTCAATATGCGGGGCCGTCCGGAAGCGTGACCGTCTGCAAGCCGCAATGCTACGCGCGGCGCACTGCACTGGTACTGTACTCGAAGGCTTTGCGGCTAGTCGGAAAATCGGAGCCTGAAACCTGTTGTTCCGATGTCCAGCGCTGAAGTAAATGTTCAATTGGAAAGAAAATGCTTGAGCTGTTGATTTACTCATACAAGGATATCTAATTTTTGTGAAGAAAATTTGTTTTATTCCCGTGCTATTTACAGTACTACTCGTGCCATATATATCTCACAAGTGCAAACCGTGACGCGGCTCGGACAGCATGTACCTACGAGGCTACGATGACGACCGGGACGGTACGGAAGAGGACGAAATGGGTTTTCCTTTCTCCACAGAAATTTCCCATGCCAATTCTGCAATACGCAACATTGTGGCTTTCGTACTTCGCACCTCAATCGCATCAAGAGCAGGGGAAATCATTGGCACAGTGCCACGCAAATTGCTGGAATATATGTACATATGGATCTAATTCAAGCCCTTGTGAATGATCCAACGCGCAAAGGCACGGCTACTCGCATTCATCGCGGGCGTACCACCACTTCCTCTCATCCCCAGATTCCATGCCAACGCCAAGGAGTAGGCCGACCTCACCGACATCCGTGTGTGGGTCCATCGCGGCCCTTATTCCAGAAGACTGTGTTGCGAACGCGAAATCGAGGAACACCGGTCGGTGGTGTATGGCCTCCGCCGCCGGGCTGGTGTACGGCTCGCATATAATGTGATCTAAGCTCCAATCTGTCTGTGTGATGTCGCTGTGATTAAGAACGCGGATGAAGCCTCGTATGCATGTGAGCTGCGTGTGCGTAAGCGCGGCCGAGCGAGGTGTCGCAAAGGAAATGCTGAGAACGTACCAGCATCTTGTGCTCCTCTGGCGGCATCTTCTCCGTGATTATGTCGTCCGGGGTCTTCCCGCTGATTTCTTCCATTAAGATACCCAGAACCTTACAACCGTCGGGAAGTTCGAACTGAGAGGAGACAATCAGCCGCTTCATATCGCCTCGACAGACGGGCAACTTTATCGCCGCACCTCGTGGCAGCCATAGTACCATGGTATCAAGGAGCCCTGGAGCTTGCTCAGGCGCTTGTAGACACTGGCTTCGCGTCGCACAAGCTGGTCGGCGAAGTTGACCCAAAACGAGGCTTCGCCGGCCAGATAGTCATAGAGCAGATCCACCGGGAAGAATCGCTCGTCGAAGAGCTTCAAGATGAGCCGTTGGGACGACACTTGGGAGTCATCGGGCACTTGCAGATGCCCACGTACGACGCGGGAGTAGTGATCATTGCCATCCTGGATATTGTCGGTAACGCGAAACTCCAATGCATGGGCGTCACGGAGCAATAGATCTGTCGTGGCATCGCGAGGCCGGCGTCGTTTAGTCCAAGCATTCAAGCGCGTGCGTTCCTGCTTGTCCAGTGGATAGCGAGGAAATTGACTGCGCCAGCGGGCTATTTGACGCGGGAGAGCATAGCGACCCGTAACAGAGATCAGGTCACCGATGCGGATGGCCGGAACAATTTGAGGTTGACGGGCCCTCCACGCGAGAAACTCTTTCAAGTATAGGCGATTCTGAGAAAGGTCGTAGTAGTCGAAGTCGCGAAATCGAGTCGGGTTATCAATCGGCCAAGCCAGCTCGCAGTTCGCAGCCCCACGCCCGAGAAGCTGGCCACGGTAATATAGACTACGAGAGTATTTGAAGATGATCATCGCGATGCAAAATGTTGCAGAGTGCTCTTGAGCGGGCAACAATTGACATGTCGCTGACCGCGGCTGGCTTGAGGACAGGGGCTCCGAGAGTTGAATGACAAGGGTGTTTTTGTTGTCCATGACCACGGCGTACGCGCATTTCACCTTGTCGCATTCCGCAACCAGAGATTGAATAAGACGTTGAGTCTGCGTCGCATTGGAAACTACAGACGCCCCAAAACGCGAAAGCCGTTTTAGTTCCTCCCAATCTACGGATTGTTCTGGCTAATAGACCGTGAATACGTAGCGCAATGGTAGGGGAGTTTGGGGACATACCACGCGAAGAGCGATGCACATACATAGCTTATGATCCGTCAACTTGAACTGAGCATTGGGCCGACTTGGATCGTAATCGCCGAACCACGGCCGCTTATCAAGTATAGTCACGTCGCTCGAGTTGCTCAAGGTAAATTGCAGCATGATGCCCACTTGCAGGGAGAACGTCAGCCCGAAAGACAGAGTTGACAGAACGACGAACCATTTTCCCAGTGTTTGATACTTGTAGACATAACTGCATCCCAAGCATCGTAGTCACCGGGTAAAAAGCAAAAACGACGAGCCCACGAGTGCAGTACGGAGAGCCAGAGGGTCCAGGCTTGTGCATTCTGAAGGCATTCGCGTTGTCCAGCAAGGACAACATCGTGTTCATGCGGCACCAGCTTCAAGGATCGGTAGACCTTGCCAAGCGTGGTAATAAACTTGTTTGTGAGTTCAAGCTCTGTCATAGCGAGCATGACTTGAGGCTTGAGCTCTGGCTGCGGCACGTCGAAGGAGATTACTACGGCGGGAGGCAGTCGGGACCACGGGTGCTCGTCAAGGACCGCAACAAGAGGAATAGTCATAGCTGAGGCTACTCTTAGACTCCAAGCACTACGGAAGAGAGCGGATGTTGATTCGAGTGACTTCTACTGGCCCGAGGCCAAGGTCGGAAGATCGGAGCTCAAAACTAGTTGTTCCGCTTGAACGTCAAGCGCGTCAAGTTCCAACGCTGAAGTAAGAGTACAATTGGAAAGGAACTGCTCGAGCTGCTGATTTACTCAAAAGAAGATGGCTAATTTCGGTGAAGAAAACTTTGCTTTATTGCCATATTATCACAGTATCTACTTGCGCCATGCATCTCACAAGCGAGGCTCGGACAGTACTTGCCTGCGATGGTACGGGAAGGAGAAAAAATTGGATTTTCTCTTCACCAAAGAAAAGCTCCATACCAATCGCCATGTGCCGACGCCTGCAGAACTCGGTGACGACCTACGATGGACAAGCCGCGGAATCGCGCACCGTTACCAGAGTTCCCCTCGCTCCCGAGCGCTGGACGCCGTTAAAGTGTGTCTGACGTGTAAAAGAGTCAATTTCCTTGCAATAGCGTGTAGGAAATGTACTCACGGGGGGAGCTGGTGGTTTTTCTGAAAGGGCAAACGATTCAGCGGGAAGTTGGGCACCATGAGCACATGAACTCACGGAGGTTGGGCATCTGAAGCGACTCGTCGATGCGAAGACGAAATGCTGAGTAGCGGGATCTAGGGGCGAAGTAGCGAGCGGAAGAACCAGAGCAGCTGCCAAAGGCGAAGGGCGAAGCTGAAGTCTGGAGGTGTGCGATGTCAGCCGATCAAATTTCCAAACAACGTACTGCAGCGGATCGATTGTTGATAGCGTTGAGGCTTGAGGTAATGCGGTGAATTTAAACTGTGGCCTGCTTGTTCACTGTGTCTAAAAGAGCTACGTTCGTACACCGCACCTGTTCACAGACGGCCTTGACGAGCAACTGCGCTGGTGGGTGAGAAGGTTGATGTCAGAGTCTGTGGTGCAAAGTGCATTGAGGAGTAAAGGATTCTTCGGAGGTAGCAGTTTAGATCAGGTTGCAGAACGTCTGCCAGAGCGTCGAAGTCAAATGTAAAGCAGGGCAAAAAACCGCCACGAAAGCTTGAGGCAGCAGGGCGACGTCCGCACACAGAGCAAAGCCAGGGAACATCCGCAAAACGCGTCGAGGCGAGCTCATCGGAACGATGAGCCCGCCTCGACACCGAACCTGAGAAAAGAAGCCGCGAGCCCGTGGAGCCGTAACGGAAAGACCGGGGCAGCGTGCGGAGAGAGAAAGTCCCGCACCAATAAACCAAATTGCACAAGCATCAGAGTCGAGGGACAGCGCAGCAACGAGGTGTCAGGTCGCCAGAGTTGCAGAGCAGCACGCGCCTCGAAGAAGTCCGCACCGGCGCCAGCTACGCCCGTGCGAACCTCTCCGAGGCTTCGGGCCCGAGAAGCAGCAGTCTGCTCCAAGAGTCAGCCTGGGTGTAAAGTCTAGGGCGCACCATTCGCAAGCAGGGAGCAAAAGCGTCTCGAGGACGTCCGCATCGCTAAAACGACGCGGGCGCCCTCGAGCCATGATCCTAACGGGGGCGAGCGATGCGTCATGGCGGGTTGAGCAGGTGCTGCAGCAAAGCCGAATGTGAGCTAATGTAAGCGCTGCAGATATAGTGCACGCGAGACGCACCGAAAAAGATGTTCAAGCTCGCAGAGAGCACCTCGGGAATGCGTGAGTTGTAGAAAGATTTTTGGTTTCGGTTATTCTTTTCCGCGAAAGAACTGCGTGTGCCCGGAGTGAGTGTAAACGACCAAGGCGCACCAGTGGGCTCAACGCGTCCAGGCGAAGTCCAATGCCGGCACCGGTGCCATAAAAAAGTTCCGACTACGAGCGCGCCGTCAGCTTCAATGAACAGCGCGGGTTCATGAACAGACACGCACTAAAATGACGATCAAGCTCGCGTTACGCATCTTGAGGGTGAGGGATGGCCGAGTATAGAAGTTGAATGTTGCAGTCTTCGAAGGACCGTGGCAAATTCGCCGATCAAGTCTGAAATGCAAAGGAAAAAGATGATCAAGTCGTCGTGCTGTTGCTGAGATCCGGAGTGGGTTGTAGCCAGCTGGACGATCGCGCCCAGCCTGCGCTCGAGAGCGCCTGCGTCGCTTTGTCGACGCCTGTGCCCTCGAGCGCCGGGCCGGTGTCGCGTGCCCAGGGAAATATGATCAAGTCGCACTGAAGGAAAGCAGTTAGTTAGTAAGGTCTGGACGCGGAGGCAGGGCGAGCAGAGGCGTACCGAGCAGGAGAGTAATCCGGGCGCGGATGAACGTTGAAGATGGAGTTTTTGAATGTGCGAATCTCGGTCGAAAAGCCTGTGTCCCTGTCTTCGGACGATGAGAGTTGGCTGCGAGGAACGATCAATGCAGCCAGTGACTGATACTGTAATGCCGCTGTTCAACTTGCACTTGCGTCTTCAGCCTGTCGCGCGCAGGAATTCTTGCCTCTTCCAACTCGCGATCTCGGGCCCAGTCTTAAACTCTACAAACATGCGTCAGCCAGAGCCAAAGAAGCAGAGCGTGTGCGACGTACCATGCAGCAAATCCTGTCCAGCGCGATTCGGACGCAGCAGCGGCAGAGGGAATCAAGCGCATGAGGGAGGGAAGCAAAGACGACACCTTCAAGTATGAATCTTGAGTCTTGAGGCCGTCTTAATCTTGCAGACGGAGGAGCGGAGTATTTCGCCCGCCAAACTCTGGGCGGGGCCGGAAGCCAGCCGGCTACCTGCGACGCGCCCCGTGGCACGTCGGATCCGCAGCGGGGAGTCTCCTTACCTGCGTGCAGGGCGAGAAGCGGAAGGAGACGCGGAGCCAGCCAGAGAAAGGAAGAGCAGAGAGCGCGAGAGCGGGACGGGGACTCAGCTAGAGCGCGGCGTCTTGAAGTTGAACTTGAGAGCAACCTAATCTTGACGTTACGGCTCAACTTGCGAGCGGAGATCGGCGATGGGGATGGGGAGGGAGTAGCGCGCAGAACGAACCGGAAGCAGAGGAAGCACTCAGCTCGGGCGTGAAAGTCATGAAGGTCGAAAAGGTCGTAAAGGTCATGAAAGTCATGAGAGTGGGCGCTAGGCCTCTTCATCAACGTGCGGTTGTGGGCGCGAGGGCCTCTTCATGCGTGGGCACTGGGCGTCTTGACCGTAGTGGGCATATGCCTCTTCAACCAATATAATGTCAGCGACGAGCGCGACGACGAGAGCACACCTCGTGCGATGGGCACAGAGCCTCTTGACCATATGGGCATATCGCCCGTTACCAATATGGGCATCGAGCCTCTTCATGCGTGGACATGTCGCCCGTTAACCAACATGGGCATCGAGCCTCTTGACCAGCGTGGGCATACGCCTCTTCAACCAATGTAATGTCAGCGACGGGCGCGGTGACGAGAGCACACCTCGTGCCATGGGCATAGAGCCTCTTGACCAGCATGGGCACGAAGCCCGGTAACCAGCGTGGGCATATTGCCCGTGAACCAGCGTGGGCATATATGCCTCTTGACCAACATGGGCATACGCCTCTTCGACCAACATGGCCATCGAGCCTCTTGACCGTGTGGGCATACGCCTCTTCGACCATCGTCAGCGACGCGCGCGGCAACGAGGTCACACCTTTTCCACGAGCGTAAGCGAGAGCATGAGGGAGGGGAGCGGAAGGGGATGAGGGAGCTTGAGGACGCCGACGACGAGCTTGAGGACGCCAGCAATGAGCTTGAGGACGCCGACGCCAGCCGTGGAGGGCGCCGACGCCAGCCTTGGAACGCAGGGTGTGGAAGGGAGGAGGAGATGAGGGAACTCCATGGACGCAGCCGCGCCTTATATAAAGGCCCAAGCTATACCACGCACCACGCACCACGCTCGGGGGTGGCACCGGCCCACGCCGAGCGTGGTGGTCGCCGCCGTGACCCTGCGCCATGGCAACCATTGTCGATGGCGGTGCTCTGGAGGGGAGGGGATGCGGGGTGGATGGGGATGCACCGGAGGACGCCGAGATGGGGTCGTGCGGGAGCAATAGATCCCGCGATGCAGACAGAGATAACGATCGATGTGGATGGACAGGGCCGATGATCAGCAAGGCACGGGGGCGCGGACGCGGGCGAACCTGGGTGGATTGCAGCCTGAGCTGCCGTCGTCGTCGTCGTCGGGCGCGGGGAGGGCGAGGGGGAGAGAGAGGTCGACGACGACGACGACGACCAAGAGAGTAAAACGACGACGACGACCAAGAGAGTAAGGTGGACTTCGACGAGAGGAGGGGGTAGTGGACGATGGAGGAGAGGGAGGGATGGAGGTGAGCACCGGCCATGGCGAGGACGGGAGGGAGGTGGGGAAACTGAGCCCCGCCCCGCCCGCCCTTTTATAATCCCCCAATCCAACCGCGCACCACGCTCGCACAAAAGCACAACAGGAAGGAACCCAGGGAGGCGTGGTGGGCCGTCGGAAGCAACGAAGCAAAATGCGGCACAGCCCCCGCGCGCAAGCGTGGTTCAACTTCCAGCTGGGTCCCCGCCGCGCCCTGGGTTCACAGTGCACTCTTGTCCCGCACTTCCGCGGGGCGCCTTGACATGCCCTGTGCTCTCCAGGACTGTACAAGCGGGCAAGAGGGATTCACAGGCGGAATGGATGGATGGGCGGATGAGCATTGAGTGAAGCGTGGTCCACTGGTTCCCGGGTCCTGACGCGAAGCGAGCTTCATGATCAAGTTGACAGGTTGGATTCCGAAAACGTGACTGCAGCATGCCCTGCCGCCCGTGGTGGAAGTCAATGACAATGGGCGCCGCTTCTCCCGGAAGGCGGGCCTCGTGGACTGCACGCGCGCGGGGGAGGACGAAATTTTTCAGAAGTTCACACGAACATGGGTGACGACGACGGCAACACAAAAGGGGAAGATAAGGCCTAGGGCGGTCGGGTGCAGCGCAAGTCCTGTCAGTGTTGGGGATTTGAGCCGGTCCGGGTCATGATCACGGCGATCGGTGCGGGGGCTGTCGCTTGTCAGGGGCCGACGGCGAGCAAGAGTCGAAACCATCTGTATCCCGAGCCAGCCGTCCATCTACGCTATTGTACAGTACAACAACCTATGCAGCACCCATGAACCTCCTAAATCGCGAACGGATATCAATCCCACTGCAAATGCACAATAGCGAAGCCTCGTCAGCAACAACGTCGGACACAACGAACGAAAGGAAGGGGAAGGACGTACGACCATCCGCTCCTCCTCGCGCCCCGGCGTGCTCGTCGTAGCAGCAGCGGGCTTGAGCTTGCCGGTGCCCTTGCTCTGCGCGGCTGTCGCCTACCAGTACAACCGCGTTGATCATGAGCCACATTCCCAGTCCAACTGAAGACGGGACACCCGTACCTGCGCACGCGCATCAGCAGCACGCGCCGCAGCCGTCCGCGCCTCGTCATTATTCGCCGGGCGCGCCGGTGTCGGCGCGGGGGTCGGTGCTGGGGCTGGCGCGGACGCCGATTTGGCTTGCGCACTGGTCTGGGTCGGCGCGGGCGGCCTGGACGCCGGACTTGGCACAGGGGGCGAGCCGCCGCCCAGCGTGCGGCCGGGCGTGGAGAAGGGCTTCGTCTGGCTTTGCTGGTTGCCCATGGTGGAAGGGAGGGAGTGAGGGGTGTTCAGCGGCGATCAAGCTGGGCGCAACATTGTCACATCAGCGCTTGCGCTCGGCGGGTCCGCGCGGGATGAGTACGACTGCTGTGTGGCCGCAGCAAGCGTCTAGAGTATTCTATGCAGACTTTCTTTGGGCGATGGTAAGGGTGAGGGTACAATTACACGAGAAGAGATTGCATGCAAGCAGGGGGCCGAGCTCAAAGGGTGCGCGGCGTGTCTGGGTCCTCCAGACGCTGGTAGCCGCTGCTGTTCGGACTGCGGCCCTGCTGCTCGCGCTGGCGTCTGCGGGCGGTGAGGTCCGCCATGCCGAGCTCGTCGCGGCCGCGCAGGCGGGGCACAACACTCTTCAAAACGCAATCAGCATCGCAGGACAACCGGGCGGATAGCACGCACCCTCCACCACGCACGGCGGGCCTCTGCATCGATGCCATGGCGCTCCATCTGGCCCTTGACGGCGGCGCCGACGAGCAGGCCGAAGACGACGAGCAGGAAGAGCGTGACGACCATCTGGTCGAGCGGGCGGTCGCGCTGGAAGCACAGCGCCTGCACGTCGCCCTCCCTGCCCGTCGCCGTGTCCGGGTCGCTCTCGCCCAGCGTCGCGTTCGTGCAGATCGTCAGCTTCGCACCGAGGCACCACTGCTTCGTGCACGTCAGACACGGCTTGCTGGGCCGCTCGGGCCGCAGGATGGGCAGGATCGTGTACTCGTTGAAGCAGGTGCCTGCAGGCCGGGTTCAGCTTGAGCTGGATGCATACTGGGCGCTGGACAACGCACATTTGCACCACCATTCGGGGTCCCAGCGCCCGTTGGCCGAGACGCGCTGCTGCCGCGGGTCTTAGCGTGCTGCACGCGCGGGGAGGAGGTCGAAGCCGCGTACTGGGCTCAAGAGCAGGGCGAAGAGGAGTAACAGCAACGAGCGAGCATGGCGTCGTAATCTAAGCATGGTCGTCGAGCGCGAGGAGCGTCACTCGGCTGCAGCCGGCGCCTCAGATGGCGTCTCAACGCCAGGAAATAAATTGATTCTTCGCCCCAGGTACAGCCCAATAATGCAGCCCACTCGAAGTAACCAGCAAGGAAGGAAATCGAGCTCGCAAGGACACTAGAGGGAGTGCGCCGGGCGCGCTGATGGAGGCAACCGGGACGAGCCGACGAAACCTTAATCTCGCCGCTGCTCCCGCTCCCGTCCACAAAACAAAGACTCGCCCTCCGAGTCGCTCTTCCCGCCCCCTCCTCAAGACACTAAAATCATGGTCAGTCCCAGTTGCCCGTCGATCCCGTCCTGCTGCCCGTCTGCGCCAATTCCGCGCTTTTCTGCGCCCATATCAGTATTGTTGCGTAGTAGCACTGCTGGGCAAGCCACACTGCTGGCTCGCTTGCTGGCGCTCCCCTTGGCCGGCCTCGCAGACCTGAACCGCCCGCTGACGCCCGCCCATTCCAGGATCCCTCCGGCGCAGTGACCATCCGGACGCGCAAGTTCCTGACGAACCGGCTGCTGCAGCGGCGCCAGATGGTGGTGGACGTGCTGCACCCGACGCGGCCGAACGTGTCCAAGGACGAGCTGGCCGAGAAGCTCGCCGCGACGTACAAGACGGACAAGAAGCTCGTCGTCCCCTTCGGCTTCCGCACCCAGTTCGGCGGCGGCAAGTCCACCGGCTTCGTCCTCATCTACGACTCGGACGCCGCCCAGCTCAAGTTCGAGCCCAAGCACCGGCTGATACGCGTTCGTCGCCCGCCCGCCTCTTCCGAATATACGCTGACGCCCACGAGCAGAAGGGATTGGCGACCAAGGTCGACAAGCTCTCGCGCCAGATGCGCAAGCAGCGCAAGAACCGCTCAAAGAAGGTCCGTCCCTCCCATCCATTTATTCCCCACGCCATCCTAACCCGCTACTGTAGTTCCGGGGCACGAAGAAGGTCAAGGCGTCCGAGCCGGCAAAGAAGAAATAAGCGTCTTATTTTGCTTGGGCTGGTCGCGCTGCGCTTGTATGGAACGTCTCCCCGCCATGCTACATTCTTCCCCCTCATGCAAAATTACTTCTTTCCATGCGCATATGCTACGCTCTCCATCTTGCTCTTCATTCTCAGGCTGGTGTTTGCGTTGGATCTGAGTCAGCATGCCGCGTCGGGCACGGTTCGCAGTCTGACGGCCCCGGGAAGACGAATCGTTGGCGCTATTGACGACTGCTTACGTTACCATCCTAAGAGCTGTCTGGCTGCTGCGATCTGTGTGCGTTGTCCGACCAAGCATTTGCAGCGGACTTCGAGAGCTTGAGGCGACGCGTTCCACCGACATATGTTCACGCTTGTCGCCGTGGCAGACTTTCGTTCAACTTCCATCCGAGCCTCATGCCTTGGCTTTGTTCCCTGGGCATGGAAATCGAGACGCTTGGTCGGAGTTACGAAAGAGTGAAAGCGCAGCCGCTTCATCGTTCCGTTCATGCCTGTCCACTGCCTTGGGTCCTCATGCGTGCAATACGTCCAACGCCGTCCTATTCAACACGACACTGCGGGAGACAAACCAACTTGAACAAACACAGATACATACACCACACAACTACTGCATTACAGCCCGCCTTGCTCAAGCGTCGCCGCGAGCGCAGGCCGCATTGTCCGAGTCCATGTCAAAACTCATTACCGGCCTCCCGAACTCGAGCCGCCTCCGCGGCTGGAACTGCCGCCTCTGCCTCCCCTGTTGGAACCGCCGCCTCGGTTGGAACTGCCTCCGCGGTTGGAGCTGCTGCCGCCTCCGGCATGTTCGTCCTGGTTGCCAGCGGAGCCGCTCTCGCCTTGAGCATCGCGCGCTCGGCTGCGCGTCGATCGGCGCAGGGGAGGCGCTGCTCCTGCATCTTGCTGCCTTCCGCGTGGAGGAGGAGGAGGAGCTGCAGCAGCAGGGGGCGTTGTTCCCGCGTCTTGCTGTCTTCCGCCTGCGGGAGGAGGAGCAGCTGCAGGGGGCGTTGCTCCCTTCGCATCTTTCGACCGTCCGCGTCTGACAGTTGGCGCGGGCTGGAGAACAGGGGGTGCTGCTTGAGGCTGCACGGCGGGGTGAGAGGCATCTGACGCCGATGGGATGTTGCTGGCCGCTTGCTGGCCTCCTTGCGGCCCACGGGGCTGCCGGGCAGAGTCGTTGCCATCTGTCCCCGAGTCCATCTCCAGTGACGTTCGCGCCTCGGAAATCGGAGAAAGAGGATTATCCTCCTTCGCGGGGGGCTGTGCCAGTGGCTTCCCCCGCTCAGTGCGCCTTGGCTCTATAACCGCTGGAGGCTGGAAACCTGCGGACTTGAGGGCGTCAAAGGCTGTGTACATGTTGCGGAACAGAAGCGCGGCCACGAGCTTCCGTGTGCTGCACCTGAGTTCCCGGAAGAGCGCGTCAAGAGTGAGCACCCGCTTTGATGAAGAGTACACGGGAAACTCACGCGCTGTTGCCTTCCTCTGGAATATGCAGCCACTTGACATCCAAGCGCGTGTCAGTCACACCTTTGCGCGGGCACAGTGTCCTGTCAATATCGAAGGTCCACTTGTCTTGGGGGATAATGAGTAAGACGATCTGTTTGTAGTCGCACAGCAGGATGTTGAATATGCCGAAGGCGGCGCAATAGTGAAGGGCCTGTCGAATAACGTGTCGCAGATTTTCATCTTCCGGAGTGATATAGGTGCCAGTATTGCTAATCCCGCGTCCGACGATTGGATTCTTAATTGAGGCCGCACTGAGTAGGTTGTCGAGGTCGAAAATTCCATATTGCTACTTTCGGTAAGCCCAGTTTCTATCATATACAGGGACAAAAACACGCATACGGACCTTGAACTCCACGAGAAGAACCGATTTCAAGTGAGTGTAGAACGTCGCCTCATTCCATGTGGCCTCTGCGTGAAGCATATGGTTAGGTGACCCTAGATTAGTTTTCTTTGGGTTAATGCCAGGGTCTGGCTTGTACCCGGACATGAAAAACCCTAGGTCACAGAAGACAGCAGGTATTGCTTCCATGAGGTGTCTTCAATCAGCAAGGAAACTACGAAAAGGTGTATGATTCACGTACGCGGAGTCGACTTCCCAGGCGTTCCCTGCGGTCGAAGATTCTCGACCGTCCCCGCGGTCGACCTCTCCCGCACCAGTTCCAATTGTATGTGCGGGAGAGTCGATATGCTGCTGTCTAGCCCGTTGATTTGACAGAAATGATCTATCCACTTTGCCCAGTAGTTCGCAAAGTCCCACAGGGGCTTGGCGCAGTGATCCCTCATTGCGTCACTAGTTAGCAGTTAGGTCAGTCTTCCAAAAACATGGCAAGGTCAACGAAATGCTATAGCGTACAGGTTGTCCCCCTCGACACGAGGCAATATGCATGTCGGTCCGAAGTCGTAATGCAGAA
Source organism: Auricularia sp. M12 (assembly GCA_037042885.1). Taxonomy (NCBI): domain Eukaryota; kingdom Fungi; phylum Basidiomycota; class Agaricomycetes; order Auriculariales; family Auriculariaceae; genus Auricularia; species Auricularia sp. M12. The sequence goes on from CM073211.1 coordinate 3,058,755, forward strand.
ATCTGTAGGTGGACCCCTTCTCTTCGAGCCACAGGTCGAAGTCGTCCAGGATCTTGTGGACTTCGCGATCCGTGAGATCCACTGGGTTCTTCGCCAACCTAACTTCATGTCTTGACGCATTAGACCATGTCTCCGTAACGCCACTTTGCTTCCTCGAGTGGGATAGAGATGATTTCCTGTCCCCATGTAGAAACTTGGGCATGGGAGACGTGATGAAGGTCTTGAAGTCGGTGTAGACGGACTCCATGAGTGGGAATGGATTTCAAGTGATTCAAATGGAAGGTCGTAGCTCGTATTTATACATTTACGGTTCCAATCAGCTCAGCTGTGCATGTTGCACCGAGCACTAGACAAGAACCAAGTGCCGGACTATGTGACTTGTGAGTCTTGTACCGGACGATCGTCGAAAGCCATTACCCAGTAGGCAATGATACCGGATGAATACAATGGCAGTGAAAGCGCGTTGTGCATGGGCATAAGGACTGTAACAGGGCATAGCATGATCTTCCGACTTCCGAGTCAATGGCTAAAAACGATCGGTTGTGCATTCCGCCCAGTTCGTTCATTGTGCATGGAGAATCGGTGCTTTGACAGGGCTAGCCCTTGTCCAGCAAGGCCACCTGTGTCTTTTGCGTCTTGTAACCCAGTTGCGCTAGACGCACACCGCTTGAAGCCTTTGTTTACCTTTGTTGTCCCGTCGCCGAACTTCGTTTTATAAGAAGCTGCTAGCTATCTCTCCGTCCCTCTCGTCAACTAATCCGCGGATTCGATGCAGGTCAGCATGGAGGACTTCCAGAGCCTGCTCCAGGGCTCGCGGTTACCTCAGCCCGGACGCGCGGCCATCGACCTCAAAGCACTGGACCTCCACGTCATGGAGAACTTGAAGGAGCATTACCCCCGGCGCGCAACTACCTTTAACGACATGCGCGACTCACTCCAAGGAGTGATGCATCAACTTCGATTCAATAAGATCACACTTCCCAGGTTCGTGTCCATCTGCACTTCAGGGACTGGGGATCTGACCTCGTCACCTCAGTGACAGTGCCAACGACGCGGCTAGCTGGCGAACTCTACTGAATGCCTTGGCAAGCCAATGCTGCTTCCTTGATGGCGATTATCCAGACTGCAATGTCCGCATGTCATTCGAGGAACAAGGATTGGCCAAAGGTGCGCGCCGGCCTGCATTCTGTGTTTGACCGCTGACACTGTGATATCTACCAGTTGGGACGGTCCTGCGCTGCATTTTACATCCACGATCCGACGCACTGGATACCTGCGAGTGGATAACGTTAAAAGCGTACTTCGAGAATCAAATCGAACCTCAACAGAAACTTTGCATGTGCACCGTCATTCAAGTGGTAAGAAAGAAAAATTCTCTCGGCATTTATTCACGCCCACTCGTAGCCGGACGGCTGCATACCTTGGGCGCAGTTTGATATGCTGGCGAGGGACAAAATTGTGCTTGCCTCCTCATTGCCACCGGGTTCTCCTGTGAGGGCACTCATTTCGACACTGCTGGCCGAGTGCGAAGTCGCGCATTGTGATTACGGACTAATCGCAGATTCGACTCATGCAGTGTTCGCGCAGTGGACACCACGCGCGGCTTTCGATCCCTTCCACATTCTGGTTTATTATCAAGTCATTCCCGCGGCAACTCATTCGACAGTGTACTGCATTGCCGCGGCCATGATACACTGTTCTTTCAGCGTCAGCTATCAATCGCGGGCGCGGCGGATTGCAGGCGCCGCAAATCAATCCCAAAACGGGCGCAGAGTATTCGCCGTAAATGCGCACCCCCAGTATTTCCGCGACTTTGGGCTCTACGAGATGGAACATGACCGTAAGCAGTACAAGAACTTTTTGCATTGGAAGGCCAAGATGTCTGCCCTGGCGCTCGAATCGCCTCTCTTGCCCGGCGCGGAGCTCTCTCTTCAGCGCGACGTGATACCCAGGAAGCTCGAGCCGTGGCGCTGTCCATTTCCGTGGGTGCCTGTACCAGATGACTGTGTCACCTCCATATTCGATCGTCGGCCACGGTGCTATCAGGTTGAACATCTGTTACGCTCTGACAGCCCTCTTGTGTTCCGCGTCACCAAGCTTGTCCGCACCAATATTCAGGCGTTCTCGCAGGTCGTCGCGGGAAAGCTAGGTCGTGCTTCCGATGGCAAATTTGCGGAAACGCAGCTGTGCTTGAAGCTATTTGACGAGCGACTGTTCAACGTTCCGAGCCTCCGGGAATACGACGCACTAAAGCTCTACCATGCTCGCCTTTCCAGCCTTAACTTTGCTGACGAGATGCTCCGTCGGGAGGAGGCCGTCTACACAGCTTTCTCTGCCGGGGAACCTGAGAGGGGACCCTATCTTCAGGGACTGTCGGTTCCTCACTGCTATGGTTTCCACGAGGTTCGTCCGATAGCTTGCTCATCGCAGCGCGTGACTTATCCCATCACAGTTCACCGTCCAGGATGGAGCGGGAAGCCGTACCATGTTGGGATTACTCATGGAGTATATAGACGGCATTCCTTTCCAGGACTTGCTTGACGAGATGTTCGCTGAGGACTCAAGATGGGAGAAGGACGAGAAGGTTGTGGTGGTGCGCACCCGTTGCATCTCGAGCTCAGGCAATTCACACTGACATACTACCGCCAGCTGAAGCGTCTTCGAAACATGATCAGGATCCTCAATCATGCCCATATTACTCAGGGCGACTGGCGTAGTGAACAAATTCTGTGCGTCAGACGCGAGACTAGCGACAAACGACGCGATCGCAACGTCGACCTCGTGTTTTTCGACTTTGCATTTGCGACGCAGCTCAACAATAGACGCCTTTTAGTCCCCCCGATCAATGACGTGGGTGCAGCGTGGGGTATGCTGGATGACTGCGGTGTCCCTCACGATGTTATTGAGGCGACTGGCTGGGCGACTCGTGACGAGTGCGAAGACTGAATGAATGGACACCCAGGAGCCTTGTTCTACGCATTAGTTGTGATGTATGTAGCGTAGCACTCAAGTCGAATCGTTCCGGAGAAACCATGCGTCGAAGTTCGTCTGCAATTGCTCGAAAGCCTCGCCAAGCTTCGGATAATCAATTCTCGCCTTCTTTTGGGGTTGTAGGGCAAAGTTCGCAACACGACCAGTGTCTCTAGAACTTGCATTACACGGCATTACGGGCGAAACCATGCCACATGCGGCACAACACGCATCGTCTCACCCAACGAGCCCTCCGCATCTCTCCGCATCCTCTGCGTTCGGGTCGGACAAGACGACGTGGACGAGTTGAACGCATGTGACGTCGCGAGCGGTTTCAACTGCCTGCGCTATAGAGATTCTGTTCACGCTGACGTAGTGGCGGCGAGACAAACAGCTATGCACCATTGGAATAGATAACGGTGGTGTACCCAGCGTCAACGTCAGGCCCACGGTGTGCAGGCTCGGTGCTGCGGGTGTGTCAGCGACGGCAGCAGGTCGAGCGCGCCGGCGCGCGCGGTCGCGGGTCATGTCGAGCTGAGTCTCCAATGAGTCTCGAGGCCAAGGTGAAGAATCAGGTGAGTGGCCAGAGGGATTGTGCAGAGCATTGCGAACCCGTCAATGTCGAAGGTGTCGCGCTTTATAGCACGGGTGGCGGAAGCAGTACACGTCCTCCGAGTCGCAGACGCTGCTGACGAAGGTCAGTTGTATTATATACATACGTGGCTATAAGCCCCGGCATACATAAGTACATGATATGTAGACTGGGAGCCAGGTGTGTCGCTTCTGTTTGCTTCTGTTGTCGCGCCGCGGTTGTCAGCTCTTTGCTTCCTTTCTTTCCCATGCAAACCGATGCTTTTCGCAGATCGTCCTTACCAACCTCGAGCCTCTCGTTCCATGCAAGTCGTCGTGAAGGAGTTTGAGAACTTGCTGAAGGCCTCGGCACCCCTGCCTCCCCCCCAGAGCGTATCGGCCATCGATTTTCTTGCGTTGGACAACAGTGTAAAGAACGACGCCCGCATCGAGGACTATTGTCCCCACCATATACGAGCCTTCTGGGACACGCACGTGTATTATGAAGAACTACTGAAGCATCTGCGATTTCTGAAGCTTCAACTTCCTATGTTCGTGTCGCATTCATGACATCTATCGAGGTCTGACGCAGCGACAGAGATTCTTCGGTCCTCGGCTGGCATGCCCTTCTTGAAGTTTGGGCCAGCCAATGTTGCTTTCTTGAATGTGACTATCCAAACTGGAATGTCCGCATGTCGCTACCGGCTGAACACCTGGATAACGGTGCGCCTGTCGCCGGACTGCGCCAAATATCTTCTTATTCATTTTTCTCAATAGTTGGACTGGTCACCCGCTGCATTCTGGCTCGACGAGACCTCGACAAAAAATCTGAATGGATACCACCGGAAGCGTACTGGAAAATGGAGACCATCACCAAGGAGGAGAAATTCTGCTTGTGCACCATCATTCGCGTAGTAAGTCTGCATCCCCATAGTCAATGTCCATCCACTAACGCGCCCAGCCCGACGGCTGTGTTCCTTGGGAGCTGTCCAATATGCGTATAGGACTCCTGTCAACACCCGCCTCCACGATGCCTGAAGGGTCCCCCATCAGAGCGCTCATCTCGACCATGCTCTCCACGTGTGCAGATACGCATTGCAGATACGGGTTCATTGCGGACGCAGCGTACACAATGTTCGTGACATGGGAACCACGCAAGCCCCAGGACCACAGCCCTACAAAGATCTGGTACGAGCTGATTCCCAGAGCTACTCATTCAACCGTATTCTGCATCGCGGCCGTCATGCTCCGGTATTCTTTCAGCGTCAATACACATGTGTATTCGCGGCAGGTTGCAGGCGCCGCGAATCAATCCCAAAACGGGCGCAGAGTATTCGCCGTAAATGCGCACCCCCAGCATTTCCGCGACTTTGGGCTCTACGAGATGGAACATGACAGTGAGCTGTACGAGTCCTTCTTGCGCTGGAAAGTCAAGCAGTCCGCCGCGGCACTTGAAGCGCCTCTCTTGCCCGGCGCGGAGCTCTCTCTTCAACGCGACGTGATACCCAGGAAGCTCGAGCCGTGGCGCTGCCCATTTCCGTGGGTACCTGTGCCGGATGACTGTGTCGCCTCTATATTCGATCGTAGGCCACGGTCCTCTCAAGTGGATGGTCTATTGCGCTGTGACAGCCCCCTTGTCTTCCGAATCAACAAGGCCGTCCGCGTCGGCAGCGAGGCGTTCTCCCAGGTCTTTACGGGAACGCTAGGTTGCGCTCCTAATGGCATGGCTTCGGATACGGAGTTGTGCTTGAAACTCTTTGACGAGCGACTATTCCCCGTTCCGAGCATCAATGACTACCATAACGCAGCAACCCCCCGTATTGCCCACCTCGCCGCACTCAATTTCCCCGACGAGATGATGCGCCGAGAGGAAGCCGTGTACACTTATTTCTCTGCCGAGGAGCCTTCGAGGGGGCCCCATCTACAAGGACTCTCGATTCCTCACTGTTATGGCTTTCATGAGGTGCGTTTGAATTAACCACTAGTTGCACCGCGACTCATCAGGTTCCAGTTTACGGTAGAAGATGGGGCAGAGAGGCGCACCATGCTGGGATTTCTGATGGAATATGTAAAGGGTGTTCCTTTCGAGGAGGTCCTTGAGGAGATGTTCATGGAAGACTCGAAATGGAAGTACGAAGAGAAGTTCGCGTTGGTGCGTACTTACTACTGGCATGTTATGCGCAGGCGCTTTCAGTAACATCCCGCGACTAGTTAAAGCGTTTACGGAATCTCGTCAGAATCCTGAACCACGCTCATTTCACCCACGGCGACTGGCACCCAGCTCAAATTATATGCACGAGAGAACACTCGGACGGCAAGCCGCTAGATCAGCAATACGACTTTGTGCTTCTGGACTTTGCGTTCACACGGCAGTTGGATGACAGGCGCATCACGGTCCCTCGGCTCCGTGACCTTGGCGAAACATGGGACTTTCTCGCGCAGTGGGGCATGTCTGAAGAAATGACTCGGGCGCTTGGATGGATGGAGCGCGACGAGTGCGACGTTTGAATGGCTTTTGAAGTTTTTTTACGCCGTAACTTGTTCAATAATTTCCTACTATCCAACGACGAATATTCATACAAACGGCGATAGTGGATGAGCCTTCCAAACGCATGCCTTCTGGGGGTCGACATTCCACAACATCAGGCCGGGGGCGGAAGCCCGATGTTCACTTCGTAAGTATAGGTGACATCGCTCGCGCCAGACAGAGCCGGAGTAAAGCAGTCGACCGTATAGCCACCCGTCGACGTCTGGCAGTTCTTCCCACTGACGCACTGGCCGTTATTGTAGTAGTCGCTCAGGTTGAACGCGCTGCCGCTGCCGTCGATGCCCTGCGCGCCGATCTGGTTGTCCGGTGCGCGATGCACTGGACCGCAAGACCTGCGACACCCGCCTCCAAGTCAACACTCGTGCGTGATCAGAGGGATGGGAAGACGTACCGGCCTTAGAGTCGTCGCGGTTCATGACGATCCCTTCTCCGAGGCCCTGGTAGACGGTGCTGTCGTTCTGGAAGTTGACGTTGAGGTAGGTGACGACGTCGTTCAGCGTCTTCACGGGGTTGAAGCCCGGCAGTGTGATTTTGCCGCCTACCGCCGTCAGGAATGGCCCCACGCCAGTCGCAACAGGGATAACTCACCTGCAAGTACAAACGCGGCAATGGTCCGGTCCTTCCACGAGCGGTTGGACAAGACAGAGTTGTCCTAGTAAGGCTGTACGGTCGTTCACTGGTGGTTCATATCGAAGTTGTAGATATTGGTGAGGAAGTATTGCTTGAAGATGACGCTGGCAAGCGCGATGCAGCCAAGACCAGGGCGACGCCGAGCACGCCGGCGATGATGAGTCTAGAAGGTATAAATCAGCACCTGTGCAACTGAATGTGAAGCTGAAACACACCCGCCAGTAGAACCTACGCTCGCGGGAAAGAGGCCAGCAGCGCCTTCCACGCCAGCAGCGGCCAGGCCTTCGACCAGCAGGTTGGCTGCAGCGGCGATGCCCATTTCAATGCCGGTCTGGATGACCGGCCTGACAAGGTAGGCGAAGCCGAGCCCGAGGAGGCTTGAAATGATAGTAGTCTGCGAACGAGTCTTAGTGAGCAAGGAATATCAACCTTTGCACAGACCTTGAGCTCACCGGCAAGTTCTATTGTAGAGACTGATACCCAAGAAGTTCGCCGTCGACGAGTACGACCCCATGGAAACGATGACATCCTTAGTCGGCGCGGCGTCCGCCACGAGTGCAGCGGAGGGCTGGGGCTGCGTGTACGCCCAGATGACGCCGTTGGTGGTGTACGAGAGGTAGTACGTCTCGCCGTCGTCGCTCTCGATCTCGACCCACGCGTCGTCGCCTTTATTCTCGATGCTGGCGTAGATCGGGAGCAGGTCCTGCGACGCCTGCACGCGGATCTTCTCGATGGTCGCCATGTCGTTCCGCGCCCACGCGCTCTGCGTCGGCGCGTCGAGCCACTGCGTCGATGGGCAGCCGTTCAGCTGCGGCGGCGGGCCGTCGCTGAACTTCACTGCCAACATGTTCAATACTGTGCGTAACTGTGTATGCGCGAATCGAAGAACGTACCGTTGTTGGCCACGGACTCGAGGCGCCTCTGGTATGACAGTCCGAGGCTGGTGACCTTGGCTCCAGCTATAAAACATCTATCAGCTCGCCGCCGACATGACGGGCGAAACGGAACATGCACTCTCGGTACCATGGAAGGCGACGACCTGGTGGTCCTCGGGCACGTGGAACTCAAACGCGTCGCCGCCTTTGCCATCAACGACAGTGACCTTCCTCTCGTTAGTGTAGATAATAAGGCCGGTAATGTACTGCGTCGCGGTACCTTCGAGATTGTCAGTGTCAGCCAGCAAGTAACAAAACGAGTCGAATAACTGCAACTGACCGCTGATACCAGTGACGAACTCGCGCTCGCCGAGCTTGACGGTCGACTTGTGCGCGCCCTCCTTGCCCATAAGGCGCGTCTTGCGGACGTGGTAGTGCCCGCGGAAGCTCTGCACCACGCCCTTGCCCGCGCCGCCGGAGGTAAACTCGAGCGCGCGCAGCGGGTGCCACAGCTTGCCCTCGTCGAACGCCGCGCCCTCCGCGGTGCCAAACGCCGGCGACGCCTTGATCACGAAGTTGAACTTGTCCTGCAACGGCTGGCGCTATACGGGGTCCTTGACCTTGAAGCTGAGGGAGTCGGGCAGCGACTGGCCGCCGACGCTCGCGGGGAGCTTGGGGAAGTTCGGGAGCGTCGACATCGGAGAGACTGGCAGTAGTACTGGTACTCGTAAGAGCTCTGGGGAGTTCTGAAGCCTCTGCAGTCCGCGAATGCCTGCGTTTTATACGCAAAGAAACTCCAATAGTGTCCACAGGCGCTTCATGGCACAATCCTGTTTGCACGATCTGAGTCGCACTTCGAGCGTGCAGAAGTCGGCGCGCAGTCCCATTCTGGACGACCGACCATCGGGGGACGCCCCCTGGCGTGCCCCGCACAAAAATATCCCGGAGCACGCAGTATGTGTCGGAGCGAACGGCCATCGTCACGGTAGCATTTGAAGCGCGATGTTGCGCAAACGAACTTGAAGGGTCTTGCTTAGGAGTGCCTGTATCCCGCGATGAAGTGCCAGTCAAATGGAGAACACGGGCCAGCAGACGTCCAGTATCGCGGGAGCACTGAGCAGCGGAAACGATGTACGCCGGGCGAGGGGTCTTGGGTCTCCGTGATCACGTTGAGCAGCTGCCCAGAGCAAGATTGGACCAGCGTCTAGCACGCATCTCGTAGCAGGCACCAAAATATTCTTGTCCCAGGCATATTTCCACGGTCGTAGAAGCGCGCAATCAGACAGGATACAGAGAGCAGTTCAGAGCCTGAGTACTGTACGCACACGCTCTATTACCGCGTCACGCGTCACAGAGGTGCCGCGGCCCGGTAATAATGTCATTTTTTCACGCGTCACAGGTGGGTCCCGGTAATGGGATGTCACGCTTTTTGCACCCTCGGGGAGCTCAAATATAGCAAATTTTTCGCCGCGGAGCGGTAATAAAGCTGTTTTGTCACGGTCACGAAGCCTCCGCGGTAATAGTTCCGCCCTGTCACGGGCCTGTGGAGCCGGTAATAGAGCGTGTGCGTACAGTACGATTGTGTGGTTTGGCGTTGGTAAGCTGGAATCCGGCAGAACTGGCGCGATAAACGGAGTCGTAATCATTCCTGGGCTCATATGCTGCTTTCAGACAGATGCCGAGTTGTTGTCGTCAATGCTTGGGATACGCTGAGGAGGAAGAGGTAGCGAAGATACGGGACTTGCCGCTATCCTCGCGGTCGAGCTCTTCCAGTTCGTTCAACTAGGCTCTGAACTGAAGGTCAATTGACTGCTCACCAAATGGCACGATGGGCTTATTTCCACAGGCTATGCGGCTGATGACCAGACGTCGAGAGCGAGGAGACTGGGACGATGACATCGAGTGGCATCAGCATGCAGAAATCAGAGCGCAAGTACTGTATAAACGCGCCACCCCGAGCACATTGACACCAGCAATACACAAAGAAAAGAAAGATAACAAGCATGTAAGGATCCATCAGTACGCGCGCGTATACTACCCAAACCATAATCTTCTACTTCCCCAGTCATTCCGCCTTCCGAGCGCTTCGTTGCGGTGGGTATACAGTACTGATGCATTTCGCGCTCCCGGCGCCGATGATTCCAGCGGCGCAGGCAAGACCTACGGCCTACGCCTGCGCGCTGTCCTTGAAGTGCAGTACGTCGAAGCCGCGGCCGTACGTGGCGTCCCAGTCGAACTCGGCGCGCTGGTTCTCGTCGCCAAACGCATGGATCATCTCCTGCGCGGCGTCCGCGTCGCCGTTGATGACCGGCCGCGCCTCCGCGCGCGTCTTGCCCGTGGCGCCCTGGCCCCATATGCGCGTGGCGTCCGCGTTGAGGAATGTGCCGATGAGGCGGAAGGTAAGCGAGATGCGCTCGCCGTTGAAGGCGCGCTCCGCGGGCGTCTTCATCGTCTCGGGCCGCTTGTCCTGGCGGATGCTGTGCAGCCAGCGCGCGTTCGTCGCGAGCCCGAGCACGAAGAGCGAGTTGTGCGGGAGCGGGATGCGTTGTGCCGCGCGCGGCGGGCCTTTGTACGCGTTTGCCGGCGGGCTCACCGGTGGCGACGGAGACGCCGCGGTGCCGTTGGAGGCGGCGCTGGCCGTTGGTGTATGCGCGCCGCCGTGCTCGCGCTTCATGCGCAGGACCATCAGGCGCTCGGCGCCGAAGGAGACGTTGACGATATGGGTGCCGCGGACGATGTCGAGCGTCTTGTCCGAGTGTTCCGAAATGTAGTCCTGGCCGTTGCGGTAGTGCTGGATGAGCACGTGGTTGACGCGGTGGTTCAGGTGCTGCTCGATGTGCTCGCGGATGCGCTGCACCGTCGGCGAGAACGGCAGCAGCGGCGGCGACGAGTCCGCGGGATGGCGATAAATTGGATAGCTGCAACAACAAAAAAATCAGCTTGTGAAACGCCTGTAGTAGCTGTGATTGATTCTTACCTTCCGTCTTCGCTGACTTCGCCTTGTACAGCGACGCGACGCGGGACTTCGCCGCCTGTGGCAACGTCAGGACACCGAGCAAAATTTCAGTGGTGGCACCGCAGCACACCTCGGTGGTACATAGTCTGCCATTCGACTTCGTTGCACAAGAGCTCAAACGCGTCTTTTGCGAGGTCTTCGGGGCAGATGTTGAGCACGAGCTCGGTGTCGCCCTCGCCCATGTGGCTGTCGGGCGCGAGCGTCTTGAGCACGCGCTTCGAGCGCGACGGGCGCAGCGTGTCCGCTGGCGCGGGCCGCCGCTGGTGGCCAGAGTCTGCGCGGGTCATGGTCGCGGTGGTCATGGTACGAGAAAGAGAGGTGGAGAGATTTGGCTATGACTTGGCCGTGGCATGGTCGGAATTTGACCCGCTTGCGGTTTGGCGCGCTTTGTTCCAGGCAAACAACAACTCATTACTCAACTCAGGGGCCCAGCCCACGTTCGAGCTCATGCTAGGACCTTCGAGTCCCATTCAGCTCGCCCGCTCAGGGTGCAAAAACAACAGCTAAATTTACAGATGCTGATAGGCAGCTTCTGAGGGTTCCTCCGCGCACGCGCGTAGATCTCCTCGTTTAGGCGAGCTCTGCTGGCCTGCTTCGCCGGAGGGACCAGCATGCAATTGAACGAGAAATAGAACATCGAACTGCTCACCGCTGTTTAAATGCCCTGAAGCTTCGGACCCCGTTGGGATGAATGGATGAATGGTCCACGTTGGTCTCAGAAATAGTTCTGCAAGATTGTAACTGCGGCCTGACCGTGACGTACTGTATGGCCTCCGTCCGCGACGGCGATGTTACAAGGATCCTGCACTTGAGAGCTGCCGTATCCACTAAATCTGCTGGCAATGTAGCGGGCTAGCACAGACGTGCTCCTCGAAGCTTGGAGGCGACTCAACTGGTCCGGGTGTTCAACGGCCCGTGCGAAGCCACCGGCTGTTGCTCATCTGAGACCGCAGAGCTGTCCAAGCGATTCGGAGCAGTGACTAACTGCTCCCGCCCCATGAGTCGTTACAATATCGAACGATGCGGGATCGTCTGAGCGGATGCACCGGCGTTCAAACAGCTAACTGGCATGAGAGGTGCGTGTACCACTGACAGCGTGAATGATTATAGCGTAGTCGCATTCCGGTGCAACTCCAGCTCCCTTGGAATACGAAATGACACCACCGCTGTCGAACGAGGCTCGGGGGCATCGATAGCAGACAACGCCAAGCGAGCAACAGAAGCGCTAGAAGGGCAAGTTGGAGAACATGTATCGTCAAGCAGATAAGACCAAGACAATCCGTCTCAAGCTAGAACAGGCGAGACAGCATTTGGCATTCCAGGTAGCGCACAGCCGAGTCGTTTTGCTCGATTCGTGCATCATGGTCTGCGGATGCCCAGTCGAATGAATTCGGCGATGCAGCGCGACGTGAGCAATCGGCAAGCAGGAGTCAAAGAGTCGAGCGTCGGACAAGCAGTCACGCAACACCAGAGAGCGTACGAGGTCGACAAGGTTGAAGCTTGAAGCAGGCCTCGCGTTTTGGCCATTCAGACATGAGCTGGCCACGGCGGCACGGTAGGGCACGACACGTTATCCAGCCAAATAGCTGGCAAGTCCTGCAGTAAATCGTTCCTCGGATTCGCAAACAGCATGCCAGAACGCACTGAGCCCGAACGTTGATGCTGCAAGGACTGTGCACAGGCTTTCACTGTCGGCTCCGTCGCGTCAGGCCAGTACGGAGCATAGACTCCCAGCCGACCTTGCACACATGCAGTTCATGGGCTATAACGTCCACGGCGCAGGCGGGCGGATCGATCGATTCGGGCGAGGTCAAGGAGCATGCGGCAAGTCCCGTCGCATCTTCGTATCGTCTACCAGTCCCTCAATCTACCTAAACGACTTCCCAGAAAGGATACAATGTCATGTATCCTGCGACATTACTTTTGCTGTCTTGGGATGGGTAGAAGGGTGCAGGGTCATGGTCGTTCAGGGATCCGCATGCACTGGCAGCAAGCACTCGTACTCGCACTGCGCAGAGATCACGATCATACAGCCGTCCCTCAGACTCGCTAACAGTACCCAAGAGTATACTTGTTTGAGCAACGTTGTCTGGCTCCTTCATCATCGTGCTCACGGCAGAGGGGGCTGTCAGAAATGCACGTATCGTATACGGTTCGCAGATGATCTGTTCTCGATGCCAATTTGTCTGCGTTATACCGCAATATTTGAGGGTGCTGATTAAGCCCCAGGTGCACGAGTGCTGGTGTGACTCGTGAGACTCATAGACCCTCGGAACGGGGTGAGAGAGCATCAGATTCTTGACGTCCTCATAAATGTTGTGCAATGCCCGCCTGTACTGTCGTACGCCTAGGACCTTGCAGCCATTTGGGGAGCTAGAGCTTGAATACAAGAAAAGAATCGTCGAGCGTTCGTGTTGCCCAGATCAAACATCGAGGGATTCGTCTCACCTCGTGCCGGGCTGCCGCAGTACCGCGGGATTAGGGTGCTGTTAAAAACTCCCGAGGAGTTTTTAACATGTTTTTAACAAAACCTGTTATTAACACGGTGTTAAAAACACTGTTAATAACAAACTTACATAATATAACAAAGGAAGCTCAGAAAGTCAGTAATGACCCAATTATGACCCTTTGTAAGTGTTCTTGTCAACTATTACTGCACGAAGGAGATGCCACAAGCTGTTGTGGTGTTCACACCTCATGTTGATGGTTTTGGGAGCCTTGGCCAAGCCTCAGAGCAGTGCTTAGTCATCATACACTCACAGCTGAGAGCGTTGGCCTAGGTCTCCATACCTTCTGAGGTTACAAAACACAAGCTTGAGTTCATGTTGAGGCACTCAGGCTCATACAAAAGTAGATTTATGTCCCTGCAATGTGCCAGGGCCTCAGCAATTGATGTGTTCAAATTTGTTTTTAACAAGGCCCTCCTGGGGTCCTCTGTTATTAACATGTTAATAACACTTTGTTAATAACGTTGTTATTAACAAACAGTTTTCAACAGCACCCTACGCGGGATCGACGAGTCTTAAAACCTACGCAAACGCCTGTATGCGCTGTATTCACTTCGCAGGAGCTGGTTTCCAAAGCTCACCCACCCAGGAATGTGGGGTTTCCTTCGAGAGAGTGTTCGAGCTGCTTAGCTTCGGGACGAGCGTCTGAGCCGACGATGCGCTCGAATCGGCGCCTACATAGATGAATAAAGCGCAGAGAGCCAACGAGTCGGCTACGACGAGCTCAATGCGCAGCGTCCACGCGCTAATACGACAAATGTAGCAGTTGCATAGGCGGCAGGGCGGTGCCGACAGGGTGTGCGGATGTGGAGGACAATAGGACTGCGGCAGGCGAAGATGCGGGACTTGCCGCTCAGCTCGCGGTCGAGCTCCTCGAGGGAAGATGATGTAATTCATTTGGGAAATGAAATGAGGCGCTGATAAATTTGTGATAAAAACTATTTTTCTGCGTCGTTCCACTGCTGAACCGACGCTGGCAAGAGGCACGTGACGAACGCGGGCCAAACAGAGCAGCAACACGGGGACGGATATCGGACCGGTTGGCGCCGGTCGGGATATAAATTGCAGCTCCGCACACCGTGTCGGGCTCATCCTTCTCCTGTTGCCGTCATGAGCGCCAGCACGTCGACTGCTCCCGCTACCCACGCGCCCCTCGACGCCGTGCCAGCCGTCGCCGCGCCCTTCGCCCCCGCCGCGGACACCGTCGAGCATGCTACCACACCGCCGGCCAGCGTCAAGTCGGACGTGCCCATCGCCGATTCCAACGCCTCGTCTGCTCCCCGCCGTGGCGCGCCGATGCGGCGCACCGCGACGTACCTCGACCTGCGCGCGTGGCCTGGCTATGCCGCCGCGGTCGGGCTCCCAGAGCCGCCCAGGATGCCCAAGAGCTTCTACTACTCGAACCACTTCACCAAGACCAAGTGGGGCAGCATGGACCCCATTCCGATGCCCAAAATGGAGAAGAAGCGCGTCGACAAGAAGGCCAAGGTCATCACCGGGCCCGTCGACTGGGCGAAATTCAAGACGATGAAGGGCATCAAGAAGCAGCACGCGGTCACCAACGGCAAGGTCGATGAGACGCCGCTCACCAAAGGCGAAAAGAAGCTGGTCAAGCGGTTCCGGGCTCGCTACGACCTGCGCCGCGTCAAGGAGCGCGTCACGAAGCTCAAGGGCGCCGCCAAGTATGCCGCTTCCGTTGCGGCGGCGCGTGCACTCGCTGCCTCGCAGGCGCCGCTTGCCACCCCCGTCTCTGTTGTCGCCGCCGCTCCTGTTGCTCCCGTCGATACCACCACCACCCCCGAAGTTGTCCCCTCAATGCCTGGGGCCTTCCCTGACGAGTCAGACGACGCTCCGGCCGCGGCGCAGACCCGCCTCGCTACGGACGACGACAGCCCGTCTCTCGGTGTGGCCCTGTTCCGGCTCGCCGTCGAAGTCGTCGCAGTGATGACGAAGCGCAAGCGCGTCGTCGCCGATGACGAGCTCCAGCCGCGCGACGTGAAGCGGCGCCGGGTCGGGACGAATGCGCAGTCACAGTCGCGCGCAGAGGATCGTCCGATCGCAGGCAAGCCTGCTCGCAACCTGTCCACTGGCGCCACGGCGCCCACGTATTCTAACTCAACCGCGACCGCCGCCACGAGCGCGGCGCGGAAACCCAAGAAACTTAAGGTGACACTGTCGCAGGTGCGTGCTCCGTATACCTCTGGTCTTATGCTCGGTGCTGATTCTGCCGACAGTGCCCGCCTCCAGCGCCCCTGGTACCGGTTGCTGGGAACAAGAAGGAATCGAAGGCTGTAGCCATGAAGACTTCGTTCGACGCTAACAACGACGGGTCGGCCCTCGCGCACCAGCCTGCTGCCCAGCCGGCAGCATCGTCTTCGTCCGTCCCCGCCGCGACGACGCGCGCCATCCCTCTTTCACGGCAATCCACGATCGTCATCGACAACACGAGCGCGACGCCGTCCACCCCGTCCGCCGCCGCCGCCGCGCAGCCCAACGGGACGGCCCTCCTCCGCGAAGCGCCAACTATCATCGACTTTGGCTTGCCATCGTTTTCAGCGTCTGCCGAGGGCGTGAACGGGCTGTCGCGCCAACCCGCGGTGGTCTTCAACTTTGGCTCCACTGCGCGCTCGTCGTCGTCGGCATCGACGTCCACGCCTTCCTTCGTGCCATTTACGACCACTGGCTTCTTGCCCCCGCTCTGGGCTCTGAAGCAGGGCTCGGCCAGCAGCAGCCATACGACGTCGGCAGGCAGCAGCAAGACGAGCCGCGGCTTGCGCGGCGGTGCCCGCGCGCACAAGTTCCAGGAACACAAAGAGGCGAAGCGCGGGCGCGAGGACAAGGACGACGGAGCAGCCAGCGCGTGAGTTGAGTTAAAATACCTATGCAACTCGCCCCGGCGCGCCACGCGGCTGCCGTGCCACCTCCATGCATCCTGTCTTCTTCCTCTCCTATCGTCACTCAATCTCGCATGCTATCCTTTATCTCGAATTCCGTCATGGTCGCTTATATTCTCGTGCTTCCCCATCGTCGCTTACATTCCCGTGCCTCCCGTCTCCGATCGTCGAACATTCCGCTGCTCTCCCATCGCCGTACATTCCTCTGCTTTCATCGCCCCCCCCCCCCCCCCCCCCGTTGTCGTCCCCACGCCGTGTCTGGTAGGTAGCTCTCCCGTATGCTCTCCCTCCGTATTCATTATAGGATAGAACCGGTTTGACATTAGATCCATCGTCGCTCTCGTCTCGTCTCATTTTTGCGCCTGCTTTGCATGTATATCGTTATTTCTTACGCTCATCATTTTGGAATTGCATCGTACATCTCGCTGAACCTCTTGGTTTATTCATTGCACGTCTGCGCCGCGGAGGAGGGATGAGTTGCTGAGCGTTTGCCGAGGATGAATGGGCGAGCCTAATACCGAGCGTAAAGCCACTGCTCAATACTAGTACACCAGAAAGCAGAAAGAAAGGTCGCACTCTTGGCGCAGTTCGTGGAAGAAGGCGGGTTATTATGTCCGTAGTCTTAGGTTTTCCAGCACAATCAGATGACGGCGTAAGTGCAAGTGTGATCATGAATAACGCCCGCGCATGCCAATATCCCTCGCCGAGTCGGAGCACATCTGTACGGGACTCCAGAAATCGCAAGACCCAGGTCGTTCAACTCAGGCCCAACAAAAACAACGCACAGAAGAAAAAGGTATGGCAGACTCCAGAGGAACTTGGAAGAGCAGCGTGGTGCTTGCGAAAAGCGGGACCGCCCCGCGGAAGCTTCGGCCATATTATAAGACTGGAGTGTAGCTGCACATGCCAGAGCGACAGAGAAAGCGGGCAGCGCCGACCAAGAACTCGCCGAGCACCTCGACCAGATTCGCAATCTCCTTGCTGGCAGACTACGACCGTCAGTTTGTATAGGTTTGAAGAATAAATCAGGTGCTTGTATGTATTAGATCGCCGAGGGAGGGTACAAGAAAAAACGGGCAGCGGCTACTCGTCCGAGACCCAGCGGTCGGCGAGCTCGCCGGCGTAGGGCACCTGGAAGCGCGCGAGGTCGCCGATTGCGGCGTCTTGGTATGCGCGGAAGCTGGGCGGGTGGGCGTCAGCAAGAGGTCGCAGTCAGGAATGGGCGATGCGCACGCGAGGTAAAGGGAGACAACGACGAGCAGGAGGGTGGTGAGGACAGTCAGGAAGGTCCAGAAGTGCAGCAAATGCTCGAGCAGCAGCAGCAGGAGCAGCGGCGAGGAGACCAGGGCGGATTGGTATGCTGCGCGGTTGTCAGTGGTGATGACGGCGACGACGGGCAGGACGGACCGTGGAAGCGGACGTAGTCGTTGTGCGTCTCCAGTATCAGCAGAGCCAGCGCTGCACATCGTCAGCGTCGGCGTCGGCGTCGGCGAGCACGACTTGAGGCGCACCAGAGAACGGGCCGGCCAAGTAGGCAACGGCGGCGAGGACGTCGACGCGCCATCCAAAGCGCGTCTCCCACATATTATTCGGGTTCGCGCTCTCGTCTGCCAGCGCGCCGGAGCTGGAGCCGGCGGCGGTGGCAAAGGTGGGGATGCCGCCCGCCTGGTAGGACATGCTGCCCGTCGGCGCCGCGGCGGGCGTGCTGGGGAACCAGGGGCGCTGGCGCTGGGCGAGGGCCGCGGGGTCGTCCGGCGGCGGCGTGTATGCGGCGAAGGACGCAAAGTGCTGGGACGCGCTGCCCGCCGTGCTCGTCATGGACAATGAGGAAAGGACCGGCCGCTGCCGACGCCCGCACTCCGAGTCGATGTCTGCGGAATACGACGATGTCCTGACGAACCAGCCCGTCGTCATCGACAATGTGCGCCGCGTTCTTCCCCGTCGTTCGTCGCCGGCGCTTACGCGTGCTGACGCTGGGGGCGCAGGGCTCGGGCACGATCAAGGCCGGCTTTGCGGGCCAGGACCATCCCAAATGCTTCTTCCCGTCCTTGTACGCGCGCGTTACCACTGCTTCGCGCGTTGCTCACTGCTTCTGACAGCGTCGGGAGGCCAAAGCACACGCGCGTGCTCGCCGGCGCGCTCGAGGGCGACGTCTTCATCGGCCGGCGCGCGCAAGAGTTCCGCGGCCTGCTCAAGATTCGCTACCCCATGGAGCACGGCATCGTCGTCGACTGGGACGACATGGAGCGCGTCTGGTCCTGGGTCTACTCCGAGGAGCTCGGCACCTTGTCGGAGGAGGCGCGTCCAGTCCCTCCAAGCTCGCCGTCGCCGACGCTGACGCTCTGCTCGCAGCACCCAGTCCTGCTCACCGAGGCCCCGCTCAACCCGCGCAAGAACCGCGAGCTCACCGCCCAGATCTTCTTCGACACCTTCAACGTCCCCGCCATGTACATGAGCGTCCAGGCCGTGCTCGCGCTCTACTCGTCCGGCCGCACCACCGGCATCGTCCTCGACTCGGGCGACGGCGTCACGCACGCTGTGCCCGTCTTTGAGGGCTTCAGCATGCCGCATGCTATACGGCGGGTGGATGTTGCTGGACGGTGAGTTGTCCGTATCCTGCCATTAGGGAGTATCAATGTGCTCGCACCGTGGCGCGACACGAGCTCGCAACGAAAGGCCGTTACGACGCGCTGCGACGTTGCGACCTCGCGAGTCGCAACACTCGCAACCGCTTGCCCTCACACTCCATCATACCTACTTCATTCCTTCGTACAATCACCCACTTTCCCAGCATATCTTCCATTGAAACAATATTAAACCGTCCGGCGTTGCGACAAACGTCGCAATGCTGGCCCATAACGACCTCACTGTGACACCCCCTATTACTGCATGACACTGACCGAACTCGCTGGCAGAGACGTTACGGACTACCTCCAACTGCTGCTCCGCAAGGCCGGCCACCACCTGCACACGACCGCCGAGCGCGAGGTCGTGCGCACGATCAAGGAGAAGACGTGCTATGTCGCGCTCGCGCCGCAGAAGGAGGAGAAGGAGACCCAGGGTGCGCGCCGCCGTTTCTTTCTTCCTTCCCTCCATCATCCCTTTCTTTCCGTCCCTCTTTTCTTCTTCGTTACTTTCGCCCTCGGTTGACTTTCTTTCTGGACCTCGGCTGACGCCTCGCACAGGCCGCTCAGAATCCTTCACGCTCCCCGACGGGCGCGCGGTGCAGCTCGGCGCGGAGCGCTTCCGCGCGCCCGAGATCCTGTTCAACCCCGAGCTCATCGGCGAGGAGTACGCGGGCGTGCACCAGGTCGTCGTCGACTCCATCAACCGCGTCGACCTCGATTTGCGCAAGGCGCTGTTTAGCAATGTTATCCTGAGCGGGGGGAGTACGCTGTATCAGGGTGAGTCCCGCGTAGCGGCGGTGCCATCGCGCTCTTTTCGGAGTGCAGAGTGCAGGCCGCACCTATCCGCTGCAGACGGTGCTGACGCCCCGTTCAGGCTACGGCGCGCGGCTGCTGAACGAGGTCAAGAAGCTCGCGCTGAAAGACGTCAAGATCAAGATCTACGCGCCGCCCGAGCGCAAGTACTCGACCTGGATCGGCGGCTCGATTCTGGCGGGCTTGAATACGTTCAAAAAGGCGCGTGCGATGTTCACTTTTAGCCTTTGTCTTTTGGTATCGCGCGCTCGTTTGCTCCACGTCGCGTCGTCCGAAGTAACGCAGCATCTTCGGTCGCGCCGCTGCACTTGCACTTCCGCTCGCGCTCTCTCGCCCACATTCCTCTTTCCGCTTCCACATCATCCTCGTGCCCTCGTCTTAGCCACAGTTTTCACTCATTGCGCCTTTTCGCGTCTCTCATCCCACATCGAATTGTTCTCGCCCGTGCTGACTCTCCCCGCAGATGTGCGTGACGGCGGAGGAGTACCAGGAGGACCCGGACATCATCCACAAGAAGATCGGACTCTAGCCTCTCCCCCGTCTCTCCCTCCCTCACTCCCGCACTGTAGACATCGCCAGTTCATGCTCTCATCGCACTGTAGATCACGGCTCCCGGCTCGCAGTACAGTACATATGTCGCTTTCGATGCCCCGTTTTCGCTTGTTCGTTCGCTCGCGCTTGCTTACTCTTTCTTTCTTTCTTTTTTCGTTTGTGGGGTTACGTATACAAAGTATGCTCTATCATATCATGATAACGAAGATACCTTACTAGGCCTTACTGCGTTGTTGACGAGGCTGTTGTCCAGAACTTTCAGAAGAAGCTTCGGAGTTGGAAAGAGAACAACGCTCGTTTTTGCTCGGCCTTCCACAGTTTCCGACAGCTCAACGCAGCATACACTCAGACTTTCTCGAGAGAGTCACAGGCCGTCGTCGTGGGGCTGGCGGTTCGGTTTGTTAGGCAATGACGCGGTGCGGAAATCGCCGTGACGTCAGTCATGCGCGGGTGGCTACAAAAGGAGAAAGGTGCTCCCCTTTTGCGCGAGACGACTTTTGCCTTCCCCCCTCCCCCTTGTCAATCAGGATGTCGACCGACATGAACCACCACCATTTCCAGGCGCCGCCGCCGCCGGTGTCGTATGCCAAGGTCGTCAAGGTGCGCGCGCATATAGTCAGGCAGCGTCGATGGAAGCTGACACGGTCTGGGTGCAGGAGGGCGACGGGTACGAGAACCACGACTACCAGCCGTCGGATGCGCCGGGCGCACACGCGCACGACCCCGCGCACCGGCCCACGACGTTCGCTGGCGCCGTCAAGCTCGGCGAGGGCGGGCACCTGCACGACGTGCCGGGCATCATCCCGCACACCGCGCCCTCCGCGCTCGTGCACCGCAACAAGCAGCACGAGCCGACGCCGCCGACGCGCAAGGACGCGGTGTCGCTGGACATGGCGTCCGGCTCGCCCGTGACGCTCGACCGCCGCGCGGGGCAGAACGGCGAGCACAGCGGCTTCCCGCACCCCAGCATCCCGCGCGCGCGCGTCGCTGCGGACCCCAAGGCGGGGCCCAAGGCCGACGCGCTGGCCAAGGAGCGCTGGGAGGCTGCGGTGAGCGACGCGCATGCGCGCCGCGCGTGGGAGCGGCGCTCGGTGCTCGAGAAGCACTGCGCGTTCTTCGACCGCGACCATGACGGCGTGATCTGGCCGCACGATACCTTCATTGGGTTCTGGCGCCTGGGCTTTGGGTTGATCCTCAGCTTCGTGTCGATGGTCGTCATCCATAGCGGCTTTTCGTGGCTCTCGGGCGACAGCTTCTTCCCCGACCCGTTCTTCAGGTTCTACATCCATAATGCGTATAAGTGCAAGCATGGGAGCGACTCGCAGACGTATGATACCGAGGGACGGTTTACGCCGCAGAAGGTGTGTCTTGTCCCGCCTCAGGCACGCTGATCCCGCGGAAAGCTGACTGTATGCGCTGGTTGTAGTTCGACGACATCTTTGCCAAGTACAGCTCGGACCCGGCGCACGAGTATCTCACCATTCCCGACACGGTGCGCATGCTCAAGGGCAACCGCATTATCGTCGACCCCTTTGGCTGGTTCGCCGCGGTGTTCGAGTGGGGCAGCTTGTGGTACCTGCTCTGGTGCGTTCACTCTCGTTCTCTCCGCGTAGTAAACTTGTGAGACTCAGGTGATCTCGCTCATATTAGGCCGAGGGACCGCCGCATGAAGCGCGAAGACGTTCGTGCCGCGTACTCGGGCGACTTGTTCTACCGCATTGCGCACGAGCGCCAGCAGCGCGGCGGCAAGCGTCGCCACCATCAAGGGCATGCTGAGGCCAATGGTGTGAATGGTGCTGCGCATTGAACGCTTTTGCTATCCTTAGAGTAAACTCCTGCTATTCTTCCCCTCGACCCCCTCGCTCTCTCTCTATTCTTGTAGCAATTCTCGACTGGCCGTCTGTAGTTCTAGTCAACGCAATGAAATACAATGCATGAATCCCACCCGGAGAGGTGGGTACTGTACTACTTTAGCTCGATCCGGGAGATCGGACGCTAGTGGACCAGTTTAAGTAGCTGCGATTCGTTGAGGGGGCTATGACATCCCTTCCTCTTACCATCACCACCTGCGCCTCCTCCCATCGCCCAGCTCGTCATACCGGCCGTCGTCGCTGACGGTGTGGTAGCAGCGATTCTTGCTGCGGCTCGCCGTCTACGGCTCGCGTCAGTCCTCGGTGATGAGGCCGTGAACGTGCGCGCGAGAGGTAGCTGATGTCCTCGGCGTCCGCGTCGAGGCACCGATAGTCGTAGTAGTAGAGAGTCCTCATTGAGGCAAAGCAAGTCCTCTGGTTGAGGTGGAAGTCCTCAGACTGAGGCAAAGCAAGTCCTCCGCGCGAGGCGAAGCAAGTCCTCGCATTGAGGCAACGTAAGTCCTCTGGTCGAGGCGAAGCAAGTCCTCCGCGCGAGGCACATCAAGTCCTCAGTCCTCTTACGAGGCAAAGTCCTCATCGAGGTAAAGCAAGTCCTCTGAATCGAGGCAGAGCAAGTCCTCTCTCTGGAGGCAAAGCAAGTCCTTGTTGTCGAGGCAAAGTAAGTCCTTCGTGCGAGGCAAAGTAAGTCCTTCGTGCGAGGCAAAGTAAGTTCTCTGTCTGGAGGCAAGGTAAGCCCTTAGATTGAGGCAAATCACGTCCTCGATATTGAGGCTGAAGTTCTCGCACGAGGCAAAGCAATTGATAAACTTGCCGTACTGCTGCGTTAGAATGGATATCGAAGATTGTGCGCACCGGCTCTACGCGCGTCATCTTAGCGAGCCAATTAGAGCTGCAATCGAAGTTTTCAGAGGCATAAGGACGTCACGAGAGCGAGAACAGTTCAAACCCGGTGCAGGCCCCCTACAGAGGCCTGTGTCGGGAATATCGGACCGCTCTTGAGTGTCACCCTCCCGCTGGTGAAGGAAATCGTGATGTTTCACTGTGTTTAATATCGACTTGGAGATGCATGATTATGCACGGCTCACTGCAGCTTACACGCACTGAGGTTCAGCGTTCGCAACACGTCGCCGCCGTCTCGAACGTCGATGCAAGTCCGAATGTTGATGCAGCTTGAATGCGAAGAAGCCAAAGTCTCCGCTGTCGGCGCGACCGCTGTTCGGGTGAACTTGGGCAGAGCTAAATCTGCTGCGTCGGAGGACTCTCCGACGTCAACGCCTCGACAATCGTGCACACTGTGGATGAATTCTATGTTGCAGACCAGTCTACAGCAGCGCAATCAAAGGCCCCGGAGGCATAGGACGTCACGAGAGCGAGAACAGTTCAATCCTGGCCTGCACACACGTGTGGGTTGGGAACTTCGGACCGCTCTTGGGTGTTACCCTCCCTCTGGTGAAGGACTTCGTCAAGTCTCACTGTTTTTCGTACTAGGATGAAGCATGCACGGCTCACTGGAGCTTGCGCACACGGAGGCTCGGCGTTTAGCATCGGTTGCTCGATATCGATGCAATGGCGCGAAAGCTGAGGGCAGTTGAGCGTTCACGTGCTCACGTCGAGCGAACTGCCGGAGGCTGCAATGTCGAGCACCAGTTTTGCACACTGTGAACGCACTTGAAATGGCAGACCAGCTGAACGCGAGTGCGGTCTCAATCCCCAGAGACGCAGGATGTCACGGGAGCGAGAACATTTCAATCCTGGCTCAGGTCTTGGTACCTGGGTCGGGCACTTCGGACCGCTCTTGGGTGCTTTCCCTGAGTCCCTCTGGTGAATAACTTCGCGCTGTGCTTTGCACAATGTGATATATGTTGCTCGGGAGCTTGCGGTGAGCGCAAAAACCAGCTGGCATTTCGCAAGACGGCGCCGCAGCAGAGAAGAAGTCAGGGGGTCCTTTCGCGTGCGCGTTGTTTCAAAGGAACAATGCTGGAACGATTTGCCGTGGTCATGACTTCAGCTGATGATCTTCACTCTGAATGGCTTTGAGACGCCGGGGTAGCCAAGGGCTCGCTTGCAGCCCGAGAGTGAAGCACACGTGGACTGGAGTTGCTCAATGATCTGCGCAGATATCAGCGCCAGAAGACGCTTTCTGAGTGTCAGGAGCGTGCGACTCGACTGAACACGGAGAACTTCAGCGGAATTCCCAGCCCATCCACGCTCAATATATGCACGGGAACGGAGCCTGATACGGCGCATGCGGGCGTGAGAGCGAGGCACATGCAGGCACGCGTAAATCGCGCTTCTTCGGACCTGCATCTCCGCAACTGAGGTGAGACGGGGACTGGTAGCCAGGCGCATTAGAAGCCGCCGCGTTGTTTCCTCGCGTGCCTGGGCTCGGCCTGGCTAAATGAATCAGTGATTTATGACCTGCCATTGTGACCTGAGCACGAAGGGAATATCTTGCGCCGTCTGCACGCGAGCCGCGCAAGGTCCGGCGGTGTCAACCTGTCAGTGTCAAGCATGCACAAACAAACCACCGGAATGCGGAGGCATATCTCGCTGGTGTTTGCGCATCGATCAGCAGCGCCAGGCGTGCAATGCAAGCTTGTCTTGCAGCCCGGGGCGATAACGGGAGGGCACTCGCCGCGGAACGCGCGTTGCGCTTGACGCAATGCAAACGGTGTCTGGGGGTCCGCACTGCGATCACTGATCAGAACCTGCGCGATCTGATCTTGCCCGCTTCTGGATGTGAAGCCCAGTTCGGCGCTTGCGTGATCACATGGGCCCCTCATTGGATCGCGCCTCACGCACGGAAAATTCCGCGAATTTCGTCCGCGCGCGAAGGTGGGACGTAGGAACCACCGACCTCTTACGAAACGCGCTCTGATGGACGTGCCAGATGCGGTTTGGTCGCGAACTTGACTCGGGGGCTGCTGAGAAATGAAATTGACTCCCTGAGATCCTGAGATTAGAGATCAGGAATCTAGGGGTATCGTACATGTGCAATTGATCCCGCGACTCCCTTTGTGCTCAATCGGGCTGATCAGCTGATTAGCGGACCACAGTTGCATGAAGTGCGAAACGCTTGCGTCGCGGGGGGCACAACGATGTCACAGCGAACAACGAGCGGACGGTTCCAGAGAAGCCAGGAGCTGGCGCGGACGAAATCATGACGGCACGTGCAGTCGTGCATGCAAATCACCGTCAGGTTGGGATTTCCGGAAGAACAGACCTGCTCCAGTGTTCCAGTTCCGGATTGACGTCGCTTAGGATAGCGGTCCCAGGAGTCCTGGAGGTTGGGTCCTGCTGATCGTCACCGTAGCAATGGTGCAACTTGAACTCGTACCCCATCCCCGCTCATCGACGTCGACCTCACCGCGCACCGTTGTCAGGTACCCGTGGATGAGGGAGGACGCGCAATGCACAGGCCGCAAGAACCACCTCGCACACGTTGCACAAAGGGCGCGAGTTCTTTACTCCCGATTGTGACCTGTGAGTGGCACTTCGCGCAATCCCGCGGCGGGTGCTGTTGTGCCCTAGCCTGGCTACCGACGAAGCGTGACACATGAGCGATAATTGCCGGAGCAAGGCAGTCGCAGCACAATAGCTGCCGATCGGGTCTGGCGGGGTATTTAATCCGCGCGGAGCACGAAGTGGATTTGCTCACTCTCTCCTCCCTCCCTCTGCTCTGCTCATGGCCACCCCGCGCGACAGCTCGAGCGTCCCCGCAACCGGGGCGTACGGCGTCCGTCTCGCTCAACCGAGGTGCGCAGCGGCCGTCGGCGTCGCCGTTGCTCGTCGCTGACCTTAGCCACTGTTGTGCACCACCACCACCTCGCGCTCACCGTCCTCGTCGTACACCTCGCCGGCTCCATCTTCGATATCCCGCATCGACCAACCCTTCCTCGACTTCATCCATGGTGCCCGTGGCTCAGAGCCGTCGTCGGTGCGTGGTTCGGCATGTGCCGGTGTTCGTGGCTAACGCGCTCCTTGTGCTCCGTCGCCATCGGCATCCCGCTCCGCCACCAACCCCCATCTACACTCCATCTCCGCCATCGCCGTCGATACCCGACACCTACTTGCCCATACTTCGCGCTTGCCCTCCGGCTCGTGATGGAACAATAGGTTAGCTCTATCTAGGACCCTCGTCGTCGACCACCACTTGCTGACGTCGTTCGACAGACCCGCTGTTGCGACAGTCCTGCTTGACATGCTACATTCGTGTAGTTCTTGTTATAAGCATTATGCCACGCTGACCTGCACATTCAACTCTGGCAAATGCGGCACTGGTCACACATGTTCGTTGGGTCGTTGCACACTCTTGGCATGGCTGACCATCGCGACTGCAGGACGACGGCGGATGCGTCACCTTTATGGAGACAAGTCCCGGACTGGCCGCGAGCTTCGAGCCGCGATCTCCTCAAGACCGACGGACGTGCGTCTCTGTTCCATGCTGGGCAGCGCGGCACTCACCCACGCTGGCGCAGGACGATGACGGAGGACCACAATGAAGCAAGGCCTCCCGCGCCGTACGTGCCCATCCCGCTCGCCGTCCTCGTTCATCGCTGACGCGCGCGCTCGCAGCGCAAGTGCAGGGACAGCGGAATCCAACCAAGGGCGTCGCATGGCGGCACGTGGCAGAGACACAGTGGAGCTCTGAAGTCGGGCGAAATTCCACGGTGGCTGGCTGAGCGCGCGTGGCACCTCGAGAAGCCTGAAGGTGTATCGCTACAGGATAGCGGTACGCGCGGAAAGGCAAGCCGTACGCGCAGCCGGTCCCTGGGAGGAGGCTCGGCGGACGGCAGACACACCGCGCCCAAACCCTATCACGGTGGATTCGACAGCGCCTGTGGGCCGCAAGACGCAAGACCACGGGCGGTTCAGTGATAAAGCTGAACGATTAATTGGGGCATGGTCCCCAGCCGACACCACGACGCAAGACATGAACAGCAAGAAACGCGAACAATGCACGAGCAAGACACCCCACGAGGCGAGCAAGACACCCAACGAGGCGACCTCAAGAACAAGATACACGACGTGCGATGTCAAGAGGACAAGACAGCAAGACTACGGCAGCAAGACCGCAAGACGTCAAGGCCAGCGGATATACCTTTTTTTATTGGGATTTTCCTGGATTTTTGGGCTCGGTGCGGCCATTAACGCACCAGATAGGAGTGACCTGCGCGACCATGGGGCATGGCGCGTGGGCGCGGACCCCGGGGCGGGATGGGTGGGCGCCGGGGTGGGGCAAGTGGTGCGGGGGCAGGGATGTAGTGTGGGGCCCTCCACCAGCCGTCTGTGTCGTCTCCGGTCAAGTGAGTACTCTTGTCGCTGCGCGATACGATGATGATGGCTGACGATGTGCGCTGGCAGGGCTCAAGCTGCAAGGCCTCAAGACTGTCGTGTCGTGTCTGATGCTTTGGATTTGGCTCTCCTTGGCTTCATTCTGGTTCTGTTTGTGAGTGCGCTCGCTGACTCGGACTCGTCGCTCGTGCCGGTGCTGGGACTAGTGACTCGTGAGTGGATCACTTGAGCGTTGTGTGCTTGACGGTCGGCGCGGAAGATCAGGCCGCACGGTGCGTCCTTCGCTCATCGCTTCCGTCGCCGCTGCCAGTTGCTAACGCGGGCGCGCAGATGGTTTCGGCTGATGCTTAAGGCTGGTTTGGCTCGTTCTCGCGTTGAGGATCGTGTTCGTGAGTGTGTTGTATGAGCTTTGTGTTCGTGACCGCCGGCGTGGAAGACCCAGTTGCAACGTACGTCCTTCGCCGCCATTACTTTCCCGCGCTGCCATATACTGACGTTCGCGTGCAGGCCTCCTCTTCAAGCCCAAGACCGAAGATTGACAATACATTGCCCCGGCCGTCTTCAAGACCACAGGCTTGAAGGTGGCCGGGGCAGCACCACTTAGAGCGGGGCAAGTGGTCTGGTGCGAGGGCTAGTGGCGGGCGCCCAGACCGGGGTGGGTGGGTGGGGCGAGCAAGGTCTGCACACTTTCTGCGCCTGGTGTTACCGATATGCTGACGGGCCCGGAGCATATGCGTGCATCAAGACGTCGTCCATCCGCCCGTCCTCAAGTGAGTGTTTTCTTCGCTGCGTCTCTTGGATGGGGCTGACGTGGACGTCGACAAGCACGCTAGCTGTCCGGATATGTGCACACTGCTGGCTGCGAGAGCTGGCAGAACCCGAAGAGGAGACACTCTGCATATGTAGCCAGATCGAGTCGTGCTTTCTTTGTTGTCGCCAATGCAGTCGCGTTCATCGCACAGACCATAGAACGTTCGTCCGCTTGAGCCTCCAAAGTCACGCTACCAGTCAAAAAGAGCCCGAGCAAAGGTCAAGAAACGTCGTCGCCGTCGTTCACGCCAGCGTCGAGCATCGAGCGGAACGAACAAAGCAAGAGCAAGTTGGTCCCGGCGGCTCGTACCGCATCTATGCACGGCGCGCCAAGCCAACGGTGACGGCGATTGCATCTTGCCTCCAGCGTCGACGAATGGGAGCTTGTTTCTCGAGCCCAGCGGCCAAAGGCAAAGGTCAGCGTCTCGCCGAGCCGTCGTCGTCGTCATCCGCTGCGAAGCCGAGCGACCCGCGCCAGGCCGCGCTCGCCGCTGCTGAAGCTCGCCAGAAAGCCGTGCGTCCTGCGATACGCTAGACGTAGCTTGCACTGATCATTTAAAACGCTCTTGTAGGCTCAAGGGCGCGGTGCACCGCGCAAGGGCGAGTTATCTACGAAGCTTGCGAGCGGTGGGCCGACGGGCGCCGGTGCTGGCAGTGGCCAGGACTTGCCTGAGCGCATTGTGGTATGTGGTATAGCTGACACGAGCGTTGACCGGGCTCATCTGAGCCCCATATAGTATGACTGAGCATTGGTTGGGCTACGAGAATCTCAGAATACCCTGCACTATTACCCTGCGCACACGCTCACAGCTGCTGTACTGTGTACATCATCACATCTCTGGTACATTTTCAACATGAATCTACACAGTATTAATAAACATGCCCCTACCGCCACGGACAGTCCTCAGTCTGCGCTGCTGCAAATTTTGCCGTTTGAACTTTGCAGACAAATGCTCAGTAATATTGGTCCGATACCTTCGCCAACTGCATCATGTCCAAGTTGAAGTTTTCTGCGACTGTGTGTATCGAGACGACGAGATTCGTATTCTAAAACACCAGATTCGTATACTGAGAAACGAAAGAAAAAACATTTGAGGATCAAGGCGCAAATCCAGCGAGCAGCGTGAGGCCACATGACATTACCCGCGCAAAAAGCCATGAGCGAGCACCTCGCGCGGCGTGATCCTCCTCGCCGGGTCAAGCATCAAGCACTTCTCGAGCAAGTCCACAAACTGATCCAAGCCCTTCTCCTCGCCGCCGCCGCTCATCAGCCGCGCGCGCATGTCGCGCACCTTGACCGCGTTGACCGTCTTCGCGTCCGGGTGGACGAACGCGCCGAGCTCGTCAAAGTACGTGTCGGCGAAGCGCGCCTTGCGGATGAGCTTCATGTTGAACCGCCCCTTGAGCTCGGTCATCAGCAGCAGCATGTGCGCGTTCGAGCGGCCCGGGAAGAGGATCTTGCCCGTGTACAGCTCGTACAGCGTGCAGCCCGCGCTCCACACGTCGATCGCGCAGTCGTACGGCATGCCCAGCACTGGATGCGCGCGACGGGTCAGCAAGCAGCGGCGGCGCAGATTGAAACGACGCACTAATTTCGGGCGCGCGGTAGAACCGGCTGACGAGGTACGGCGTGACCTCCGCGCCCTCGCTCGCGTCCGCCGCCGAACCCAGATCGCACACCTTCAGCAGCGCCTTGTTCTCGCTGACGAGGATGTTGTCCGGCTTCAGATCCGCATGCATCAGGTTCAGCTTGCGCAGCTGCGCGAGAGCCACAAAAAGCTGGTTCGCGTACGCGCGTACTGCGCCGAGCGACAAGCCCACGTCCTTGCCAAACCGCTTGACCACCTCGCGCAGGTTCATACTGAAAAATCGTGAGGACACAGCGGAAACTCGAGACCGGCACGCACTTGAGCGACTCAAAGACGAGACAGAGATGGCCGCGGTGCTCGAAGGTGCGCTCGAGCCGGATGAAGTGCCGCTTGTCGTCCGGGTCGGCCTGCCGGATGCGGTTGAGCGTCGCGACCTCCTTCATGCCCGCCTTGTACATCGTCTCCTGCGCGCGGATGATCTTGATCGCGACTTCACGCTCGCCGTCCGCCGTGTCGCGCGCGCGCACGACGTTCGAAAACATGCCCTTGCCGACGACCGAGAACACGTGATAACGCCCGCCGTCGAGCGACTCGCCCAGCCGGATCGTGTAGTAGCCCTCGGGGTCGGCTGCGGCGTCTGCGGCGACGACGTCCACCTTCGGTTTCTGTCGCATTGTCAGCGTGAAAGCGCGAGAAAAACGCGACCCAGCGTGAACGCACCACAACGCGGCGAACGGTCTTCTTTGTCTTCTTCGGCGCGTCGTCCAGCGCGAACAAGTCGTCGATCTCCTCGTCCTCCTCCTCAACAACTTCTTCGATCACGTCGCCTTCGCCGTCCACCTCCATCTTGACGTCGCCGAAACGTCGCTCCTCGTCGTGCTTACGATCGATGCTCGGGTCGTAGTCGGCAGCAGAGACCTGGTCTGCGGCCGCCGCCTGTGTATTGCCGTTGGCCGCGGACTTCGATAGCGAAAAGTCGGCGGGAGCGGCGTCTGCTATAAATCAGCAGGTGCACACATACACGGCAAAGTACCACACACCAGGGGCAACGCTGGGCTCGCGCGGCGTATCAGGAGGCAGTGGCGCTGTTTCTGGAACGACGAAAATGTCAATATGACACCAGGGCTCGCAGCGGAACTCACGTAAAGCAACGCTTTCGCTCCGTCCACGGACACTGGGCGTGGGTGGCACTTGGGACGCATCGGGCGTGTCTGGAGCGGGCGAGTCGACGGCAGGTTGTTGCAGCTGCTGTTGTGCAGCGTATTTCGCCAAAATGGCCGCCCGACGGGCCCTGCGCTCTGCAAGCAGCTGCTCGGCGTTTGGCGGGGACTTCACCTCGAGCTCCAACTCGATGTCGGGCTCTGGCGCGGATGATTGCGCCGGTGCTGGTGCGGGAGCGCGCTCTGGCTCGATGATGGTCTCTACGGTCGCTCTGTAAGATCGCTGGGGAACAGGCGATATTCTGAAACCGCGTTAGCTAAGAAACTCAAATGCGATGGAGTGACAGCATGGGAAAACGGAACGGCAGAGCGTGTGGGGGTTACCACGCGTGCAGCGGGCGTAGGCAGTCGCTTAAACAGCGCGGAAAGCGAGTACTTGGCTTGAGATTGACTCGGAGACCCTGCACGCGCCAGCGTTGCAACGCGGGGGGAGCGCGTTGCAATCTTCGAAAGGGCGTTGCGCCCCGTTGCGACTGCGCGTTACGACTCGTTGCGAGCGCGCGATACCCCCGAACGTTGGGGCGGGATCCGCGGGACATAAGGGCGAAGAGTGTCGATTGCAATGACACGCAAGCCAGAAAGGATTGAAAACAAGAGGACTCACTCGCCATCCTCCTTGTCGCCCGTATTGGGAACGACCGTCTGCTTCGGGGTGTGGCCTGCAGCGGATGACTGTCCATTGGGTCTGGATCGGCTGCCGCTGCGACTGCGCGTACGCCGCCTGCCATGGTCACGGTCGCGCGAGCGGGGTCGGTCCCTTGCACGGTCGTGATCCCGATGCCTCCCGCGGTCAGAGTCTCGATGTCTGCCATGGTGTGACGAGTAATGTCGTTCGCGGTCACGGTCACGGTCGCGCTCGCGCTCGCGTCTGTCATCGCCGCGATAGCTAGAATGCCGGCTCCCAGAGTCCCGATGAGGGCTGGGCCGCCTGTGGGAGTCTTTGCGCCGCTTGGCCGACTCGGACTCGCTTATGCGGTCCTGCTCATGGTCCCTAGAACGCTTCCCTGCTGAGACGTTAGCCATCGACGTGCTGGCCGCGATTCTGAGGACCGCACGAAGAAACCGGGGCGCGCGGTGGGTGAAAAAGGGTGATGATGGGGGTTATG
This sequence comes from Auricularia sp. M12, assembly GCA_037042885.1. Classification (NCBI taxonomy): domain Eukaryota; kingdom Fungi; phylum Basidiomycota; class Agaricomycetes; order Auriculariales; family Auriculariaceae; genus Auricularia; species Auricularia sp. M12. The sequence goes on from CM073211.1 coordinate 3,090,648, forward strand.
GAGGCCTGGCAGCGTTAGAACCAGACTGGAGGACGGTGCGGACAGCTAGAGCCAAAGGCTGATGGTATGCGGCGATGACACAGTGTCGGAGTTTCGGACAAAACAGGCGGCTCGGCTTTCCGTGCAGTGATCACCGTACTTCAGGTCTAGGACATCTCCCGCATAGTGTGCTCGTCCCTCCAGTCAAGCTAATCGTCGGAATGAATGCCTTTGATATTTAACTAGCTTTTATAGCACAAAAACTCGCTCGGCCTGAAATTTGGACTCCGCGGCATCAGTTCCTTCCCGTCCATCACGCCTCTTTGCAGCAGTTTCGTACTCATCCAAGGCTTAGGCTATTCAGTCTATGTTCCACAACATACAGTTGTAATCCGTTTGGCCTTGGATTAGTGGGCTCGGACCGGTCTCTCCCACACGATGCTGCGACAAGATGACTTTCATTTTGAAACTGTCGAGACCACCGAGGAGATGCAGGACTATTTCCCTGGTGGATTTTATCCCATCATTCGGGGGAAACGTCCTCCGCAACCCCCAGCTGGATGGCGGTCCTGGACACCGTATTATGCGCAAGCTCGGCTACGGCGCATCCGCCACCGTCTGGCTTGCGGAGCAAAGCGAGGCCAAGGCCTTGGTCTCCGTCAAGGTCTCCAGAGCCGATTGTGATCCGGCACATGCAATCGACATGCTCAAGACCGCCACGGAATACGCGTATGCGGAAAGCAACATCATCGCGCTGCTCGACGCCTGGACATTCGACGGCCCCAACGGCACGCACTCCGTCCTCGTCACAAACATCATCGCGCCCTTCCTATCAATCCGTGCGCCGCGCTCACCAGGGTGGCGGAAAACAGCCGCGCGGGGGCTCGTCCGCGCGGTCCAACAGCTACATGCCGCGGGCATAGTGCACGGCGGTGCGTCCGGGCATTCTTCGCTGCCTAGATCGAGCTCACTGTGTCCCTCAGATCTACACACTGGAAATGCCGGCGTAGCCCTCCCTCAGCTCGCGCAGCAAGACCCGGAGCGATGGCAGCCCTCGGTCCTCCCAAGGTCATTGTCGTCCTGCCCGTATCCACTGCCCACCAGACGGCCTCTCTCCCCGCCTATGTGGTCGAGCAGGGCAACGTAGCCGATTATTACGCAAGTATTAATACGGACCAGCCGCCCCATACTCTGGTCTTTGACTTTAGTGCGGGTGCGCCAAATACCGACGCACCTAGGTTGACAGTTTCTGATAGGCCTGAAAAAGCTCACAGGATAGGGGAACAGGCCAGAGAACTTGAAATTGCAGCGGATATATGCGCACCTGAGGTTGCGTTCGCTTATTGCCATGAGGGACGCAAGAATCGTCCTGTCGACGCCGCGGCCGATATCTGGGCTCTCGGCATCACTGTGCGCAGTGAGGTCGTCGGGTCGTGAATTGCTGACTTTGAGTTTCTACATAGATATTCGAAATCGTTGCCGGTTCGCCGCTCTTCTACAGCGTGGGGGTCGGCCCTATACCTTCCTGCGCCGTCGAGTTGGCGGGTTATGTCCCCACGGAGTGGAAGGCTCATCAGGCGGCTTTTCACTTACCAAAGGACGTATCGCCGGCAGGGCAGAGACGTTTTGGGCCGAGAAGCGCAAAATGCTTCGGCCGTACTGCGTGGACGACGATGACGCCGACAGACTCGTTCAGTTACTGAGAAGGATCCTCAAGCTCTATTTCGCCGCACGCCCATCTCCTGACGCAGTGGTCGACGACCTATGGTTTACGGAGCCTGTGGCAACTGCACCGGTAGACGTTTCTAGTGAGCCCTGGCCTGACCCGGGGCCCTCGCCGTGGTCCTCCGAATTGCCTCTGCCAACGGTTTCCGGCGGACCAAAGGTAGCCCCGGGCTATCCATTCCCGTTACCGCAATGGCTGCTTCAGGGAAGCGCAAAACGACTCGTCAACACCAGACGTCCGGCCTCACCACCGCCATGCCAGAGCAGTGCGACGGTCGCAGAGAAAGAGACGCCGGAATGACCTGAAAAGCCCCCCAGCTAGATCCCAGCGATGTCGCGTTGCGGTACTGTGGCTAACTCAACAATCGAGGTGAGTTATGTAGGATAGACAATACAACGATCAAGTTGTCAAATGCCATTATGCGGGAAAATAGTACGGTCTGGGATGGTGATCACAGGCCAGCTTCACGTCGCCCAAGCGGTACATATCAGTTGCGGGCGATAGTTTCCGTCGCCCAGGCGAGGAGCTCTGCGACACGCGCGACTCGGCCCAATAGATAGCGCAGACAGCCATTGACATCGCGTGCGAAGACCTTAAAGTGCAGCGCGCACGCCCTGCTACGACAGTAGCATCAGTTACACTCCGGGCGGCAAGGCGGTGCCGAGAGGGTGCGCGGATTTGGAGGACAATAGGACTGCGGCTGTAATTCATTTGGGAAACGAAAGGAACCATGAGGCGCTGATAAATTCATGATAAAAAAACCATTTTTCTGCGTCGTTTCACTGCTGCCAGCAACGAACCTACGCTGGCAAGAGGCACATGACGAACGCGGGCCAAACAGAGCAGCAACACGGGGACGGATGTCGGACCGGTTGGCGCCGGTCGGGATATAAATTGCAGCTCCGCACACCCGGGCTCATCCTTCTCCTGTTGCTGTCATGAGCGCCAGCACGTCCACCGCTCCTGCTACCCACGCGCCCCTCATCGCCGTTCCCGCCGTCGCCGCGGACACCGTCGAGCATGCTACCACACCGCCAGCCAGCGTCAAGTCGGACGTGCCCATCGCCGGTTCCAACGCCTGTGCCCCGTCTGTCCCCCGCCGCCGAGCGCCGCTGATGCGCACTGCGACGTACCTCGACCTGCGCGCGTGGCCTGGCTATACCGCCGCGGTCGGGCTCCCAGAGCCACCCAGGATGCCCAAGAGCTTCTACTACTCGAACCACTTCACCAAGACCAAGTGGGGCAGCATGGACCCCATTCCGATGCCCAAAATGGAGAAGAAGCGCGTCGACAAGAAGGCCATGGTCATCACTGGGCCCGTCGACTGGGCGAAATTCAAGACAATGAAGGGCATCAAGAAGCAGCACGCGGTCACCAACGGCAAGGTCGATGAGACGCCGCTTACCAAAGGCGAAAAGAAGCTGGCCAAGCGGTTCAGGGCTCGCTACGACCTGCGCCGCGTCAAGGAGCGCGTCATGAAGCTCAAGGGCGCCGCCAAGTATGCCGCCGCCTACGCTGCTTCAGTCGCAGCGGCGCGTGCACTCGCTGCCTCGCAGGCGCAGCCCCCTGCCGCCGCTCCCATCGCCCCCACAACTACTCCCGACGAAGTCGTCCCCTCAATGCCTGGGGCCTTCCCTGACGAGTCAGACGACGCTCCGGCTGAGGCCCACCTCGCTACGCATGACGACAGCCCGTGCCTCACCGTCGCGCTGTTCCGGCTCGCTGTTGAGGTCGTCGCAGTGGTGACGAAGCGCAAGCGCGTCGTCGCTGAGGACGAGGTCCAGGCGCGCGGCTTGAAGCGGCGCCGAGTCGAGACGAATGGGCCGTCGCAGTCGCGCGCAGCGGGGCGTCCGATTGCAGGCAAGCCTGCTCGCAACACATCCACTGGCGCTACGGCGCCGACCAAGTACAAGTCGACCGCGGCCGCTGCCACTAGCACGGCGCGGAAACCCAAGAAACTTAAGGCGACACTGTCGAAGGTGTGTGCTCCATATTCCGTTTGTCTATACTCGACGCTGATTGCAAACCACAGTGCCCGCCTCCACCGCCCCTGGCACCGGTTGCTGGGAACAAGGAACTGAAGGCTGTAGTCGTGAAGACTTCGGCGTTAGACGCACCTGGCAAGGATGGCTCTGCCCTCGCGGCCCAGCCTGCTGCCCAGGCAGAGGCCTCGTCCTTGTCCACTCCCGCCATGGCGCCGCGCGCAATGCCGCTGTCCCGGCAATCCACCTTGGTCATCGACAATGCCAGCGCGTCGTTGTTCGCCGTCGCGCAGCCCAGCCACGCCCTCTTGCGCGAAGCGCCGACAATCATCGACTTTGGCCCGTCATTGTCAGCATCTGCCGAGGGCGTGAACGGCCTGTCGCGCCAACCCGCTGTGGTCTTCAACTTCGGCACCACTTCCCAGTCGTCGGCGTCGACGTCCACGGCCTCCTTTGTGCCGTTCCGCGACACGGGCTTCCTGCCCCCTGTCTGGGCTCTGAAGTCGGGCTCGGCTGGCAGCAGCAACTTGAACGCGACACTGGCATCGGCCAGCACTAGCAAGACAAGCCGCGGCACGCGCGGCGGTGCCCGCGCGCACCAGTTCCAGGAACACAGGGAGGCGAAGGGCGGGAGGAAGCACCAGGACAAGGACGATGGTGCCGCGAGCGCGTGAGTCGAGTTGAAATATTTATGCGACTCGCCCCCGCGCGCCACGCGGCTGCCGTGCCACTTCCATGCCTCCTCCCTTCTTCCCCTATCCTTTCCTCTCTCTTGCTTTCCCATCGTCGTTGCTTCCATTCCCATGCTTTTCCATCGTCATACATTCCCGTGCTTCACCATCGTCGTATATTCCCCTGCTTTCCGTCGTACATTCCCCTGCTTCTGTTCCCCAGTCGCCCGTTATCGTCCCCACGCTGTGTCTGGTAGGTCGCTCTCCTGTATGCTCTCCCTCCGTATCCACAGGATAGAATTCCGATTCTCGCTCTCGTCTCATCTCTCGTCTCATCTTGCGCTTGTTTTGCATGTATATCATTATCATCGTCGTCCGTGTTCATTTGAATCGTACATTTCTGCGAACGCGTTCGTCGATCCACATGCTTTGATGTCTGTGGAAGGCGGGCGGAGTTGCCAAGCATTTGTGCGCTCGAGGGACACCATGCACTGCGATTGGACACGCCACGATGAGACTGATGGGCTCAGTCACGTTTCATAACGCCGTCTATAAGCTCTGACAAGAAATCAAAGTCGACATGGCAGTTTATCAGGGGTTTGCGCACTGCTAGCCTGAGCGTTATCGCCGGATGCGCAGCTCCCATATCCGCACTGGCAGCGCAGTGCAAGCACTGACTCGCAAATGCAGTCGCCTATCTCCGGGACAGCGCAGGCAAACAACCGGCTAGCTGTAATACTTACTGCTGTGCGGAAGTCAGAAATCTATCATCTATCGATCTGGGGGAAGCTGCTCAGTGCTTTCGAGTTAAGGGAGGACATGTACACCGCTCGGGATCTGCAATTGCATCCCTCGGAGCCGGCGTGCGGGTGGTTTGCAGTAATACCAGCCTGGCCGCAGAAGACTGAATTTTCACGCTCACGTCACTCTCAGGCTTTTGCTCGCTCTGGCAGTTCCGTGAGAGGTTTGCGCAGCTTTACACTGGTGGACATGGTGTGCCAACTGAGGCGGATGGCCTTGGAATTCTCACCTCAGCAAACAATTAATAGTTACAGCCTAAGCGCTTGCTGCTTTCCTCTGCCAGTCAGGTGCAAGCCTTCGTAAGAGGCACTGCCCTGCCCTGACCTCTCCCATCTCAGCGCTCAACGAGTATCCTTCTAGAATCTCACAGGTTGTTGCTTGGCCTAGGTACCCGATCTTCAGGCCTCAGGATTGCCAGTGCAAGCACCTCTGCAGACCGCGAGGCTGTGGCATCAATATCAAACTGTAGTGCCCGACATGCCTTGAGGCAGCCAACCCCGCTAGGAATGATCAGGCAGGGAATTGCATGCACAGCACTGGCAGCGGCAGCATTGCAGAAAGTCTCTGTTGAATTGATAAATAACGGCGAATAAATACTAACTGGCTACCCGTTCTGGCGGGAACGCTCGTCAACAACTGCGATATTCCGGACATACAGTAACAGAGCAAAAACTGCAAGTAATAGATACAGCGGGGCGTGACACATGAGTCGGAGGAGCGACGATTGGAACAGATTGCGCTACAGCTCGAAGGGATGATAAGATACATGCGATGGGGGTCATATCGTCATAAATACTAGGGCATGTCGTAGATGCACTCCAAGCGGCACAGGAGCAGCTCGCACCTCTGCCGACCGCAAAGCATCACGTGTGCGTCGTATAGTAGTAGTTGAATGATATCAAGCATCGTGGCTAGGAAGGAGAACGACGGCTCCAGAGGACGAGACAAACCGAACATCATCAGCGCGCGCGCCGAAGATGCTGCGGACGTCGCTGGCGGAGAGGCTGAAGCGGGCGTCCTCGAGCGCGGCAACAGTGCGGAGGGCCGGGAGATGGACGAGGAGTGAGATGTGTGCGGGAAGCACGGCCGCACCGCCCGCGGGCGCCCGCAGGAGACCGACCTTGGTCAGCCCCATCGGCACGCACGCGGGGAGCGGCGTCCCGGCGGGGCAGATGAGCTCCTCCAGCACGGGGCACAGCGCGATGTACGCGGCGATCGTCGCCGCGTTGAGCCCGCCGCCGTCGATGCGCAGCGACTTGAGGTCGGCGCCGTAGCGCTTCAGCAGGGCGAGCGTCAGCCGCGATAGGTCGCTCTCGCCCCGGCGGATGAGTGACAGCGAGAGATGGGTTAGTCGCGGCATGATCCACCCCGACACCATCTCGAGCGCTGCCCGGTCCGCGTCCCGGATGGACAGCAGGCGTAGCTTGGGCACTAGCACGCGGGCGGCTGCCCGTGGCACGTCTGCCACGGCTGCTCCGTCGAGGCGCAGCTGCTCAAGCGCTGGACAGTGATTGAGCATGCGCTCTAGCTTGCGGGGATCGTTGGCCGTCGCGTCGGTCCAATGCAAAGCCTTCCATCCCCAAACATGCCCGCGCGGGCCTTTGAGAATCCTCGGTGCGCCGGAGGGAAGAATGCCAGAAAGGTAGACGAAATGAACGGCGCTGGCATTCGGCACAAGAAGAATGTTGGTGATCTGCAGCAAGCTGGCCTCCACGTCGTTATATGGCGCGTGAATGGCAAAGGCGACACGCTTGGTGAACCTGCCAAGTTCCGGACGGCGCGACAGCAGCTTGCACAGGCCGCGCACTTGTGCGGGGCTCTCTGGAGCGAGGTATTCGTAGAGAAACGGAGTCGCCAGGTCCCGCCACAACGAGCACACTTGAAACAGTGCTCGTTTCGTTCGTCGTACACTCAACGGCTCGGTTGGAGGAGGCTCGAAGTCCGAAGTTTCAGTTGAGTTAAGACCAGGAACCAAGGTGGCCAAGCGCAGGATACGCCACCATAGTTCGGTGGGCAGGCGTTGGCTATCATGTCGTGGTGTGAGGGGACTGGGTTGCAGCCGCTGTCGCCGAGGAGGATGAAGCAGACCCGGATTCGAGTGCGCTGGGGGCACAGAGGGAATGGCAACTCGCAAGCTAAGAGGGCGCTTCGGTCTAGGCGGAGGTGGGCCCGGTGGCTGCTCTGGAATTTCAGTCCAGTGCCAGTGTGATGTTGACCAGTCGCGCGGGGCGAGCAGGCTCGACGGCCGCCCGCGCTCGGGATTCTTGCGCGGGAGGTAGCGTGGGGGGTTGTGCGGAACGGGAGCTGGGGCAGGCATGGGAGAGAGAATGGAATTGCCGGCACCGTCTGCGGCGCGGCCTATTAAGTATGTGGGGTGAGTGTGTGCAGCGCCTCAGAGAGCGAAGTCACAAACGCAGACAAGGCGAGCACAGCATGCACAGCCGCCCGGTGATAAGCGCCGATAACACCGGCATGTTCCTGCCAACGGCGTGGACGGCGCAGCACTGAGCTCCTTTCAGGGTCGGCCACGAAATCGGAGCGTAGGAAGTGCTGCATCTCCGCGGCGCCGTGCTCTGTCCCAGGGAAGACAACCGGTGCAAACTGACCGCATATGCGAAGGTTTGTGACAGCAAAGTCTGTAACACGAATGCTTCTGATCTAGGCTAGACAGGATTTCAGGGACTAAGAAAGGCATGGAATGAGCTGTGCCTTATCGTGGCAGCCGCCCCTCCTTTATCCATTGATCAGCGAACTATAACCATATCGTTTTGTACGTCGGACACGACGCTGCCACGAGGTTCAACTCCACCGCCTCCTCGAAAAAAATCCACAGGCCATACGATACCTGATACCCCAGGTGTATGAGACCTCTGCTTTCCATATGATTGGAACTCCGTGTGCAAGAAGCTTCTCTCTTCTCGGGGGCTGAGAGTCCTGCATCGCTACTAGCGGGGTGACGTGGTGCTCCGCTGAACGGTCCCGTATTCATGGGCTGACCGCCGTCTAATCCCGTGTCTACGGTATATACAGTGTTGTGTCTTAAACCCCACGCTGTAGAGGCGCCCCGTGTCAGGAGGTTAGACTAAGCCAGCGAGAAATCTGAAACATTCAAGCGTGGCTACCTTGCGCTGGCTGGCCGGCCCATTGAGATTTGAAACAGAGGCCAACAAGTTGAGATTTGGAGGTTAACTGGGACCTGAGACCCGAGGGCGTTCGTCAACGTGCAGTGACATGCACTGGCAAACTCAGATCGAATGGAAATATAAGCATCTGCCAGTCATGCAAAGGTCCGACGCAGGCAATTCATTGGAGGATATCTATAGTTATACCGTAGCGTAGGGCAAGTGCAGGTCAGTGGTTCAGACTAGTGATACAGAAAACGGTGCTGCGACGACGAGAGAGTCACTGTAGCTCTATCGGTCCCTATCTCTTCCAAGAGCCTCTTGCTCTCTTCACGGGGCCGCCGCGATAGCCGCCGCGACCCCCTCCCGCAGATCCGCCACGCCCACCGCCATTGTACTTCCTCTTCGGGGGATCAGGGGCTGCAGCGGGGGTGACTGGAGGACCGTTCGGGTTCGCCGCCTTCCAGTTGGCGACCTCCTCTTCGCAGCGCGCGAGAATCTCCTCCCAGCGGTACTCGGCCATCGTGCCAAACGCCGGGTGCTTGCTCAGCTTCTCCGCTGTGATGCGCGGGCTGGTTATGCCGAACGCGACGCGCGTGAGGAAGCGCGCGTCGTCGCGCACGGGCACCGCCGCGAGCACCTCCGCGAAGAGCGCCTCGCTGAACGGCGGCGGGTTGTACGCGTACGTCGTCGCGGGCTTCCTGCCCGCCTTGCACACCGTGCAGTTCCCGCACGTCGTGCCCGCCGCGAACGCATTGGTGTCGCCGAAGTAGTCTGCGAGGTTCGCCGGGAGACACTTAGGCGCGGACGCCCACTCCAGGACCTTCCCCATCCGCGCGACCTCAGCGTTCTCGCGCTTCAGCATCTCCTCGAACATGCGATCCGCGACGTCGTTGATCTCGGCGTCGTCCTTGGGCAGCTCCTTGAGCACGTGGTACCGGTTGCGCCGCTGGCTGGGCTTGAGGTTGATTAACCCCGCGTCGCTCCATTCGTTCAGCTTGGCGACGACTTCCTTGCGGTCCAGCTTGTAGCCCGTCGCGGCCTCGCCGACGTCGATGTTGAACCAGGACTTGGCCAGCTGCGCGTGCGCAAGGATGGCCTTGGCGGGTTTCGAGGGATCTGTCGTCGCCTTTTCGTATGCGGGGTAGTTCGCAGCGTACTGGTAGACCGCATATAGAGGAGTGATGGCGCGAATGAAGCCGAATCGCAGTTCCAGCTGGGCATAGAGCAGGCCAAGAGTCACGTCCTGCGCATGCGAAGGGTCAGAGGGGCCAGCTGCACATCGTAAATGAAGATAGCGAGACATACGCGAATATCCAAATCGTGCGAGACCCGGTAGGCGTTGATCTCGAGCACGTTGTGCTTCTTGATACCCTGGCCGATGGCCTCGAGGCACGTGTGCTTGACCATGGCGCGCACAGACTCCTTGGACGGCGTGTTGCCGCGCGCAAAGTTCTCGAGAATGCAGCGATCGCCGGTATGCAGGAAGAGCGTACATGTTGACGGCTTGCCGTCACGGCCAGCACGTCCAACCTCCTGTGAATAACCTGAAGATGTTTGAGACCTGCGCTCTCAAAATAACAGAGGAATCACGACCGACCTTCCAATGTCTTTGGCAGGTTGAAGTGGATGACGTTGCGGATGTCAGCTGGGTGCATATCAGGACGCCGAACTTTGCACGAGTTCGCGGACAAGACCTTTGTCGATTCCCTGTGAACAAGGCATGTCAGTAATGGCTGCCAGGCCGCAGCAGCGAACGACTCGCCATTCCGAACGCGATAGTTGCACAGACGACTGCGTCAGGCGAGGCCATGAACCATTCTTGCGTCGCCTTGCGAGTTCCCGCGTCCATGCCCGCGTGGTAGAAACGCGCCTTGATACCCATGCTTGTCAGCGCATTCGCCACGTTCTCCGTATTCTTCTGCGTGGTAACGTAGATGATCGTCGGTCCTGGCGAAGCCCTGAGTAGCTTGGCTGCGCGTTCAATGCGGATTGAGCCTTCGGCGTCCATCGGGATACTGTCGATGTCCAGGTGAAGACTGCAACTCGGTCAGCAATTGCTCAATTTGCTCGCAGCATTGCACGAACTTGGCGCGGTATGAAGGCGTGCGGAAAACGCCATCGACCAGGTCAATTTTGAAGGCGGTCGCGATGTCCAGTGCGACTTTCGGGGTGGCGGTGGCTGTCAGACATAAGACGCGGTTCACATGATTTTCTTCCACGAAGCGCGCAATCTTCAGATAATCTGGTCTGATAGCATGTCAATGTCAATACACGTACAAGTGGGTTCAGAGAGTAAGACATACCTGAACGCGTCTCCCCACTCTGAGACACAGTGGGACTCGTCCACAGCAAGTAGTTCGATGGTGAAATCGCCTATGAGGGCCATAAAGCCTTCCATATTCAACCTGGAATGCAGGTACAGCATCAGCGGAGACACTTGATATATTTTCAGGCTGGCGCACCTCTCGGGAGCGACGTAAAGCAGTTTCAATGTACCATCGCGCAGCGACTGAACTGTAGTTTTGTACTCTTCTTGCGATTGCGAAGAGTCAAAACGCCCAGCATTAATTCCCTTGCGCACGAGGGCGTCGACTTGGTCCTGAAAACTCGTCAGGTTCTAGGTGCTTAGACACCTGTCATACTTGCCTTCATCAGAGCAATGAGCGGGCTAATGACAAGCGTCAAGCCAGGAAGCATGAGTGCTGGCAACTGGTAGCATAAGCTTTTACCGCTGCCTGCATGGATAATGCTCGTAAAATGGGCTGTACTGGGTAAGACAGCGACGTACCAGTTGGCATGACAGCCAAAGCATTTTTGTTTTCAACAACCAGACGTTCAATGACCTCGGCTTGCTTTCCGCGGAAGGCAGTCAGACCAAAGGACGACTTCAGATGTTCGAGCGCGGTGTCCATGCTGGCCATGTTACGAAAATGTGGCGGACGAAACGAAGCCGATGGCGGAGTTTCGACGTGACAACTCCGCTACTTGACTTACCAAAACCCGATGGGCCGTCTTCAACGCGACGCATTTAAAAATGTGAGCTTTGTGCTATTTTGATTGAAATACTTGATGCATAGCGCTCGCGGGGCCTGCAATAGACGACCTTCCAGAGTGTTCACGATGCGTGCTGGCCAGAAGCAAGGACGTTGGTACGCATTGCATACCCCTTTAAGAGTCAAAAACGTCGTGCTGTACGTGCGCATCATACGTAATACGGAACTCGGCATCGCGATCGGTACGTCCCCTCTTTTATTCAAGAACGATTTCATCCTTCTCTCAGGCTGCTAAAAATTCAACAGAGCAACTTATGGGCCCAGCGCTCCTCAGCCTTAAATGCATTATCTATAGTAAGCTGAAGCAGCTTTCGTGCGAAACGCGCGTATGAGTATCTCGTCAAGCAATCGTCAAGACGTTCATCAACCAGAACCAGGACGGAACGCTCAGCTACAACGGTACCGTCATCGTTGACCATTTGGACTACGGCACTTGTGAGTCCTACATCAGCGAGGTTATCATGGATTTCTTTGATTATATGCACTGAGACTGAATGGATACACAGCGTATCGACTTGAGCGATGTGAAGGGCACGGCGCCGTTTGTCCTTGCTTCTTTGGAGTATGAGAAGCTCTGAAAATCTGTGCACACCTGAAGCCAAAAATATGTAACAGAACAAGAAGCAATTCTTTTTAGTTTCTCCGCATGCCGCTTTCGAAGACAAAAACTTGGTAAAACTCGTCGCGGAGCTCGGAGTTGGGGCATGACAACTCCGCACCTTGAACTTCAAGTTGACGTTCATGCGCTCTGCTGCTTTTCATCGACAGTTCGCCATCCGGCCTCCGCCGCTTGAACTGCTGCTTGCTCCAACGAGCGACGGGCTTGATCTAGAACCGCTCGCTGCGCTGACGGTGCCTATTCCCGTACTTTGCGGGATCCGCCAATTATCCGCCAGTTCGTGCTCGTTCAATGCCCGACGCCATGCTTGAATTCCTGCCCATCAAGCGACACGCTGTGTCAGCTGGACAAACCATTGCTCCTAGATGTTCTGCGGTCAGACGGGCCGCCCGGTGCGCCATGTCATAGGACCAGCGCCGACATGAAGCTTCCTGGTCACTGGTCGCACACGCCGCGCTGGCTCCAGCTCCGAAGTCCAATAAAAAGCATCGTTCTTGCGCCTGCATCACGATGCTCAGTGCCCAATTCACCATGCGTCTCCTCGCCTCTCTGGCATTCGCGCAAAGCGCCCTTGCGCTGGTCCACCCGCGTTTCGAGCGGCCGCTCTCGACATGGATGGCTGACTCGGTGATTGCGCGTGGACAAGGCCACGGGCTGTCGTCTTCCAGCACACCGCAAGTCTCGTATGAGCACGGGACGTTTCAGTCTGCTCTTCGGCAGCTGTACGGTGTAACGGGCAATGCTTCCTATTTGGCTTGGATCCAGAGCGGGATCGACAATGTCGTGCTGCCGAACGGTACTGTCGGCGCTACCTACAACATGTCAGCATTTACGCTGGACGATATCAGGATTGGCCCATCCTTCATCAAGCTGTACGTCGCTTCGTCAGTCTCAATGTTACCAAAAGCTGAACACGTGCAGGTTTCAGAGCACGGGCGATGTCAAATATAAGAAAGCTGCAGAGGAGTATCGCGTGCAGTTGAACAACCAGCCGCGCAATACGCAAGGTAAGCACACTTCTCAGTCTAGCATTCGCCTGACAATTCCTCGAAGGCGGCTTTTGGCACAAGTTGCGCTATCCAGACCAGGAATGTCGACGTGTCATCCCGTCGTCACTCGCCAGTCTAACGTCGCATTACAGATGTGGCTGGACGGTTTATATATGGGTGAACCCTTCTACGCCCTTTACGCTGACGTCTTCGAGAATCACAACAAGACTGCGCTCGACGACCTGGAGCACCAATTCGCGCTGATCTGGGCGCACTGCCGTGACGCGAAGACGGGCCTGCTGCGCCACGGCTACTTCGACCTCGCCGCCAGCCAACGCAGCCCCGTGCCCGTCTGGGCGGACCCTGTCACGGGCGCGAGTCCGGAGGTGTGGATTCGTGCGGTGGGCTGGTACGTCGTCGCGCTAGCCGACCTCCTCGCGCCTCCGGACAACATCCCGAAGACCCACCCCGCGTACAAAACACTGCTCGCGCAATACACCGCGCTCGTTCCGGCGCTGGCGAAGCAGGTCGACCCGAAGACCGGCGCGTGGTGGCTCGTGATGAGCCAGCCAGGTCGCGCAGGGAACTACATTGAGAGCTCCGGCAGCTCAATGTTCGTCTACGCCATGCTCAAGGCTGTTTCTGCTGGCCTCGTTCAGGACCGCAACGGCGCGATCGTAAAAGCGGCGAAGCGCGCTTACGAGTATCTGGCTGATACTTTCGTGATCAAGAACGCGGACGGCACACTCAATTGGAACGGCACTGTAATCGTTGGCAGCCTGGATCAGGACGGGACGTTCGACTATTACATCAAGCAGGTGAGTACCGTCTATTGCGCATTGGGCGAATGCTCAATTCGGGACTTAGCCAATCAACCTCAACGACCTCAAGGGTGCTGCACCGTTTGTGCTTGCCTCGATCGAGTACGAAAAATTGTGATGCGTGTTCTCTACTGTCAATTCTATCAGCGGAGTTGCGACGTGTCAACTCCGCCTGTTAACTTGAACTCGCTTGTCTGCAGTACACGTATCTTACTGGCTGGCTCTGTAACATGCGTCTGAATTTGGCCGCATCCAGTGTTCACCAACCTCCGCGAATTCACGGGTGGTTGTACGACTTTGACATACGGAGCTCTCAACACAGTTCAATCTTGACAGGTCAGGCGGAAGATTCGAATCTCGCTCGCCATGTCCAAATTGCTGCGTCCACGCCCAGCTTCACGGTTCCTGTCTCATCATTGCCAGCTCGAAACTGTCATTACTGACTGCTCCTTTCGTCACGGGCCGGTGGGCCCGCAATCTAGCGCGGGATCAGAGCTCGTGCTTACTCACGCGAGCCGATGCTGAGTACAATGTTGTCCATCTCCACAGCCAGCAGAACGCGCGTGCATTTCTCCTTGCTCAGTATCGACTACCATGGCTGAAGCGTGCGTCCTACAGCATTGCCCGCCGTCGCGCCCACTCACGGGCGTTCAGACAGAGTCACTTCCTCGGCGCCAACCCCCTTAATCGGCTCTCCTTCCTGCGCACGGAGCCCGCGTTCTTTGCAGCGGCAGCACGGCACCCCGACGCGCGCTGGATCATCTTTGCGGCGGGCGGCAAGCCGCTCGTGCGCACGTCGCATCTTCATCGAACGACTAGGCTCGCGACGCTTCCGACGAGCGCGCTGCGCGACATCCTGGGCCCCGACCCGCTATTTGGCCAGGGACAACAGCCCGGCGAGAGCTTTACGATTCCCGAGGGCGCGAAGATGCCTGCGATGGAGGCTGCGCGGCTGCACGGTCCCAGGATTATATTCCTCGGCGTGCTTGACGAGACGCCCGACGACGAACTGCCGAACGCAGCGAATGGATACGCAATAATTGGCGCGCCTTACTTTGCGCTGGACGTTCAGGAGCGCGACGAGAGCGAGTTGAATGCGCTCGCCAAGGCTCACTCGCAGCAGGACGACGAGCTCGAGTTCGTCGATCCCTTCGGCATCTTGGGCGACTTTGAGGGGTTCGAGGCCGCCGTCTTTGCCGAAGGCCGCAGTATGTGGGACTGGAATTCACAACGAAAGGTCGGCGCGATGAACTTCATCCTGGTCGGTTTACTGAAGTGTTGCACAGTTCTGTCCAGCGTGCGCTTCGCCGGTCTATTCGCTCTGGGGAGGGTGGAAACTGGGTTGCTCGTCCCTGCTTCCCTGGGCAGACAATGGCAGCAAAGCACCGTGTCCATCCGGGTAAGCTGCCCGAAGCTCGTCTTCTCTGGACTAAAGCTGCGCTGCAGCAAAGGATTACACAATTATACGCATCCGCGCACCGACATTGCTGTTATCACCGCCATCATCAGCGAGGAGGGCGACAAGATCCTCCTTGGCCGCAATGTGCGTGATACAAACTGTTATTTATGCGTACGCTGACTCCGGCAGTAGAAGCGCTTCCCATTTCGTGCGCATATTCCTGCCCATCGGCCGCATGCTACTCACGCGTGGCAGCCATGTATTCGACGCTGGCGGGCTTCATCGAGCCAGGCGAGTCATTCGAGGACGCGGTCAAGCGCGAGATCTACGAAGAAAGCGGCGTGAAGGTGTGGAATGTGCGCTATCATTCGGGGCAGCCGTGGGTGCGTGTGACGCTTTGGTCCGTGGGATTTCCCACCTAACGCACCCTGTAGCCGTTCCCGGCGAACCTGATGGTGGGCTGCTACGCCACCGCAGACACGTCTGCGCGTATCCGGACAGACCTGGATAACGAGCTCGCAGGCGCGTCCCAGGCCATGGTGCAGTCTGCGTAGCTCGCTGATTCTTTGCAGACGCGAAATGGTTCACGCGCGAGGAGATCCAGGCAGTCATTGCGCATCCCAAGGGCACGATCATCCGCAAGCGCGAGTACAAGACGATGAACGACCTCAACGAGGGCAACATCCAGCCGGAGAAGGCGACCGTCGGACATGCGCTTGCGCCCGAGTCTGACGCGGCTAACAGCCAGCCGCGCAAGCAAGAAGAACGCGAGAAGGACGCGCCGGCGTTTAGAATCCCACCTGTCACTGCGATTGCAGGGGTCCTGATCTCGAACTGGGCGAAGGGCGACGTATCCGAAGGCGCTGCTAAGCTGTAGGTAATTCCTTGTGCATGATCCCATGGTTCATTGGTTGCGTTCCCGGCTGCAGTATGAGACAGATGCTGCGACTGCGTTTGCGCACGCGTGACGCTTCTGCTACCTGAAATACGCGAAACTCGGAGGTGCACAAGCCCAAAGTCCGAACCGGCAAGTGCAAGCCAAATCGAACCTCGCACTTCATTCAGTTTCGGTTGCTAAGCTCGCTGCTCGAAGCTGTAAGCGAGCGAAGAATCCCTGACGGTGCGCGCACATGCTACACGTGTTTGTGCTTTGGGCAAGCTTCGCGCACTCGGCCGCCGGTGTCTTGTGCAAGTTGCGCATCGCGCTGCATGTGTGCGTCGTCCCGCACTGTATGCACAAATGCGGGAACGCGTAGAGTCAACCTGGACAGCTTGGCCATGCACAGGGAGATCAGAATGCGTCGCAGACCACGGAAACGACCCGTTCGACATTGCGACCTGAGCCCATCAAACCACATCAGGTCCCGGGGGTTTGCGCGATCATGCTCTGACAGCACCCGGACAGGCTTCATGCTTCTTCTCAGTCTGCTCCTAGGAGATGATGCGCATACGGCGACGCGCGGTCCTCCTTCTCGCTGGGGTATAAATACCCCGCCAGGACGTTCCGATTTCACCAACCCCTCGGAGGGTCTCCCAGGCATCCCGCGAGGGGCACTTCGCGGCGCGGCCGGGAGCTCGTCGATGCTGGCTTCGCTGCGCACTCCGACATAAGTCCCAAAGTGGGCAGTCGGGTGCGGCCCTCCACCCCGCCCTCTCCCTCTCCTCTATCGCGACGCGGATGTGCGTTGACCGCTTGTGTCGCCGTCCCGGACGTGTGTGACCTACGGGTCGCCGTCCCCCTCGCCTTGGCGTACGTCAATCGCGTCGACTTCCTCGACCGCGACGTTCAATGGCTCACCCCTCTTCAGTATACACAGTTACCAGCAAGCCCCGCCAGACGGGCAATGTCCCGCAACTGGCGGCGCGAGACGTTCGTCACGATACTTGGATGGCTCATGCAACCGTGCCTAAGGGTTGCATGTGAACGCCTGTGGGAGGCCCCCCGGCGGTATGTCGCTCTGTTCGACGCTCATGTTGTCTGTGGCTAACGCATTGCACAAGCCGCGATACCCAGGGTTCTTGCACAAGGCCCGGGAAATATATGGCTGGTTGGTCCGGGGCGTCCTCTACGCCCATCGCAGCACGCCGGCTTGCTGGCGTTCTGCGGTGGGCGCAGAGGAATTACTTCGCGCTGCACCGCTCAGGGGCGAAGGCCCGTCGCTCGTATCGAGGTCGGCTCGGTTCACGGGTTGGCGGGTCGTCCCACGCAGGGATGCGGGCAACGTAGCGCGGAGCGGTGAGAATAGTCTCGTAGATGCTTGTGGTCGATGCTCATCCATGCATCGAAGGTTTGACGACTTGGAGTAGCCAGTGAGATCCTCTGTGCCCATTGCGTTACCCCGTAGGCCTTCTAGGACGGCTCGCTCCGTCCGAAGATATGATACTACCGGGCGATGCCTTGGGCACGGAGTTTCTCTCTGTGTTACAATAACTCGAGGTAGCTTTGTGAGAGCCTCTGTATTGATCTCGTCGTCTCGCTTAGGGATGACGAGGTCGGTGCAGAGTCTCTCTCATTGCTACACTTCTCGAGGGTAGCCGGTGAGCGGCTCTGAGCGCGTCCCGTCACCCTGCTAGGCCTTCTAGGATGGACACACCGCCCGACGATATGATCCTCAGCGTGATGGAGCGGGCGCAGAGTCTCTCTCCGTGCTACACTGCTCGAGGCGTAGTGACTACCTTTGTGCTCATCGTGTTGCCCCCAGTAGGCCTTCTAGGATGGCTGCATACCATCCAAAGATATGATCCTTGGGGGGCGATGCGGTGGACGCAGAGTCTCAGTGCTACGCTACTCGAAGAGTAGCCAATGCGCGTCTCTGTGATCATCGCGTCATGTCGGCCTTAGGACTTCTAGGACGGCTGCACACCGTCCGAAGATATGATCCTCCGGCGTGATGAGGTGGGCACAGAGAATGCCATTGGGCTACTCTGCGCGGAGGGCGAATGCTCGTCGTACGTGGAAGATTGTGGCTTATCCACGGGCTGGCGAGTCGCCCTCCGCGTCGTCGCGGGGAGCGGGAGATGTACTGACGTGTGCATAATAGGGCGATAGGTACGTGATTGACCGTTTTCCTTTGAATAATTTCTTTCTGATGAGTGCTTCTCAGTGCGGACGAAGTGGATAGCTATCCAACGTATCTGCGGCAGATGTGAAATTGATTGTTAATCTATCTCTTTCTCACACGCACTGATACGATCATCTTCACATTGAATTCAATAGGTCTTTCAAGAGTATTGTCCCTGCGGCTTGCATCGTAGAATCTCTAGGCCCTGTTATTTAGCTTCCTGCAAACTGTACGTTGACTGACTTGTTTAATGTTGTGACTTACTGACCTCGCAGATGACTCTTTTTCGCTAGAAATAGTTGATGATCCGTATGCTCTCGCCTCTCTCAATACCTCCAACTTGGCTTACATCCGGCGCTTTAGCCTCGACATTGCGCACGCGGCGACGGACGAACGACGAACGACGGGCGCGGTCGACAGACAATGGACGAAGGGCGCGACGGGCGACGGGCGACGAGCGACGGGCGACGGGCGAAGGAGGACGGGTGGTGGAGGACGGGTGGTGGCGGGTGGGCCGGGACGGCGGGCGACTCTGAGGCGGAAAAATACAAAGGTGCGTACCCTCTCGTGAGTCGTGCTTATTACGGCGCGTGGGGGTACGCTACTCTGTTTCTCTCCAATGAGATATTGCCCGCCGTCACGGGACCTGGTCCTCAGTGATGGGCGTCGTCTGCAATACTGCTGTGCACCGACCTATGTTTGCATATATTTTCTGGATGCCAATCACGTACCCTGTTCATCTCTCTTGCCCTATTCTCAATTTTAACTGGTGTTGACTCTGCAATTCTGATGCGGGCAGCCGTCGAACGCGTGAAAAAAGCCGATCGGCACGTGCAATTCGATCGCTATAAAAGCGTCCCGACGCGGACTTCCAAACGCCATCCTGTCCTGCTTTTGTGAGCACTTGGGCAAGCTGCCCTTGGTTGAAGCATCCCGCTCTCGAGCCTCTACTCGCTGCGCTGCACGACGTAGGCCCTCGCCTCCAGGACGGCCTGCCAGCCGGCACCCTCGCTCCAGCCGGCCTCGCCAGTCAGGAAATTGCCTGCTGTCGCGTTCGTCAGGCGCGAGCAGTAGTCCAGCCTAAACTCCGAGTTGGCTCGTTTTTGGGAGGTCCGCGCGAGGCTCCCTTCTGCCGCCTGCGTTACGGGCGCAGTGAACAAGAGGTGGTTGCACTGCGCCTCCGCTCGCACATCGCGGCGAGCGGCACAGGCTAGGTGTTTGGGCGGTTGGGCCAGCCTCGTCCGATATACCTGGGGAACTTACTTTACCCTTGGACTGGGCGGAGC
Organism: Auricularia sp. M12; assembly: GCA_037042885.1. Lineage (NCBI taxonomy): Eukaryota > Fungi > Basidiomycota > Agaricomycetes > Auriculariales > Auriculariaceae > Auricularia > Auricularia sp. M12. Next base: position 3,110,161 of record CM073211.1, read on the forward strand.
CTGACCGGCTGGTTGGTGGGACGAAAGGCCCACGCTGAGCGCCTAACCATGGCAGCCGCTTGGGCCCCTTCTGTGCGCAGAGCTCTGGCCCGCTCGACCTCTGTCGTCGCGACCCTGCGTCCCGCTTCAGAGTCGCGCTTGGGGCGTCGGACTCTGCCTGTATGTCAGGCAGGACGGCGTGTTCATCGCACCAACTGTTGCTACTGCTGGAACGCACCCCAAGCGCGTGCACGAATCCAGACCTACGCATGAAAACTTATGCAATGCGTCAGTTCTGCATCGTGCCGTTGGCGTGCACATCTCTGCCCGGGCCTGCTTGTGCGGCACTATCGTGCAAGTTTGGGAGCTCGGAATGTTTCTTGGGCATAATTTTTTCCTCCCTGTCCACTTCGTGTGGGCTTTTTGTATCCGGAAATGTGCGCTGTGTCTCCTTCTGGGTATATGCAGTGTCCATATGTAGTGCCCAATAAATACTTCGAGCCGCAGCTTAAGGTCTCAGCTCGTTGTAATTTTTCTCACGTCTTTAGGTTGTTCGCGCGATCGGCGCTATAGAAGCTGAAGCGCGGTAAATCCCGACACAATTTTCGTTTTGTCCTTCGTCCGCGTCGGACGAACGACAGCGGCCGCGCGCGTCGGCTGCTACGCTTTCTCAGCTCGTCAGCGTCGAACGCCTCACTGCCCACTTCGAGTTCGGGACGTCGCCTTCACAGCCCCCTGAGGATTCCTCGATGTGCTTTCAGGACACGAGCCCCTCTACGACACTCGCAGGCCCCACGAGACTTCTGTCCCAGCGTGCTTGCGCCGCTGGGTTGGACGGTTTCACGAGCGCTCTTCCCACGGGCTTTGCATAAGCTTAAGCTGCCAAGCGCGCAGCAGTTCTGGGTAGATCCTCGGGGCTGCGAAGTTCAACAGGGAACCTGGTCAACCGCCCTCCTAGTCTTACATCTGCGCTGTTGGGACGCCTCCGGCCTTCGTAATGCTGCGCCACACTGTGGCATGGGGGGATAGGGACAGGTTGCGGCTGTGTCGTAGTGGCGAGAAATCTGCGCGGTTCGACCGCCTTTTTCTGCCTCGACGGCTTCGTCGCCAAAAATCCTCTTGCTCGAATCGGGGGCAGAGGTCGAGCACTTGTTCGGCGCACCGTGGATTTGGATCCCGGGCGAAACAATTTCAGTGACGTCGGCGCCGCAACGCGGGCGGCGGCGGAGACAAGTGGGTCCATGTGCGGTGTTCGCTCGCGCTCGTGGCGACTGTGAATTGCTCATGCTTGGCCTGACGTTCATTTTGCGGCACAATTTTTCTACACTTTCGCTTTGGCGGAACTTTTACTCTACCCCTCGGTCCTGCTCGTACTATTATTTGTGATGTCCAAAGGCTTGTGGATCGTTATAGAAAATTTTGCTCTTGAGCTCTTATTTACCCCAGTCTCTGAGCACTGCTGGGGTCTCGATCCTGTTCCTGCGCGGCTGACACATCCTCCTTGACTGTTTCTCACGGCCAAGTATAAAACGTATGTGGCAACTCGCGGGTCCGAAATCGAACTTTCCTCCCCCAACTTGAACGACGATCTCGCAACCAAGTACAGGCGAGTTACTTGTCCGACGACATGCTCGTTCCGGCTTTGCAGAGCGCGTCCGGTCGTGTACTGCTTCGTCAGCGCTCGTCCGCAATAGATCGTCTTGCTGTGGTTATATGGCGACATCGCGCACCAGGGAAAGACGGGCTGGATGCTTATATCCCCCTCTGCCTCCTCATCACTAGTGCTCTCTCTCTGCCGGTCCCGTCGATGCCTCGCCTGAAGTAATGGTTGGCATCGTATTTGTACCATGCACACCTAGTGCGCTGGAAGGACGCCATCTTCTGCCAGCAGAGAGCGTGTCCGACCCCCAGGCTGCCCTTCGTCGGGTCCAACGATCTACGTACCCTCTCAGCTGGCTTGGTTTCGCAAAGTCTTGATTCCTTGGCCGGCCTGCATGTCGTCGCACCAGGATTCAGGATACAGTACTGGCTGGCTGGAAAAACAACGGTCCACGCGCACCGTCATTGGCCCAAAGTCACAATATGGTCTTCACCGATCGGAAGTGCTCTCTTTCTCGACGATTATGACAGGCTTGACTCGAGCTCATGCTGACCGACATTCACCACATGGACCTATTACATCTCCTTTCAGCATGCTAACTGCCATTTCTCGGCCGCTCAGCGTAGAACAAAACCCCGCATATGAAGCTTTGCTGCATCTGGCTACGCGAACGATGGATGCGGACATGTCACCGTTCTTGAAGACAACATTCCAACCTTCTGGGAGTTTCTGGCTGAGATCGCGAGCTTCTCCTCGGGGTGCACTCTCTATGACCATCAATTGCCTTTTCGACCTACCTTGAGCCTGTACTACTCTGGAAATTCCCACTCTACAGTACTTACGCACAAACTTGCTTCCGTTTTCTGCTTATCCGCCCTTGTCCTCAGGACGTTCCACGTACTGCTTACACGCCTTCGACTACCTTCCACGCTCGCCGGCGTCGCCGGACGAACGTTCCAGAATCCGTAACGGGCAAAACTTTCTGACGAGGGTAGAGAGGCCGGTAGCGGAACAACTGTTCCGGTGGCCCCTATATAACGGGCTCTCGCGGCAGCAGAGTCGTTACAGTACTCGTACGAATCCCTCCACAGCTACCTACTTGAACTGAATCAATGGCCGTCATTATCCACGGACTTTCCGTCTCTACCTGCACTCGTAGAGTCGCCGCCGTCTGCAAGGAGCTTGGCATTGAGTACAAGCTCCAGGATGTGCCCTTTGACACCATCAAGAGCCCCGAGCACCTGAAGCTGCAGCCGTTCGGCCAGATCCCTGTTCTCGAGGTGAGTTTAGACGCGGCGATTGCATAGATGCGTGCTCAATGTGCCACAGGACGACGGTTTCTTCCTCTATGGTACGATCGGCGTGCGATGTCCACGTCGTCGGGGAGTTGACGAGTCGTAATAGAGAGCCGCGCTATCTGCCGCTACCTCACCCTCAAGTATGGCAAGGGCAGCACCCTGCTCCCGCCGACCAGCGACTTGAAGGCCACCGCACTGTTTGAAGCTGCCGCTAGCATCGAGCAGGCCGATTTTGACCCCTTCGCGTCTGCGATTGTCTTCGAAAAGGTGTTCAAGGCGTACGTCCAATAACTACATACTCTTGGCGTGCAGATGCTGAGCGGATTATAGGTGGCAGGGTGCCCAGGCCGATGAAGCGCGCGTCGCCGAGTTGACGCAGAAACTCGACGCCAAGCTCGATGGTGGGTAGAACTCCACTGCTCCAGCCGTTTTCCTTACCATCTCTCAGGCTACGAGCGTATCCTCAGCAAGACGAAGTACCTTGCAGGCGACGTAAGTTTTCGCAAAATATCACGCTGAATCATCTGACCCGACCCATCGGTGTCCTAGACCCTGACTCTTGCTGACCTTTTCCACCTTCCTTACGGATGTAAGCCAAGGGTTGCACCTCCGATGTCTGAAGATGAACTGACTTTCTCCTTCCTTCAGACATGCTCACGGAGAACGTGAAGTCTGACCTTCTCACGAAGCGTCCCAACGTCGCGCGGTGCGTTTCTGCAGTATGAGGCTCGATTTGATCCATTCTCATCGCCAAATAGCTGGTGGAAGGAGATCTCGTCACGTCCGTCCTGGGAGGCCGTCAAGAATGGCGCTTAAACACCGCATCTCTTGGTCATCTAACAACTTGTATGTGTGTGTACTGCTATAGGAATAAAGAAGACCTGCAATGATTGTATTCGTCTCAAAGTTGAATCTCTGATCGCTCGAAACAAGGTTCACTGGCGAATGTTCCGCAGCTTTTCAGCCGCCGAGATGCTCATCGAGATCCTTGCCTCGAGTGGCGTGCATTTCTTGCTCGGAACGATGTGCGACAGAGATCTTCGCCCATCATGAAGTCATTCCAGGCCAGCTAAGCCAGCCATCCATCCCTTCGCGGTGCGCACAGCGCTTATTCAAGTTGACGTCGTCGACGATGGCGCGCCGTCATTGCAGCGGACTCATTAGTACAGTTCTGGGCAAGCGATCTCCTACCAACTACAAATACGGTCCCACCACTCGGTCTGCCATCATCTGCTCTCATAAATCCCCTCATGAGTAGCCAGCCCTTCATGGCGACTTCCATTGGGGTGCCCCCCGGCGCATACTACATCACTTCGGAGAACATTCCCCTGACCCACGGAGAGCCAGGCAAGCCGGTTGTCTTATCCGCGTCCGCAACATCTTCTGGCGAACCAGTACGTGACGTATCGTTCCGAATATCGCCTTTCCTTCATACTTAGACAAAGTAGTGGTTCATCGTCCCTGACGATAAAACGGGCGCTGATCCAACAAGGAAGTACCTCTTCATGACGTCGAAGGAGACATTCCTGGCCAAGGTCGTTGACGTGCGTTCATCGTTCACATTCCCAGGCTCTTCGCCGCGGCTCATTTACGGATTTACTCGGCCAGGTCGATCTTATTAGCACCGCGGCCGATCGCTCGAATGCTCTGAACGTTGAGATTATACCGAGCGCTGGCGGGGACAAATGCAAGGTGCGATCTCCACACGCTGCAAAGCCATGCTTTAACAAGAGGAGTGCAGCTCGCTGTCGACGGGTACTTCCTCACTAGAGTGACCGGCGATAGTGATACAGAAGGCAGGGTGAGCCGCAGCGACAGTAAGCATGCATTGGAATAAATGGCTGAGACGCTGCCTATATAGGTTGAGCTCAGTCCTCCAGGCGTCTCCGGCGATGAGGATTCGCAGCTGTGGAAATTGACCGCCGTGCAGGGAGGCACCTTCACGCAGTTTGACTGTCTCCTATGATGGGATTTCTGGCGGCGTTCCCTGGGGTCTGCTTCTTTTTTTCTGACACTTCGAAGCGTTGCATCCTGCTGAATGTTGCTGTCTGTTTGACTCTTTGAGGTAGTTCCGGAATGACATCGGAAGCAAATCACCCTTCCCTTCTGCTGTTCAGCCTGGTCATCATCAAATGCGACCATTGTGTCCGCAATTCAAGGAGATCTCAAATCCGCTCACCGTTCATGTCCCGAAATATCTGCAATGTGGCTAAAACCGTCGTGAGGGCCTCTTTGTAACCTGCTCGAATGCGGCTTCCTTAGAACGTGGGCGCCGCGTGCACGACTCCCTTGCCTGCGCAGTCAGTGGACCTCCGTAAGTGTACACTCAGAGCCTTCATTGTAACTTGAATGCCCACTATGACGCTTCGATTCGCCCATTGTAATCACTTGGTTTCAGTGAACAAGGCCTCCGCCCTAACAACCAGAGCCACTTCGCCTGGAGTAAAGGAACCCTACATAAGGCACGCCACCTCTTCACCTGTATATCCCTACCTCCCACGACCACGACCACCCAACTCGCCGCGCCGCCTGGGCATTACTGAGTATCCATGGTGAGCATGATCCGCCTACGATCGACGCTGGCCTCGTACTGATACCGCGACAGATCATCCATTTTCCAGCTCAGGACGGCGACGGCAGCGAGGTTGCCACTCAGCGTCACGGCCGTCCGCAGCACGTTCCTGTAAGGAACGCAGAGAGGCCCCCACGCACTGAATGCTCTTTGACATCGAACTCGAACTCGACCACACCGCCGGAATCGGTGGCACGCTCATGGGATTCTGATTCGTCGGGCGAGCGTACACCGTCCGCTGAAACAGTAGTGGAAACTCCTCATGCCGTGACCCCGCCGTCCCTGCGCATCCAGCGGACCAGCGGCGGCTGGTGGGACGAACCGCGCACGCCAACGTCTGCAGTCTCCTTTGACGACGCGCGCTTTGCGGCGCTGCAGGACACCCCAACCACTGTAGCGACAGATGCCACCCATCTCGATGACGATTTCTGTGCCACGCCCAGTTCCACATCCAGTGCACCGCGGCGCGGTGCGGCCAATTGGCGCATTGAACTGATCATCGATGACGACGAGGCAGCGCGTCCACCGCCCTCGCCGACGCAGCAACGGTGGGCCGCGCCTTCATCAACGTCTCCGCCTCTACGGAAGAACTCTTCAGGCTGGTGGAACGTGGAGGCATGGCCCGCACGGCGCGCTGCGCACCTTGCCTGGACGAGGCCACCACCCCCGACGTTTAACTCGCGCGTCTTCCTCCCCGAAACTGTAGACCGCATGGTCCGCCACCGACCGCCCCGCGTGAGCTGGAACGGCGCCTGACTCGTCCGCTGTACCTATGCCCAATTACTGCTTCACGGTATGCATTGCAATACAATCCAGTTTTCCCCGATCGCAGTGTCAGCGGATGCCTGACTTCCGCCGCGCTCTTGAGGCCGGTCTGAAACATGGCTCATAGCCAAACCGTATATCAGGGATGCTATCTAGGCTCTGTTCCCCCACCCTTTGCAAAACCCCTGACTCGTCCTCGCGCTAAAAATTCCGAGCTTCTCCATGAACCCGACGTCCCGCGTGCGCAATTTCCATTCTATGTCGATTGTGGCACCGGCTGACTTCTTCGCCATCTGCAGACCGACTATCCAAGCTTCCAGACGGCAGCCACTGTCCCAAGAGTGACCCTTTTACCGTTCAATCCAGTTCTGTCTGTGGGCGTCCGCCGACAGTCTGTCTGGGCCCCGAGGCCTTCCGAGTATAAGGATCTTGATGCCAACGATGAGGAATTCTCGCCATTTGGAGGACCAGCTGCACCGCAACCTTCGTCGTCTACCCCATGCGCAAGGCAGGTCCAGGCCTTCCAAAGTTTAGCACACATTCTAACTATCGTCCAGAATAATGCACGAGCACCTTGAAGAATCTTTCGCGGCCTTCAAGAGCGATCTGAACGAAGCTGCACCTTGGCCACCGACTGTGCATCTCGAGCCTCAGTCTCCCTCGAGCTCCAAGGAGACAGGGAACCTCCAAGACGCGCAAAACGACGGCGTGCGCATGGCCGCCTGCGATGTGGAATACATCACCGCCTGGTCGACCTTCGTCACGATCGACACCGAGAGCGAGCGCGGCCAGACGCCGGCCCCGTCGACGCCGCTCGTGCTTGCGCGCTCGCTCTACAGCACCACCGCCAGCAATGCGGCACCGGAGTCCCCGTCCGCTTCCACGCCCGGCAGCCTGAGCCCCGCTGCGCGCGCCGTGCATCGCTTCGTGAGCCTGCGCTATGAGCTGGAGCACGACGCATGCGCGCGCGCCCTCCCCGCGCGCCAAGCCGCCGCGGACTATATCAGCTGGGTAGTGGACGATATCTTGCCGCGTTGCGAGTGCTGCCGGCGCGATTTCTTCCACCCTCGTTGAAGTTCAGGCTACATGGGGAAAAACAACATGCATTGCAAAAACCCTGCGATCACCGTTAGAAATCGGTGCCTTGCAGGAAGGCGGGCATCTTGGACTTGCTGCAACATCACAACCAAGTCCCAACTTCCGCCCTGGCACCATTACCCACCGCGGTAGCGACCATGAATGCTGTGAAGTAGCTACGATATCCAGTGCAGAGAGTAGTCATGAGCCCATTCCCTTCCCATATTACTCAACTATCCCCTATGGGAAGTCGAGGACACAACGTAGAGAGTCTTGAATTCATTTGCGTGGTATGAGCGAAGCCTATTACTGCTATGTACAGTCCAAACCGAGCGGGCCCAGCAAAAGAGTGCGTTGCGCCACGACCCGCCGGCCAGACCAAACACCGTCGTCAATCAGAGCTGAACGCGAAAGGAGCGCAAAGAGTACGAATCACATCCGGAACAGGGAAGGAGAGGAGGGACGAGAAAGCAAGCCGATGGTGGTCTAGGTGTATGCCAGGGTGCGAGAATCTAGGCGGCGCCGACGAGCATGACGGTCTTCTGGAGCGCGCGGTTCGCAAAGTACCTCACGTCCATGTCCGCGTCGTTCTTCAGGCGCTCGACGGCGGGGATGATCGTCGACCGGCTCAGCTCGCGGCCCTCGTCCGTCGTGCTGACCTGCTGCGCCATCACCTCCAAGCTCTTCGCGACGTTGAACCGGATGTTCGGGATCGGGTCTGTCATGAGAGGGAAGAGCACCTTCGTCATCAGCTCCTCGTTCGACTCGCGTCCGAGGATAGGCGCGATGACCGGGATCGCGAGCACCGCGGTGATGCGGAAGAGGTAGTTCGGGTGCCCGCCCATCGCGACGAGCTTGGGCACGATCTGCGCCTTGGCCCAGTCGTCACCGAACACCAGCGCAAGCTTCTTCAGGTTCACGATAGCCGCCTCGCGGATGCTGTACACGTTGTCGCCCAGCCACGACAGGCACAGCTGCGCGAGCTGGTCGTCGAAGAACTGCTTGCCCAGCTGCGTCGCGAGCAGCGGAATGTATTCAATGATCGCCTGCCGCACGCGCCACTGCTTGTCCTCCGCGAGCTCGTAGATCGCCGGCAGGAGCGACGTCGACAGCAGCTCGACGCCGATAACCTGGCATGTCTCCACGCTGCGCGTCACATCAGACGTCGGCCACGTTGAGTAGCTAGACGCTTACTCAAGTTTGCCGATGATGTTCAACCGTACGTCCGGGAACTCGTCCTTGAGCAGTTGCAAGAAGATGGGCAGGAGGTCTTCGACCGTCGAGTCTTTGCCCACGAGGGAGGCCAGGCCGGATATGTGCAACGCGAGTGCCGCGCGCACGTGTTGGGACGAATCCGATGCCAGGTCACGCACGCAAGGAAGCAAGCGCGACACGATAACATCGCGCTCGACAAGTTTAGCAAATCCTGCAACGCACTAGTCAGTTTGCAGGCAGATTGAAAAGGATCGCGTGTGCCAGTGCGAGGACTTTGCAGGTGGTCGTGTGCACTGGCAAACTGACGACATACCAGGAATCTGGCCAGCACCTGCCGTCCTTACTTCTGCCTCGTTGTCCTTGAGAAGCTGTACATATGCGGAAACGAGCTCCTCGTTGACGATCTCGGACCCGACCGCTTCTGCAAGCTGCAAAGCCAGGCATCAGCATGTGCAATAATAACAGGGAGGAATGGATAAATATCAGACGAGAACGACCGCTATGCTCATCGTTCTTCTGGTGGCTCGGACACCCATGTGGAGCATAGCTCGATCTTCCAGAGGTGCACATAGTACCTCCAGATGAAGTCAAGACTGGTGTAGATGGGGCAGTGAGTTGGATGAAGAAACCACCAGCTTAAGGCTGCTGACAGAGACCCAAGCGATGCGACTACGCGACGAGCACTGCGGCAGCGAGGCAGACGGTGCGCCGAAGTTAGTATCCGGATGGCTGGCGCGCAAGTCCTATACGCCGAAACAGCAGCTGCCCTGCGTCGGCGCACGGCACGGGGAGATGATCATCTCTGGTCCGCGACAGGCGAGCAGTGCTTGCAGGTAAATGATACTCTGCCGCCCGTGCCGCTTGCAAGTAATGCCAAGTTCCCGCTCGCAGACAGATGGAGGGTCGCGCAGGTAATACGAACCCGAGCTCGCGGATAATGGCCACAGTCCCATCCTCAATAATGATAGAGATGGAAAAACACACACCTCCACAAAGTGGTTGGCAACCATGTAGCGGACCCTCCAGCTTTTGTCGGATACGCTTTGTCGCAGCTGGCCAAGCAGTTGCGCTTTTGTGTCCTTGGGGCCCAGTTGGCGAGCAATGACGATGAGGTCCTGGATAGTCAGCAGGCGGACCGAGTCTTGGTCGTCATTTGCAAGCTTGCGATAGATAGCGAGGGCATCCGAGAGGACGTGTTCCTTGGACATTTTCTCCACAAACGGCTGCAACAGAGTTAGTAACAGGCTGTGTGTAGCGCGCAAGGGGCCAACAAGAATCCGTTGTGTGAGCCTTCAGCTGGTCTCATGTCACACAACGGATTTTCTTGTCGGCCCCATCGACGGAAAATGACAAACGGACGGACCCCGAGCCACTTGGCCGCTGCGCGGCGAACCATGGGCGTGTCGTCGTTGGCGAGGGCGTTGAAGCCGCGGCGCATCTCCTCCTTGATCTGATCGTTGACGCGCGGGTAGATAGGGGAGTAGAGCGAGGCCGACGATGTGCGCGAGGTGAACCATTCGCCAGACGACAGCCGCTTCAGCAGCGGCACAAAGTATTCTTCAACGTGCGCTGGCGAGAGGATTCCCGCAATTTTCGTGGCCGACTCCGTGGCCTGCGGAAGACGGGCTGAGTTGGTCGCCCGAGCAGACTGGCAGCAGCCATCTCACCTTATCGCGCACCAGCGTCTCCTCAACGGCCGCCAGCGTTTCCAGAGGTCCGAGTAACAGATACGCGTACTCGGGCCCGCCCAGGTATTCCTCAAAGTTCTGGCCGAGCTCGGCGGCGAGCGCGAGCAGCACCTCGTCCTCGTCGTCGACCGAGTCTTGCAGGAACGGAATGAGCTCGTCGCGGGCGCGTTCGGGGCCCAAAGCCAAGGCAATTGTCGATATGCGGTGTATGGCGTTCAGGCGGCGCTCAACGTCCTCAGACTTGAGCTCGTCCATAAGGATCGCGATGGGATACAATTCGTCCGCGTTCATGGGGTCCATATTCTGGGATATTCGTAAGATTATGCTCATGATTAATAGGTCGTGGCTGCATACGCCTTTAACTCCTAGGGTCGTTCAAGCAAACGCAGCGCTGCAAGCCAGGCGGCAGTTGAGGTTAACGGTGCAATGTGTTTGGCCTTGCCAAATATTGGCCTCGTCACTCCAAGCTCCTGAAGTTCGCGCAGTCTCTGTAACCAGCACCCCAGCGCTCTCTAGATGAGTTACAAATTACATGCCAATGGATTTCTTCTTTCAAAGATACTCATGAAAATTTCTGGGCCACTTCCCAGCTGCCTCGAGGACTTGGTGCGCGATCGATGAAGCACTACCCTACAAGCAGCAGCAAATAGACAAGGATATAAGCTGCTCCTTTCGAAATATTCAAAGCTCTTTATGTATGGAATTAATATTGGAGAGTCGCGGGAATTTTGGTGCACTTGACTGGGCATCTCGATTTTTTTTCGCGAGTCCTGGAACTGAAAAACTATTGCCTTGCGTGCCTGAGCACCGTTTGCGACTTGAAAGTTGGACAGGTCACCCAGCAACGAATTCCAGTTCACGCCGCTGCGATCATCCTGAATTCCATTTTGGCGGGCCCAGACGACCTTATAAAGGCGCTATTTGCTGCCTGGGTGGCAACATCACCTGAAACGTGCCCGCAAGCACAGGCCGCAAAGACCTAAGTAGATGTCCGAGTCCGAGTCTCAATCCAAACCCACCAACCCCTTCCAGGCGCTTATCGACGCCACTGATCGCGACCTCGTGCGTCTCCTCCCGCTGTCCCTGACCTTGCTTTACTCAAGAACAGTCCCCGTGGGGCCTTGGGGCATCTAGACAAAGCTTCAAGACGCGTACGAGACGCACCGCACGCAGCGCAACGCGCAGCAGAAGGCGCTCCTCACGCAGGGCGCCAGCATCGTAGTCGACGAAATCCTCGCGCGACTTGTATCTGACCCGGATTATGTCGACCCGCGCAACAGCCTCATAATCTGGGCGCGCCCCACGCGGCCCGTGCGCGCGCTCGTCCAGCTCGTCCAGGCCCAACTCCGGGAACTCGCGCCGAGTCAGTCAGAATCCCCCCTTTCAGTCTCCTTCAGTCTGCCAATGTCATTACCCAAATCCATTATTACTGATACACCCGCCTGCGATCTGCAGACATCTGGTTAATGCCCGAGGCCAACCTGCACATCACAGCGCTCGAGATCGCGCACTCGCTCCCGCCGGAGAACGTCCAAGCGATAGTCGACCTGCTCGGACGAGAAGCAGCGCACGCCATCGTTCAATTCCCATTCGAAACGACAGTCGCGCTGGTTCGCCCGCAGCTCTCGCTCGACCAGTCTGCCGTCGCACTCCAATTTCTCCCGGACGCCGGCAAAGGCGATGGACACACCGAGAGTTATCATGCCTTGCGCAGCACGCTTTGGCAGCGTCTGAACTCAGCAGGCGTGCGCCTCGCGCCGCGCTACGTCGCGCCCTCCGCGCACATCACGCTCGCGCGATTCGTCACACAGGCGGACCACGATACCGCGGAGAAGATGCGGCGCTGGATCGAGGGGCTCGAACGCGTCAATGCGTGGCTGCGGCGCGAGTGGTGGGATAGAGTGGTGTGGGATGTGGGTGTCGGGCAGGGATTGATTTTACGGCAGGGCAGAGTTTGGTATGGCGGCGGCGAGACGGTGTGCGAGGGTGCCGCTGTGCGCGAGTATAATGAGGAGGCTGGGGAGAATTAAGACTACGCTCGTAGGGGGGGGAGCGTGTAGAAGGCCGCGGCGAATGAATGAATAAAGATAGATGCGTTGCGAGAGTGAGCGCGAGCGTCGAAATTGTCTGGCTTCGAAGCACCTCATTCTGGTCACAGCTTGGCCGGCGAAGGCGGCATCTTTATGTGGAGTGCTGAGCATATAATGCGACCAGCGCTAGCATCCCATATCTAGAAAGCCACAAACTTGAGGAACCGCAAAAAAGGGAAGGCTCGTGACAGTACCTCGGTTCGAGCACTCGATGTGCGCGCCGCGAGTGCGATAGAAGTGTTGTCGATCCTAAGCTTAGCACCTCTGCCATAACCCATTGTGTTAGTCAGCGAATTCATGGGCGTTGCAATTGCTCTTGCTCACAGTGGTGCCGTGCCATGGAAAACGAACTGCAGCGATTGACTGACGCCAACATAGTCGCCCTCCTTTGCCTGACTGGCTCCTTGGGCAACGAGCGCCAAGGTGGACAGAAAGTCGACCAACCAGGTCAAGCACCCCACAGCAACATTGCCGTGCTCGTCCACCATATCTGAACGCAAAAGCTGATCAGATGCCAGCCCCTGCTCCACAGCTCGTACTTCGCACCTTTGTCTACGGTCGTTTCGCACACTACGCGCGAAATCAAGCGCGAAGGCTCATTGGGGTTGGGAAATACGTCTACTTGAGACAGGCTTATACGAGGAGGGAGCAGTCCGCAGAAGAGATCTTTCATGAGATCCGTCGCGCTCGACACAAGCACCTGGAGAACTTCTTTTTTGGCCAGCCGCCCGCCGTTGCCAGGAATCGCGTCTACGTCGCTGTCGGAGACATGCACGCTGTCAAACCATCTTTCAGGTCGGGGAGGTCGCGACATGGTAAAAGCCAAGAGGCAAGGGTCAGTGATAACCGGAAGCGCCGGCTGCCCGGTACATAATCTGATCCTCGGTATTTCACATGATCAAGGTATGAAGCAGCAAAATTTTGCGAAACTGGGCGGTCATCTTATCAGAAGATAAATACTGATTTTTCATACTGATTTTTCTTCCTGGAAATGTTTACAACAAAGGTTAGTACTATCACGGAGCGTCGAATCAAGCACCGTCTTTGACGCTTTGCCACGAAGGGCGCGACACGATATCCTGCCACCAGCTGGATAGCAGTTGAGTCCGTATTCCGTATTTCATCATTCCCACAAACATACCGAGCGACGTTAGGACGCGAAGGGGCCTTGAAGAAATCAAGCTTGAGGATTTCGTCCAGCGTATCTTTGGAGGGAATGAGCGTTGCATTGCCGATCTGATCACTGAGAGAACTCACAGCCAAACGGAACGTGGAACAGGTCCGCGAGCGTCACGTTCTTTTGGGGAAAGAGTAAGCATCAGTCAAGCAGGGTCATTCACGACGGAGAAATGACGAACATCGCCTGCAAGATATTTGCTCTTCGCAAGAATGCGCTCGTAACCTGAGCATCACAGGTCATGGTGAGCTCTCATTGGTGGGATGATAACTGAGCAATACGGACCGTCGAGCTTATTGTTGAGGATGGCCGTCACTTCCGCAACGCGCTTCTCGTCCGTAGGCTGCCCAGTCATCCGTCTATGCAGAGTGAACATTCAATCCAAAAGGTGAAGGAGAGGAGGATGCGGGAAGGTACATCTTGGTCCGTTTTTCCCAAATAATCGCAAAAGCGAATGGATCGAAATCGGCCTGTTCGATGCTTGCGGCAGCCTCAAAGAGTGCGGTCGCCTTCAGGTCGGTCGTAGGGGGAATGATAGAGCTACCGTTTCCATATTTGAGGGTCAGGTATCGAGAGATGGCGCGGCTCTCTACAAAATCATGTTCAAGCAAATGAATCGGTGTGCAGGTGGGGCTGCCAAAGCGTACCGTAGAGAACGAATCCATCATCCTGCAATACAACATAAGTACGTTGTCTAGCAGATGTGTGGAGGAGTATGTTCTGACCTCAAGGACTGGCAGCTGTCCGAAAGGATGCAAGGCGACATGCTCCGGCTTCTTGATATCGGTAAATGGGACAAGGTGAAGCTTGTAGTCGAGTCCGATCTCCTTGCAGATGAACGCAACACGACGCGTGGCTGTGGACTCGGGAACGCCGCGCAAAATGATAGAGGCCATGTCGAGTTAGAGTTGTGGCAACTTTCGGTGAGGATCGATACCGACTGCAAGCCAGACCTGCTTTTGTACCTGTATTTCTGTTATTCTTCCGCTCGAGTCATGCTCTTGTCAGCATACGTCCGCAGTTTTGAGTTGAAAGTAGCTGCCCTACTAGGCGTAACCTCCGTATACTTAACCTCCGATTATCCTCCGCTCGCGCTCTGATCGCGTCACAGGCAGGATATAATCGCGTCCATATCCCAGAATGACTTGATTCATGTCTGAAAGTTGTCTGAGAATGCCCAGATGTAATTTTATTCCAACAATATACATGATCGACGGAGTACATGGCGTACATCATGGTGGCTACAAAGAGTCAAAGTCCTACTAACGACATGAGAGTCATAAGAATGCAGTCATAAACAACGTAAACTCGTAGACAGGCAGAAGCGCCGAGTGCAAAAGGAGCGAGAGCAAGGGAGGGAAGATTGGGCGAAGGGCGGAGTCAATAGCCCGACCTATACCGTGCAGCTTTGAAGGGGTTCCGGCGTGTACCAGACTGAGTGTCCACCCGTCGATCGCGAACTTGAAAGCATTCTGGGCCGTACACCAAGGGTTCTTGATGCGATGTGGGCAACCACACGTAGATCAGAGGGTACCACCCAGCTCCTGTGGTCTGGCGCAAGTGCGCGCTCCCAGCAGAACGGCTAGTCGCTAAGAGACGTCTATTTGACGGCGGCGGCGAGGGCGCAAGTGGGATGAACGGAGTAGGCAGAGGCGGTGTGACTGGAGGTGGAGAGAAGCTGACATGCGCGCGAGCTGCGTGTCTGAATGCGTCGTGGGTGGGTTCAAATGCATATCGCGCAGCCTCCGGAAACGAGAGGGGCTGGGACCCCATGCAGGAGAACGGAGAGAAGTAGCAATCGTCGAGGTCAAAGTTCTTGTACTGGTCCAGCGTCCTGAATTTGTCCGGATCGGCGCCCTTGAACCAGGCGATATGACCCTGTGATCGCTTCGAGCATCTTTTGCACATCTCGAGCCAGCACTTCCGTTGGCCAGATGGGCAGTCAGTGACGATGAAGTCTGTGACGCGGCCCGGCTTCACTGGCTTCATGTTCATGTCGTTCGTAGGGGTGGGTTCCTTGTAGTCGGATAGCGGCTCTGTAGAATGTACATGTCCTGCCGAATGTCCCATGGGTTTGTTATTTTTCTTGGGCTGTGGGTCACAATGGATGAGTGACTCAGATAAAGCAGCCAGTCGTCGTAAGACTCACCCTTTTCATGCTGCCAGGGTCGTGGCGGCGATGCTGAAATCGAAAGTTGACGATCGCAGACCAATTTATACAGAGCTGTTGTATTTTGGTCAGGGAAAGTGCCACCGTGCTTCGAGTCGTTGCCAAGGTTCCGGGAGAATAATCGACGCATTACGCCTATTGTGTCTGAGAAGCACACAAATTCGTCCGATTGGCAAGTGCGAGCGGCAACAATGATACACAATGGTTACAATAGATACAGTACGTACAGTCTGATGCAGGATGTATGCAATACAGCTTGGTCCTGTTGCGGCAATGACGCGATGGGGAATGTTGGCAGACAATGAGGTGAAACGGAGCGGAGCGCGATTTGGAGACAAGCAGAGGAAGAAAGGGCGGTGAGGGAGCGCGAGTTTGGCGCCAGCGACGTTGGAGAGCGCGAAAGAGGGATGCAGGAGATAACTGGGAAGTGCCTTGACTTGCGCCGAAGAAAGAAGTGGACTCAGGCTCTTGCGCCGGAGCTCGACGACAACGAAGAGCCGTTGCGAAGTCCAACTCGACGAGCACGTCGTTCCGCCCGTGTATGAATAGCCTGTGCACACGTAGCATATGCGCCGCGAACCTTGGGCGTCAGCTTTCCCTTTCCACCAAGATGCGCAAACCAGTACAGAAGCGAAAGTTGCATTGCGGGCGAAACGCTGCGAACAGTTGGATCGTCGCCGAGAGAGAGCTGCCAGGCTGCTTGCTGGTAGTCCAATTCCTCGAGCGCCTCCTTCTCGTGCATCGCACCGCGATACAGCGATTCTATCGCGGTGGTCGAGACAGGACCTGCGCTCGACAACGTTAGGTTGGTAGCTTGTTGTTCTGGCGGCGCTGGAAGCTCGACTGCGACCAGCACCACTGCGTCGGTGGTGCGGTGACGACGCCTGGGAGAGGAACGGGACGCAAGCTCGCGCGGGAATCCAAAGCTCGCGGAAGGTATGGGCGACGGGATTGAAGGGGAATGAAGAAGAGGGCTGGTGCTCCATTGCGGGTCGGGGGCACGTGATGGGTCAACGCGGAAGAGCGGATCGAGCACGCCGAGGTGGGAAGGATGGTTGAATTGGTCGGAGCTCCGTCGTCGACCATCGTCTAGCCCGTATGGATGCACCATTGTAAAGGTATTTGGGTTGGCTGTGGCTGGGGAGCTGTGAAATCTTTGAACCAGGGAAATACACTCCGAGTAGGCATTTGGGACGTACGACTGCGGTATGGGCGACCCCACAGTACCCATGTGATAGACACGTTCAGGGCGCCCGATTGGAAGGGCCAGGAGCGCATCGGGAACATGCATACGTGGCACTGGCTGGCTAACGTTTCGTTGAGCTGTCACTGAGCCACGGCGAGTCATATCGACTTGGCTGTCGAGCGCTTGGAAAGCGCCTCGCGCATGGCTTGAGCCTGGCCCATCGGCATACGGGTCGTAGAGCTGGCGTTGCACATTGGTATACGCGTGCGGCTGCGATATTGCGCGCTGGTGGCCTTGACCAGGAGCTGGCGAGCCATCGTCTTCAGGTGCGACCTCTGCGCGCGCATAGCTATAAGACGCCGTGTGCAAGCCCCGAACACGCGATCTACCGCGACCGCGTGGGCGGCCTGGTGGAGAGCGAGCGTCGTCGTGTAGGTGTTCCGGTGGTTGGGGGACAAGGTCCATGGCGCGGCCGAACACCGAGGGGCAAACGCCCGTTTTAAAATACCGTCAGGAGCACGTTACGAGAACTATTGCCGGATAATATGCGCCGAGACTTCCTGGAACCCAGGTAGCGCAAAAGACGACACACTGGCGCTCAGTGGTGGTCTGGCTAGGATGATTGTGCCACCATGGGCAGGAGCCGTGGGCTGATACTCCTGAGCGGCCTATGAGGCCTGTGTAAATATGAAGAGACGCTTCATCGCACCGCCAGAGTGGATATCCGTGAAGGCGTAGAAAGAAACCACCCCCCGCACTTGCAGAGCAGGAAATTGAGCGACCTTGGTTGGACCTTGGACATCTTTAGTTGGACCTCATCGGTGTGAACAGGCGAATGTCGCATGTAACGAGTTTTGTGAAGGCCCTGATGTCCCGCGCATTCAAAGGCGCGCGAAGGTTCGAGCAGGTTGTGATGCAAAGACTGTCGAAGTCAAGTCGAAGCAAATGAAAGTCCTGATCATGACCCTCCGGCAAGCCCAGCCCGTAACTCAAGGTACATTCTGGTGCACGACAGGGCTAAGGTATTTCCCTTTTGCATGGGGCCTGTTGTATGACTGGGTTCGCCAACTGGAGCTCAGGAAGACCGTGACGAACATGAAGAGCGGTCGCGGCAGAACGGTACATAGAGACTCCGACGCGCCTTTTTCCTGTTCCGTCGCCATAGGTACTCTACCGCCAGCACGAAAGTCATGACTTTCTCCTTTTATTCACACCTGAACTTGAGGTATGGTTTTAAGTTTAAAAATCGTTCTGCGAGGATCTCAGGCTGGGCTCCGGCCCGGGAATATTCCCGTGCTGACATCACCTGACAAAGCAACACTCGCCGTCGCTGACCTGACCTTGCCCTCTTACCTTTCGACCGAAATGGCAGACACACCAGAAAAGCTCCTTGAGTCGCTCAGCAGTGCTCAATTGCACAATTTATCTGGCCTTGTAGCTGTTATCACTGGTGGTTCGACAGTGCGTTCGTGCTGTTCAACGAACACAGACCCGGTGCTGATCACTGCTGACATGACAGGGAATTGGACTCATGATTGCGACAACCCTGCTCGCCAATGGCGCGAAAGTTTATATCATCGGTCTGGATCAGAACCAAGTCGACGATGTGGTCAAAATCTACGACAAGGCGGTTGGAGGACGCCTGATCGGGCTCGCAGGAGATGTCACAAAGAAGGTGCGCATCTCTGGTGCATGAATGCATGATCCAACTGCTGATCTTGGAGCTCCAGAGCGAAGCAAAGCGGCTCGCAGAGGAGCTTTCCGTGCGCGAGGGCTACATCAATGTTCTCTTTAACAACGCCGGTGTGGTGAGTCTCCTCATGTTCCCCCGAAACGAGGGAATCTTACGACTCGACAGCTCGGCCCTGCGATCAAGGATCTCAAGAAAAACACGAACGTTGAAGATTATCAAAAGGCATTCGATGTCTACTCCGAGGACGACTTCCACGCAGTCTCGAGCGTCAACACATTCGGCCTGTACTTCATGGCAGTGGCGTTCCTCAAACTCCTCGATGCCAGCAAGTCGCACCCTAGAGGAAGCAAATTTCCGCCTCAGGTCATCATCACTTCCAGCATGAATGCGTGGTCAAAGATGAGCCGTTCTTCCTGGCAATCTATGTGATCTCTTACTAAGATCCGCCACACGACCCAGACACAGCTGGACGAGGGATCCCATACCTACTCTCGAAGTCAGCGGCAGCCCATCTCACCAAGATTCTCGCACACGAGTTCATCCCTCTGAAGATTCGCGTCAACGGTATTGCGCCTGGGTGAGCATTTCCCTGCCTGCGGTGTAAGACTTCAGCCATGTTGACCGTGCCTAAAGATTATTTGCGACTGGGATGTGAGCATTCGCGTCCGTCTTTCCGTCAAGCCCGCTCACGCCTATGTTAGGACCACACAGGGGGTCAATTCTCTGGGATTCACGGCGACTGACCGCGCGCAATGCGCGAAAGACGCGATCTTCCAGGTTCCATTTGGTCAGTCCGGCGGGCACACCGACATGGGAAAGCTGGCCCTTATGCTCGTCACAAACGAGTTCATCAACGGTGCGCAGCTCTCGGAAATCCGTATGCCTTCGCCGGCTCATTAGACTTTGCAGGAGAGATTGTGTTGATCGACGGAGGCACACTCCTACGCCACCCAGCCTCGTACTAAGACAATGAAGCAGAAGTCCGCCCTGCGGATGTGTAAATTGAACACGTATCTGAACAACATTCGAGCACACCGTTACTTAACACAGCGGCATCGTCTCGCGTCATCGAATTTCAGTCACTTTGACTCGCCCATCTCCTGCCAGATGGATTGCGAGCCTCCATTTCTTGAGTCACACCATCGTTACACCAAGCTCAAGGAGAATGCCTCTTATCAAGCACAGTCGCGCCCAACGTCACGCACATGACCTCCCTGGCGCCGTTAGCAGCGTCGCACGCGAGAACCTCCACGTTGTACCAGCGTGCGGTTTATACCTCCCTCGTCACCCGATCATGGCGTAACTAGTAGCCTCAACATTCTGCTCGCCCGACAACGAGTGTCACAACACCACAGACTCGAGGTTTCTTGCAGATATATGCATCCGCGTGCGTACTACGCGCATTCGAATCCGTTGCGGCGTCGCGAGACGTCCGCCTGAAGCCTCAAGCTTGAAGTTTGAAGCTTGAAGTTGCACGCCGGAGGTTTGCGGAAAGGGAAAGCGAGCGTGCACCGATGCACAGCTTTCCAAAAGGCTATCCCCTGCTGTATCGTAAACAACGATCGACCCCTCTCCGCACGTGGGAGTTCGAAGAGTGCAATTGCCGTATAGGCGGTCCCGCTTCGAAGCTCTCACACAGACGGTGCAAGCGCTGCGCCCGTCTCACCGGACCCCGCTCGACATGGAGCAAGTTAAGCGCCGCAGAAGCGTCGGCGAACCGGATAAACCACTGCGAAGAGCCTTCGAAATGAGTCGCAAGTGAAGAATAGGTATGTATCGCAGCGCCTCCCGGGATTACATTAGACGACTGCACAGCCGCGGTGTTCCATATAAAGAGGGTGGGGAGAACAACGCTTTCGAGACCATTCCCGCGCCCACTGAGTCGCCTCAGAAATCATGCTCGCCCTCCGCATCGCCCTCATTGCTCTCATGTCCGCGGTCGCCTATGGCGCTGCTTTGCCTTTCAACCCTTCGGAGACCTCTGGAGAGCTTGGCGCTGACTCGACGATCAAGAGAGCAGTGGCATGTGAAGCCGTCGGTGAACTCGGCGCATGCTCTACCATCTAGAGGCTGCGCTCACAGTGGCAGGTGAGATGAGTTCTCTTTTCAACCTAAGAGATGCTAATACCTTGCAGCATCCACGTTCCCCTTGAAGATGCTTTACTTTCTGTATTAATCACGCACATTGTTGATATTGTATACCGCGTCGATTGTATCACTTCAAGCTTGAATCTGAATTATTCCGAAACGCCGCATACGTGAAGTCTGAAGGCGCCCTGATATCCACGTACGTTTTCATCCTTGTTGACCACTTCGAGACCTTTGAACAGTTCATCATATCGAGCACTGCTCAGTCACCACGGTAGGATGCTCAGAATGTGTTCAACGAATGAATTCCTTCTGGGGTGCACGCTGCGAGATACATCTGGGTGGAGAGGCGCTACAGAGGCGGACAGAGAGGCTACAGTGTGCGGGCGGAAAAGAGGATTGCGAGTTACTGCAGGAGGCATGCAGAAAAGATGGTAGGATTCAGCGACGGGGGAGCGTTGGTTATGGATGATGATGGTACAAATGCTGGTGACAAGTGCCGAAAGGAAAGCAAGGCATGCAATGCACGCGAGTCCTGGGTATACAGAGTTGGAGAAGGTCACACGCCTCAGCGAGAGGGCCGTAGGTCGCGACTTTGTCGCGACGGGCGCGCGTACTTCTCGTCGTCGAGGGACACGGTGATCATACCGGCGGCTGCCTGACGCGCGCCCACTACCGCCGCATTGTCGTGCTTCGCGGGATTCGACATGCCCCTGAGCTTCTTTTCACCTCCGTCATAGTGGCCGCGTTTTTCGGATGCGTGGACGACGTGCACGGGCAGTAGCGGCGCGACGCTGCTCTCGCTCTTGTGCGCGGCGGGCAGGACGCCGAGCTCTACGCTCTCTTCGGTCTTGTCGGAGCTGCTGCCGGACGAGGCGCCACTCGACGTCCCCACGGCCGGCGCGTCGGACTTGTCGTGTCGCCACCAGGAGCGCAGGCCGCCGAGCATTCTACGCAGGTAGAAGAACCAGAAGATGACGACCACTATGGTGAAGCCCACGGCCAGAAAGACAATCATTCCAACTCGCAGGCCAGCAGAGTTCGCCGGAGCAGTTGCAGCTCTGCCTGTGGAGGAAGGGACCAAGACATCGCTCTGCCGGGGCGTCAGTGTACAGTGTACGAGTAAAGTCTGAAAATTCCGCACCTCTGCAGATGCCAAGGATGGCGCTGCGCCCTCCAGTAAGGACATGAGGTCTGCGGCGAGGACAACGTGGGCGTCGGTATCGGAAGGCACGGCCAGGGGCACGGTCGCAGACAAGCTCGACGTCACATAGGCGCGCCGGGGAGTAGCCAGGGCGGGGACGGGCATATGTAGGTCTACACACGCAGCGCTGTCGTGGTGGGTGTAAGAGGCCAACCCTCGCGGGGGTCACGCGCACACAGGGGCCGCGTCGTCTTCTGGTTCGATTGTGACGCGCGGAATGCACAGAAGCGCGCGGCGGCGGCCTTAGAAGTTGGGATCCTGAGCCACCATTTTCGTCCGCGCCGCGTGCATGCAGCCCAGCGCGAGTCCCGCGCAATGAAGGTCTTGCATGAGAACTCTACGTAGCTGATTTCGGAAAACAATGTGGCAGGTTCAGATGACAGGAGAATTTTCGCAGTCCGCACCGGGGTCTAAAACTGCTTGTCTTCTCTTCGGACGGGCGCTTCACCGTTGAGCCAATCTCAGATCTAACCACTGGCAAACGACGTCCTTGCGCATAATTCACCGGGTTTGCGCCTCGTTGCACGGCATGCGCCTCGAATCACACGTGCATCACCTGCTCATTCCGAAGTTGTGTGCATTGCCCGATGCGATCTAGAAGGCCCTTGGTCACTTCGGAGGGCCAGCATATCTGTTTGATCTTTCTTTGCATTTCGCGAAAGTGCTCCCACACCAGGGGCAGATATTGGCCAGAACATTGGCGACAACTCCCAGTCGAAACGGGCCTGCGCGCGGATCCGGGCCACTGGCACTCGCCTTCAGAGAACGATGCCGCCTTCAAATGCTGCTGACCAGTCTACGCATGAATGGCAGAGTGGGGCAGCCGCATTGGCTCTGGTACAGGGTCTTTTCGAATCTGTCACTGTCAACTAGCTCAAGAAAACGCGGCGCTCACGAAAGTGTACATTCAGACTGCTTGTCAAAAATCGACTGGCCATTTCACACAGGCGTAACTTTCAACTACGCGATGTTCTGCAGACTCTGCGCTATGATTTAGGGGATGGAAATTCTTTTCGCGGACACGATCCCAATTTTGTGACACGTCTTCTCTGGCATGACCTCACGTCTTACCGCTACTTTCGATGGGCAACTCAGATCGGCTCCACCGCTAGGACTGCGCCCGACAAAGAGTGTCTATAAGAGAACTCGTGCCTATGCGATACAGGCCCAAGCCTCAGCTCAGCGTCTGGCCTCTGTCCCCACATCCGAGCTATGGCTTACGTCGATCCTGAACGTCGTCATCCAGATCTCACCGCCCCTCAGCCAGGCCTGCAGGAAGACCACCCGTCCGAGCATGTTGCCTTTGTTCCTGGCGTGCAAAGCTACCGTCATTCGGGTTACACCACCGCTCCGAGTCGTCATGACATGCGCGCCGCCGCCGGCCGACCGACTGCCATTCACGAGGCTATCGCCGCCTGGTTCCTCGGCCCGCAGGCAGAGAACTACGATATCCTCCTCGATCTCTTCAAGACTGCGGCAGATGGACAGCGCGCCGCGCGTCTTGCCTATCACCCAGAGGATGGCGTCAGTATCTCCAAGTTGTCGCTTCAAAATGGAATCACACTCACGTGACTTCAACCAGGAATTCATCACGGACCGTCTCCAGGCGAGCTCGACGTTCAAGCTCAACGTTGCGAAGATGAAGCAGACCTTTACAGAGGTGATCGCGATGCTCAACGCCTACTCGGTCCCGTTCTTCTCGCCGCGCTATGCGGGGCACATGTGCTTCGAAACGTCTATGCCCGCCATTGCGGGAATGCTCGCCACCATGCTTTTCAACCCTAATAATTGCGCGTTCGAGGCGAGTCCCTGGACGACGCTGATTGAGCTGCAAGTCGGGAGAGACATGTGCGAGATGCTGGGGTTCAACGTCGAACCGGCTCCCAACGTGCCTGTTGGCTGGGGACACCTAGGTTGCGATGGTACCGTCGCCAACCTGGAATCTATCTGGTGAGTTTCTTTGTACAGCCTATGTATTCGAATGCATAGCTGACTATCGACGGTGACATCCAGGGCAGGTCTGTTACTTGCAGCATCATATTCGTATCATTTTCTCAATACTGTACGTTTATTCAGCGCGCAACCTCAAGTTTTATCCTCTTTCCCTCCGTGACGCGATGGAACCCGGCCAGCCGCTCTTCTTCATATCCAACACATTCCGCGTGCCGCCCTGCGCATTCGACCGCGCTCGCCCGGCGACGGAGTGGCCGCTGTTCAGCGAGCTCACAGCTTGGGATTTGCTCAACCTGCGCGTGGAGGACATTCTCGGCATGCCCGAGGCCCTCCACGCGCAGTATGAGATCTCTCCGACCTGGCTTGACAACGCCCTTAAGCCGTTCCTTATCCAGACGCGCGGCAAGGACGTGCTGGAGAGGAGGTGGATGATTGAAACGCCGCAATATTTGATCTCCAACGTGAGTCCCACACTCAGCGTCTGTTCTCTCGCTCGAGTAATCACTGATTAACCTTCCCGCACTCGCAGACGAAGCACTGTTCGTGGCCTAAAGGCGCAGGTACGCTCTGCAACGCGTCCACGGCCAATGCGCAGCGCATACACTGTACTTATGTTCTGCATAGCGATCGCTGGACTCGGCTCAGAAAATATGGTCGACGTGCACGTGGACAACAACGGGCACGTCGACACCGCAAAGCTGCGCGCCGCGCTCTCCGAGCGTCTCGCGCGCAAGCAGGCCGTTTACGCCGTCGTCGCCATCATCGGCTCGACCGAGGAGGGCGCTGTCGACCCCCTAGACGAGATCGTCCAGCTGCGGGCGGAGTTTCAGGCGCAGGGCATGTCGTTCGTGCTGCACGCGGACGCCGCGTGGGGAGGGTACTTCGCGTCGATGATTCGCGAGCCTAAGGCGCACGGCGGGGATCGCATCCCGAAGGATGGGCAAC
Organism: Auricularia sp. M12; assembly: GCA_037042885.1. NCBI lineage: Eukaryota > Fungi > Basidiomycota > Agaricomycetes > Auriculariales > Auriculariaceae > Auricularia > Auricularia sp. M12. The sequence goes on from CM073211.1 coordinate 3,134,861, forward strand.
GCGAGTTCATGGCTACGTTGGCGCTCTCTGAGTGAGCGTCCTCTCGATCTGCATGCGTATGTATGGTCAGACTGATGTTCTTCGAGGTATACTATCACCCAGTTCCACGCCCTGAAGCATGCCGACACGATCACCATCGATCCTCACAAGGTATGGGCTTCGTATCTGAAGCTCATGGTGAGGCTGATACAAGTGTAATAGGCTGGGTGCGTGGCGATAATCCTTCGCAGACATGCGCTCACTCATAGTCCTCTGGCGCAGTTACATCCCATATCCAGGTACGTCAACTGAGAGCGTATGAGCGTTTCGAACTAAGTGACAAAATGCAGCTGGCGGTTTGTGTTACAGCGACGGCCGAATGCGCAACCTATTAAAGTGGTCCGCACCGTTTCTCATGCAGAGCTCGGGAGGGGAGAGTGCCGGCATCTACGGCGTGGAGAGAAGGTATGGAGGCGATATCCGCTCACCGCTGCCAATGTTCCTTACTATGCTACCCTAGCAAACCCGGCGCGCCTGCAGTTGCCTGCTACATGCACCACACCGTGATCCCGCTCGACAAGTACGGTCACGGCGGCTTGCTTGGCGAAGCGGCCTTCGCAGCTGGACGAGTATAGTCTCCATCTCATATATTTTCCCGCAGGGAATTGATGCACGCTCTTGTAGTTCGCGGCGCACTGGGCGGCCATGACCTCCTCCGATCAGCCGTACCTCGTCGTCCCATTCAACGCGCTCCCGAGCGAAGCCCAGGGAGAGCACGCCGTCCAGGCTGAGAAGACCCTCATCCGCAACTGCATCCTCGGCAAAGCGAACGAGGAGATCTTCGACAACGAGGTCGCGATGAAGGAGCTGCGCGCGATCGGGTCCGACCTCAACATCAACACTTTCGCCTGCAACTTCCGCGTGAATGGGGTTATCAACGACGACGTCGAGGAGGTACGCTCTGCCAGTGCAATACTCTGATTGGTCGAATTACTGTTAACACTGCGCGCTCACTCATAGGCTAACCACCTGAACGATCTCATCTTCGAGGAGCTGTCCGTGACAGACCCCTTGGAGCCGGTGGCCAACACCCCGATGTTCCTGAGCAACACGACGTTCGCTCTTGCCGACTACGGCGCGTGCGTGCAGAACTTCAAGCGGCGTCTAGGGCTGGAATGCCAGTCGTCCCAAGACTTGCGCGTGCTGCGCAACGTCGTCATGTCGCCCTTCCAGACGGATGGCGACTTTGTCCAGAAGCTCGCGGATATCTTCGAGGGGACGCTCGCTAAGCATACGCGGGTTCGACTGATTCCTTTTTTCTGTAGGACGGCCCAGCGAGCTGATATTTGGCATTTTTGCAGACGCTGGTGTGGCGCAACACCATCCGCCCGCAGAAGCACGTCTTCACGATGCAGGGCACCGACCAGCTGTACCTGTGCTACCAGCCGCAGTTCCACCTCGCCAACGCGCGCGTGCAGCTTATTCTCTCTGCAACGACAACGGCGGCCGACTGGCGCATCTTCATCGGGCGCAAGATCCCAGAGGAGGTGTATACGTTGACGACCGAGGAGGACGTCACGTTGGACGATATCATCCGCAAGGGCACGTTCTCCGGGATCATCCAGTCGCTGTAAGTCGTCTCCCCCGCCCCCCGCTCCTGCAGTCGTGGAACTTATCTCCGTTGCATATAAGGAACCCGGATGCGCCGCTCGAACTGCGCGTCCACCTCTCCAACGTCCGCGTCATCAAGAAGCGCCCGCTCGACGCCAAATGGCGCGACGCCGCCTACCCGCGCAGCAGCACGCCGTTCTACCTGTACGGCTCGCCCACCGGCCCGGGCGGCACGCATATCGCGCACATGCTGCTGTGCGCGCCCAACGCGCAGCTCTGCGCCGAGAACATCCAGCTGCACCTCGACAGCAACACCGCACTGACAGCCGCGCAACTCGCGCGGGGCGTCCTGGCGTTCATCGACGTGCCCGAGGCGGCGATGCAGCCGATGGCTTCGACGCCCCGCTTCTTTGCGCCGCGCGCGAGCTTCCGCGTGATGGTGTACGAGGACGGCCACCCCGCCGAGGCGCACGGGCCGGGGCTCGCTGCGCTCGCCGTGGGCCGGACGCCGTTGGCGACGGGGACGATGACGCTCGGGGAGGCGGTGTATGTTGATACGGTGCGGATTAACGAGGAGGTCACGGTGCCGGAAACGCCGCGTCGTCTTCCGGCGGGGGTGAATGCGCACGGCCGCGTGCGCAAGATGAACGAGCATCTGGAGGGCATTAGGGGACGGGAGGTGAGCGAGCAGGAGGAAGTCGCAGAGGACAATAGGGCGAGGGACGTGAGCGTGCAGCCTGAGGAGGAACTTGTCGTAGTGCCTCAGGTTGTATTGGCATAATCAAAAGTCGCGAATGTGTACTTGCCTCAGGTTGTATTGGCGTAATCAAAAGTCGCAAATGTGTACTGTAGACATCGCAATGGACAACAGATCATCGCGTGGCAAATGTTCTCAGGCTCGGAGTCCCTCGAGTCAGTGAGCCCTCGCCAAGGTCACTGCCAGTGCGGCGCAATCTTGGTCTCCCCACATATCTCCTCCTCCTTGCTCCTGCTGCAAGGTGGCAATAAAATAAAAGCTTGCCCCTTTAGTTTAAATGACTTGTGCATCTCCTCACGGTGTCATGATCAGAATCTTCACAGCGGCACTTCCCGGAAGACCAGACGCCGGCCTGAGGCTATCATGATCAATGTGCAGCGTCGACAAAGATAGCACCGACGATCGGCGTGCTTACATCCGATCGTCCTACTGCAGCGAAAGCGAATTCCGCACAGACTGGAATGGAATGACTACCGGCGGCGGCGGCGGTGAGAGACGACCATCATGATTGACTTGGCGCCAAAAATACAGTAAGTAAGTACCTACTATTATACTCGTGTTATTATTGTTTTTATTGAGATTTGAGTTGCAGAACCCTGGCCGCCGCCAAAGATAGCCAGTAACATAGACGATCGCGAAGCAAAACAATACTAACGCGAAGCATGCGCCAAAAATACGTGTGCCCTACTGTACAGTGTACGGTTTGAGTTGCTTTACCCGGTGGAAGGTGTAATCCAGGGCATATGCTTCCTCAGCTTCTTGTCGTCCACGCCGTCTTCTATATATGTAGTAGTTACCACTTCATGCAAAGATAGCTCGGTGGCTGCGACGCTTCCCTGGCACTGGCATGGCCAAACGTCGCGATCTGACAGGAAGCCTTGCGATTGCCGATCTGTTCTATGTATGGTGGTCAGTGTTCTGAGCGCGCGAGATAACATCAACAAGCCGCGGTAGGTAGACCTGCAGTGGTTTCACTTTCGCTTTCGCTTCTGTCAATTGGCGGCGTCCGATTCGGAGAACCGCTGCCTATAAATACTATATGAGAGAGCGCTGCCGCGACCGGTGAGGGAGGCGCGAGCAATCCGGCATCGATATCGTCAGGACAGGTACTACATAGCTAACGCATATACGCCATTGCACTGGCAACCAGGGAGCTTAGATGTAGAGATGGACGCATGCGGAGGGAGGCGCTGCAGAGTAAGGAGGTCACGATCAGGCTGCTCGCTCACGTGAAGCCGCGTCAGACGAACGTGAGCGCGAGAGGTTTCGCCACAGGGAGCGTCTGCTTCCGATCGGGATTGCGTACGCAAGGCAAGACTACTCATACTGTAATAAGAAACGCGCCTGCCAGCAGCTGCAGTGATCCGTATTCGCCCTATCGTCCAGCAGCCGGGACTCCTCAGAGGTGACGCGCAGGACGGCATACTCAGTACTGTAGTATGAGGGGATGCGCAGGATGCATGGATGCGCAGGACGGCAGAGTCTAAGTATGGATGCGCAGGACGACATACTGTAGTATGAAGGGATGCGCAGGACGGTACAGTCTCAGTATGGATGGACGCGAAGGACGGCATACTGTAGTATGGATGGATGCGCAGGACGGCACAGTCTAAGTATGGATGGATGCGAAGGACAGCATGAATGGATGGATGCACAGCGCTGCCAGTGCCAATGCCAAATGCCCAGGGTCAATGCATTGACTCGGAGGCGGGCTATATCGGCACGTTGAATGGTGCAAATGACGTCCTATCCATGGCAATGTAATGCGTACTGCACGCGCGGGAGCGAAGAGCGAAGAAGCGAGAAGGGGAGAGGTCAGGGTCGCGTGGCGACAGCCGCAGATTCAGAGGCGTGCGCTGGCACGCGATCGATATATCTTTTTGCGAGATCGCGCGTCCGAGTCGCACAATTAGCAACTAGCAGAGACAGACAGAGCGCGAGCCAGGAAGGCAGATAGTACGGTATGAATTCTGGAAAGGGCAGCGGGCGTCCAGATCCCAGATTGCAGCTTCGGTTTGCCAACAGCGTGTTTCCAGTCATACGCCGAGCCTTTCCCATCGGGACTCGAGTCTCGAGTTGAAAGTGCGGACGCACGGTCCGGCGGCGCTCGAGACGTCCAGCTTCGCAGCGGGCTCGGGCAGAAACGGCGCGTCGGGGGATGTCGGGACCGGGATGCGGGCGTCCAGTTGCGGTGTCGCGTTTTTGTTCCAGCGCGTGAAAGGGAACGCAGGGAGCGAGGGCAGAGCAGGATGTATGCGGCCAGACGAGAGAGAGGATGGGGAAAGCGATTTCGCCAGGATAGGGGTCGCCCAGGAAAAAAGCGGTGTGACAGGAAGGCGGGGGCAAACTAGGTAGGATGGGCAGGAAATGGACCTCTGGGAGGCAGGCGGGCTAGCCACGAGGCTCGGCAACGTCCATTGCTCTCGCTCCCCCCTTGCTACGCCTGTTTATAACCCCCCCCCCCCTTGTTCCTCGCATTCCCCGCTACCCCCCAACGCAAATCACTCAGCATGCTCTCCGTCCTCCCGCAGTCCGCGTCCGCATCGTCGTCGAAGCTGTCCTCGTCCTCCTCGTCCTCGTCGTCAGTCTCGTCTGCGCGCTTCCAGCAGGTGCGCATAACCCCGCTGCCTGCCGGACGACGACGCTGACGATGACGTCCTCCGTGCTGCAGTTCGACGACCATCTCAGCGCGCTCGAGCCCTTCACAAAGTCCGTCCCTTCTTCCCCTTCTCCCCATTCCCGCTAACCGCGACGCATTGCAGACTGATCCTGGCGTCCGCGCCGTCGCGCACGGTCCGGATCCACTGCACCGTGCCCACCTGGACGCCGCCCGACAACCACGGTCCGTCCTCCTTGCCCATCCTCCATCCTCCCTCCTCCCATCGCTAACGCGCCGCTGACAGCAATGTCGCTCGACGACCTGCACGACCTGCGCACGCGCGCGCTCTACTTCATCCACAACCTGCTCACCCAGCTGCGCGCCGCCGGGGTATGTCCTGGTCGTGTGACCTAAACTGGCCCCTGACTCTATGACTATTAGGTCCAGGCGACGTACCACCTGGCGCCCGCAAGCGGCACCACCGTCGCCCTGCGCGCCCTCCCGCTCTCCGCGCGCCAGCCCCACCGCCCCGCGCCGCTCGCCGTGCCCGCCGCCAGCCGGTCCGTTGCTTCGCGAGTTTGTTCAACTTTGATGCTCACTTCGCTTCGCACAGCGATACGGCGTTCATGGCCAGCATCGACGGCGTGCCCACCCTCGCGTTATCCTGACCCCCCATCTCCTCTCGCACAGCAACAACGTATATACACTACACTGCTTCCCGGACTCTCCTGCTCGTCGTCGCTTTTTTCCCTCTCTATCTCTGGTGTCAAGTGTAGGATTGTACTTAGGGGCCGCACAACAACAAAGAACAACGAACAACGAACACAATTCTCGCATCCCAAGTGTGAGGCGGTCGTGTGAGATATGCATCAGCGGCGGGCGGGGCGGGCGTCCGTCGATCATTCATGCGCCGCCGCTTAGCGACGCCCGGCGTCCGGAGCCAAACAAAGCGGACCGCTCACGCGCTCACGTGCAGCGTGCCGCCTCCCGGCATCAGCATGACTGCAACTCGGGAGTTCGTCTGCTAGCGAATAGCCAGCGGAGCGTACTATGCGCAATGCCAGTTGACACTGCAACTGCGCGCTCGACGGCGGACGGCGGATGGTGCCTTACTTGGAGAAAGACTCAGGAGGCGGCTGTACCAACCGCCGTAATGGGGACGCCACGACGTCAGGATGAGAGTCATGAGACAATATTAATGTGCCGTACAGGACAGCTGCAGGCGTACTACATACTAATAGTAACAACCCCCCGTTGTTGTTTGTCATTTGTCGTACATAATTCAACTGGCAAGATGCGTTGGATGTGTGAAGTTGCTTTACTGTAATTGGGCTGGGTCACGAGTGGTACTGTTACTGTAGGGGCTGGCTGATGTGCGCGAGTACCACATGTAGGTTGGCGGCGGGTCGGGAAGTACTGTAGCTGTAGCTGTAGTCCGGTGGCCACCGTCACGAGTCGGATTATTTTTGTCGTCTGACACTTCAGTTGGCCCGGTCAACCGTCAGATGCTGTGATGTTTAGTGGTGGTGTTTTTCAACGCTCTGACTCTGACTCTGAGCGGTGCTGGCAGGGGTTTCAAGGAGAGATGGGAGACGGCGACTAAGTGGGGAGGCTGAAACTCACTCAATTCTGTCAAGGTCACGAGAGCCCAACGGAACCCGTTACAGTTAAGGAGAGCATTTAATTCCGACTCTGCAGCTGACTCTGAGCAGGCGGACGCGATGCACCTGGATTCCGTGGTCGAGCGCTGCCAGTGCTGGAGAGTGAGAAGCGCTGCCAGTGCTGGAGAGTGAGAAGCGCCCAGTAGTGAGGTTTTTGAGTCAACTTCAAGTTGAATGTGATTGCCAAGGACAACATATTAGGACCAGGCGGGCTGGGAATTCTCGCACCCGGCGTTTGCGTCTGGACGATGGATGAGAGTGAGCAGCTTCCCATAAGTTAACTCAGAATGGCCAGACCCGCAGAACACTGTAAGTCTCGCTGTCGCCGGTGGTAGAAATCCGTCCCCCTGAGTCTGAGTCCGAGTCTCGTGCAGTGCGGAGTGCGGAGCATCCGAGTCCCAGAGATTTCTGTCGACGGGTCAGTAGTGTCGATATGAATGTGGCTGATTACGCGGCGAGGCGGCTGGCAGGTATCTCGGATGGATCCAGACGGAGCATAAGTATGATCTAGATTCCCAGAGAGATTAATGGCCAGACCCACTGTCACTTGTGGGATACTGCCTCGCGTGTCGTGGATAGGTAGTCAGCCCGGTCCGATGTGCTGAAACCCTGCCAAGCGCATGTCGGTTGTGAAGCGTGGGATAGTCGCACGGTCCGACATCGTGCAACCCTGCCAAGGGAGTGCGAATGCGAATGGGGGCTAGGTGCCGCCACTCAGCACTCAGTGCCCGTATAGGTCGTGAAGTGTGGGATACTCGCACACTGGCGAGTCCGGTCCGAAGTCACTCACTGATAAGTAGCCCTTCCAAGAGTGTGCGAATGCAAATGCAAATGGGGAAGAGGAAGGGAAGGACGAGAGAGAACCGAGCAAGTTCGTAAGGGGAGACGAGTGCAAGTGAAGTGCCAGTGGTGAATTGTGCCAAGTTACGATCGGCCGCGGAGGTCGAGTCGCAGGCGCAATTCGGAAAAGGCGACTCGGAGAACGGGGGCGCTGTGTCAGCAGTAAGCTCCCGAAGAGGCAGGCAGTTGGTCGGCGACGGCGGCTGATACGCGGGAAGCAGAGAGCACAAGAGTCCGGTTGTCTATACGGCGGCTACGACGTAGACAAACGGATGAGGAAAAGAAACGGGACCAGCCGATGCAAGTAGCCGTGCTCCGGGTCCATAATCACATGTACCCGGGGCCGGAGACAAACATTCTAACACGCTGCATGGCATCTCCGCGGACGTTAAAGAGCGTACATAGCCCCAGTGCATGGACACCGTGTCCGGAGTCGGCGCACTCCCGTGCCAGCCTGCGCCGCGGGTACTCGTAGCACGTTCGAAAATGCAATATTTAGTGATGCCTTCAAACATCAGGGAAGAGCGGATGTCCGACTCCGTGCGAACGCTAGAGTGCAGTTACACTGTATGCCTTGCATGCAGGATGCGTCAGAGTTTACACGAGCAGACGGGATGAGACACGTCGCGCTCGTCCGAGGTTATGTATATGCCAGAGTTGTCCGTCACGGTGTTGTGCGTGCGAACCCTAGAAAACGCATTGCAGACAGGATGAGACGCATCGGAGGACGTTACAAGCCAAAATACCAGATTTCACGAACCGCTCGGGCGTGCCACGCATTGCCGTCAACAGGTTATTGAGCCCAGAGCCATGGGGCAGCAGGCATACATGATAGCTTGCAGGGCCGAGGAGCGGGGCAATAACCGAGACACCAAGACGGGGCAGCCCGATGTCGAGAGCGCGAAAGGAGATGAAGGGTGTATGAGAGCACCGGGCTTGAGCAGAGGGCAGAGTCTGAGCACTATGATGGCGCGATATGGAGGAGCAGATGCGACACAGAAATGCAAATAAGTCCCATAGGCCGTTCCGGCACCACCCGCTACCTTCATAGACCCAATGTTTTCTGTCTATGAAGGTATGGACACAGTTGCATGGTGAGTAGAATTTCCCTCATCAATAACCACCCTCTTGATGGACAAGTAATAGCTCATGCTGGACTCATGATAGCCAGTTTGGCACCTCACCCGCACACCAGACAATGCCAGCAGCTGTACCTAGTCTCTGTGATATTAGCGAGCACATTGTTCTCATTACCTTGGCATGAGACTTAATGACAGCTATGAACTCTGCAAGCAGCTGTAGCATGTGGCCACTAAGGTTAAGAACTTGAACATATGTGCGCCCAAATCGTTTGCTTAGTCCAATGCTTAATGCATGCGATTCGCTGCACATTGAACACAACACGTCTGCCACCCACATGTAAACATTCTGGTACCGGGTGGAGGAAATTGAATGGGCGCACTCACGCGCGGCGCTGCGCGCCGCGCCGTTCGTGCGCCTAAATATGACTGAGGCGCTCATGCGAGGCGCTTCGCGCCTCGCCATTCGCGCCACGAACACTCTTACTAGGTTCACAAGTTACTATACCATTACCTACACAGGAACGTGAGCTCAAGAGTTGGCGGCGTGAGGAGCTGTGGCTAGAGCTGCATCAACCTCGGAACAACGGGCCCGCGGATGGGCACCTCATTGGGAACCGTCCGCGGAAGATTACCCTATTTATCGACCTGGGCATCAATCGAGAGATCTTGAGCCAAAACGCGTTGTATTGCAGATTTGGTCATCACACGCCAAAGACCCACTACAAGGTAGCGGGAATCTCCAAATATCAAAGATGGACTGAGCAGACATGGGTTGCGTTTTCAGCAACAAGACAGGCTTGCGACGCTTTAACGCTCCAACAGGTTACGAGCCCGGTCCAGGGGCAGCCAGCCAGCCAGCCGTGGCTGGTATGCCCTAGGACCGCGTTCAGAACCAAAGCGGTAAAACGGAGCAAACTGCTGTGCGAGAACGAGGAAAGTGGGTTGGACCGGATTGAGACATGTTGAAATAGATGACGGTCAGAGGGTACGAGGTCCGCGCGATATGCTGCGAGGTGTGGTCGGCGACTGCGAGGTGTCGGATACTCGAGAAACCTGGAAAACTAGACAGGGCCTTCTTCAGCTGTGATACAAAAAGCCCGTCAGTGATGGACACGGGCATTTACACCAGGCGGGTGCGGGCAGGCCAGACAACCGAGGCATCCATGGTGCAGCCGCCGCCGCCGCCGAGGTAGGACAAGAGCCTGAGCCCGCATGGCGCCTGCAAGCCCTCGCTCTCTTCAAGGGGGATTGCACCTCAGCTGCCCCAGCTCAAGGGCACTGAAAAGTCGATGGAGGAGGGAGGAAGAAGAGTGATGATAAGGATTGTCGGCCGACGTGCGACGCGTTGGCTCGGCGTCCGCGCCGAACTGCCGCACTCAGTTCTGCGAGTTCTTGGCTAGCGCTGCTGAGAAAGTCTATCTAAGTATCGAGAGAAATCCCTGTTCCGAACCCGGCGCAGAGGCCGAGATGAGTATGGACTGGAAGCAGCGGCAGAGCATCACGTAAGGGCGACTCAAATTGTCAGCAGTAAGCTCCCGAAGCGGCAGGCAGTTGGTCTGCAACGGCGGCTGATACGCGGGAAGCAGAGAGCACAAGAGTCCGGTTGTCTATACGGCGGCTACGACGTAGACAAACGGATGAGGAAAAGAAGCGGGACCAGCCGATACAAGTAGCCGTGCTCCGGGTCCATAATCACATGTACCCGGGGCCGGAGACAAACATTCTAACACTCCCCAGGAGCCGAGCACGGGTACAAATGAGCGGAGAGGTCGAGACAGGTGGCGAGGACAGGAAACGAGAGGAGGGAATGAGTAGCAAGAACATAGATAAGAGAAACGGGTATTCAGCTCCCCCAGGAGCGTCCATGGCACACCTAGTATGCGTGTGTCTCGCTCGCATGGACCTCCTCAATCGTAAGGTCATCCTCGCTACCGAACGTGAGCGCAAATCCAGCCTTTCCAGGCGTGAGGGCGTCGTCGTCATAGTAGTCGCCCTCGAGGATGAGCCGACAGTCCGCAGCAACATGCCCAGACTTGCTGCAGCGGAAACACTCGGTCTCCTTCTGTCCACGAGCAGAAGAGGACGATGGGCGAGTGGCAGGGCGGCGACGACCAGAAGAAGAGGGCGCACCACCTCGACGGGAAAAGTGCGAAGCCATTGCTCTGGCCTCGTCGCGCTCGTGCTCAGGAGCATCCTCGGAGGGAACCTCGGACATCCCCTGCTGGCGCATGTGCTCGTTGATAAGGCGACGCTTAACATAGGCGAGCGTCAGCTGGTTGTCGGCCATGTTGTCGAGCGAAATGACGAAGGTGCTGTACGACTCTGGCAAGCCATTGACAAGAACCAGCATGATGTCCTCGTCCGGAACGGTCGACCCGAGGGCAACGAGACGGTCCGCGTAGACCTCGACGTGCGATATCCAGGATGTCATGGTCATGCTGCCCGACATGCGCAAGTTGAAGAAGATGCGACGCATCTGGAAGCGGGTGCCAAATCCACGTGGGCGGAAGTTCTCCTCGAGCCGTTTCCAAAGCTTCTGAGGAGTATCACTCTCGTGGACAAGGTTGAACTGCGAGTAGTCGATCGTGCGAACAAGGAGTGAGAGACACTTCTCCTGGGCGCGGTGGAACTCCTCGGGCGAGCCAAAGTCAGAGGCCGAGGTACTGCCAGTGAGGTGCAGATGGTACTGTTCACCGAGCAAGATAGCCCAGACGGCCTTGCGCCACTGCTCGTAGTTGCCATCCTTGAGCTTCTCGATGGTGACGACGGTGGCGGATGACATGGCGGAGAAATCGGGAAATTATCGGTGGGTGTAGTAACAGAATGCGAGCGTCGGATCCACTGACCAGCGATGAAAACAGAGAGCCGATGTCCGATCCACTGACCAGGGACAAATCGGTTTGACAGCAGCCGATCCTCCGACCAGGGCAGTACTGTCCTGTGGCAGCAGATCCCCTGACCAGTGCACAATCCACAGCAACACGAAGCAGACGGCGGCGGATCCCCTGACCAGCGCTAGCACCGTTGCAACGTTGGGTTTTGTTGAGCCGTGACCGACAGCGATCCGTTTGTGTCAGCAGTAAGCTCCCGAAGCGGCAGGCAGTTGGTCTGCGACGGCGGCTGATACGTGGGAAGCAGAGAGCACAAGAGTCCGGTTGTCTATACGGCGGCTACGACGTAGACAAACGGATGAGGAAAAGAAGCGGGACCAGCCGATACAAGTAGCCGTGCTCCGGGTCCATAATCACATGTACCCGGGGCCGGAGACAAACATTCTAACACAAATGTTCAGATTGTCACGCATGAATATTGCTCATTGTCGATACAATCTCCACTTAGAAGATACGGGCATTCATGGCACGACAATGTGTCGCACCAGGCTGTCGCACAACTTGATGGCCGTTACGCAAACAACCAGCCGCTCAACTCCATCCGCATCCTCACCATATCCTCCAACGAGCGCGCAAGCAACTCCACCAGCCGGCGGTCCTCGACGCTCATGGCAGAAAGGGTCAGAGCGCGGTCCTCGTCTGTGTCGAAAATCCCATGGTCTCCCTTGCAGTGCGTCTCGTTTTCGGGCAGCTCCCCGTGGTGATAGTACGCGCGGACCGCTTTCACCGTGCAGAGCGACATTACCATCGCTTGGGTGCTATGGCCGCAGGTGTCCTGGATGAGGAGGCGCGTGGAGTTGGGCATGAGCTTGTTGACGAGGCGCGCGCTCACGAGAGGGGTGACGCTGTTGCCAACAGACCACCGTCAGATTAGGCGCGCGGCTGGCTGCAAGGGGAGAGGGCCCACTTACGGATCAGACGCGGAGCTGAGGATCAGCATCGGGTTCGCGAGCATGTGGTTGAAGGGCCCGGTGAACCGCTCCGGCTCGCGCCCTTTCGTCGGCCAGAACTCGCACGCGCCGTCCGGCTCCACGGACGGCACACTGTGGTCGAGTTGCACATCATCAGTGTTTACCAGGCAGATTCTCTCGCAAAGACGAACCTGAGACCGAATCTCTGAGTGACCTTAAGCACCTCCAGGGAGCTGCGCGCAAGGTCTTCATCGCTCGCTCCGCTCTTGCTCACATACGAGTCGGCGCACGACACTGCTGACCGCGCAAGATCGCCGTTCGCATTGGGGCAAGGTGGAAGCTCAGGCGGGGTCGTCCTGTGCGCGTAGAGTGGCGTCGGGTCGCCCTTCATCACGAGAGCAAAATATTCGGCAATCTTGGGCCACTGCCGCGGCGCATTCGTCGCGAAGTAAAGCAACACTAGACATTGCATTAGCGCGGGTCCACGGAGAGAGGTCAAGTATCAGATGACAGACCTCGCGCCTGCCCGGAAGTGAGGATACCGGGACGAGAATGGTTGGTGATCGGGACGGGGTTGTAGTACAGGTCGTCGAAATAATCGTCGATTCTCTTTGCGATGTCTGTGGCCGTCAAATCCTTCTCAGCGAGCGCGCATCTTCCTGGTCCAGCCTGCAAGGTACGAGCGCAGTGTCAGCCTCGACCTGCGAAAGGGAGGTAATTCTGCCACCTTCACACAGTCGTCCAAAAGCCACTGATATGTGCCCTCGGTTTCAACCATCCACTCTTTGAGCCAGTCATTCGTCGCGCCATCTGTCAGAGGCGTCAGCAATGTGTTCCTTCCTCACTTGCCAGTACTCACTCACCCATAGGACCGGATCGACAATTCCATCGATGAGGACCCTCCTGACGCGGTCAGGCAGCCTAGCATCCATTTGTTGAGGCATAAATCCGGGTTACAAAGGAATCCAACTTACATATTGACGAGGTATGACCCGAGGATCGAGCCATACGATCCTTGCAAAGGGGGAAGGATTGCAAAGGGGGAAGGATTGAATGAGATTGAATGAGCATGCTACGATTATTACAAGTCTCGCACCTCCAAAATAGTGACTGAATGGTGGAGATGTCAGATATACAACAGCAAGGCCTCGATGACACTCACATTGGCGCATTCGGGCCGTCGAACATCTGGGCCATGTAATCGATGTCGCGCACGACAGTCGCGGTCCCCATGTATTGGAGCTCATCAGCATGGACTTCCCTGCAGAGGCGGTACTGTGCAGCAAACAGGGAACGCCACTCGGCCCATTGGCACACGATATCAGCGTATCCTGCTGCCGACGTGGGAACCGGAGGAAGATTGCAGCCTTTTTCGAGGACGGTCCCATCTTGAACACCTGGAAGTCGAACTTGGACGGGAAACACTGCACTACCGGTCTGTCGTTTGCTCAGTGTCAGTCGTCGAGCCTACAATGAAGTCAAAGCGCCTACCTGCTCGCTCCAATGCCATGGGGGTCGAAGCCGACAATGTCGTATTCTCCTTGCACGATCTCGGAAAGCTAGGGTTGTGGCTGAGACGAGAAGCGCAATTGGTCTTAATTACAGCACATACTGTTTTCGCGAACCTCTGTGCAAAGTATATGCCAGAGCCTCCCGGCCCGCCTGGTGGAAGTCATGGGTATAATGCGAAGCAACAAAGCCGCGGTCATACCTGGGTTAATAAATCTGGAGCCTTTCTTTTCCTTCGCGTGGCCACGAAGGATGGCGGTGGCGATCATGGATGTTCCCGCAGACCAGTCGAAGTAGTCCGTTGGGAGGCTGCAACGAGAGGTCATTCATTCAGTATATGCCAGGATGGCGCTGTGTTCCCGGTGCGTACAGAACATTCGTGCATTCAAGGTCTGGTTCTCCTGGACAAGGGTAAAGTTGCAGGCTTTGGTTGTTGGACACAACGTCGAAATCCCAAGCGGGGCGGCCAACCGATCGAGTTGCGGACTGTTCGAAAAACGGCACATAGAATCGTAGGTGCAAGCTTAACAGCCATGCAAGCAGAAGCATGCTGCCGTAGATCGGCCAACTGGTCTTGGACCTGGTACGCTTGGCAGTGTTGCTTTGGCCTTCCACAGGAGGGTGACCGTCGCGCGCACACCCTTTGGCCGGCTGTATGGCAAGTGCGTTGATGAATAGCGTGGCCTTGTCGACAGTGAACTCACATGGGGCATGACAGCAATATGCGTTCAAGAAGACTCCGCGCAAGTCACGGAGTCCTGACGCGAACTTCGAGCTCCGAGATTTGCACAGTGCAAACAACTGTGCCGCAGCGCGCACGCAAATACATCCGCGGCTCGTTTCTTTCTCGACCAGCTCGACGCCCGCACTGCTAATACACGAAATCACACCATTTGGCCCTCCCTCTACAGTGGTATATATGCATGAGATGCACGCAGACCTCAATCTGCGGACGATTTTGAGCTGCTCAACTTAGCCCCTCAAAGCACGCGCACCGCTGCCGGTGTCTTCTGCCCAAGATGATACTGGACTCTGCTTCTTTCCCCGCAACACGGCAGTTCGACTCCCTTTTGGTCTATGACCCTGACAATCTGGCTGTTCAGTTACTCAGATTTCTGGACGTATAGGCGAGCATTTGGCGGCTGAGGTGACTGACTGGCTTCAACAGAACCCAACTGCTCGACGCTCGCAACAAGGAGGACAAAACATGCGCTGCAGTGCCCGCATCAACCATCAGCGCAACCAATCGCAGCGGGTACCTGCTCCGTTGTTGACTGTTCAGCGCTCAAGAACTTAACGTCCCATCGTCTCTCTCTTCTGCCCTCAGACCGCGCCCAGGCCATCCATGCCGGATTATCTGGCACCCCCACCTTGGTTACAAGGGCCGCGCAGCGTCTATGACTCGCTCGTTAAATGGGTGTACAGCCCCTTCTCCCACGGTGCTGGCTCAGATAGCCCAACCTCGCCGAGCGCTGGCGCTGGCGCTGGCAGCGCGAAACCCGCGAAACATCAGTCGCTACCAATGCCGC
This sequence comes from Auricularia sp. M12, assembly GCA_037042885.1. NCBI lineage: Eukaryota > Fungi > Basidiomycota > Agaricomycetes > Auriculariales > Auriculariaceae > Auricularia > Auricularia sp. M12. The sequence goes on from CM073211.1 coordinate 3,150,230, forward strand.
TCTATATGACTCCTTCCGATCCCGCAGCGCCCGTGCCCCCGCGGCGCGCGGTATCGGGGTCGTACGCGTGCTCGGGCGAGGATTCATGGTAGCCTGCCATTCCTGCCTGCCGTCCGACGATTTCGCAACCCATCGGAGGCATACGGCACGTGCGTATTTCTTAACGCGGTATTGGCAGTATCTTATCTGTCGTATTTCATTGTGGCAGATGCGGAAGCGGTCGGACCAGTATGACTATGTCATTGCGGTCGTCAGCGTCGTTGGCTGCGGCAAGACGACACTCATCAAGAACGGGCTGGGCTCGTGCGGGCTCATGGAGTGCCCGATGCTCCTCACGCTCGGTCCCGCTGGTCTCAAAGGGCGAATGGACTTCGTCTGGTCTACCGCCCCCGGCGCGCAAGTGGCTGAGGACGCGCTTCAGGTAATGCAAATCGACGTGTCCCTGCGCTCTGCATGGGTGCTGGTCGTCGAAACTTCGCTGCTCAATAAGGATACGCTGAGCATGTGGCCCATCGGCCTGCCGCGCATGGATGGCGTCGTCGTGTGCTACGACGCGACCAACGCGGGCTCGTTCGACGAGGTGCCGTCGCTCATGCGCGACTGCCACGACTTGTGCTTGAGCACGGTCCTGGTCGCGTGTAAGAGCGATCTACCGCAGCCCGAGGCTGTGGACCCGCACTCTGTCGCCGAGCAGGCAAGTGCGTATCAGATCGGCCTCTTCGAGGTCGGTGTGAGCAGCGACGGGCGGCGGAAGATGCGCGACATGTTCGGCTGGCTCATGCGGGACATTGCCCGCAGTCGGGCGCTGCCTTTTGCGGATTGTAAGCATCGCGTATCTGTCAGTGCTGCCGTGTTGCTGATTCTCGTTGCAGACCGCGATCTTACCAGTGAACTACAAATGGCCTTTTGGCCATCCAAGTTCGGTGGCCTGTCTGACGTCTACAGCGCAGAGTGGCGAAGCCCCAATGGTCGCGTCAAAGTATGTGTGTTTCGAGCACACTGAATGATGGTATGAATTGCGCGCAGGTCGCCATCAAAGTTATGCGCCAACATTCGCGCAACCAAATGAAGATGTTGCAGGCGCGGTGCTGGCGTCAACGTCGCCGATGAATAGCATCCTCACCTTCGCATAGCGTCTTCGACGGGAAATCTACGTCTGGCAGCAGCTGCAGCATCCCAACGTTCTGCCCTTATACGGTGTTCATCTCGGAATGGGTGCCTTCCCCTCCCTCGTTTCGCCCTGGTGCGAAAATGGTGACATCTGCAGCTACCTGCTCTCACGGCGAGACGTTGAGAACCCTGTTGACCTACTTGACCTAAAGCTACGCTTAGTGTGTGCATCCTTTTTCCCACTTAGTGTGTTGGGCTGATCGACGATTCAGCTGGAGCAAGTGCTTCATGGTCTTCAATATTGTGAGCCCAGCTTTATGCTTATGCTCACATCTGATGTTGACGCAGTGCACTCGCACAAGCCTGTTGTCGTGCACAGCGACATCAAAGGCGCAAACATTCTAGTGTCGGACGACCATGTCGTGCAGCTCTGCGACTTCGGCTTTGCATCGATGCAAGCGCATTACGACTTCTCGAACGCACACTCGTCGTCAGTGAAAGGCAGCTGGCGCTGGATGGCGCCGGAGCTCGTGACGGACGACAATGCATCGTACACCACGCACAGCGACATCTGGGCGTATAGTTGCGTCGTCATCAAGGTGCGTCCTGTCTCCCTCCACCAAACTCGCCTGATGGCTCACCAGCTGCAGGTGCTGGGCGAACGCCTGCCGTACTATGAGAAGCGCAATGACCAATCGGTCATCATGGCCATCTTCAAGGGAGAGCACCCGTTGCGGCCGAGCAAGGTGCCCGACAGCACGTGGGAGGTGCTTCTCGACTGCTGGGCGGTGGATCCGCAGCTGCGTCCTTCGGTGGATGTCGTGCTGGAGCGCATGCAGGATGTGCGCCGCCAACTCTAACATCTTTAGGGTACTGTTTTGCTGTAGCTCTCGGCTCGCTTTCGTCACATCATCCACTCTATTTTGCATACTACACATGCATCACATGCACCACTCATGCCGTTACTGTCTATTATCTCTGTACGACTCCATGTACATCAATACGCGCTCCTTGCTACAGACACCGGATATGCTCTCGCTAGCTGAGTTCTAGCGATCCATTCATTTGAGAACTTGTATAACTCGAATAGACTGTTCAATCTGCGTAATCCCTGCACTTCGTGGTGGCTGAATCCGTTGATTCTGAACAAACGATGTTGTGGTTCAATCGGCGCTCGTCACAAAATCCTCGGTCTTCTCTGCTGGCCTTCCTCATCCCGTGCTGTAGTCCGCTTGCGTACCACCGCCTGCGTGCACAACTACATGGTTTCCAAGATATGCGACCCGTTCAGAGCTCGCAATGAATGGCGCTGGTGTCGAGATCCTACTGCGAGTCATGAAAGCAACGCCGCCGGCCTGAGGAAGAATTTCATTACTTTGCCCAGCGCCGTTCTTTATATAGGCATTACTGCATTCCTACCCAATTGAACGCTGTGTAAAGTCAGCATGAGTGGCGCACGTTGAGCGAGCGACGCAGTAGCGGATTACATTCTTTGAGTGAGCTGGACATCGGGGTCGCCGTTGAGCAGTCCCACTGAGCACGAGGAAGGTTGCCCAATCGAAATGATATTTCATTTTTCACATTTAACTGCTTTCGGTACAAACGCCATAATACCATTTTCATAGCCGCTAAATGTGCCTTCTCTTTCGAACGAGTTTCAAAAGCTTCGAAGGCTGCTTGGGGATTTTGTTGAGTTGGTGAAAATATACTTAGTGAAGCTTGAAACCCGCTGCGCCGGCGGCGTCTGCAGCCGTCCGCATCTTGCCTTCCCGCCAACTTGTGGCAACTCTTGCCCTCACCGCCCCGGCTGTGCCAGCCTTCGCACCCATCGCTGCGAGACAGGTGACCGCGGCCCCCAAAGTCGCTGGGCCGGAGGACCCTGGGATCCTCAACTCTTTGTGGCATCGACAGACTTTGTGCTGGATGTACGACGTTGGGCTTTGGCCCCCCCAGCAATGGTGTTGCTTAGGCTTGGCTGCTGTGGGAACGAGGCTTGAGTTGCCCTTGTGAGTAATGGTGCGGTCGGGCGTGAAAACTCGAACCCATGGATTATGGGTTCAAACGGCTTGGTTACAGTTGTCCTGCTGCCCATAATTTTTCATCGCTATCCTCTTTGCAAGGATATTTTTCAGAAGTTTTTTTTAGATTATTGACTGTCTCATGTATGTGCAAAGGAGTTTTATGGTCAATGGTCAGATCTTTTGGCAACGCGGAAGCTGGCAAATACATCCGCAGCTCGTTTCTTCCTCAACCAGCTCAACACCCGCACGTTTACACCGGAAACCACACAGTTTTGGTTGCCCCTCAACAGTGGTATATAGGCTTGAGACGCGCGTGGACTCAATCTGCGGACGATCCTTGTTCTGAGCTGCTCAACTTAGCCCCTCAAAGCATGCGCACCGCCGCCGGCGTCTTCTGCCCAACATGATACTGGACTCTGTGCTTCTTTCCCCGCAACACGGCAGTTCGACTCCCTTTTGGTCTAGGAACCTGACAATCTGGCTGCTCAGTTGCTCAGATTTCTGGACGTATAGACGAGCGTTTGGCGGCTGTTACGCCCGTGCCCCGGTCCGCGGACCCCACGTGCTCTCGGCATCACTCGGCGTCATTCTACGTCACTCGGCCAACTCGGTCAACTCGGTCAAGCTCCCGAATACCCGGCTTATCTCCCCTCGTGTTCATATGCTCGGGATATGTTCTCCTCATCGTCCTCTACCTCTAGACCTCTCCCTCTCATCTCTAGCTTCTCTCCTTACTCGCATACATCCACCTAACTCGCCCTGTCCCTACTGTATCGATAGTGTTCATATCCGGTTCGCTCCACTCGTCTTAGTCATTCGCCTCTCGTCATTCGTCCAATCCCCCGATACCTTACCCACTCGCTCTTACTCATCCTATCGGCCGATGACGAAGATCTCTATTGATCTGAGGCCCCTCTCCTTCGTCTCTAGGATACACTCCGATTTCATCGGATCACCTCCCCAGGTATAAAAGACCCTCGACTTTGTATCTAGCTCCCCAGTTACGAAATCGACATAGTCGTGCCCCTCGCACACTCTCTCTCTCTCTCTCGACTTCGCCTCTGGGTTCTTCCCTCGCCCGACTTACTCGTCTGAGTCCTCTGTTGCTCGTGGTCCCTTCGGTCGTGCTACTCGACATAGCCGGTGTGCTCAATAACGCACCGAAGGCTCTAGTTGTTCGTTCGAGTGTTCTCTGCGCCCGGACGTTCGACTATCCTTGCAACCAAACCCCCAAGGCACAGCAGGCTTAACAGCGGCTGAGGTGACTGACTGGCTTCAATACAACACAACTGCTCGACTCTCGCAACAAGGAGGACAAAACGTGCGCTGCAGTGCCCGCATCAACCATCAGCGCAACCAATCGCAGTGGGTTCCTAGTCCGTTGTTGACAGTTCAGCGCTCAAGAGCTTAACATCCCATCGTCTCTCTCTTCCGCCCTCTCAGGCAGCGCCCAGGCCAGTCATACATGCTGGATTACCTGGCACCCCCACCTTCGTTATAAGGAGGAGGCGGTGGTCGACGAAGTCTTCGCATACCAGCCGATTGCCGTCCTTGATGCCATCCCATCGAACATTCGCATCACCCCATCCAACTTTCCGGAGGGCACGTCAAGCGGGACTTGGATCAACCAGTCAGCTCCGTCTCCCCCCCTGGCACCGGCGAACTCGGAATACGCTCACAGTGTAACCAACGATATGCATCATCTCAACATCAGCGCCGTTGACACCACCCTCAACGAGTACATGCTCGTCGAACTGGCTCTGCCCTTCGCTTTCTAGTGACAACTGTTCTATTTGTATTTATTTCGGGATCTGCGCTCCCGAGGAGGGCGAATGCAGCGAATGTATTTATTGTTGACTAGTATCTATGATCATAGCTTGTTTTCCCTCACCCTGGCCCTGGAGTCATTCCCTTAAGTCATCTGTGAGTCAAGGTCTAGTCATAGTCAAGTCATTTATGTACACTGCCTCGCTCTACCTGTATTTAAGTAGCGGGTGTTCGCGTTAGGAGCGCCCAACTTTTTGAACACAGAGATACTTCGCCACTCACGACTCGAGTAAAGCAAACCTCTGCAAGTTCAAATCTCTATTTGCAAGTAACTATCTAGCAGGTCTAGATAGTCCTTACAGTGGCCCGACGACGGCGGCAGTGACGGAGCGATGTTCATGGCGGCCTGCCGCGGCGGGGACCATTGAGCCATTCGATGCCCAATCAATCGTAGGGGGGCCATCGAGGGCCGCGCGAGGTAGCGCCTGCTGGTGAAAGATGGTGCGGATTAGATCCTCAGCACGGCTTCTGCGTATTGCGCCAAGGGGCGGTCAGGAATTGATCCCGTAATATACCATTGGTTAGTTAGTCCGGCCATCAGGCCGTTGCGAAAAATTCTGCTTGATACTACTTCTGCCCCAGAGACAGTCCTGAGATGCCCTGGCAGACACCGAAGGAGTGAGCTCCTACTGAAGACATAGTTCCTGTATATTTAAGGTAGAGTCTTGGGTAGTCCTTGCCAGTTGGGAGTGGGATGTCAGGTCTTTTGACAGTCGGATGACACTGCAGCTGGCAGTTTGGCAGCTCAGAGCCAACTCGGTGACAGCGAAGTTACTGCTTTGGGTAATAGTGACGTCATATAGTTAGTTAGTCCAGCGAGCTCAGGCTTACGGAAAATTCTGACGGTATACACTAAAATATAATTCTGACGGCCCCTTGTATTACGCGCGGCAAAAGTGCGTAGGGATGTAAGCCGTCCCGTCGACGGGTGACGGCCGTCTCGCGACGGGCGGAGACGGGTACGGCCCGTCCTTCTGACGGCCGTCTCATGCGCAGTGTAGCGCGTAGATGGGACGGGACGGGCTTGTCGACGGCCGTCCGACGGGTTTGCACGGGGACGGGTTGCCAACTGTTGCTGAGGCGGATGCAAGGCCTTCCCATAGCTCATGTGTGAGCAATGGGGGCCTTAAAATCGTTCCAGAAAGTCATAGGTTAGTCAGAGGTTCTCTGCGACAGGAAATGGTCACTCACGGAGGACGATTGGACTGCAACAGGTCCCGACCTGCATCCGAGCGCATCGACGACGACGACTACTTCTTGCCGCCCGCCGCCTGTTCGTCTATTGGATACCGTCAATCCAGTCCTTAGTCTAAGCGAACTTTGAAAGAAGGTTTCACATCGTCGAAGGAGTGTATTGACACCTAACAACCCGTCAACCCGTCTGACGGCCGTCTAAGCCGTCAGCGAGACGGGCTGGACGGGTTCCACCCGTCCCGTTACCCGTCTCCATCCAGGCTGTCCAATGGCATGGACGGGACGGGCTAGAACCCGTCCCGTCCGTCCCGTCTACACGGTTTGGACGGGTACGGCTTACATCCCTAAAAGTGCGTCGGCCGCTGTGTGCCCTAGCAGTACGTCGGCTAGGCTGGCAAGTGCTTGTCTCAGGGCAGTCCAGTGGTGGGTGGCAGTGGACACGGCAGGAATCGAGGAGGGGCGGGGAAAGCGAGGTCTAAACGTAATTCTACCTTGTAATCCTATAGTCCATGAACCGAAATCAGATAAGTTGGAAAGGCCATGTGCAGCGAGCGAACGAAGACCATGGCCGGAGATAGAGTCGAATCGGTGAGACTTTAATATTGAGCAGATGTGTTTGATGTGGGTGTTTCCATCGAAGATGAAGGATGTGTTGGTTGGTAAGAGAGAGACTGGGGTTGAAGAGTGCGCATGGTGTCGTGTGCTGTGATCCAGGAACGAGGTAGTATGCCAAATTTGCGGGATGTCGAGGAGTTGAAGCCAATGCCGTTGAAGGGGTGTACACAGTTGTTGAACGACCAGGTCCAGTCTGCGAGGGTGATGCGTGCCATGAGTCGATAAGCGGGAACTTGATGGTTAAGGTCACGAGCAAGGCCGTCAATGGTGAGAGAATCGTTGATGCATTCGATGCTTGAGAAGCCGAAGCCGTGGAGCGAGATAGGGAGCGTGAGAATGTCCGGAGAAGGCGGGTACTTGAAGTGAAGGGCGCAGTGGGCAAGCGTCGATATGAGCGAGTCGAGGTGCTGAGCATCCGAGCAAGAGATGGGCTGTAGTGAGAGGCAAGCCCGCGCTTTTGATATGATGTTCTGTTCGATAACTTTGCGCAGCAGCATGATTGGCGTACAGACGTGGAACTTGGGCAGTGCAAAGTTGGCGATGGTGTTGCGCAGAAGCTCGTATGTCGCTCGGCCGTCATCGATGCTTGTGTTCAGAAATTGTATCCGGCCCTTGGTGATAGGTACTGGGTGGAATGTTATCTTGCGGGGATCCTTGCCGGGCTTGTTCGTGATGGACGGCAGGACAAGGCGGTCTGGGAAGTCAGGCGGAATTTTCCCGACGATGTAGAGGACAGTCTTCAGCCACTGTGTGAGCCAGCCGTAAGCAAACTGAAAGTGTTCCATCACGAGGCAGAACATGGACAAAGCAGGGCACGTTGATGCCAGGATGAAGGAGTCGTCAGTGGCTTCTATCATCGCAAGGTGGAGCTGAGCAGGGTCTGTAGGGGTGTGGTGCTCGGCTTTCCGGCCGCAGGTTGTCTGAATGACGAGGGCGCCTGGATTGTCCTTGCTGATGTCGTGGAGGTAGCGGTTTCCCATGCTGGTTGTGAGCGCCGACTTAAACGGCGAGAGCGAGGCACCCTGCGGAGTCACACCGTCAATGACAATCGGGTTGGTGTAGCCGTATGCGGTGCGGATGACGCAGGAGTTGTTGGCATTGGCAGCTCTGTCCAACGAGATGATGGACTCCGGTAGACCGTAAGTGCGAACAGCATCGTAGAAGCCTTCTGGAGCAAGATGGTAAAACCCTTTCATTTGGTCGCGCTTCAGCGCGAATACTGTTGTATCATTCCGATGTGCCCAGCATTGTAATTGCGCTAAGAAACTCGTTAGGTCACGGGACTGGACACCTTGGTGACTGGCAATCTGTGTTTCAGGGAGTATACCCATCTTCGCCACGTACGGCATGGGCTTGGCTGTCCGCTGCGCACCTCTGACATCAGATGCTTGGTGGACATCGATCCATGGAACTACAATTGGCATGTAAGAAATTGCATACGCGGATATGGTTGGTATCCTCATGCATGGAAGACAACTGTCGCCTGGCACATACTGTACTGTGTTGTCTTGGGAAGTTGGTCAGCTTAGTCAGCAATCCCGACGTCTACTGTCCGTTCCGTCGCAGATGTACCCGAAAAACCCACATAGACTGATGCTAGTGCTGTTCAAGTGTTGACCTCCAAGCCCTAGGGTGAGGAGGATAATAGAAACGGAAAGTAGGTTCATGAGCTCTGCGGAGGACACGGATTGTTTGGTCTGTGGGGAAGTTGGTCAGTCCCCGATGGCATTTGATGGCCATGCCGAAGGGCACCGAACCTCAGAAAAAAATTCTTGAAACATAGGGTGCAACACAAATGGGTTGTATGAAATTTATACTGCTTGTTTAACTTCTGAGAAACTGGTTTGGAGCAAGATTGGTGTATCGGAATGTGGGCCTCGAGGACAGCCACGCCTTCGCACAGAAGCGCCTTCCGATCGTACTCATGCTCGTGTCCCATGTAGATTGCTCTGTACTGCTTCTCTCATGTAGGCCTCATGTTCTTACGATTCCTTGATTGGTATATACAATGGTGGATGCCTCGAGGCGTCCGCTATCTTGACCTCTAACCTCTTCCATCCCTGCGAGACGCGAAAGGTTATGAGCCCCGCGCTCTAACGGACACGCCAAAGCTCTAACAACTCGAATTGCGAAGATCGGACGCTGTACGGCACCTGAAACGACCCGCACACGCACGGACCCACGATGGGGTCGGACCGAATCACCATCCCGCACCTAGAAGAGAACGGCAAGAATATCATCTCATGGAGGTCGGATATACTCGATCTCGCAGCTGAAAAGCACCTCGATATACCAAAATACATCACCGGCGAGTTGGACGCTGCCAACAATACAGATGGACACGATGCTGCTGCAATGCGCATCATGCGCCTACGCATGGGACCCGTCAACAAGTCCATCGTACGTCACACTACGACGGCTTTCGAGATGATGCGTGCGCTGGAGGACGCATACAAGCCTGCGGGCATTATCTCACAAGTCGCGCTGCGTCAGCAGCTCTCGGACCTTCGGGCCGATGAGAGCACGGTGATCCCAGATCACTGTGCTACCGCTCTCGACTTGCGTTCCCAGCTCGCGGACGTCAGTGCTCCGATTCCAGACGAACAGTTCTGCAAAACGTTGCTACTATCTCTCCCCGACAGCTACTTGCCTTTTGCATCAGTCTTCAAGCCCGAGCACTTCGTCCCAACGACCTACGAGGCCATCGAGGACGTCACGCACACGATCACGGTGCCTGGCGTCACAGGCACTGCCTCAGCCATCTCCGGGACCATGGCAGGAACTCCTGCTGCGTCCACGACTACGACTACCACTTCCACGGGCACGTACTCGTTCACTGTCGCCAAGAGAGTCGAGAAGAAACGACCTGCTGAAGTGACGCCCAACTCGCTTGTGCGCCGCATCAACGAGGAATATCGCTCGCGACGTGCCAAGGAGCCCGCAGTACCGACTGATCGCGCTCTTCTTGCACACGCCGGCGCACAGCCTCACGTGCATCCGTCCGGCGCACTCCCCAATGAGTACGTCTGGCGCGCTGTGCCAGAGTGCTACAATTGCGGCGATCCTGGACACTTCTCTCGCGATTGCCCCAAACCGCGCACGCCGGCTAGCCTGCGTGCAGATGCCGCTGCTAACTGGCGACAGCGCAACAACACAGGCGGATCGCCGCCGCCGATGCGAGGAGGATACTCGCGCGGGCGAGGAGGCCGCTCGTTCTGTGGACAGCCTGGGCGCGCGTTCCGGTACAAGGGCAAGGTCTATATTCTCGAGGAGCCAGACGAGCAGGACAACACGACGGGCCAGGAGATCATCGACGATGTGCCAGCTGAGCTGCAGGCGCAAGTTAATGCCGTGATCGAAGATGTGGCCTCCGTCAACTTTGGCCACGTCTGGATGTTGCGCGACCACGAGATCGACATGCCTGCTCTCGTTACCAATGGAGCCACGTCCCCGGTGTTGAGCCAGACGCCGGCTTCACTGCTCAATCCACATGCTGCGCCGTTCGTTCCCTCTGGCGCTTATCGCGTCCTGATCGCCAACACGGAGAGCAATCTGCTCGATGTGTCACAGGATGCGGTCGATGAGCCTGACGATCCAGTGGCACCACCGCATAGCCATGCTACGGTGCTGGCTATGTCCCCTGACGCCTTCTTCTACGACAGCGGAGCCAACGTCAACGTCGCCAACAATCGCGGTGTGTACGAGACGTACATCGAGACTCCCGGTGCCTTTGTTCGAGGTGTAGGCATGCAGAAGATCCCGAAGCTCGGCGTTGGGACAGTCGTCGTCGCCGCGATCGGTGTTGGACACTCCGGAGAACGTCGCACGCGCTATATTCGGCTTACTAATGTCGCGCACATCCCCAGCTCGCCCGCAAATCTCATCTCGGTATCTCGGCTGACGCTCGGAGGACGGCTTGTCGTGTTCGGCGAGAAGGGCACGCATGTCATTGACCGCAAGACCGGCGAGAAGGTCATGACCGGGCGCCGGGAAGGGGAGCTCTACCGCGCGAATCTCGTAGCCCAGTCGCCCACCGCGTTGTTCACTTGTACGTTACAGCAACTTCACGAAATCCATGGCCACGCCAACTTCGACTACTTGCGGCGCATGGTCTGGGAGAAGCGCATCACCGGTGTTCAAGTTATCAACCTCGACGACAAGCCGCGCTTATGCAGTGCATGTGTCCGTGCTAAGCACGTCACTCGTCCGTTTCCAACATCGTCTGAGCGCGACGAATCACGTATGCAGATTGGCGAAATCGTACACGTCGACGTCTTCGGGCGCGCACCTCACGTGTGGTGAAGAATACTTTACGCATTTCGTCAATCGCCGGACACGTTACTCTGTGGTCTATGGCGGGAAGACCAAAGGGAATCAGCTGCAGAACATCAAATGGTATCAAGCGTGGCTAATTACCCAATTTGGCGTCCGTCTCAGGTGTATTCAAGTGGACGAAGGCCTCGAATTCGTCAACGACACAGTCCGCGCGTATCTTGCCGAACAAGGGATTCGCCTTCAGATGACTGCCCCGTACTCCTCGTCTTCCAATGTGATCGTTGAGCGCGCCCATCTCACCATTCTCAACATGGCGCGTGCAATGATGTTTGCCTGCGACGCTCCAACTTTCCTGTGGTTCGAAGCCGTACTCTATGCGGTCTATATCAAGAACCGTCTCCCGACCCGTGCCTTAGACTACTTGTCACCATACGAGGCAGCTTGGGGACATGTGCCCAGCCTTGCACACTTGCGAAAATTTGGCTCGGAGATGTGGGTCCATCGGCATGAGAAGTTGCACACGAAACTCGGACACAGGTCAGTGAAACATATTTTCACTGGTTTTACAGAGGAGTCGCGAGCGTACCGGTACTACAAGGTGGGGACGCACAGGATCCTGATGTCCAGGAGCGTCATTTTTGAAGACAACCAGCCCGCGGGGCCAGAGGCCATACGCGTGCCGGTTGAGGGCGAGAATGATGACGCTCACACTCGCGAGGATCCATTCCCTTTACCTTCGCGATTCCAGACCGAACGTGAACAAGGAGTGGAAGTCGCACCTGTCCCGAACTCGCCGTCAGCAGTATCAGAGGACCTTGATCTGCCAGCAGCACCTATAGCACCAATCCCGCACGTTCCTCATCCGCCACAACATGTCCCTTTGCCACCTGTTCCACCACCACAGCCTTTGCCAGCTCCAGTGCAGCCCGCACCAGTTCCAATACCCCATGCTGCAGTTCCTCCGCCGCCGCCAGCACAACCGCGAAATGCGTCGCCCGTCCGATCGCGCCCTGAACATGCGAAACGTAGCTCACGTCTTGCAACTCAGGAACGTCTAGATTATCAATTAATCGGCAACCCTGACTCGCGCGAAGCAAAAGCACGTCAACACGCACGGGAAGAAGCCCAACGCGCTGGTGCGCCCGCGGCCGATATGGATCCGGAACCCGCGGCCACACCTGAACCTGGAGATGAAGACGTACTGGACTTCGTATTTGCTGCCCAGGCTCTAGACGATGAGCCTTCCACCTTCGCCGAGGCAATGCGCCGCCCTGATGCAGACAAATGGCGCGATGCTGAGATGGCTCAACACCGCCGTTTCCACACATTTCGCCGCACGAAGCTTCCTCCCGATCGATGCACGATTAGTTGCAAATGGGTATTCAAAATCAAGCGCAACGACAGCGGCGAGATTGTCAAATACAAGGCTCAACTTGTCGCACGCGGCTTCTCGCAACAAGCCGGCGTGGATTATTTCAAGACGTTCGCCCCTGTTGTACGACTGGAGACACTCCGCGTTCTTCTTGCTGTCGCTACGGAGCTCAAGCTAGACGTCCAGGTAGTCGATGTGGTGGGCGCGTATCTAAACGGCAAACTGCAGGAGGAAATCTATATGGAACAGCCACCTGGTTTCGATGACGGCACCAGCGACGTATTACAGCTCCTCAGATCGATCTACGGTCTCAAGCAGTCCGCTCTCGTCTGGAATGCTACGCTCGATGCTGCGTTGATTGCCATGGGCTTCACATGACTTCTCAGCGATCGCTGTGTCTACATGCGCAGAACCGGCGACAAGCTATGGATCGTAGCCGTCCATGTCGATGATATGACTCTCCTTGCTACGTCTGCGGAGGACAACGAGGCTCTGAAGGTGGAGATCTCCAAGCGCTTCGAGATTGTCGATCTAGGCAAAATCTCTCACGTTGTCGGTCTCGAAGTGCAGCGCAGCGCGGACCTCGCCTGTCACGGCAGAGCGCTCGTCACTCGCCGAGACCGACGCCCAAGAGAGGAGAGAGGGACGAGGAAGAACGGACAAGCGGTACAATTGACCAGACCAAACCTAGGGTATACGCATCTACACCCTACAACCTATATACCCATCCCCAAGGTCCGCTGATCCGGTCCAGGGTGATCCCGGAGCTAAAGGGTCCATCCACCATCGTCTCCCAAGATGCCAACACCCTACCACACCTCCAATCGAACCTGATCCGAGACAGGGCGAAGGTGCCGAGGTATGCTATCCGCACACACTCCCACCGAGGGCACGGACCGAGAAGGAGAGCACCTCCCGAGTGCACAGGGAGAGCGCCGAGCTGCTGAGGCCACGGGCCGAGGGTCCGAGGATGTAGCCGAGCTTGTACCAGGCGATGATAACCGGCCTATTATCCATCCGAGGGGTATCGCACCAACGAGGAGTCCAATAGAGGCGTTCCCGACCCTCCGAGGTTGTTCTGGGTGACCCACCGAGTCCGCCCGAGGTCAGAAGGGTGGTCCTGGAGCTTGTCCCGAGCACCATAACGCCCGTATCCGACGCATACAGCGAGGGGGTAGCTGCCGAATCTTGGTCCGAGGGTAGGAAGCCTCCACCGAGCCGAATTGGGGTATGCACCGAGGTCGTCTCACCCTCTGGGTGGGTAGAGAGCGGCGTGCAGATCATATCCCGAGTTGAACAGCCCGAGGCGTACAGCCCTGGCCGAGTCTCCGTCCGAGCGTAAACAGTGCGCCGACTGTATGCAGCAGCGACCGAGCGCTCGGTGAAGCGGCGTAAAACCCGCGGACGAGCGGACAGAGCTTGCGACGGCCGTGATGACCGCAACATAACCCCCCCTTCAAGCCGCGAGCCGAGGGAGCGTCCGAGAGAGGGAGGCGAAAGGCGGGGAGGACGAAACAACGGACCGAGGGCGCCGCGGACTGAATAGCAATTCAGTTCGCGGTTTGACATAAAGCGTCGGCCTGTCAGTTTGCTTCTTGTCCTCATACCACCACCATGCCCGCTGCAGACCGCGTTGACAACGTCCGCGCCGACCAGCCCAGCAGCGGGGCGCCCGCCTGGGTGCCCGTGTTGGATGACTTTGTTCTTTCTCGCGCCCGGCCCGATGACCTGGAGGCCCGCGTCGTCGTCCTCGGCGACGCCGTCAACCGTATTGTCGCCGCGCTCGTTGACCCTGGGATCCCGCCCGCGCACCGTGACTTTGCCCGCCACCGCCAGCTTGAGTTCGAGACGGAGCGCCGCTTGCTGCTCGCGCTGTTGCCTTCCGCCCGTGTCCTGGCAGCCAGTCTGGCGGCGTGCTCGTCGCCATCGGACGCGCTGCTCCTGCCGTCCATGACCATGCCGCCGTCGCCGTCCGACCCTGTCCGTCCGCTGGCTTTGCGCTTGCCCCCGTTGCCGTCGGACGCTGCCTCCCGCCCGCGCTGCTCGACGTTGAGGATTCCGCCCGGGCACCCGTTATACGCTGAGTGCAAGGAGCCCGCGCCGTCGTCGTCCACTGCTGCTCCGTTGCCGCGCCGTCCCGTACCGGCGTCGTCGTCGTCCCGCGCGCCGGGGCCGTCTCTCCCTGCGCGCTCGGCGCCGACCACTCGTCCGCCGCGCTCGTCGTCTGCTGCCCGCGCGCCGCCCGCGTCCGCGCCACCACCGCCGACATTTCTCCACCACCCGCGACGGCCGAGGACACCCCCGGCCGGTGTGTACGAGCGTCCGGCACTGCGCGAGCGGCGTCAGGCGTGGGATAATGCGTTCGCCGACGGCCTGATCGACCGCCACGGGGTCCCGACGTCGGTAAGTACTTTGTTCTGTTGCTGCTGGTAGCGGGGTATTAACATTCGGCAGCCGTGTAGCCGATGCGTGGACCGCGACGATGAGTGCCTTCCGGCGCAGGGGCTGGCGGCGTGCCTCGAGTGCTCGCGCCGGAAGGTGAAGTGCTCGTGGAAGGATCTGCGCGCGCCGCTCGGATTCGGGACCAAGACCGGGAAGGGTTCCAAGGCGCCGGCGTCGGACACGCGTGCGCCGCCGTCTCGAACTCGCGCAGCGTCCGTCACCTCCCAGGCGCCCGCGTCATCTTCGTCCCGTGCGTCGCGATCCCGGGCCGCGAAGGAGAGCCTGCCGGCGCTGCCCATTGAGGCGCCGGGTGAGGTTGGGGTCGCGGCACCCGCGCTGCACCCCAACTTCATGGGTCAGTTTGCGGCGGCGTGGGCCTTGGTCACCGGGGGTGCCGCGCCGTCTGCATCGCAGCAGGCGTCCGTGCCATTGCGCTCGGCCATGCGCCGCGGGACTCGTTTTGCGGCGGGCACGGCGACGCGGTCGTCCCGCTCGTCGGTTACACCAGGGGCGAGCTCCTCGCGCGCCTCTGCGCCACCTGAGTCGGGTCCGGAGGAGGAGGAGGAGGACGAGGTGGAAGAGGTGGAGGAGGCGATGGACCTGGACTAGATGCTCGGCTTGACGAACTTGTACTTAATTTTCTTGTCGCAATGGGCGCGTGTACAGAATATAAATAGTTTTCTTGAACTTGCGATCGCAGTGAGGGGTCTGAACAAGCGTAAAACCAAGTGGACTCCTTCCTGCGGGTCCGAGGTTTTGGCTCCCGTCGTCGGCGTGTCCGTCCTGGCGTGGCACCTTCCGACCCAAGCATCCTGCGGCCGAATCCAAGGTCCGCGGGAGGTTGTACTCCAGTCCTGTACTGTGTCCTGTTGGTCCGACTGCGCCTGTGCACCAACCCGTAAATGATAAAGGAAATAAAGAGCGTGTGAGAATCGCCTTCGGCGACTGTGATTCGCGCAGCGAGCGAGGTTACTGGTCATTGGAGCCTCGGCACGAGCTCGGGGCATCGTTAAACGTCGTACATGTCGTCCAGCCAGCGGCCGGTGGTTCGTGACGTCCTCGGGGCGAGGGTGTTCATATCTCGGGCGTTGCGGCGCGTGCATCCAGTCCATCCGGATCACGGCCGAGGCCCCATCTGCCGATGGCGTGCGAGAGGGGGAGGTGTAACAGCTGTGGCTTGAGCGCGCAAGTCCAGACAACCGGGGTGGGGTTTTGGGCGTGGGCGAGTGTCTCGGTTTACTCGCCGAGGTAGAGGGTGCGAAGGAGGTGCTGCACCAGGGGTCGCCGAGGGCGGGATCGGGGTATCCCGCGCGACCGTGTGGAGAGGCTGTGCCAAGGGCTTGGTCATGCGCTGCGGCCGATGGGCTGGAGATAGGGCCTTGGCAGCGGACGCCTCGCTTCTCGGTGTGGGTGGCGACTCCGAGGGAGAAGGATGCGGATGCCAATGGACCTCGGCCGGTGCACAGCGGCTAGCTGACGGCGAGGCCGGCCTGATGAGGTCGTCGGCGTGACACACGGGCGATAGTAGTCGGGAGGACGTCGCGGCCGTGTGGGGAAGAAGAAGAGGGATGAGCGTCGGTCGAAAGGGAGTGAAGGTTTGGACTTATGTCACGGCAGAGCGCTCGTCACTCGCCGAGACCGACGCCCAAGAGAGGAGAGAGGGACGAGGAAGAACGGACAAGCGGTACAATTGACCAGACCAAACCTAGGGTATACGCATCTACACCCTACAACCTATATACCCATCCCCAAGGTCCGCTGATCCGGTCCAGGGTGATCCCGGAGCTAAAGGGTCCATCCACCATCGTCTCCCAAGATGCCAACACCCTACCACACCTCCAATCGAACCTGATCCGAGACAGGGCGAAGGTGCCGAGGTATGCTATCCGCACACACTCCCACCGAGGGCACGGACCGAGAAGGAGAGCACCTCCCGAGTGCACAGGGAGAGCGCCGAGCTGCTGAGGCCACGGGCCGAGGGTCCGAGGATGTAGCCGAGCTTGTACCAGGCGATGATAACCGGCCTATTATCCATCCGAGGGGTATCGCACCAACGAGGAGTCCAATAGAGGCGTTCCCGACCCTCCGAGGTTGTTCTGGGTGACCCACCGAGTCCGCCCGAGGTCAGAAGGGTGGTCCTGGAGCTTGTCCCGAGCACCATAACGCCCGTATCCGACGCATACAGCGAGGGGGTAGCTGCCGAATCTTGGTCCGAGGGTAGGAAGCCTCCACCGAGCCGAATTGGGGTATGCACCGAGGTCGTCTCACCCTCTGGGTGGGTAGAGAGCGGCGTGCAGATCATATCCCGAGTTGAACAGCCCGAGGCGTACAGCCCTGGCCGAGTCTCCGTCCGAGCGTAAACAGTGCGCCGACTGTATGCAGCAGCGACCGAGCGCTCGGTGAAGCGGCATAAAACCCGCGGACGAGCGGACAGAGCTTGCGACGGCCGTGATGACCGCAACATCGCCATCATGACCATCACACAGGCTCAGTACATCGACAAGATGCTAGCTCGTTTTGGTCTTTCCGCATGCAACGCTGCCCCGAGCCCTGCCGATCCCAACGTCAAACTCTCACGATTTGAGGGGGAGATCGACGTTCCGAGACGAGCAGAGTATCAGCAGATAGTCGGCTCCCTTCACTACGCCGCCCGAGGAGCACGCCCGGACATTCAGCTGCGAACTTCTCAGCTAAGTCAGTATCTGGCGAATCCTGGACCGGAACATCTGACTGCAGCAAAGCGCATACTGCGATATCTCAAAGGGACACGCGACGATGGCATTGTTTACATGCGGAGCAATGGGAGTCCAGCTCTGGAGTCCTTTGTGGACGCCGACTGGGCGCAAGACACCACGGATCGCAAATCAATGTCAGGACAAATCTTCAAGTTGGCCAACGGACCCGTCTCGTGGGCGTCGCGGAAGCAGCGCACCGTTGCCAAGTCGTCGATGGAAGCTGAATATGTAGCTGCTAGCGGTGCGGCATCGGAAATCCTCTGGTTACACCAGTGTTGTTTCTGAAGGCCTTATTAAGGGCAGCCATTTACCTTAAGGCCTTAACTTCTTAATAAGCCCTTAATAAGGGTATATACTTAAGGGCTTACTTTCAAATACATATTGTAATAAGTTTGTAATACAAACCAATCTAGGTGTATGAATATATATAGACACCTATGTCCTACTCACCGCCTGTCCGACATTTTCCATCAATTGGCTGCTTGTCAACTAGATTGACTGAGGTAGCTGAGGTGGAAGGCTTGATGTTATGCCATGTTATGCTTGTGGTCGCATGCAAAGAACATCCCTGCCAAACATAGTTCTCTATGTATGGAAAGACAATGAGAGCAGAAGATTGTGCCAATGCAAATGTTGCTGATCCCCTGACCAATAGGCATTTTGTTCCCTTCTAGACATGGGAAAATAAGGGCAAGTTAAGGTTATTAAGACCTCGCGTTTTCAGAAAAATAAATAAGGCTTAACGTTAAGCCCTTATTAAGGGCAAGTCTTAATTAAGGCCTTAACCTTAAGAAACAACACTGGGTTACACACCTTGCTTCGCGAGCTAGGCTTCGCACCTGATGGTCCGTCAGTCATGCGCATCGACAACATGAGTGCTTTCGCAGCATCTCTCGCGCATCGTAGCGACTCAAAGGCCAAACACATTGACATTGCTCACCACTTTATCCGTGATCACATTGCCGCTGGCGACCTGAAGCTCGTACACATTGCTTCTGCGGACAACTTGGCGGACTTCTTCACAAAGGTGCTGCCTCGTACTCAGTTTGAGGATCTACGCGCTCGCATTGGGATAGCTCGTCGTGGCTGAGGGGGAGTATCGGAATGTGGGCCTCGAGGACAGCCACGCCTTCGCACAGAAGCGCCTTCCGATCGTACTCATGCTCGTGTCCCATGTAGATTGCTCTGTACTGCTTCTCTCATGTAGGCCTCATGTTCTTACGATTCCTTGATTGGTATATACAATGGTGGACGCCTTGAGGCGTCCGCTATCTTGACCTCTAACCTCTTCCGTCCCTGCGAGACGCGAAATGGTGGTGCTAATCAACTGAGGAACACTGGCCACATCAGAATTCCCATGGTCATGGTATGTTCCCTCAACGTCAAATCCCCATGGCAGACATGGATATAGAGATAAATATGGACTGTATGTGATATGTGGTACTGTTGAAACGAGGTTCCAGCCTCATTGGAGGTCACACATGAGCAATGACTGACCGACGTGTCAGGCCGAGCACGAAGAAGAGGCGAGAAGCCCTTTAGCACCAAGCCATAACATATCGATGTGTAAAGAAACGAGTTTTAAGTACTTTTTTGACCATTGAGCTGCAGGGAGGCCTGCCCTGTCCCAAAAATCGCAAACTGGTGATCAGCGATTATGCTCTTATCAGCTCACTATGTTCTGTGATAACTGTCTATACACACCTATAGGATGCCTTAATTACTTGTCGGCCTTGGTAAGTACTGCTAAGCCGTCAGTGTAGTGTGATAATGGCGATAAGTGCCGATCAGCGCACTGCGGCCGGTGACAAGGTCTTATAAGCGGTGATAAACCTTCATCACCAGCAAGTCCCCCCACTAAATTTCAACACAAGCCCTACCTGCTAGTAGACTAAATCATCCATGAGAACATAATTACGAGTCTTTGGGAGCCGTGGGAGCCGCAGTCATCGGAGCGGAATGTCCAGTGGAGCTGTGGAGCAGGCTTGTATCCTTCGCTCCACCATTACAGACAATTGGCAGAATGGGCTAGGTGGTAGCTCGCGCGAGGACACAGGTGGCAGGCGAGCCCTTGGTTCGAATCAGGTCAAGTCGGAAAGTAAATAAGAAATGTAGAACTGGAGTAAGATCAGTGTATGTATACAGAGTAGTAATACGAGTAAGTAATAAGTGTACATATGTAGTAACATAAAGTAAGACCAGCTGCCGCATACGCGCGGCAGCTGGGGGAGTTTTCATAATATTGGGCGGGGCCGCTGATCAGCTCTTATCGGCCCTTGTCCACATTATAAAGTGTATCGGCCTTGTCAGCCGTATAATAGGCCTGTAGGCGAGTATACCCCCTGAAGCTGTTTGATCAGGTAGGGGGTCGGCTGACCCTGTTATCAGGACTCATCACACCTTGTCAAGCCTCATAGCCAACTTGCACTTTTTGGGACACCGGAGAGACAAAACTAAGGATTGCCCGCCAAATCCGGCTTGCGCCGTACTCTTTCCTCACTACGTCTCCTTGTACTTAATCTTACGACTAGTGGCTTCATATTCTCAAAGGAAATAGGTTGGTGATGCTAGGGGTCACAGGAATAGAGGAGGAAACGAGCCAAAGGCGAGGAATTATCGATTGACCAACTTCCCGTACGACCAATTAGACCATCGGGCACAGTATGGAATTATTTACTACTAGTACAACAAGCATTTCACTGATACTTACTACCTCATACAACGGGGGTTCCGAACGGGAAAAGCAAACGGGTCTAGGTGGGAGAGACAAGTAATGTACCAGCTACGAAGGCTCATTCAACGACAGATACTTCTGGATGTTATCCGCTGCCGTGCCGTCCCACGACTCGTTCTCGACGACCGCCGCGTGCCATGTAGGCATCGTCCGCTGGAAAGCGAGGGTCTGGGCGAATATGGCCCGCGGCGGTTCGAGCGTCACCTTCCTGCCGAACCCGGACGCAAATGAACCGTCTGGCGACGAAGCGGCTCCATAGGGTGATGGCGGGTGGGGAGGGGGCAGAGGTGGCTGTGAGGGAGGGGGCAGAGGTGGCTGTGAGGGAGGCGGAGGTGGCTGTGAGGGAGGCGGAGGTGCGTTGTGGTCCAGGTGCCCGCGGTCGTCCAGATACCTGCCGCGCACGACCCAATCCTGATAGACGCCGGAAGTGATCTCGACCTCCTCCCCCTGCCACGGCCAGAATCCACGCGTCCTGATTTCGTGAAGGAGGAAAGCCACCGGATACGGAGCACGATGATGCGCATAATCGAGCGCGAGGGCCTTGCCATGGTACGGCCTCATGCCTTCGATATCGCCGAAGTTGATGACGTAGTATCGCTGGGCAATATTGAGTGCGAATAGGGACATTCAACTGCGGATGTACCTCCTGATGGAACCGAACGAAATACTTGTAATTTTCAAACATGTCGCGATGATTTTTGCACATTAGGATTCCGTTGCGCGGCTCGTGCGCGCCATTCTGCTTGCTGTTTTGCGGCACGTACGCGCGGTCTCTGATCGTCTCCCACTGTCTGTTCTCAGTACGGGCGAGGGGCACGTGTCCAACAGTACGCACAGTGTCTTCTTCAGCCTGAGGAACAATGTGACAATGCTCCAGGGGCTCCCTTTCGCCGCAAACTACGCAGCGTTTCTTGCCGCGAAAACGATCCCGCTTGTCCAATCCGGTATTGAATGCTGCTGTATCCGAGGACAGGACAGACGGCGTTGAGAGGTCACGATCGTAGTCGAAGCCTGCAGGAGGCCCCTGCGGCGGCCACGGTGTGCTCGGGGCCGCAAAGACAATCCGGGTCATCATGGTCGAAGCTTAGGAGTCGATGGCAATTCCCGGTCCGCCTTGGCTCCGCGGCAGAAATGACCGCATACAGGCGAGTGCCGCGCGCACGTGTTGGGACGAATCCGATGCCAGGTCACACACGCAAGGAAGCAGTCGCGATACGATAACATCGCGCTCGACAAGTTTAGCAAATCCTGGAGCGCGCTAGTCAGCTTGCAATCAAAATGAAAGGATTACATGTGCCAGCGCGAGCACTTGAAGGTTGCGTGCAGATGAACCCTTATGACATACCGGGAATTTGGCCAGCACCTGCCGTCCGTACTGTAGAGCTGATAATTATTACCGGGGATGTTGGACCGTGACACGTCGGAGACATTACCTTGGGGCACCCGTGACACGTGACATTGCCACACAGGCTGAGAAAAAAATCGCTGAATTGGTACTTCTCAGCTTGTTCTCAGCAGGACAAAGCACAACTAGACTGTGAGAAACATGCTTTAAGTAAGATCATCCATTTCTGGGTTGTTTCCGGGTCTCCCCAGGTATTTTAAAGCATGATATGGACAGTGCAGTGATAATCATCACTGTGAGTCTGAAGGGATGGAGTGAGATTTGCTGGTTTTGTAGTTATATATGCTGCATGCCGAAGGCGCGCCGCTCCCGACAGTCTTGAGTGAGGAATTGGATGCCTGAACACCGTGACATCCTGTTACCATGAGAGGCCCGTGACATGTTACAAAACGCATTTATTACCGGGCCGTGAGACCTCCGTGACGCGTGACGCGGTAATAATTATTAGCTCTACAGTACTTCCGCCTCGTTGTCCTTGAGAAGTTGGACGTATGCGGATACGAGCTCCTCGTTGACGATCTCGGACCCGACCGCTTCTGTGAAACGGCCATGAGCAGTGTGCGATATCGAGAGGAATGTAATACTGCACACCTCTACAAAGTGGTTGGCGACCATGTAGCGGACCCTCCAGATACGCTCTATCGCAGCTGGTCGTGTAAGTGAGCCTTTCTGTGCTTGCGGTGAGGGATGAGTGGATGATCAGCAGGCGCGTCGAGTCTTGGCCGTTGTTCGCGAGCGCGGGATGGCGGGGGCGCGCGAGAGAACGAGTACGTTGGACAATTCTCGACGAACGGCTGGGAAACGGTCAGTAAGAGGTTGTATGGGGCGCGCAGGGACCGACGAAATATCCGCATGTGGACTATGGACCGAGTACGGAACCAGTGGAACACTCGGCCCACATTCCAAGTAATCATACGCGTGAGAAGGACGTACCGCGAGCCACTTGGCCGCTGAGCGGAGGACCATGAGCGTGTCGTCGTTGGCGAGGGCGTTGAGTGCGCGGTGCATGTCGTCCTTGATTTGGTCGTTGACGCGCGGGTTGATGGGGAGTAGAGCGAGGCCGACGATGTGCGCGAAGTGAACCATTCGCCAGACGACAGCCGCTTCAGCAACGGCACAAGTATTCTTCGACGCGCGCTGGCGAGAGAATGCCCGCCAGGTTCGTGGCCGACTCTGTGGCCCGCGGGAGACGGGCCGAGTTGGTCGCCCGAGCAGACTGGCAGCAGCCATCTCACCTTATCGCGCACCAGCGTCTCCTCAACGGCCGCCAGCGTTTCCAGAGGGCCGAGTAACAGACACGCGTACTCGGGCCCGCCCAGGTATTCCTCAAAGTTCTGGCCGAGCTCGGCGGCAAGCGCGAGCAGCACCTCGTCCTCGTCGTCGACCGAGTCTTGCAGGAACGGACTGAGCTCGTCGCGGGCGCGATCGGGGCCCAGAGCCAGGGCCATGGTCGACATGCGGTGTATGGCGTTCAGGCGGCGCTCAACGGCCTCGGGCGATGTCGAGGTTGACGGTGACAGAGCTGAGCCTGGCGGATTGCCGGCCAAGTCCGCTTCTTGCACTTGCACCGCGTCCGCCCACCACTGCTCGACTGCCGCCAGCGCGCGCTCGGCCTGCCCTTCGAACGCGCGCCAGCTCGCCGACGCCTTTGCGCTCGCCGCAGCTGACAGCTCTCGAGCCCGCCGCCGACGACTTCCAGCGCCACAAGAAGTACGACAACGATTGCTTTTGGACATAGTGCGATGACATTACAATGATACATAGTCCGTTCATGTGTTCAAAACCGAAACAAGCCTCGCGAAGAGGCAGGGGGGTGAAAAATTGAGGGACCCGAGCAGACGAACGAATCATCTGCTCAACCGAGTTCCAAGTCCCAGGCGCCGAAGCGCCCCGCGAGCGCAATGCTCGCTCGTCCAATTATCATTGTTCATTTCAATTTCTGTGTGCAACGTCAGCAAATGAATCAAAAATAAGGAAAAATCATACCGTTGTTTCATGCGTTGCTTTTATCATTCATTATTCAACCCCGAGCGTCGTATGAACGTCGTACGCTCCGCAACTCTCATACAGCCGCGGCCCCGAAAAAATTTCAGGGCCCACGTCGCAGAGAGTCACGAGCGCGACGAAGCATAACGACGCTCTATCATAAGTCCAATGTCCGGTGTCATGTCCAAAGTCCGAAGTCCTGAAGTCCAATGTTCGAAGTCCTGAAGTCCAAAGACCTGAAGTCCTGAAGTTCATAGTCCATTGTGTGAAGTCCATAGTCCAAAGTCCAATAAAGACGTCGCACGAACGCCGTACGCTCGCAAGCGCTCATGAACCGAACCTTGGACGCATTGTCCAAAAATTCAGTCCGAGCAAATCGCGAACGCAGCGGACATACGAGCGCCCTATGCCCAAAGTCCAAAGGCAATAGAATCATACGCAATAGGGCAAGTCCATATATCGTCCGTCAACGCCAACATCAACATCGCATCGTCATCAACATCGTCAGCAGCAGCAGCATCGCCCGAACGCTGGACGCCCTGACACAGGCACAGCGAGCAGAACATATTCATAGAACGAGTAGAGTCATCCGAACGCCGTGCGCTTAGCGTCCGCGGTCGAGGAGAGCGAGTGGCGAGCGCGGCGAGAGGAATCGTCGAACGCATAAACGCATAATCATCAACGTCATCGACGTTCGACAGCAGCAGCAGCATCCAGCAGCAGCATCGTTGCGCACAAGCAGCATGTAGCATCATCATAACGCAACATCCAACATCATCATCGTCATCAAGTAGACCTCGCCCGAAAGCCGTACGCCGCCGTGGGCAACGCAGCGAGCAGGCTCAGCCCACAACATCCGACATCGTCATCACATCGTCGTGCATCGTGCATCGTATCGTCGTAGACGTCGCCCGAACGCCGGACGCCCGAACGCGGCAAACAAGCCCGGTCGCAGCAGCGTGTGCGTCATGTCCGATGGTGCGGTATTCCAATAATCCATATGTTTGCAATAGCAATACCCGTCGCCGTACACCCCGCTCAGCGGCGCGGCGAGGGGGTAGGCGGACGCAGATAGAGCCTCCGCGTGTACACGCGAGGGCGGGCAGACGGCAGATAGGGCGATGGCGTACGCCTGCCGGTGAGCGACGCGCCAGCAAGCAGATAAATCCAATGCGGGTCGGTGACGACCGTGGCGGTCGAGGCGCGGCGAGGTCGACACGTGGCGGAGCGGGGTCGGAGGAGTCGGAGGGGGGAGGATAGGTCGGGGAGTGAGACAAGGGATGGTGTCGCGGAAGGAGCCGATGTTGCGCACCTGGTTTATAACAGCGCTAGCGCCGTCGTCCTAGCTCAGGAGCTTAACCTGCCCGTTTAGGCTTTCCCACCCAGCCGAACCGATCCTGCACTCTCGCAGGCGCCGTCTCATCTCGCAGGCCATGGACGACAGCACTGGGCAGGCTGCCGCACTGTGAGCTGGCCAGGTGGCAACCGCGCCCGAGCTGTCCGGAGCGTGTGTGCACGGTTGATCATACAGAGTCGGCGACCGGCCGTGAGAGAACACATCCCGCTCGAGGGACTGAGTGAGCATGCTGGGACCCTGCGACTACGTCCTGCGCCTGCCAATTACCTGGTGCACGTGTTGCAATCATTGCAGGCGCAGCCGCTGGCGTTCCGTTCCGGACAACACGGTTGCCTATGACGCATAGAGTTGAAAGCACGACAGCACGGCATTACTGATAGGATTAGGGTCGCTAATTCTACATGCATGTGGGGGTGACGGGGAGGGAGAGTAAGGAGGGTGGTGTGTGGCGGGATAGATGGATGTTGGATACAAAGCTAAGCGCGGGTAGCAGGACGACTAGTGGTGTGGGCAATAAACTAAGGGGATAGCGGGAAAGATAGCTGAAGTGAAGGGAAGACCTGTTCTAGATTGGGGGGTACGACGAGCGCGGCAGCACGTCGGGCGAACTGCGAGCGACAGCGCAGGTTCAGAATCAGATGTGAGAAGCAAGCCAGCTCGGGCAGGGGCCTACGCACGTTTTGGGGGGTGCTTCACATTACAGAACCAGAGAAGAAAACGGGGGAATCGACCGCGGCGTGCTGGCTGGCGCGCTCAGTGCTTTTTTGCGCTGACGGCGGGACCGGGCGTCGGCGGCGGCGGCATGCGTCCGCGCGGGTGCGAGTCGCTTGCGCTGGCGTTCTGCGCGGCGTTGGGCGCAGCCTGCGGGCTTGCGCGTGAACAAAGACTCAAAGGGCGCGCGGGGCTGTACGTACGTCCTGGCCGTTGGCCACGCGGTGCAGGCGCTCGACGAGATGCGCCCAGGCTGCCGGCGACTCGAGGCTGGCGTCGGTCGAGTATGTGGACGAGGCGGAAGACATGGTGAGCAAGAACAAGAAAGGATTCGGGAGCGTAGACAAGGTAAAGGTTCGAGAATCTGAGTTCGTGCCAGCCTCCGCTCGCTTTGCATCCGCCTCCCCTTTTATACAACGCGCGCGCTTATGTATGTACACTGGCATCCCACACAGCAACAGCTGTAACAAGAAGATCTTCACGCCACTGCCTGTCTCCGTCCTGCGAGGTGTCAGCGTTTTTTTTTCTTTGTTGATGTCGACCCCGGAATTACCCCAGACGGAGGCCAGGCAACGGCATCAAACGCGCAATATACGCTCGTGTGCGCAGCAGCGTCAGCTCTCTCGAGACTCGACATGACGCAGACATCGTTGCGGCCCCGAGCACACCGTGGCCTCCGCAGGGGCCACCTACAGGCTTCGACTACGATCGTGACCTCCCAACGCCGTCTGTCTTGCCCTCAGATACTGCAGCATTCGATACCGGATGGGACAAGCGGGATACTTTTCGCGGCACGAAGCGCTGCGTAGTTTGCGGCGCAAGTGCAGCACTGGAGCATTGTCACATTGTTCCTCAGGCTGAAGTAGACACTGTGCGTACTGTTGGACACGTCCCCCTCGCCCGTACTGAGAACAGACAGTGGGAGACGATGAGAGACCGCGCCTACGTGCCGCAAAAGAGCAGGCAGAAGGGCGTGCACGAGCCACGCAACGGAATCCTAATGTGCAAAAATCATCGCGACATGTTTGAAAATTACAAGTATTTCGTTCGGTACCATCAGGAGGTACGTCCGCAATTGAATGTCCCTATTCGCACTCAACATTGCCCAGAAATATTACTTGATCAACTTCGGCGATGTCGAAGATATGAGGCCGTACCATGGCAAGGCCATCGCGCTCGATTATGCGCATCATCATGCACCGTATCCGGTAGTTTTCCTCCTTCACGAAGTCAGGACGCGTGGGTTCTGGCCATGGCAGGAAGATGCGGTCGAGATCTCTTCCGACAGCTATCAGGATTGGGTAGTGCGAGGCGGATATCTGGACGACCACGGGCGCCTAGACCACAACGGTAACGCACCTCCGCCCCCTCCCTCACAGCTGCACCCGCTTCCAGGCGGTTCATCTGCGGGGTATGGCAAGAAGGTGACGCTCAAATCGCCACGGGCCGTATTTGCTGAGACCCTCGCTTTCCAGCAGACGGTGCCTATTATACATGGCGTGCGGCGATTGTCGAGAACGAGTCCTAGGACGGGACGGCAGCGGAGAACATACAGAAGTATTTGGCGTTGACAGAACCTTCGTAGCTAAGCACTGGCAGTACTTGTCTCTCCCACCCAGATAGCGGTCAAGCGCACTACATATTACTGAGGCAAGTTACTTACAGGAGATCGCGCTGTACACCTATGAAACCCCGCCTCTGCTGGATCGAAGGTAACGTCCATAAATACGAGCCCCTTGTCCAATTCGAGGTTTCCGCACGATTAGATAGTTTAAACAATGCAGCACCGTGACTATAACTGCCGCTCAGGGACTTTGTCCACAATCTTCTCACTTGCCTTCGAAAAACGTGCAGCGATCTCCTGGTCCGTCGCATCCCGAAGAAGTTTCTCGAGCGGGCCAAACGGCACGAAATATGCGCCGCCAAATTTCTGCTCGTTTTCACGGACAGCTTCCCACGTCACCGCGAAAAGCGCGGCATAAGTCCCAGAAACGCGCACCGATACGCCCTGGTTGTCGCATCTGACGAGCGTCTCCATAGCGCGGCTCAAATCCCAAGTGTTCGAGACGCTGCGACAGAAGACAGTGCCTCAGAAATGGGATGCAGCAACAAGAAAGGGGTTTCGACGCTCGAACACAACGAAGTAAACGAGTAAGGTTTGTGTCAAGGTCGAGGCTATAGTCACAGTGACATTGGATGTAAGGCACAAAGCAAAAGCCCCCTTGACAGTTGTCGTTCGTCGCCGCCTCCACCTCGCAACGCAGCAGCACCAGTCGTTGTGCTCCACCCCGCCACGTGGTCGTCATCACACATCAAATTCTAGCCAGCAGTGCACACGACAAGTCCGAAGCCCGAAGCCCGGCACCGAAGACCGTCGAGATCATGAGCTGAAACCCTACATTTAGTTTTCATGACGATACCAAGCATCTGGGGGATAGTTTGGTTAGTTGGTGTATCGAGAAGATGGAGAAGGGGGAGCGAGACGGAGTGAGGAGGGCATCAGAGATCTTGGTGATAAAATGTTGTCTCATCGGGCACTAGGTCCTCTGAAGTAGCAAATATTGAAAAGTAACATCATATGCGCGAGAGCTAGAGTGATAACGAAGGTTAAAGAAAGGAAAGAACGCGCCAACTCACAATGCAAGGGATGATTTGTCGAAGCAACAGCGCCGACGACCACGTCTCGGAGCAGATGCGTGTGCAGCAGGAGTAAAAGCAAGGCCGGGAATAAGGGTGCTAGAGAATGAAACGCGGGAAAATCAAGTCTCGCAGAGCAGGTCGCGCGCCGCTACCTGGCGGTCGGGAGCCCTGCTGCTCGCGAGCCCCGAGCCCGAAGCGCGGGCCTCGACGCCGCGGGCAGCAAAGATCTCGCGCCCGCAGGGTAGTGGCGCGCGCCTGCGCGAGGCGGGCAGTGGGTTGAAGGGAAAATTTCAAGGGACAAAGGAAAGAGAAGGAAGGGACGACGGTGGGAAAGTCCGACGTCCTTGCATTTTTTATCCACTTGGATCCGCGTTGCTTCCGGGCTGTGCTCCGCGTGCTCCGAGTGGCTCGCCGCGATGCAGGCCAGCCCGCGGGCCTCAGGCGACGAGAACGCTGCAGAGAGTGCTGCGTGCCGATCGGCGGGATGGAACGTGTACGCGCAAACGATTTCCCCCGCTGGAGAGGGTACACTCGAGTCTGGTATCAACGTGCTCTATTAGGAGGGGATATAGTAACTGCAAGCAGTAAGTATAATACCAGGCTAAACCTCAGCCACAGGGTAAGGGTCACAACGACCTAATCAACAAGTCATCCACGATCCTCTCGCTGGCGTCCCAAAACCGCTCGACCATCGCGTCGTCCGCGGCGTCGCCCACCAGGCGTTCCGGCCGGCCGTGCCGCGCGAGATACGCGCCAGCATACGCCGCCTCGTCGCGGCGCACGGATTTCGCCGTGGCGGCGAAGAGCGCGGTGTGCGCGCCCTGGGCGGGCGAGAGCAGCAGCGCGCGGAAGCCCGCGAGCGCGAGCCCGCCGAGGAGCGGGATGGGCCGCACGGCGTCCAGCAGCGTCTGCGTCGCCACGTCGCCCGGGTGGACGGACATCGCCAGCGCGCGGCAGCCCGCGCGCCGGAAGTGCTCCTGCAGCCCGCGCGCGAAGAGCACGTTCGCCAGCTTGCTCCGCGCTGCGCCGAGTGTGAGATCACGCTGTGAACGGACGGAGACGACGCACAATATCGCAGCAGCTTGGCAGAGCTGCTGTCGGGGGAGCCGGGGGAGCCTAGAGAGTCGTTGATCTCGTCCGCGGTGAAGAACTTGCCACCGGGATGCGCCTCCTTGTACCGTCGTGACGCTTGCTGTCATTTCACAAGCATCAAAACGCCAGTGCTGTCTCGCCGAGGAGATGAGACGCACTACAATGACGCGCACGTCCGCCGACTTGGAGGTCTCATACAGCATCGGAAGAAGCACGCGGGTGAACGCGAAGGGCGCGAGGTGACTGCGGACGCGAAGCGTCGAAC
Organism: Auricularia sp. M12; assembly: GCA_037042885.1. Taxonomy (NCBI): domain Eukaryota; kingdom Fungi; phylum Basidiomycota; class Agaricomycetes; order Auriculariales; family Auriculariaceae; genus Auricularia; species Auricularia sp. M12. Next base: position 3,180,011 of record CM073211.1, read on the forward strand.
CAATTTAGCAGCAATATCGAGCGCGTGCTCAAGCAATATGCGCACTTGACGACCATGGTGTCTTCAAGACCGTCTGGACAGAGTGTGTACGGGTGTGGGAGTCTAAATTGTCACAGTAAGTCAGAGTGAGAGCAGCATCAAAATCGCGCATACAGGCCAGCATTGTGCACTGCGACTCGCGATCAGCATTCCCAGCGCACGCGTCAAGCCCGATGCGTACCCAGAATATGCAGCTCCTTCTCTATGCGCGTAAACTGCTCCGCACTCTCCCTGGCGCCGCGGACTGTGGAGAGGTCGAGGTGCAGGAAGCGCAGGCGGCCCTGGCCCTCGAGCTCTGGAGCATCGGCCTGCATCCGCCGCACGGCGTCCAGCGCGGCGTCCTCGCTGCGCGCCGCAATATACACAGTCGCGCCGTGCCGCGCAAGCTCGAGCGCGATGTGGTACCCGATGCCGCGACTGCACACACACAGGATTAGCAACCCACGCGACACCGCACGGACGCCCGCGTACGCACTTGCCGCCGGTGACGAGCGCGACCTTGCCGGTGAGCGCGGGGATGTCCGTGCGCGGGTCGAACTTGGACGACGACGAGGAGGCCATCGAGGACGGGGGGCGCGCTGCGTGGGAGAGGATTCGAAGCGCAGCGCCAGCGCGGTGGCGGCCGCATATTATACCTGCGCGACGAGGATCATGATGCCGCCTCGGAAGAACCGCTCGGATTTCCGGATGCGGACCCCGCCTCCGCGTTTCATGTTTACCGTTGACACATAGCGCCCGGCCGTCCCCGAGATTCAGCGCTGCACGGTCAGTGGTCACCGCAGGGTGTGCGATTCGGGAGTCGCGGTGCGGCGAACCTGATTCTCATGCGCGTCAACATCCTGAACGGCCTGAACGGTCGAGACTCGCTGACAGTGACAAGCGAGAACATCTCCTATGTAGATGCATGCGCATGCCGAAAATCCGAGGAGACAGCTGCGCAGGCTCACTGCAATTCAGCACGCCACGAGCTCTGCTTACGTCGTGTTAGCCTGCGACCGTTGGCGGCGCCTAAAAGTCTCAGCATTGAGCCGTGGTCTGCTTGCGCCCTCCGAGCGCAATGTTTCTCACAAAGTCAGCGTCAGCGGATCCCCTGGAGTCTGGACCTGGGCCGGTGCATTCTGCGCGCATGCCCTGTGCCTCAATATGACGTCGTAGGCGTGCAGAGTTGCTGCGCGTGAGAACGCAACAAAGTCTAAAGCCGGACAGAGGTTGGGCGGCGGAGGCCGCTCGAGGAGAAAGTACTAGTCGCGCCGACTATCTCGACGCGAAATCGCGACTGTCATTGTCAGCGGGCTGTCACGCAACGCGAGCACGAGACTATCCGGTTGAGGCGCCCGGGTAACAGCGCAACGGTGTGGTGGAGTGTGTTTCAGCCTGAGTCAGACACGGCGTCGCGCATGCGCTGGCAGCAATCGCGTTTCGTTGCTCCGTGCATGCGCAAACTTGACCAGCTTTCAGGACAAGCCGATATGGAGGTTGCCACGCATTTGGTGTGAGCCTAAGTGCCACAAACAGACTCATAGCGATGCGAGGAAAGGTGAGACAGAAACGCTCGCATTTGCCGGTGTGTAGTGCGCGCGGCATGCTGAGTGCCTTTCAGTGAACTGCAGAGTGACCCGCGCAGTCGCCAATCATGCCAAGAGCAGTAGTGCGAATGCCAGTCACGGTGCCACACGCCACTGAGAGGACTGTCCGAACACTGAGCACACACACGGATTCCCTCGGATTTTCATGCAACAAGCGCTCGCTCGCCGCAGTAATACGGTGCGTTGGACAGGGCATGTCCGTCGCACCAGCAATCGCCGATCAATCAGAGCTGTCCGTGGCCGACCGCTCCATGCTGAGTAATGCGTGTGCCAGTACCACAAACTGCCGCGAGCAAAGAGGGGCCCGACCTCTTTACGATGGCTCGCCTCTCGCGCGGTGGGATACCGAACTTGAAGGTCTGACTCGGAGCACTGCAGCTGCCAACCACTCACAGCTCCAAAGAGCAAAGCGCGTGCCACAGACCGACCGATTGCGAGCCAGTGGCTGAGGATGGAGGACGAGATCCTCTCGTCGGGCTCCGAGGAAGAAGCGCTCGCTTGCCGACGCGTGGGAGAATGAATGAATGCCTGGGCAGTCGCCAATCACTCGTAATGTACTGTAGCTGCCATGCCATGAGTAGCGCCACAGACAGACAGACAGACAGAGACAGATGCGAGCATCGAGAATCGAGAATCGAGATCCTCCCGAAACAACGTGCTCGACACGAACTGTTTTACTGTACTGTAAGCGCCTGAGCAATGAATGGGACAGTCAGCCGTCCGAGCGATATTGCTTGATACCGGGGCGGAAGGAGCCTGGCAAGCTTGATCATGAAAGAGAAAGCGGAGAACTGGAACCGGAACGGCCGCGGAGAACTGGAGAAGAGCAGCGGCGCGGGAGAAGCGGTAGGATCAATCGATGACGTCACGTAGTGCGTTCTCTTTCTCTCGTTCTCCACCGCGACATTCATAATACTGTAGTTATCACTGCGAGGTGAGCTCTCTCGAGCTCATGCACAGGCTTGGCTATGATAAGTAGTCACTGGCACTGGCAGAGACTCGCCGTGCGCGCTGCCTGTCCGAAAGCAACCCCAGGGGCCAGGCGGCCGACGTCCCACGCGGGAACTTAGAGCTCTCACCAGCATCGTAACTTACTACCACTACGCTCATCAATGATCACACTGCGACCCAGCCAGGGCCCAGCACGTCCGGTTCCGAGTCCGAGGGCACTGAGCATCGCTGCAAGTTCAAAGTTGCCACTGGCATGTCCACGCACCCCGGGCCGGAAGTCCGAGTTAACTGAAGCAGGCTGCACCGTGCATTAATCATGAGGGACCCAATGAACAGGCCCTCCACCCCCGGCTTATTCTCGCGCTGCGCCGCACAGAGTCCGAGTCGCCCGTCACAGAAAGGCTGAGCCTTGCAGGCGCAGCACAATTGCAAGTTGGATTAAACGGCGAGAGACAAAGCTGGGCAGAGCTCTCAGCGCGCGGCGCGCGGACGCAACTGGATACTCGAACATCATGTCGATCAGACATAAGACAGACAGCTCGAACGACAAACCAATCGATCAAACGAACGAACAGACGAACAGACGAACGAAGAAAGACAACACCAGAGTCCGAGCTCGAGAATCGATGAAAGACAACGCCGAGTCCGCAGGTAACAAACAAACCGAAACCGAAACCGAAACCGAAAGCATACATAACACTGTACAGTACAGATCCCGAGTAGTAAGTAGTAAGTAGTAAAGCAACAAAGAGGCGGCCGGATAATCTATGTATGTCGTATGTCGTATGGCAGACGAAATCATCTTCGTTTTCGTGCGTGTGCGTGTAGAGTAAGTGTGTGCGAGTGTGAGTGTGGTATACGAGCAGGAATCGCGGTCGCCCGGCAGGAAGCAGGAAGCAGTAACTGCGCCACGTGACCTGCAGGAACTTCGAAGCCAACTGTGCCACCTAAGTAACCTGCAGGAACTTCAAAGAAATCATATCACGAAGGCAGGGACCGCATCACCAGCAAGCCTGCCGTTCAAAGCGCGCGCCCGGCCCCTTGCGCAAGCATCAGAGCAACCTGGCCCAGCGCAAGCGCCGCGACAACCGCCGCGGGCGGCGGCGCCAAGTGCGCGGCGCCGTTCGCGCCTTTCGAGCCGCCGGCGACCCAGTCGCGGTGCGCGGCGTGCAGGAGGAGCGTGAACGCCTGGCCCTCGGGCGAGTGGCTGCCCTGCGCCGCGAACGACTCCGGGTTCACCACCGGCGCGAGCCAGCCTGTGTGTGTGCGAAGTAGCGAAGTCAGCGAGGGATGCGAGAAGAGAAGAATGAGAATTGAGATGGTGGGATGGGAGCTATTTGCGGACGCGCTGCGCTATTCCTGGATCGCGGCAGCACTGCCTTTATCGCAAGCGCTGTCCAGATAGAGATAAGAGCAGAAGCGGCGGGGATAGATCGTCGGGAAGCGAAGCGCTATTCATGGACGATGGAAAAAAAAACACGGGCAGGGACAAGGGACGCACCGTCCGAATCGACGCGCGACACCAGCGCCTTGCGGACGCGCTCGGCCTGGGGCAGGTGGTGGTACGCGTTGCGCAGCAGCGCGAGGCGGTAGGTCGCCGCGGCGAGGAGCGCGCTGCTGGCGCCGTCGACGAAGGTGGAGGGCTGGTCGGCGTAGTTGTGGAACAGGTTGGACGATTGATCCTGAGTTTGTCAGTAGGAGTGTCAGCCAGCCAGTTCAGACGGCCGCCGACTCACGAGACGGCTGTACATGGCGTCGAGGATCTCTGTCGTCCAGTGCTCGAGGTTGGACATCTGCTTCTTGAACGCGCCGGCCATGTCCGAGTGCTTGATGGTGGCGAGGACGCGCAGCATGCCCGCGGCGGCCCACGCGTTGCCCGTGCTCCAGTGGCCGTCGTCGTTGTGCTCGCCGAGCGCCATGTGGCGCCACAGGCCGACCTTCTTGTCGACGCGCAGCGTGCTGCGGTACAGGCTGCACTGCTGGTACGCGAGGTCCAGCAAGGTCTTGTTGCCGGTGGCGGCGCCGTAGTAGGCGAGGAAGGGCGGGGTCATGTAGATGAAGTCGGCCCACAGCTGGACCTGCTCGACGCGGTGGCTGATCGCGCCGCTCGGCGCGCGCGGCAGCTGCAGCACAAAGTCGAGCTGGTTGCGCGCGGCCTGGGCGTACTGCGTCGCGTTCGCACCGCCCGTCGCGTTCGCCAGCAGCACCGCGATGCCCATCGACGGCGGGTCGCCGCCCGCGCCCGAGTCGAGCGGCCGCGCGCCGTCCGTGTGCGGCAGCTTCGCCACCGCGTTGCTGGCAATCGCCAGCACGTCCGCCAAGGGCCCCGCGGCGTCCTGGGCGAGCCTGGCGGCGGGCGCGGGGACCGAGCCCTCGTTGAAGACGGAGTATTGCGGCGCGTCGAGCTCCAGCAGCGCCTGTGCGCGCGTGCCCAGCTCCCAGCTGCAACGGCGGCATCAGCACGGGCTTGGGCTGGCACTGGGTGAGACGGGTGCGGACCTCTGTTTCGCTGCGGTGGCGAGGTTGGCCTTGACCTTGGCGATCGTCTCGTCGCTGAAGTCCTGGGCCAGGGCGAGCAGCGTCAACGGCAGCACGGCGAGCACGGCGTGCATTGTCGTCGTCTGAGTGCTGGCCGCGGGAGAAGTCAAGCCAGCAAGAGGGGCCGAAACCCGCGCTTTAAAGGTGCGGGCAGGGCATGATGCAATAGACTCCGTGCGCGCGGCATTCGTCATCCATCCCGCCTGCGCAGCACTGTTCTTCCAAGCCTCCTCCAACTATTAACCATGACCTAGTCCTGACCAACGTTCTGCTGCCCAGGCAGGCCCAAGAGCGCCAGTGCCCTGCTTACTTAGACTCTCGGACGATCCGACTTGGACTTCCAAAAATGGAACAAGCGCAGGGGACCTCGCACGTGGGGATCTTCCGCCAATTGCCCGCCTAGGGCTTCAAGGCTGTCCGCTGCGCACCTCTGACATCTTGCCCGACGTCGGTCGCTTCGTTGACATTGCTTCATGGAACTACATCCTGAGTCCTCAAGAAAGAAAATGTCATGCATGGAAGTCAACGTCGCCTGGCACATACTATTACATAGAATTATTTGCAAACCACGGTGCCCTTACATACTTACATACTTTCAAGATGGCTGCTAGCGAGATCCGGCTTTATAGTCTCCTCATTCTAAAGGTCGTGCTACACAGTTTTCCGCATTCAGTCAGCAGATTTGTCCATCCCCCTAAAAAATGGACAGAACAGCCAGGCTTACCCATTCCTTAGCAATCGGTTTGCCATCCCAGAAACGACGAAACGGCTCGTGATCAGGGTAGAACGAGCGGAGGTCCTCGAGCTCCAGGAGGAAGGCCCTGGCGGACTGTACTTCTTGCCGGATGTCCCTCTCGCTGTCGGTATCGGAAAGACGAATCAAGCTCTTTCGCAGGTACGCGGCAAGGTCCCAGCCGTCCTCCCCCTCCGACGATATGAACAAGCCAAAGAGCCGCAGAGCTTCATCCTTGTCCTCGGGAGCTTTCAGAAGGTGCCAGAGGCGGCGAGCAATGGCAGCCAGGACGTCCCAAAAGTAATAATCCTCGATGCCGCTGGCTCTGCGCAATGCAGACTGCTCCAGAATGAGGTCGACGATGCGCGCCTTGTTGTCCCGGTCCAGAAGACTGTGCCGATGGCAGAGCTGGACGTGTACGCAGCGGACGCACAGCTCCAGGTCGAACGCGAAACCGTAGTTTGACGGGCCGTCGCGTGTGTAAAAGCGCACTGAGTCCTGCCATCCATGGTCGTGAGACAGAAGCCTGATGACGGTCCGGACGAGGCACAACTCGAGTTCAGCGCGGCGTGGAGACGTGGGTGGCGTATCTTTATCATCCCATCGTGAAAAGCGGTATTGGCGAAGCGGCAGCCCAGCCCGTAAAGATCGCAGTTGCGAAGCTGACCACCGACCTGCCCAGACAGCCTCACCCTCGTGACTGCCAAAACCATACGCAATGCATGCGTATTCTTCATAGGGGGCATGTTCCATGAGAGCGAGTATGAGATCTGCCGTGGCCTTCCTCCCGATGAGTTCCGTGTAGGAAAACCAATTCGTGAGGAGCATGCTCAAGATCTCGATAGCCTGTGATTGAGACCCGAAATATTCCTGAGATCAACCAAATCAATCATTCGCAATCAGTGAAGGCACACGCACGTAAGTACATACCTGAACCGCAGCCAATAGGCCATCGTTACCCTGAAGATGGCGTCGCAGCTCGGTGGCCAAGTCGAATGAGCTGTCGTCTTTTAGGTACTGCCAATAGCTATGCGCCATAATAATGAGCAGGGCGTGAGATTGATACGGTTTCGCCTGTAACGAAGACACTAGAAATATCATGGTGCGAGGATCGTCTGCAACGCGCTGACACAGCTCCTGAATCAGGTTCATGTCGTACTCTGTGCCGAATCCATTACTGAGCTTGAATAGCGCAAGCGTCTCGTGTTCGGATGGAGACGACCGTGACGCTTCTAGAAGCGCGCCAAACCGAGTCCGCACCTGCGCACGCTCCAGCTGCGTCTTCCAGCGAAGTTTGTCGGCAGACTGCGGCGCATCGGCTTCATATGACATGTTCTGGTCGGCGAGTATGTACCGCGATAAGTTACGAAGACCGGTTTTCCGCCAGTTATGGCGGATTTCGAGCTTGAGCATTGTTGCGAGCTTTGGAGACACATGGCGAGCCACGCCAGGGCCAATATGAATGTCGCCAAGTGCGACCACAATTGCAGCCAGAACTTCGGGCGAAGAAGACGCGCCGCTGAGCCACGAAAGCGACTCGGCAAGGAGTTCAAGTGTGGGTGTGACAGGTACGTCAGTCCATCCATTCGATAAGAACATGTCGGCGAAATCACTCCAGGTGGTCCAGGGAAATACTGAAATCAGAAGCGCAGGTAAGGAAAGCAAGATCCGCTGCGATGCATTCGAGGTGCTCCGAACCGCGTCCCTCCACGATCGCTGCCGAAGGTTCCAAAACGAGAGAATGTAGTCTCTCTGCCACCGACGAAATTGCGCAGGGCGCACGCCGTCGAGATAGGAAGACGACATGTCGGGGTCGGGTAGTAGGGCAGCACCGAAGAACAGGACGACTCGTTGGAACGTCTCGACCGGATGTCGCATAGGACGGCGAAACAGCAGGTCCCGCGTCGAGCGGAATAATGTAAAGCCAAACCCACGAACAGCAACAGTAGCTGGAGATCGGAACGGGCTGGAGGAGAAAATGACAGCAGACAAGCCGGTGACGACGTATAAACCACCTGCGGCGGCCGCCAGACCCAGTGTCAGGCGCTGCGTGAGCGGGTCGTCCGAGATAAACAAACAAAGGCCAGTCCCAAAGAGAAGCAGGGAAACGTGCAAGAGGACCGGCGCAGTGGCAATAACCCCCGACATGTACCAGCGTTCGACACACTGAAGGCGATATGTCCTGATTTCCGCCCACTGGCTGGGGTTGCATATCGGCCGCGACCTGTACATGCCGATCCAGTCCTTGCCCATAATGGCGAGCAATGCTGCAGCAAGACTGAGAACGAGGCTGGCAATCCACAGGCAGTTGATGGTACGAGCGCTTCCCGGAATCGCGAATGGCGTCTGGGCGTACGGAGTACCGGACACAAAGGCATCAAGCGCGACGAAGGTCTGCTTAGCGTAGTCCACCTGCATGTCCTTCCGTGCCTCGATGAGGAACGCGGTAGTGATCGCAGAGAACAGAGCGGCCTGCAGACTGAGCTCAACGCCTTCGGGGGACCGAGCATAAAAGAAGAATGCAGAAAAGACGCACAAACACAGCAAGGTCATTGAGACCATTATTCCATTTATCGATGCGCTCCTTGTCATCGACCTTCGCGACCTCGTCGTAAAGTCCCCAGATTCGCGCGTCGTGCGCGAGCTCTTCTCCGAATCGATCCTTTTCGCCTGCGTTAGTGGATCACACTCATACATCAACATGAATTCGTCTGCATGGTCAAATGACTGACGGTGTTGTTGAGCAAACGAGCAGGGGCAACTGTGTGCAGCAGCGTCGTCGGGCATGGTTGTGGTGTGTTCAAAGTCTGGGGGCACCAAGCACTGTGCAATCGTCCATCTTGTAAAAGGCCCGGAAACCACAGAAGCGGCGGAGTGGCGCCCAGAACACATTGAAGCTACGGGACATTGACATTGTTTAGGCGCGCAGGGAAATCACAGGCCGGTGTCCCTCATCTAATTGCTTGTCGATGCCTGAGCAACGTGCAGTCCCCGGTCATGATCAACGAACCAGTGGCGAGATTATCGAGCACAGCCAGGTTCGTGGTAATCCGGTCTGCGTCGTGCAGAAACGTGTTCAGTGCCGCATGACCGGGTTCTGAAAGACCTGAAACTTCTGCAGCTACGACACCTTCGGCCATAAACATCGGCTCTATGCCCATAACAGGTTGTTGACAGTAAGTGTGCGAATCCAGAAGGGAAGCTCAACTCACCAGAATGATTTCTATGGGTATGGCGACTCCGTTTCCGGGATGGCAAACCCTTCCTTATGTCTCGACCCAATGATTTGCCGCATTCTTACTCGACGATGAGAACCAAACATCGTAGGCACCTGCAGGAGTGGTCCAAGCGCGAATGCGCTGCGAGAAAAACAGTAATCATGAGCGCACGCATCTACATAGACCTGTTCCGCAGGCTGAGTGCCGAGTGTGTAACTTTTTTCTTTGGACGAAGTCCCTGAGGACTCCCAAGCACCCACTACGTGCATGCGAAGGAATGAGTACTCATCAGAGAAAATGGGAACAACATGCACGTACCACATGTTGTCATTACATAGCCTCTGTTCGACTGTGCGTAATACGAGACGACCGCGTGCAATGAACCAGACAGCTAAGACTTCAAGCGGCACTGAAGCTACGGCGCAAGTTGTCATTTTATGGGTGGAGTTAAAAAAAAGGATATTCCATACCTACGTCACCCTCCTTTGGGTCTTCGAGAACCTATCGCCCATGCGAATACCCAGTTGCAAGTGAACAAGAACTGAAATGAACGAACAGGGGGACGGCTTTCTTCCGAACCACAATGTTCGGTCCGCTACACCAAGCGAAAGCACACCCACGTCCCCCAAGCGCGTCAATAAAGGACGTTAAAAAGTGTTCTGCCGAAAGAAAATAGACAGCCAAGGCGCCAGCTCGTTTTTTTTCACTTAATTCACACGCGCGGGGCGATACGTAGAGCCTATACGAAGAGCGCGATTAACGCAGTCACTTAGCGAACAGCCTAGAAGTGTGAGCGCGACGCAGAGCATACGAGGCGCGTGTACAGGCGCGGACGCCACTCGCGGCTGGCAAAACAGCAACGCGGTCGCGCAGGGATGACGCGTCGAATGTGGAAGGAGCAGGCGCGACGACGACGCGCGTCCAGGCCTTAAAATTTAAATCGAAATACAAAATCTTCAAATTGTTTGAATCTGCAGGGCCTAGCACCCTCTACAGTGTACATTGCAAGACGCGAGTCGACGAGGATGACGCGTCCTCGCACGATAGATTTCTGAAAATCAGCAATCAGAACCTCAACACGCAGCGAGGCAAAGATGCACGCACCGTTTCTATTCATCAAGATGCCTGTAAATGTGAATGAGACGTGCGCGAGCGACGAGCGGAATAACGGACCTAGGCACACACGGAGATAGGAGCATCAGCCGAAGGTCCGCCGGATGGTCCGCCGGATCCGGGGCCGCCAGGCCAGTGGGACGTGCAATGAAGGCAGGCGCACTCCGCGTCGTGGAAGATCGAGAGCACGAGGTCGAGTGCGCAACCACGGCAGAGGCCGCCGAAAAGAAAGAGCGCGACGAGACGCGCGTACTGAACACCGTGAGCGGCGACGACGACATCTGAAAATTTACGCACCGCTTGGCAGATCGAGCACGGGCACTCATCAGGCTGCGCTCCGGGCGTAGAGCAGTGACCTGAGCCGCAAGTTGCGGCGCGCTGGACGAGGCCCGCGCCGATGACGCGGCGCTGAGGGAGGTGAGCGACGTTCAGCAAAATAAAAGGCGCAGGAAGGCGCACCTTGCAGATCGAGCAGAGTGATTTGCTGGGCCTGGGTGAGTAACTGGAGCGCAAGTCAAAAGGCGTGCTCACCTGTCTTTGCCGCACATGGTGAGCGAGGAAAGAGAGAGTCTGGGGAGGCCGGGAAAATCCGGTGTACACGAATCGGGCCAGAATCGTCTGCCCCCGGCCTCGACGTCCTTCACGCATGGCCGCCGCAGATCGAGTCACGTCAGACACGTTGCCGTGACTGTAGCTCGTAACCCAAAGCCTGGTGAAGCATAACCCAATTTCGAGAAGAAACCCGCCCGCTCGTCCCACCTTCACGGTTGGCTAGGGCGGAACAAATGCACGTTGTAGATAAGATAATCATCGATAAAATCAAACACGCCGATCACCCCTGCACGACGTAAACAAACAAATCTCGGCTAGCCCGAAACGTCATTAGCCCGGTGGATCCGCCAAAATCGGACCGGTCAAACCCGTGACGTCACCCGGAATATCCGCAAGCCAGCATAACCTGCATGAACAAGAAGCGCGAACCAGCCAAGAGAGGAAAGAAGTAAGCGCGGCCATAGGAACCGCGCTGGCAGCCAGCCAAAAAGCCCCGAAATACAAACGCTGGAGAGGAAAAGGGAGAAAATCGGCCAGACCCTAAGACGGAAATTCCAATGCCCCTATGCAACACAATCACACAAGAAAAAGGGCATTTCTGATTCCGAAGAGTCGCCGGAGACAGAAGATAGGGCAAAAAGAATAGTTCTTCTGTCTGGAGCACGTCGCGCATGGCCGGGATAAGAATGTAGACGAAAATAATAAAAACCAATTTTCGCAACACAGCCGGAACCCCGGATGGAGTCGGAATAATAGCAGGTGGCGGCCAACGTTATCCCGGGGGTTTCCAAGCAGGACGCCACGACGCAGAGGGCAGTAAGTGAGACGGGCCAGACGAGAAGGTGCGACAAAGGAAGGAATGACTCCATAAATCTTCTGTCTGGAGCACGACGTGCTCGTCCGACCATCTACGCGCCCTCGAACAAATGAAGATGAGCCTGGCCCTGGTAACCTAATCACCAACAATTAGCGTATGATGTACCCCAACGTTTCAGACATCGGATCACGAACCCCAAGGCCTGGCGACTTTGAAATCAGTCCGCAGCCCTACCCACCTTTACCCTAGTCCTCGATGAGTCATGATAACGGTCCCCTCCACATAAGCTGGGAAGGACCTGATGTACACCAGTGAGGCAAAAACAGGATATGCAGACCTACGCCATATCCGGTCCCCCACCACAAGGACAAGAGGACAAGACATAGAGTAGGGCTGGCAAAACCTGAAGCTGCCGCGCCGGGAAAAGGCGAACAGTGACGCCCAATGATCGTCGCGAAGAGTGAAGCTGTATAAAAGTGGCGTGAGCCTCGTCCACTGCCCTTCTGACCCCCTCGCCCAGACCAGATGAGGTTCCCAGAAGACCTCCTCAACCCAGCAACAGCACAGGAGCAGCCAGCAGAGCCAGAACGCCCCAAGATGAACACCACGCACGTAGAGCCAGAGGCTCGCCATGGCGGAGGACACCGATGCGAGCCAGAGCAATGGTCAAGCAGCGAACGTGCAGCAGCGGAAGGCCTGGCCGAAATGTGGAAAGCAGCGGGGGAAGGTAGGAATTTAAAACTCCGACCGAACTCCGATGCTGACCGACGAATGACCCATAAAATGAGAAATATAGGTACACGTCCCCTTGTGCTAAGCCAGAGAACGAAGTGCATCGTCCCAGCAGAGTCTGGCGTGAGACATGGCGCGACGATTACGCGATCACCCCGAGGGAGTCGCGACGAGAGTCCACAGAAGGAGAAGCCCGCAAAAAAGAAAAACCGACGAGAGGGGCCAAGACCGCGTTCGGAGAACCTGGACTTGGTCGCGACTGCACCAGCGGATGTTCTCGAGAGGGCCAGAGTCTGGCTCAACACGGGAGGTCGTAAACAACGGTGCGAGTGCTTCGGTGCATGCAGGACCTCGTTCAGCAAGCGAGATGCAAGAGAAAGACACTGGGCGCAATTTCCGGAATGCGAGGAGGAGCACGTCAGAGCCATCCAAGGCACGATCTACGTGGCGGATTATCACGAGATGCAGAGCATCAGGCGCAAGCGCAAAGCGAAGGCAGGCATAGAGCGTGGACTGCACTTTTACAATACATTCGCACCGTAGACTGTTATCCGAGCAGGTATAGAACTGTACTTTCATTGGCGAGCCACTTCCTGTACTCAAGAGTCGACCGCGAGCGACAGGGTAAAAACCGGATCACCCACATTTCCGATCCAGCGACCCCGACGTGCGGCTGTTCCGAGGAACTGGTCTGCTAGAACTGAACGTCCTCGAGCACAGGTAAGAGAGTAGGATGGGCTTAGACGCGTGGCCCCAAACGTCAAGAGCTGGCCATGGTAGCAATGGGATGCGCGAAGCGCAGAGCCGATGGACATATCCAATATACAAGTCGATCGGTGCCATCAGAGCGCCAGGAGCCTCCATTCTGCGCGAGGAGATGGAAAGTGTTGGAGCGGATCGCCGACAATAGTGTTGTAACTCCGACAAGCACAGCTTTCACCGTCCAGCGTCTCCCACAGGGACGCGCATCGATCGCGACGAGGGCTAACGTCCAGATGACGGTGCCACGCCGTAACAAGAGGCCCAATGGTAGCTCTGCAAGTGTGCACCACGTAAGGAGCAGGCGCTGCGGGCCCTGAATTTCAGATGCTCAATGGCCCGTACAGCGTCAAAACAGCCAGTAGGGACACACGACAGGTCAACAGAACATCCAGAACCTCTACCGGCCCAGTGACCAAATCAACGCGCCGGGAGCGCCAGGCGATTTCCAAGGGAGCAGGATCAGCGATGGGCGGTCGCTACTTAAGGTCCCAAGGCGTGAAGCTGGAGACATCAACCCCTCCTTCCCACCCGCGGCCGGCCTCCAATGGCTCAGGCCAACGTACCTCTCGTCCCGTACGCCGACGAAGGCGATGATGCCCTTGCCCAGTATTCCCCGGTGGCCCCAGTACTGGAACTGCCAGCCAACGACGTTAGCCCAACTGCGGTCACCATCCGAGACTGCGATGCTCTGCAGACCACCTCCGGAGTCTCATTTCTCCCGTCATCCCCTACGTCCCCGCTAGGCCAACCATTCCTAGCGTCTCCGGCCCGCCCTGCGACGATTCGGAAAGCGGACGAAGCTGCAACACCAGGAGACAGACGTCGCGACTGGGCCATGTCTGAGGAGAGACGTGCTCGCCGCCGGGCATCGATGGAAGCGCTCGAGGACGCAGAATGGCCCCCGCTGCGCGCTCCGAGCTCGCGGGGAGCCCAGACTCGTAGCGCCAGCGCAACGGTTGAAGATGTTCGCAAGGAGGGACGCGAGCTCGAAACGCCCATCCAGCAACCAAGCTTCAGAACCTCTGGGCAGGCCAGCGCCAACGGGCGACGCACGGCGCAGACCGAGCTACCAGCAACAGTCAGCGCCGCGCAGAGCCTGCCCGCAATCTCTCGCAAGACCGCGAATACATCTAAGGCCCACCCCTTGGCACCGTCGGCGCCCCTAAACCCCACGCGAAGGTCGCCTACTCTAGGCCAATCCACCAGCGAAGTAAGTCTGCGCACCCGCTCTCCTCTTTCTCGAGCACGAAGCTCACCTCGAATAGTCAACCGCCCTTGTGGTGAAAGAAGAGCCAGTAACAGTCCCGGCGACAGTAATCAACAAGACGTACGAGATCAACGACGATGTCCGCCGGCCCGTAGACACGAATGACCGAGGAAGACAATCCGGGCGCGACGAGATATGGGCAAGGGCTGCAGCTACGGCGAGACGCCTGTCAGAACGCACAGCAGCACTGTCCTACGCCGGGAGCCGTGCCAGACACGCAGTGGACGTCTTCCAGTCGCCCATCGACGTGGACAATGAAGAAGCCGACGGTAGACCGACGGCACGGACACAAGAGGAGGCGATGGACGTCGACGACTTCGATGAGGAGGCGTACCACCGCTCGCTGAACCTTCCGTCAGCACAGCCGGCCCCGAGGTTCGAACTGGACCAGGACGACGAGCTCGAATACGCCAGCACACACGACGAAGAGCCAGACGAGGACAACAACCACCAGGAACTGCACGGGGCCTTTGCAGAACGAACAATCTACGTCGCAGCCAACCTGGACAACCTCCCGTTGGACGGGATGGAACAAAATGGCCACCTCGCCAACATGCTCCCGACCCAGTTCCAAGCCTGGGACGCACACATAGGCCACAAGGCGGTCTTCATCTGCGACGATCTGGACGGCTCCGACCCAGGCAACATGAACCCGGTAGCCGCCATTCTGAAGCTGACACGCCAGTTCCAAGGAGCGTGGCCCGGCAGCGCACCAGAGGTCTCGCGCGCGGAGCCAGACCCCAACAGCACCCTGCGCGTCCGAAAGAACACTTTCTTGATCAAGAACATCTCCGGCGAACAAGAGGAAGCGCTGACTCATCGTCGCCACTACGTTATAGGCTGCGCCAAAATAACGACCTTTCCCTTCAAACTGGCGGTCTCCACCTTCATGGGCACGGTACCGGCAACCATTCTCGACTGCGCACAAGTGCGCCAACGAGTCGTGGAGCGCTGGGCCGGAGAGCCGACCGTTATCGCGGTCTTCGACAAGTACGCAGACGCCGTCTAGCCCTCCTCTCTTGTTGACCCCTATCCAGGCACGTCAGGCACAAGTTCTCGACGGAGCACATGCGAGCTCGGTTCTTCAAGAAGCTCACCGTGGTTCCGATGGTGACGAAGACGTTCGGAGAAGCGGTGACAGAGTACAACATTTATGCACCAGCGCAATATCTGTCGCCAGCACTACACCGCGAGCTGCGAGCAGCACTGAAGAAAGTTCACATCGTCGACAACTTCGCGGGGACCATCTCCCTCCGCGACCCAGACTGGGGATGTACTGCGTGCCCGAGCCATGGCCACCCCCGCGGCCTGTGCAAGACACATGACGTCGCAGGCTGGCATCCCCTGACCCCGCCGCCGTCGTCACAGCAACCCCAAGCCACATCCTCCTCTAGGAACCAGCCCCACAATGCGAGCCGCGGGTCGAGGGGCACACGCAGCCGTGGCCGTGGCCGCGGACGCGGTCTCTAAAAAACGAGCAACGCAACGGGTTCGTCGGATCCATCTGCCCCTCGTCCCGAAAATTTCTTGTACGGCGACGAAATCTAAACGCCAGAACCCCCCTGCCCCCCTTACTCCTCCAAAAACCCCGCGAACGAGCTCTGCTTAGATAAGACTACTTCGTAGCTAGACTCCCCTCGAATCGCGCCTTCATTAGACTCTCTTGACGACCAATATATTGGTTTTTCTTGCAGTCGTGCGCGTGCAGTGCCTAAGCGGTTAACCGGAGCCGCTGGAAGGAGTATCGCGCGGACCTTGGGAAGAAGCCGCGCGAGCTAAAGGGCCCGATATACTGGCTGCACTTGTGGCAGGACAGGAAAGCCCTAAGGCTCAACGAAAACGGCGGTCTATTTAGACCTCGGATGTGCCGTGCGGAGACGCTCAAGCCGAGGAGAAACACATAGGGTCCGGACCCTGTGTGAAGTATCCGAAAGCATAATCCGACGCGTCGGCCGGGATGCCGAATATGCCATGCAGGCGCGCTGGCCTGTATGAGCGAAAGGAACAGCGCAACCAAGCCCAACTCCTAACCCCCCCTCAACGGTGACGACTGACTGGCCGGACTACACGCCCTCTGATGCTGGAGCCCCGCATGGTGAGCCCGCTAGTGACGGTGGCGAGGAAGGTGCAGAGGTTCCGGGCGAAAATCAACGAGGCGACGGGGACGCCCCATGCGATACCACGCAGAGCACACCAGCTCATCCCCGCGCGATCATAGAGCCAGAGATCCCCCCGACACCGTCACCCCGGTGCGCAAGTAATACAACAGGCCCCAACGATAGAGACGATGGCTGGCAGCAGGCATACACACCGCATGGGCCAGCCCCCCAAGGAATATCGAGCCCCATCAGTCCCATTACCCCCTCATGGGCCCGGACCCCACAGGCATCAAGCCCCAAGTCGACGAACTCGACGCCACAACAACTCCACTCACTGGCAGAAGTGGTCCACCAGCAGGGCCAGGACAGCCAACGCCCCTCAAAAAAGAACACCAAAGCTTTTATCCTGCTCGCTTCTGAGAACATGCGGGGGCGCGGGGCGCCCAAAATCGCTGGCAGCATTAAATGGAAAAAGCTAGCGGACGACATAAGACGCTCGAAGATAGGTATTATGGTAGCTCAAGAGACTCACCTGTCAGACGGGCACCTAGCGGAGATTGACTTACTATACGATCATCTGCATGTGGAAAATACAGCCCTCCCGGATAATCCTACGGGAGCGGGTGGTGTCGCGGTGATTTTCAATAAGAACCTGACAAACTACAAATCGGTGACCGCCCACGTGCTCGTCCCGGGTCGTGCGATTCTCACCACAATGATATGGCACAGGGAAAGACAACTCACGGTTTTAGCTATATATGCCCCCACGAACGCCAAGGAGAACTATGATTTCTGGGGGAATCTACGGCGTCTGCTCAGGCGTAGGCCTAGCACTTTCCCCAAGCCGGATGTCATGCTAGGTGATTTTAACTTTGTCGAGGACCCGGTAGACCGCTTCCCGGCACGCATGGCAAAAGTAGATGCTCCGGCATCCTTTGATACTCTCAAAGTATACCTTGGTGCACTAGACGGATGGCGCGACACTTTCCCCGACAAGGTGGAATGGTCCTGGAGGAATGCCGCACGCTCGGCAATGTCGCGTCTGGATAGGATATACCTACGAAGACCTTTGCTACAAGGAAGCCGTAACTGGAGCATAAACATTTCAAATCTAACGGTCAACGACCACAGTAGAGTGAGCGTGGAGCTCACCTGTTTGGACGCGCCTGAGATCGGCCCAGGTAGGTGGACGATGAAAGAGTCCTTGACACGAGACGGCAGATTCATGAACCGAGTGAACGGAATAGGAAAGCGAGCGCATGAAGAACTCGCTCAGCTGCATAAGGACGGAAGGTCCGAGAGGAACAACGCGCAAGCCATCTGGGCGAATTTCAAAAACAAAGTCATCGAATGTGCGCGCCAACGGAGCAGAGAAATAGGCTGCAGGAGAAATGACCTACGCTCAAAAGCCGCGCAGGAAAGAGAACACGCCGTGAGTATACTGAAGTCGGCCGCAGAACCCAGCGAGATCGAGGCAGCCCAATCACGCCTGCGCGAGGCAGAAGAAGCAGTGTACGCCCTGCAAGACAAAGAGCAGGAACGAATGTTCAGACACCGCTCAACGCGAGCATGGGCGACCGGCGAGACTATGGACAAAAGCTGGTTCAGCTGGGCAAAGGAGAAGCACCAGAAAGACGTAATCTCACATTTACAAAAGCCAGGCTCATCTCCACCAATCTACACCCAGGACTCGAAGGGGATGGCAAAATTAGCCGGCGAGTATCACGATGGCATTCAGACCAAGGATCTAGACGTACCTGAAGAGCTCCGCGAGGTAGCAATCCTACACACGCTGGAACACGTCTGCAGAAACGACGGTACGATCGAAAAGTCTGGGTTAGGAGATCAAGTAACAGAAGCTGAGGTCGAAGAATCTCTCCTCGCGGCGAAGAATGGCTCAGCAGCGGGCACAGACGGCCTTATATACGAGCTCTGGAAGACACTCCATAAGTTTCACGGCCTCACAAAAGATCGCAAAGAACCTTGGTTCAACGTTGTCGGCCTGATGACTGCGGCATTCGCGGACATAGAGGAATATGGACTGACCCCGAACTCGTCCTTCACCGAAGGATGGCTGTGTCCACTCTACAAAAAGGGTGAACGTTGTAACATCGCGAACTATCGTCCAATCACCTTATTGAACACCGATTACAAGATATATACCAAGGCCTTGGCGCTGAAGCTGGCAGGAATAGCCCCCGAACTCATCCATGTCTCCCAGGCCGGCTTCGTTAAAGGGCGAAGCATAGCAGATCATACGAAGATTTCGACATTGATCCTCAACTATGCAGAAGTAATGGAGGAGGACGGCGCCATAATCGCGTTGGACCAAGAGAAGGCATATGATAGAATCCGACACGACTATATGCACAGAGTCCTGGAAGCCTTCGGTTTCCCTCAGAAATTTGTACGGGTAGTCAAAACATTGTACGAAAATGCTTACACTTCGGTAATGGTTAACGGATTCCTTAGTGAGAAATACAAGGTGACGCGTGGGGTGAGACAGGGCGATCCACTCTCGTGCCTTCTCTTCAATCTGGCAATAGAACCCCTGTCAGCAATGTTACGAGCCTCGCCGCTACAGGGATTTAAAATCCAAGGCCTGGAGAAAAAGCTGATCGCAACCCTGTATGCCGATGATACAACGGTGTACCTAAGCAAAGACGACTCATACCGGGATCTGCTAAATATCCTGGACCGCTGGTGCCTTGCGGCGGGCGCCCGTTTCAACATAGCTAAGACCGAAATCATTCCGCTGGGATCGGGAGAGTTCAGAGCAAACCTCATTGCGACCAGGCGATTAAATGACCAGGACGCACCGATTCCCGAAAACATACGAATCGCACAGGATGGTGAACCGACCCGCATCCTCGGGACATGGCCAGGCAATGGAGTGGAGAACGCAAACGTGTGGTCAGTGATATTGGCGAAAATACAGGACCAGCTGACCAAGTGGGAACGGCGTAACCCCACGCTGAACGGACGTAGCATCCTGTCCCAGGTTATATGCGGAGGACACACGCAATTTCTGACAGCCACGCAAGGTATGCCGCGCCAGATCGAGAAGAAGCTAGATAAAATGGTGCTGAGCTTCTTCTGGGGAGCGACGAAGCGTCACCCGATTAACATGACAACGCTCCGCAACCCTAAGAGTGAGGGCGGCATGGGACTCTTTCATGCTGAAAGTAGGAATGAGGCTCAATATATCTCCTGGCTGCGCGCCTTCCTCTCGCCAGACCAGGAACGCCCCATCTGGACCCTCATGGCCGACCAGATATTCAGGAGAGCGATCACGAGCAAAGACGCGCGCCGGGTGCCACAGCCCGCGCGTCTTGACCCATTCCGACAAGACTGGCACGTGAACAAGAAGCGACTGCCATTCCTGTTACGACAACTAGTGAGGGTGGCGGAGAAATACCAGCTATGTATGGATGCACCCCAGATCCCCGAGCGTATCCGAAGCGAATCAGTAATTTGGGGGCATCCAGCGCTCATGAATGAGCTGGCCCTGCAAGGCAGACGTCCCAGGATTCGATGCCTGAAGACCAACCACGCGGTGGTGACCGTAGAGGACCTCGAAGAACTCGGGGAGCAAGACGACCCAGAGCACGAAGACGAATCCAACTGTGGATGTGAGAACTGTGTAGCAGATGCGGAGGAAGGATGCACCAAGCCGCACAGATGCCAGGCGTTAGCCAGAGATATCATCGCGGACCTAGCACCGAAGTGGAACCCCGCGACCACATGCCTAACGCCGGGCACAGACCTCTGGCGAGTTTTCGAGGACCAGCGAGCAACGGCGATCGGAGACGGCGAACCCATCGTCTTTGACGCAGAACTAGACCAGGGAAATGAGACCTCGAGCTACTTCAGAATGTTTGTAGACTCGATAGGCCTGGTGCCAAGACCAGCCGAAATCGTTCGACGTAGCGAAGCGGCAGAACGAAGACACGGCGTTCACAACGACGCGCCCGTACAGGTAGCGCTGGGGGCGGCCATGTATAACGCGAACTCCGAGGATGCAAATGGAGGCTGTACCGCGTACTTCCCGGACGGCGAGGCAGTAGACTTCGTGGGCAGGGGCTCAGGCGGGTCACATTCGTACATGCGGAGCTTAGCAGTGGCGCTCTATATGGCGGTCCGGACAGCACCGCCGCATCGCCCTCTGCATATCGTGACGACGCACAAACAGCTAGTCGAGGTAATGACCACAAGACTCCCCTTCCACGAAGAACGAGGCTGGATGGAAATGCCGCGAGAGGCAGACGCCCTACGCGCGGCAGCATCGGCGTTACGTGAACGCCCGGCTGAAACGACGTTCACCTTTATTAACAAGAAAAGGGCCAAGGAGTGGCCCCAGCTCGCAGATGCGCGTAAAATGGCAATAGTGGCGGCCGAGCTTGGCCCGGACCACGAGATAGACCTGGCGGCGTCAGCCGCTTTCGATAAACCAGGGATAGCCCTCAGCAGCCTCAACCAGCGCTCTGCACACAGAGCCATAAAGCACGCAGTCGCCACAGCGTCGGCCAAAAGAAGAGCCACTACTGCTAACCTAGCGAAGGCACAGCAGAGCGTGGAGCGAGAGTGTGGCTTCACCCCCACAAACACACAAATCTGGGATAGCCTTAAGTCGCGAGATTTTTCTAGGCAAACACGGAACTTCCTCTGGAAGAGCCTACACGGAGCCCACAAAATTGGGGCCTACTTCGAGAAGATGCCCGAGCCCTGGAAAAGTTATGCTCAGTGCCCCACGTGCAAGGTCGAGGAATCACTTGCCCACATACTGCTGGTCTGCCCCGCCTCGGGCCAACAGGTCATATGGCCGATGGTGACAGAATTCCTGAGACATAAGAAGGTGGCGGTGGCGATCGACCTTGGACTCATATTAGGTTGCGCAACGACGAGATTCCCGGGTATAGGCTCCGGCCGCTGCAAGCCGACAGAACGCCTATTCAGAATAATACTATCCGAATCGGCCTTCCTGATCTGGAAGATAAGATGTGAGACACGTGTCGGACACGCAGAGGACCCCGGCTGGACGATGCCGCTATCGGAAGTCATTAAGCGCTGGGACCGTATGTGCAAGTTGCGGATAGCACAGGACAGACTCCTGACAGACCACGCACGCTACAAAAGAGCGGCTGTAGACCGCTGGCTGGTCAAGGACACCTGGTCGGATCTGCTAGACGAGCGGACCTTCGCGTTTGGGAGAACCACCAGACGATCCGGAGTTTTAGTGGGTACGGGAGGTGCCAGCCCCGAGGGCATCGGCTAAACCTCCAAGCCCCACACTGCCGCACAGGGCGTGCTAACGGCTATTTCTCCGGACGGAGTTTTTTTCTTTTCCTCGTTCCTCCCCCTCCCGACGGGTAACCCTGTCTTTCCTAGCTCCCACTTGTGGGAAAGGAGGTGCTCCAGGTCACTATGTGGTTGTGGACCCTCTGACGCTCCAAAAAAAAAAAAAAAAAAAAAAATGAAATGAACGAACACGATTAACTCCGACACTCAGGCTGCTCCGACGCCTAGGAAAGGCAACAAGTCTTCAACCAGTGAGTACAGCTATATTACTACATGTGCTGGAGGTCCAGTATGCGTAATTATTTGCCGAGGCATATCGCTTCCGTCCCTCTGACGGGTGGCGTCCAGCATCCCCGCAAACTGCACGGGCATGGGGATATGCCGCACGCTTATGGCATTGTGCCCTATGCTCATGAAGATATTGTTCCAGATTGTTGCGTACAGCATGGCCAAGTTCTACCCTCGCACCGACATTCCTTCGCTTCAGGGCAAGGTCGCCATTGTCACAGGTGGAAAGTATGTACTATACCATTTCTCCAGGCCAGCACCCTGCCAGCAACTGTCTGGCTCACTCTCTACCTTGTATCGAGTCGAGGAATCGGATACCACATCACGCTCGAGCTTGTGCGGCACGGCGCGACGGTGTACCTGGCCGCGCGTAGCGAAGCGGGTGCGGCGGCCGCACTACGCGACATCGAGGCGGAGGCGCCTGAGGCCAAGGGACGCGTTAAGTTCCTGCATCTCGACCTGTCGACGATCCGCGATGCCAGGACGGGCGCGGAGGCCTTCCTCAAGCTCGAGAGCCGGCTGCACATTCTCGGTAAGTAGGTGCAGTCAGGGACCATTATCGCATGCTTACGTGTGCTGATACTTAGTTCACAACGCTGGATTGCGCGTGATCTGGTTTAATTTATGCAGATGCGAGTGCTGGGCTTACGTGACATGCTTTGCGTTGCAGACTCGTACATCCATACACACACTCTCCCGATGGACTGGAAGATACCATGGTCGTAAAGTGGGTAAAAATCCTTCCCTTCGTAGAGACAGTATGTTGACAAGGTCGTAGCCACTTCGCACCGTTCGAGTTCACTCGGGTCCTCCTCCCGACGTTAATCGAAACATCAGCAACGGCCGATGTGCGCGTTGTTGTGGTCAGTCATTTGCTGTGGAATACCAAGCAAATTCTCACAACGGCGTACGGCAGCACTCGTCTCGGCGGTACAAGGAAGCACCCCCAGGCGGGAAGTTCTTCACGGTCGAAGAGATAAACGACACGCTGGCCCCAAATGGCGGCGACTCGGCTGCCGCACAAGGGCTCAGGTACTGTCAGTCCGCGCCAGTCTCCCGCGCTACGAAAACGCTTCTCTGAGCCCACACCTGCACGGCATTCAGCCCGCAGCAAGTTTGCGAACTTGCTGTTCGCGCGGGAACTGCAGGCGCGCTTCCGGCGCGCGGGCTCGAGCGCGCTGGCCATCGCTGTCAACCCGGGAGACGTCGCGACCGACAGCGTGAAGGACATCGTGCGCGGGATGGTGCCCTTCGGCGGCGGCGTCGCAGCGTTCCTCGTCGGCTTGATGCTGCTGACGCCCGCGCAGGGCGCCTATACCGCGCTCTTCGCCGCGACGTCGGAGGCGGTCCGGAAAGACGAGCAGAAATTCGGCGGCGCGTATCTCGTGCCGTTTGGCAAGCTCGAGAAACTCGTCGGGGACGCGACGGACCAGGAAATCGCGGCCCGTTTCTGGCAGGCAAGCGAGAAGATCGTGGACGAAGTCCTTGAGCGCCAGTCGTAGTCACGGTGCTACACTATTCAGCCTACTAGTAATCGTGAGTATACGTGCGATTGAGGTGGGCTCGTATTTCTGTACGTTCATTCCAGCCAGAGCATTGACCCAAGGTGTACAGGATCTCCTATAAGTAACTTGCCTCAGTAACATGTAGGGCGCTTTACCGCTGCAGGGTCAGTTGTATTTTACGTCCGTATCGTACCCGTCCAAAGCCTCGAGGTGAGAAGCAGATCCCGGGTGTGAGACACTCTCTGTCTTGGCTCACGACAACTGTACGATGCCGCCGCGTGGTCGTAATCGCAACGCCCCTCGCGGTGAGCCAAAACTAGTCAGCAAGATCAATATTCCTGCCATCCCCAATAAGCTGGATCCCAACGCGCTCGGTACGCTGAGCGACGTCGAAGCAGTGGCTTCGTACAGTCGGCTTGATCTTAAACAACCAACGATTGGCGTGTCAGTTATTAACCCTTGAGCACTCCAATTGCATATCATCTACTATCTTACGCCTGGGTACCAGGATCTCCGCGTATGTTAGCTGAGAGTAGGTCCGTTCACCGTCCAGCCAGACCCGAACAAGTTGAAGGACAACCACACGAAACGCTGCACGCCTCCCACTCTCCTCGAGCCTCTGGTCGCCGCTGTGCAGCACATGCGTCCGGACTTCCCATTTCGCGATGTCGACATCGTCTGCGATCGCGCATTCCTCATGCGCAAGCTTTTGCGCTGGATTGACGGCGGGGAATCGACAAAGGTCCAGGACTTCCGCTTTGACGTTCAACTGGCCGGAAAGACTATGCTTTGCACCCACCGTATCCTGGATGATTGGCAGCACGGTGGCGGCTATGGCAGGAGCTTTTGAGAGCGCTGCCACCGGTGAGCCGGTCGAACATCCTTTTCTCCCCGCTCCTGTGGCAGAGCACGACCGCATTATGAAATATGTGAGTAACTTATAATGATCAATATCCCTCTGTGTGTGATTGACTTATTGTCAGAATCTCGGTGGACTTCGTCTTCTTGTCAGCTGATGCATGTATGCCTCTGGATCAGCAGGATCAGCACTCCGAACCAGAACGTCAACTAAAAACGGTGACAGCGACAAAGCCAGCCGTGGCAAACGGCGCCAAGCCTCCAGCTGGTCACAGCGTCAAGCTCATCGAAGGCGGGACATTCGTCGAGCAGTCCAGGATTGTCAAGCTCAAATCCCGCTCGAAATACGCACGCTACGACGGCGTGTTCTGGAAGGAGACAGTCGGCCAACTTTTGCCCTCGCAGACTCCACTACTCGTCGTCGGAATGCACGAATCAGGAAGCTTGACATGCATACCCTCGACGAATTGGAGACTCGCCGAGATAGTCGCGGGAGGATGTACCGCCAATGGCACTCCGCACTATCTACGAGCTCGTCGCCGCACAGGGGGACAGTACACCGGTCAGACTTGACTGCGTTGCCGGCGTGCTGAAGCTCTCTCAGAGGGAAACCCGGAAAACCCAGGCGCTCCCAGACAGTATGCTAGAACTATTCAGACCACTGCCGCAGACGCTCCCTGTCGCTCCGTGAAGCGAGAGGCGACAGGGTATTCTTCTCTCTAGAAGTTAGCCGATGGGTGGCCTGGAGAATCGATTGCATATCATGTTATTCCAGACGCGACGAATGAGTATGGCGCTCAATTCCGACGCATGTCCAGACCCTCCAATGTATGCAGAAACTTGTCGACAGGAGACTTCCGTGATGGTTGACGTTGTCGCTAGTTGAGTCATCGGGGCAGACACAATAAATTGGCAATAATGGGCCAGTCCAAAAGGGTGCCCGAGAGCACGTCGCGGTAGCATTCGAATCCTACATCCCTAAAATCATCGAAGCCGAGAATCCCAAAGTGTTGCGAACCGCCCAAGAAGAAAGAAGAACATTCGGAAACGAGAGGACAGGACGTCGCGAGGTGGAGCGTGTATGAATGAGCACATCACAGAGCAGAGTTCTGATAACTCGACAGCAGGTGCAAGGGGTGGCCGCAGAATTGGGTCGCCGCGGAGGGAGAATTGAGGCCTTGATGGTTCTTTAGCTTGGCTCAAAACACGAGCGCGAGGCTAAGGGCGAGCAGAGCGGCGAGTCCGGCGGCAGGGCGCACGCCAAGCGCGCCGTTGGTGCCGTCCTCGCCCGAGTCAGGGCTGCCGTCACCGGGGAACGTCGGGGCGTCGCTGGGCGCCTGTGGGATTCCCGCGACGGGGGTCGTGGACGTCGGCTGAGTCAGAGGTGTCGTCGCCGCGCCGCTCGAGCTGAGGGTCGCGTTCGGAACTTGACGAACACCGTATGAATATCGAAGGAAATAGTAGCGAAGCGAGAGAACATACTGCGGGTTTCCTCGATTTTGAACGGGCTGGAGGTGAATAGCACCTCATTGGGGTTGCTGGACGCAAATAATTAGTAAGATGTAGATCGCTGTCAGCGCGGGACAAGAGCGTACCCGACGGGGTGCGCCACGATGGTGTAGTTTCCACTGAAAGCACCAACACGTGTCAGCAGTACATGGAGAATAGGACAAAGACTTTGGGGTTCACCCTTCGGGTACCGCAGGCAGGTTGAAGGTGATCTTGCCGTCTGCAGTCGTCACGCTGTCCAGGACATTCAGCGACCTAACATTGCAGGCGAACGTGAGCGGTTGATCCCATGTAACAAAAAACGGCATTGCGCACCCGCCAGAAAGGCTCTTCGGGTTCAGCAAGTCGACGGAGAAGGTCGGCGGGTCGCCTGGGACGGACGTCCAGGTGAGCGTGTTGAAGTCCGAGTCTGCCAGTAGAAAATTCAGCAGCAGCCGCTGCAGGCTTGACGACAGCGGGGCACACCGTTCCAGACCCCGGGCTGTTCAAGGGTAAGGCCGTTGACGATGGCAGCTGGGAAAGCAGCAATGAGGCTACAGTATATGGCGCGTGAGCTCAGCATAGGGGGTATTAGACTGCTTGAAAGCACGCACGCAACGATGGGCAGCATGGTGTGAGCTCAGGTAAGGAGTGACGGCAGCAATTCGGCTGGCTAGCTTTCACGGCGACGGGGAGCAAGAAAAGATGCGGAACCTGTTGTCGGACTGACCGGCGCTCTGCACGGACAGGTGCGCGGCACCGCCACGTGCCCCGTCCTGGCCAAATCGGGCGGCGAAAACAAAGCTTATTTCGGGGCGCCTTGCCTCTGCAACCGTGGGGCAGAGCACAACGGAAAGTATCAGGTACAAGGCGAATTTCAAGTAACTGACACTCAGCGTCACAGCGAGGGTTGCAGGGGAACACTCAGGGGCTGAAGCAATATGGCGACATGATTGCCTGCTCGTTTGGCTCTGCGCTGAAATTGGTAGTAGTACACTTTCGGCTTGCAACGTTACAGACGACTCGGAGGGCGAACCGGTGCGAGTCAGATGGCAGAGATGACCTGCTGGCCCTTCCATTCCTCCCCGGGGCTCAGGGTAACCCAGTAGCTCGCCGTTCCAGGCTCCACGCACACAAATCGTTCCCTGTACGTGCTGTTAGCCGCCAGCCAAACCCCAAGAGCGATGCGTCAATATCATACCATCCTCCGTCCTCCATGTCGCCAATCTTGGCTCCAGCATCCTTGCCAGGGTTCCAGACGACGACATCCTCGAAGCCGAGAGCGCGAACGTCCGCACCACCGCCTTCCCAGCGAACGGTGTACTTGCCGCCAGCGCGCTTATACACCCTGTCGGTGAACGAGCGGACGTCGACTTCCTGGCGCGTCTCCTTGCCCTCTACGCCTCCAGCAACCTTGTCGATGAACGTGAGGTTTGTGAGGGGCGCGATTGAGACCGAGGCAGATGGCGCAGCGAGATAGGTGTGCAGGAGGGCCTGGAAGTCAAAGCTCTGTCCGGACGCCGCAGTGTTCTTGACGGTGAGATCGGTGGTAAGCTGGTGTGCTGCCAGCGTAATCGTGTACGTGAGACTCCATGGGAAGGCGAGCAATGCGTCTATCTCCGGGGTAGGCTTGAGACCTGCAAGGTATTACAGTTAGCCGCGACGTCACGCATGACGCAATGTCTGACCCAGTTGAACGCTGACCCCAGCGCTGGTGTCGAGCACAGTCGAGACATAGTGCCAGTTTGAGCTGCGCGCAAACCCGTGCTGCGAGAATTTCTGATGCTCTGGGCGCGTCGGGGGGCCGAAGAATGGGAACACGACGGGGATGCCGCCGCGCACGGGCTTAGAGCCGTCCAAGGCAGCCTTCGAGGAGACGAAGAGGCGCTCCTTTGGTGGAACGTCGTCTCTGCCTTCGCTGGGAGACTTCCAGGAGATGATCGTAGCGCCGTAGAGCAGCGCCGTGACTGATGCACCCTGGTACATTTCGTCAGCGAAACATTCATGTCTGACTGAAATAGAGCGTACGTTGGGGTGCGTCAGGGTTACCTTCGACCCAGTCACTTCGACAGGCATGATACGATAGCTCGGTTATTTAGGGTGAGGTTGATCTGAAAGTGAGATAGTAGGTGAAAGCGGAGATGCGGGCCGAGCCGTGCCGCTGTCACCCCGGACATTCCTTCGCCAAGAATATTATTGAACAAAACCAAACTTGCCCTGACAGTCAGCTCATGCAATAGATATAAAATTGACATACACTGTATGGCCTATCTTCTCTTCATGTGCACGGTCGTTCCGCCGTACTCTAACCTTGGTGCTTCGCAAATGAGGACGACCTCTAGCATTATTGAGAGGATAGTACCATGGGAAAAAGACCGCGAAGATAGTCTGGCATAGCACTGTGTTTTTCGGAAGTGTACTTTGGTCGTTGATAACCCGTGGAAACGGGATTATGCCCCCATCCGGAAGCAACTACCACATCCGCGCCTCGTCTTTCCACCACGACCACCACCTCCTCCCCACTCCCAGCCACCTAGCTCTATCTCTTACCAGCGTTATGACTCGCGAAAGCTCTCTCCCAGTGCCAGCCACCGGCACCGTCTACCTCTCCTATGGAGAGCAGAACGTCACGCACCAGAACCAGTCCATGTCGAAGCCATCGGGTCAGAAAGATCGATCCTTATATCGCACGGTAAGATATGAGCTCATGTGCGCTACAACAGGCTGAGTGTCGTTTAGTCGCAGCCGAGGTCGCACAGGGAGCCAGGCCTCCCCGAGCCGCGCGCTCAGCTCAACGAAGTGCAAGGCGAAGCTACAGTTCTCGCCCATCATGCCAGTCAACCATCCTCTACGAAGCGTTACCCGGCTATGTACAGGTACAGCGCATGGCAGACGGGGCCCGCGCTGGAGACTCTCCCCCGGCCGGCTAGTGCCTTGAACTCCCGCAACACGCACAATACTGCAGAGTACGATCGATTAAGTTCCTCTCGTACCTTCAACTTACTGTTTTCCAGTACCTTGCTGCAGAATGGTGCACCACTGCCTACTTTCAGCCCTCGGCCGAGCCCAGCACAGAAGGCCCGCGAGAGTTGGCAACGTCAGTTCGTGGAAGAACAGCTTAGGTGTACGCTCCTCGAGCTGGCCAGTATTCTTTCTCTGGACGCCATAAACCAGCCTCTCGCCAACGTCCGCCCTGTGGTCAATCAATACCGATCAGCTGCCTTGGTGCTCTGGATGCACATGACTGTCAGCGATATAAAGGGCAAAACGTTCTCGGTAAACGATCTCTCGCCGACATATATCTTCGACCATTGGGCGAAGAGCTTGCTCCTCACACGCGCCGAGCTGAATATCGTTGAGAAGGAGCTGGTGAGCATAAGGAGCCGTGTCCTTCTGGCCAAAGCGCCGTGCTAACTTGAATGCGTTCTTCAGGCTCTCCTCTCTGCCAAGTGCGGCCTTCAGGCCCACTGAGCGGCACTCGCATGCCGCACACGTCGTGGTGGAAGTCGCGCCCACTACGACAAGGCTACACTATATGCATCTACCCCACGCCAGTACCAGCCGTCTTCGGCATTCGTGCCTACGGCCTTCGACCAGTTACACCCACAGACCTTGACCCTCGCATATCTGAGTGAAATGACACTCGCGCGGGCAAGGCAGAGCTGGTCTCTAGCTATCTTCGGACGACAAAGCCTGTGAAGGGAACTCGGACGAGTCGCCCTTCCCCAGTCGCCCGCGCTGCACCGACCTTATGACTATGCGACTCCAATCAGTGCTTTTACTTCCTCTTCTTCTGACTTGCCGTGATATCCCCCGTCCTCGTCTGCTGATCGCCCACTGTACAACTTCCCCCCTCCATCCCGGTCTCCCTCAACATACACGACGTCTGAATCTGGTCCACTTTCGAGCTATCCAAAACCGACTTGAAGTCTTGTATTGCAGTAGGAAATCCTAATGCATTACTTGCTGCGATTCGTCTGAAACCAGGAAAGCTTTACGCGGGATCTATCTCATCTAATCGACTCTGCACCCGGATCGCCGTGACGCGAATCCTGCTTAAGTCCGCTTCGGAGCGTAATCACCTTTTCCCTCGTCCTCGGTCACTGATAATGTTGACGCACAGGGGTGCGCGCTACATACGCGTCCACGGATTATGCGAAGCTGATATCCCTTAATCTAGGCTTCGAAGCGTCCATAGTCTCCGAGGGAATCGTCCTGGACACTCACAGCCCTCAGACCGAGGAC
This sequence comes from Auricularia sp. M12, assembly GCA_037042885.1. Taxonomy (NCBI): domain Eukaryota; kingdom Fungi; phylum Basidiomycota; class Agaricomycetes; order Auriculariales; family Auriculariaceae; genus Auricularia; species Auricularia sp. M12. Next base: position 3,210,100 of record CM073211.1, read on the forward strand.
GGCACGGCGACGGGCTGGGTAGCGAGCAGGGTCAACCAGGTGAGCACGCGGCCACCGGATATTAACGCATTAAATTAACCTTATAATGCGATTTCGAACCTAGAATTTCGCCCTGCGCGTGCACCAGAAGGACTCGCGCCGGCTGCCATTTCACGCCAAAATATTCATCGACGGCCAGCCCGTCAGCCACGGCGTATGTGTGGGCGGCAAGCGTACCACTATACCCAGCAATTTGCTCAAGTATCCGGGCTCGGACAATGTTTTCATATTCTATGCCCTCCGTACGCCGGCGCCTAGTAGCGCGGGCTCGAATTACTACAACCCGGAGGACGCGCTCTCTGAGACTGGCACCATTCGACTGGAATTACGCCGCTTTGTGCAGCCCGAGGGCGCGCTTAACCCCAAGTGAGTCGAAGATCATTGTGGCGAACTCCTTTCATGACTCTTGCACCCCAGTATACACCCAGTGACCTCAAATCCTTGCGCCGTATTTTTGTTCAGGTATCGTACGCTATGTAAGTCCTCGAAAATTGCTCTGCTATGTACTAATTGCTATGAAATTTAGCATTCTTGAAGAACAATGGGCTCATCACCCCACAAACTGAAGACCAATCGGTCGATGACGGCGCAGACGACGACGGAGACTCGATTAGAACGGAACGCCCAGCAAATATTGACGTGGACGAGCCTGTGCAGGACATGGACATCGAGATGGAAGGGGAAGGGCAGCAGAGCAGCCCAACCGACAGCTCGGCCTACGACCCCGCCCTGTTCGAGGACCATCCGACCTTCCCGCGATCCGGAGCAGCGGGTGACGCTGTGGACGAGTCCGCGACGTCTGTGGACAGCGACGACGGCCCTGTCGTCGACCAGGATGTGCAGCTCCCCCAGTCGACCGCGTCCGAGATATTCCAGCGCTCAGTCGCCGATGTGAGTTTGTCTCAGCTCAATTTCTGCACACCTTGATCGCTTATTCTTGTTCAGTCGCAATGTGACATGGCCTCGTTCATGCAGAACCTGCGCAAGGGCGAGGGTCATCTCTTCGATCACGTCGGCCGCTGGCAAGCGGGCATGCAGCTCTCCGAGGCGCATGCGGCCGCCGAGAGCCATTTCCAGGCCGCAAGCCCTGTCGTCGTCCATGCGCCAGCTCCAACTATTCCCGGCTATCCGCCGCTCTTCGCGCACCCGCCCAAGCCAGACGAGGAGCTGCGCGATGATCCAGACCTGCTCGAACTAGAGGTATGTTCTCGTTTATTACTCCCCCAGTAAAGGTTGTCACTGGGCTCGCGATGGTTCGAAACGCGGTGTTGCACCGTCGTCCGCCACGAACTCGCAGTAAGCTCGATACTTGTTGTGGAATGCGTTGAGAGAAATTGCTCCGAGCGATTGCATGCGACTCCTGGACCTGTCCCGCTGTGCGGGCTGTGCAGCCGCTCGTAGCAACCTCTCGCAACATATTCCACAACAGTGTTACTGCTTATAATGTTCTTCCTATCATTTACGCGCGCGCACGCGGTATAGGACCTGCATCCCCTTAATGTTGCCTGCCGTCATGGGCTATTGCAAACCTTCTGCAACAACCCGTTGTGTCCACCTGTGTTGTGGATGAGACTGACAATGACTGCAGGTTGAGCATGACGACCAGCGTGTCGCGCTTGAGCGCAGGCTGCTCACCAACGGCCAGAAGCGGCAGCTGAACGAACTACGAGAGTCGAAGCGGCGCGATGTCCGCCGCCGCTTTAACCGTGACATGTCGGAGGAGGATCTCTGCCTGGACGCCGTGGAGGACGACGCCGAGGTGCAATTGCTCAAGGTGGGTTTCAACGTCCTTGCATTCGTTATGCTGACCGCTTGCAGGAGAAGCACGCGCAGGAGCAGGCGAATTTGGAGCGCCATATCCTGTTGCACACGCAGAAGCGCGACATGACCCGGCTCGTGGAACGCAAACGCGCGGAACGCGAGTCTGCGCACGGGCGTCTGCGCCGCAGGGAACGCATCGCGCTGTCGCTGCACGAGGCCGCCGCGCGGCAGCGCATCAAGCGCGAGCCTTGACGGTCTTTCTTATGTCCTGCATATGCTCCCATGTTCTTGCTACTCATGAAACTTCCCATTACTCACATAGCTGCCGATCCAACCAAACAGACATGCCTATTAGCCTAAATTCAAATCTGCATGCCCTTCCCTTCCTCCCAATCTCCTCCTCGAATACTGATAAACCAAACTCACCCGCCCCCGAGCGTACTGTATCTGCAGTGTACCTTGCAATCCTAAATTATCAACATCGCAGTGATATGATATGATCTGCAGTGCTGCGACGCATGTGAATTCCAACACCGCGTCTCTTGACCTCGTCAACTATGTCGACGCCGCCGCCAACTCCAGAGGCTCCCAGCTGGCGCAGCTATCTGCGATGGCTTCCCAGGCGGCTTGTACCAGCTCAGTACGACGAGCTGCCCGACACGCACCCAGTCAAAATCGCCGCGCGGACGTACGCGCTCGCGCTGTCCCTATCGCTGGCCCCCGCCATATTACCCCAGATCCTCTCAGGCAAGCTCACGCCGTCGCCCAAGCTGCGCGCCGCGCTCGCCAGGGAGCTATCGATCACGGGGTTCCCCACGGCCATGGTCGTCGCGCTCGGCGGCGGCGCCGCGCTCGAGCAGTGGTGGACGGGCAGCAGCGGGTCGGACACCCGGCGCAAACGCGACTCGCTCGTCGCGCACGCGCTCAGCTCTGCTCTGGCTATGGGCCTCATGGATTTGCAACGCAAGGCCTCTACGCATGGCATTCTGGCGGCACCGAGGAAAGGCGCTGCACGAAGCTCGCCCACGCTGGACTTGACTCTGTTGCTTCTTGTTCGTGCGCTCGACTCTGCCGTTCAGGGATGGATACGCAGGCAGCAGGCCAAGTCGTCGAACCCGAAGCACGCTCAGCGCATAAAGTGGCTGGACGCGCAGCTGGATGGTCTGCTATTCTGGTTGTGCTCAACAAGGTACGAAGTTTTGGTTTTGCTTTATGTGGGGTATCACGGCGCTCGCAACGACGCTCAATGCGTGGGTGGCGATGGGCTGCAACACGCTATCGCGACCTGTGGCGGCGCAACGCGTCTCCGCGTCGCAACGGCTCGCAACTTTATCATTGCGAACTTTCATTGCGAGCATCGTCACATCGTCTTGCGAGCTCGCTATGATACCTTCTTATGGCTTCAGCAACGCTCATAGACCGGTTACTGACGAGTTATGCGCAGAATTATGTGGTCGTTCCTGTATGCGCCAGAGCGTCTTCCTCGGTCCTACGTGCGATGGTGAGCAGTCAAGCGTTGTTTCTAGCAATTCGCTCATGGATATACAGGATCAATGCGTTGGCTCGCATAGACCCTCGCTTGCTGCTCGTTCTGAGAGCCGTCAAGGACCGCAAATGGGTATACGGCCGCGTAGCCAGTCCCCCTGAATCCGAGCTCATAACGTCTCTCGCGACGTCAATGGGTCTTCCAGCAGACTGGGGAAACCCACACCTTCTTCCTGGTCATTCGGGTCCGTCGGCGGACGTCGCGTGGGCGAAACTCGGCGTGACGAACCGCGCGGGCGTGGGCGGCCTTCCCTGCGAGCTCATCCACGGGAGCCAGTACGGCTCGTCGTGCACGTACAACGCGACCGCGCGCGCGGCGCACAGCTTCTTCCAGGCGCTGGCGATCTACGCGCCGGTGCACGCGCTCCCCGTGCTCCTCGCGCCCGCGCGCCGCGCGCGTCTCCTCGCGAACCCGAGCGGCGTGCTGGCGCGCACGGCGCTGAACGCGACGCGCAGCGCGGCGTTCCTCAGCACGTTCATCGGGCTCATCTGGGTGGCCATCTGCGCGGGGCGCACGGTCATCGTCCCGCGCGTGCCTGGCTTGCGGCTGCGCGTCGGGCACCAGTTCCTTGACGGGCCGTATGGCGCGATACTCGCGGGCTGCGCGGCGTGCGGCGCGAGCATCTTCATCGAGACGCCTGGCCGGCGCGGCGAGATCGCGCTGTATGTCATGCCGCGTGCCGTGCGCTCGCTGCTCCCCGGCTCGTGGGTCGCGCGCGATAACCGACCTGCGCGCTTGGCTGAACGGTGTGTTGCTCGCTGCTCATACGCGTGCGGGACGCGAACTGATTCTATCCTTCTAGGACTGTTGCCGTCATCAGTCTCGCGTGGCTTGCGATGGCTGCGACGCACGACTCTGGCTCTTTGAGAGGGTTGTCACGCTGGGCGTTGACCTTCATCTACCGCGGCAGGGCGCCCAATGGTGCAGTAACACCCAAGGGTACAGTGACGCCTGCAGGAACGGTAACACCCAAGCGCTCCGAAGTTGAGCGACCCGCAATTATCGTCCAGGAGGCTTCGCCAGCCAACTAAATTATCTGCGGCGCTTGTGTATAGACGGCACACCTTCGCTCTTGGATCCCGAGGCGTCCACAACGGACTGCCAAAAGCAGGGTTTCGCCTTTCTTTGTAACTTTGGGCTGGTTCTTGCGTGTTTCCCACGGTACGCTGGTCTGTGTGTTCTCCTGCACATCATGGCTGACAATAACTGCTGCAGGCCCGTAAATACCGTACAAAAGCCCAAGTATTAATGATGGAACTCGTAAATAGACCACATTGCCATGCACTTGCTACGTGGAGACCTCAGGGGACTTGAAGACGAACCGTCAAAACCTCAGTTTCCCCTTCCATGGAATTCGGCATCGGCTCTTCTGTCTTTCTCCAGTTATCTTTAGCTGACCTTTTTCGAGACCCTGCTCCTGCCTGCCGATGTTGCTCCTCAGGTGGACACGAATGACGCTCGCTCCGGAGTCGCATGATGAATGTGTCAACGCTTCCTGAGGCGCAGCTGACCCTTGGGCGAGTGCTAACAGAATCCACTGCGAGTTAGCGGCACTGCTTGCGTGGCACGCTCTCAGCCGCCTCTCCCTCCAGGCGCTCGTTGGGCAACAAGATATACCCACGGTGAGTCGCTTCTTTTCAAAGCTCAGGTTCTCATCAGTTTTCTTCGAGGAGAATGTCGCGTTTCGACTGGAGGGACCGCGTGCGTTGTCATTCGTGCCCGCCTTCCCCAGAGTGCGGCAGCTGTAGGCTGTAATCGTAACGCGGGGGACAGGAATAAGCGTCGCCTTCTCCGCCCGGCGCCTCTTGTCCTGGACACATTCTGGTCTTGCGCACGGCTGCTCCTCGGGATTCTGGCCAGTGTGTCTGCGTGGGCGCTGTCCAGCAGCGTTCGTTGTGCCATGCATTTCTCCGTGGGGCGTATAAAACATGGCCTGCGGCCCTGCGTCGTTACCCCAGCAACACAGGCTCAATCGGCACAGGCACTCGAAGAACGATGTTCCCAGCAGTCGCTCTCCTCTCCTTCGCCCTCTCGGCGGTACGCGCGCAGCAGGTCGGCACGAACACGGCGGAGAGCCACCCCAAGCTCACTTGGTCGCGCTGCACTGCCTCGGGATGCACCCAGCAAAACGGTGAGTTCTAGTGCTTTAGTTGACCAGCGAGTTTCCTTACTGACGCACGGTAATAAAGGCGCTATCGTCTTGGACGCCAACTGGCGCTGGCTGCACACCACGACGGGCTACACGAACTGCTACACCGGCAACTCGTGGAACACGACGCTCTGCCCCGACGGCGCGACGTGCGCGGCCAACTGCGCGCTCGACGGCGCAGACTACTCCGGCACCTACGGCATCACGACCAGCGGCAACGCGCTCACGCTCAAGTTCGTGACGCAGAGCCAGCAGAAGAACATCGGCTCGCGCGTGTACCTCATGGCGAGCGACACGGAATACGAGATGTTCAACCTGCTCAACTCCGAGTTCACCTTCGACGTCGACGTGTCCAACCTGCCCTGCGGTCTCAACGGCGCCGTCTACTTCTCGGCCATGGACGCCGACGGCGGCATGTCCAAATTCTCCACCAACAAGGCTGGCGCCAAGTACGGAACTGGCTACTGCGACTCGCAGTGCCCGCACGACATCAAGTTTATCAACGGCGAGGTAGGCGACACGACCTTCGGCTTCCTGCTTGCTGCTGACATATCTTCCAGGCTAATGTCGCCGGCTGGACTCCTTCGCCGAGCGACAGCAACGCCGGGTCGGGCACTGCTGGAGCTTGCTGCGCGGAGATGGATATCTGGGAGGCCAACAGCATCAGCGCTGCTGTATGTTCTTTTCAATTCCTCCACGCGAGGTAGTGCTGACTTTCGCGAAGGTCACCCCTCATCCTTGCACTGGCACCGGTCTCCAGAAGTGCACTAGTCCGACGGATTGCGGTGACGGCGACAACCGCGCGACTGGCATCTGTGACAAGGACGGGTGCGACTTCAACTCGTTCCGCATGGGCGACAAGACCTTCTACGGCCCTGGCATGACCGTCGACACCAAGCAGAAGATCACCGTCGTCACCCAGTTCCTGACCACCGGCAACTCGACCACCGGCCCGCTCACTGAAATCCGTCGCCTGTACGTCCAGAACGGCAACGTCATCCAGAACTCCAAGACCAACATCCCGGGCATGGCTACCTTCGACTCTATCACCGAGGACTTCTGCGACGCGCAGAAGACCGCGTTCCAGGACACGCAGAGCTTCCAGAACCACGGTGGTCTGGAGCAGATGGGCGCCGCCATGGCGAAGGGCATGGTCCTCGTTCTCTCCGTCTGGGACGACCACGACGTCAACATGCTGTGGCTCGACTCGACCTACCCCACCGACCAGGACCCCACCAAGCCCGGCATTGCGCGCGGCACTTGCTCGACGACCTCCGGCCAGCCCACTGATGTCGAGGCGAACGCCGCCAACATCCAGGTCACGTACTCGAACATCCGCTTCGGCTCCATCGGCTCGACCTATACCGGCGCCGCCGCCAACCCCGCACCCCCGACGTCGACGTCGTCGACTGGCAACTCCGGCACGACCACTTCGTCCGCTCCCCAGGCTACGCAGACCAAGTTCGGTCAGTGCGGCGGCACAGGCTTCACGTGAGTCCTCTTGAGTCTGTTCCACGAGCTTACGGGCTGACTCGACTTGTCCAGCGGCCCAACTGTCTGCGCTGCGGGCTCGACCTGCACGCCGGTCGCCCCGCCATACTATAGCCAATGTCTGTAAAAGCGACGGTCGCAAGACGTGTTTTGTATAATAATGCGTCGTTTGTACATATCGGCTTGGCTATTAACCATCTGAAGGCGCTACATAAACGTAAACCTAGAGGGCATGAGTGTTCAGAGTGCAGCGAAAACAAGATAATGGTGCAATTCTATGCTACAGTCTATGATTGACAAATCTTGTACATGACTGTCCGTGATGTTCGATGGAGGCAAAAGAGCTACTTGTCTACACGTCTGCGTGCGTTATACTGTCGGACGACGCGCGATATTTGGTTGAAGAACCACTCCTTGCTGGTGGGCTTCGGAATGTGTACAAATCGGTCACGGTACGAGCCTTCCTTGTCCTTGAACAAGATACCGGTGTCCTCGATGTTGACCGCCGTCACACTCGAGAAGGGCATGTCCCACTCGAGCTTCAGTCTTCGCGACCAGAATGCTAATACTCGAGACGTCGTGAGTAACACGACACTGTCGCCCTCTGGCAATTCTGCGTGGGCGTCTATCTGAGCGTGACGAAAAGCAAATGACGAGTTGTCCATACCGATATGTGCGACGTATGATTCACGCTTGTATCTACCATGCTCCAGGTCGCGAAGCCAAGACTGACCGAGCGCCTCTCGAGGCGAATACGGCTATAGCATGCATTAGAAATTCTAGTAGAATCAGCAGACATTGAAAATGCACCACTAAGACGCCATCTGCAGGTACGAGCCGCGCCTGTCACCCAATTGTCAGCATAGTGTTAACGAGCCGACAAATTGAAGACGACGTACATATCTCACGCGATCGCGATTTGGACGGTCAAATACCGTCGTCGTGTTTCGGATGCCTGTATGTATTTTAGAGGACTCTACGCTGACGCGATGCAGGCTAACCCTCGGCCACGTTTGAGGCGAGATCGAAAACGCCAACTACAGGCTTCGTTACTGCTCCGACGAGGCCTTGACCAACGCCCTTGAAGAAGCCAAACGCTCCGCCAGATTCTGCTCCCTCGATGGGTTTGAGCTGCATCAGGCGTCAAATTATTTATCTAGAGACCAACGGAGTGAGGAAGCGCACCACCAAGCCTTCGGCGCCGCTTCTAACACTCGTGGCAAAGGCTTCTGCGCCGGCCGCAACGCCGTAGCTGGCAGACGGTGAGTCAATGAAACGCAAATCTGCGGAAACATACATTGCGTGACGAGGTTTGTTGCGCCGTTGGTTCAGTCGCCGCTGGTTCTGATACTCCGAATCCAACGTAGCTGCAGATATCCCTACCAAGGCTTAGTAACTGTGACAAAGCCTCGAGTCTACACTCACCCTTGCCTATGCTACCCGTGACCTTCGTGACAGTATCAGACAGCCCAAAGACCGTCTTCTTGACAAAGCTTGCGGCGCCCTTCGCGATGCCAGCTCCAAGGTCTGTATTGCCGTGCACGACGCCATGGAACGGCTCGTAGAAGACGTCCTTAACACCGGAGCTGACATTCGTGAAGAGCCCAACGGGGTTGCCAATGATATCTGCGGAGAACAGAACGCGATAGAGCTGTCGAAGTACTTCCTGCTTGTAGTGGTAGATAATGCGGGTCTGCAGCTCTGGCACTGTTAAGCGCATGTCCTTGATGGCCAACGCGTTCATCCGGAGGGCAGCATCGTTTATGTTGCCGGCAGCCATGGTCAGAGCGTTTAAGATAACAGCCAAAGGATTGTCAGTCGCAAGTCTTGGAATTCCGACATTAGCCAGGCTGACGACAGGCAAGTTCAAACTGACTTTTCATCTGCATTGACGCGTTCGGTGCGCATGAACGAGATCGAAAGCTGAATTGGCTGCAGTTCGAGAACCTCGAAGTAGAGTTCTTGCCCATCTTTCGATGGACCTGAAGGCTCTGGAATATCACCGGCGCTTTGAATGAGGACGCTGAGGTATGGTGAGCAATATGCAGTATAAGGTGAGGTGGATATACCTCTCCTGCTCCTGCTCCCACGAAGCCCCCTTCAGCTTGGTGAGGTCATACACGGCAAAGAGGAAGTCTTCGTCCAACTGGATGGACAAAGCTTGCAGCAGAATAGACGCATATTTGACGAAGGTTACACCGTGATCTTTGGCATATCAGTCTGTATCAGCCAAGGTCCATTGGCGCGGACTTACCCTGATCATTGAGCACAATGAGAGACACCTGGATGGTCGGCGGCGCTCCAATGGGGCTATTATTCCGCGAGAGAGGCGTCGGCTGGAGAACAACGGGGTAAAGAGCCTCTTGGAGTTGGTTGTCGAGCTGAATGTTTTGGCAGCTGAACCTGATTCCCTGCGACGTGGACGACATCGAATATTCGACGTGGATGCCTTGCAACGTGAGATAGACGACTTCTATTAGCCGTTTGTTGATGAGGGAAATCCCAAGCCCGTCGAAATCAACCTTGAAGATGAAGGTCGGTAATGCATCTTGTGTTACGGCCTCGAAGCCTTCTACGCTCGACAGTGTATCTTGACGACTCAACGTGCCAACGGCAGATCGTCGTGGCTTGTATAAGCTCGTTTCCGCACGGTAAGGGGATATCGTCAGAATCTGACGCTTGCCATCGGCACGGACATCGATGGAAACTGCTGCGCGGCGCCTGTCGCCCCTAGCGTCGGGGGGTAACTAGAGCAGAGTATAGCTCAGTACTACGCTCGATGTACTCAGCGTAATCGGCTTACAGGGAATTCGAATGGAGGCAGATTGCCAATCTCCAAGATGTCGACCTCGCGGACGCGTCCGTTGATGAAGAGCGTGAGTTTCTTGTCGGGGGAAGCGGGGAAGTCCCAAGCGTAGTCAAGAGCCGACTTGGGAGGAAGGATGTACGTATGTGCAAGCCTCGGCTTCTGCCAGTCAGCCAACGTGAGTTGCCTATCTTCGTCCTATGGCCGCAGTGAGCAGGTATTCCAGAATATCATGCAGATTTTGCACTAACTGTTTGCGCCATCTTGATCGTATATTGGCTGTGATTTTCGATCGTGAAGGGCCATCGGCTCGTCTCGCGATGCAGGACGATGAAAATTGTTGCGCCTTCGACCAGAACATCTGCACGAAGCAAGTGCTCGTTGTCCTGATTGCCAGGCGACGTCATGCGCATGTGCACAGACCCAATATTTTCGATGTTGATTGGCGAACACCTGCGCTACGGATGAGCAAGCTTGTTGAACTCGTGCTCAACAACTACCATTTGGTATTGAGGCCAGGGTAAGCAAATGTGAGCAGCCGTTCTTGTTCCGGACGGAAAGTCATCAGGGGTCTGCGCTGGCCTGGCTGAAGAGAGTTCTGATCTTGGGGCGCCATGCCGTGCTCTCGGAAACAGATGACCTCGTCGAGCATATTCTTGAGAATGAAGCGCGGGGAAAGCGTGACAACTTTCGAAAGCTTGTATTTGCCAACTCCTTCAGTCCAAGACAGCCCGAGATTGTATTCGGAGGCTCTGTTGACGCTGGAGGGGATCGAAACGCCGATGTCGGCACCAGGCGCTTCAAGATTGATGAACTAATGCACATGTTAACTCGATGGTGCCCGAGTAATGTTTTTGCTTCACCTTAGACCACGCTGAGTTGCCGATCCGAAAGCTGAACTCGTGTCCCTTGTCGTACGGATGCGAGAGAACTACCAACAATGAGTATGCATTGATAAGACGACCAAACGAGCTCACGGATCGGCTTGGTATTATTCGCGCTCTCTGGCAGAATGGCCATGAACACACATCCACGCAGACTAATTCAGCGTACCTTGACCTGAGACACCAGCGACCTCCTTGCCGCCCGTCGCCGCACGACCCGCACGGATGGCAAATGGCATCCCACTCTTGTTGACTACGACATACTGTGAATAAATTTGTGCGCGGAAGGCGCCGCCAGCATTCGGGTGCCGCCTGTATGATAACGGATTTCAGTACAGACGCAAGCACGAACGTGCAACAAAAGTGGCGCACATGTAGTTGATGCGTAAATCCACCTTACGTCCTTGAGCATCTTGTAAGACGAGGCGCTTCTCGACCTCAAAATCTGAGGGGCTGTCTGTATTGATGATAGCAAAATCGCTCGGCTTGACACCTTCGCAGATCAGTACAAGTCGAGCGAGTGGAAGAAAAACCTACCAGCATCCTGAACCTTGACGTTCATGAGGACGAGGTGGCTCAGTTGCACCGAGTGTACGGGCATAATCCCTCCTTTACGCAAGAAGCTACCCCAGCTCTGGTTGGAATGCTTGTCGAAAATGAGGTACTCCAAGTCGAATGGCAGAAGATTCTCCAATTCAATGGGCGCATGTAGCTTAAGAGTCATCTTGGGGTATTTGCTAGCCATCACAATCATCAGCAGCTAGGACAGCAATGCTAGTTGAACACACCGTGCGGCGGGATCGTTGACGTCGAATTGGGCCCATGCGTGGAAATGGAACGGCGGCTCCTGATGCTTTGGTGCAACGCTGCTGCCACGTGCGACGCTCTCATGGAGACACGAAATTGTTTGCGTTGGGTTCTTGACCAGGCTTTCCCAACGGATAGGTTGAGAAAAGACGTAAGCGAAGCCAGCTGCGATGTACAGGGTCAGTGCTGTTAACGATTGTGAGGCGAGGACTACACACGGTCTGGCCGCACGCGAACGTTATGCATAACGGCGTCGATGGGAAGCGCATAATCCTGGCCCGGCGCTGAAACGAGAGTTAGGTTTAACACGAGATAATCGGTCAAGCAACGTACCAAGCTTCTGAACCATATACGGTCGTGCATCGATGTCGACGGATAACTCGATGGGATAGAGTGTCTTATTTTCGATCTTATAAGTTGACCTGAACGTGACGACCTTGACGTTATTCTCGACCGTGATTTCGCATAATAAACGAGTCGGCTGCGGTTCGATCTTTGGGCGGAGAACGTATGTGAACTCGCCCTCACGGTCCACCGGAACAGCCGTGAGAGCCTCCCACGGCTTGCCATCCAAGAGAATGCTGATAGTATTGTGGCGCCCGACAGTCGACACGTGCTGGACGTCATCAAAAACTGAGGGCGGCCTATCTACCGTGACATTGCATACCTCGCGCATAGTCTTCCAGTCGTCAAAGCGCCAATCGCACGAATCGCCATCGGCAAGTCGCAAAGCTTCTCCTGGTTCTTGGGTCAACCCACTGTCGCTGTCGGTCCAAACCCTCATGGGACAGCCGGTGCGGTTCCGAATCTTGTAGGGCGCATCTCCACCGCGAGCTTTCTTGAGCACACGATCCCCTGCAGCCGTCATCGCAGATGCCGTTGCTAGGCCGAGCTCCACAGCCGTCGAGCTGATATTGACATCCAAGCGAGCAGTCGCCGTCCACGAGATGCTCAATGCCTCTGTCGCAGTGTCCTTCGAAACCTGGGACACATGAGCAGCGAACGGTGGTGAAAAGGAAACCCCCAACCAGTACGGAGAAACCCCATGGCTCAATCAATGGCTCCCAGTGCGAGTTTGTGATGTTCCAGTATTCGACCGTGGTGGAAATCGTAGTGGTCGCATGCAGCTGCTACGGCATAAGATGTTGTTACAAAGAGGAGCAGGCCCGAACCTCCGCAGACCAGTCTTTGGCCGCCATTACGAACGGCTTCGTCTTGAGATGCAAAATGGGCATCTCGTGCACATCACCAATCAGGATGAGACGGAAACCTTCGAACGTGGCCTTGAGCTGCAAATAAAATGTCACGAACGCGTAGTGAAGTATCGCTGCATTGAGCATACCTGCTCCTTCGTCATCAACAACTGCGGTGCGTCGCCTCCCGAAAACCGCGCGGAAGCCAGAGCACGCTTGGAAGATCGCGCGGTGACCTTCTTCGACGATGCGCTCTTGTTGCTCAGCGCGGGGCGCGTTTGCGGTTTGCCAGCGCTATCCGAGGTCGATAGGGCGATAGCTCTGTTCACAATTGTCATAATGAGATTGATGTCACGGTAGGACGCCCGCAACACAATCGGCTTTATGTCCAATTCGATGCTCGTCAGCTGCTGCTCGGTTACGTTACGGCCATCGATGGTCAACGTGAGGTCCAAATCATCGAGGAAGCTGACTCTTTCGGAAGGATGGCCCATCCGAGTCAACGACATGCCCAGTTTCTCTATCGTGAGCGCGAGAACGCCCTGCTCATCGTTAGTGCATGAGGAATGCAGCAGAAAACAACACTTACCTGCTGTGACATGAGTATCTGTTTGATGGACAGGTGGATAGCTTGCGCGTCGCTATCAGTGTCGCTTTCCAGGATGATGACCGAGACATCGTGCAAGTCGACGCGGAAATCTAAAGCATTTGAGGATGTCGCTGATTGCGATTGAGACTGGGCTTGGACAGAAACGTCCTGCTCAACGGGCTTGGAGCTGGCAGTGGACTCTCCGGTGGAGGTGAAGAAGTTCATCAACGCGAATATTGGATCAACCGCAAAGATAACCTGTGGGGAATCGACGGTCACGATTGCGAGAGCAGAACTGTTAGGCCCTCCAGACGCAGTATAGAGGATCATGAACTGGTTCCTGTCGTGCTGGGCTGCGGGGATGATTTCTCTGAAGCGCGAAGGTCCTGGGAATGTGTTGCCCATGGTGAACGATTTGAGTACGACCTCAGCCTCCATTGAGCCATCTGAAAGCATCTTGAGTCGCACAGCGTTATTGTTAAGAGCAAACCGTGCGATGCCGCAGTTCTTGAGGCTGGCGGTATCCGTCGCGTTCGCGTCGTAAAGGTGGAGCTTGACGGCGCCGATGGTGACCTCTAGATCAACTGTGGGCCATGGACGTTGCTCTGCGCTGGCAGATGGGGCAAGCTCAGGTTGCAGATCCGTCGATGGTTGCGTAGCCATGAGCGTATCATCTTCTGGACGTGGCGGCGGCGGCGGAGTTGGCGTTGCCGGCGTACTTGACAAGGAAGCTTCAGCAGACGAGTCCAAGGCGAATACACGGGGGATAGACTGTAAGAGCGCCAGAAGCAGCTGGTATTGCGTCTGAGTAAGAGCAAGCTTGATGTCCGAAAGGTGCACAGAAACCTTCATATGGTGTGAGGTCAATTCAGGACGGTAAGCCTTCGCAGTGAGCGCACCCTTGTGTCAGGCAAGTCCATATCACTGTCGCGGTTGATCGCCAGCGGTTGAATAATATCGGCAATTATCTCGACGTCGTCCACGACTTTGAGCGTGCTCGGCTCTTCGTTGTAATGCAGCGTCGACGACATCTGAATCCCACGTAAAGAGGCCTTGAACCTGTTTTCGTTCATCTCGAAATGATTGCTTGCACCTATCTCGCCGAGCTTGACGGTCAAAACGTCGCGGGGAGCGCGCGTGTTCCACGGGAAGATGACAATGGGTGACTGCACATGAATGTCGAACTTCATGCGCTGCACCTCCAACTCAGATGCGCGTTGGACAGCTGCTTGCGTCGCCGCGTCGTATAGGCCCTTGAGCCGCGCGAGCTTAATGAGGAAGGCGTAGATGTCGTGAAGCGGCTTCTCGACAAAGCGGAATTTGAGCGCGCCCGCGTGGAACGTGATCGAGGAATTGACGGTGTCGTTCGCGGGCTGCTTGCTGACGTCGAAAGTCTCGTAGATGACGTTGGCGACCTCCTTCCCTTCAATGGATAAGAGCTGCGAATTGGCGGGGTCTTTATCCACTTGCGCGTCGTCGGTCAGAGATATATTCTCGAGGCGCGCCGCAACACGCATGGTAGGGCCGTTGATCAAGACAGTAACGTCTGCTGCGGAGAGCGAGAGCGTTGCAAACTGGCTCGATGCATTGACCAAGAAGACTGAGCCTCGTTAGTTAAGCAAAGCAGACGATACGTAACGCACCCAAGAAGCTGTCGAGCTTGACATGCACAAACAGCTTGTCCGAGGTCGACGGCTGCTGCTGCGCTGGCCGGGGTTCTGGTAATACGATGGCGGTAGACAGCTCGGAATCTTGTCGCGGGCCGGGCGCTGGGCGAGAGGAACCATCGTTCCCAGGTACGAAGGTTGACATAATGAAGTTGTAGAGCGTGATCACCGGTTCCGGCTCAGCATGCACGACAAACGTCGAGAGGGCAACGTCCACGCTCTGGTTGACGCCTTCGAACACAGTCAAGAACTCAGGCGACTCGGCCTGAACGCGCTTGTAGGTGACAGTCAACAGGTCGCGCTCCTGATTCGCTTCGCCATCTCGAGACGTTAGGAGCGTCATGGACTGGCCATCTGCTCTGAATGTGTCAACCGAGAGCGACCTACGCACAGGTTCAGTACGGAGCGACTCAGCAAGCCATGACGAACCTCAGCCTGACATCGACTTTCATATCGAACTTCGCAAGCGCAAAGTTCAGCTCGAACTGTTGGAGGACAAGGTCTCCAAGAGCCTTCTCCTTGCCATCCCGCGCAGCCTGAGCGATCGAAGCCTCAAGCTTGTCGACCTTGAAATTGAACTCGAATGTGTGCTGATGGATATCCGCCATGGGGCCTTCAGACGCCTCGAAGAACTCTTCGCCGTCGGTGCCTTCTTGTTGCTCCTCATCGTCCTCAATCGTATACTCCTCGGGGCCGAGCGAGAATACCGGCGGCAAGCGGAAGCTTGGGCCGGTGGACTCGCCTTCCTTACGCGTCGCTGGTGCAGGCGAAGGAGCAGATGTATCCGAGCCGAGCTTCGGAATAGCCACGTCGATGAAGCGCATCAGCGCCTTGTACTTGACGTCGGAAAGGTTGGCCTTGAGCGTTGGCAGTCGACCCGACACGCGGAAGCGCGCGAGGTTGACAGCACTCGGCAAGATGGACTTATGCAGCGCGAGGTCGATGTTGATGCGCTCGAGGAGATGGAGGTTTTGGGCTTGAGTGTTCTCGGCGCGCAGGGCGGCCAGGGAGGAGTCCAGATCGTTGCCAATTACGAACTGGGTTCGACGTCAGCAGCAGACAAAAGCGGCGTGCTCCAATATACATACCTGCGCGGACTTGAGCTTCAAGAAAAACTTGTCGTACATCAGCGCCTCCAGCTTCTCCAGGTCCTGGTCCGTGAAGACCCGGTTGCGTTTACGCGAGAGCGACTTCAGTGCTGCTTTATCCGCCAGATCGCTCTCGACGGAAATGTGACCTGCGTCGACGAGCAGGTGACGGCAGTGGGTGGTCGTGATACTAGATAACACGGTCAGTGCAATCCATGGCGATAAAAAATTGGACCTACTCCTCCGGAATGATGATGATGGGCGCGTTCATATCCAACTTCACGTCCAGGGTCTTGTGGGTCTGCAGCGCGTATTCCAAGCCCGCGCGCGTTTCGCGCCGGAATCCCTCCAGGGTATTGCTGGCAGCATCCTATAATAGCGATGAGATTCTAGACGCTTTCCGATGCGAGAATACTGAAAACTTACGAGAAGAGCCTCAACAGACTCAAGTTGGCTTTCCGGAGGATTCAGGAAATTGTACATGGCCTCGACGAACTCCTTGTGGTAGATGATTTCCATGTAGCGCATCTTGACGGTGAGCGCAGTATCCGCGCGCTCGTCGAGCGGGTTCTTCTCGAACTTGGCGAAGAAGAATCGATTGGAGAATTTGTCGTCGGCCGTCTCATTCTGGTCGACCATGCTCATGGCGCGAGTGTGTTCGTCCTTCACGCGCACGATCTGGTGATACGGCGTGTTGTCCGTCGTGCCGTCGAAGACAGCGAGGCCGCCGAGCGAGAGCTTGACCTCGAAGTTGTCCGGGCGCTGCACGAAGCCCGCGCGGAAAGAGTCGAAGATGATGCTGAGCACTTCAGCATTTCGTCCATGCGGGTCGCTGCGCAGTTCAAACGTGCCCTTGTTGAGCTCGGCGCGCACGCGCAGCTTCATCGCGTCGCGCGCGGTATTGAAAGACTCGGCGATTGCGGCCTTCTCGTCGTACTCAATAGCGTCGTAGAGCTCCTGGCGCTGTTGCGCCGTCATCGTATCGAAGGTCGTGTCGTCCGACTGCGTCTGGGTGTTGGAGCTGCCCCACGCCCAGGCGAGCCAGCCGCCGTCGCCGCTCTGCTTGGGCTGCTCGCGCCGCCGGCGCTCCTCAAGCTGCCGCCGCGCCGCCTTGTCCTTGGATACTTGCGAGCGCGCAATGGAACGATAGAACCGGATATCCTCGTACGATAGCTTGCGTTCAAGCGCTGCGAGCTCGGCCGTTTCCTCTGCGGAGAGCTGGGAGACCGTTTGCTTCTTGAACAGCTCGACGTATTTGCGCCTCTCGTCGCGTCGTTCCGCGAAGTAAGCCCACGACCAGCGTTTGTTCTTATCGTGGACCTCGGCCAGAATCGCGCGGCCTGCAAATCGCAGCAGCGCCTTCGCCCGGTTGGACTGCTCCGCGATAGGGTCGCGGTACTTGCGGTACTGGTTATAGCGGATGTAGAAGTGGAACATGTCCACCATCGAGATGGCGTCGCGGTATTGCGCGTCGTCGACGCAGACGCCGATCGTGTCGAACGACAGATTCAAATCGATCTTAGGAGTCGACGTATCAAGGTGCGGGTTGACCACGACCTTGCCGACGCCGGAAACAGGCTTGAGGATGAACTGGTGGGAAGGCAGTTTCTCGTCGCCGCTCTTGGCGATGAGCGAAGTGAACTTCGCGATGGCTTGGTCTGTAGGCAGGCCAGCCAAACTTTCTGCGTCGGTATCGAAGTAGACGGCCATGGAGTCGAGCGTCGCGAGCTTGTGCACAGCGTCCTTCGTGCTTTGGATGAACTGAGGCATCCAGTCCTCGTTCGTGGAGATAACCGTGAACCCGGCGAGCGTGACACCGGCGGCGAAGGGATGTCCTGGGCAGCTCAGCTTGTCCTCGTACCGGACGTGAATATTCTTGACGGTAATTTGGATGTTATTGAGCAGCTTGGTGATCAAACTCGCGAGGAAGCCCTGGGACTTTGCGTCCTCTGCGACAGCCTAAGCAGAGAAACCTTGCAATTGAGATCGGACGTACCGTTCTCGGCAGGAGCCTTGGTAGCTTGCTGGATAGCCTCGGCGCTCCTCAGGCGCTCTTGCTTGGCCTCTTGCGAACGTCGTTCGTCTTCCTCGGGATCGAACTATCCGCACGTCAACTAATGATTTCACGCGAGCAATGCACGGACCTTGCTACCCGCAGCTGGAACAACGAGCAGATAGACGTTGTCGATGTAAATTTCGATGGGTTTCGTGGTGATGTTGGCCCAGGGTACTTTCAGAGTTAACGTGCCCAAGAATCCTAGTCACGGATTACGATCAGCGCGCTCTTAGACTGAAGCTGTAGCATACCTTCTTGAACATCGACCGGCAATCTGAATTTGTCAAAAACGCCCTTCTTGAGGCGAAGTTGGGACATCGTGGCGACACCTACGACGATGACGATGGATCAGCGTTGCTAAACGGGTGGTTTTTATAATAAGTGAACGGAATAACCTTGGCCAAGTCCATATTCGAGACCTTTGAGATCGAAGTTCTCGATGTACGGTGCTGCGACAGAATTAATTACCTGCGCGCGCGGAACGTGTCAGTGAATCCTCGCCGCTCGTGCATGAACGCGCAGACGGACAGTATTTAGGGTATTCTTGATGGGCGTTGAGAACCACATAGTGGTTGCTCTCGTATGGCGTAGTACAAAGCTTGGGTGCGCCCACTGTGACGGAAAGGCTGCAGGTTGGTGGTTGGACGCGGTGGAGATCGTTCGGCGGCTCCCGGAAGCAGTGATGACGCCGACAGGGGCGCGTGCGAAAATATTTGCACCGTCAGCTCAAATTTCAGATTCCTCGATCTTTAAGCCCATATTCTTCAGACATATACTATGGTGTAGTACTCCAGGTATTTTTCGTAGAGGGTCTAGTACCGCCGTCTCTCAGGGTTACAACAGCCGGTATTTGACGTCATCAGTACATCACGGTGAGCGGCGTGGCTATACAGAAACCTCCTCAAGTCAGCGCAGGAGTGAGATAAGAGAACGGCGCAGACAACTGAGAGTATATAGTCTCACTTTGTCTTGGTGTATTGGAGGCTCCCAGCATCATGATGCGTGTAGCGAGAGAAATCGGGAATTCATTTTTACAGAGTGTGTACACTCTGTGCCACAGTGGCCCTACAACTGACTGCTGTCTGACAAGGTGCACACACACCAAGTAGAAATTTGCAGGAGCACCATCACATCGCTCGTGTCCTGCGGTTTGACTGGACTAGTCTTGACGAGTCGACCTTGATTCGATACCTTGTACTGGACAAAGACTTTGACAATAGATCCACGAGTTCCAGCATGCATAATCTTGTACACTTTCTATCTCTTGATATCTGGGGTACGCTCTCGGTTTGACCGGTAGGTTGCTGGAAGAAGCTGAGAAACAACGCGTGTTCGAGCTCCGCCGTTCCCGCCTCAAGCTTCTCCATGGACGACGCCCGGGGCGTTTGCGGTGTGTACGTACCAGATTCAACTGTGAGCGTCCTCCGTCTTATTTCTACCCATTCTAGGTGTCGGCGACAAGTCGCTAAATACGCATGCCCGCGCTGCAATCTTCCTTATTGCTCGCTGTCATGTTTCCGCTCTGAAGTCAGCACGTCACAACGATTGTCAATGGAGGCTTATATACGTCACCCTAGGCGCACCTCCAATGCTCTGAAGCCTTCTACAAAAAGGAAGTCGAAGACGAAATCCAGGCAGCACCGAAAACAGCCTCGGAACGACGCGAAATGCTGGAAATGCTGAAGCGATTCGAAGAGGAGAACGCGCAAGAACAAGAAGGCGGCGACTCAGAAGACTTGGCTACGCGCATTGCGGATCTCGATATCGGTCAGTCATTATATCTTGCTGAGATTTTCGATTTGCTAAATCGATTCTTGTACAGACGCCGCTGAACCAGACGTGCTGTGGGCCGCCTTGAATGAAGAGGAGAAACAACGATTTGCATCCATACTGCGAGACGCAGACGGCGTCGTAGCACAACAGCTACTGGCAGAGGAAACCAAAGTCATTCCCTGGTGGACCGACTACGAGAGCGATGCGCTACCGCCGCCCGATACGCTGCAAGTCGATCCTGTACTGGTCGAAAAAGCACGCGGCACGAAGGGTCCGCCGCTTTTGTATAACATTCTTGGGCTTAGGTACGATGGGCTGAATCGTTGCGACGTCTGTCTGACGACTTTACTCTCAGCCTTGCATACGCGCACACTATTCGAACACATGCACTATCCGCACTGTCCACCGCCGCCGACGACGCTGCTTTACAACTACTGTCTGAGCTGGCTCCGTTCCTTGTAGAACGGAAGTCAAGCCAGGTCTTCCAGAGCGTCGAAGAAGCCGTGACCTTTCTCTGGTCTCGTATCGTACCTGTGAGCATCGTTGCAACCTATCTACACGTAGACTAATGCCAACGTACTGCAGACGAACACGCATGTGGTACAACTCCTAGACGACGCGCAGCGCCTCTTACTCCCCGTGCCTGTCTACGACGCCGAAAGCAGCGGCCCGCACCACCGCGCATTGCGCATGCTTTCTGATATAAGCACATCCTACGCTTCGAACTCTTCCAAGCGCCAGCTGAGCCACGTCCCGCCCAAGCTGCTCTTCTACGCCGCACACGTCCTGGTCCAGCCGCTGCAAATTTACTCGCTGCTACGACTTGAAATTGAGGCGCAGCGCCAGGCATGCGAAGCCAGGGATGCTTCATAGACCTATCATTCAGGGAACGACGCCTGGGCTACCGCGGTACTGCGTCGGCCCCGTGCTCCGCGTCGTGGGTCATTATTGCTTGTCTGCGCCAACTCGCCGAAATCGTAAAGCGCGGCTAGCGGTCCTTTCCAAGGGTGAAGTGCCCTCAGGACCTGAGCTTGCTTGCAGAGAAACGCTCGCCCAGTCTCCTGGAAGTGCGCTCCAGATCGCTGGCATGAAGGCTGCTCTCTGGGCATGACGGCGATCTTCTAATATCAACCCAAAACGTTCAAGGCGACTTCCGCTGGAGTTCCGTGAGGCTGCGAAGGGATTGGGCACGAGGAAGTAGCGCACCACGTCTATCCACTCTCCTCATTCGTCAGGGTCAACGATGCGGCAACAATATTTCACTCCAGCCTTGCATACTTTGGCATCGGAGTCTCTGGCATCTGCTGCGTGAGTAGATGTACTTCCAGCACTCCTTCAGTGTTAGGAATCCACGTCGATCCCGCGCGCGCAGCCCGTACCTTGCGATCAATGCCAATGTTTGCCCCCACGTGAGCATTCCTCCGAAAATCCGGATCGCGGGACCGTGTACATACCCCGCATCGACGCACGGACTTCAGCGCTGTATCTCTTTCTGTCCTCTCTATCGTCGAACGCGGTCTGCGGGACGTTCTGCAGGGCGACCCGAAGGCAAAATTAGGCTGACTAAGGCCTGAACGAATATCCCATCCCTCGCGAGAAGCAGGTTGCACCTCCGGTCATATCCACGCGCTCGGTTGCCGACTTCGGTGGGTATTCGATGTTACTTACTGCCAGCTTGCAACGGCTCCAACATGGATATAAATCAAACACGGGTCTTGTCGGCCCCGCCTGCTTTGCATCTGCCCTCTACAGCGTAACGAGCGCGCACGAAGGATGGCAGACACTCCGAACGCGACGGCGGCGACGACGGACTTGGCGCAGGGTGGGCGCCCGAAGCACTTTCTGCGCAGGTCAGTGCGCCGCCGTGCGGATCGCCATTGAACGTGACACCAGTACTGACGCGGACTGTATTCAAGCCATGCGCACGAAGGCGACATCCCTGGCACCGTCAACGTCAAAGCCGTCGGTGCGTGTCACGATCGTATTTTATATTCCCAGCCACGCTCATAGTGCCTGCAGAGGGTGATGATACGTATCTCGGCCAGGCGCTGTACCCCGTACCGGCGGAGGACCCGAACGACCCTCTGCAGTGGCCGAACTGGAAGAAAACGATGATTCTCATCGTCTGCTCGCTCTATTCTTTCCTCGGCAACTCAGCGCTCGTCGGGCCGTCGGTATACATTGGCATATACTCGAACGACTTTGGGGTTACGCCAACCATCGCGTCCAACCTCATTTCGTATCCCAATCTTGCTTTCGGCTTTGGTGAGTGCTGGGTGCTGGGCGCTCGCCGCTTCGTGACTGACGCGCGGAATGACAGGCTCTCTAATTCTCGTACCATTGTACCTGAAGTTTGGTAGACGGCCTGTCATGTTGGGATCCATCCTCATTGTAAGCCTACAGGCGTATCTGTGAGAATAGCTCAACTCATCACGTTGCAGTTCATTGCGGGATTGGCGGGCGCCTCGAGATCGACGACCTACGCTGGTCTTATGGTTGCGCGAGTAATCCACGGCTTTGGCTCGGGCGTATGCGAGGCCCTTCCGGTGCAGCTTGTGAACGACATTTTCTTCCTACACGAGCGTGGCAAGCGCATAGGGTATTATACCGGTGCGTGCACCATCAGGCAATGTCAACTTCAGCCGCCTGACATCTTCCACAGTATGCCTTTGCCTTGGGTCGACCGGGCCATTATATGCAGGCTACATGCTTGCAGGCGGTTTCTCGTGGCGGCTGTACTTCTATGTCGAAATCGCCTTTGCCGGCGCGCTCTTCCTCCTCGCCTTCTTCTTCGTCGAGGAGACTATGTACAAGCGTGTACTCCCCGCACGGTCCTCTACCCCATCCATCGACGAGGACAATGAAGGCAAGAAGGCGAAGGACGCCGAAGTGAAGGATGTAGAAAGCTCCAACCACGCAATTCCCGCGCGCAAGACGTTCTGGGAAACCCTCAAGCCATGGAGCTATGTGGACCACGAAGCCGAGTTCTTTATGACGATGCTTCGGCCGTTCACATATTTCTTTGTCCCAGCCGTATTCTGGGTCATTACAACGTGAGTAACAGGCATGTCCTTCCCGACTCAGGTTCTGACTGAGTACATAGGTATGGGATCTACATCGGTCTCGGCGCCCTCAGTATGTTTTTCACTTTTCCGTGCCCCTTGGAGGTACTAAATCGACCGACTCAGCCTTCAATTTCACTTTCCCCATCTTGATCACAAGCCCACCTTATAACTGGTCGGAAACGAATAGTGGTCTCATCGCAGTTGCCACGATCATTGGCTACTTCCTTGCCATCCCGTTCACAAGTTCCTCGGACAGACTGGCAGCATATCTCACTCGGAGGAACAATGGTATTCGCGAGGCGGAGATGCGCCTCGGTGTCCTCCTGCCAGTCATGTTCCTCGCACCCGCCGGGCTGGTTTTGTACGGCTTCACCGCCGAGAGGCACCTGCACTGGTTCGGCTACTTCGCAGGCGTCGCTTTGAACCAGTTCTGCAGCTACTTCTACTTCACATTCACCGTCAGCTACGCGGTGGACTCATACTATGCCAACACGTCCGAGATGCTCATCGCCATGAACCTGGGCAAGCAGGCCATCTCGTTCGGCATGGGCATCTTCCTGCTCGAGTGGATCATGGAGCACGGATACGCCGTTATGATCGCCGGCGCGTTTGGCTCGCTCGTCCTCGCCAACAACCTCGCTGTGCTCATCTTCATCTTCTTCGGAAAGAAAATCCGCATCCTCACCTCCACGACGTGGCTGGCGAAGCTGCACAGGAGCACAATGGGGAACCAGCCCATGACACATTAACTGCATGACGTTGCTTTCGTACACCGCGCGCGTTTTCAGATTGTATTTTGGATCCTGTAACATAGTAGTAAATGAACAAAACGGGGAAACGGACAGCGTGTGAGGAACTCGTGATGAATTAGCCAGATTACCAGATATAAAATGCCCGCAGCCGGGGACGATATAAACGCAAATAAATGTCGACGACCTGAAGGGAGGTCATAGTATTCCTGACGCTTTGCCTCACAGCTCGGCGGCTCCGGTGTAACCATGACTTGCCACCGGCTGCGCCTGAGGTGGATATGGCTGCAGCATGGAAGGGGGTCTACTTCATATTATTAGTCTCCTCCACTTGTGCGACAATGCACGCACGTGTACTGCTGGTGTTGTGACACAGGTCGGGGTGAGGGCGTATGCATGTCATAAGGCGTGCCCGGGTTACTGTACATCGAATGTGTGTTCGGCGCCGGGTCTTCACATCACAATCATCGGTGAGGTCCAGGTTTTTGTGCCAGCATACTTACCGTAAAGATTCGGTGCTCCCATATTACCAGACTGAGAGTAAGAATACGGTGAGGACTGATCGACCGATGGTTGGTTCTGATGCTGATACGGCTGCGCGTCTCCGAGGAATCCGGGCTGGTGGACCATGGCAGGCTCGTATGCAGGTCGAGCGGTGGTGCGGCGGTGGCGGAGAAAGAAGAATACGAGCACAGCGGCGACGATGCCGATGAATGCGAGCCCACCAATGACTCCTCCGACAATCTACCACCGCCAGTAATGAGATAGAATGTCGGAAGTGATAAAAAAGCACTAACCGCGCCTACTGGTGTGCTCTTCTTCTTGACGGACCCTTGGGCGCCGATGTCGGGCTTCTTCTGATCTGCAGTCGGTGAGACAAACGCACGCTCTTTCACAGTATGACCCACTGGCGAGAGTATTCGCGCTCTGCAAATCAAACTCATCTGAGGTGACAACATCGACAAACGCCCACGCCGGAATGCGAGTCTGTGCTGGAATCGCGTGGCTGAATCTGTCGGCGGCGTCAATGCGGCTGATGGCGCGCGCGCTACTGAACCCTGCGCGAACCCGCTCTTGTTGATGTCGCCTGCAGAACAGTTGGTTATCCAACTAGACCACCTACAGGACCAACGTCTCAGTCTTCTACATAGCCATGCGAAAAATTCGCGCGCGCTTTTGCCATTCCGTGCTGCCCTGACATGCACCGCATGCTGCCTCGTGTATCAGCCGGGCTGTCCGCTGGTGCGCTAGTAAAGCACGCACCAGAAACTAGCGAGTATGTGACTGACGAGCAGGCCTACGCGCGGGACTTCCATGAGTTTCAACGACGGGGAGGCGTGCGGAGCGCTTTACGCACGCATCTGCGAAGGGAAGGCGAGGAAGCGTGTCAGATGCCATCTCCGAGGCTTCCCTGCGCGAGCAGTAGTACGCACGGCGTTGAAAGCGCTGGGTCGCCTGGGCCAACATAGTGCTGTCCCGCAGGCAGGGAATTTATATTGAATACTGGACTGTCAGTTTTAGTAGTACTTTTGCATCAAGCATAGGGAATCGCGCACCGGTGTCAATACAGGCGCCCTCGAGGTAGCTAGGCTGCCATGAGCGCACAATCGGGCACGCAGTTGCGGAACACACGAGGCAACTTGGCAAGGACTTTGAGACAGGGAGTTGAACATCTAATGCAGCGGTCAATAGTCGTACAAGCTGAAATCGATGCCGCCTCGACATACCCACTCGAATCCAGACATGCATACTGCGTTCGTCTGAGTATCTCGTGGCGTCAGTACAGCATGCCAGAGTATACAGACTTTTCCCAACCTTCTGCGCGGCTACAAAACGCAGCACGAAGAGCAGCGCCGGCAGGACGACGTTCATCTTGGAGAAAGAGCTAAAACTCGGCCAAACACGGACTCGCGCATGCGGAGTTACCGCACCGGGATCGACACGATAATGCACAGCCACCGGTGCCTGAGATGTTATATGTATGTACATAGGCGATCCTATGATCAGCATTCTGCGCTGCCCCATCCAGCTCCATTCGTTCCGTGCAAGCGGTGACACTCCTTAATAACCATCCCAGGAGATCCCTAATCATTTTTCTTACGAGATTGCATTGCTCGACGAGTTGACCGTCCGAACAGAGTGATATTGTTGAAAAATCCTCTATGACATACTATACTCCTAGTGAAAAGACATGGCGGGGTAAATCCCCGTGAAAAGAACCGACGTATGAACAAGAAGAGTCCAGAGCGATAAGAAAGCCTAGCCTAGCGTCGACGGACGCGTAGTGTCAAACGAGAGATTACGGACCAAATGAGTGAGTATGCTTAGTGAGAGGGGTTCTCGGAGGAGGTCAGGACCTGAAAGGTCGTGTTGCAGAAGCCCGGCGCGAAATGACTGCGCTGCTTCGAGATATCCATCGGACCGTGAGAGAAGTTTAGAGGGGCACGCAAGCAGTCGCGTTAGCGGCGACGGTGAAACCCCGCTCGCAGGAGGAGACTGAACAGGGAGGATCAGAGTCAAATCAGAAACCTAATTCATGACAACTCACCAACGCAGGAGCCGCGATCGCAACCGACGTTCCATGCGTGGGGGATGGCGGTGCAGTCCTTGCCCTCGCCCGTAGCCACGCAGCCGCCGCACGACTCGAGCTCGACCTTGGTGTCCAGGCTAGGCAGAAAAATGAGTAACTGACTCAAACAATCTCGGAATGTCGACTAACCACTCGTATTCGCCACCAAACAGACCCGGAATCGGGCATGCCTGGAGACCTTTCGGGCACTCGGTCGTGTCGACGCGCTTCTTCTTAAGCGGGCTGGCGCGCTTGGAGGGCTCAGGAGCCGGGGGCTCGCAAGTACAAGGGCGAGGGTTCCAGCGCCAGCGGCCTGGGCAGGTCGGCTTCGGGGGTGCGGGGAAGTGGGGGACACAGCAGCCCTTGCCGTTGTGCCACGACCAGTCGCTAGGGCACTGATTTCCAGGACTGTACAACGAAGATGAGCCTCACCATTGACGACCGCCCAATGATATCCTACTTACGGAGGAGTAGGAGGGTGAGGCGGGCCGCCGTGGGGCAGGCAGCAGTTGCGCTCGCCCCAGTAGAACTCGCCGCCCTTGCAGGTAGGCTTCGGTGGCGCGTGGCAGCACTGGTCGCTGGGAGACCAAACGTCCGTGCCGCAAGACGGCGGGCTCTGGAACCCGGGCTGCTTGGGAACGCAGATGCTGTTTGCCTCGCGCCAATACCAGCCAGACGGGCACGACGATCCACGGCTATATGAAGGAGCAGATAAGCAGCCAATCTCATTGGTGGATGCGAGGAGAAAATCGACTCACGGAGGTTGGGGAGGGTTGGTCGGGCCACCCTTGACGATGCAAGTGCCGAGGAAGTCATACCAAAATTTGTTGTTGCCGCACTTGGGAGGCTTGCAAGCGAAGGCGGAGACGTCCCAGACATAGTTGTTGCCGCAGGACACGGCGTTTGCCACCTGGGCGTTCTTGGGCGCACAGGAGTTAAGTGAAGGCGACCAGTACCACTTGTCCGGGCAGCCGGTCAGAGCGCTATCACGAAACGATATGAGAGACCATGACAATTCCAAGCGAGGGAGTCGTAACTCACGGAGGATCCACGATGTTAGCGGGACCGCCCTTGGGAAGACTGCGGAACGAATCAGCACTCTCGCCGTTGGCGATGCGATGCGAGCGAGTCTCACCAGATGTTCTTGGCCGTCCATAAAAACTTGTTGGTACCGCAGTTGGTGGCGATAACCGATCCGGTGAGAGAGGCAATGAGTGCGAGGCTGGAAAGAGAGTGGGGGCCGACCATGGCTGCCGGACACAGAGAGGGAAAGAGGGAAGGAACCGAGGAGGGTGAGAGCGAGAAAACTCTCTCGCGTTTCTGGTTATAAACCTGTAGCTTCGGAGCCGCTCTGGATCCTCTCAGGGTGAACGCGGTGCTTGACCGTTTCGTGTTGAGCGCTACGCTATGTCATTAGCGCCAACCTCCTTTTCCTTCGCTGCGGCGCCTTCCCTTTCAGCCCACAGAAATCCTCAATGCGAAAAGAATCCTCCTCTGTCCCTCAGTGCGGTTTTCCAGGTTATAAGGACAGTTCTTGAGCAGGATGCCGGATACTCGGTTTCCGAAATCGGCCGGGATTGTCGCTTGCATCGCAGGAATAGACCGCGCCAAGGCAAAATCCAGTCTAATGCTAGCACGGCAACCAGGCGTGAGTTCGTGTCAACAGCCCTTTGAGCGATCGTGTCGCGGGTTGCCAACTCGCGTGCCTGAGGACTGGGCTTCAGGTGCCACGCAGCGTCGCCGTTGAGGTCCGCAACCAGAGCGGCAGCGGCAATTAATATTCGGCGCTTATGAAACATGATAGGAGAAAGCCCTGGGAAAAACACGTCGATGTACAGCTTCGACAACCAGAAGCCATGGATCCGACGACCAGACCGACGACTGACAGGTCGATCCCGGATACTGAGAACGCCGTTAAACTTCTTGTCCTTTCCGATTCCGAATAAGCTACCAGCCTGCATTGATGCGGTTTAGTAGCTGTGTGTGTACTTCGGGGAGCTGTGCGTTGTCCAACTCGAGGAGGCTCCGCCGAACGAGAAACAGCGGATGTACCGAGGCATCAGCGTGGGCCACAGGGTGTACTGTTCAGCAACGTAGGAACCGACGACAAGAGTCGTGCCTGAGTTCCTGGGAGAGCAGTGCATAGCGTAGAACTTAGCGGGGCTTCAGTCTAGGCCACAAAGTTCCATCGACGACAACGTATCCGTTGCATGCATGGGCAGTTGAAGCTATGAGCCAGAGCAGATTCTCCGGGGCCGGCAAAGCTCATGGCAGGCAGATGCAAGAAAGGAACATCGAAATAGGCTCGCTGGACTACTCGGAGTCACTCGACGAGGCAGCGTGTGTCATTTGCCCTGGCATGCACCAGCAGCGCTAACCTCCTATGAGGACAAGACCCTGAGTTATCTCGAGGCGAGCGTTGAGCGCGTTGAACAAAACACAGCGCAGCCTTCGTAGAAGAGAGGTGACCGTAACCAGAAGAGCGCAGTGCGCTCGGATGTATATCCCCCAGCCCCGGACTTAGCATGAGCAGTGCGAAACATTTCCCGCCCCACGTGTAGTTAGTTGCATCACGAATCGGTATATCATGCAGCAGAACAGCATACAAATTCGGAAAACCAAGGAAACAAAGTACTAAGGTCGCGAGGTACATAGAGCTAGGGTAGCGCGCACGCAGCTCTCAATCGTCCGTCAGATCTATGACAGTACCGGCAGCGGCACCGACTTCGATCTCCGAGGCTACTTCGCGCTTGACAGCGCGTCGTGAAGAGCCGGGCTCGTCATCAGCCGTGAGGTCTACGACCGCCCCTACAGCGAAGGGAAAGGGCTCGCGCTTCACGTTTGGCGGAGGCTGGCCGAGATCATCCGCCAGTCGCGCTTCGATGTTGCGCATCTCATCCTACAGCAGATTGAGCATGTCAGCATGGAGAGATACAAGCGACTGACCTTGAGCTCTCGCAAACGCCGACGCGCTTCATCGTGCTCCTCAACGCAAATGCGCTTCGCTGGCTTCACATCTTCTGGCTCAACGTCTGCGCCTTGTGAGGCGTCGCGCTGCCGTTTATCGCCCAATGCTGCAGGTCGTTTGACTTGAATAATATCCTGGGCGACAAGGTAATCTGATCAAGCTCAGTCTAGAAATTGCACGGGGAGCGAGCGCCGACCGCACCTCGGGATCTATACTTGAAGACGAAAGCGACGTACGGAATAGGATCGCTGGATTTATATGGTCGCGATTTCACCAAATGGGTTCGTTTCGCTTCCTCCAGCTCGCCCGTGCTATGGCCCGGTCAAAAGCACGTTAAGACACGTATACGTGCACGCACGACACAGATTGACCCCCGAGGACGCGCTTCTTGTTACGTTCATGCACAACCGGTTTCGGAAGGTCGTAACGATGCGTGCTATAATGCAGTTCGTCCTCTGAATCGACCTTTCTTCGGTCAATGACGACTTTGATAGTGCCAAGGTCGTCTTCTTTGCCACCAGGAGCACTGTATTTGGGGTCGTCTAAGCTGGGTAAGCCACTGTTGCGGTGTTCCGGTGGCAGAGTGGTTACACACCTGTTACGTGAAGAGGTGCGAATTGAAAACGCGTAGTAGTAGTAGTAGTAGTAGTAGTAGTAGTACAGGAGGTAATGGGCCTACAAAGACCTCTCCCGCTTCGGCGGTACCGCAAGACTCATCAAGCGGCCCGCCGCGTGTATGTGATGGGGGTAGGTCTGAACCCAGCGTGCGTGTGGTCTGTATCCTTTGGAACCCAACGTTTGACCACGGCCCCGTCTATGTGAATGACCTGGCTAGTTCGTGGACGACGTCCTTCTCGAACCTGTCGAACGGCGATGCTGAATGGCTGCCGTATGCTTCATTGAGCGCGGGTCACAATAGAAACAAGAATAGTGTACAATACCTTTCCCACTTCGCTTGCAATCCAGCCGGTAACGGTACGCTCATCCACATTGGGCAAGTAGGTTTCGAGTTCCTTGCCCTCGCAAACAATGGCGGCCTGGTAGCCTGAAGTGTAGATTAAACATCAGGTCACGGATATTTCATGACTCTGGTGTACCGTGCAATTCGAGCATGCACGCAACGTCGCACTTGTACGTAGACAACGGTGGTGAAAGGTGAAAGACAGCTTGGAAGCGCCGGCTCGGAGAATCTCCGCGATAACGGGTTTAACGCTACCAAGAGCTAGGCGCCTTTTGTAAGACAAAAACAGGGGGCCCGCATGATAAGGATTGTGAATATCGGGTGGGGGTGGGTGGGTCGTGGGAAGATTGATGGCAACTCAATTGAGTTGACACCCAAACAATCGTCACAAAATGTTCGACGAGTGAGTATCGAACTTTTTTGACCCAGATTTTTTGCCAGAACGTCGCGGTCTGCCTTTCACGGCTCACTGGCAAAAAATCCGGGGTTTTGGGAGAGAACGGCGGCCTCGGTACGCAAAAGACATCCAAAAAAACTGAATGGGTTTGATTAGCGCGCGCATCTTCCCACGACCCACCCACCCCACCCGATATCAACAATCCTTATCATGCGGGCCCCCTGGACAAAAATCGTCTCAGTTTTGGCCAACGAACGGCATGGCACCCAACCCTAGAGTTCTGATGTCTTGGCCATTGTGTTTTAGGTGATGCGTCGCATTAAGTTGAGTAACCAAGGTCTGTAATACATGGACAATTTCAGTGAGCACTTCAATCTGACTTCAATCGTTCGTAGCAAAGGAACCAATCAGTCACTCGAATTTAGGGGGCTCCAGATGGGCTCGTCGTGTGCCCAAAGACTTTCCTGCCGCGAAATATGACGCTGCCAGGCCTCCACGGCGCATTTAATGCCGAGCGGGTCGCGGCCCACGACGACGTTTCGAACACGGCGCAGGAAAAGTCGCTGGTCCCGCCACGTGGCCAAATTCATAAAATCATTGCGCCGCGGCATGCGCGGGCTACTTGAGGACGATACCAGCGGCGCGGGGATGCGGCACGTCATCGCCTCAAGCGCGGGCAAGTGCAAGTGCCACCCGGCCATGGCGTTGTAGCTGGAGATGTAAACGCCGTAGGACCCCCAATAGGCCGGCTCGTCGTAGCTGAATTGCGTGACGTGCGCGAACGGGTTTTCCTCCCCAGTTCGGTCGCGATCTTCGTTGTAGAAGACGTCGAGACCCGTGAGTGCCGCCGAACTCGCCATGTGGAGATGCGTGAGGCGCAGAGGCCGCCGAAGGGCCAGGCGCTGGAAGTACGCGTCGAAGCCGCCGTTTCCAAAGCCGAGGCGCGACTCTTTGTCCAGCACGGGCTCCCAGAAGACCGCGAGCGGGCAAAGAATCGAGACGTGTGTCAGCGATTTTAAGTCGGCATCGCTCTTGCGCACGATGATCTCGCAGAGGATGTCCAGCGGGGCCTGGATGGCCCAGATCATAGAACCCGAAGCGCAGAATTTCACGAGAGAAACCAGAGCGGCCACGAGCGCCGGGTAGTAATCCCAGCTCAACGCCCTACCGAGGTTGATTGATATATCCTGGACATATTTCGCTGCTGGAGTAGGTGCATTCTTGAATGCAAGCACCTTGTGTTCAGAATCTAGGGTGATAGAGCGGTACAGATGCAATAGAGCGATAGAATTGAAACTGCGGGATGCGCGTGCAGTCCTGGCAAGTGTTGGTCCGTCGTCATGCGCATGTAGTAGAATGAGGTCCACGAGTTCAATTGGCAGAGGAGGTACAGTGTGAATGCCCCGGATGTTCATTTGCAGGCCAAGTAGCAGTTCGGCACATCACGCAGCGCTGCTTATCCAGGCGCGATTCTAAACTCCGCTCCAACTTCCAGGGCGTCAAATCGTGCCAACTCCGACCGGATGTGCTTTTCTTTCCCCGTCCATCTTCGATCTTCACCTGGTTCTTGTGGCCCCTGGCTTGAAAGGCTTGGCATCTCCAATCGATTAGGTTGCTTATTGTCTACCTATGAACTGTGTTCACCACTAGGATCTTTCTTGGCAGTGTCCAACGACGACTGTCGGTGTGGATACATGCATATGCTCAAATTCCTCGTTCTTGTGCCGTACTCCGTTCCGGCGATATGTACTGTGCACCTCTTCAGGTCACGATGGCTTGACTCTATCAAAAACCTGGTGATCCGTGACAAACGTTGGGCTCGGCGAACAGCTGCAGGCAAACCTGGTAATAGTCTGCCCAGTCTCCCCTACATGTGTCACGAAAACCGAAGCTACAGCCCGTACCAGCTAACCACGTCTTGTTGTATGGAATCATCTCGACTTGAAGACTTGAAAGCTCTCGAATAACGGAGCCTTCAGCGCTGTGCTTGCTGTGCCATCGTGACGGCCAACTGCATCTGACTGGAAAGCACAGCAATGGCGACAACATGGCTGATCCCTTGGTACTTCCACGCAGCATATATAAATCCCTGCCATGCAAAGTGGGGCACCCACGATTTTCCTCTTTCACTTTCGCCTTCGTCCCTGACACTTTTCTTCTTTTCTTTCGCCTTCGCCGCTCAATGTGCGCTGCTCTCCAATCACGCACACTGCGCTGGCATGCTCACCGTTCACCAGATGCGCTTCAACACCCTCGCCGCTTTTGCCCTTGCCGCTGCTGCTGCCGTCAGCGCTGCGCCCATGAAGCGTCAGGATATTCAGCTTCCGGTACGCCCTGGTATCCACCTGAGTGTTCATCCGCATTGACATGCCGGCAGACGACCGCCAGCATCTGGCTGGAGCGCTCTGAAGAGTTGGCGAAGCAGTCGGCGCCGGAAGCGACGGGCGCGTACCTGATGAAGGACGGCCTGCTCTTCCAGTACTCCTCCGCGCCATCCGTGGACGAGTCCGAAGGCGCAGAGCTGCCCGCGGCCGAGGCGTACACCATCATCCCGCTCGGCGGCCCCGCGCCGGACGACCAGGTCGTGCGCGTCCAGTACAACGGCCACACGTGCCGCAAGCGCGGTGGGATGTACCTTGACTGCCTCGACCTCGACGGCACGCTGCCCGAGTTCCTGCTGCGCGCTAAGTACCGCGCGGAGCAGGGCAAGTGGCAGCTGCTCGGCGGCGACCGCTCCTTCTCCACCCTCCCAACGCAGGACGCGAATGTCATGCAGGTCGCCTCGAAGCCCGAGCACGTCAGCGGCTGGACGATGTGGCTCGAGGAGGCGGGAAAGACCCTGTAAACTTAGGTTTTATCCGTTCAGTGCGGATTGCGAGCTCGTTGGCGTAGGACAACGCTGTTCAGACCGTGTAACTCGTTGCTCCACTTTTTATCAATTTTATTTATTTGGTCATTATCGCTCGCTACTTGCGTTTGTGCTAAGCGTTGGACGTGCAGGGACCCGGAGGCACAAGCGTCACTGTCTTGAAGTAACATGTCGTCGCGTTCACCATGGAGAGGCCGGACGGGATCGCAACACCATTCCCGTCGTTCTTGACATTCTGCGACGCCTGGCACGCAGCTTGCACTCCAGTGGAAGTCTTCGCCGTGAGGTAGACGTCCGAGAACGTGATGTCGTATGCCCACTGGTCGGACTGCGAGCCGTAAAGCCTGGAGAGTATGAAGATCAGCAATTCGCGCGTCTAACCGCGAGTCTGCCACACGCACTCGGATTCACACAGGAAGAACTGCGCGTTGGAGTCGCCCGCCGCGTTCGTCGCAAAACCCAGCTCTGGGAACTCATTAAATACGGTTCATTGCGGTGTCAGTAGCTACGTACTGCTCGCGGCCTCGTTCTGCTGGATCGACAGGCCAGCGGCCTTACCGGACGAGACGCGCGCCGTCTGCGTCCAGTTACCGCTCGCGTATTTGGCGGTGCTGACGACTTTGTCGCCCTCTCCCAGCCAGATACCATTGCTCTCGGCGACCTGCCCGGCGTTTCCAACCATCCAGAGCTGACAAGCCGGTGAGTTCTGCGCAACGTGTTAGAAGATCGTTACTACATACTGCAATGGCCCAGATGGTGCCGAAACTTGGGTTCGGGTTCACGTAGGACGGCGCGCTGGAGCGGTACTGCAGCACGGGTTGTACGACGCCCGGCCTGCCCTGTGCCCATCCCGGTTCGACGCCGCACTATGTGGTCGGAAGGTCAGGTGACGCGGCAAGGTGGTGTGGCTTGCATACCCAGAAGTACTACAGGCTTATGAGGACGAGTCAAGGTGAGGTGAAGCATACTAGACATACCCAAGGCCCCGTCGTCACCGACGCGGGCGGCTGCGCGGGGACAGTCAGCGTGTACTGGATGTCCATCCACACGTTGCCGTTCGTCGAGCTCAGGTCCACGCCCCACGAGATGGCGCTGGCGGCACGAGCAAAGACCAACAGCGAGCTGAGCGCGGCGGCAAGCATCGTGACGGTGAAGGCGCGACCCTCGTCCATCCAGCGAAGCAGGGCGACCCATTCTTATCCTGTCTCGCAAGCTGCGTATGCACGCCGATCAGCTGACGAGACCGCGCCGGATGTGAATCCCAAGCACGTGCAGGATTTGGAGATGTTACGCGCGCGCCTGCTGTGGCTGAATGCCCGCGCCTGTACGAATGGAGTAGGAGGATAGGGCGCGCAGTGCGTCAGCTCGGAAATATGGCCAACAACGTGACTGCGAGTGCGGTCGTTCAGGAGGAGCGTCCTAGGAGTTATCCCTTATCGAGGACGCCTGTAAGCCCTCGCTTCGATTCGAGAGGTTTGGATGATGGCCGTGCTGAGCAAGATGACAGGGACCATATGGAAGTGGCATTCGGAAGCGCACGTGCAGATGCGTGGGCGCGCGAAGGCGTATACATAGCAGGCTGGCCAGCAAAGCACCGGTTGCTTGCTTGCGGCCCCCGCGCGAGAGTCGACATGCGCTTTGCTGGTGTCAGTGTCCTCGTAGCCCTCGTCGCTGGCGCCGCGGCGCAGAACTTCCAGGCGTCGTGCTCGTCCTGGTCGCTGTCCAGAGACTCGCACTACCTGATAGGCAAGTGCAGCGCGGTGGACGGCTCGAAGCACGACGCAGCGTTGGACCTCAACTCCTGCATTGGAAACAGCGAGGGCACTCTCGGGCCAGGGTGAGATGGCTACCGGTGGTTGGTAGCACCGGGTCTGACGGCCCTATCATAGAACAGGCTTCAGCTTCTCTTGCAGAAACTGCGCAGTTGGCTGCGGTGCGACGACGCTCTCCTGCGCGTGCTCGACGAGTGCTGGCGCCCAAGTTAATACGACGCTGAACCTGGGTGAGTTGTTTCCAAGAGGCTGGCCAGTCCACGGCTGACATTCCCCAGCGACAAAGGTCGGAAACAGCAATGGCGCCCTGGTTTGCGTTTGATGTACAAGTGCCCATCGAGTATTTCGAAAGTGCAGGCCCAGGCAATGATGATTACGCTTCCACCAGTTTTTTGGGGGCTGCGTTGCGCTTCCATGCGCCTCGAGCGCTTCACTGAACTTTAGAACGGGTGCAAAAACAGACAAGGACGCGCACCACAGTATCCTGCATTCCTTGATGTCAAGGTTAATCCTGGCCGCCGATCCCGAAAAATCCCGAACGCCTGAAATATGCCAAACAATGGAACAACGGGGCTCCAGAGCGTACTGGGTCGAATTAGCTCTTACATAGGACACCGCGTAATCCGGGATAACACCGTTAAGCTGTAGAGCGACCGGTATGCTCCTCAAGAGTGCGGACTTGCATCTCCACGGACCAGCGGAGGTGGATGGAGGTCAACAGACGGCATGCGATCCGCCGCTCCGATCCGACACGAGCTCAAGTACAACAAAGAACACAAAGGGAATATCGCCTAGCAACGCGTCTTGTCTGCTACTCCCCCGCATCGTGAGGTTTCGGAGTGCCACGAGCCCACGAGCTTCTTCTGTGGGCTCTTGCTTCAATACGCAACGGCGATAACCTCCGAGCCATCATCAGTATAAAGCCGGAGTGTCAGATGAGATACTCCGCCAGGCCGCTTTCTCTCCTCGACCACAACACTCGCGCCATGTTCCCGCAGTTCCCCTCCCAGCTGTCCACCATCGATTCTCCCGTCGCGCGGCTGCACTTACTGAATCGCCTCCACTGGCTGTTCTACGAGCAGGTCCGGCTTTCTAACCTCATGTGGCACCTGCTCAAGCTCATACCACGCAGACCCAGACCGAGCAGATCCCCTTCGTGTTTAACGGGGAGGCTACCTCTCAGGAAGCCGAATTCGAGCACGAATGGGCCTCGCCTGCTGCCCTGGCCGACGTACGCAGTCGTTAGCCACCGTTCATGTGCACAACACTCATCATGCTCTGATAGCGCGCAGAGTTCGCCAGATGGGCCGAGGAGGACGAGATCGTCGTTCCTCCTCGGGGTTACACCCCTCCGCCCACCGTCGGCGTTATAGGAAGCAAGCCGACCCGCCCTTCGACCCCCAAGGTCAACTCCAAGACCAAGCTCGATGCACAGCGCCAGAATCTACTTGAACTACTGCTCTATGGCCCCAGTGCAGCTGCCTCCATGGCGACTTCCACTTCGAGCCACACTCGTAGCTCCAACCCGTCCGTTGCGACCTCATTCCTCAACACACCGGTGCACAATAGCCCAGGAAAGGCGAAGAACCCCCCTCTCAAGGGCGATGACAACGCTGAAATCTTCAAGAAGCTCGAGGATTTCCTCGATACCATCGTCGCGGACGATGTGGACGTTGTTTAGGTCGATCCACGCAACCACGTTGTGGATACCTTCTGCACTTCTCTCGGCATACCATCTCGTCTGACCGCCAGTTTACGCATCGTGACCCCTGACCGCTCTCAATTATGCGATGCTTGTTCTTGGAGCTTCCCTGTCCCGCGTCCCGCGTCCCGTGCCCCGTGTCCCGTGTCCGTGTCAGCGCAAGAGCGCATTCATTCTCCCCAGGATTGATGTGCCTCTCGAATCGCCCCCTGCAGAGCCAGCTTTAATTCCCTTTTGCTTTTCCTGTTGGATTCTCCGGTCCCCACCCACAATCCCCTGTTGTTTGCGTTGCGTTGTAACCTGTACACCAGTCCTGCTTTCTCGCTTTCGTCCGCTGTAGTCCGCTGTTTGCTATTTGCCGCCAATTTGATTTGCTGCTCGCGCTGTCGACTCCGAGAAACCTCAGTGTCATGTGTGACTCGCCTTC
Source organism: Auricularia sp. M12 (assembly GCA_037042885.1). Lineage (NCBI taxonomy): Eukaryota > Fungi > Basidiomycota > Agaricomycetes > Auriculariales > Auriculariaceae > Auricularia > Auricularia sp. M12. Next base: position 3,247,428 of record CM073211.1, read on the forward strand.
GCGTTCTTTGCCATGCGTTCAAGCGCGCAAACTGCTTTGAAGCGCCTCCTGAAATGTGGTTCGTCGAACAACGAAGTCGCACCGCCACCACTCCCGACCCTGGGGATGAAACTGATCATCATGATCACTGACTCGCGTTCCGCAAGTTTTTCCGGCGCACAAGATAACATGTCCACCATGATTCGTGGGCAATTACTGTATTGCGGGTTTGTGACTCGCAGGGTTCGGTCTTCGATATGAACAGGAAATCCCAGTAACCTGTCGCCAGATATTCGTATTGCACTGCGAGCGCCGAGCGCCTCTGGCCAATGACGTTGACATGGACAGTGCCGAGCACGTGTAAGACCGGGGTCATGACCAGATCGGCATTTCTGTCCTCTCCTTGCATCAGCCCACACCTTCGAGGCCTACCACCCAGCGCTTTCTGGCTGCGAGTCCGAGAATGTTGCCACCAGAAACAGTTGAGCTCGTGGACGTCGAGGAGGACGCGATACTGCGGTTCGGCGGGAACGCATCGCATGCACTGAAGAAGCGCGTCCTGCAATACTTTACATTGGGGGCGTACGACAACGACACCTATGGGTCATCGCAAGGCCACCGTCTGCGCGCGAAAGACCTATTTGTCAACACGTCCAACGAGGGCCGATTACAAGTACGCATGACCTGCGAAATCCGCGTGGACGAAGGTGTGCTAATGTCACTGCTTTCTTCGCACGCCTTTTGACGCTGCTTATTTAGGCATGCTCGACGAGAAGGGCAACCTAGCAGTGGGGTTCATGACCTATCTACTCGATATGTGAGCGGCAGCATCGTCTGTCGCCAGCGAGCTGACAACCATTACTTCGCGTGCACCGCAGATGCTCAACATACCCTATCGTAGCCCACGCCTATCTCACTGGCCGCACCGATGACTACTTCGGTGTTACGCAAGGTCTTCAGTGCATCTTCTACTCACCAGCGAAACTGCGAGTGCAGTATCTTTGGATTTGGCGTGACGTAGGCTGACAAGTTCAGCAGCGGTACCTTGCTTCGAATTGAATCGTCGTCGGTCGCTATTGGCGGCCGATCGCTGGTTGGCAGGAGCGAGGTGAATAGTGTGGCGTATGAATGCCGATCATTGCAAGCGACTGACGCCGCTCCCCCAGATGTTTGACGCGGAGAGGAACAGGCTTGTCTGCTCGGGCGTCCATACAAAGATGCCGTCGTCCTCAGAGAAGACCCAGACAAGACTGTGAACGTACCGACGCGCCGTGCATAGACCGGCGCCATGCTCGATCATCACGATGGCGAGACAACCCGGACGATAGCAAGATGAAAGCGTCAGATTACTGTAAATAATAATACCTACAAGACATGGGTCAGGGTCGTCAAAGCTGATACGAAAGCGACTCACTCGCGTAGTTTACTACCGCTTGCCCTTCTTCGAGCCCGACTTCCCCTTCTTCCCCATTCCGCCAATCTTGTCGCCCCTCTTAGCTCTCGCGCCCTCACGCGCACCCCCGCTGGCGCCCAAGCTCTTCTTGCCTCCTCTGGCGCTCAGATCGCTCTCAAAGCCTTTCACCAGCTTCTTTTTCTGCCTCTTTTCTTTTGATTTGCCCACGGCGATTTTGGGTAACGCCTCGCCAATCTTGGGCGGTCGCGCAGCCTTCTTGGCGGCGCGGATCGCCGCCCCTGTTGCAGCGGCGCCTGCGCGGTCAGCCTCGTCCTCCTCCATGGCGAGCTTGCGCCGTTTCGCACGACGCGAGAGGCCCGAGAACTTGTCGCGTTTCGGCTGCAAGATAGCGTCAGCAGCTGAACGTCAAAAGTCGAGGCCCGGCGCACTTTTGCTGCTTCCTTGGCTGCTGCGATTTTGGCGGCTTTGGCTGCGGCAATGGACTCGGCGGTACCAGAAAGGTATTGCTGCTTGCTCGTCTCTGCACAATAATCAATAACAGATCGGTGCACAATGAAGAGCTCGCACCTGCAGACTTGGCCTTGTCCTTTTCACTCTGGAACCACGTCCTGGCCGGGCGCGAGAAGATCTCCTTCTCGTGCTCAATCAGGTTTTCGCCCTTTTTAATCTGCATCTCAGCCTGCCGGATCTGCACGACAAGTTCAGAACGAGCAGCGGAAACAAGCTACCGGATGCCTTACAGCCTTTTCATGCTTCTCCTCCTCGAGCACGCGCGCGATCTCGTCCTTGAGGTCCGCGAGCGCGCTGGTCCACTTGGTAAGCGCATCCGGCGGGACGACGCGGTGTCGCACGGTCTCGTCCACCTTGTCTGAGTCGTCCTTCGATGCGTTGGCAGAGTGCTTGATCGCGGCTTTCAGCATTTTGCGGTCAGCCTCGCCCACGAGTGTGACGGATCTGTATACCAAGTTTAGCAAACGAAGATGCGGTCAAATGAGTAACGTGCCGACCGCGCATGCCAGCACGCGCTGTACGACCGACGCGGTGAAGGTACTGGGCGAGCTGGCCGGGCATGTCGTAGTTGATGACGACTTCGACACCTTTGATGTCCAAACCGCGCGATGCGAGGTCCGTTGCCATAAGGAAGTCGACCTGTCCGTCACGGAATTGCTGCAAGCTACGCAACCGCTATGGACAACCAATCAGACAGAACTTTAGCATGCAGTGGATAAATGCGGACCTGTTCCTGAGTAAGATCGCCATGTAATTCGCCAGCATTGAGGTTGAGCAACGCGAACGCGACGCGCATTTGATGCGCGAGCTTTTTGCTCCGGAAGAAGATGATGACGCGGGCCTTGAAGGTGCGCTTGCACAACGCAACGAGCATGCCGCCGCGGTCTTCCTCGCGTCGTACGCGCACGAACTCCTGCACGAGGCTGCGCGCAGTCGTGCGCTTCGCATCGACAAAGAGTCGTACGGGCTTGTTCAAGCTCATTTTGACGAGCTCGTCGACCGAATCCGTCATTGTCGCGGAGAACAGCATCGTCTGGCGTCCGCGTGGGCACGCCTGGACGATCTCGGCGAGCTCATCGGCGAAGCCGTCCGAGAGCATGCGGTCCGCCTCGTCGAGCACGAGGATGTCGACCGCGTCAAGCCCGAACTGCGGTGCATTACGCAGATGGTCGATTAGGCGGCCGGGCGTGGCGATGACGACGTCTGGGCGCTGGCGCAGCGAGGCTTCCTGGGCTTTGACGGACAGCCCTCCGACGATGAGGCAGAAGCGCACGTCCGTGTGCGCCGCGAGCTTCGTGGCCACGTCGAAACACTGCACGGCGAGCTCGCGCGTGGGCACCAGAATGACGCAACGCGTCGCTGCTGCGCTCTTCGATTTGTCGCGGTAGAGCAGACGTTCGAGCATCGGGATAACGAACGCTGCTGTCTTTCCAGAGCCCGTCACGGCGTTGCCCACGATGTCCTTGCCTAACAGGGCTACGGGAATTGTAGACGCCTGGATCGGAGTGGGTGTGTGGAAATTGAGGGCGGTGAGCGCCTTGAGGATGGGTCGGGAGAGGTTCATCGACAGGAACGAGTCCGCGGCTGGCTCGTGTGAGGACGGTTCTGCGAAGAACGCGGCTTTGCGCGCTTTGTCGGCCGCTGTCTCATCTTCAGAGCTCGATGCGCTGTCGTAGTCGTCCTCTTCAATCCCGTCCGGTTCTGAAGAGTCTTCAGAACCATCTCCGTCACTTTCAGAGCCTTCGTCATCTTCGTCGTCGTCGTCGTCGTCGTCGTCGCCCTCACCGTCGTCTGCGAGTTCGGAAGCCTGCTCGCTGCCGCTCTCTTCGTCTTCCCAGCCATCCTGAGCGCTGCCAGATTCGTCGTCATCTTCATCATCGTCATTGGCGACGCGTTTCCGTTTTCTAGTGACAAGTAGATCCTGCAGCTCAGACGCTTCGCCCAGAATGTCGGCGTATACGTCGCCGCTGGGGTCGAAGGTAAAGTCCGGGTTGAGCGCGACATCTTCGGTGTCGCCAGAGGATTTCGATTTAGGTTTGGAGCGCGCTGCCTTGGGTGGTGAAGGCGGCGCGTCGTCGGCCTCAAAGTCGGAATCGACTGTCATTACGAAGTCGTCTTTAACAGGCGCAGGTTTCGGCATGGTGAGCAAACGGAATGGTAGAATGAGGCAGGAGGTCTGGAGGGTCCTTTAGACTGTGCAGAAATCCTTGGGAGTTGCCAGTGCCAGCAGTATTCGTGCAAGGCAAGCCCAAAATTCGCGGTAGAAACGGGAGATGTTGGTAGGCAAAAAGTGTTGAAAACAGGCAGGTTTTGAAAGACTGCCAGTCAGGGCAGTGATGAAGCAAGGTGATGCCTTGTTTCGCGTAATGCAAGAGTCCTCAAGGGCAAGAGTCTGAGTGAGGCCCAGGCGGACGAGTGAAGTGGCGCAAAGGCAGAAGTGCGGAAAATCCCGCGCGTTTTTCTCGTTCCTTCTCCTCTTAGGCTCTTACTCGAGCTTGCCCTTGCCCAACTCTGTTTCAGCCTCGTGTAACTGGGGGATATTACGCTACAATCCATTGCCTCGTGCTTGCCAATTGCCTTTGAACTCTGGACGAAGCTTTATCCACTGCACCAAAGGCGAAGGCTGCGACGGCGTATCGAGATCATATTCGTATGCGTCATATCATTTGTTGCGCATGAATCCCGGGCTGTCTTGCTATGGCAGTGGATGGATTAAAAGCAGGCAGTCAAATCAGGTTGCAAGTAATCGAACACGAATGCAGCCCATACTTTTGGGCACGGTCCGCTCGCAGTCGATGGCTATAGAACTCATAATATCGGCCGCGTAGTCCTGGAGCGCCCTCGGCCATGCTCATTATCCTCATTTGGTCCCACAAGCGCCTCTGTTCACAGACCGAGGTCCTGGGACTTCTTCCTTGACAGCGCGACACGGACACTGCATCCAGTCTCAGTATAGTGGTCATGCCGCACATCTGTGCTGCGCTGCGCGACGTACTCCTTTGTCGCGGTCATTAACGCGTTCAGCCTCCTCGCCAGCCTCTTCTTCGAAACCGGCGCGAAGAGCAAGGGTTCCCGCGGCGACGTGACTGACGAAGTGGTGCACGCGCTGCAAGGCGGCGTCTCCTGGTACGCGTTGGCCAGCGGGTCATGGTACGGGTCAATGGGCAGCGGCAACGGCGCCTGGCGACGGATCGCTAGTGCTGGCGGACTCGATAGCGGGCTCGCTCTGGGCAAATTCGGTATGCCGAGTCCGGAAAGTCCAGACTGAGAGCTCGTGTCGCTGCTCGTCGCCGTCGTTCGTCTGACTCGGAGTCGGCACGGGAGGAAGGCATCTTCGTAATGCCTCCACGATTCTTCCTCCATCTCGCGCGTCCACCGGCTCGGCGGGACAAAGCCCATCGCTAGGATCGTTGTGTCGTCCAGTTGCTCCGAGTCCCATTCCTTGCGAGGATTACAATTGTATCGCCTTTCGAGCGCCTCGCATTCGGCGAGTACCTGCTCGAGGAGCGCGATATGCTTTGCAGTGTTGCCGCTTCTCGTCGAGCTTGTGCTCATCGAAGCCCAGCTTGAGGATGGCGACGAAGAAGAAGACGACAACAACGCTGAAGTTGTCAGCGCATAGCGCGTGTTGTTTGGCGACTTCCTGCGATGGTTCATATCAGGCTGCAATTGAATGGCGTGAAAATGGTAAGCGTGGTCCTCGCTAGAGCATGACTAGGGCAAGATTCCTGACGCACAAGCTGATAGTCCGACCCTGTGTCGTGGATCTGGATATAATCCCGCCATTGAACAATGCCCGCGGTGACTCTGGTGGGTTCGGTGTGGTTGGGCAGCATCTGATCGCGGCTGTCACAGAGCAAGTTGCGATAATCGACGTAGTAGCAGGGCTGCGGAGCGCGCAAGGCTGGCATGCTGGTGAAGGTTTGAGTGAAGGAGCGCCTGTACAACAAGAGCGCGCATTTTATCCTAGTCAGGCTAGCAAGAGGTACAATGCCCGCGGGGGGTTACAATGGCGCGTTGTTATATGGGACCGGCGACGGTTTCAATTGCCGCCTTGCCCTCCCTTCCTCCGTTGCTATGTGAAAAACAACAGCAGGTAAGCATATGAGCGCGCGGAGCTCTCCGGATGCTTGCGCCGGAGAAGAAAGGGTTGATCTGAGGAAGTTAACGGAGCATCGTGTGTTTAGCCCGATAGATGCATTCGCTACAGAGGTTCTTACACCACGGCCCCAGAATATGTCCTCACGCTCATTCTGCTCATTCGAAGCTGAAAGAATGTGGGGGGTGGGTGGGGCTTTAGCCGGGGCAGAAGAAATGGGGAACGCCTCGGAATTCCGGTGCCCTCCGGTGCGTGGCATCTGGCCACGGTTCCGGTGTTTTAGGGGGCTCAAACACGCAACCGCGTGACCTTTCCATGCCGAGCTCGGCTTGCAGAACACCGAAGGCAGGTTTCCAAGTGGAATAAACGGATATGTATGGCCCCGGAGTTCATTGACTTCGAATGGAAGAGAAAAGAATGATATCCCATCGCCAAAAGGATGGATATTGCCTCATGCACACTAATTCCCGCGGATTTGTTGTACAGATACAGTTGGCCTAGCGCAGCAGACCCATGGAGCTCTTGAGGATCTACCGCGCGGTCTCAGCATTTTGGTCACTTTTCAGATCTCAGATCAACCAATGTTGTTTCGATCCAATACTATCCCTCAAGAAGGCGGAACAAGTACCATAGGTCTCTTACATATGACAGCACCTCCTACATCAGTACAATCCAGCATGAGTTGCGTGTCCAGGGAAATATTGAAGAATCTGGTGACTGACCGAGCTTGTAGGATCCGTCCATAACGGCGCTCGGTTTCTTACTGCCATTCACAGAGTGTGTCATCGAGTAACGGGAAATTTTTCACGGTCGATAGAGTCCGTCGATAAGTCCGAGCTCGTGGAGACGGATGGCCTTCGGGACGGTTTCTTACGTAACGCCACTGGGGTTTCCCATCGCAGCGTTTATTCTATACTGTACCTTAGATTGCCTAGGCAGCTAAACATAAGCTAATTTTGCCTGAGGTAAGGCGGGTGCAGGCCAGGGGGCAGGACAAGAGCACAGTTTAACATGTCTTTCTTTAGGATCAAACATCCCGCGTCCCTTCATCGTACTAATATCATTTTTACTCGTTCGCCGTCAGTGTCCGTTGTCTAGGAATGCTTCCAGAAACGGGGTTCCAGTCTTCCGAATGTTGAGGACTGATGCGGCATGTCAACGGATAATCCCGGCTTCATTTCCATCAGTCGCCTCACGAGGTTCTTATCACCCCTAAACCTCGGGCCGTTGAACAAAAGTTGCCATCATACAACGAGGCCGCATAGCTCCACCAATAGCGAGCGTCGTTGCTTGGCCAAGCCTCAGCCTGCGGCGCGCGGGTGTTGGTTTACGGTTATCTTCGGATTCAGTGGCAGCCTGAGAAGCAAGTCAAGTTCTGGAGACGAAGCAAACACGCAACGCTGTGGAATGTTTTGGAGTGCGGACATCCAACCGAGCGGTTCATGTTCATGTGACTTCCTTGGAGCTCTCACCTGCAGACGATCTTTGCCTCTAGAGGGAATAGGGCGCGTCAGTCGAAACGGCAATGCCGAGAACGTCTGGCTGCTCTCCTGCGGTTAGGAAGCTCCACCGCGCGCGCACATCGATATCGTCCCGCGGAAGCGGGGAGGTGAGAGGAGCTTGAAAGACCTGCCATAGCCATCTGCTCGCGGCGTGTGGGCTTCTCCGCTGCGCTGCGCGTCGTGGGGAGAGAACAGAAGTCTGCGTGACCGCGGCAAAACTTGCCACAGGTGCCGCCTCAAAGCGTGGGATGGGCAAAGTGGTTATGATGGAGTAGCCTCAGGCTAAACAGCGCTAGGTGAACTATAGAGCGGCCAAAGGTCGCAGACAGTGTGGGATCTTGTCCTGGGGCACGGAGTGTATCGGTGGCGAGAGCGTCGGTCCCTGGCAGACCAGCAGCAGCGGGGAGCACTAGGCAGTCGATGTGCTCCCGGCGGGGACCCCTCGGGACGGGGCCTGGCAGTGTGAGCTTCCCTAGGTCCGTCGACGGCAGATCGTCGGTGGCCGTGTCTCCGCCACGGCATGGCACTGGCAGCCTGAGACAGCGGCCACCTCCAGGTCGAACTCACCTACTTGGCCCATCATGATGAATCTTCTCGCGTCGGCGTTCTCAGTCTCAAACTCTCGGGGCGGATGCAGCTGTTAATGAACAGTCCAAGTCGCAATGTTTGGGCGCGGGAGTTCCGTTCTTCCATCGCCACAGGCCAAGTGGCCAGATTCGAGCCACTGGCCAAAAGCAGCGGGAGCAATAAAAGCGGGGCACAGGCACCATGGCAGGGCCCGGGGATATTCGCTGTCGGGGGCTATACAGTACGTATACAGCACGCGGGATCGCCAGCCGATGAGCACATTACACGAGAGGCGCTGAGCCTGAGCATCATGCCTGCCAGGCGGTGACCTCATTTAGCCTTTCGATTCCGTCGGCGTGCGATCCCGCATTGAGTTCCCAAAGCTATTGTGCACGGGCACCCTGCTTCGAGCTTCGAGCTTCTCCGGCCGGCGTGCGCTCACCCGGCGGTCGAACCCACGAACGATTGAATCTGATCGAGAAGAGGGCGAGGGCGAGGACTGGCAGATTTTGCCTTTCCAGGCACCATCCGCTCGTGACGTGGTTTTGCTCCCGCGAAGGAAGGCCTGCGCGCCAAAACGAAAAAAGACGGAATCAGGGATGCGCGATGGAGGAATGGAGACTTGGATGCTTTTGAGACTGGTTTACGACTGTATACTGAGCAGACAATTAATTACAACACGAAAGCAAGCGACGATGACCGATTCAGCGTAGAGTGGTGGGCAGACCTTAGTACAACGTTAACGGGCAACGGGCAGGCAGCGGTTAGCACACACAACATAAGAGGAGCGAGAGCAGAGAGAGAGAGAGGAGTGTGAGAGAAAGAGAGAGGAAAAGAGGAAAACATGGAGAGCAGATAATGATGAGCGGAAAGGGCACCGCGGCCGAGCGAGGCTGCGACGGTTGACGAAAGGCTGAGGTCGACGAAACGAGGAGGCACCATACAGACACACACATGAGCACACTTGCCACTGTCACTTTGTCCCAGCCTGTCGCCAACGCGTCCCGCGTCGCGAAGGCATTCCTAGTCTATCCAATCATGAAGCTTTGATAAAGAGTCGATGGGGGATTAATCCTGCAAGTACGGCGCGTCTAAGCCTTTGGAATGCAAGGCAGAAAGACTGGCGCGACTCGCCTCTCCGCGCGCGCGGCTGCTGCGCGTGCGCGACTTGCGCACGCCGCCGAACGCGTATGCCTTGAGCACGGCGAGCGTATCGCTCAGCGGCTGGCCGTCGTCACCGCCGCGTTCGTAATCGTCGTCGTCCATGTCGTCAGCGCCATTGTGCTCTTGCTGCATGTAATTTCCTGTTTGTGGTGCTGCCGAGGAGGGCCCGGCGACGGGGGTCGCCGCAGTGGCGTGGTTGAAGTAGGAGCGGAAGGCGACGCCGGCGTCCATGCCCTGCGCGTGCTGTGCCGCGGCGAACATCGCAGGTGGGCCGCGTGGCGAGAACGGGGACGCAGGATCCGTCGTTGTCGGAGATGCACTAGCGCTGCTGTGGACGCTCCGGCGCCGATCGTCATCGACAGCGACGGCGAGCGGCATTCCTGGTGTCATGGGCTCCGCTGCATATTTGGGCGCTGTGCCCGTGTAGAGCGGGCGCGAGTGCTGCGGCTGCTGATCCGGGAAAATGAACGGCTGGTTATGCGCAACGAGCGACGGCGAGTCGACGGGCGAGTCTCCCCACCCGCCGCTGACACCAGGCTGCTGCTGGTAGGCATACAGCTGCTGGTCGCCGGGGCCTCCGGGGAACGGCTTGACGTCGGCCGGGGCGCGGAAGACAGGGCGACTGAGCATGTTGACGGGGCCATCATCAGCCGCGTCGGCTGCAGGCGTCTGAGCGGGTGTCATGCGATATGGAGTGCTAGCCGACGCGGATGTCGAGGCTGACGACATCGTGCCAGAAGGTGGCGACGGACTGCCGTGGGTCGTCGAGAGCGGCGGTGTCGCCGAGGGTGTACCCGCCGCCGTTGAGTACGACAAGGGCTCTCCCTGGCTGGGGGGACGGAATCCTACGCCACTGGAGGCCCAGGGCGCGGCGTCCTGCCATTGCGGCGCTGGCGGCTGATGGGCTGGCATAGATTTGCGCAGAGCTTCCAGCTCGAAACGTAACCGCGAATTTTCAGTTTTTAGATCGTGCTCGGCCATCTTGGAGTCATGAATGGTGTCCTGGAGACTACGAACGACCTGCTCGAGGTTGTTGACTGTAATTGTGAATATAATGTCAATATTTTTATAATTTATGATCAGACTTACCGGTCTCCTCTAGTGTCGCAATGTAATTTGCTCGCCGCTTGCGGAATGCAGCCTGAGCATCCGCATTCTTCTTGCGCCTCTGCGCTGCCAGCTCCGACGACGACAGGTGTGCGGTACGCTCCGCGGGATGCATTTCGATCGGGCTCTTGTACGTAGTCGGGGCTTCCAGGCGGCAATCGTCTGGTAGCGCCTCAAGTCTCGCAGAGCAGCCCTCGCTGAGCTCAGTAGAAGAAGCGGCACCAGCCCCAGCCTTTGTACGCGGCCGAGCGAGAAGAACAGGACCGTCCAGGTCCGATTTCCGATTTTCTTTTTGCTTTCCGGCCTCGTGCTCCAAACAACGGTAAGCACCGGCTCTGAGCCCCGGTCCGACCACCGAGATCCCCCAGCCTCCCGCAAGAGCCACCACTCCCCGTCTCACCAGCGTGGCACGCGCCCACGGCTCGCACAAACTGTCACTATCTCACCATCTAATCGGCGCCCTCACTGTTGCAGCACCTTGAGCAGTGCTCGACGGAGACCCAACCTGGATCCGCGAAGTTGTCGTTCTGATTCAGCCTGACCCCCATCCTTATCATTGACGCCGTCTCACCCCTGAGGCCTGAGGAGCCACCACATAGGCGGAAAACTGTACAGTTACAATCCCCCCCGAACATGACCTTCTTTTCTTCCGGAGCACTCCGCGTACACGGCGCGTTTCTTCAGAATCTTCTCATCTTTCAATTGGCGAGCGCGTTTCAGATGTCTCCTTAATACTTACTCTCGGCCAATGGACACGCTCGAGCACCCATGATCTCGCCCAGGCCGCATGTACGAGCCTCGCATGTCACGCGACTTCAACGGAGATCCAGCTTGACTGTGAGCGACTGGGAGCCCCCCTCAAATCTGCAGTTGGCGCCAACGCCCTGGATTAGCACGGACGCGGACATGTACAATTGTATACTCTACTGTACTCTGGCATTGACGTACTTCCACGCTGCCCGCGCCAATTAGAATTAGAATGAGAACGCCCAAAGCCAAAACCAAAGCCACAAACGCGTGTGTCATTGTTTTACCCTCCCCTCTATGTTCTCAGCGCGTGCACGCGGGGCGCTCGCATTGGGCAAACGTCGCTGAGCTATTAAGCTACGCGAGCGAAGCAGCACCAGCAGCTTATTTGCCGGATCCCGCATTCCCGTCCCGCGCCTCGTGTCCGCCATGCACTGAATCTGATCCATTTTGTTGATACATAGCTGGCACGCGCTCCGAATGATAGCAACGGGACGCGCAGATAGGCTATGTACGGACGAAAAGACTGGCAGCAGTGGCACATGCATGCCCTGTCTACGTCGCGGCGCACATGACAGTCGGAGTTGACAGCCCTCACCTCCCCTTTGCATTCGCTCACTGGCGGAGCACCAGGTTCTGCGCGCAGCTCCCTGCACTGCGCGCTTGAAGTCTTCCTCAGTCGCAAGCGAAGATAGGCATAGGCATGCGTGCAACCACCGTACCGTGATCCTGTGAAACCGACCCTCTCCGGAGGTCGTGCCGGAGGAAGGGAGCCAGCCTCGGCAATCGACAATCTGGAGAGGGAGGCTCCCACTGTGAGATGTTCTCGAGAGAGCGGGGGCGGCGAAAGCGTGTTCTGCGCACGCATGTGCAAAACGCGCGCGTGAACTTCAATCTCGACTCAGACAGACAACGCCGGTATGCACTCCACAGCTCCATGCATTCCAGCGCTTGCGGGGGAGTGGACCCAATCTAACATAGTAGACTCTGCCTTTGGGGAGGTAGCGAGCGCCCGTCCGTCAACATTCCGTCGAGATTGGGTTGCCGCCTGCCAGGAACAATAGGGGCTCATTCAGCCGCCTTGTCTGGGTCGAGCGCGCGGCTCGACTCTCACATCGTAACAGAGAGTCGGCAAGGCATGCAAATAGCTTCCAGGAAGGGAAGGGAGGTCGTCCAGCGGTGGTTGGGCCACCTCCTGCTATCTTCCTTCATGGGCACGTGCCACTAAGAGACCCGAGCTTTGCTTGCTTGCCACCAGATGGCAGACGCGCGCCCGGGCTCGCGAAGCAGACCAGGACCGCTCCCAAAGGGGAATAAGATAGAACAACCATTGCCATTGGCGGTAGATCATCACATTGGAGATCTCAGATCTCCGGCGTTGCCGCTGCTGCTGCCGACGACGCCTCGCGCCAACGGTGCGTTGGACTTGGGGGAGGGATTGTTCTTTCATTTCGGGAATTTCGTCCTCGCCTGCGTCTGAATTCTGATCCCTCGCGCGTTCCGTTCCGGAAGTACGCACACCATGATGATGGAGCTGATCAACGCTGGCGCCCGTGAAAGGGGGCGCTGGCAGAGCCGTTTCCCGGGAATGCACTCGCACTAGCACTGGTAGGCAACCCGTGTGTGAACAGCTCCTGCCAGCCAATGCACATCACGGCCACACATGACGCCGCCTGGTACCCATTGATCGAACTGAACTGCGAACTGAACACCCGGGGGCTTTGCGCTCCATGGCCAGTGCATTCAATGAATGGCGGGTCACGCGGCAGCCACAGGAACGGGCGCAGTACAATAGACCCACACACAACTGAGGCAAGCGCAGCCCCAGGCGCACAGACTAACAATAGATCACGAGACGCAGCAAACAGCGGGAAGTACGATGCAGCGTCAAGCTTAAGCATGTAGCATGGAGGCTCAAGATGCCGCGATTGTGCAAGATAGACAGCGAATAGACGGATAGACGCAGCCTGACGAAGCCCGGCGAGCGTCGACCATCTGCATCCTTTCGTCGGACAGATGCGCGTGCAGATACCCGGGAAGGGATCGACCGTGTGACAGCCAGAGCGCCAATTGCAGCGCGCGGGGATGATGCGGAGCGCTGACCCACTGCTAAAGACTGACGCCACCAATACAGTGCAAACAGCGCGTCCCGGAGTGTCGTAAAAAGGGGTTCAGATAGATGGTAGACAGACATCTTCGCCAACGCCAAGCGAAAGCGAACGCCACTATGCAAGGCAGCTGCTCGTCACGGGAATGCGGAACGGGTTGCCAGGAGAAGGACGAGTGCGAGGGATGTGGCAGTAGTAGAGACCTGCGTTCAGGAGAACCTTGGATGGACGTGCATTGAGCGAATGCAACGAACCGGCTGCCCGGCTGCCCGCATCCGCGTGCAGTGTGCAGCGTTGAGCGATTCATAGTTCGGTGCCTGCGGCCCCGATCTAGGCCTGAGCCAGCACTGCGGACGAGGTGGACGAGAATATTGTGCAGGTGCGAAAGAAAGCTAATCCTCCGTTTTCGGACCAGCGGTGCGCGTTCCACATGTGTGTATCACTGTGCGTTCCTGAAAGTAGGATAGTGCCTCGGCTGAAGTGCTGCGAAGCCCATATCTGTGAAGGCGTAGATTTCAGAGCATGATATGAAACGACCATGCTGCACCTGCGTGACTCTGGCCGCCACGATGTTATTCCAATGAGCATTGACCGCTATTAAGTGCTACACCCGCAGTAAAATGGCTCTTTCGGTCACAGAATTTATGAGCGGGACGAACAGCGCTGCTTTTTTCTGCCAGGGGGCAGGCATGCATTTGAAGGCCGCCGTCGTACAATAGAAAGTGCAAATCGATTAACTGCGGGCCTTGTAATAACGCATGCCAAGAAAGGGCCGTTCCAGGTGCCATCCTGCGGATGCGTGAGCTGCAGTACTGGTTGTCCATGAATCCGAGGTCAAAAGAGCGGGCCTCCGGCAGCCGGACCCATGCAAATATTTATTTCCGCAGGCGTACTGCCCCGCAGACTTGACTATGCCCATGATATTCATAAAAAATTCAAAATGAGTTTGCTCAGAAGTGCTACCTCTGCTTAAAATCGACAAAATGCAATAGGCTTGTTTCTGTTGCTACCTTGCCGCAAATTAGGTGAGACAAAGGTGATGAGGTCAAATACTATGCACATGATAAATACGGATGCTTTTCATATGCAAGCTACTAGGATTCGCACATAATGATAGAGCCGCTGATAGATACAAGAGAGTCTTGTTGCAGAGGCTCTTTCGTTACGTAAGATTTTATTCTGACCAGGACGACGCCTTGAAGACAACAGAGATGAGTCTAAGATGACGACGCATCGCGAACCAAAAGCGATAACTTGGAGTCTGAAGGGTAGAATACAGCTGCGATGTGAGCGCGTTGCGTTTATGAATCGCTCGAAGTTCAAGTTGCTGCTCAAAGGCTTGTGACTTTCAAATTTATGGCACAATTTAAACTGTTTGAACTGACTTGGCAATACCAATGCAAAAGCAAAGGTGTGTATTAAATATGGAGCAATGAGCAAAACGTATGTACACGGCGTTATTGCTCTACTGAGTAGTGAGCGAGAAACCCCTCACGAAGAGGAGAGTTGTAGAAAAATTGTGTGGATATGGCACGATGACCCGAAGGCACAATCGACCAACACCGGGTGCGACCCGGGCCACGCGCTGCACGGCAGCGCTGGCACCCGCACGCTATTCCGCCAGCCGACAGGCATCGAATGTGCACCAGGTCCCGGCGGGCTGTGCCGTGCTGAGTGCGCACTGCGGGCGACTGCTCCAGACATGGCGGCCACAGCCCTACGAACCAGGATACGAAGAGGACTGCGCGCCTCCCTGGTCGTCAACGATGTGTCCCGGGATGTGAGCAGAGCGGGTGCCGATGCAGCATGGTCATGGCGCCCGCAGGCGGATACACCAGCGAGCCAAGAATGGCGTGTGATACGTGAAGCCAACGCGTGGCGTGCGCGAAGCCAATGCGGGGCGTGTAATGCGTGATGCCAATGTGTGGCGTGCAATGCGTAATGCGTGAATGCATGGTCAGGCCGTGTACGGGGGCAACTGATCCAGCGAGCCAATGAAAGGCGACGGTGTTGATAGCGCAATACAGATCTTGGTTCTTGCAATGCTTGGGCATGCGACGCAATAGATCCTTGGCATATCTGGTGTTCAGCCAATGCAACATGGCGTTCGTGTTAGGACGGCGCATTTCAGCGGCGGGCCTTTATCGTGTTCAGACGTCGCCCCAACGACGGACACCGCGGCCGCGGGGAGGCGGCGTCCGGCCGACGATCGATCCCGGGAGACGATGTCGGCCGGATGCTCGCGACGCATCGAGGGGGCTCGGTCGACAGCAGTGTGGTACTCGGCGTGTGCGTTGTAACGTGCTGATCGGCAACAAGCGTCTGTTCTCAACGACATGGTGTGCTCGATTTCGTGCCCCTCCTCGTACGGCCCGCTGTGGCAAACACAGAGCCCGCGGACGCCACTCACGACGAGCGCAAGTGACTCCGAAGGCCTCTCCAGGCCGCGAGGAGGGGAAAGTTGGGTCGTGGACGACAGCAGAAACAGCGGTGAACTGTGGCCAGGTAGTGGGCGCGCATGAATGGGAACGGCGTGTTGCAGGGGAAGGCAAGTGCCCTGAAACTCCGACTCAATTCAGTCGGCCTTATATATCGTCTGCTCCGCGGGAGCGAATCATGTGAAAATTCGATTCATCCGATGGTGCCTGGTAGCTTACAAGCTCACTCAACGAATTTCAGAAAGACAAGTGACCAAGCAAGGAAAACAGAAAAGGAGGAACGAGAGGAGACGACTGATCGCAAATCGAGTTCACCGGCAGGAATATGGTTCGATTCATGAAGACGTGGATTCGTTGGGGTGCAGAGTAAATCTGGATTTGGAGCAACCAGGCCGTTTGTATTATTGAGGGGGCAGTGGAACCCGTAAGTACAATGGACACCTTGAGAAGAGATGAACGTTCTTTCGCGTGTCGTGTACATTTACAGGCACTGGCTGTAGTAAGGCGGGGAGACTGCCTTGCAGGTCGAGCCCGCAGCGCAGACAGTCGGGCCGCTGGACAAATCGAATCAGCCAGCATGCCCTGCGTAGGGTACAAGACATGACTCACGTGAAGCCCGTACCGCCGCACTGACCGAACTTGGTCTGCGTAGCCTGGGGAGCGGACGAAGTGGTCGTGCCGGAGTTGCCAGTCGACGACGTCGACGTCGGGGGCGCGGGGTTGGCGGCGGCGCCGGTGTAGGTCGAGCCGATGGTGCCAAAGCGAATGTTCGAGTACGTGACCTGGATGTTGGCGGCGTTCGCCTCGACAACGGTGGGCTGGCCAGACGTAGTCGCGCAGCTTCCGCGAGCGATGCCGGGCTTGGTGGGGTCTTGGTCGGTCGGGTAGCTGGAGTCGAGCCACAGCATGTTGACATCATGGTCGTCCCAGACGGAGAGGACAAGGACCATGCCCTGCGCCATGGCGGCGCCCATCTGCTTCAGGCCACCGTGGTTCTGGAAGCTCTGCGTGTCCTGGAACGCGGCCTTCTGCGCGTCGCAGAAGTCCTCGGTGATGGAGTCGAAGGTGGCCATTCCGGCGATGTTGGTCTTGGAGTTCTGGATGACGTTGCCATTCTGGACGTACAGGCGACGGATTTCAGTGAGCGGGCCAGTGGTCGAGTTGCCGGTGGTCAGGAACTGGGTGACGACGGTGATCTTCTTGGTGGTGTCGACGGTCATGCCAGGGCCGAGGAAGGTCTTGTCACCCATGCGGAATGAGTTGAAGTCGCATCCGTCCTTGTCGCAGATACCGGTCGCACGGTCGTCGCCGTCACCGCAGGTGGCGCCGCTGCACTTCTGCAGTCCGGTGCCCGTGCAAGGGTGAGGGGTGACCTTCGGCGAAGTCAGCACTAGTTCAGAGCAGAGCCCTTTGGCGTAACATACAGCAGCGCTGATGCTGTTGGCTTCCCATATGTCCATCTCTGCGCAGCAAGCACCAGCAGTGCCAGATCCGGCGTTGCTGTCGCTCGGCGAAGGAGTCCAGCCAGCAACGTTAGCCTACGGTAAAAGTCAGTCACAGCGCAGGGGTCTTCTGCTGCAAGTCATGCCCACCTCGCCGTTAATGAACTTGATGTCATGCGGGCACTGCGAGTCGCAGTAGCCAGTTCCGTACTTGGCACCAGCCTTGTTGGTGGCGAACTTGGACATGCCACCGTCGGCGTCCATGGCCGAGAAGTAGACGGCGCCGTTGAGGCCACAGGGCAGGTTGGAGACGTCGACGTCGAAGGTGAATTCGGAGTTCAGGAGGTTGAACATCTCGTACTGCGTGTCGCTAGCCATGAGGTACACGCGCGAGCCGATGTTCTTCTGTGCGCCCTGCGTCACGAACTTGAGCGTAAGCGCGTTGCCGCTGGTCGTGATGCCGTAGGTGCCCGAGTAGTCTGCGCCGTCGAGCGCGCAGTTGGACGCGCACGTCGCGCCGTCGGGGCACAGAGTCGTGTTCCAGGCGTTCCCTATGTAACATTCGCATTAGATCTCAAAATCTGAAGGATAGAGATAGTGCTTGCCGTTGTAGCAGTTCGTGTAGCCGGTAGTGGTGTGCAGCCAGCGCCAGTTAGAGTCCAGCACGACAGCGCCTGAGTACTGTCAGTACATACAGAAAGACTAAACGAGACGAAAGGCTGACCGTTCTGCTGCGTGCAGCCTGAGCCGGTACACCGCGACCAAGTAAGCTTGGGGTGGCTCTCGGCCGTGTTGGTGCCGACCTGCTGACCGCGCACGGCGACGAGGGCGAAAGAGAGGAGAGCGACTGCGGGGAACATGTTGCCTGTGCCGTGTAAACCGTAGACCGTTTGCTGACCGACAACGAAACCAGGCTTGCGCATGCAACCCTTTATACTGCGCGAGGTCCTATCCAGCGGAGAAATGCCTGGCAGACTGTGCACCACTGGAGTCGCCCACGCACATGGCTTAGCAAGGGTCCAGCGATGAGCCCGAGGAGCTACCGTCGTGCAGACGTGGTCGACCTTCGACGTATAGCGGAAGACGCGGCTGGTATAGCCAACCCCGTGAATGCAAGTGTAGCCGATGGGGTAGCTGCACGTAAAGGTAGAATTCTTCAGTGTTGCCGCGAGTCATGCATGACGAAAGGCGAATTACAGGATACCATCAGGCATCAAGCTGTCTTTCGGTCGCAAATGTGCTGAACGCTGTCCATTTCGGCCACGAGAACGATAAGCGATGCCTGAAACCGGAGTCACCTTACTGTTCCCACGGTCAGGTGCACCACCAGTCTTGTCAGCAGCCAGCGTTCTTGCACCTAGCAACAGGCCACGAGCGCAGGGGAGCTTTGTCGGCATACGTCGACCATCATCGAGTGAGATGTGCAGAAGGACCAAGGCAAACATGGATATACTAGCTCCAGACTGGAGCTGAGAGCGAGCTGAAGCCGAAGTTCAGAGAGACAGCGAGCATGACCAACGAATGAACAGCCGCCCCCAGCATCACAAGTTGCGGTGTGTTAAAGAACGAGGCCAGATTTGCGTGTATGGTGTCTGTCCCGACATGAATGGACCAAAACCATTGACTACTAGTTTGGAGGTTTTCCACAGGTACCCAGACGCCATAACGCTCGCTAGAACCATGGGAGCGTAGCCACTGTGAATACTAGGGCACAGTGGCCATGACTTGTTCCAGCCGTGTGCGCGTGGAATACATGGTCGAGAGATGTTTCGCGGTAATTTGCGACGTCAACACCTTCCTAGTCGTTTAGCGAGTTTGGTTCTTGCTCCGACATCGCCCAGGTTATTCCGAACCATATCCTATCACACGGTCTGGGAAGTACTTAGAAGAGTGATACAATATGAAGGGTGTGCGGCGACATAATAGACGCATAGCGATTATAGCAAAAGTGTCCAATGGGTAAGTAACACGAGGAACAGGGTATCCCAAAGTGCGGTCGTACGCCAATCTATATTCTCAGACTCCTTGCTCCGGTGAGCGCGCCTCGCGTACCCGCGCCAGGCGAGTCTTGATCCACTTCCATCCCTTGGGTCTGTTCTGGTCCGCTGCGTCAGGCGTGGCGACAGGCTCGCTGACGCGGCGGTTCATCGCGGCGCGCACGACGCCCGCGAAGCCCAGGCCCTTGGCGCCCAGACTGCTGACGCGGCGGCGTGGCACAAGCGCGAAGCCCGGAGAGACGGGCGACAGGCCGATGCTCAGCCCGCCCAGCGCGCCGTGCGATGTCTCCGCAAGCCCCGAGCGGCGGCGGGTGAGCGTCAGGTGCGGCGCTGACGGTGCGCGCGTGTGGAGGTGCGGCGGCTCAGGCGGTTCGAGGATCTCAGAATGGATAAGACGGTGGGTCTCGTCGTCGTCCTCTTCGTCGCGGTGCGATGTAGATGCGCGTGGAGAGTGCACGGGCGACGGAAGTGGAAGGGGGAACGAGAAGCGCACGTGTGCGTGCGCGGCGGGAGATGTTGCTGTGACGTCTGCCTCGGCTACACCGTCCGCCTCGTCGACGTCCACGATGGCGGCGTCGAGCGCGTCACCGCCTTCGCGCCACGTGCCCATCTCTATACCATGCTCGCGCGCGCTGAGCGCCCCGACCCCGCCCAATAATACGACCATGCCAACGACGACCAGTGCAAGTTGTGTCGGCGACAAGAGAGAGAATTGGTCAAAGTAGAAGAGCCCGTTGACAATCGACGAAATGTTGTAGAAACAGAATGCCACTAGAGCTGACTGTCAGTTTATTGCACTGTCCATAACCAGTCTGTACTCACGCGGGCAGACAAGCGTGGGATCCGCGAGAACGAGCGACTTGTGCAAGTACCAGAGCTGTTGTGGGTGATCAGCATTGGTCGCCGTGATCACGACAATGCAAACCTGAAGTAAGGCCACGACGACTAGACCGCCTACGAGCACCCAGGACTCCCAGCGCCAGAACTGGTTCTTGCCGCCGATGGTGAGCAGCAGAAGTTCAACGCCGGCTTTCGCAAAGATGATGCACATCCCGCTCAAAATGCCGCTCATGCTGGCATATGAGATGGCAAGCCATGTGCGTTTTCGTTGAATGTCGGGATTCGCGAAGATTGACGGCGCTGGGGAGGGCGAAACCCCAGATTTGCCGTCGGGTTGTTTAGCACTGACTGGCAGAAGCGGCGTGCGCTCTGACACGTCTAGTTCGGACGCTGACGCAGGGATGGCGATAGTGTGTACTTGTGGAGATGTGGGCACCGACGTGGGCAATGTGTGCTCTGTGATGTGTGTCTGGAAGAAGCTCAGGTCGAATGGAATGAAGTGACGTGCACGTACGGTGACGAGGATGGCAACGACAGCGACGATCAGTAAGGAAAAATAAACAAGGAACGGCCCTCGTCTGAGCAACCGTAGTAGGTCCTCGAGGTCGTGGTTTGGCTCTGGAACGACACCGAATATGGCGATGAGCACGGCGCCTGCGGCAATGAGGATGGTCCCAATGGCCATGAGACTCGTAAAGACGTCGCCCAGTAGAAGTCGCGCGAAGACTGCGTTCCATAGCAAGGATACAGCACCCAGAGGCGCAAGGATGACAACAGGAAGGGCAGCTATCTGAAAGCCAGCGCCGAGTACGTTGGAAGATATGAATATAGCTGGCACGTGCCGTCAGCGTGCTGTTGGGCATAGTCTCAGAACCAGGCGTACCGAATCCGATTAGCCAGAGCCTGAAGTTGTATAATGAGTCAGGTAATGAGCAAAGCGAGCTGCGCAACGCACGGTCGTCTATGCTCAGGTCGTCTTCGGTATTCTGGCAACTGCTCCTCAAGGACATGGCTCTTGCGCTGGATCGTAAGGCCTAGACTTTGGACCACAGACGACAGCAAGCCAATACTGATTCCAAGGGCGACAGAGACTGCAGGGGGGTCGCCATGTAATGGCCGCATGCTGGCACGGTCGCACCGTTACGGTGGTTAGAGGTGAACCCGATCAAGAGGGGTGCAGGGGCAAAACGCCGCTAAGTCCGCATCGTGTCACGGGATTAAAATGAAATCTTTAGACTCTGGAATTCAGCTGGAAGAAAAGGTATCAGAAACAGGGTATTACAGATATAGATCTTATGCAGAGGAAGTGGGGTTATATCCGACTCTTGCTAGTCCATCTCCAGCTGGCCTCCAAAAAACTCACTCTTTGCCTTCTCCACTGCTATCCAATTTGATACAGGATCTAGCAACTACTACCCCGCCGCAAATCCTTTGCAGCCAGATTCACTTTTGGGTAGCACAGAAACGGGTGAAAATGCTTAAGATGCATTGTCATTCCATTTCCAATGCTTTACCCCGTTAGTGAGCATTCAACTCCTTCTGTAGACCAGAAACCGGTTCAGAATCAATCGGTTACCAGTGCAGGGTGGGGGTATTGCCGTTATACAGGACCGTACCCATAGGCGAGCTCCTTCTGCAGTGACAAGAGTCATTTGGCGTGGCGCAATATACGCGACGGACCCCGTGAGCAGGGAACAACAATAGGGTTCGCAAAGGAAGTGTCTTTCCAGCCGTAGCATAGCCCAGAGGATGGGGAGAAGGCTGGTCTTCGGCGGTCGCTTCGAGTGCGAACGCCCAAGTTTCCACCAACAGGCGTGAGAAAAACAGTGAAATATTGGACCAAGTGCATGATTCCAACCGCTGTATACACGCGCAATGTGCTACAGCCGTGGGTAACAGCCTCTTCCAACAGCCATACTCCGTGAGCGCAAGACGCTATTCAGACTAATATGCCATCGTCCGACCGCAGTGCGCAGATTAAGCTGGCGCATCAGCTCGTGGGTGATCTTGTCTGTTGCAAATGCGTAGTATCCATTTCATTGAATAACTGAAGCCGCGTTACGGTTGCGCAGGCGATCGATGTAGACGGCGAGTTGAAGCAAGTCCCGACACAGCCGCGCACGTGGTTTGGAGGTGGACTACCAGTCCGTGTCGGTAAACGAGTGACGCAAGTCGAAGTACACCAGCATCATCATGCACAATTGGGTGCGAAAGTAGACGAGCAAAACCGCGGAGTACTGCTCGAGCATTGCCCAGGATCGGCCAGAGCTCCCAGTCCTGTACAACCTGGCGTCTAAGCACGTGACCAGTTATACGATGTACGCGCAGAGCCAGCCAGCGTCCGACAGACAGAGCGAAAGAAACGAGGTCACGATTACGATGAACATTCGGAGTATGAAAGCACGCGTGACCTTGTTTGTTTGGCGCCAGCGGAGTTGGCCACCGAGCGGTAAGACGATCCTACTCTGCACTCTAATGCACGACGATCTTTCTCCTCCGACCCCAGAAGCAATCAGAGTGCATGCAACGCAATTAGACGAATGAGGGGTAATTTGAGCGGTGGCTGTGCGAAAGGTTTTCCGAACTCGGTTTCCATCGTCCGGCATCGTGCATTAGTGAGGATTCGCGGTCGACGATCCTTATTATCCTCCGGGGGCAAGCAGAAATAATTCGGTGTGTCATGACGTATTATATTGGTGGTGATAATAGTGAAAGAGGATCCGCGTGCAACAGTGCGTCATCTCTTTCCTGCCGGTTGAGAGGCACAGAACGAGGCGCGATTGGACGAAGAGTTTAATTGCTTCTTTCCGAGGGGAAGGCGCCTCCGGTTTTCCAGAAGACTTACCTCCCCGGTGGGTCATTCATTGACACGTCGAGCGTCTCCCATCATGCTCAAACTACCCCGAGTTCGTGCGTCACTGGGTACCCAGCGTATACCTGCGACCACTAGTCGCAATGTTCTCCGGTCAGAGCTGGCGCTAATCCGAACTCATGCTCCTGACCCCAAGGCGCTGGTTTGCATGGGAGTCGTTTGGCGTGGCGGGCAAAAGACTATCTACCGCCGCGGTACACTACGCGGTGGGCATTGCGGTATATTTCCGCTACTAGTACGAGCGCAATCGACGGTCCAAGGAGGTGGATAGTGCACAAACCACTGGAAGTCGTGCAATGCGTCCGCCGGCGCGGCGCGCAATCGCACAGAAAGCCTCAATAAGCAGGAAGCCGTGGCTGCCTGGGACGTCAGCCTGTGCCCGTGCAAAACCACGGCAACGAGCGAGTAAGTAGAGCAACGTACTCTACATCCACTTCCTCCATTCCGAAGCTAGGTTACAGTGGACGGAAGACAATATCGAGAGAAGCGTTGTCAAAGACAGAGAGGTCCAGAACCTTAGCGTGTGGAATAATGCGCAGGAATGATGCTGCACGATGCATTCGAGCAGACTCCAGAGGAACTTGACCCACAAACACCTGAACATGAGCAAAAGGCTATAGAAAACGCTAGGGTCCATTCGCAAGCTTCGCCAGAGTCCGACGATCAGGCGCTAGAAAGTACCAAAGAGCATGCCTTGGTACGTCTCGTATTGCTCCTATTCCATAGAGAGCGCCTTCAAGCAAACAATGGCGGGAGCAACACAACACTCGTTCTGCCGGACTTGAATGCGCACATGTTGGTGGCATTATCGTGCCAGAGCACCCAGGTACCGAGGGTAATACTGCGCACAGAACCGGGAACTGCGGACAGCAGCAACAAAGAGTGGGTAGAATGAGCACAGTCGTGATATTAGAGCTACGACCAGTGCTGGTGTCCGCACGAGGGAAAATTCTCCATGAAAACAGGGGTTCCTTCAAAGCGGTAGGTGTGGTCGATCGATAGGACTCAAGGTTGCGCTGTAGCAATGAAACCGTCGAGGATGGTAGGAGGAAGAGGCCGGATGCCGGGCATTCAAATTGATCGCGAATTGCCGATATCATCGGGAAATGCCGTTACGTCCGTCTGTCACGGGAACAGATCCAGCTTCGATCGAGGAAGAAATGGCGAAGGCATCGCACACCCCGTCTCATAAAACGATTGGCATGCATAAATGTGTATCAACTTGAGTTCCTGTAGTCTCACAATTGTGCTAGCCTCCCACTGTCCCGGTCTGCACATAGCAAAATTGATAGCAGGCTGGCCGACGACTTGATAAGCGGTCGTGTTGCAACTGCATCGTTTCCAGATCGTTTTTTGTCGCTGCTCGGGTCTGTAGACGCCGAGGACTCGGGACTGTTGTACATCTGCTGAAATCTCGGCCGTCTCGCCGAAGAAAACCTTTCTTTGCACAACGGTCGCTGTAAGGCCCGGTCGAATTCGTCCGAGATGTGCACCACAGGATTTTATGAGGAAGCAGCCCGCTTGTATGCACGTCAAACGCGTAATCTCGCTACGTACTGCACGACCCGATGATACGGGATTGTGGCTTGATTAGCGGTGGGATCTGGAGCTTCCGCGGAAGGGCGATGATGTCTTTTTTTTTTACTGAATAGTGAATTCTTGCTGAAACATGGCCTGACAGCACAGACTATGGAGAGGTTGTGTTCGGTCGAGATCGGCTAGTTGGCTTACTTACCAGGTGGGGAGTGTCCGGGAACTAGACCGCTGAGGCCCCCATATTAAGACCTGAATCATAGCATTTTTTTCTTGTTTTACAAAGTGTCAGAATGAGAACAAGAAGATTAGAGTTGCAGGCTTGGTGAGACTTGAAGGGAGCAGGCACCGGAATGATGTCGATACACTCTCCGCTTTCTCCCTGCACCCGGCAGAACACTATGGCTGCGTCGCCGCCGCCGGGCCCCCTGGCAGGCGGGCACCTGCACCCGCCGTCGACGCTGCGCAAGAGCCTGAGCGTCGACTCGTTCGTCGCGCTCAAGGGCCACGCCGCGGGCCCCGCCGCCAAGGCCTCGCGGAGCTCCGGCGGGCACGGCTTGGACGACTCGAGCGAGGGCTCGGACGGCTACTCGGACGACGACGCCGACGACCAGGAGTGGTACGGCGTCGCCGACACCGGCGACCTGACCTTCTCGCGCGGCCCGCCCGGCCGCGCCGACAGCGACCTCGACCCGTACCTCGACGACAGCGACCACGACCGCTCCGAGCGCGCCATCGACATCAGCCGCATGCGCGCGGCGAGCAACGCCTCCTCGTCGTCGCGCGAGCTGCCGCTGCCGGCGCGCAGAAAGCCGCCGTCGCCCGTCCCGCCAGTGCCGCCGCTGCCGCCGACGACGAGCACGACAACGAGCAGCCAGCGCCCGCAGGCCATCAACACCGACGTTGCCCACTCGCCAAGGCTGCCGCAAGCCCGACAACATGACTACGTTATCGCCGTCGTCGGCGCCGCAGCGTGCGGCAAGAGCACCGTCATCACCAAGGGACTGGGCTCCTGGGGGCTTGTCGAGGCGCCTCTGGGCATTACCATCGGGCCCGCCGGCATTGGCGGCCGCATCGAGAGTGAGCACAGGGCCTGCCATTAAATCTCATTGGCTCATCTGTTCACACAAGTCTTGTCCCGCACAACCACAGTCGGCGTATCGCACTCGACATCGCACTCCGTCCAGGTGCTCGAGGTCGAGACGTCGCTGCTGGACCACACGGCGCTCGGCGTCTGGCCCGTCGGCATGCCCGCCATCGACGGCGTCCTCGTTTGCTACGATGCGTCCGACATGCGCTCCTTCTCCGCCGCCCGCCCTTCTGCGCGGCTATGCGGCGCTCAACCTCTCGATAGTCCTCCTCGCCTGCAAGAGCGAGCGCACGCCCAAGGCCGTCACGCCCCAACGCGCGAGCGAGTTCACCGGCCCGTTCAACATCGGGCTCGTCGAGGTCAGCAGCGAGACCGACTCTGGCAAGCGCAAAATGCGCGACTGCTTCAACTGGCTCATGAAGGCCATCGCGCGACAACGCCGTGAGTGTTTTCTTCGGTCATCTTGCCATTTTCGTCTCCCTGCACGTGGGGTGATCCCCCTGCATCACAAGCGATCCGTCCCATCCCCGACCGCGCGCGCGCTCCTGCTGGCGTCGCTTCCGGCCTATTCGCATTTTCCCTTGACTTTTCCACGATTTTATGCGTGTATCCGCGGAGAACCAAGGTGACGATCGTCGGTCGGGTGACCGCAATGCGTTCTAGTCCACCGTGGCCGGCTCTGCTGTCCTTTACACAAGCCCAGGGTCGTCCCTATTCCTCCCCTGCTGCCATGTGCACCGTCCCCTGACTTGCATTGCCATCGTTCAATGCAAGTGAGCGAGAGCCTTGGCACTGGCTTCGTGCTATGTGTCATTCGCCGTCCTTTGCATGCAAGCGAGCGTTTGTTCTGCTGAGCCGCGTCGCTGCTTTCTGAACGGTATTTCTATTATTCCCGCCGCATTTTCACCCGCAGTCGAGATCGTCGTACCTTGGGGCTCGGGCATGCGTGCTGCACTGCATATCATATATCCTTGGGCGACAATTCCCGTCCGTTGCCTGCCACTGCAGCTGTTGTTGTTTGTTATCGCTGCATCCCCCGCGATTTCCCCGTGTTCCCCTTGCTACGCCTCGGTGTCCTGTATCCTCGCCCCCTTGCACCGCAGCACAGGGTGCCTTGGTACCTTGGACCAGCGATGAGAACTACGATTGCGTTCGTAACCGTCCTGCGTTTAGAGTTACCGAGATAGCCTTTTTGTAAGGCTTTATCATTTCCTCAAAGCTTATGCCCTCCCGTCTGGATTTCCCGCACCGCCCCCGTTTCTTTTCCGCCAGTGCTTAACTGGTCTTCCTCTCGTGCGCTCGCGGCCATCGATTGGTCTTTGCATGCTGCGCTCTTTCCCTGCATAATTCAATCCATTCAATCTCCCGGGCTCATCTGCCTACTCCATCGATAATTGCATCCTCTCCATTCTGCACGTGCAAAGCACGTGAGAGCGGTTGGCTACGTCGACCATTCCGCGCACGCACACGCACTCCTTTCCTTTCAACACCCACCATGACCCAACTCTATTACTTCCCGTCGTCGTCGTACCCGTCACTGATGCTCGTCATCTCCACAGGCGGTGACCAGACGTCACATGTGCACACTGCCGGCGTGAACTCGGCGTTCCGCAACCCCGCGTCGCCAGACATCCTGCGCTCTGCTGCTGCCGCGCCGTGGGACGGTCCGCGACGCAGCTCGCGCGACCACACGCCGCGCGCGCCCCCACCACAACCACTCCCAACCCTGCCGCGCAGAGGGAGCGTTGCGCAATCACCGGGTCAGGGCGTCAACTCGCCCACGCGCGCGAGGAGCACGAACGATTTGCTAGCGGAGGCGCGCAGAGTGCGCGAGGATGCCAGCGCCGTTGCCAAGCGCGCTGGTGCTACGCCTTTGAGTAGCCCGCGGCAGAGCACCAGCGTCGCTGGCGCTGGCGCGGTTGCTGAGGAGGCCCGGGAGCGCGAACGAGAACGTGAGCGCGAAGAGAGGGAGCGCGAGCGGGCGATGGCGCTTGCGGAGGAGTCCATGGGCGAGCGGAATGAGGACCCGTACGGCGCTGCGGGACCGGAGAGCAGTCACGAGGCGTTGGGCGGCAGTGCCGAGGACGGGCAGCGGGAGACGAAAGAGCCGTAAGTGCTTATAAAATGCCGTGCGCCAGCGCACACCGCGATCTGAGCTGATGATGGATTTGTATCTTTCAGGGCTGCCATACCGTTCATGACGCTGGACGAGCTCCTCGACAAGCTGCTGTTCTTTGCCGTCAGTGGGGATGGTGCGTTGCGTTTCGGCGATTCCTCGCGTTCGTCGCTGATGCTGCGCCAGATACTACGTTCATTCAGCACTTTTTCCTCACGTTCCGACGGTTTGCGAGCCCGCGCGCCGTATTGCTCGGCATGCAGAAGCGCTTGCGCGCGCTCAGCGGCGCCCCGAGTGACATGTTGCTCGCCAAGTTCGCGCAAATGAAGTACGTATACGTCATTAATTTCGCCGCGATTGGGTTTGGGCGATATCTGATCTAAGCGATTTGATTTTAATTCAGGATCTGCTCTGTGCTCGAGCACTGGATCCAGAACTACGAGGTGGACTTCGCGACGCCGGGCGCGGCCAGTGCGCTTGGGGCGCTGCTCAAGCAGCTCGTGATGCACATCCATACGGCGCATTATGGCTCGGACCTGCTACCCTTTCTCGACACGATACCCAAGATCCGCGATACGGAGAACGCGTGGTACGCGCCCATTGAGGACGCGCCGCAGGTCGAGGACGAGGGGAGCGACTACGACGAGGACCAGGGCCTCGGAAGCACCGAGAACGACGATGCTGCGCGCAACAACAGCAGCAAGTCGCAGCCCGCGGCGGGAGACTCATCAATGTCGCTTGGCCCTCCACAGGCCGGTCCACCCCGCGAGCGCGCGAGCAGCTTCCCCATGCAGAGTGGGTCGGCGACTGCGCCTCCCGCAACTGCGGCGCCGGCGGCGAACGGGTCGCAGCCTGCCTTGGCCGTACCGCGTGCGCCACTGTCGATGCCGCCTCCCGTGAGCAATACGCCTGGCGGGCAGGGGCAGCGCGCGAGCATCAAGGAGCTGCAGCGGATTGGGTCGCTGTTGTACCTGTACGACTGCTCGCACGTCGCCGAGGAGATCACCCGGCATATGTTGGTCATGTTTATGAAGATCGAGGTTCGTCGTCCTTCCTTCTTGTCTTCTTTCCTTTTATCTGGCTTTCTGTCCCTCTCTTTCGCTCTTTCCCCGCGGCTGTGCTCTTGCATGCCGCTTATTTTTGGCTTTTGATTACTGTTGCTTTTAACGCCTTGATTGCTTCTGCTTTCACCGCTATCCAGCGCCGTTCTTGTGCCCCCTCTGCCTTTCCAAACCCCTGACGCTTGTCCTTTTCTCTTGCTCCTTGCGACACGGCGTGTGACTGATATCTTTTCTTGCTGTACAGCCTAGGCAATGGTTGCACCATGTCGCGACAAACAAACGGGACCCCAAAACGGACCCAATTCGCGAGTTCAACGTGTTCTACAACTACTTGTCGTTATGGTGCGTACAATCGATAGTTTCAGCTCTTCCTGTTGTTGACACTCGCCCTGCACAGGGTGGCGTCGTTGATTCTTGCTTCGGACAAGGCCGCTAAGCGCGTCAAAGCGATGGAACGCATGGTGGAACTGGCCAAGCAGCTCCGAATGCAGCACAATTACTCTGGCCTGCGCTGTGTTCTCAACGGAATCAACATGTCCAAGATGGACGGCGATGAGGTGTCGGAATTGTTCAAGACGCGTGCCAAGGCGTCCTGGAAGGTCTTCTCGAGCTACAACGCGCTGTTGAGCTCGAGTAAGATGCACCGCGCATACCGTACTGCGCTCAAGCACACGGACGGGCCCGCAATACCCGACATGTACGCTCTTAGCCGCTGTCTATCATTACGTCTTTTGCTGACTGTACTTACTCTTTTTCTTCATTAGGGAAATTCACACATCCGATCTGCGCCGTGCGCATGAGTCCAATATCGATTTCAAGGACGGCGATCGGACGAAGATCCACTGGGGCAAGTTTGCGCTTATGGGGCGACTCGTCAACAATGTGACGATGTTCCAAAATCGTTGCCGCACGTCTGTGGGGCTCGACTTCCCCGAGCGACCCCAATTGCACCAACAGCTGTTTTCGTCGAACCTCGTGCTCATGGACTCCAACGTCAGTGCCCTACCCCTTTGTTTATTCTTCGAGCGGTCTTTTGCTGGCGGTGGCGCTCTTCTGTGTCCTCTTTCGATTCACGGGTGTCTTTAACTTGTGCTGACATTGCTTACAGATGATAGACGAGCGTGTGGGTGACCCTCCAGAGAACTGGGATGGGTCCATCGGCATCGGTTCGCAAATGGACCTCAACTCGACGGTACCCCACGAATCCTCCGGCCTGAAACCCGCACGAGCTGCCAGGCGCCTGTTCTTCTGGTAGCCAATCAGAAACTGGTGGTGCTATCCTTGCCGTGCTCCAACATCCCCGCATCTCTGTGTTCAATTGCTATCGTGCTGCTGCATCTACCTGTCGACTTGTTTCCCTCGCCTACACGACCAGCCCTTTCTCTATGCTTCGTCTACCCGAGTATCGGTTCACTTACCGCCCGTCTGTTCACGTCGCGCTGTCGCGTGTGGACTGGCTCCCGCTTCGTTTATTATCCTATGTGCCAATGTCGGATGGATCCTCGCGTTTTCACCCTTGCGACACGCCTGTCGCCTCAGATATGTATCACCACCAGGCACTCCGCCTTCGAACTCATCTTCGACGGACCAGGGATTCCGGGAGTAGGGTCGGTCGCTGGGCAAGGCGAGTTTCGCAAACTTGGCGAGCCAGGTTTACCGGCGCGCCGGGTACAGCGCTCGCTCTGCGCTTCATACCACCTCCCTTACTTTCCGCTGAGCTCAGCGCTGTCCCCCACCCGCGCAATCTGTCTTTATCCCATGCATCGCTGCCTTATCTCCATGTTTCTTGTTGTTCCCGTCTCCGTTGCATCTCATCGTGTTCTGCTCTCCTCTCTCTCTCACGCCGTCCCGCTTCCTTTCATCGCCTGCTTCCTTCAGTTCTTCGCACCTCTTCAATCTTCACTTTCATCGCACTATCCGTACACAAAACAGAGGTGTTTACTCGGAGAATTCGCGCAGTCATTTGCAAGCCATCCAAGGTGCTAGAGAAGTCATCACCACATCCAAGGCCCGGATCGGCTCCTCGTGTACATTAGCTTTGGCAAGCTCCTAGTCAAGAACAGGTCATGGCAAACGTCCACGTGTGCATCCGCATTGGCAGCCCGCTACTCGCCAACTTCGTCGGCCCCGGTCACAAGGCGGCGCAGTTGATGACGATCTTACCACGGGTTCTATGGTGCGCCCGACGCGACAGCAGCGCGCGCATCTAGGTGACCAGACGTCTTGCGACATGTCTTATCCGTCGCGCAGACCCGAGTTTGACTTGCTGCTGCTGATTCTGGCACGGCTCTTCCTTCACGCATTGCAATAGCGTCACGCGCTTCAGCTCGACCTGGTCCTTCGTGGACGGAACTGTGTCAGGGTCGTCGGATAGAGCACCGTCGTTCCCCCTATCTCTTTTCAGGACGATGTCCGCGGTACCTGTCGATCCGCGGCCGTTAGACCTCGAGTCGTGCCTTGCGGCAAGTCACCTCTTGATAAATATTTTGAGCGGCACGCAAGGCAAGCATCTTTTCTCCGGATTTATCAGAATGGAGCAACTATCCTATGCTTCAGGCAACCGGGTACCCGGTGTACTGTCTGACCACCCAGCGGCATCGCCGCCACAGGTCCCCTAATACAGAAAAAATCTGCCAGAGGTGCCCCATCGTGGATGCGACTTGCGAACAAACGCGGATGGCCCGTCACCCGCTGCTTGCGCCGCCACCTCCTGCCATCCGCGACACTTACAATCCTGTGGCTGATCCTTGTCATCCTCAAACCTCACCCGTTCTGCCGTTCTGTGAATTCTCAAACATCGCCGACGTCAGACAGATCTTGACAGAGCCAAACTGCCACTTGGACGATAGTATGTGCGATTCTGCTATGTTTCGAGGCATGATCACCTATGTCCAGGATCTGTCCATGCAATGCGATGCTTGTCTTGGAGTCGATGTGTCAGATCGGTGCGGCCGATCCCAATCTTGCCTGCGTAGGTCGTGGCCGGGGTGTCGCAGCCCAAGGCCTTTTGGGTGTCGCCAGTGAGTGGAACGCGAAATGGAGGCGCGTCGCCGCAAGCACAATATCGAGCATGCCGGAGTAATAAATCAAACCACTTGCACTCCGCCGAGTACGAGGTAGCTAGTAGCCTCAGCTGTGCGTGAGTCCGTGTTTCATGAGCAACGGGTGGTGATAAGGTCCGATACTACGGCCGCTCTAACGTCGTGGACGACGGTGAGCTCCGCATTATATTGGATTTTTCACGCGCCCACTTGACATCATGGTTCCGTTCAACGCGGGTCCTCTGGCTGCGCGTGTCGAGATAGAACGGCGCAACATTGAATCAGGCAGCAAGTGAAGGATCGGAGTCGCCAGCGTGAGTCGTCGACAGTCTGCCTGGTGATTGTAGACCCCAGAACTTCATCGAGCCGCGGCTTACACTGTTGAATATCGGGAGCGAGAGACTAGTAGCTGATAGCTCGTTGAGGCATTGAACACAGATTGAGTCGCAGGGCCGAAGGGATAACTCCGCCTCAACTTGACTTCGGTGCTTGCCCAAATTCGCGTTTTCCACACCAATTGTGGTAGATAGTGCCTACGCAGCCTCGCACGGGCGAAAATTTAACCCTTCGCTCGCATGCTATGCTACTTGTATGCTTCAAGCCGCGGTACTCATCGCTTGGCAGCCGCTAGACGATTCACCGCCGCTCATGCAGTACACCTCCGGCTCCACTTTGAGAGACCGCCTTTGTTGCTGGATTTTCAGTACGTTCACGACTACTATCGTCAATAAATCACGCGTTAAATGATGCTCGTTGGTCTGTGCCCCAGTAGTTGCCATAGGCTCAGGATCACGGGCCGTGGCGTGCAGTGCTCAGTGGACGAAAGACGGCTCAAGGCACAAGATACTCACTGAATGTCCCCACTCAAACCCGGGCTTGTCATCGCGCTTCTCTGACTCGTCAAGTCAAATAACAGGGTACCGAAGCAAAGTCAGGCTTACTGTCCAGTGTGAAGTCTCGAGAAACTTAGTGTTGATTTTACCAGGCGCACCCAAACTGTCCTGATCTGCTGGCTGCCCTGACCCTTAGCTGCTTTGTAGATCACGGCCGCAAATGTTGGGCTCACGTTGTTTGTGTAGATGAAGTCGATCCGTCGGCCACAGTCAACTCAAGAGTAAGGGCGATGCGGTCAATCATTTGTTGCGTCGTTCCTGATTCTCGATGCAGCGTCAGTATGTCCTGATACATGTCTCCAGAGCGCGCCGCCCGGCATTGCAAGGCATCGCGTAGTGCAATTGAGCCAAGGAGTATTAAAGCCGCATACTGCCCTCCTCCCCATTCCCAGGCTCACCCATCCTCTTCCGTCCCCACTCACCTTTAATCACACCTCTCCCTAGTACACCATGAGTAGGTGGACCCTGAGAAGCTTGCAGGACGCGTCTCACCAGTCCTTTGCGTAGCGAACAGCACCGACAATAGCAACCCCACGACGCAGTACGCCATGCTGCTTCATAATGAGCTGCAACGTCGCAGCTGCCTTAATGCCCTTCGCTGGGTGAGTCATCTCTTCCTTCTACGAGCTCGCCTGACCAGACCGTCTGCTGTTTCAGGACGACACGCCTAATGGCGTGCGCCACGCCCCAGCTTGGTTCTCGGTCGTCTACAGTGCGTTAAACGCTTGCAAGGGCCCGAGCGTGTTGCTTACCGGTCACGCACAGTTAACAACGTTGAATATGGGCGCTGCGTCTCGTTGACGAAACAGGCAGCCCGCAACGAGGCCGCTCGCCAGGCTCTGAAGCGGCTCGGATGGAACGTGTAGCCGTGCTCACGATTCCGTTCGCATTGTCGCAGACAATGACGAGACACCGACTTCAACCCGGACGTTTCCTCCAAGCTCAAGAACACTCATTAATGCCATCTCGACGCCAATCCGGATAATTTCTTCTGTACTTTTACTGTAACGGCCCTTCAGCGAAGGACTCTGTATTCTTTGCTTTCATGCGTTCTGCTGCTGTACTTTATGTCGTCTCGTCCTTTCCGCTGTACACTCCTGCTAGTGTTCGTTATCCAACTTAGAAATACGATTTGGGAGGAGTTTTTGTTTCATCGAGGGAGCGCGCTTATGAGAAGCACATACGACAAAGCTTCCGAGGAAACAAACTACCCGAATGTTCCAGGACTAGTGGATGCCTTCCCGTACGCTATTCCGCTAAATCTGTGTGCTCCAAATTTCATCAAATGGATACATCCGAGAAATAGCGGGGGGTCCGCCAACCCGCAACGCACTTGCATCAACGGACACCGCAGATCGGCAAGGCTGCCTCAAACTCTCACTTCCCCGTTATGTCCGTGCCATGTCCGACGGCCCGCAAGCACATGGAGCTTCATGTCCAACCCTGCCCAATCCAGACGCTACCGCAAGAGCACAAAATAACAGCAGATGATCTCTCAGCATACCAGGATGGCTTTAAGAGACTGATTGTTTACTTAGAGTGAGAAATGTGCAAGAGAATGATACAGACATTCTCAGGCCTTGTCCAAGTGCACAAAAAAGTGCTCTCGGACTTTGAGTTATTCTCCATGGCTGGGACATTTGACTTGCCATCGAGACGTTGTCGGGTGTTACGGCCGTAATCAGCGCGGTTCACATCAATTCAGGTTTGCGGGACCACGTTAAATCTGCGTGAGGGGGGTACCCCCCCTACGCAGACTTGCCTCTGGCCAGAGATTTACGCACGTCGACTTGGATCAAAGAAGCGTGATGCCCTTGCCTGCGGACTTCTTCCGTCGGTTTAGCGCACGTAGATTTAGCGGAATACCGTACGGGAAGGCATCCAGTAACTTGCTGTTCCGCGATTCCTCAGTTCCAAAGATGTTTGCAGGTTTTAGCAGCTTGCAAACAGTCTCATCGATGCTCATCCCTTCCTGTCATGCACGTCATGATTGGCCTCCGGTGAGATCTACGTCAGGGCGGCCAAATCGAAGCTTCTCCAGATGCATCCCTTCGCGGAGCTCAAGGCCTCCGATGAGGCACTGTGACGGCTATGATGGAACCGGAGGATAGGGGAGGTGCATCCGATAAATTCGTTCGCGTCGGTTCTAACCGACATACTATCCTTCCTTCACATTCCCTGCCTTTCACAACCCTCCCACCTCTCAATCCATCACCATGCTTCGCACAGCCGTTCTTGCCGTTTTCGCAGCTGCGCCACTTGCAGCCATGGCAGTCCCAGCGTTCAGGTCGCGAATGGACTCGCTGTCTTCCTCATACGACGAGTCGGTCAGCGACGTGCACGTCTACGTCGTCCACAGACAGACGAGCACGCGCCACGCCTCGCACCCCATGCCGCTAGAATATCCGCGATACAACAACGAGGAGTCCACCCTGTCGAGACTGCGCGCAGAGGAGCTGTCGTCACGGTCGCTCCTGACGGGCACAAGCCTCCTCAACTCCAAGCTCGACAGATTGTGCGCGTACCGCGACGGTCTTCACTCAAGCAGCAGCATTCTCCGTGAGTCCCTATTTATTTCGTCGGGTGAGACGCGCTCCTGACCCCCGTTTCTCTTGGACAGGAGGCCTCGCGGCGATGTCGACCGACCATGCCCGAGCCGCACAGCCGCAATTCTCTCAGCAGTGCGCCTCGGAGCTGCTGAACTTCCAGCAGGCGCTCAGCGCGTATCAGGGGCTGTTGGGCGAGCTCTGCCTCGAATCCGCGCTCGCCAATATGGTTCGCCACGTCGAGTTGGAATCCACGCTCGACGACATTGTGGTATCCGTCCGCTCCGTGCTCGGCGACGTCAACACTATTCTCGTCAATGCTCCCAGCGTCAGCGCGAACGTCGGACCGAGTACGCACCTCATATTTTGAGTCCCGTTTTGATTCTCATGCTGCGCGTCTCAGTTGTGTATGGCATCGGGGGCACTGTGAACGAGCTCGTCAGCAACATCGAGAGCAACAGGGATAGCGGCCTACTCGCCGCGCTCCACGTTGACTTGGGTCGTCATACGCCACAGCTATCTCCCCTCGCCGCCGTTGCCGGCGAGACGGCTTGCGGTTGCGCAGTCCCCGCCCTGGCAGGCGTTTGCCATTGAGAAACTGTTCTTTGTCCTCACGAATTTCGTCCATGTCTTCACCATTTGTAACTCTCGAGACACACTGTATCCATAGTTCGAAAATTGCCCGCTCGTCGATGTAAACGCGTAGATTTGTACTAGACGCTTTCATGAATAAGAAATGTAGTCAATGCGCGAAAGCATGTTCAGCGGGAGTTCTCGTAAGGATACATACGATGTACAGTTGCGGTCATTATTTCATTGGGATGCCTATGAGAACCAGCCGAAGATGCCTTTCTTCTTTACGGCACCGTCGTTGCCAGAATCTGACTCTTTGGCATCACGATGCGCGCGAATAGTCTCGAGTATGTTTCCTGGCGCGTCTTGGCCGGCCGCGGCCACGCCGTCGTTCCAGTTTACAACGATAGGTTTTTCGAGTTTGACGTCCGAGTTTGACGGGAGCGAGAGGTAGCTCCGTATCGTGCTCAATTGCGACGACGTGGGCTCGTTCTCGACGACTTCGAGCTCAAATTCCAATGGGCGCTGTTTCGTGTCCGACGGAGGGTAGGGCTTCGAAACTGCCTCTTGCAGCTGTTTCAGCACGCGCTGTGAATGCGGCGACGCTGGGTTATGGCTGCGGTGTGTAGCGTCAGTGAACGCGCGCGTATTAAGTTTCATAGGAAACGCGTACAATATGGAGATGGCTGGAAGC
This sequence comes from Auricularia sp. M12, assembly GCA_037042885.1. Lineage (NCBI taxonomy): Eukaryota > Fungi > Basidiomycota > Agaricomycetes > Auriculariales > Auriculariaceae > Auricularia > Auricularia sp. M12. The sequence continues at coordinate 3,283,761 of CM073211.1, forward strand.
GACTTTGGTAGACGGTACATGAGGCAGACGTGGATGGAGGGAGGGTGACGTCGGCGGCAAAACCCGCGCATGCTTCACCTGCTGGCTGGTTGATCACCATGACTAGACAAAGTAGTCTTAGGCGCACTTCAGCCTGAAAACACCGTTTGGGGTCTGGGGCTGCGCGCCAGGACCGCAAGCTCGCGAATAACATGACTTTCTGCAGGATTATCTGCGATACTCAGAGTTTCGCGATCGGGCAAATTCGTTATACGTTAGGGTCGTCGGTATGATAAGTAATGTCCATGCGGGTATAGCACACAATGAGGAGTCAGCAAAGCGATGGAGTACCTGAAATAATGGCCCGACATGATGTGTAGATGTGTAGCGACGTCACCTCGATGCCGTGTATTCCTCGTTCTCGTCCTCGTCCGGAGAGGCAGTCGTCTCGACTTTGTCGAGAATCTGAACAGCGTGCGCCTTCTCCTCTTGCGCGGCTTCCTCTTGCTGTAGATCCTTCTCCTTCTCATCCTGCTCGTCGACCACCATCAGTGTGTGAGGGTCGGTGGGACCTGCGGTGGATGCAGCGAGCAGGGCGGGGGCACGCGAGTAGAAGTCAATGCCGTCGAAGATTCCGCTGTCTGACAAGGAGGCGGCAAGACCGGCGCGGAGGAGGAGATCGATGAACTGTGCGCGCGAGTCGGGAAAGACAAACGTGTGCATGACGTCGCGACCCTATGCACTACATGAGCAACAGCACAGAGCGGAAAGCGTGAGAAGCATACGTGTTGACGGAGAACAGCAATAAGCCATTCCTCGCGGATGGGCTCGGTCGCGCCCTGCGCTGCGTGGAACTCGTGCTCGAGCGCAGGATCGTTGTCGTCCTCGGTCCACTGCTTGCGCCGGTCGTGCGGCACGCGCACGCCGAGCCATGCCCGCCACACCTCCAGCTTACGGCCATCGCGTGCGAGGGCCCGCAGACGCGCGTGCACTCGGTCCCAGTCGTCCTCATCGCCCTGCCATATGTCCTCGTCGCCATAGTGGCTGCTGCCGCCGTCCAGCTTCCCGCTGTCGTCGTCCAGAGGGGTCTTAACGTCCGCATCGGCAGGGCGCACCATAAGGCGCACCCAGCGCCGGCGGCGGACCCAGCCACCGACGCGGCCGCGCCATCCTTTCGAGCGGAAGGCCCAGTTGTACTCGAAGCCATCGTATTGTACCGCGCCGTCGGAGCGCATGTCGACCATCCAGTGCTTGGAGACCCATCGCCAGCTGGGATCCGGGAGAGTGTACTCTGCAAGGGCGGCAATGGCGTGGGTGCCCGTGGCCTGCCCGGTTTTGCGCACGACGGTAAAGGCTGGCGGGTCGAACGGCAGCAGCGATGCAGCCGAATAGTACGGTACGCCCAGCAGCGTCGCGCCGCGCTGATTCTCGTACACCGTGGCCCATTCGTAGACGTCGCCGCCGCGCTGTGCCAGGACTTGGACGGCGAATGAAACGGCTGAGACGGCGGCAGAATGGTCGCCCCCGACTTCAATTTCCACTGGTGCGGTATCGGCAGCTGACTCTTCGGTCTGAGAGGCAAGCGAAGCAAGGGAGGCCTGGCGGGATGGCTTGGGACGACGGGGCTTGAGGCGTGCAAAGAACGATTGCTTCTTGGCCAGCGCGTCCAGAGCGCCCTGCGTCTCGCTTGCTGGCACAAGATGCGGCTGCTCCAGCTCAGCCATCCCGCAAGACAGGTATGGGGCAGAAGATTGGTGATACGAAGAATTTGCTGAACGAACTTGGTGGTGAGCAGCAGTAGGCAAGCCGCGGACGGCAGTCGCCGAAGAATCAATGACGCAGTGAACAGCCCAGAGAGGCTTCATAATACTTCTGCAGTTTTTATCATTATGTCTGTAATATGTCGCGGCGCTCAAGATGCATCTAGAGATATCACTTAAACATGCAAAACTTCGGTGCCACAAGATGAGGCAACTCAGCGCAGACAAATTACCATCTATCCCTGAATTATAAACCCATAGTAATCCTGGTACAACAATGGGAGAGTGCCCTAAACGAAGCACAAAGAAGGTGCACAGAGTGAAGAGGCACGCCACCGATACTGAAGATAAGGAAAGCAACCAGACGGAGGCTGCTAGTCGCACCCCATAGTCACGCCACCATATGGGCCATCGTGATTGGAGACGCTGGACGAGAAGATCGACTTCTCGGTGCTATCGATGCAGCCACTTGACGTGTCGTCTTGCGCTACAAGGTGCATTAGGGTATGATATCGTATAAGCAGTTCAAGACTGACCAGCACAAACCAGGAAATCTCCTGAGTCAGAAATATGAATCTCTCCTGACGGGTGGCGGTACCCAAGGAACCTGCCCGGAAGGATGGGGACGGGATCCTGCTTGTTGTTCAGGCGCGTGAGATCAGGCAGCTGGGCGTCGACAAAATCCGCAAAGGCCTGGTTGCCAACCCGGGGAGTGCCATAGCCGACGAACTTGAAGTTTGTGCCCTCAGGAAGATGCGCCTTGAGGTAGATCGCGTCGAGCATCGAGATGGCTGCGCCGAGCGAGTGCGATGCCAGCGCGACGTTGGACGTGCCGAACGTGTCCATCGTCGTCTGTACAGCTGTCAGGACATCAGACGCGGCCCTATTTCCAGTCAGCTGTTGGGAGACTCGAGTGGGAAAAGATGGGCAGACAGTGCGTGTGCAGCTTGGAATCCTTGATGCGCCTTAACGCCCGACGGCACGCCCGGGAAGTCGTCGCTGGGAAGCTCGTCGAGGATAGCTACGGCATCCACGATAAGGGGAAGGCTGTACAGCGGTAAAGTCGATATTTGTTCTAGCCTGCCTATCAGTCTATGCGAAAGCACGTACATCTTGTCCGGGTCCGTTCCCTGATGCGCCACAACGACGCTGTCCAACGGTGGATGGTAGCCAACATACCCTACAGGTAGAGGTAAACAAACTATCTTCACGGTCGCTCGCGGTACGTACAGAATTGGATAACGGTGCCATCGCCCCCGGATGCAGTAGGAATGAACCCTGCGAGCGCGTCGCAGTTGGCTGCATAGCATCGGGCTCAGCGGGAATCCATTTGATCATGAACGCAAAGGTCAAAGAACGCACGGCCGCAGGTCCAATTCAGCGTCGTCGCGGGATTGCAATATGCCGCCGATGCAAAGAACGAGAACGGTGTGAACGTCGAAATGTCGGCGGCAGAAAGAACCGTAGGCGTCACGCGGGGCAGGACGGCGCACAGCGCCGCTGCAGGAAGGGAAAGAAAGGTAAGGAAAGTTGACCGCATGGCGTCCGCCCAGGGGTGAAGCCTGCAAGGTCGCCACGCAAGCTACCTTTATAGGTGTGCATGGGATGAGCGTCAGCTTGCAGATCAGTTGTTGGCGCAAGCTCTACAGTGCTTGATGCAACCGGCAGCTTGTCGTTGCTTCGAGCCGCACTGTCTGCGCCCACGGCTATGCTTGTTGGATCCTCTTTCGCACGGAAAGGTAGGGTAACCAGAGAGTAACTCAAGAAGTTTGACCTAGCGGTGCAATTGGCAGGCAGTCTTCGATGCCGGCCACGCATATTAGCTAGTCAACTGCCGCGGATGGAACTGCTGGTCCCGAGATACCAGGAAGTCGTCCTGAACGTTGGTTTTGTAGACCCTTGGTGTGCCCAGCGAGCAATGGACACAAAACTGGATGCATATCTTGGATTCCAGTCGCAAGGGTGGTAATTTCATAGTATTGCAGAGTGCCTGGTGAATACGAGCCGTAAGCGCAGTTGCGGATGAGCATGATAATGGAAGGAAAGAAAGGCGGAGTTTCGAGGCTCGAGTCCTCGGCGGACTCTTCCCGTTCACCTTCCGTCACCGCGTCACCAATGGTTGCAGCGAGTCTCGGAGCCATAGAGCAGCTGCATGCTCTGCCTCGATCGCTTTTCTTTGCTTGCTAACAGACCATAATGCGGCCCATTTTTGTGGTATCTTGCTGGTCACGGAAATGGACTTGTTCGTCGCTCAAGGAAAACCGTGGGCTCGACTCTTCTCGACGCCGGATTTTTCGACGCAGATTACAACCTCGTTGACGTATTACTGTATCTTGGAGCTCTTTGATTCATGGATTCAAGACAAGGGGTCCAAGGGGTTGTCCAAGCCAAATCCTGCGCTGCTTTGTGCTGTTTCTCTGTCTCAGAACATGTGGCCTCATTGACCTGATGTTTGCGAGCAAGCTTTTATGGACAATGGATTGAAACGCTGCTTCTGAAGGACCTCCATGGTGCTCGGCGCATGTCGCGGTTCATGGGCATCAAAAGTATGCCAGTCTAACCAACGACTTCTGACCATCTTCAATGGCACATCCGGGTGTGGAAAATAAACCTTTTCAGAATACGGCTGCTGTGGTCATCCTATCCGACGTTATCGTGTCGGAATCTTGTACTTTCGTTGCTGGAAACGCTAGCTGCCACGACGTAGCCCGAACTTCACACTCTAGCCTGTTCAGTCGAACAAATACTTGGCAAGACATGAACTGGGAGGGAGTTTGTCGGTAATTGCTGGACTCTTTCACCGATGGGGCATTCTCGTCGGATGTCACGTGATGTGTCGATCTGTCGATCTGCTGCGATCACCGGACGGGCAGTGTGCTTCATGGCGCTTTCCTGGCCTCCGACATTTTCGAAGGAATGCGGTTGCGGGCCTGGATCATCTCTCCGAAAGGTCATCCTCCCTCGATCTGGCCTTTTTGCCGCGTTGTATTCGCTGGTGAATGCCTGGTGGTATCCTCGCCTTGCAAGCATGGCTTTACGGAGGGGCCCTGGATTTGCACTGCGCAATGATGATCGGGGACTAGGGACAATTGATAAAGGCTGCACACATGCAGTGCACCCCGCATCCGTGCATCCGGGCGAGTCGCCGTTAGACACGCCATGTCGGTCGTAAGTCTCTGGTGAGCAATTCGCCTGGGCGCCATGCAGACCTATTCATCACGATTTGAGTTCATATGTACCAAATCGCGCTGACCTGCGATATTAGGATGAATAAGCGAGAGGCATGGATGTGCAGATCAGCGAGCTAAATATAGGATGCAGGACTGCGCAATGCACTGCGGCTCGCGTGCTCATTGTCTTGGCACCTGTGCGGGGTCTCAAGAGTGCAGCAGCAATGCTGCAATAACCTGCAGCACCTAGCTTGTTGTGAAGTTGGAGAGCGACAGGATCACGTCGGTAAGTTCCAGGCACTCTCCTAGAGATACGGACCGTGGCCGCTGAACTCCGTCCTCCCGCTCGCAGTATTCTTCGCACGGTGATCCGGTCTAGTCCTTTGTCTGACATATCCTCCGTGTGTTGAGATCTAAGAAGGCGCTCAAGCTCTCCCTCTTCCCATATCTCTCACCTCGATGTTCGTCCCCGTTCTGGTCTTGCTTTCCATAGCCGCTCCCGCATGCCACGCAGAAATCAGCACCTACGAGTATCCAGTACCACGGCCTACGCCTGGTTACACCTATAAGGCACACTTCCCCACACTCTACTACACCCTCGCACGACTAACCGTTGCTTCAGGGATGGCAGGCGTACGATTGGACCCAGCCGTTGGAAGACCCTCCGCTGCCAGCCCAACCTCCTCCGTTGGATTTCACAGTCGAGCTCGACACCTCTGGCAATCCTCAAGCCAGTCAGGAGCAGCTCGGAACGTTCCTGGGGATGAGCCTGGAGATGTCTCTCGCTGAGGCTATCAGTGCGTACACTCCTTCGTTTGTCTATCTCACGCAAGCTAATGTTGGAGAGCTAGTTGGCCCGAACAAGTACGCATATCTCCTCGCTTCCCTCGCGCATGCTCACCTTCCCCAGGACGTGGCTCCGTCCACAGTTTCTCAATCTTATGTCCACGGTCAAGGAGCGCGGGGGCACACCAGTATTGCGGCTCGGTGGCAACACCCAGGAGAAGGCGCAGATGGTCGATGACCTCCCGAATTATGCTGCCATTTACAAGTTCGCTCACGGCCCAACTGGTTATGTGCGTGGATCGTCGTTTGGCAGGCAGGCTACTGAGCTTACACGGGAACGTAGACCAACACCCCCACCGTCTTTTACAAGCTTTCCATCATCGAAGCAATGCGCGCTGTCTCCGATCTCTTAGACATAAAATGGTTTTTGGGTATGGAAAGCTTCCTTCGGCTACGCCGTGCATCCCTGATGGTTCTCAGGCATCCCTATGAATAAGACGTCTGTTAAAAGCCCCTCGGCGCGTGCAACGCGGCTAATTCCTGTCGCAGAGACCCTCCCCGGCTGGACATCATCGAGAAAGGCGAGCCCATTCTGGGAGATTATCTTTGGGGGTGGTACGTCTGATCCCGCAATCCGCCAAGCACGTCTCACTAGCATCTCAGGCAACTCGGCAATGAACCAGGTGCTGGATGTCTTTCCCTCGTTTTGCAAACCGTACTCACCTCTTACGTCGATTTAGATCTGTACAAGGATCATGGATACAGGTATCTCAAGCATGACTTGACCTATTTTACAGATTCGCTAACTACAATTACCGCCCATTGTCTAGGCCCAAGGAGTACAGCCCCGAGGACTATATCACGGAGTACCTCTCCGTCATCAACGCCCTTCGCAGTAATCCCAACATCAAGCAGCCCAACAAGCTCGGCGGGCCCGGCGTCTGCTGCGATGCGAACTGGAGTACGCAACGTCTTATCGACGAGTACAAATACCTGGATCGCGGTGCGCAAGCGTCCCGAGGGCGGAGCTTTGAGTTGCCGGACTGACAGCCTTGATCGCAGTTGGAGACGCCTTGAACTGTGTAATCATTGGTATTTACTTCGGGACGTGCATTTCGAGCCGTGTCTGATATTTTTTTTTCTTCGCATTGCGCAGAACATTACCCAACGGACAATTGCCCTGTCGGTCAGTTGCGCAACTTCGTGTACATGACTAAGCTGCTTACTAAGCCCTGGCAGATCCCGGCCGGCCGACACCCCAACAGGCAATGAATGCCGCGATGAATGTGGGTCTTCACAGATACTGCAGCTGTATTCCGTATAAACTGATATTCTCTTTACTAGCATCAATATGCGATCAACTTTGCCAATATTTACGATTCTGTGGTTCAATCTGCGAAGAAGTACAACAAGCCAATCATCCTGCTCGAGACCAACACTGGCTCGTGCAATGGGTTCCTGGGATATAGCGACGCCTTTGCTGCTGCATTGTGGGCGCTTGATTTGGCCATGACAGTATGTATTCCTGCGAGGGATAGCAGGTCCAATCTGCTGACAAATACTTGCAACTCAGCTGGCGGCCAGAGACTGGACTCACATGATGCTGCACTTGGGCGGACAGCAAGCGTACTACAATGTTTGTCTTACCAATCTCCTCGCGCCTTTACCGCAGGAAAGACTGATGACCTTCAACGTCTCAGCCGTTCGTTCCCCCGCCGCACAACGCGAGCGCGCCGTTCATGTGGACCGTTGGTCCGCCCATGTACGCCATCCTCACGGTTGCCGAGGCCATCGGCCCCACAGGAAAGGCACGCGTCGCAGAGCTGAAGCAGGGCGATCAGGCGCTGAACGACCTCACGCCGGGCTACGTTATTTACGAGAACAACCAGCCAGCGCGGGTTCTTTTGATCAACTACATGAGCGACCCGTCTGGCGCACATGACTATACGGCGCGCATTGCGTGGAATGGTCAACAGGTGCGGACGAGGTAAGATGGCGCCTCGATGTTCTGGATGAGCGCTCATTCAGGGCCGGCGCAGGATGCTGCATGCCGAACGCGTCACGACGAAGATTCCCAACGTCACGTGGGCCGGGCAGGTACGGGCTGCCCGATACAGCGTCTGAACAGTGATGATGACGATTGGCGCAGTCATTTGGTGGCTACTTCGAGTCGGACGGGCTGCTTCGCGGCGAGCAAGAAACAGAGACGGTAACATGCACCGGCGGGGTCTGCCCCATCCGTGTACCAGGGCCGTCCGCCATGCTGGTCTTTCTGACCGACACAGCATACAATGCGGACGACACCGCCAAGACGTTCGCCACGTCGCACACGACGAGGATGCATAATACTGCCGCGGTGGACGGCTTATCGTTGGCCACCTCGAACGGTATTGATGCGCGAATGCGCGCAAAGATGCGGGGCACCAGCACGAGTGGGTACAAGAAGAAGGAGGCCAACTCGTCTGCCAGGGGCGTCAGGCACGCTTCAGTTGGCCTTCTGGTTGCTGCCGCATTAGCTGTGTTGGCTTGAGCGACATGCAGTGGTTGTGTGTGGACTCAGACTTGTACTGGAGTGTCGGACTCGGGATGTAGTGTTTAGAATCTTAGCGCTTGTATATCCATTGGCGCGTCTAATTAGTGCTACACTACAGAATTGAGCATCGAGTTCCCCACATCTGAGAACACCGTCTCTTCAACAGCAGCCCTTGCTAAGGACATATCACTTTGGCGTGCTCCTTGGAATCGAGGACTTTGGCATACCTACTTGATGTAACGAGACCGAGGAATGGATGTGCGTTGCAGCCGAAGTGACTGGTCATGCCGATCGATGCTCCACCGTGACCGTGTCTGCTCCACCGTGTTTTTTTGCAGCTCTTGGCAACATTCGTCAGCATTGCGAGAGACAAACGACTATCATTGCACAGTGTGCCTTGCGAAGTCTGGACAGGCCGATTGGGATTCTTTTGGCACGTTCTGCAAGCTAATCAGTGCATAGATGATCTGGGAATGCATGACGTCGATTCACGTGCAAGAAGGAGGTGAGAATATCGTCCCAGCGAAGCTCAACGAGCTCTGGCCCCCCGGGCGCTGTGGGATTTTGTGCGCGGCGGGCGTGTTGTTGACGCGTCGCGGAAGCAGAACGCTGATCCGAAGACGAGCTGCCGAATCGCAGTGAATCAGAGTGACGTCGCGCGTCGGATTGGGCCGACGGACAGGTTACGCTCTGGAAATTGGCGCGTCACTTGACTGTGTTCGTTTTGTTTTTTCCCGTGCCGTTCTCGCTTTTTCTACTGCCAACCCCGGTCGCCCCGTAGACCCCACTGCTCGTTGGCCCGGCCGACGTCGATGCTCCTGGCTCATGCCGCAAGGCCCTGCCTCACCCCGGGCGGACAATGACGATCAGGAGCCGACGACCTTGGTAGCCCGCCAGGAGGGCCCTAGGTCGCCGCCGGCGCTTTCGTCGGACGCGCCGGTGTTATGGAATCCGACGTTCGCATCGACGATGACGTCGTCGCCAACGGCCACGCCGCTCGGCCACGGCGTCGCAGCCAGGTCTGACTCGCCACGGTCGGAGCTTCTGCACATTCCCGGAACGGCCAACTCGAGCTCCAGTTCGCTTTCGTCCCCCGTCACATCGTTCTTCTCAGACTCCTCCGGAGCGACCTCAGTCTCGTCCTGGTCGTCCACCGCGCACTTCCCGTTTCTCCCAGACTCCGACAGGCTCGGGAAAACCGTCACAGGCACCGCCAGGGGGTTCTCCAGCGATCCAGGCAGGAACACTCCTCATGCTGCAGCGCCGCCCGATCACCCGGACACCCAGCAGGGCCGTTTGTCTTTTCTCAGCGAGAGCCCGTTCAATCAACACTTGCCCGTTCCGGAGGATTTTTTGTCTCCGGAAGCACCACTGCTTGCGCGGCGACAGCGGGCCTCACGGCAGGGTGCCCACGAGCCCTCTCCAGGTATCCGTCCCCCGCAATACTCACGGGGACCGCCTGCGACGGCCCCGATCTTATCATCTCTTCATCGACATCAATCAGGCGTCCAATCCGCACCGACGACTCACGTGGCAGCCCCACTAGTGAACCCTCTGTCGAGTCCCGCGGCGAGAGACTCGCTGCTGAACTATGCACACAGACTCTATCTTGCTCCAGGGACAGAGGCCCCTCGGGGTCTCTCCCCCATCCCCCTCGAACACGCTTCACCGACTCCGCCTGAATCTCAGGCGCCAGAACATGTCTACACCGCGCAGCTTGTCCCGCTTTTGACAGGTCTCCGCGCACTTCATCCACAACATCTTCCCACCCTTTTACTCTACGGATGTGGTGAGTGAATGACTGCTCATTCCCAGCACAAGGTCCGCTCATCACATCTTGTAGTACTATATGCAATTGAAGAATACCAAGGCAGTCTTTCAGTCAACAAGGAAATATTATCTATAGACCCTAACTATGTAAGCCATCTCTTCGCTCTCGACATCCCCATTCACTGAGCGGCTTCTCAGGCCGAAGCCTTGTGCAACACCGGCACTACCCTGAGAGCGCTCGGAAACCTCGAAGAAGCCGAATACTGGTGGTGGAAAGCGATTGAACGGCGGCCACTTTATTGGGATGCAATCGTCAGTATGACGTCAGCCGATCAGAAGTGCGCCGAGCTTACGGTTCGGCAGGACAATCTTCTCGGGTCATTTTTGTCGTCGTCCGTCGTGCCGGCTCGCTACGACCTTGCACTCGCGCTCTGCGCCTATGTCCTCGCCCATGTATCGCCGGAGCTCATGCCTGAAGGTTCACTGGCCGGCCTGCAGCACACGTGCCCCGACGAGGGCGCGTTTGTGGGCATCAACATTGGTCAGACGACGCCCAAAGACGAGTACCACATCGTCCTGCCAGACCAATTCCACAGATTGCAACACCTGCTATACATTGCTGCTAACCTCCGCGGCCTTTTGCACGGCACGTCCACCGCGCTCGGAGACCACATCTATGTGCTGGACGTCGCTCTACGCCCGCCGCGCCTGCATGGTATCCCATCGCCGGACGAGGCCGCATTCAGAGCGCAGACCGTCATCCTAGCTGCCTGCGTGCTCGGAATGCTCATGACCTCCGTCCGGGACTCCGCCGTGACCTCCGCCCTGGCGTCTGCGCTCGGCCTGGCTGATATCTCGCAGTTCCCCACGCTCGTCAACGGCGAGGGTCTGCGGGGACCTTCTGGACGCGCTTCGGGGCTAATCTCTGTTGTACATGGCTCGCTCAATCGCGTCGAGCAGACTTTACTCTCCATTGGGGGTGGTGTGCTCCCCACGGTCCTGCTGCTGCCCGGGCAGGCCATCAAGCTTCGCAGTTTTCTCTTCGCGGCCAGCGGCGGCCGGCTGCCTGCGCTCAGCGCGCTCTCTGACGATCTCGAAGCACGTAAGCTCAACGCCACTGTCTACCTGGGGTTGGCGCGTGTGTTCCTGGACGCCGGCGCCGTGAGCACAGCGCTGGTGTGCTTCTACCTCGCGGTGTCGCTGCACCCGTCGCCGAGCACGTACAACAACGCGGGCATCGCGCTCTCGGCGCTCGGAACCGCGGTCACTGCCGTCGTGACGGACGACAATGGCCACACGCGCATAATGGATGCGCAGAACGTTGCACGAGCGTACTACGTCAATGGTCTCAACATGGACTCGAACCACCCGCACCTGCTGACTAACCTCGGCTCACTGCTGAAGGATCTGGGTCAGCTCCCCGAGGCCATACAGTACGTCGCAGGCGCACATCCTATAGCTCCCGTCCTCGCCGTTGACCGCGACCTAGGTTGTACAACCGAGCTATCAACGCGAAACCGGACTTCGATGTCGCGCTGGCTAACATGGCGAATGCAGTGAAGGACACGGTGGGTCGCTCCCCTGAGTGCTGCCGCTGGAGTAGTTCGGTACTGACGAACTTGTTGACCCCAAAGGGACGTATCACTGAAGCTATCGAGTACTACCGCCGTGCCGTCGAAGTTAATCCCGACTTCCCCGAGGCGCTCTGCGGATACGTTAACGCGCTATGTGCGGTGTGCGACTGGCGTGGGCGTGGTGCGGTGAAGGGCGCAGTGCATGAGCACCTACGTGCACGTTTCGATCCGTATGTCGACGGCGACGGGAATCTACGCTGGTTGCCAGAGGATGCTCCCATCGGAGCGGGGACGGGCCACATGGCGAAGCTAGAGGAGCTATGTGAGCAACAGCTCGAGCAGGGCTACTCCTACGGCAACGGCGCCCTCAAGAGCGTTGGCTCGATCCGGACGTGGCTGGACATTGTCGAGCGAGCTCTGGGGTTCAAACTACGAGGCGAGGACTTGCAGCGCTGGGAGAAGGCGCTTGGGCGGTTTTACGACCCTGAGATCGACCGCAAGCGCAAGTGCATCAACGAGGGCGCGTTCGCCATCCAGCTCATCGAGTACCTCATGCGCGTCGTCCAGAGGCGCTGGTACCTCGATGCGTACGGCAAGCGCGCGTATGCGGAGGATGGCCGGCCGGAGCCTGAGCACGTCGGCTCGCATCTGACTCCGGCCCATGCGCAGAAGTACTGGCGGCCGCGCATTCCCGCGAGCCTCAGCTTGCCGCCGATTCCGTCTGTGCTACCATTCCATGCGGTATGTTTTGCGTCTATGTGTAGTGTCTGTCGCCTGAACGCTCTTAGTTCGTCTACCCACTGTCAATTCGAAGAACGAGGCTGCTTTCCTACCGGAATGGGACGCGCATATCGTATGCGACCTTGACCCAGCCTTGGATGCCGCAGCATGTGTACCCGCCACCTCCTCCGCGCCGTGGGAAGCTCCACGTTGGCTACCTTTCTGGCGACTTGAAGTACGTCGGACTTTATCGACGTTATCGTTTTGCTGATCCAGTGGGCAGCAACCATCCGCTGGCGCATTTGATGCAGAGCGTGTTCGGCTTCCACGACTTGCAGCGTTTCTCGATCTATGTCTATGCGACCAGTGCTTCCGACGGCTCGTCCTATCGACGGAAGATCGCGAGCGAGAGCGAGCACTTCATCGATTGTTCTGATTGGTCAACGGCGAAGATTGTGAACCAGATCGTCGCAGACGGTATCCAAGTCTGTCAGTATCGCTCGTCTCGCGTTTAAAGCGACGTAACTCATTGTCTCGTAGTGATCAACCTGGGTGGCTACACGAAAGGATGCCGTAACGATATTCTTGCCGCTCGTCCTGCGCCGCTCCAGATATCGGTGATGGGCTTCGCTGGAACTCTTGCCGCTGGTACGCCTTAACGCTCATGCTCCGACCTCATCGATAACCAATATTCAACAGGTTGGAGCGATTACCTTCTTACCGATGTTATTGCCTGTCCTCCCGAGACATCGGCTTGCGAGCGTTGGCGACAGCGCTACTTCAAGGGCGACGAAACGTCCCGCATTCAGGACGACTTGAAGCAGCTGGACCGCGAGACTGATCTCGACGTGCGACCTGATCCGGAGTCGCTTTCCGAGCAGTGGATGTAGTACGTTGGGTATTGCGGCCGTATTCATTCCGTTGACGTCCTCGAAGCAGCGAGAAATTCATATACATGCCCGTAAGCGTTCCGTTGCCTTTTTTGCTACAGTTATTAATCGCGTGACTAGTATTCCTACTTTGTCAATGACCACAAGCAGTCGTTCCCTAGTGACGACCTTCCAGGTGACAACGCACCAGGAGAACGAACCACAGATCCGGACAAGCTCTGGGAATTGGAAACCAATCGTCGCAAGCGTTTGCGACAGGTGCTATTTCCGGATCTACATGAGTACGTCGCTGCAATTAAAGCCAACTCCTGGCTGCTTACACATCTTCTACCAGAGATACGATTATTTTTGCCAACTTTAACCAAGTATGTGTGCTCGTCCTTGGTTCTCTATTTCTAACGCCACTTTTCAGCTTTACAAGGCGCGCGGAACTGACATGATGGACGCGAGATGCTGATACGCTCCAGGTGGACCCCGTCGTGTTTGCAACGTGGCTTCGCATTCTGCAGCAGGTACCCAACAGTGTTCTGTGGCTGTTACGTTTTCCAGCAGCGGGAGAAGGCAACTTGCGCGCATTTGCACGCTTGTGGGCGGGCGAAGAATTCAGCGCACGCCTCCGTTTCACAGATGTCAGCGCGAAGGAACGCCATATTCAACGGGGTCGTGTAGCTGATCTCTTCCTTGACACGATCGAGGTGAGAAACCATATCAATAGCCTGCTCGTCCAATCCACCTTCCTAACAACTTCCACAGTGCAATGCGCATACTACCGCCACTGAGTATACAACCGATCCGTTTTGAATGCAACTTCTAACTTACCCACCAGCGTCCTCTGGTCAGGAACTCCCATCCTGACCTGGCCCAAGTACAAGTACAAGATGTGCTCGCGCGTCGGGGCTAGCATCGCATCTGCAACTGGTTTCGGTCCTCAGATGACCGCGGCGTCGCTCGCCGAATACGAGGCTCGAGCCATCGCCCTTGCCCGCACACCCTCTGAACTTTTGGCACTGCGTCGCGCGCTATACGAAACCCGTACTAGCTCACCTCTTTTCGATACCAGAAAGTGGACGCGCCATTTGGAGGTCGGGATCCAGGAGGCATGGCGAAGGTGGGTGGAAGGTACTGAATTCGAAGGCTCCGACGAGTGGAAGAAGTGCAACGGCCCTGAACGCGTGAGCGCTTCAATCTGGATCCAACCCGACGGCACACTCGCGGCACCGCCATTGAACATGACGATATAGACCGTCCGTGCGCACTGCGACCACGACAATACGACTCGATACGTCTCTCTCTCATCTCTCTTTGTATCTGTCTGTCTCTTCCCTGTCTCCCTCTCTGTCTCTCTCTGTCTCTCTTTGTCGCTCATCTTGGCCACCAGTTGTGAGGATCATTGCTATCTGGGATCTACAGTTTAACGTCAACACCGTCTTGTCTCCAACTTCATTCGCTGAAGCTTCGGGCTCCTTCGAATGGTATCGCATGCTGTGTCTTAGCTATGTTTTCATGCCGTCCCTTAGTCGCTGATCAGTTGGATATTCTGCTGTTATCGCTCGCCGATCCTCTTGGACCATCGTCCAGACATGATATTCATGACGCCAGAATGTTGTTACTACAAAGCGTACTTCATCATGGGCATTCAATGCGGACGCCATCATATGGGCCCTTGTGGTCGTTGGCGTCGCCGTCGAAAATTGTAGGGACAGAGTCGATGGTGCATCCCCTCGACTCGTCATCGCGGCCTTTACTGGGGTCAGTGCTGAGAACGGCTGTGAGAAGCGCTCGATTTACCTGTGCATGCCAGCCACCTTCCCGCCGCGTTGATGTGAACCTCACCCGACGGATGCTGGTAGCCCAAGAAACGGCCTTGACGCGCCAGAGTGAGAAGGTACCGACGCGGCCAAGCGTTTTACTCACCTGGTAGGATGGGGACCGGGTCTTGCTTGTTGTTGATGTGCGTCAGGTCTGTGACGTGCGCGTCAACATACTTCGCCCAGGCAGGGTTGCCAACCTAATCGACAGGCCACTCCTTAATAATGAAGGAGATGACTGGGACAAAGTGCGAAACATACCCTCGGAACACCGTAGCCGACGTATTTGATCGAGGTCGACGCGGGAAGGTTCAGGGACAGATATACTGCATCGAGTTGGGACAACGCTGCGCCGAGGGAGTGGGAGGCAAGCGTGACTTGCGTCGTGCTATGCGCCGCCATGGTCGACTTCACCGCCGCGAGGATTGCTGGTGCCGACCTAGATAATAGCGTAAGCCAGGAAGAAGAGTTATGCTACAGCAGACTCACTGTTCATGGATGCGCTTGAAGCCAGAATGGATGCGGATGTCGGACGGGAGACCCGGGAACAGTCTCGTGTTGAGCGGATCCAGGACAAAGTCCGCGTCGTTGAGAAGCGGGATCCTGCACGTGCATGGCTGTGAGACAGACGCACGTGCCGACGGCAATTGAATGAGACACGAACACCTTGTCTGTATCCGTTCCCTGGTGCGCAACTACTACGCTCTTGAGTGCAGGGTAGTAGCCGACAAACCCTGTGATCGCAGTCAGTAACGCCGCGCGATACTCAAGAGGCATGAAGTGAGTCGTACAGAATTGGACGAAGACACCGTCACCGCCTGTAGCCTTGGTTCGATGGTCAGTTCTAACCCTCCTCGAAGACGATCACAATCCTTACCGTCGGGATGAACCCGCTCAAGGCATCACAGTTCGCTGCGTTGCATTAGACATCAGAAACAGCGGAGACTGAGGTAGAACTCACGACCGCACGACCACTCGATCGTTGCGTTCGGTGCGCAGTAACCTGCACCCGCGAAGTAGGTGTATGGCTTGAAAGCCGCCACCTGCGTAGTGGACAACGCAGTCGCAGCGCGCGGCAAGACCACGGCGGCGGCACGAGCGGCGGCGGCGACGACAGCTACGAGGGCGGCCTTCATCTGAGCAGCAACCAGGGGCGGGAAGCACAGGCTCAGGCGCGACTGTCACCCATGATCGGGTATTTATTCTCTGCTCGTCGCACGTGAAGCGGGCCTTATGGTTGTGCGTCACGGGAACAGCACGACTGGGCTTGGCAGCGCTCTCTGGCCTGCACAGAAACGGCAATCCGTGTGGGGAAAGAAGTCTGGGGTTGATGCGGAACAACAGGGACAGCGTACTTGCGTCATGGGTGCATGAGCCTCAACGAGCTCAACGTCCCAAACTGAGCTTCTTACCAACACTTTGCCAAGCAGTATCAACTCGCGAGGCGATTCCATGCGGTATAGTCTACTGCGAGTTTCATGAGATTATATGGGATATTACGAGTAAAGGTTCGTACACTGAGGATCGGTAATGAGTATGTAATGAGCGGTGGGCACAACTGCAACAGTGAGGAATGGAGGACCAAGATGAAATATGGGCGTGTGGGATATCCGAACGGAATGTGGACCAAGAGAAAAAACACAACATGCCTTACAATATCCGTAAGAAATATATCTAAATGGTGCTGGCGATGACCTAGAGGTCGTACGGGTACCATGAAGCTCAGTCGGCAAAAGGATTCTTGACCGTCGACGAGCCTTCGCCCTTGTTGGGAGGCGGGGGCGGGAGCGCATCTTCAGGGCGCTGAACGCGCTCAGCACCCTGGAAAGACTTCTGACCCTTGGCGCCCTTGTTCTTGTTCTTGTTCTTATTCTTGCCCTTCTTGAGGCCGATTGCTTGCTCCTCCTTGTCGCGCCCGCTGAGGCGAGCAAAGAGTGCCGGCCGTGATTTGCCATTGGTATTCTGCCCGCCAGGAGCGTCGGGAACGGAGTCCTGGACCTCCCACTCCTCTTCGGACAGCGGCACGGCGTCCTCGTCGCCAGGCTCGAGGTCTGCGAGGTCTCGTCCCTTGCCCTTGGTTGATCGACGGCGCAACGAAGTGCCTGTGGAGTCTGCAGTGGCACTGGCAGCCGCCGTCTGACCGGTAATGCGCCGGAAGAGAGGCGGCATCCAGCCACGGCGCTGCAGCAAGGCCTGCTCCTCAGGATCGGCAGCGCGAGGCGGCGGAAGATCGTCATCTTCATCGTCGTCGTCGTCGTCGATGCCAAGCGGCATGTCCACGGAACGCGGTGGAGCTGGCTTGATGCTGCCAGGAAGCCTGAAGAAGTCAAAAAAACGCGCCGTGCCAGTCTGTGTGCACGTCTTAGACACTGTGACAGGTTATAAGTGGTTAAATACATGCCTTGATGCTCGGAGTTGGCGCAGGGCTTGTTGCTGTTGAGCCGTTGGTGTCGCGCTTCCGCCTCCTGAACTTGGCGAGAGCAAGGCTGGTCTTGCTCGCGAAAGCGCTCTCCATATCGGTATCGTCCTCAGTGGCACGCTCGCGGCCATCGCGCAGTTCGAAGGTGGTAATGCCGCCATCGTTCATGCGGCGTTCGAAGAATTCTTTGACGAGTACGCTCTGTAGGCTGCCGTCGTCCTTCCAGAACCGGACCTTGGCAAACGTTCCGCTGCCTGCAGGCTCTTCGACGAAGATGCGGACCATGTAGGGTCGCAGGCGAAGCGTGTTGAGCTCGAGAATGCGCTCAAGCTGCGCATAGTCCATATTCCCGAGCTCGCCCGGCGCGATCGAGAATGTGCGAGTCCAGCCATGTCGCACGGCCAGGCAGTTCAGATAGCCTTCGTGGTGACCGTCATGCCGGTGCACGAGGCTAGTCGTGCTCTGAGTCGTGAAATGGGACATGAACAAAGGGACTCGGGTCGAAGGGGCACAAGCCGCAGCCCGGCGTGCTCAGCGCCCGCATCCTGCCGTCGTCATCGCGACCGAAATACGAATTTCGCCGTGGTTACAACGACTCAAGCATACACTCTGGCCCGTCCAGAATGACGAGGAAGTAACTTACCGCACCGACCATTGTGTCGAATTTACTCCGAATTTATTCACCTGTGTGCTGGGCGTCACAGATGCTTTATTGCAATCGGCCGTCCCTATCGACCAAGTACGCGCTTTGCAGTCAGTCTTTCATAGAGCCAATATCCCCATGCGCTATTATTCTTGGCTGAAAACTTTACACTAGAATCATGGACTGCAACTTCGAGCATCATGTGGCTCTCGCTGCGGCACAGGACGAGCTTACTGCCACCTTGCTTCAGCCGTTGAAAAGACATATGGCGGCACAATACTGTATGTTCTCAACACCGGTGTTTGCTCCGTTTGGGCTGTCATGTCCAGGGCTCATTAACTGCCTCACGGCGCCGAACAGTGCCCGTGCGTCAATATTAGAACTCGTTGACGCCTTCCACTCGGGACGTTTTGCATCTCGGTTCCTCACCCCCCAACATGGCCCCTCGACTTGTTCACCTACTGAGCTTGCTGCTCGCACTCGTTTCAGTTTCTCTTGCAGATGTAACCGTGACCACATATCCATATCCAGTCCCTCGGCCCACTCCTGGCTATCAATACCAGGTGCGCTGTACTCTGCAGCAGAACGACTTACTGATTAATCTCTGCACATATTCTATAGGGATGGCAAGCATATGACCCCACGCAACCTTTGCAGGATCCACCGTTGCCCCAGCCTGCGCCGCCGCTCGACTTCAACATCGAACTCACCACCAACGGGACTCCCACGGCCGGAAAGCCGCAGCTTGGGAGTTTTGTTGGAATCAGTATCGAGCTCTCGCTCGCGGAAGCGATCAGTGAGTACTCGTGGAACATTCGATTGCAATCTGGAGTGAACTGAGACGATGGCCAGTTGGTCCGAATAGGTGAGCGCTATGAGCGCTGTCATTCCGGTGCCGCCCTTACATCGTCGCTATCACAGTTCATGGCTCCGCCCGCAGTTCTTGAATCTCATGTCGACCGTCGCCGAACGCGGTGGGCCGCCAGTTTTGCGTCTCGGCGGTAACACGCAGGAGAAAGCCGTGCTGGTCGACTCGATCCCTGGCCCGCATGCCCTGCTTACGGAGAGCACGGGCCCGACGGGATTCGTTAGTCTCATCTGTTTCATTGCCCGCCGCTGTCTGATGAAGCACGAAGACGAATACCCCGACCGTCACATTTGCCAAGTCGATCCTCGAGGCACTCCGGGCGTCTTCCGAGCTGCTCGGCATCCAATGGTTTCTAGGTATTCCAAGAAATTTTCAGCAACCTTGGGCTCAGACTGACTGAGATTGCCCGCAGGCATTCCCATGAACAAGACGTCGGTGAATAGCATTGGTTGAGTCTCGCACGCTTACAGGCTTGCATAGTGATCCTCCGCGGCTTGACATAATTGAGCAAGGCGAGTCCATCATGGGAGACTATCTCTGGGGATGGTGAGCATCCTGACAACGAAATGTCTTGCGCGTAACATTTTCTCTCAGGCAGCTTGGGAATGAACCAGGTAGAGTTTCAAATAGCCTTTGATCACTGCGTTAGACATTTGAGCGTCCGGTTAGATCTCTATGCTAGCCACAACTACAGGTAAGAAAAATGCTTGCTCATCGTGATCCCGATCCTAACAGTGTTCAGAGACGTCGCGACATGGAGCCCGGAGGAGTACATTAAGGAATTCGGGCAGGTTATCGAGGCCATCAACGCGAGCCCGCTCATCAAGAACAAGAATAAACTCGGCGGACCCGGCGTCTGCTGCAATGTTAGCTGGAGCACAAACGCCCTCATTGATCAATACGGCTACCTGGATCAATGTTAGCTGTCTATGCTCTCCTCGACGTCTAAAGCATTGATGGACTGACGAATCCACAGTCGCTGGATCTTTGAATAGTATCATCATCGGTGTGTAGATAGCAGCGTGTCCTTTCGCCGCAGCTGACATTGCCTTTGTTCACAGAGCATTACCCAACGGATAATTGCCCGGTCACCGTTGGTCAGTTCCCCTACATACTACATGGTCGGGTACTAAACGTTTGCCCAAGATCCGAATCACCCCACGCCCCAGGAAGCACTTGGGAATGCGACGAGTGTATGTATTTTCCGCTTTGCCCAGAGAGGACATTGCTAAACGCACCTGCAGCATCAATACGCACTCGACTTTACGAGCGGACCAAACTACGCAGAAGTCGTGCAGAAAGCAACTGCAGCCGGAAAACCGGTCATCCTTCTTGAAACAAATACCGCTTCCTGCAATGGCTTCCTCGGATACAGCGATGCATTTGCTTCTACCTTGTATCTTGCGGACCTGGCTTTTGTGGTGAGAGTAGTCGCAGTAATACATGATGCGCGCTCTGAACAAATTTCAGCTCGCGTCTCAGGACTGGACACACATGATGATTCATCTTGGCGGTCAGCAAGCGTACTACAACGTACGTATCATCCGCAGTCTCCCTAGAGTTTCCTTCTCACATCCGAGCAGCCCTTCGTTTCACCGCCGCATAATGCCAGCGCCCCTTTCATGTGGACTGTCGGACCCCCAATGTATTCCATTCTCGCCGTTGCCGAAGCGCTGGGCAAGAGCGGAAAAGCGCAGGTTGCGGATCTCGCGGCAAACAACAACAACATGCTCACTCCTGCCTATGTCATTTACGAGGACGGCCAGCCAGTGCGCGTGGTGCTCTTCAACTTCATGAGCGATCCATCTGGCGCACATGACTACACCGCGCGCATTGCGTTCGATACACCTCAAGTCCGCACCAGGTGAGAGTATTGTCCTTTACAGGCATAGAAGACGCTCATGTTCTAGACTCCTGCGCGCCGAGCGCGTGACAAGCAAGATTCCCAATATCACTTGGGCCGGACAGGTTGGTCTCTCCATTTTGACTGGCAGTGACAGTCATCTCACAGCCGTGTCGTAGACATTCGGTGGCTACTTCGAGTCCGACGGGCTCCTCCGCGGCAAGCACGAGACTGAGACGGTCCAGTGCACAAATGGCTTGTGCCCTATCCACGTACCGGGGCCGTCGCTCGTGCTCGTCTTCCTGACGGACGACTCGTACGAGGCCGACGACAGCATGAAGACTTTCGCCACCTCGCATACCACGCGGATGCACAACACCGCGGCCGTGGACGGTCTGACCCTCGCCACCTCGAACGGCCTCAACGCACAGCAGCGGAAAGCGGCCAAAGGGATGAGCACCAGTCAGAACAGGATCAACCCGAAGAAGAAGAATGCAGCGCAGCGGTCGCAGGTTGGTGCGGCGCTCTTTGTGGCCACACTGTTGGGAGTATTGTTCGCCGTGCTTGCATAGGTTCCTACTGTGTAAGCACGTACGAGGTACCATTTCTATGTATTGGCTTTACGGGAGATTGTGGACCTTCCATGGAGCCGTTCGCACGTGTACCAGGAATCATGTTGTCGTCCACTTTCTTTTCGCCTCCGGAGAGTTATTTCTGTACGCTTATCCTCCTTCACACCCTCGCCGCCAATATAACCCGTTTCGGAGTATCACATCGGTCCCTGCTTGCCCCCGGAGGATGAAGATCGTCGACTGCGAATCGTCACCTCATTGCGGACAGAAAGGGAGGCCGGAAAACGTTCTGCACTGCCACCTCTGAAATTACCCCACTGTTGTTGTTATCTTATGACTTCTGAGGCTGGAAAAGAAGATCGTCGTGCACTTAGGCTTCAGGGGTGGCGCAAACTCCGCTAAAACCGGCCAAACAAACAAAATCACGTGCTTTCACACTCCGACTATCCTCTTCTTCCCATGTACCCGTTCGACTTGGGCTGGCTCCGTGCGTGCTACAGCTGACTAGCTATGGGTCTTGGTGCCAGCTTTGAAAGACCTCCATCACTGGGCGACCCTCTGCAGTCCTCGGCGACTCTGATACTGTTTTTCTTCGCCCTCATGCCTGACTGCCTATACTGGGCACTGCACTGGCGCAGCTGCGCGCGAACTTCACACAGAGCCGCACTAAATCGACATTCTTTTAAACGAACGACACGTACGCGCTTGTACCGGATCCTGCTATAAATTGAGAGCTCGTGAACTGGACATGAGCACAATTTACTGGCAGAGCTCGTCCACAATTCAACGACACATTCCGTTGTTCGACGGCGTCGACACACTGTGAGGCTCGTATACGCTCCAAGTCCTGGTCGTCCGCTCTATTTTCGTGAGCAATGCGCACTGTGACTTGTTATCTTTGCTGTCGCGCTCTCAGAGTCTCTAGAACGTGTTTCTGACTGCAGCAGGCTTCCGCGGGAATCAGATGCTTACATTCACGCTTTCTGTCAAGTTTGCCTGGTTACTGTATCGCGCATTGCTCACTGGCTACCTGGCTCTGCGTCCGGACTCGGAGTGCCCGCTGAAAACAAGACTGCCGCACATCGCTTGAGACATGGTACAGCCTGCGATTCCACATGGTACTCGTGTTCTGCTTGCTCGGTCTGCAGCTCTGGGTCGGCATCGTCGAGGAGCACGGGCATGTCGGCGTGCATGCCACTGTTCTTCGAACTGCCCATACGGACTGCCCACCTTTCAGATGACTCTTACGGCTGCGACTGTGGCACTTGGTCGCTCACGGGGTAAGCTAGGCCGCAGATTCGCGCGTTGCTGTAACAGTAGTGTGCACAGTAGTCGTCGTAAGTGTTTCACGAGGGCATGGCGTGTAGATTGTCTCACGCTCAGCGCACGACCAGCGACAGCGCCTCAGCACGCGTTGGCCAGCGCTCATCGCAGATAGCATCGCATATCACCCAGGTTCCATCGGAAGACCGACGCTAAGCGCTTCAAATGCAGTTAAACCAGAACTCTTGCAACCAGAGGGGTGATGCACATTGCATGATGGACCTGGCCGCAGCTGTGGACGGTCCTGACCCTGGCACGGTCAGCGTCAAGGCTTGCAACTTGTGCACACCCAAGTCTCGCGCGGGGGCTTTGGCGTCGCCGGAGTGATCACTAGTTCTGATGGGTTCACTCTGCGCTGGAAGACCGTGCGAAGTGTAGTTTGTTTGGTAGAGGCGCGTGGTGATGTAGTTGGCACGCTAATCGCGGTGGTCAATGCGCCCGCGCCTTTGCAACTGCTGGCGCTGGAATGTGAGCTCTTTGCAAGGATGATGAGCAAGGAGGAACGTTTTCGGATTTGAGTTTCGTTGTGTGGTGTGTCACGATGGGAGGATCGCGATTGCAACCTGACATGATGTGAGAGTCTGGGGCGGTGCCTGGGTCGATCCTGGATCGTCAACGCGTCAACCACTACCGTCAGAGTCTACCACAGGTCACGCTTCGCGGTGCACGGTTGGGGAAGCTGCGAACGCAGGGTGAGATGGGCCAGAGATAGGCAGTGGGAAGAAGAAGATTGGCTTTGCCGGTAATGTGACCCTTCCGGGAGCGGGAGCAGTCGCGTGAGAATCAAACTGTAGTGTCGAAGCCGCTATATGCGCGCGTAGAACGCGTTCTCACGGGCTGAGACGCTGCCCAGGTGGGCTCTGAGCACGTTCCCAGGTTGTGGATACGGAGGAGCGCGTGGCCGACCGTGGAAAGAAGGGCAAGCGAGTGATTCTGATTGCCGACCGCTGCTCCAAGGCATCGGATGGTTGGGTAAATTTTTGTCTCGCTTCTCTCTTTTTCCTCTCCGAGACGACGACGACGATGGCGAGCGACGGGGAGCTTCGTCGGATTGCCAACGGGTCCTTCCACTCGCTGCACAGCGCCGAGCTGGTCAAAAGGGATAAGGCGGCCCAGGTCCGTTAAGTTAGCGCACGCGCTTTAGACTTCCCCTGACACCTTCCCGAACAGCTCCTGGGCATATCGCCTCAGCAACGGTGAGCGCGACCAGCAACGACCCCGCCAGCGCTGAGCCTGACCCGTTCCCAGTGCCAGCATGGAGCCAGTACAAGCACCGTCGCGCAGGCCATCGAGCAGCTCGCTGCCGGCCAACATGGCCGCCCAGCACGAGCCCACGACGACGCTGGCCTCGCTCTACGTCGTATCAGGGCTGCCCAAGAGCCCGCACACCTGGATGCTCGCCGACCAGGAGAGCACCATCGGTCTCGCGCACTCGCAGGGCGCCGTCGGCCGCTTCTGGCGCTCGGAGGTGCTGGGCTCAACCGTCAGCCCAGGCATAGGCGCACCACCGCCGTCTGCCAGCCGCAAGCGCAGCGGCAAGGACAAGCGCGCACCAGGCGTCGGCGCGCCATCGAAGGCGGAGACCGCTAAGCTCCTGTCCAAGGCCCTCAAGGTCAGTCTCGCCGTCTCCAAGGCTTCTTAGCTGACCGTGCAACGCAGTTTTCATTCCCCCGCGAAATTGAAATCATTGCATCGACGCTGCAGCCGGTGTCGACAGTTCACAATTTCTCGTTCAACTTGCCCGCGCCGAACCCAAGCACGGCTGACTTCTCTGGGATGCGCAACAGCACCTTTAGCGGCGCTACTGGCGCTGGCAACCGTCTCTCCGCTGCGGTACGCCGCTGCAACCCAGCCCTGGTTGTCGTTGCCAATTGACATCCATTTCAGACGTTCAACGAGATGGCACGGCCGTCGTCCGCGTTCCTCGGCCCGCCGCCGACCGTGCAACAGAGTCTGGACGCCAACAGCCAGAACACGGTCACATATCACGGCGTCTGTCTGACTGTCTGGTCGCACGCCGACGAAGAGGTATGAATACAAACTGAATCTGGCGACCGCCACTGACAGCCGGTTGCTTTGCTTTTCAATTCCACGCATAGCGGTCGGTGGCAATTCGGCGTGCACTGGAACAGCGCACGCGTAAAGCCTCCTCGCAGACGCTGCCCAATGCGCCCGCGCCGCGCCGGCTACAGCACAAGCCGAGCAACGCGTCCGCCTCGTCTGTAGACGCTGCGCCCATCCCCCGTGTGCGCACACGCTCGTCGCGCCATGGCCCGTGGAGCGGCACAGAGGCCGAAACCGACGCGGAGACCGACGGTGGCATGGCCAGCGAGTCCGAGTACGAGTTTGGTGCCAGCAACGAGCGCAGCGTTGTTGGCGAGAGCACGCTCTTCCTCCCGCAGGACACCGTTTTTTGGCTGCCGTACGCACTCAGTACGTTCGTTGCCTTAAATCTTCGCCAAAAAGCTGATAATGAGCATTATGATAGCACTCGTCTCGCGCCACCCTATCTACGACCTCATGCGCGACTATCTCACGCTTTCCTGGGCGCGCTTCAGCAAGGACGTCCAGGCGCACACTCTGCAGATTGCCAAGATCCTCTCGCACCCCGCGCCGCGCGGTGGAGACGTCGTGCGGTTGGACGCCTCTCCTGCCCCGTCTGCACACTCGTCTTCGCAGCATAAACGTTCGAGCTCGCAGCACAGCAACTCCGACTCGTCCCTCGAGGTCGTGTGTCGCTTCCCTGGTGGCCTGGACTTCGGCCGTGGGCTGGTCGACGCGAACTTCACCATGTGGCCGTTGTTCAAGGCGCTCGACCTTGACAACATCCTCACCATCTGTGAAATTGGTATGGCACCTACCGGACGCATTCTGTTCCTCTCGCGGTACCCAGCAATGCTCGGCGTCGCCGTCCTCACCGTGCGTTATTTGCTCGAACTGCGCGGGTGGAACGGTGTTGCGTGCCCGATTGTGCATTGTCGTGATGCGCGGATCTATGTCGACGTACGCCGATCTCTCAATTACGACGCATTTTGTAACTAATGACCCTGCAGGACCCAGGCCCATGGATCATCGGCCTGCCGACTGAGGCGCGGTATACGGTGCAGACGACGGCGGAGGTGTGCATCGTCGACCTGGACATCAACCACGTTAGCTGCGGCGCGCCGCCGATGGGGTATGTGAGCAGCAAGGGCACGCGCGAGCGCTACCGGCGCCAGCTGCAAGCTGCTTTCGACGCGTACTGGCACCCCGACTGCTCCATCCCGTCCGAGTTCAAGGAGGCCTTCCCCGCCGGCCGCTTCAGGCCGCTCACCAAGATCCAGAGCAAGCGCGCGGGCATTGCGAGCCCTGCGGCTGAGAGCGTTGCACCGCCGGAGTGGTGGAATGGTCCCAAGGTCATTCAGGCTTTCAATGCCGTGCTCACAGAGAAGGTACGTTGACTCAAAGGCGATCTGATTCGTAGATACTGATGCGTTGAAATGCTTGTAGAGCAAGAAGCCGTCTTTGCTCAAGCGGCTCACAGGCGCCGGGCGTCGGCAGCTCGCGCTGACGACGGCGGAGCAGCTCATCCAGATGTCGATCCGCAAACGCGCAACGGCGTTCGTGGACTCGCGCGACGAGATGGAGAGCAAGATTGGGCGACTCGCGCGTCGTCTGAACTTCTTGATGACCGAGTCCGACCTCTGGAGAGAGAAGTTCGTCACGTTCGAGAAGTACGCGGAGAAGCTCAGCGTGGAGAGCTCCGAGCTGCGCGCCAAGATCAACAAGGAGCAGCGCGAGAGCCGCAGGCTGAGCGGGCTCGTCAGTGTTACTGCGCAGGAGAAGCTGCGCTTGCAATCTCGTTAGTTTATTTCGTTTTATTCGGACGCGTTTGCTGACTCGAAGGACAGAGTTGCAGGAGACGGAGCGCGCGCACAAGGACGCTACCGTCGAGCTCGAGAAGATGCGCCGCGAGATCGAGCGGATGGAGAGCGAGCGCGCGGCGATGATCCAGGAGGTCGAGGCGCAGATCGAGCGCGCCCTGGCGAGCATGGCGTTCAGCGAGACCGAGTCCGATATTGGCGGCGCGAGTGCCAGCGGGTCGCGCTCGAGCAGCCGTCGGCCGAGTGTCGTCCGCGCCGGAAGCGCGTTCGGCGACCGCGATATCCGCGCCGAATCCATCACCGAGGAGACGGACGCTGAGGCTGACGGCGAAGTGCTTGAGACGCCGACGGCTGAGAAGAAGGAGAAGGAGAAGGCGAAGAAGGAAAAGGAGGAGAAGGTCGAGGCGCAGAACTTTGACGGGAGCGCTGCTATCCCCGATAGCAACATGTCGGCAGTCGACATGGGCATCACTGAGAAAAGCGACCGCATTGCGCGCAAGGTGCTTGCCATCCAGGAAAAGGTCAGTTGCTGTTGATGTTGGCCATGAGTTGTCTGTATTGACATGTGTCGCAGCTGGAATCTGCCCTCGCGGGCGAGATACAGCGGACCGGCCAGAGTGGAGACGAGCTCAGCGAAGCTGAACGTCGGCCAGCGCGCCCTCCGCGTGCGAACGCTCCGCGCGCGAACTACATCACCATCCCGCAACGCTCTGGGTCGCCGCGCACGGTGTCCAAGGCCGGCTCTGTGGCATCGCTGAGCGCGCCGACGGTTTCGCCCAGCACGCCAGCCGTCACGACCGATGACTCGTCGGACACTGACTGGAAGAGCGCGTACTCGCATTCGCCCCATCCGGACTCGCGTAGCGATGTGGATGAGGATGTTGCTGTCTTCGACGGCACGGACGGCCCGCCCGAGCTCAGCGAGTTTGGCGGCCCTACGCGGAAGGCGCTTGCGCAGGCCCGCGCGCGTGCCGAGTCGTCTGCCAGCTCGCGGACTGCGGGTGGTGGCGATAAGGACAGCCCCACCGTGAGCGAATATACGCTCAAGCCCGTGCCGCACGCGCGCAACATCGCGAGGTACTCGCAGGGCGCGGTCGGCGCATGATATCGTTCCTTCTTTCTCTGGCTCTCTCTCCTTCCGACCGTCGACACTCCTTTACCCTCGTGTTCTGGACTCTCCTCACGACCCCGGCGCTGCAATGCACGCCCTATGCCCCTGCACAGCGGTGCTTGCGCCGCGTCTATCCCCTGTTGCTGGTCAGCGCAGCCACTCCTTGCGTCCCTGCCTCCCGTCCCGTCATTTGCCGCCGCAGCGCGGCACGCCACTCGTTTGAATCCCACTCGTTTCTCTCTGCACAAAATATCCTTACAACGTCTCCCCTCCTCCGCTCCGGCTTCGCTGTGGTTCTGGTTGGATACAACACTCGGTAATGGATGGGTCACCCACACACACTCAACACATCTGCTTGGTTCTATTTTCGACCCGTTTCCTCTCGACCCACCG
The DNA here is from genome assembly GCA_037042885.1 of Auricularia sp. M12. Taxonomy (NCBI): domain Eukaryota; kingdom Fungi; phylum Basidiomycota; class Agaricomycetes; order Auriculariales; family Auriculariaceae; genus Auricularia; species Auricularia sp. M12. The sequence goes on from CM073211.1 coordinate 3,311,786, forward strand.
TCCGCGCTGGTCCTCTGTTGTTATTGCACTACACGTTTATTTCTACTGCCCTCAGAACCTGCACATATCGAACGCATACCACATACCACCTCTGTGCCTGGCGCTCTTATGCGAGAGCACAGATTGCTAAGAAATTGGCCGATGCCGCCATGCCCCTACGCAGATTGAGCACCGTCTCTACAATACAACAATACTGTCACCAGTATGATGTTTACTTACGTTTGTATGCGTTCTAACTTCTCCGGCGGCGAAGCATCCGGCGGCTGCCGACTCACTGACCAGATTATAGCGGTGTGGCACTCGCTGACAAGTCTCGCAGCGACGACCCGTACGCCTGGGTCAAGTATGGGTACGGACTCTCCGTGGACGAGGCCATGATGCAGGACTACATTTGGCAAGTCTTGACTCGCTGCCCCAACGACGCTGTGCGTGTTCCCTGTGTCTACCTCGCCTTTCCAGTTCGGCGACCGCGGATATATAGTCATGGAGCATATCGACGGACGACCTGCGACATGTCCGATGCGCCCCAGGCCGCCGCCGCCGTGCAGTCCCTTATTGCCATTACTGGGCCCACCACAGTACCCGGACCTCCCGTCATCAGCGGAGGCCGCATTGTGCACCCCTTCTTCGTGGAGTGGACGTCTTCTGTGAAGTACCCTTCCGTCGCGCTGTTGCAGAGCCACATCAACGGCGTAGGTGCTCACCCTTGCACCGATGAACTCTGACTCCCGATATACTAGATTCTCAGGAAAAAGGGCAGTCGCAGACGGGTCAATTTCAAGGCCGAGGTCGAGACGTACGGCCTGCGCCTTTGCCCGTCTGACCTCAACCGCGGCAATTTCATCAAGGATGCGAATGACCAGGGCAAGATCGTGGTCATCGACTTTGGCGCTATCTCTTTCCTGCCGGTCTCCCTGTTCGCCTTTGCGATGTCGTGGAGTTACAATGATTTCACCCATGCCATCTCCCGGTTGATCAAGTATCCTGCGACGACGCCACAGGCCCAACTCAATGCGCTGGAGGAGGCCCGAGGCTTTTTGGCCCCCTTTGGCACGAACAATATCGGTGGGGAATCCGTTTCCCGACTTTCTCTCCCATCCTCTTGCGCGACTGACTTCATTTCTCGGCACAGGACTTCCGTCTGCTCTCAAGACACAGTTGCAATAGCGTAGAGGCCCACGTACCCGGATCTCAACATCATTCAAGTTCAGCTCACTTTCTCCATCCCCGTTTGGCTGGCGTTGTCAATGCCCGTTTTTGTATTCTTATTCGCATGCATTTTCTTCGGGTTCTTGACTCTCCCCAGGCACCGTCGCGAAAGAGACGATCGACTGTCAAGCCCATTGTCTCTGCTAGGGGTCATTCCCTAGTTGTATGGAAGTTGCACTCAGAGTCGAAAGTTCAGATCGCATCCACGCATTTACGAGCGCCAGGAATGAGTACAGTGTGCAATGGCTTAGAAGAGCGCCGTGGTCCTGGACTGCACGCACGCAGAATCGAGGGCAAGAGAGGCAAGGTATATACGGCAGCCAGGCGATAAATATGAAGACATCACAAGGAGCAAGCAGGCCGCCATGCGCGGTAGGCCTGGCGTCTATGCAGTAGTGTGTTGCTAACGTACGACCATGTATGTATGCAGCATCCCCAAGAACGTTGAACGTGAATCGTGTCCCCCGCGTCCGCCAGCACCGAGCACTCAGTGCTTCGCCGAGCCGTTCGCGTTCGCCGCCGCGGGGCCGCTGCCGTTGGCGACCTTGTTGGCGGCCGCCTGCGCGCTCTTCCTCGCGCTGGCGCCGGCCTTGTAGGTCTGGCGGTAGAAGGAGATGAAGAGGAAGAGGTAGGTCGTGAGGATCGCGCAGCCGAAGAGCGCGGCGCCCTCGCCGCCCGAGCACGTGCCGACGTGCGGCGCGCTCGGCAGGTAGGTGGCGATGAAGTACGAATAGCCTGATGAGCGCGGGTCAGCGGCCGCCGAATATAAGACAGGCATTACAGGTGAAAGGTGGGTAGAGAGGAAGGACGCGTTACGGACGGTTAAGGAAAAGGTACGTGCTTGCAAAATAGACAACGAAAAGGTCGATGACGAATTGCACGATTTGCATCGTCGTGAGGTACTTTTTCCACTAGAGGCGCGTCAGTCGCTGAGCTTGCGAACGCGAAAGATTGACGTACCCAGAAGCGGCGGCCTCCAGCGGTGGCATAGTAGTAGTAATCTGTGGACTGGTCAATCTGCAGGCTCGTGTAGCATATGGGAATGGGACTGCGACGAACACATTACGACGTGGACAGCCAGGTTAAGCGTAATAACGACCCAAGACTATTGGCCAGTTAGTAAATTCACATTGAGCTGCGCGTGGGATGCATACCACTGAGGTCTTTCCATTGAGCTGAGTAAAGCAGAGGAAAGCGGTAGCGGCATGATGGAAGACGTGCAGGAATGCTACGGTGCAAGTTGCCCGAGATTAGTAAAACATAACACCCGGCGTGGAGCGGACGTGCCGAGCGGCTTTTTCTTGAAGGCCAGGAAAACCGTGTCGACGAGCTCCCAGTACTTAAAGTAATAGTTGACCATATAGTAGAATTCAAGCCGCTGGTGGAGTTCGGTTAGCACGCGTGATTGTTGGGGCTGCCCGCGAGCACACGCGCGCGAAAATTTTCAGCACGTACCGACGTCCAGGCACCCTCGCCGCAGATGGCATAGAATAAACCGTGTTTTCTCCATATTGGGAATATTTCCTCGACCATGAGCGCGAGCAATAAGGCCGAGCCGGAGCTCAGCAAGACGTTGTGAAGCTGGAAGAGGAACTGCAGCTTCAGCGGTTGCCGGGTGCGCATGATCTCCTGGACGCCGAATATGACGGACAGATATCCGGCAAGCGCAGCCACGACGACGGGCGTGGTCGAGAGCGGCGTTAGCGGCGGCGTGTACTGCTGGAGGTAGTACGGCAGCACATTCTTGGGCAGCACGGCGAGGAGGGCATCGGCAAGAGGGGCCATGGCGGGCAGCGGCTACGGGAGAGGGCCTGGGCAATGAGCGTGACGGGGCAGACCGCGACCGGGTTGGCGAGAGAGCAAAGAGCTGAACTTTTGCAGGGCACGCAGCTTTCCTAACAAATCGCGCGCCGCCCAAAAACTGATCAGATCATCGTGCACACGTGAATTGACCGCACGCCCCGGCCATCCAGGCACCGGTCTGTTCGTCAGATCATATAGACGGTCTTAGAAATAGTTTGGAACAAAGCATATGCTCTTTTTTTCAAATGAGGGTCGATGGACACAGCGTCAGATGCGATGTGCCGGAAAGGTAATGATCCGGACGAACAACAACCGTCCAGCGCCCGCTGAGAAATACAGGCTGAGGCAAGACTCCCCAGAACGCAGTTCACTTAGACTTGATTCAGGCTCATTGAGGCTGGAATATCGGTGTGGACTGCGGGAGGAGTGTCCGCTGTTGCAACATCGGTGGCAGAACCTTTGAAGGTTTGCACTAGCAACAGGGAGTCCGGGATTTTGAATGGATCCTCGGCCTAAAACAACTTATCCTATCTTATCCCAAGTGGTATGCTCATCGGCGTGGCGCAATGAAGTGGCGGTTTTGCTGTTGTAGCTTTACTCGAGTAGGTTACTCGGGTAGCCCTCGATAGGAACGCTGGACGATGCAGAATGAGCAATGTTAACGTTCACACATAGGACAGTCCGCGCACTGGAAGATGACTTACCTCGTACAATCTGCCTGATTCCGATATTCCGATTGGAAAAAGCCCTTCAATATCAGAGTTATATAGCTATCAAAAAAACGGCTCTTGATGGGCTGTTCATGCTCAAGAGTGAATAAGACCTTCCAACGACATAATATCTCGAGTCCCCGATCAATGCAGCTTCTCACAGTGCACTCCCGGACCGGCGCCATAAAGACGGACACGCCGCAGCTGGATCTCTGTCGCGAGGCAATCGCGAGGTAAATGTCGCAGGAAGCTGGACCTAATACTGACTGGCATAGAAGAAGCATGGAGAAACGTTATGGGCTGCCCTGACGTTGACTAGATAAAGAAGTGCCGCAAGTAGTTTGGGTGGGCTTGAGCACCGGAGGACTTCAGGTGTATGCCTCGCGTAGTGTTTTGTTCAGGTCGAAGCCGGACAGTAGCGAAAATACCATATTTCGGACTGTGCTGGCTAGCTCTGAAACTAAATCCGATATATCGCCTTCAGGTAGACAGTTTACAGATATTTTATGTGAAAAACAGCTACACACTTCCCCAGGTTGGAATTGTGGCCCGACATCACGTGATGTGTGTGGTCGTCGGAGCCAATCGCGCTTATTTGCGCTGGCCAAACAGGCCATCCCACCGCTTTCCTCCTTCTCTTTCTCTCCGGTCAAGACCTCCGACACGCAGATCCGCGCTCACCGACGCGCCTAAATAACGACTCCCCACGATGGTGGCTACGATAGACTGGAAGAACGACTCGAACTGGGGCGGCGTGCTTGGCTGGTGCAACGGCGTACGGAGTCGTATGGCCAACGACCCCGGCATCCACGACCTCCACGAGCACGTCAAATGGCAGGGCCATCAGTGGCTTGACGAATATTTTGAGGATATCCTTATGGGCCCTGCTGGGGGACAGTGCGTGAGGCCTCAGGACTTCCAGCATCGTACTAACGGGCCTGTAGCTCGCTCATCGAGCTTACGAAGACGCCGGCCAGGCGCAAGGACGCTATCAAGCAAGGACGAACGCCTATGCTTGCCTCGGTCAAGCGAATGCCCACTGTCCTTGTTCGTGGTGGTTGAGCAACGGTCGCATCTGTGTCACTAACGAGTGATTTCAGGAGGTGAATAAGGAAAACGTTGGAGTGGGCGGCAAGCCAGCGCTATCTGCCTTTGCTCAGAAACTACTGCAAGCCAAGGACGACGACATAAGCGACCGCGCGTTGCAGCCAGTTGGCAACTCGCCGAGGCGTCCTTCACCCACGCGGCCGTCCGTTGCCGACGTCTTCGACGATGCTCCTCGTGCATCGGAGCCTCAAAGGCAACCTACGAGCGACAGCACGAAGGAGCGCGGCGAGGAGCACGATGTAGAGCACATACTCTCTTCGTCACCGCAGGTTCGTGGTTAAACATCTATGATTTGTGGCAGGATACTTATACAGTGCAGCGACCGTCATCCGTGGCCAGTGCTCAGCAGCTCGCGCCCCCCGAACGTGCTGTTCTCGACTTGTCTATGATTTCAGAGCGGGAGGAGACCGCTGAAACAACCCGTCCGGCGCCGGAAGTCAAACCGACGAAACTTGAATCCTTTGCTGTCGACTCCGAGCGTCATGCCGCGCCGTCTGCGGCTGTCCCGGAACTGCCAGAAGTCAAGGCGAAGGACTTCGTCGTGCCTATGGACACGGACAACACGACACTCTTCCATAGTGTCGAGAATGACACGACACGCAACTTCATGGCGTCCCACAGCAGCGCAGGCTCCGATAACACCACGCGCTCCTTCCCCCGCAGCACCGAGAAAGGCTTTCCCGTTCTCAAGGCGCCGTCGCCCGTCAAGCGCGAGTCGTCTGCCGTGCCCGTTGCCCGACCGACTGCTGGCCCTGTTGGCCCTGGCCGCACGAGCTGGCTGGTCAAGACCGTGTCCAAGACGCCTGCTATGCCACTTGCGAAGAGGAAGAGCGACGAACGCGACGACTCGGACGATGAGGACTCGGACGAGGCGCGCCAGGTCACCAAGGTTATGAAAACGGAGCAGATCACGAACGTCAAGACGGAGCAGCAACGCGACCCCGCTCTCAGGAAGACGAATAGCCACCACAAGCTCACCAAGAGCCTGGGTCCTTCTGCCGCAGCAGCGAAGGCAGCAGCCGAAGCCAAGGCCGCCGCTGAAGCTCGTCTCGCAGAACGCGCTGGAGGGCCCGGTAATGGTGCTACGCAGACTGCGCTTGATACGGCGGTAATGGAGGAAGTAAAACCTCGCCTGAGCGCCGAACAGGAGAAGGAGCGCCGTCTGAGCGTGAGTGACCTTGTCACGCGTCTGGAGGCCAAGTCTCGGGAGCGTTCATCGAGAAACGACAGCATGAGCACGACCCCGCCGGACTCGCCTCCGCCACGGCCTGCCTCGCGCCCGCTACCCGTGCCCCCTTCTGCTCAGGACCGGCCGATACTTGTTCCACCTCCTGGTGCTGCGGCAAACATTCTGCAGCCTCCGCCAGTGTTGCCGAATGGTCCGATCTTGCGTCCGCACCCCAGCCAGGTTCAGCAGCAGGCCGGTCCCAGCACCGAGCGCTCCATCTTGTTCCCGCCTCCCAAGTTTGTGCCCAAGCCGTCATCGGCGTCCGCCAAGCAGCCGGCGCCTGCTCCTGCGTCTGGCTCAGGCTCAGGCTCAGGCGTGAGCTCGAGCATCCTCCCTCCAGTTCCTGCGCCCGCTCCTTTCCCGCTGCGCATGTTCCTACCCATCTCGCCGTCGCAATCCTTCCTCCGCAAGGCGCCCGTACCACTCAGCGCCCAGTCGACGCTCGTGTCGGAAACGAGCTCTATCTTCGACTCGCAGCCGCTTGGCGGCACGCAGGACACTGAGTGGGAGAGCCAGCCGTCGCAGCCGCAGCCGTTCGACATGCGCATGGTGCCGGACGAGACGCGCTTTTGGGACAAGACGCAGCACCGTGTGCCGGGCGGGTGGGACGGCGAGACTGGGATGGAGGAGGACGAGCGGCAGCGCACGGCTATGGAGATCGACGAGGACAACGATACGGACCCGTGGACGCGCGATGCTCTGGCGCAGCAAGCGCAGGACCGTCCGATGGAGGATGTCAGGCCCACACTTGCGCCTGTGCCAGTGCCGCAGCCGCTACCACAACCCGAGCAGAAGAAGGGCGGCTTGTTCTCGACGGCGACCTCTATGATTTCCAGGGCGCTTTATGGCTCTGCGTCGGATACGCCCGCCGCTCCTGCGCCCGCGCCCGCACCCGCTGCGGCTCCGCCGCCACGTGCAGAATCTGTGGCCAAGGTTGTCCCGCCCAGGGCAAAGACGCCTGCCTCGACGAGCGACGATGCTCCAGTTCCCGTCAAGAAGCAGACCAAGGAGAAGGAGAGCTCGCCCGTCGAGTCGTCGCAGCCCTCCATCCTCGTCAAGAGCGTGCAGGCCGCACAAATTGCCAAGAAAAAGGTACCGTAGTGCGCATTCTTTGAGACATTCGGTGTTGACAGTTTGCACAGGAACAGGAGCAGCAGAGCAAGAAGGCCACTTATATCAGCAACATGGAGGCCCGCCGTCTCGCACACGCACAGCGCAAGAAGGAGGAGGAGGAGATCCGTGCTGCTGAGCTGGAGAAGAAGCAGCGCGAGGAGATCGAGAAGAGGAAGAAGGAACGCGAGGCGGAAGAGAAGCGCATCCGACCGGTTGTGAAGAAAGTGCGTGCATTGAATCACCTGCTCGTTCCTGTGACGCTCAACAAATTTACAGGCGCCGTCTGATGATGAGTCCAACAAGAAGCGGAAACTCGAGCCTGCTGTTAAGAAGACTGTCGCCGCGACAAAGGACGCAAAGAAGCCCGAGTCACGCCCGCAATCGAGGATCGGCAAGCCCAACATGACCGCGTCCACGTCGTCACAAGTCGCCGGGCCTTCTGGCTCTACATTTGGGAAGTCACAGCTTCGCGGGCCCACGCCTCAGCCGAGCGTCAAGCTTGTCGCGCAGCCTGCGCCACCGCTTGACCTGCCAATGCCGCCAGCGTTCATTCCGACGCCTTCGCAGACTATGCCGCCACCCGCGCCCCCTGCTGCCAGCAACTCGGGCATGATTCCGACCAAGAACAAGTTCCCGCAGTCCGCAACGCAGGGCCCAGCGCGCTCGATTCAGGAGCAGATGCAGGCGCGCGTGCAGGCTCAGCTGGACGCCGCTAACGGTGACCCGTCACCGGACGACATCGAGCTGCCCGAGATCAACAGCGAGTACTCGGACTCTGAGGACGAGGAGCGCGTGCGGACGTTCGACCCGCCCGAATGGGCCCAGAGCCCGAACCTCAAGCGCCTGCTGCGTGAGCAGCAGAAGACCGACCCAGACGAGGTGTTTGGCGCGATCCGCGAGATCGACATGGAGGACATATTCAAGAGCAACAAGACGCGCCACTCGAAGTTCCGCGTGCGCTCGAGCTCGGCCAACTGGGCTGGCACCGACGGCCTCACGGCTGAGGAGAAGGAAGCGTACTCGATACGTATGGGCTACACGACGACGGCCACCCTGACCAAGCAGAACACGATGTAACGGTCTGGTCGCCTGCTCTCGCTCGGACTCGTGACGTGTGCTTCTTGGCTGGCTTGGAAGTGTGTGTGTGTCTGTTTTTCTCTATTGCTTCATGTCTTTGTGTTTCGTTGAATGTTACAGATTTGTATCATAGAATTGCAATACCGTATGGCCATCCTTTTACTCAAAAAGCCTGCAGGCCCGTCGCGGGCTCTTTGTCATCGGACGACTTGAATTCTCGCGCAGATCGCGACCGAGCCTGTATGACATCAGTGACGGCGCCGCTACCCTTCATTCCACCGGTCTCCTCCCGTGCCGCGCGAATTTCTGGCAGCATATATATATAACCAACCGGACGCCTGCCATGCGACATTTCCCTGCTCTTTCCCCTTGTGTTGATTTCTGTGCTGTTCACCTCTCGCAATGGTTCTCATCGCTACGCTCTGGTGCGCACCATCGTCCTCGTAAAGACAAGTTGCTCACGCCGGCGGCCCAGTCTCGCAACACTCGCGAGCGCGTTGACGCTTAACGTTCCCACAGACTGGAAATGTGTGTGCGGAATTCACAATGCGTGAGAGTAAGGGACTTATCGAATGCCTGCAGCATCGTCGAACAACACGATTACATGGACCTCGGCAGCTGGTGACCCACCGGCTTTCAGTATTGAGCTGTTGCAGCCGCAACTCCTTAATGGGTGCGTGGATTAGCTGCGGTGCTCGGGGGCGCACCGTCAACTGAAATTCTTTGTGCAGTCCGCTGGCCATCGTTGGGCATGCCAACACCAGCGACGGTAGCATAACCTTCGACCTGCCCGCGGTACCTGAAGGGTGTGTTGCTCTTGTTTAGCATCGCATACCCGTCCGGCAAACGTTCACACTTTGCTACTTATCTTAGGGACGGCTACACCCTAGAGGCCATAGAAATTTCGTGCGTCACGCGACCGTGCCAAAATTATACCGAATACTAATTGTCTGCATGCAGAAACATCAACAACGTTCTAGATACCACGGGAACCTTTTCTATCTCTGCTGCGCCGGTAGTGACGCCCACCAGCACGACGGCTGGAGGCTCGACACCGTCCATCACGGCTCCGACAATACCCGGCACTGGCAGTTCTACCGCCACGTACGTCGTTCCCCGTTTCGGCTGTTCAGCAGCATCTCATGCTGCGGTCCTACAGAACAACGGCTGCTGTCAGCTCCGAGTCAGCCGGCGGCACCACTGTTATTTCCCCTGTCGCGACAAACCCAGGGAATGCCGCAGGTCCCGCCGCTGCGTTACCCCACGTCGGCATACTGATAGCTGGCGTTTGGGCTGGTGTTGGTGCGGCTCTCGTAGCCCTTTGAGGGTCGCGCAAGGCTGGCTGCGAGGAGGCCGAGTCGCTCTGGACAATGTCACGCTTCGTCTTGGACACGCTCGATGGTCGAACTGTAATTATGCTGTGAAATTTTGCTTCTCATAATTGTGTTTCCGAAGGTATTCCTTGAGCTACGAAGGATATACACATAGCGACACAAATGCGCTGCGAAAGGACATGACAGCGCGCGCCAGCAGAACTAGCAATACAACAAACGGGCGCGGCAACGAGGGGTATGAGCTACATGTGAAGAAGGATTGGCGTCAGTGCGTAAGGCGTAAATTACGGGTCGTGTAGATGAGGCTTTTCCCTTTTCCTTCCCTGAATCCCGGATTAAATGACGAAAGCGACAGCGAGACTTCCAGCCTTCCAGAGCGAGGCAGACTATAAGGTGACCCAGGCGAATGCTATGACATGCGCGAGCGCAGCCACCAGCAGCGGTGAACGCGCCGCCCGCCGGGGCTTAGGTGCCCCGTTGAATGATAACGAAGGAGTCGGACTTGGCAGAGCGCTAGTGCTCTGTGGCGTGGGTATCGAGGAGTCCGAATCTGTGAATGGTGTCGGTGACGGCGAGATATCCTGGGGAGGTTGTGGACCGAAGCTTAATGTAAAGGACGGTGCTGCAGCGAGTGTCTAAGGTCCCAAGTCACCACTCGTATCGTTTATCAGCGTACCTGGAGAGTTGCCGGTCACTATCGTGAAGTTTTTTGACCTGGTCAACACCTTATTGATGTTGCTGAGTTTCGCACCAGTCAGTTCCGCGGTCTGGAGAAAGTAAAAGAGCACGTACCCAACCTCCACAGCCTCCAAGTGGTATAAATTGCTTAGCCATGCCATCAGAGCTCGTCTGCATGCTTTGAAAGATGCATACCTCTTTGGTAGAGCAGGGAGCCACACTAGCGCTCCCCCGTCGACTTTGTTGACGGCGCTTAGAATTGCTAAAGATCTGTGTGGAGTGTTAGTTGCTTATCCATGAAGGGAATGCATCTGGTCTGCGACGAACCCATGAACGAACCACGGATGCCGCAGCTCGACGCTGAACTGAGCCGGGTCGCTCGCCTCATAATCCCAATTGAGAACGTTGACATGCTCAACTGCATGTGATACTGAGATACTGCAGAGCATACAGGGGCCGAAGGACGCGCACCATTCCATTTCTTGGGTGTATGCAGCTTGAGCGCGCGGGCGCACGTCGCGGAAGCTGCGGCTGACAACAGACATTGCGCTACGCGTTCCAAGCGCATTCTATGGGACGAACAAGGGGAGGAGGGAGGTTGAGAGGGAGCAGGGAGAGCTCCGGCCCCTCTCGTACGCGCTCCCCTGCTACTTGTACCGGAGCGCGCGCCACCCGCTCCACCGGACGCATCTTGACGCGTGTTACTGCTCCCAGGTAAGCACCTAATGCACCCGTCATATTTGCGCTCATTTTGGCCTGCCAGATGGAAGGACCTGGAAGGACCTTGTTGACAAGCCGAAAGCTTGAAATTAGGCAGTTTACAATCAGAGGAACAGTTCCTGAACGGGTGGTCGACCATTCAGTCCATCGTCGGAGGAGCATGGGCGACCTGCGGCACAGATAAGCCCTAGCTTCGAGCAAGGGACGCTGGAGAAGACTCCGAGAAGTGTTACGAGGGGCTCGAAGACCATGTTCTCGCTCTGATTTGACCTTCGAGATTTGAAGAAGGCAAAGATCGCCCGTTGTTTTGGACTGTTGACCATGTTCCCGAGTGCAGACTGTACATCCAGTACTTGCGAGTTGAGCTGTTTTGTATTCGGTCTATGCAAAGAATTAACGTCTAAATCGCAAGACAGCAGTGATACAGAGGTAGACGGAACAATATAATTATACTCCAGAAGCGCGACATGTCTAGAAGCGTAAGCTACTTGGTGTGCTAGGACGCGATAATCGCGAGCGCGGCGTCGCGTAGCCGGAGCGTGTTCCGCCGCTTGGTATCTGCAGCCTGCTAAAGTTGCCGTCCGAAGGTGTCGCAGGTCGCGAGTTGCGCCTGCTCACAGAGCCGGCGCTGCGTTCCGCGCTGTACGCGTCCAAGATGCTAACGAGGTCGCGCCCAAGCTTAGAGACTTCTGTGAGCTCCGGGCCAGTGAGTGGGCCAGCCTTGGCCGCGCCCTCGTCCTCCCACTCGTCCTCGCGCTCGTTGGGGGCGTACGAATGCACGCGCCGTTGCTGTCGGCGCCTGCCCTCGAGAATGCCCTCGTAGACGCGCAGCAAGCAGTTCTCCATAAGGTACTTCAGCTTGCCGACCTCCTGCAGCGCCGGGACATAGCCCGATATTGGCAGCCAGTCGTCGCACACTAACATACCGTCCGCTGGGCGGACCTCGTATGCGCCGAAGAGGATGTAGGTCAGCGGGTCAAGCTTGGTCGTCGATATCAAGTACATCTGCGGCCTGGCGTCTCCAGTTGTCAGGTTCTGCCGTTTTTCTGAGAACGCGTAGATGTCCTTGAGGAAGGTGGACTCGTCGGTCATCTCCTTGGACTCGCGCCCGATGTGGTTTACACTTCCAGGGTGAATAAATGTTGCCTATGAAAATAATTCAGCCTAGCGGTCGCAAAGAGTGAAAACAAGGCGAACCTTTTCGCGCTGGGTGCGAAGCGTACGTTCGCCGGTGCGCACAGCGAACTTAGGCTGTGAGGCCGTAGCGATCAACGCCGCCAGAAGCGGTCGCGAGTTGCTGTTTTCGTTGAGTTCGTGGGGAACGACCTGCTCAGAACGGCGCATGCCAGGCGGCATTGGCGCGGCGGGGTCTGAGCGGCCCATCGCAATGTCGATGACGCCAGCAGAGTACAAGTTTTGCAGCAGGTGGCCTTTGATCTTCTGGATCATGAGCAGCGTCGGCTTGCTCAGGAAATTGTCGAAGCAGAACTGGTTCGCGGATTGGTACTCGCCGCGGCCCTGGAACGTCCACCAGGTCTCATACGCGCGCAGCACCGCCAGAGGATCGGAACGGAAGTCGCTCGGCGTCCACAACGCCTTACGCTCCTGCGCCTCGCGCTTCTGCAGCATCGGCGTCATAAACGGGTCGCGATTCGTCATAACGGCAGCCAGCGTGAGCGCGCGGTCCAGACAGCGGAAGAACGCGCCGAAGAGGATGAGGCGGCCCATGACGGCCTCGATGGGTAGTTGAAGCAGCACATGACCGAGCGATGTGAGGTTCGTGTCCTTATCCAAAGCGCCGACCATCCGCAAGTGCTCCAAAGCAGCCTCGACGCGCTCCGGGTCGGGCGGCTCGATAGTAGCAGCAAGCACGTCCTCGACGTCCATGCCTGGGAAGTTGAGCGCCTTCACGTGCATAACGACGTTACTGAGGTCCGTGCGTAGCATCTCGACAGTCTGATACGGGGCCAGTTTGTCGGCGCGCGCCCTGCTGAGCACACCGTAGTAGTCTCCGGGACGATGGCGACCCGCACGCCCTGCACGCTGGTTCAGATTGGAGGCGCCGACCCATGCGGATACAAGAGACGAGATGTGACGCTCGGGCTCGAACCGCAGCTCCTTGACACGCGCAGAGTCGACCACGTAGACGATGTCCGGAATGGTGACAGACGTTTCCGCGACGTTGGTGGAGAGAATAATGCGGCGTACACCATGCGCGGGCGGTTCGAAGACCTGCTGTTGTTCCATGACAGGAATGGACGAGTGCAGGATGAGCGTCTGGTACTTGGACGTGTCATTGAAGTTGACGCCGAGCAACGGCTTCATTGGATCCTGCAAAATACGCTGCACTGCCTGGATCTCCTCCCAGCCAGGCAGGAAGACCAAAACGTGTCCGTCGTTAGACTTGCGCAGGACGTGGGCGATGGTCAACGCGATTAACGGGAAGGGAATTTCCAGGTCGTCGTCCCGCTTTTCCTCTTCAGCATTGCCGCGCGATATGGAGGTGTAGGAACTTCCAGCGCGGTTGAGCTGCGGAGCTTGACCCCACTGGCCCACGCCGAGTTCACGGTTAAGATACTTGACGACGCTGTCCTCGCGGAAAACCCAAGACACCTGTTGCATCTCGGGCCTGATTTGCGGGAAGAAGTCCTCGAGGAAGTGTTTCTGCACGGGGAACGAGCGGCCAGGAATGGTGACCAGCGGGGCGGCGGCACCGCTCGATGTTGCGAAGTAATTCTGGAAGATTGTGGGGTCGATGGTTGCGCTCATCAGGACGACCTTGATTGGGATACCGCGCGCGCGGCGGTCGGTCGGCGAGTAGTCGCTTGAGCACCATGAGCGTGAGATCGGTGTCGACGTCGCGCTCGTGGGCCTCGTCCACGATGACGTGCGTTACATCGTCCAGACTGGGCCCCTGACTGTGCTCCTGCGCCTCGAGCGCACTCTGCATGCGGCGCAGGAAGATACCCGTCGTGCAGAAGGTGACGCAGCCGTGCATCTCGGGCAGCTTCGCCTCGAAGCGCACCTGGTAGCCGATGCTCTTGCCCGTTGTCTCGCCGCGCTCCTTAGCTACGCGGTCGGCGACGGAGATGGCTGCAAGTCGACGCGGCTGCGTGCAAAGGATGTTGCAGCGGCTACCCTTGCCTTTGGCGATCCAATCGTCCAGGATGATCTGCGGGATCTGTGTGGTCTTGCCCGAGCCGGTGGCGGCCATGCAAATCGTAACCTCGTTCTCCTCAATAGAACGCAGCAGCTCGGCGGCCTGGGTGTATACGGGCAGCGACTCGCGCTGGTTGCGGATTTTTTCAAGCGATGGATCCGCGTAGTAGGCCTCGCGGCCCTGCTGTAGCTTCAGCGACTTGGTCTGGTGGAATTGCTCGCCAACCGGGCGCGACGCGCGGGACGACAGCGCCTTGCCCGGCGCGTCCTCTGCCGTCGCAGTTTCAGGGCGGTTTCTGTAGAGCGTGCTGCGCGCCAGGAAGCGGTTCATCTCGCGGATGCTGTCGTTGAGGTTGTCCGACATGCTGAGCGAAACGCGCGGCGCGTAGCCGAGGTCCTTGCCCGTGCGCATTGCCTCGCGGAACGTCTTCCACAGCTCAGTGTCGCAGTTGTGCAGGTACTGCGTGACGTCGACGAACGCGTTCTGCAGCGCGATTTTCTTCGTCACGCCCGAGCCCAGACCGATGCGCTTCCCGCCGACGGACAACAGCGCATCCCACGGCGGGTTGCCCGACCTGACCTTCTGCAGCTCGTACGTGATGCTGGGATTGTCGAAACCGAAGCGGCGGCAATAGTAGTCCATGAACTGCTTGGCGAGCTCATAGTCGAGCGTCGTGCCGTCCGACAGCTTGACGACGTCCACAGTTTCCTTTGCGGGTTTCGGCGGCTCAAGCAAGCCTTCACGCGCCAGCTCAATTACAGCGCAGAGCGCACATATCCGCTCCGCCTCTTTGCGCGTGAGCGCGTCGCCGCAGTAAACGGCATCGCGGAGTCGAAGTGACGCTCTGTCGCGCCGCAAGTCAGCCGCGAATACGGTCGCAGGACAGGCCAACATACCTGAAGTACTTCGTTCCCTCGATGATGACCTGTTGAGTGTCGTAATTTATGCGTCCGCCGCCCAGTTGCGACACGTATAGCTTCACTTGATCCTTTGGATTCGACAGCCACGGACGAGGCAGCGTCATCCCTGCGGCAGCTAAGGCATCATTATAATACTGCTCGCTGAGCACGGGCCCTGATACGACAGGTATCTGCGGTGCAGCAGGCGGCGCCTTCTTCTGCTGTTTTGGCGGCGGCGGCTGGTCGCGTCGCGAACGAAATCGCTGCGTGCCCGACGATGACGATTGCTTAGAACCAGAAGTCTTGTTTCGCGGGCGAGAATCCATTTGCTCGCTCTTGGTCGCGGCTTTAGCGGCGGCGGCGGCGGTCGAATGGAGAGAGCAAAGTTGAAGGCGGCCAAGCGCGGTCAGGCAACGTCTCTGCCCTAGGACGACCGACGCGGCAAGGGGCATCCGCTGTTATGGCTGTGAAACTGAAATGAGCTATGGACGCTACTGCAATAACAATGCGGACCGTTCGCGACGCTTTCAGTGGCAGCTCCTGTGCGTGCAAGAAAAACTGAACAGCAACGGCGAGCGCCGGCATGCGCCACCCGCATCTGGACCTCGACCAGAGTGTCTATAGCTCTGCATATGCATGAACAGGGTCACTGTTATCCTACTGTCTTGGATCGTTCAGGAAATGAGTACTACAATAATTGAAGTACAAATTCATCTGATTCTTTGGAGAACTCATGTCATAACTAAATTAGAGACCTTTTCCTATCCGAATAGCAAAGCAGAACGAGCTCAAATATGAAAGTTGATGATTGTGAATATCCGAACTTCTTGCTTGCCCTTCAATTCTGGTGTTCATGACACCAGTCCTGGTGTTGTATATCTTGGTGTCAAACAAAGGTGCAGTTCTCCACGCTCTGCTCAATAGAGGTGTCATAATCCTTGTGATTTTGCAAGAAGATCTACAGTTTCAGTGGCCACGGCAAAACAGGACATGGGCTCAAAATCTTTGCATTTGCAAAGCATACAAGATAGGGCTGGCGTGTAGCACGGGACGCTCAAGGAAGCGTCTGGTAGCCGCCACCCTGAGAAGGCGCCGAGGGGGGGACTGCCGGGACAGGTTTTGGCATGGGCGGAGGAGGTGCCGGCGAGCTCTCGAGGTCGCGGTCGCGGTCACCGCCGAGCGTCTGGTACGCGCCGGGGGCGGACGACGAGGGGAAGCCGCCTGGCATCGACCATACGGTGTCCGTGCGGAGGCCCAAGGGCCCGAATTGGTCGCCGCGCGCACGCAGCGTGTTCATCGTGGCCCAGACAGTTGGTACCTGTAAAAATACTGTTCAGAACAATGACGATATGTAGCTCAATAGACGGCTCACTTTGAGGAGTAGCACAAGCACAACAACGGTTTTAATGAGTCCGTGTACACCGCCTGTGCTTGCGAGCCTGATTTTCATTTTGATATTTAGAAGCTGCGCGTTCTACGTGTCATAAACGCACCAGATAATGTCAAGAAGAACGGATGCCCCGAGCATTCCTGTAAACTGCGAGAATTCAATGACATGTATAATGAGCTAGCCGTATTAACGTACTGTACGCAGGCTCTCAGACGAGTCGGCACGCTCATGGGCGTAGAGGCCATATAGAAAGAGCGGAAAGTTATAAGAAGGCGATTTGCCGGCCGCGGTAGCGAGTGTCAGGCCCTTTAAAACAGAATTTCAACATAGAAACAAGCCCAGAGATAACACACGCACGGTCTGTAACAGTACAAGGTTCGTAGAGTCGAGCCCAGCAGCAAAGTCGGCTGCGGACATGGTGGGCAGCGGAGGATCGTCGAACGGTTCAACGTCCGCTGCGATGAATTCTCAGGCTGCCAGCGCTACGTTTGATACAGTCTGGCCCGCAGACACGGTCGAATTTCTGCCGGGCCACGATGACCTACTGGTCGTTGGCACCTATCTGCTGAGGGAGGCCACGGCCAGCACGTCCATGTCACGTGTCGGCGAGCTCATTCTCCTCAATGATCAGCTGTGAGCACAACGGTCACATCCATTCTCCCAATTATCAATTCGCATAGAACAGTTCTGCAACGATTCGAGCTGGGCGCGGTCCTCGATGTGAAATGGTCAATCGGACGCCAGCGCTTAGCCACGCATTCGAATTGACCGAATCGCAGGCGCAATCGCGATTCCCTAGCAGCAGCAGCCACAGCAAACGGGACGGTCGCGTTCTTCGAATACGCCGACAACAAGCTAGCTCGTCTGCAAGATATAAACGTATCCGGTGAATCGGATGACGTCCTGTGTCTGGCGGTCGGGTGGTCGACGGACGGCCGATTAGCAACCTCCCAGTCGGACGGAAGCCTATGCATCGTAGATGTCCAGATTTCCTCAATCTCCGCGTCCTGGATTGCCTGTGGAAATGAAGCATGGGCTGTGGCATGGGATACTTTCAATCCTCACCTCCTTTATTCCGGTAAGCGTCCGTCTATTGCTCCTCGAGGACAACCCACTGAGACAGGTACACAGGCGGGGACGACTGCATGTGGAACATTTGGGATGTCAGGGATATTCAGGATCCTGCATTCAGGAGTAAACGGTTAGCGCCATTCGCGTAGAGGTATGCGATTCGCTCACTCTGTGTCTGGAAGACGCGACGCAGGCATCACGACGTTCGCCCCGAGCCCGCATAGAGAGCATATCCTGGCGATCGGGAGCTACGACAGCACGCTCCAGCTCTTCGACATACGGTCTCCACGCGTAATGCTCAGAAGCGTAGACGTCGGTGGCGGCGTGTGGCGCGCAAAGTGGCACCCGGCATCCTCCCGCAAAGACGATATCCTTGTGGCGTGCATGCACGATGGCTTCAAAGTCGTGCGTCTTCCGGTAGCCGGGGCAGAAGTAGAAGTCGTACAGAGATTCGACGATCACGCGAGTCTCGCGTACGGAGTCGACTGGGCGCGTGGCGAAGGTGGCGAAAGTCCCGGAAGGACGCGCGTGGCAAGCTGCTCGTTCTACGACCATACACTCAAGATCTGGGAGGCATAGTGCGCCGTGAAAATGCGGCATTGGCTCGAGAATTGCTGGCGGACTGGAGTGCTGTATGTCGCTTGACCGCCGGTTAGAATTATTGCTCAACGAACCTTGCTTCATGGGACAGTGTCAGACGCTACCCTGGTGCGATGCGTTCAACTGAGACGCGGAAGATGAAAAAGCGCGTGCGCTGCTGTCCACAAATCGGCTGGCCTGAGCATCCGCTGCCGTCGTGCACCAGTCATTCGGAACAGGGCCAGACACCTCGGAAACGAGGTGCTCAGCTATTAGAGAACCAGCCGTTGAGTCATGTTGTGTCGACGGTCGCAAGTGAGGGCGGGTGCTTATTGTTCTGCTGTGGTGGGATGGTCGGCACCAGCGAGCACATCCGACGAGAGGTCCCCACAACGCGGAACGACATACAGCGTGGACTCATCCGATCTCGGTGAGCAAGCTGGATTCTCGGCGCGACTGAACGCTGAGTATTTTGTAGAAGTCCGGACGCTGCGCGGTTCGCCCGGTCTTGCCTGAGCACGGGCCGGGCGGCAGGTATCTTGCTGCGAGGTCGGACTTGCTGATCCTGGCGCTGATATGGGATACTGGATATGCGGCACATAAATAAGCGAGGGTGGTCAGGCGGGGTTTTACTTCCGGCTTTACCTCTCCTCTTGACCCCGACCCTCAACCCACCACGTAACAACCTCAACTACCCCAACTCTTCCTTAGCCAGCACCATGACCTCTCAGCCTCAAACGGTATGTTCGGGACGTCGCCCATGCTCTTTGCACTCGTCCTGACTTCATTAAAGCAGCCTGCTGCCTCCAGCCCGATCGCGGGCAACGAGGATAGATCGCGGGGCGCCAGATATCAGCGCCCAATTCCCACGATTCCCATTAGCCTGGAGGCGTATAAACCTGCCATTGTGGATGGCAGATTCGCCCTGGTGCCCACGAGATTCCGGAAGCCTTCCTTCATGCAGGGCCCGCCGCTACATCAACTCCCCAAACCCGCCTGGAGCGACGACCCTTGCGCATCCCTGGAAAGCGATGCGATATCCCCGACAAGCACAACATCCTCAAAGACCTTGGTACATCCCGACGCCCCCCAACCCGCGATGGCAGTCAAGGGCAAGGGCAAGCGCCGCCGAGGCCGCAGGGCGCGAAACCGTGAAGCGGCGCCCCCCTCTGGGGAGGCGGTGAGTAGTACAGGACCATCCCGTTACAGCCAAACCTGACCACGCCGTTCAGCACACGTAGCGCCCCTCCCCCATCGCTCGGTGACGCCAAACGTGGTGTCACCGAGCGATCCCCCATCGTGGGCGGAATTGACGCCCGCCCCGATGCCGCCGCCGCCGCCAGCCATCATCGCAGTATCGTCATGGAGGAGGAGAGATAGTACCTAAGACGTAGGACGCCGAAGCGCGTCGCCCCGCTGAGCTCTAGACCTCTGCACGAATGGAGTGAAACGACACTCGCAGGGGCAGAGCTCGGTGAGTGAGATTGTAACGACGATACTGCGAACATTCCCGGGTCTCGTTCTTTTATCTGTACAAGATATCGATTCATCATCGACTGTTCCCCTTCCTCTTCCACACTCCCCGGTCTTGTTCCCCTACACCTAACACGACTCTCCAAGCATGACCCCGCGCTCTCGTGATTACTTTAGCGAACGCTGCCCCTTATTCCCCGATGTCTCGAGCAATGTACTCGTATCGCCACATACACGGTGCGGCGTTGACTTCCTTTCTGTGCGACGCCCAATCTCAGATCTGCCTATTAGCGCCTTGCCGGACTTCCAAACGTGCTTCCGTGGACTGTGTCTTGCCGGCCGCAGAATCCGTAGCACTACCAACAGGCGCTGTACCAACATTCCTCGATATCGTCAAGAACTCTGCGTCATCCCTTGGCGTATCTTCTGGAGACAGCTGTGCTCCGACTGCTTCAAGAGCGTTGCCCGCAGTCATGACTGCTCGTTTGCCTACGGTTCGCGTGCGAATCGTCGACCTAGATTCGTGCATGGCTGCCCCAGGCTTCTTGGATAACAACGAAATACGACGCGTACCGATTGTGCGCGTTTTTGGCTCAACGGAAGACGGCATTGCGACATGTGTGCATTTGCACCAGCTCTACCCGTATTTCTTCGTGTCCTATGAAGGAGATACCGGTCCAACAGCAGGTGCGTGTACTGACAGGTAAATTAGAGTTTTTCGCTCATGCCAACTATTGCCCAGTCCAGGACTATATCCGTAACCTTCGCCGTGGAATCAACCATGCCCTGGCCTTGTCCATGAAGCTACCTCCAAACTCGCACAAGGCGTACTTTGTGAAGAAGATAATCCTTGTCAAAGGCATCGACTTCTACGGCTTTCATTATGGATACAGTCCATTCCTGAAGATCTATCTTTACGACCCCTCGCTCATGACGCGTTGCGTGACCGTCATGCGCACAGGCTCTATCATGAACACCCGTTTCACCCTCTACGAAAGCCACCATGCCTTCAAGGACCAGGTCATGTGCGATTTCGCGCTCTATGGCTGCAACTGGCTCGACCTTGACGCCGTCTTCGTGCGCGGTGATTGCATGCAAGATACTAGCTGGGGCGTCTCTTCATATCCGCCGCAAACCCGCATGCCTCTCGAGCTTGACGCCTGCGCGCACCAGATCCTGAACCGGCTCGTCGTTCCCGCTCGCCATCTTCACGATGAGCTCCGTATTCCTGCTGCCCCACCATCGCCGGATCCACTCGTGAGTAGCGTGCGCGAGCTGTGGGAAGACGAGCGGCGCCGTCGGATTGAAAAGGGTCTACCGCCATCTCCGGAAATGCCACAAGTACTTAGCCAAGGATCTCGCGGGGCGGGTGGTGCCTGGGAGAGCTTAGAGCGGATGCGCGGCCTTCTTCGAGCGCGGATCGAGCGCGAGGCTTCCTGGCAGGCTCCTCAGCCGCAAGTGTGGGAGCACTACGTACCCACTACGTTCGAAAGCGTCGACGCCCTTTGGGACACTGACCATCAAACTTGGACTCGCCCGCCGCCGCCAAAGATGGACGCACCCCCCGAGCCGGCCCAGCATGATCAACGCAAAAATGACGCACCTGAGGATGCATTTGCCATCGACGAAAGCATCATCCTTAGCCAGGCTTTCGACGACGGGCTGCTGCAGGAGGAGCTTAATGCTCTCGGACGTGAAGAGCCCGACTTCACAGAAGATGAGCCGCCGTTTGACCTAGATGACATTGCTCCACCAGAAGAGCTACATCCATTCAAGGTACCACGTACTCCTTCAAAGCGCGGGTTGCGGTCGGCTACGTAAGTGTATCGAGCTAAATATGCCGACTACTGATCCAACGCAGGCCCTCATTTTCTCCAAGCAAGTTATCTGTCGTCGCAAGCTCGGCTCAGTCCTTAGCACAGGCTGAAGGAGCACAGTCCCCGCGGTCGACGCAGGCGATCTATGCCCCATCGGAGCTCTATGCGGACTTTTCGCACACATTGCATACGAAGGATGTTCTGAGCCAACCGTCCGACTCATCCAGCCGTTCGTCCAGCCAGCGCCCACGTAAACGACGACGTCTTGACTCTACCATTGATGCACTGGGATTCGATTCCGCGCCATCGTCGCAACAGAATGTACCTACGTTCGAAGGCAATTCCTTCGTGTTCGCCGAGCCGGCGCCTACACGGGCATCACTTCTTTCGTCGCTGGACGAGCACCAGATTCGACACACGCTATATGCCGATCCTTTCTACTCAAACCCATCGGACGCGCCAACGCGTATCTCCGAGTATGCCGGACGCCAGTTTGACCTACGTTCCGGCATCGAGGAGTGGGACGACGGCATTGTCTGGCGCAACCGCTTCTTCAGCCTCCGCGCAAAGCATGTTGCTGGCTGGGAATACGCGGGTAGGGCTGTACCTACGCTGGGTGAAATTAGACGATGGCTCGAGAAGCAGGCGGACAATGGCGGGTTGCCTTCCTTACCATCGACACAGCCGATGGCGCATTCGCAAGTATGTGGATGCCTCTTCGTCATATGACTATTGACCCTTCACTATGAAGATAGAAGGCCCGACACAGAAGATCGACTCCCAGCCAATGGGCCCAGGAGGCGTACGCGATAGCAGTCATATGTCAGTCCTCGCTTTGGAGGCTTTTGGTACGAACTTGTCTTCTTGACGTTTGACGGCGTATATTAAAGTTTTTGACAGCGTTATCGCAAGGCGATAAGCAGCCGGACCCACTCAAGGACGCAGTAAGCGCGGTCTTCTACGCATTTTGCCCTTCCACCCTTGGATCGTTCGAGGGCACGTTAGCCCGGCGGCAGGCCTACACCAGGGGAATCATTGCCGTGCGCAGTACCAGCCTCGACCCCAACCGGTTGCGCGATCACGGCCTGGAGGTCGTCGAGGATGAGCTTGGCTTGCTGAACCGTGTCATCAATCTCGTGATGGACTTCGACCCGGATATCGTCGCAGGGTGGGATGTGCAGACCGCGTCCTGGGGCTACCTTCACGCGAGAGCGAATACTTACCGTAGGAACATTCAATTTCTTGCGACTTGTCGGTGCTCACGCCAATGGCAGCGCTGAATCTTCTTGAACTATGCGGACGGGCTGAACATGCGTCAGGGCGGCAAGGTAGCGACAACTACAATGCCACGCATACCTCCATCATCCGCGTTGTTGGGCGACACGTTCTCAACGTTTGGCGGATCATGCGCGTAGACATGGCGCTCAGCAGCTACAGCTTCGAAAATGTTGCCTTTCATGTCCTTAAGCGAAGGTATGTCTCCTGTTTTCCTTGCTGCCTCACTGATGAACGCATCCTCGCTCAGAATGCCCCACTATTCGGCACAGACTTTGACCGAGTGGATGACCAGTGATCTTCCTTTGCATAATTCGCGTGTGCTCGCCTACTTCGCTGACCGCACTGCTTGCGTATTGGACATCCTGGACGAGACGGAGACCATTACCAAACATGCGTAAGTCTCTTTCATTGCTCGTAGCGCCCCTGCTGAAGACTTGACAGGGAATCTGCCCGCGTTTTCGGCATTGACTTCTTCTCGTCTATAAGTCGCGGCTCACAGTATAAGGTGGAATCCTTTCTGTTTCGGATCGGTAAACCAGAAAGCTTTGTCCTGATGTCTCCCAGTCGCGAAGATGTATGTCTATTCCCAGCCTGTTCATGTGGGCAAATAAGCTGATGCTTTTTGTTCAGGTCGGTCGTCAGAATGCCATATACGCGACACCGTTGATTCTGGAACCGTTCGCAGCCTTCTACTCGTCCCCCTTGGTCGTTCTGGACTTTCAGTCCCTCTACCCGTCCATTATGATTGCGTACAACTACTGCTACTCTACGTGCCTCGGTCGCGTGGAGCAACAGAATGGCCATTGGAAGCTTGGCGTGCTCCCAGATTTTGAGCTACCAGAAGGCCTCTTGGGCAAACTCAAGGATCATGTCAACAGTACGTTTGTATAACAAGCTGTACGCGGCCCTCATTCGATCTGCAGTCGCGCCCAATGGCATTGTCTATGCAAAGCAAGAAGTTCGCCGAGGATTGTTGGGGCGCATGTTGCAGGAGCTTCTGGACACGCGCATCATGGTCAAGCAAGCTATGAAGTCTGCTAAAGGAGATAAGGTGCGTTCTGCTCGCGCTTTTTGAGCGAGACGTCTGAGTTAAATATGTACTGTCAGGGCTTGTATCGCACCTTGGATGCCCGCCAGCTCAGTCTCAAGTTTATCTGCAATGTCACCTACGGATATACAAGCGCAACATTCTCTGGGCGTATGCCGGCGGTTGAAATCGCGGATAGCATCGTTCAGAGTGGACGGGAGACCCTG
Organism: Auricularia sp. M12; assembly: GCA_037042885.1. NCBI lineage: Eukaryota > Fungi > Basidiomycota > Agaricomycetes > Auriculariales > Auriculariaceae > Auricularia > Auricularia sp. M12. The sequence goes on from CM073211.1 coordinate 3,335,686, forward strand.
AACCAGGTTGGTGAACACGTTCTGTACTCGTGCAATTCTGAGCTCTTATAGGCGATCCGCACCATTCAAACCACGAGTAAATGGGGCGCGACAGTCGTGTACGGCGACACCGACTCTCTTTTTATCTATCTGCCAGGTCGGACGAAGGAGCAGGCCTTCCGAATAGGACATGACATTGCAGACACAATAACAGCCATGAATCCTGACCCAATCAAGTTGAAATTTGAGAAGGTAATCTCGCCAGTTCACTTGTGACATATTCTATGCTGATGCCATGTGTAGGTTTATCTTCCTTCTATCCTAATGACAAAGAAACGTTACGTGGGATTCAAGTACGAGCACCCCGACGAACTTGAACCTGGCTTTGACGCCAAAGGCATCGAGACCGTCCGTCGCGATACCACACCTGCCACTCAGAAAATGTTGGAGACTGCCATCAAGTGCGTTATTGCCTCGGGACGTTAAACTATTGCTAACGTCGCCTAGAATGTTGTTTCGGACACAAGATTTGAGCGCGATCAAGAGCTACTGCGTACGCAGCTGGTATACGATCCTCGAGCGGCGTGTTCAGCTTCAAGACTTTGTCTTTGCCAAGGAGGTTCGGATGGGAACTTATAGGTATTATCAGTAAGTTCGCCTGCTCTAACTGACACACCTCCAGTGTCGACGGTCCTCCCCCTCCTGGCGTTGTCGTAGCTGCTCGACAGCAGCTGGAAGATCCGAATAACGAGGTCCAATACGCAGACAGAGTCAAATACATCATACCGCAACGCAATACGGTAAACGAGCGTCTAGTCAACCGCGCCGTCTCGCCGCACGAGTTTCTCCGGCTTGGGCTTGACTTGGACGCCGAATACTACATTGAGCGGATGCTCATACCACCGTTGAGTCGTGTGTTCAGCTTGGTTGGTGTTGACATCAAGCAATGGTACACGGAAATGGCCAAACCGCAGCGGGCTAGACGGAAAGAATTGCGCGACGGCACTGCTAAATCGAAGATAGACGCCCACTTCAAGAGCGCGCAATGTATAATCTGCCGTGCGACCGGTTTGTTAACCCACGGTGTGTCTGCCCGAGCAGTTAAAGATGAACCTAACTTCCTTCTAGGTATCTGCCAAGACTGCCTAGACGCGCCCTCTACTAGCATCTATCACCTGGAGCGGCGCGTTCGTGCGCGTGAAAAGAAGCAAACGGGCGCGCAGCTCGTGTGTGCAACATGCTCCGGCTCGGTGCCAAGCGAGGACATCAAGTGCGACTCCCTGGATTGCGATTGGTTTTTTGAACGCCGGAAGATTGCAGACGAAGCCGCGTATCTTCAAGACCTGAAGCAGGCTATAAATTTCATGGTCCACGCTCGGAGAATATGACGATCGAATTCCAGAAAGAGCGGCATCTTAAGCTGACTCGAGGTTCTGACATCGCTGGCCATACGAACATACTACAATAAGCACCCCTGCTATTCTTTCTCTTTGTATCATCGAGTATGTATCCATATCAATTAGGTGTATTTGTGATTGTCTCCATTATAACACTTCGAGTTGCTAGTACTAAATATGACAATAAATATTTGTGATACAGCATGCCAGGACTTTCCATTATGCGCATGTGCATGTTTTCATGCAGCCAGAGGAGAGCACTCGTCACGCTGCAACCACTTGAAGGCAGCCTCAGCCACATCCTCCAGATCCACATCCTCAAGACGAAGAGATGGCATGGTCTCTTCAATGAGACACTCATCCTTCCCGCACACGGCCTTGAGGCTGGAGACCGATTCGCATGGGTAGTACGCATAAAACGCATCCTCGTCGAGGTCGCTGAGCGTGGAACTGTTGTCGCGGTCGAGGATCAGCGGTGGAGTCTCGCCGTCCGAGTCCGTCACGGCATTCACGCTGGACGCGATCGATGGAACGGGGCTGACCGAGCGCACAGACTCAGCGGGCTCGCTTGGCTGGATGAGGTGGAAGTCCGCAGAGTCGTTGTCCTCCAGCACAGGATATTCAATAATCGTGTGATCCAAGGAGCTCGAGTAACGATGTCCGGCATTGCAGGACCTTCCGGTCAACAAAACGGATAGGGCGTCGGAATCGTCTGCTTCCAAATTGCAGTGGACGAACAGGGAGGCTCCAGAGTCGTTCCTGAGGTGCATCGCCTAAAGTGACCGTAAGCACTTATCCAACGGAAGCAGGAATGGGATGAGACTTACGCAGCGAGTCCTCAGAAGACTTTTGGCGCGTGTCACAAGGCGCGCAACGCTGGAGAAGCTGAGGATAGAGGATGACAGCATGTTTTGGATATGAGTCGGAGGTGAGAAGGTGAATTCGAAGCTGCGAGCCTGCGAAGCGGCTTGGTGTTGTAGTAGTTGATAGTGAAGGTAGGTGTGGTGGTAGGGGAGTTTTATACGCATTCTCATCCTGGTTCAGACCGAAATCTGTTTCGTCGGTACGCAAACTTCCGCAAGATGGTTATGATCGAAACTGGAAATGGGACGGAAGGTGGAACAGCAGTCAGAAGGTAAACTGACCGCATTACCGTCTTTGTGAAGCTTTGCAGAACTCAAGCTTTGCAGAATTGATACGGACTGCCTGACTCGTGGTACCAGGAGGGCTGCATCGATGCTGGGAAGTTCCCTGAGTTGAATTGGCTGGAGACTTAGTTACGAGGTTTCAAATACAACATGGAATACAGCAGATGCTGCAATAACTGTCATATGGCATTTTCGTGCCTACTCAAGTCGGTCTCGGCTGTTTGTATCGGAGCTCGAAAGCGCGTTTCTTCTTGGCCTCTTGAAGTTTGAACTCCCGCTTTGCAACTTGTATCACGCTGGGTCTGCTGGGTTACAAGAAGACTCCAGAAAGCAGATAACAATGCTCCCAAACGCAACTTGATACTGCGTACTATCAAAAATGGCTCTGGCTACCAGTACTTACTCGACTAGATGCTCAACGACCCCAAGTGCAAAGAGTACCACAGTCCTTGACATCGATACCTATGGCTACCACTGGCGTCCTGGTACTCTGGGAAGAGCTGGGCCTTGACTTGCTCTCAAAATCGATTCCCTATAGTTCAACGGCCGGGGTCGTCCTGGGTATGGCCGTCGCTTGCTGGCATTTGGCTGGTTTGATCGAGTTTGCATGCAGAGCCCGATTATTGCAGTCTTGACTGGGATATGTCTCGGAGTGCGCAAACTCCGTGTTGGTCCTGACTTCAACTGGTTCTGATTGCAATACCGCTCGCCTTATAAGCCTATCCGCCAATTCTCTATGCAGAATCACACAAACCGCCTTATATCTTCCACTCACTTCCACACACGCCTTCTCACCCGTCTTCGATTCGACCATGAACCCTATTCTCGTCGTTCCTCGCCCTCGCGTCCCGAGCGGCAATGGCGGTCGATACCTTCAAAGCGCTGTGCGCCCCATTGCCGATTCTGGCATGCTTTTCGTCCCTGCGCAGCGCGCAGTGGAACCGGTCAGCTCGATGCGTGCAGTATGTCCTTGCATTGACTCCTCATTGCCATGTCCCTAACCATTGCTTCAGGTCCTTGCCGCTAAGAACGATGCTAGGCTATCATCCCGCGTGCACTCGCGTCCTCTCCCTCGCCCACCCACCATCTTCTACCACCCCCAGACCGTCGTCCCCCAGTCGGAGTCCATGTTCGAAGACGAGGACGCCCTTCCTCCGCCTCCCGTCTTCGTCGCCATGCCGGAGCTGCGCCACCCACGCCCGCAACGTGTTATCAACCGCGCGCAGATGGCAGCCGACGCCTTTGAGCACTTCGAGGCGCAGGTCCAGGAGACCGCGCCCACTCCCGCCCCTGGGTCCATCGGGCCGCCGCCGCCGCACCCGATCCCGCGAAGGTTGCTCAACGTACACACACCCAGCCAGGCCGCCCCGCCTATGACCAACTCTGCGCCGCCGTACCCCATCCCTCGCAGGCGGCTTGACCTGGCAGACTCGCACAGGCGCGCAGCGACGGTTGTCGCACCCGAAGTCAACCCCGCGCCCCGCCAGGCCCGCCCTCTGCCTCGCCGTCCCGATGAGTACCTCACCGAGGTCCCTGTGCGCCGCCGGTCCTGAACATAGTCCTTCCTTGCTTTCATTATCCTGCTATCACTGTTATCGCATCGCATGTTTACCTTACCCAACTCGCTCTCGTGTCGCAAGCATATGTTTATATCCTCTTGCTTTGAATATTTGACCTTGCGCTCATCTCCGTAGTTCGTCTTCGCTAGTATACGCACACGGCTATAATCATAATGCACTGGAATGCATTCGTCCAAAATGTTCCAAAATCATATGAATGTGTTTGCTGCAACAAGCGTAGTGCGAAGGATTCTGGGACACGCCCTGCTACGAGACCTGACATGCTTGGAAGCTGCATATGCCGTATGTTTCCTCATGTATAAGCGAGCAGGATGGATGCTGCACAGTCACCAGAGGCGATGTCCTGAGTTCCACCGGTGCGGGTTAATTAGATCGTCGGCGTAGCAGGTCCAGCTTGCGCCCCGAAATATATTTGTCCACGCAATTTCTCGATGCGCTCTAATCTACTCAGTAAAGAGAGTCGCGAGTGTTTGAACTGAAATGGATGGAGAGAAGTCCAACTTGCACTTGAACTTGAAGTTCCGATCTGACGGTTAGCTCGCGTCGACCCCGGGCTCACGACTCTCGACTGTGCGGAGCAGTCACTATCATTCCAACCTCTTATATCATTGCCCGGAAGGCTGCTTGACATCGCGAAGTCGATTGACTAGTCATTGGCGCGTTCGATTGAGCCTGCTGTAAATCCCTGGTCTCAGGCCACCTCCTACTGCCCACCATGGCTACGAACATGCGTGGTCTTACGCAAGTACGATCTGCTGTATTCTATTCTCGCAGTTACTGATGCGCTGCGACTTTAGTTTATTGCGGATATTCGTGGCGCGCGCGTGCGCGAGCTCGAAGAGAAGCGGATTAACAAGGAAATGGCGAATATCCGCAAGAAATTTAAAGGCGCGTATCTCTTGCTAGTGCTGTAGACAAAGCCTGACCAATGGTGTAGATGGAAACTTGGACGGGTACCAGAAGAAGAAGTGAGTAATGCTGCGCTGCATTTAAGGATCGTCGCTCACCACCGTAACTGGCAGATATGTCGCTAAGATCATTTATACCTATATCCTTGGGTACAAGGTCGACGTGGGCCATATGGAAGCCATAAACCTCATATCCAGCCACAAATATTCTGAGAAGCAGATAGTCAGTTGTGCTCGCTTCATTGTGCCGTGTCAGTTGACCATCCAACCTTGCACAGGGCTACCTCGCAGTCACGCTCCTCATGCACGAGAATTCAGACTTTCTTCGGCTCGTGGTCAACTCCATACGAAAGGATCTGGACGAGAACAACGAGGTCAATAACTGCCTTGCCCTGCACGCCATCGCGAATGTTGGAAGCCAGGAAATGGCTGAAGCGCTCGCTGAAGACGTCCACAGGCTCCTTATTTCACCGTGCGTACCACTCAGTGCAGTCGTGGGTTAGCCGACTGATAACATTTCTTAGAACGTCGCATACCTTTGTCAAGAAGAAGGCCGCGTTGACTTTACTACGATTGTACCGCAAGCATCCGGAGGTCATCCCAGCAGAAGAGTGGGCACTGCGATTAGTATCCCTGATGGACGAGCAGGACTTGGTAATATAACATTTGCCGCTTTGCTCATGCATTCTAACAATGTTTCAGGGTGTAGTGCTTTGCGTGACAAGTCTGGTTGCAGCGCTTGCCCAAGACCACCTGGACGCTTATCAAGTGAGCTACCAGAAGGCTGCTCATCGGTTATACAAAGTCAGTGCATATCAATCCGGTCATATATGCCCCTCACATGCAGTAGCTCGTAGTGGACAGGGAGTACCCTGCGGAATATTCTTATTACAAGGTGCCCTCTCCATGGCTGCAGGTCAAGCTGCTTCGCTTGTTGCAATATTATCCTCCGACAGGTAGATATGACGATCAATCCCGGAGGCATAGGAAGCTGATACATACCTTCGCAGAGGATCAAACGGTACTTGGCGTCCTGCAGAAGGTGCTCGAGGCGATTATGCAGATGGCAAGCACGACGCCGCGCAACGTACAGCACAACAACGCGCAAAATGCCGTTCTCTTCGAGGCCATTGGGCTCGCCATCCACTTGGACACGAACTCGCCACTCGTATCCGTCGCAGCGCAACAACTAGCCGTTTTCATCTCGTCGAAGGAGACTAACGTGCGATACCTTGGCCTGGACACGATGGCGCATCTGGCTGCCCGTGCCGATAGCCTTGAGCCCATCAAGCAGCACCAGGACACTATCATCAACTCGCTACGTGACAAGGACATATCCGTACGCCGCCGCGCGCTCGACCTTCTCTACAGCATGTGCGACGTCGACAACGCCGAGCTCATCGTCGGGGAGTTGTTGCGGTACCTGCAGGTCGCCGACTACGGCCTGCGAGAAGAGATGGTGCTCAAGATCGCCATTGCCACCGAGCGCTACGCGACGAGCTACCAGTGGTATGTCGACACTGTGCTGCAGCTCATATCGACCGCCGGCGACCACGTCAGCGACGAGGTCTGGTATCGTGTCATCCAGATCGTCACCAATACCGAGGATCTTCAAGAATATGCTGCGCGAGCCGTATTCGAGCACCTGAAGCCGCCCAATTGTCACGAGAGTCTCATTAAGGTCGCTGGTGCGTCTAGCTGTCTGTCAGCTTAAGCAGTCTCGTTCACACTGTGCAGGATATATCCTGGGCGAGTATGGGCACGTCATTGCAAACGAACCTGGTTATAGCCCGATGGAACAGTTCCACATGCTGCACTCCAAGTCGCCGTTCTGCACGGCACCAACGCGCGCGCTCCTACTTTCCACCTACATCAAGTGGGTCAACGTCTTCCCAGAGATCAAGCCACAGCTAGTCTCCGTATTTGAGCGGTATCGGCACGTGCTGGACTCGGAGCTGCAGCAGCGCGCATGCGAATATTACGCTTTGGCGAACCGGGCTGAGGACGACGAGCTCCTGCAGAACGTATGCGAGGAGATGCCACCGTTCCCGGCTCGCGAGAGCACGCTGCTCATGCGTCTAAATAAGAAGCACGGCGACACGAACGACAAGCGCGTGTGGAATATTGGCGGCAAGGACGCCAATATCGAGCGCAAGCCGACACGCAAGGACACTGCTGCTCTGAGGCAAAGCACGCTGCCCGCCGCTGCTCCTACACCGTCAGCATCGACCGACCCGGCGCTGAATGGGGACATCCTCTCTTCGTTGGCTGGCCTTGACATGTCCTCGCCCACGCCTACGCCTGCAGCTGCTCCTGAGCCTGGAAAACCATCCGTGCAGTTCACGCATGTCGCCAATACTGACAAGTGGTACGACAAGCTCTGTTATGCAAACGACGGCATCCTCCACGAGGACGTGCAGGTCCAGGTCGGCATCAAGTCAGAGTATCATTCGCAGCTGGGTCGCGTTGCGGTCTATATTGGCAACAAGCTATCCGTCACGCTCACTTCGTTCACTGCCACAGTCAACGTGTCGGACCCAGCGGCTCTCTCTGTGACGTTCCAGAAGATCCCATCGTCGACGGTGGCTGCGCGGACGCAGGCACAACACGTCCTCCAGGTGGAGTGCCGAGCGCCTTTCAAGTCGCCGCCCGTCATGACTGTCTCCTTCATGGCGGGCGCGCACCAGTCCATGACCCTGCGCCTACCCATCATCATGTCCAAATTCATTGAACCCGTCACGCTGGCCTCCGCCGACTTTTTCGAGCGGTGGCGGCTAATCGGTGGACCGCCGCGGGAGGCGCAGCAAATTTTCCCTATAGGCCTTGATGCTGCTGGGCAGGTTGACACGCCGCGCAACCGGAAAATCATTGCGGGTCATCGATTCCATATCCTCGACGGGTTGGATCCCAGCCCCGTCAACATTGTCGCTGCGGGTGTGCTGCACATGACGCAAGCTGGCAAGGTCGGCTGCTTGTTGCGCTTCGAACCAAACAAGGAGGCCAAGGTGAGGCAGCATGTATTCGTTGCTACAATTTCATTTGCTTACAGTTTCACAGCTGTGTCGACTAACGATACGCAGCACGTCCGAGGACGTGTCAGGGGAAGTACTCGCACTACTGTCGAGACATCTGAAGGCAGATGCAACTCTGTAGAGTCAAACAGTTCTGCTTCATTCACTAGCTCTCGTACATATCGCTATCGACAGGTGCTCGTGTTTCCCCTCCTTCGTCCTCCATCGGCTATCCTCGGTTTCCGCGACGTCCATTGCATCCAGACACTATGTTATATAATATGCCTACAAGAGAGATCCAGCGCAGCAGAGATAACGAAAATATTGAGTGTGACGCGAGTGATGAGCAGGGCCAAGCAAACAAACGATGGCATGACAAAAACCAAAACGGGCGGATGGGTAAATGAGTTAGGCAAGATGTAAGTTGAAGAGGAGAGAAACAATAAACGGGCAGACGCTAGCGCCTGTTGAGAAGCCCGCGGAAGAAGCCTTTGCGCTTCTCGCCCTGGTTTCCCGTGGGCGTTAAGAGATCCTTGAAGTCGCGGCTGCCGCCTCGACTGCCACCCGAGGAGCCATGCGACGAGTAGTCGAATGCACGACGCTCCTCGCCGTACATGCCGGCGTCGCGACGCGGGTCGAAACGCAGGGTGTCGTACCGCGCGGAGGCGGGGCCTTTGTCCGGGAGAGGCGAGCGCAATCGCAAGTCCGTCTCGCTGCGGCCAAAGGCGCGTATAGATCCTCCTGGAGCACTGGGTGGACGCTCAGGCAAAGGCTTCGCCCGGCCCACGACTGGAGATTGAACTCTCATCGTCGCAGGGCGTGAAAAGCCCTCAGAGGCACCGCTGGTCGTGGAAGGCGCCGTTGACGGCCGCTTGTTCTTGACTTTGCGCCGTTCCACGGGTGGAGGGCCGGGCGAATGATCGTCTGGATCGTTCGGGCCTTGCCGTGTGAAGAAAACGGTTGGCGATGTCGGTGGCGTTGCGCTCGAGTCGCGGCTCTGACGACCGGGTAGAGGTGGTTCCGTTCCTTGGTTGTACTGCTGTTGCTGTGCAGGCGCACTGCGTTGCCGGTGTGATCGCCTACCGCCCGCCGAATTCAGGGCATTGGAAGATCCAGGGCGGGCTCCCGGCGGCGAGATGCTCAGAGTCGGACGCTGGGCGAGCCGACTGACACATTGCAACGCCCGAGCCTCAACATCGTAACACAACTTGACCAGCTCCTTGAGTTGGGGCTCGTCGGAAGACGGACGCCGTTGAGAGCGGACGACGGCCGACGAAAGCGTCGCGAGATGCTTCGGCACGTCGAGCAGATATGGAAGGAGTGGCACAGATTCGCGTGTGAGCAGCGGAAGTGTGGGGAGCCGCTCCCGCAGCGAGTCGTAGATGTGCGTGCGCTCTCGTGGCTCTAGGCCCTGCGGACCTGCAACATACTGGTCCGGGACCGGGTTCGACACGACGACGATATAGTCGATCATGGCCGCGAGGTTGTGGACAACGAAGTCCTTCACGCCGCGCATGAACTCCTCTTTCTGCACATTCTGTGAGGCCAAATATAGGTCAGCACCCGATGAGCAGACAGGTCAAATATCGGATGAAACATACCGCGTTCAGGTTTGCTAGGCTTTGAATCACTTTCGCCACCAGGGTCAGGCTGCGTTGGACAGGCGGAGGGGGCAGTCCTGTGCAAAGAGATTGATATCGATCAGCCGAATGCGTGCAAAACGCGCCAGAGCCCAGGCAGCAGCGGCCCCGCAAACAAGCACGTAACAACGCACCTTGGCAGAGGCCAAACAGATGCGGGTGCAGAATCGCGGGCACGATGAAACGCAAGAAGCAGAACGCGCTCACGCATTGCCAGCGCAACTCGGGATAGTCCGCGCTGTACCGCGTCTCGACAAGCTTCCGAATGTGCTCGAACAGCTTGCGCAACTCGCTGCAAGAAGCAAGGAACGCCAATTCAGATGGGGGAAGAAAGAATAAACGCGGAAGAGGAAGGACGCACTTGGGGCATTCGCCGCGGACCTTCCAAATGTCTGACCAGAACTCTTGGCACCATTTGACGAGGAGCTGTACGTTTGCCTCGAGGTCCTTAAGGCGGCCCGTGCCACCGCCGGGGCCGATGCCACCGCCCGCTGCGGGTATGCCCAGGCGCACAGGGTCGACCTCGATGGCAACTCGCTCCGCGCACATCCGCCGCACGACATTTCCGATAGAGCGGTCCAGAAATTGCTTTCCGTACCAGCTCATGGCGAGTTCCATAGTTTTTGTCAGAACGGAATTGCCGCGGAAGAGCGTGTGATGCGCTGCATGTCGTGGTCAGCTCGGGCGCTGCATGATTGAATCCGTACGCTACCTGACTTGCCATCAACTTCGCGATCTGCGAGCGCGAAGATGTCGGCGAGAAGGACGTTGTTGGCCACCGCGAGGGGGATGATCTGGTTGGAGACCTGCTCGACTTTGAGTTTCTTCTCTAGATCGTACAACACGTCCAAGTAGTTCCGCTGGGAGAGAGACTGGAGCAAGGGCCCGTATGCTTCGGCGGGTAGGACGATCTCCCTGGCGTAGCGCAAGATGTTCAGCCACAGACGCCGCGACACAAACAGACGGCGCGAGACTCACTCGTCGATCCGCACTTTCATCTTGATCTCGCCGACCTGGATGCCATTGGCAGCTGCACCGCCTAGAAGCACGGGGAACCATCCCTCTACCCACTCCCCGCGGCGGAAATTCGCCAGCGCGATCTCCACGCCGCCAAAGATCACCGCAGTGCCGCCGCCCGCGGTCGCAGGCGCAGCGCCCAGGCCACTGCTGGGCGGCTGCGGTGGGCCGACGCCGATGGTGGCTGCGAGCGAGCGTTTCTCGCGCCAGATGTTGACGCAGAGAGAGCCGAATGGCGGCAGGTCCGCGAAGGTGAAGCTCTCGTGCCAGAAGGGCTCGCCGCCCGCGCGCTTGACGCTCGTGCGCGCGGCCGGGTGGTCGTTGTCGAGCACGATCTCGCAGAACAGGTCCATCTCGTCCCGCGTGCCGTCCGGCTGCCCGTCGTCGGCCGAGTACGTTGTGGGGGACGAAGGAGAGTCCACGAGGCGGGCCGTGCCGAGGTTGCGGCCTTGGACGATTTGCAGCTCGACCTGTCGCCACATGCGGTAGAGACCGCCTTGGGCAGTTGCGACGCGTCGCCCATAGACCTCTGGAACCGTGTAGGAGCGCAAGAGGGCCGTCCAAGCGTTGACGGCGTCGGTAGAAGGGAATGCTATATACAATGGCGATAGGAATCCGGAGGTTGTGGAGCCATTGCCACTGTGGATGACAAAATCAAATTATAAACGAGTTTGTGAGCCTCAAATCTCGGTACGCACGGTTTACAATGGAGACCGAGACAGTCGGGTCTGTTGAATAAGGAGCGGTCGGCGAGTCTGACTTCTGTCGTGTGCATGGTATGGATCAGGATAGAATACACCACAGAATCCTGGAAATATGTGAGCTTTGTTCGGGCAAGATAATAGCAGAAGGTTATCGCAGCAAGGTCACAAGGACCCGCAACACAGACCAGAACAATTCTCTGGTAAGCAATGCAAGAGGTGGTTTGCTTGCAATCAACTCATAATGACTTGAAACAGCATGTTGGAAGCCTTCAGGAGACGTAAAACAGTCTTCCTGATTGCAAGAGGCTTGCAACAATGCCATTCGACATATTGCGAGTTGTTTGCAAACAAACCACCGTTGCGGAGCCATCGTCGCGATTTCTGAGACGAATGTGGTCGCAGGCGATAGCCAGCGCTTGCGATGAGCCCGTTGTACGCACCTCGAATATGATATTGAGCGTCGCATGGTCGTCGTCTTCAATGAGTTTGCATGTCACCGGCCGCCAGTGGCCAGCGCCTTTGGCCGAGCCGGACAGCCAGCTCGAGCGCTCTGGACGAATGCATGAGCGCTCTGGCGTCACTGGGGAAGGCAGACGGCACCTTTGAGCTTGCGCGAGTCATCGTGCGCGCTGGATGGCTTTTCCGAGGCCTTCTTGCGCAGCGCATTGCTCTATAGCAGACGGCTTAGCGATGGCAGGGGCTAGGGGCGCGCACGCACGCTGACTTTGGACCTGAAGGTCAAGGCGCCGGCAGACTTGGAGCCCATGGACCATATTTCCGCGTGGATTATGAACTCGTTGCTCGGCACGGCGTCCATGTCCGCCGTTGTGGCATGCTTCCAGGCAACACCGTCCTTGCGAGTGTCCAGCGTAGCGGCGGGTGGCATACAGCCCGGGAGGGTCGACGATGGGTGCGTATTGTACAGCGAACAGGCGGCCGGGACTCGAAGCTGGGACTGGCGGCGGCGCGAACAAGAGATGAAGAGGGAAAGAACATCGGGGAAAACCGTTTGACCGTGCCCGGTGCTGGCCCGTGATGGCGGAGCTGGCCCGTGCTGGCGGCGCTGGTCAGTACATGGCCATCACTCCACCAGCTGGTCGCTGCCGGGTTGGTCTACTGCCTGCTGGTCCTCCCCTGGTCCTTCCCGGGCAACTCAGCTACCAGACGGCGCTGACCCGACCAAACCCTGACCAGCCTCAAGCGTGGCTGTGTCCAAAAGATTGAATGCTTGTCGCGTGCCATGACGATAGAAATATATTGATTATATCTTTTACAGCTGCCTCTGGACACCCAGGACACTGAGCATCTGGGGGAGCTTGGGGAAGGGGGCGGGCGAGGGCGATGCACATGGTCATCAGGTCGTTGCGATCACATCACTTGGTTGGATTTGCGCGGAGTCTCAATCGCACTTGCCCTCCTCCCCTCTCGCGCAGCCGCCCCCAAGAGGCCCAAGACTCAAGACTGCGCCCTGCGCCTGCCTGCTACCGTCAACAAACCTTGAGGCCTGCTTTTATGTTGCTTGTCCTGCGTCTTGTTCTGGTGCTTTTGCTGGCTGGTCCGTGGCTTCTGGCTTGCTGTCTGCTTTCTTGGCTCGTGTTTTGCTTCGCGGCTCGTCTGTCTGGTTGTGCTCGCAAGGACTCGCTGTGCTGGAGACGTGCTAGGCTGGCTGGCTCTTGTTGGACTACTAAAGCTTTATTTTTGCAGATCGCGCTCGAGTCGGAAAACGGAGGCAAGTCAGGATACAGGCAATACAGCTCGTTGGTACGTACAGCTTACTCTCTGCTCAATCTATCACTCACCTCATTTCTCGCAGGCGCAGCATTTGGTTGCAGTCGCTGTCTGCGGCGAGGGCCGCGTTTTGCACGCCTGGCCGCCTCGCGCCAACGATACGAGTAGACGAGACTTGGATGCACGCCCGTGCATTACTTGGATAGCGTAATATATCATTATTTGAACATATGGACTTAGTGCAACAGCGCTGGAAGAGGTGAATTTGGACTATCATAAAGGATCAAAAGCAAGCAATGGAAAGCCCACAAGCGACAGCCCAGGCCCGGCCTGTACAAAGGTCATGAGCTGGCCGTGGGAGTGGCCAGTATAGCGGTCAGTCCGACGCCGGCTGGTGGTGACATTACTAGAATGCTCTGTGAACGAACCCGCAGCAGTGCGCAATGGCCCGAGATGGCGGCGCTGGCCGGCGATGGTGGGCGATGGCCAGCACCGGATCATCGTCAAGGATTTCCCCGATGAAAGACGCGTGCAATGGCCCGTACACAAGACGCCCGCCCGCGGCCGCATCACATCAGGACATATGCGTCGGTCATTCGGCGCGATCTTTTTCTTCCCACGCCCTTTATTTCTCTGCTGTAACCACCAGCGAGCACACCATACACCCCACAATCTGTCTCCTGCTCGGCACATCAAGAGGACAGCGGTCTGATCTCGATGTCCCGCCGTCCACACAATCGCCGCACCGAATCTTCAATCTGACAGCAGTAGCAAACGTAACGCGCGTGCGCATTATCGCGCCTGATTACAAATTACGAAAAAGGGTGAGGATACAGTGTACAATGCAAGCGGGCTATTTCGGTTAGCGCTACAACCACACGTGTCTAAGGATACAAAAGAGGACGGAGACAGATAAGACGCGGGATACTCGATGCGGGCTAGCGCAGAAGGCGGAGACGACGAAGACGCGCAGACAGATGGCCCGCAATGAGGCCCATGTGCTGCATCGCCGGAGCCACCACGACGCTAGTTGCGCGCGTGGTCACGCCGGGCGGCGCCACTAGCATCCGCGCCCCGGCCGAGCTGGACGGCGCGACCGTGGCTGTGGCTGCGCGTGCGAGGACGGCCCGAGGGAGCTGCAGCCAAGGTCCAGGCGACACGGTCACGGTGTGCGGATCCATCATGGTCGCGGCGAGATTTTGTTGGAGGCACAATCTCGACGGCCGCGTCAGTAACGTGCGTGTCTGCTGGCCGCAGCATGTCACGCCGTCGTTGCGGGTAGGGGTACGGCGGCGCAGAATGCGTAGCCACCGGCGGCGAGACTGTGTTGGTTCGCATTGGCGCAGGCCTCGGCGTTGGCGTCGACTGCACCTGGGCCTCGAGCTGCTGGAACGCTTCTGAAGCCATCTTTGTGCGGTTGATGATGCGCCGTGGCCGCGGATGGCGCAGTTCGGGCAGCCGGACGAAAACAGGCGCAGGGGGAAGACGGTCTTCCGGCGCGGATTCACGTTCAGGTCCAGGTGCGATAGGTAACACCGGTTGAAAACGGAACGACCTTCGTCGACGCGTAAGCAGAGATGGTCGCGATGTGGAGCAAGATGGGTCGGCGACGGCGTGCTTGGCGGAGGCGGCCTACATGAAGTTCAAGGTGAGAACAGGACGATGTCAGGAACAGCAAGCGATGACGCACAGAGCGAGCCTCGTCCACAGCGCGAGAAACCGGAATAAGGCCTGCGTCTGCCACTGCTTGTGCGAGGCGCGCAGTAAGGAATCGAAGGCCACGACCGCCGCCAGAGGAGGCGACGCGGGGGCGTGGCGCGGCGACAATTGGCATTGAGATGTTCATTTCGTGGAATGTTGCTTGATTGGGACCTTGTGCAGCCCGCCCCGGTTTATAAAGCAAGTTGCTGACCCGGGCGGTTGAGTCCAGTCCACGGCGGCCGAAGTCCAGATCGCGCACAGTCGTCACCTTCCGGCCGAGCGAATGCACGACAGTCAGCCTAGCGCTGGTCACAGTGTTGTGTACAAAAGAGTAGCGGATGGCTGAGTTCGTCGTTTCTGAAGAAATATCCCAAGGCCGCCCGCAGAACTGACGCATCCAGTGCAGAAGACGTCAATGCCTCGAGGCCCGTTCATTTCGATGTGTCGCGCCACATTTCCACCGCATGGCGTTCATTTTTCAGGTTCAACGCGAGAACGACAAGGCGTGTCAAACGCGAAGACGAGGATGCAGTAAGTTCAGAGCGAAGCCGCGACGCGTGTTCGCACTCCGACCCGTCAGACCCGTGATCGGCCGGAACCCGGCCGGTGGATTGCTCCGGTGCCTTGCACGCGTGCCCTCCAGTCGTCAGATAATCTCATCAGATTAGGCTGTATGCAAGTGGCAACCGAGAAACTGGACGTTCGACGCCTGCTGCTATCCCTTGCCAGCTTATGACACCTCAACTTCGTCCTGTACTGATGATGCGCGCGTTACAAACAGGCTACATACTATTTTATCGACTAACCATAGGCAGCTTAACAGTGAGATATATATAATCAAATCTCCGAGGACCTGCCTTGCTTTTTTGACGCGGGTTGACTTGCAAGACTCCTGAAGTGACAGGTGCTTTGGTACGAGCACACACCGATACGTGCGAACTGCTGACCCGTGCAGAACCAGACGAGCAAGCTCCGTCACAGTCCGCCGCCGTCCGGTAAATGGCGCGCGACTCCGCGGGAAAAGGGGCAGCTCTTGTTTTGTTACACCTTCTCACGTTTTGTTATGATTGCAGACGCGACGTACGTCTTCGCCGACGCCAAGGACGCATGTGCATTCCCGTTCGATATCGCGCACGTGTACACGCACGACCCATCCATCCCAGCGCACAAGTACACCGAGTGGTCTCCCCCTGAGCGTGCGAAGGACGTGTACGCCAAGCCGGCCATACCGAGGCACCTGCATCGCCAGGCGTTCATCCCCGCGCACGTCTACAGCCCGTCGGGCCTGCAGTACCTGTGGTCGGACCAGTTCAACGACTATCTGCCGCTCCCGCCGACGCAAAAGCCCGAGCCCGCGTTCGTCTTTAAGCCGCCCATGGCCGCGTTCGTCCCGAGGTACTTGCGCGTGCTGCCCGAGCGGTCGTTTGCCACGCAGAGCGTTGCCTGGTTGCACTTCTTGCTGCTCCTCGGGCGCGTCGAGGAACTTGCGGCGAGAGACCCGGATGAGGTGCGCCGCGACCCCTGACTGTCCGCCATGCGCGCGTCTGATGATTTCTCTGTTCAGAGCTGGCGGAGGTGTTACTACGAGGACAACAAGCGCGTTACGGAGGACGAACCTGATCTTATTGCGCCGCCTTCGACACCGCGCCCCACGGTTCTGCCCATCTGGAGCACCGAGGTCGCAGCGGTTTGGGGGCAGACCATCGACGATAGTCTCCCCGCGCCGCCAGCGTACAACCTCGTTCTGTGCGACTCGCCCATGCCGGACGAATGTCTGACATGTGACCCTGCCGTGCCTCCCATCAACGACACCAACGCTCCGGTAGTGGAAACTCCTCCGCCAGCGCCCCACTGGTTGTGGCGGGCCCCGACAGTCGTAGACCTCATCAGAGACAGGCGCCGTGCTCCCGCCGCGCCGACGCTCAAGCAGCCTTCGTCGCGCGTTGCAAGACAGTCGGACGCCGTTCTTTTGCACCCAAGGCCAAAGCGTTGGGATAGCATCGCGTCTGCTCCGTCTGCAGCGTCGTCGGCCTCGGGGTTCTGGTCTACCACGGGAGTGGACCGTGCAAGCAGCGCGTCTTCAGTGCCCTTGTCCCGCTCGTCATGGGAAATGTCGCCCTCGCCCTACGATGTTTGGTGTTAATCGTGTTTGCTTAGTAGTAGGTAGCTTCATGGCTCACCTCCCCGTCGCTCGTTACCGTGTACATACGTGCATATGCTTCCCATCTCCCTCGTTTTGTTTAACAATCGATTGCGCTAGCACCGTATTCAGCGGTTTGCACTGAGCCGTTGCATTTCTGGCTGACTTGACAACGGGCTTATGAACGAGCATGATGATATCTAGCGGGCAGTAAGTTGGCATTCCTCATCTGTCGCCATAGATCGTGAGCCAGCGGATTCCCGTGTTCAAATGCATATAATGGTGGTGCATGACGGAACCGGCTGCCCGCGTGGCCAAAGAGCAAATATTCAAGCCAGAAGATGCTGAAGCAAGGGGCGGATGAGCACGATGTTGGCGTCCTCATGACTTCTTATTCATCGAATATGAGCTGGATGAAGCGCTATGCAAGAGAAGCACGTGCAGGAGCTCTGAGGAGACTGAGCGCATACGACGATCCTAGTGTCGTCATCGATGACCGGCGCAGTACGTGCAAGGCCTGCGTCGCCGACGTCGTACCCCAAGCATCGCCGACCATTATAGCACTGCCACAGCCCCGGCGCCTTGCTTATGTTGGGGTGCCCTTTAAGCACATGCGATAGCGATTGTCGATAGACATCCAGGATAGACACAGGAAGCGATCGGTAGTGCGCATGACTCGTAGACATTTACCAGACGTTGTGAAATGTGTGACCAGTCGCAGAAATACGTCTACAAGCCGAGATTTCAAGGCAAATAAGCGAGTTTACAAAAGAGCACAGAAAAGGAGCCCAGCGAATGCGCGAGCAGCGAGTGATCGCGAGGATGACGGTTGGAGGTTGAGGTGCGCGTCTTTCGAACCCCGATCGACCGTGTCACCGTGTTTCCTCGCGATGGTGGATGTCGACGGCCGGGCCCATTCGCGGCTTTCAAACGCACATACCGAATACCGCGTCCAATATGTGCGCACACGTCTCTGCCGTTGCCATTCCGTGTTGCCGATTATTTAATTATCTTTGCAGTCTTCGCATACACATATTCATGCTCACCGCACCAACGCTGGCGACTCGTCTTTCTCGCGGTCACCATTACACTCGCGTGTCCAGCATGCTCCTCAAAAGTCCCGTTCACGACCCAAATCCGCTACAGGCGATGAGCTTGCGAACCTGCCATTGGAGCTGCAAGAGGCGCTCATTATCGAGGACCTGCTCTCCGTCATGATGGTCAGGCTCGCATACGCACCTGCGTGTCTACCCACTGACATCTTGAAGGGAATAGAGGGCACCTACATCACGATACACCCCGACTACTTGCCTGACGACCCACGAATGCAGCTCAAAGGCGCGCGTTTCGTTGTTTCCTCCCAGCTGGACCCGTCACTCCGCGACTTCGTGGCCCGAATACTGCCACTATCGACCTACTTCACGGCAATCTCCTCTTTCATCGAATTGCGCGGCCCGTTGGAGTATGGTCTTGTCAACCACGCGTTGTGTGCGGCCATGCGCGATATGCTCAAGGTATGCTTCTTCACCTTCATTCTCTTAACCTCCTTATGCCTTCTTGAAGCCCTGGAGAACTTTTGCTCATGCTTTTCTATAGGATTACCACGTCCTGCTCTCGCAGCTTGAGCACGCATTCAACACATCGCGCAGTTTCACTCTGCAGAAGCTCTGGTTCTACGTCCATCCGACACTGCACACCCTCTCGCTTATGTACGCGCTCATCTCCGAGCTCGCAGAGGCAGACGACCCGCCTGCATCGTCGTCCGACTCGGATTCGGATGGCGACCTGGACGATGCGCTGGGCATCGCAAGTGGTGTCAAGGCTGTCCTCTCGCAGCTCGAGGACGATGGCGGGATTATCAAGGGCGGCGAGGTTGTTGCTATCATTTGGCAGCGCATGGCCAACATGTCTGGCGACCCCTCTGCCCGCTCGCTTTACAGCGCTCTATTGCGGAGAGCCAGCAGACCGTACGCCGAGATGCTCGACGCGTGGATCACGAGCGGACAACTGGACGACCCACACGGCGAGCTCATGGTCAAGGAGAGCAAGTTTATCAACCGCGGAAGTCTCGACCAGGACTACACCGATGAATATTGGGAACGACGCTATACTGTACGTCCGGCTTATTGGGCGCTTATATTGGGTACTCATTTTCTTTAGCTGCGCGATGGCTCGACATTGTCAGGCTCTGTCAAGCGCCAGCACGCAGGCGTGCCGCGGCCTCGCAAAGTTGGCGCTGGGAGACTACCCGGAGGCGCGTGCGTTCCCTCGCCACTCGAGCCGTGGAAACAGAAGATTCTGCTGGCGGGCAAGTACCTGAACGTCATCCGTGAGTGCGGCATCGAGGTTGTCCCGTTCCGCGCTTCGGGCCCTGCGGCGGACGACCACCTGGCCATCGACGAGGAGCGCTTCTACAAGAGCATAGAGAGCGCATACACGCACGCAAACCAGACGCTGCTGAAGCTGCTGCTTGAGGATCAGCAGCTCATCCTGCGGCTGCGGACGATGCGGCATTTCTTCTTCCTGTGCCAGAGCAGCTTCCTTACGCAGTTCCTCGACCTCGCCGCGGGCGAGCTGCGCAAGAGCGCAAGGAGCGCGAGCATCGTCAAGCTGCAGAGCCTGCTGGACCTCGCGTTGAAGGACGACTCGAACCCGGACCTGTTCAAGGAGGACATCAAGGTGTCCATGGCGAGCAGCGGGCTGTACGACTGGTTGCTTAAGGTCGTCAGCGTGTCCGGCGCGATTGGCGGAGGCGAGGGCGAGGGTTGGGACTCGCACGGGATGGACATGCCCGCGGACGAGCACGGCAAGGAGCGCGAGCGCGAGCGCGAGAAGGAGAAAGAGAAGGACAAGAAGCCGCTGCTCGCGAGCGACGCGCTGACGCTCGACTACGCCGTCAAGTTCCCGCTGTCGCTCGTGCTGAGCCGGAAGACGATCCTGCGCTACCAACTTCTATTTCGCTTCCTGCTCCACCTCAAGCACGTCGAGCTCGCGCTCGGCGCAATGTGGACGGAGCATATGCAGCCCGTGTGGCGCTCGCTCGGCGCATCGGACGACTTGGAGCGCTGGCGGAGGCGGGTGTTTGTGCTCCGCGCGCGCATGCTCGCGTTCGTGCAGCAGATATTGGCGTTCGCAACGAGCGAGGTGCTCGAGCCGCATTGGCGGGCGCTGGAGCGCAAGCTCGAGAAGGTCACCACTGTCGACCAGCTGCTGCGCGACCACGTCGACTTTTTGGATACGTGCCTCAAAGAATGCATGCTTACGAGCTCTAAGCTTCTCAAGGTATGCCTGTGGCACCCTTGCCGTCCTTTCTTGCTCATGGTCCGCAGGCATACTCGCGGCTGGTGCTCACGTGCTCGACGTTCGCGGTGTACACGGCCAGCTTCACCAAAAGCGCGACGCAGGCGCTTACCGAGCCCGAAGTGACGCCCATGGAGAAGCGCTGGGAATTCTTGAGCAAGTTTGAGACCAACTTCAATCACTGGTTGAAGGTGAGCACATTCCGCATCTCACTATACGATCATGCTGATGCGCATATATAGGTCTTCATTGATTGTGTCTCGTTCTACTCGTCCACCGATAATATCCAACTGCTTGCACTTGTCGTCCGGCTGAACAGCGTGCAAACGACTGCTGGCTCTTGATGTCCTGTACGTATTTTGGGGCAGGAATATTTTGTACCATTAGGACATTTTGACAGAGCTTACTTGACCGTCCAGCCTGGCCGCCTGCAACAAACGATTGTGACTCGGAGTCCGAAAGATACGCGTCTCTTCTCCTCTCTTCGGGCAACCGTCGACATCCTCGTGTTCGCGCTCCGATATCATCCCTCGTTATGCTCTCAAATTCGCTCCTGCTTGATGAAACGGGCCAGATCCTAGAGAATTCCGCAGGGTGCTCGCTCGACATGCTACGGGAGTCCCATCCGTCGCACGGGTCCTGCGCCGGCACATATCCTGCCCCCTCTATCGGCGGTCTTTATCGTGCATCGATAACGACAGCACCGAATGACAGTCAAAGCGCTGGGGTTGTGGCAGTACGATAACGGTCCACGAATGCTTGGGGTTGCAGTCGTCGGCGACGGTGGCGTTTTTGGATTCGTGTCGACGATGACGCGCTCTGTGCGTCATGGACGTGCTATCTCCTTCAGCATGCATTTATGCCCAACTTGCTACTGGTATGCTATTGCTATCTTCCTCGCTATTGCCTTCGCAAGACTGGTCTTGCCCTTTCGTTGGTATACTTACCTTGGGCGGCCACAACATACCTCAATTTGTCAAGCACCGCTCACGCGCTCGTATTCCATGGTACCTGGCTCTCTGTGTCAATATGACCCCGTGTGCTGGCCCTTACTTTCACCGCCGGCTCGCAGGTTGCATTCTCTGGGCGTCCATTGAGACCTTGTCCGATAGTCGACTGCACCACCTGGGCCTGAGTCGGCTCCGAGTGTCTTCGTCCTACAGTCTTCCTCCGCTGCGGTGATCTGCCTTCGCAAGGTCCTTTATGTCTCTTCTATGGTGCTGGCGACATAATTGGTGCCATATCGCTCATCTAGTCGCGTCAGTTGGAGCTGTTTCAGTGATCAGGACACACCTGCCACAAACATTGTTCAGCCTGTCCTGGTGTCTATGTCTGCTTGAGGAACGTGCGCACGATCCAAACCTCCTATTATCCATGCCACTCGGCGGGTTACTAGCAGGGTCGATGCTGATTGTTTTGGATGCCACCGCCTTGAGAAGTTCCGCTTCTATTAAAGCCAACGGCAGGTGCGTTGTCCGCATCAAACTCACCGGTAGAATTCTTGGTTCTCATGGATGAACGAAGTGAGCTGGAGCAAGGCATCGGTGTCTTTGACTGTGACGTTTGAGCCACGCGATTGCAGTGGGGGTCTGCTAGACCTGGTCTGCATCCGATAGTCGAAGAATGCTTGGGCATCTCCTCTACCCTGTCGGCTAGCCACGTACACGTTGCACTAAGGTAGCAATCAGTATGATGCACCGGCTCTGTGTAGCAGTGGGCCAATGACTGCGTGGGCGTTACCATTGGTGTATGCGGGAAGCGCTCGCCAGGTTCAGCGAGGAAAAAGCTGAGACACGTGCGTGCTACATGAAGAACGCAAAAAGTGAGCGCCGAGTCAAGTTTTGGGAGATGTGAATACGTACATATGCACGGTTTAGGTCGTGCCAGGGACCGAGGTCGAGCGGAGTGCGGATGCTCGGGACGGAGCTCGCTCGGCGGGCGCTAGCGGCTCTTCTTCTTTCTCTTTCTCTTTCTTTCTCCTACCTCTTAGCATATTTGCCCACCGATGGACAGCTCGTCCTGACTACTGCCCCCCACTCTGCGACCCCACATCGTATTTGCGTGACCCCCCGCAATTGTCTGTCTACCTGCCATGTTGAACGGCACGAGCATAAAGATATTTTCCGGTAACGTCGTCGCTATATGGCGCGGCGTCGGCTGACAGGGCGCAAGGCTCTAGCCATCCGGAGCTCGCGGAGAGCATTGCCCGTCGGTGTGTGCTGTGTCGACCCAGGCTCTTGACGCAGTCTGACGATGATTTATGCTATGTGGCTCATTTGCTCCACGGCCTTCCGCACCCGTCACTCGCCTTTTTCGTCGGCTTTTCTGGTCCTGGCTCTAATGCGACTTTGCTCCGCCGGCGATTCGCTGTTCCACATTCAACTCTGCAATGTCGCTGTGATTCCAACAACGGCCCGGGCATCGATTGATTGCATGCACGCTTGCTTGCTGCTGCGCCATGCAGAGTCGGGCTGCCGCTGTCGCTTGCGGAGGTGCGGCGGAATGGGTTGGGCGAGACCATCGTGAGCGTCAAGGAGAGCGTGCGCGAGTGCGACGTGTACATCATCAACACGGGCGCCCACCCGACCGACAGCGTCAACGCGAGCCTGATGGAGACGTGCATCCTCATTCACGCGTGCCGCATGGCGTCTGCCAAACGCATCACCGCCGTCATCCCGCTCTTCCCGTACGCCCGCCAGGACAAGAAGGACAAAAGCCGCGCGCCCATCACGGCCAAGCTCGTCGCGAACATGATCCAGAAGAGCGGTTGTGACCATGTCATTGTGCGTGCTCGCTCGCTGTCTCGCTCAACATGCTGGATTGACTCCCTGCAGACGATGGACCTCCACGCCAGCCAGATACAGGGCTTCTTTGACGTGCCCGTCGACAAGTGTGTCCTGCTCCACACCCTGTCAGCTTTGTGACTGACATCCTGTCTGCAGTGTAAGCACATTCCTTTTCCCGCATGTGTCAAGGAATATCACAGCGGGTAAAACAAGCTGGATACTGTCCAAGGGACTGTCCGCAGTCTCCGGCTGGTCGTGACTGCCTTTTTCGGCTCACATGATTCGCTGTGCTAGTCCCCATCCTGTTCCGAGTGCTAACAGGCATGCACAGCTCTTTGCAGAGCCGAGTGCAATTCGGTACATCCGAACTCACTTCAACGTGCCCGACGTGGTCATCGTTTCGCCTGACGCTGGTGGCGCAAAGCGGTGAGTGCCATTCGCGCAGACGCGCCGTCGCATTTGCAGGCGCTGACAGTGATGCAGCGCCACGTCGATCGCGGACCGGCTCGGAGTGGATTTTGCGATCTTCCACAAGGAGCGCAAGAAGGCGAACGAGGTGTCGCGCATGGTGCTCGTCGGCGGCGTGCGCGGGAAGACGGCCATCCTGGTGGACGACATGGCCGACACGTGCGGCACCATCGTCCTCGCGGCGTCGCATCTGGCCGAAGCGGGCGCGTCGCAGGTGTTTGCAATTGTCACGCACGGCATCCTCAGCGGGCGGGCGCTGCAGACGGTGCAGGAGAGCGCGCTGGAAAAGCTGGTCGTGACGAACACGATCCCGCAAGCGGATAACGTGGCGGCGTGCGGGAAGATCGAGGTGCTGGACATTGGCCCCGTGCTGGGGGAGGTGATTCGGAGGAGCCATTATGGCGAGAGCGTGTCGCAGCTGTTCCACGAGGTGCCGTACTGAGTTTCTCTAGAATTATAGACTGCTGTTATCGTGGCAAAGAATCTCGCGCGGTTCGCACATCATGAACTGTTATGATGTGGGGGTTCGGAAGGCCGAGACGCGCGAGGCCATCGAGCAATCCTAGACTCCCGGCTTTGCAAAGTGGGGCTGGCGTGGGAGAGCGGTTTTTGGGCGCAGGAGTGCCGAGTACGATGAGGACTGAGAGGATAGATGGACTTGGGGAGGCTGCGAGCCATAGATGACAGAAAACTTGAGATGTCTCGAGAAGAGAAGCCATTTCGTGATCCGATGGATGTGCTTCTGGGCTCTCTGCGAGAAATTGGGTCCGCGGGCGAGGGTCGGTTTGCTCCCGGGCGGGCGGACGCGGGCGGGGAGTTTCGTTTTCTCTCGCCTCGTCGACGCCGCGCTCGCTGGGGGCTGTTATGTCCGTCTGAGCTCGTCTGAGCTGCTGCCCATGCGCCCCGGACGCCGACTGCCATGTACTCGAACGGCGTGCAAGTCCAGCACCCAGCCCACCATCACCACCACCACCCGCATCCCCTACAGCACTCTAATTACCCGCCGCCAGAATACGCTGCTCAACGCCAGCTGCCAGTTGCTGCGCAGGCCCACGCCCACGCCCACGCCCAGCCGCCTCAGGCTGCGAGCCAGACGATGCAGCAGCACCCGCAGCATCCCACAAGCCAGCAGCAGCAGCCCAGGCTCACCACCGAGGTCGTCCTGGGCATCCCCTCAATGACCCTGGCCGGCGACCGCATGCTCGTGGGCGACGCCAACTCGAGTGCGTCGCGCGCCGTAACCCGCTTATCGCCCGCC
This sequence comes from Auricularia sp. M12, assembly GCA_037042885.1. NCBI lineage: Eukaryota > Fungi > Basidiomycota > Agaricomycetes > Auriculariales > Auriculariaceae > Auricularia > Auricularia sp. M12. The sequence goes on from CM073211.1 coordinate 3,360,451, forward strand.
CACTGACCGCATTGCCAGCCTCGACGCGGTCGTGGACCCAGCTCAAGCTGGTCGGCAACGGCTCGTTCGGCACCGTCTGGCTCTGCGACTGGCACTCGCCGCTCCCGCCCGGCACGCCGCTCTCGCCCATGCAGTGCGGCGCCGGCGCCCGCCCAGAGTGGAACGGCAAGGTGCTCGTCGCCCTCAAGCGCATGAAGAAACGCTGGGAGCGCGGCTGGGACGAGTGCAAAACCCTCAAGGAGCTCGAGGTGAGCCCTCATTGCATTGGAATATACAATACTGACCTTGGCCAGTCGCTCCGCTCGATCCCCCCGCACGAAAACATCATCCCGCTCTACGACTATTTCCTCCTGCCCAGCACGCGCGAGCTCTATTTCGTCTTCGAGTCCATGGAGGGCAACCTCTACCAGCTCATCAAGACCCGCAAGGGCCGCCCGCTCGCCGGCGGCCTCATTTTTTCCATCTTCCGCCAGGTCGTCAACGGCCTGCACCACATCCACGCCTCCGGCTACTTTCACCGCGACATGAAGCCCGAGAACCTGCTCGTCACCACCACTGGCCTGGCCGAGTACGTCCCCACCTCGCCGCTCGTCCCGCGCGACGGCACCGCGCCGTCGGAGAAGGACGTTATGGTCATCGTCAAGATCGCCGACTTTGGCCTCGCCCGCGAGACCCGCTCGCGCCCGCCGTACACCGAGTACGTCGCCACGCGCTGGTACCGCGCGCCCGAGATCCTGCTCCGCTCGCGCGACTATTCCAATCCAGTCGACCTCTGGGCGCTTGGAACGATCCTCGCAGAGCTCATCAATCTCAAGGCGCTGTTTCCCGGCCAGGGAGAGATCGACCAGGTCTTGCGCATCACCGACATCCTCGGCAACCCGTCCGACGAGTATGGCCACGATGAGCGAGGACGCGTCATTGGTGGCGGCCCGTGGCCCCGCGGCGTCGCAATGGCGGAATCGGTCGGATACATGTTTCGCAAGGTCCGTATTTGCGTTTATGTCATTCGGCAGCCACATCTGACTGACTGACACTTTACAGACCCAACCTGTCGTTTTCTCCACGCTCTTCGAGCCGTCAGTGCCGCGCTCGCTCATCGACTGCATCGAGGACCTCCTTCGCTATGACCCCGCGAAGCGCCTTACGGCGGCCGAGCTGCTGCATCACCCGTACATGCTCGAGATGCAGCAGTTGCCGCCCCTCAACCCCATTACGCCGCAGCCGCCGCCACCTCCCGCGGCGAAGCGGAGACAGCCGGCACCGGCGCCGCAGAGTCTGCCGTCCGTGTCGCCGCGGTCTGTGCCGCCGTCGCATTCGCACTCGCCTGCACACGGCAAGGCGCCGTTTCCACCCCCGCCCCACCTCCACCACGCTCTTCTGCCCGAACAGGCCGCGTCGCATCGACAACCGTACTTCCCGCAAACGCACATGGACGCGGACATGTCCGACGGGAGAGCGCCTCCCTCGCCCACACCGTCCTCGGTGTACTCGTATGGCGGCGATCGCGTCAACGCGAATGGCTCCATCGGGCGTGGCGCGGGGCACGACTGGAACGCGATGGCGGTGGACGGCGAGGACGAGGACCTGGAGAACACGGCCGTTGGGGACCATTTGCCGCCGCACGAAGCGCATACCGCTCAGCCGCAACAGCACAAAACGGGGCTCATGGGCTCGCTCAGCTTCAAGAAGCCGCGCGGGTGGGGTATTTTCGGCGGCGGGGACAAGAACGCGCAAGGCGCGAATCCGCTGTCGCCCGTCGACGAGCACAGTCACGTGGGCGCTGGCTCGTCGTCGACGCCGAGCTTGAAGCGGCCCAAGTCCGGCGAAGGCTCGATGTCGGACGGGCACTCGCTGCCGGAGCTGCCGCCGCACCCGGTACAGCCGCCGGTGGACAAGAAGATGCGCAAGGAGATGAAGCGGGCGCAGGAACGCGCGGCCCGGGACGAGGAGCGGGCGCGGCGCGCTCTCGCCGAGAGCTGGAACCGCGAGCAGGCGCGCGCGGTCATCCTCAAGCGGCAGCAGATGATCCGGCAGAACACGCAGGGCACAGACTTCGACTGGCACGGCTCCGTCGCGTCGCATCTGGACGCGACGCCAGCGAGCAAGAAGACGCTCGTTGTGCCCACCGTCAAGGAGCCCCAGCCCCAGCCGCCAGCGCCGCCCGCCGTCCCGGTCGAGATGCAGCATCCGCTACCGCACACGTTGCACCCGAGCAAGAGCTTTCTGAGCGACGCCGGCACGGTGGGCTCGTTCGGGACAATGCGCTCCGACCTGCCAGCCGTACATCGCTATTCGGACGACAGTGTGCAGCACCGGACAAAGGCGCGCCGACGCGACGCGGACGACGACCATTCGAACAGCGACGTGCAGTCTATAAGCCACATGTCCATGATCTCGTTCGCCACGGTCGACAGCGACCCCGGCCCTGCGCGCCGTCCGCATGCGCACCATACCGGCCCACCGCCGTCCGCATACAGCGTCGCGAGCTTCCGGACGACGACAGATCATTCGCAGCACTCGTCATTCGAGGGCGCGCTCGCGAGTGATTTCAGTCGACATAGACTGAGTAGTGCTGCGAGCTCGTACGGTGCAGGCTCGCCCTCGCCCGTGCTCCATCCTGCGGGCAGCCCGCCGCCGCTCAGCCCGCCGCCCATGCATGCCTTGTCGTTATCCACCGGCCATTGGCATGCCTCGAGTGAGGGTTCATCGCCGTCGCCCAATTCTCCCGCGCCGATGCGCAATGCCGCATTCGTCGGCTTACCGGGCATTGCGCCTATGCAGCAACGCCCATTCGACCCGGGACCGCCGTCCGCCATCAACCCTATGTTCCAGGTTGTGAGTACAGCAGTGAATCTGGGCTTTTGTCTGGCTGGTGCTGATTCGTCGTTGCAGCCTGAACCTCAAGGACAAGGGCTGCCGCCATTCTCGCAACTTGTGTCTGTCGCAGAGCGGCAACACCAGCCTGCTTCTCCATTACATCGCCCCCATCCCCAGCCGCCGGACTGAACCCTACTTCACGCCACTCGTTTTGAATGAATGCTCGATCCTCATCCGCCCTCTCACTCTCACTCTGCAAGCTTGTCCTTTGTTCCGCTGAATCTCGGGGCTATCTTGTCGTCGTTCGTTCTCGATCTCTCTCCTCCTGTCGTCGTCTCTTGTTCCGGATCTCTCCCGTCGTTTTCCTCGCTGCTCTTCATCCAAACCTTTCGCGCCCCCGCTGCATATCCCTGCACCGTTAATACCGCCCGTCCCCGCAAGTAAATGCATTGTCCATCGTCCGCCCGACAACTCCGTACACTAGCATTTTCACCATTCCACCCTTTCACTTCACCCCTATTACCTTTACCCTTTGGTATCGTAGTTACCCGCTCATCTCGTACAATAGCCCGCACCCATCTCTGCAAGCCCCGGCTCGGCATCGTAGACTTGTCCTATTCTTCTTATCTGTTTTCTTCATATCCCTCGCACTCTCCGTCCCTCTATTACCCCATCGCGCACGGCGTCCCCCACCGTCGCCTCTTCTGCCCGTACTCCTCGTTCTCTGTCACCATTGGGTTCTGCTTTTTTATCATTGTCCGTTTGCCCCGTTTGGTCCTCTTTTTGCGCCTTTCCTTTTCTTTCCTTTTGGTTGTTGTGTGTATTTCTACGTCGCGCTTTTACCGGGCCTCTTGCGGGGCGAGTAGACTTGCTCTCTGGCAACACGATGAAATCAAATTCACTGCCCATATTGCGTGCTCGCTACCGTCCAGTACTGGTGCCGCTCACCCCGCGCTCCTCGACTTTGAGGACAATTCCTTAGAAGGCAAGGATCTGTGTTAGCCCACTATTTTTGCGGTTGCGATGATGCTGCGATCGAGGGATGACGAAATGCGTCAGATAGACTTCTGGACTTCGGTGACAACGCTTGACTGTTTGACATATGCACCAAGGATCATGATTGCATGTTATATCCCGATGATCACTCGCTTAGCATTTCGTACGTACACGACAATAAGTCGCGACCCCGGAGCTGGAAGTTTGGCTTGGGCAGCAGATTGCATGAGAGTCCGTGCGCCGTGAATGTAGTCGAGCACTGCTGACACTTGGCTACGCCACTGTCCGTCACGGTCGCCATGACGTGTATTAATTAGCGAGGAAGCGCGAGGGAAGCCCCAGAAGTCGAACGTGTCAGCTCGAACTTGAAGTAATCGATGAGCACGAGGCTAAGTGTTAGAAGCTGAATAGGCTGTTCCACCGCCGAGATACAGTGACAACTAGCACGTCTGATCGCCATGCTAGGAAGCGGTCTGACCAGTCCGCGGCCGCGATTTTCTGCTGCTGCGCTTCCCAGCTGCTAATACTGTATCCCCCTGGACCGTTATCATATGCAGCATCAATTCTTGTGATACAGCATCCTGTATAGAAGGGGAAAAAAATGAGCGGGTAGTAGAGCGTGCAGTGTCCTATTGTCCAACTAGAGTACGATCGTGCGCAAAGTTCTTGTGATTCTGCGCTCGCGGACCCAGCGCAGATTGCAGATGAATTTCTGTGACTGTCAAGTTCTCATGCCGGCAGAGACGTGCTCGATTGCGACCTCCGTGCGATGGTCTCGCGCTCGTTGGAGTCGTCACCGAGGGTGGAAGTGGGCCACGTTGCCGGCATCGAGTGTCGACGCGGTCTGATTCGCTCATTTTGTACCACATGTCGAGGCTCGCGAGGACTCATGCAGTGAGTATGCGAGTGTATTGTCGCCAGCGTAGTCGCGGAATTACCGGGCATGTAGATGGACAGCGGCATGTGCAGCGAGGGTCGCGAGAGGAAGTCGAAATGCGTACTCCCGCAGTGTGCCATCGTCTCCACGCTGATTTATCGTGGCGCTCATAAGAAACTGCCACAATCGAGCTCGCTACGGACGGATTACGCACGTGTGGATGTCGTTGAATTGCACTAGGCCACGATACATCCGCGTGGCGCATATAACGCTGCAGTTCATCGTGAATGAGCGTCGATCCGTCGAACCATCTCAGCGCGGGGACTGACTTGTTCAGCACTGTGATGAGTTAGCATGAGGGAAACCTATGATGATTGAGAAGCTTGGCGCACTAGAGAACATTAAACACATTTCTGTGATTGGTTGATTGAGGTTCACGAGCAGGAATGTCTGACAGCGTCAGGGTCTCGACAATCATGGGGCGAGCATGATACTCACGATTGAAATTGCATGTCCGAACACGACGACGATAAACCACAGCACACCCTGTAGTAAAGACATGTAGTCAGCACTGTGAAGGGCATCAGGACAACGATAGGAGGCGGTTTACCTGTTGGTAGAGTAGCCTCCATAAACTCCTCCCGGGAACGCCTCGCCGAAGCGTCACCACGATCGACACAAGGCTGGGTACGATCTCAGTAACCCGCTGAGCAGCCTCACGTGCGAATATCGTACCACAATGTGTCGAACGCCGCCGCAAGCGAGATGTTGATAAGATTAGTGGAGAGGCCCGTATTTGTGGCGCAGACGTTGAGGGAGGGCACCCAGTAGAACGACATCTTCACGTGCATGTGATGAGCTCAACAGGTCTTCCGACGGTTGTGGATAAAGCTTACCTTAGAGACCTCTGGCAGTGGCAATCCACGAATCATTTAGTTCGTTCAGGCACTTTCAGAATGGACGAGACGACGAACCATAAAACCAGATCGCGATGTTCATGGTGTACAGTGATACAGTCAGGCAGAGAAACCAGCGCCCCTGGCCGCATATCGCGATCCTAGAAGCAGAGGGCGGTCAGTCGCAGCCCGAATGAAGCATCATGCTGAGAGACGGACGTTCGCTGCAGAAGTAATGCCGCCGCCAGTCCCAACGCCATATATCCTAGGACCTGTCTGAATCTTGAGCATATGCCAGTCCTCGACGCCCTCTGCGTAGACGTACAAATGCGCCATAACCCCATGCCTACGTGCATTGGCTTAACCTTTGCAGGACATCGGTCCCAGCCAGCGCACCGTGCAATCCCCCTTAGACAACCATGCGACCTTCTTGATGCCGCATGCGAGACTCCCTACGGCTGCGATGCGTGTAGCGTGATATATCTGCAGCAGCACAGCGCTCAGCTATAGAACAGTGTGGCAGGAATTCCGATCAACAGCAAAGTCTCACCAGGTACGACCAAGTGAACGGCCGTGTGCGCGTAAGAAAAGACAGGTCAAAAGGAACGGTAGCGATGAACTCCCATCTAGACGTCGAATCACATATGCAGCGCGGACGGGCGACGAGGGCACGTACAGGAGAAATCCAAGCTGGATGAAGAGCAGATCGTTGGCAGCGCCTGCGTCCGTCAGAGAGGTTGTAAATCCTCTGCACAAGCGAAGTCTGAAGAACAAAGGGCCAACTCACGCAGCGAGACGAAAGTGACCCATTCGTCCGTCCAGTCGACCATCCCAGCAGTGGCTCGGGGGAGGGATAAGTAGACGGCGCCCGGCTTGCCAGGGTGGCGTCCGCCGCCCCCAGCTTTAAGGCAGCCGCTCATCAGGGTCAGCGGCCACGAGAGAAACGCACCCGCGACTAAAACACAAAGACGACAGCTTCTGAAGTGACGTGAAAGAAGCACGCGGCAGCCCGAAGCACTGTAAGATACGACGAATCATGTTATTAGCCTTTCATTCGCGCGTGACACACTGGCAATACCGGTACACTGGTCAGGCTTAGCTAGGAGAGAGAAAATAACGGCGGTGAGGGGAGGGACAATGCGACAGCAGGAAAAGAGGAAATTCCAACAGATAACATATAGAAAGTCGAGAGAGAAAGAGAGAAGAGAGAGGGGAGGCGGCTTCAAATCAGTACTGAGTAGAGGAAAAAGAAATAGAATATAGGGTGAAACGGGAAAGAAAAATGACACAGATCAACGGAACGCAAACGCAAACGCAACAGTGGGACCGGGAGAGCGAGCGACAGGGCCGGGGCGCGTGAAGACTTGTACTACACAATATGCGTGGATGGTACCAGCACAGGGAGATGCAGAGCTGACGGGAGCGGGCGATAGACAAGAGACCAAAAACACAAGAGCGAGCAAAGTGACGGAATGAGCGAGCGAGCGAGTGGGGGCGCAGACAAGAGCGAGTCGGAGGTATGTAATGATGTACTCGGAACATAAAGGAGGGCGAGGGTTTGTGGATGAAGATATGTACCACGTATGCATACCCACAGACGTGACGAGGGTCGTGCTTGGGGACGTCCAAAGGGCATGCTCACGCAGCCGGGAGCAGGACCGGTCACTGTTGGAACAGAGCTCGTCAGATATAAAACGCTACAGAAGACAATATAACGCACTGCTCGATCCTAATCTCATAACCGCGGACCAGGGCCATTAAGGATATCAAGTAAGGCCTGAGCATGGGGGTTAGCAGCAGCCGTGCTAGGTCTGGCTGGCTGCTGGAGCTGCGGCTGCTGTTGCTGTTGTTGCATCGGAGGACCAGCCGGTGGGCGCTGAGTCAACAGCGCCAGGAGATGCTGCTGCTGCTGCGTCTGCTGCATGGGCTGCTGATGCGTCGCAAACGTCGGCCCCGCACTGAGCGGCACGTTCCCATACTGCCCCTGCGACAGAGCCTGGGTGCGGTTGAGCGAGAGCGGCTGGAGCGGCGGCAGCTGCGGGCGCCCGCTGGGGTTGAGGCTCGCGCCGGGAAACCCGTGGACGATGGGCTGAAATCCGTTCGCGCTGTTGGCTGAAACGGGCGACAGGGGGAAAGGGTTCATGCCATTCATCGCGGGCGGGATGTTGACGTTGACGTTGGCCGGGAATGGGGGCAACGATCCGCTCTGGGTGTTGGGCAACGAACCGCCGAAGTTGGCTGGCAAGGGCGGTAACGGGCCACCATTGATGCCATTGAGCCCGAACGGAGGCACACCGCCAGACATGCTCGGAAAGGCGCCTCGAATAGGCTGACGGTATGCACCACCGAGAAGCTGAGGTCCAAGCTGTGCGCCGTTCAGTTGAGGTCCAGGTTGCGCGCCATTGAGTTGAGGGCCGAGTTGCGCGCCATTGAGCTGAGGGCCGAGTTGCGCGCCGTTCAGCTGAGGACCCAGCTGTATACCATTCAACTGCGGCAAGCTACCGCCCTGCAGGCCGTTCAGATGCGGACCGCCTTGCAGACCATTCAGCGCCGGCATCCCGTTGGGCATGATAGGTCCTGCGCCGTTCAGCACTGGCGGCGGCGGCGGGCCATTGAGGCCGTTCAGCACCGACCGCGTCGGCCCATTTGCCAGTACGGGACCCATCTGCTGGAACTGCGGCTGGACCTGAAACGGCAGCTGGACCTGGTGCGCGGGCAGCGGGTGCATCTGCGGTTGGTGCAACGAGTACGGCGGCGGCGCTTGCATGAACGCGTGAGGGTGCAGCGGGCGCACGGGCGACGTCGTCGCCGGGCGCGCGTGCGGGTGCTGCTGGGGCAGGATCGCGGGTTGCGGCGGCTGCGGTGTCGCTTGCGCCTGCGCTTGGGCGATTTCCTCCGACACGGCTTCCAGCAGGGCAAGCTGGCGCCGCTTACGGTTGAACTCCTGCGCGTCCTGGCCGGGCGAGCTCGACGCGGACGTCGAAGTCGACTGGGACGTGAGGCTGGGCGTGCGCGCTGGCGACGGTCCTGACGAGAGATGCAGTCGGCCGTTCGGTGCTTGCGGCGTCTGACTGGGTGACGCGCCAGGAGCGGAAGAGGTGGGTGTGCTCGCGCGTTCGGACGAGGTTGCGGACGAGCCGGCCACGTCGGAAAGGCTGGAGCTAACGAGCGAGTTGATGAGCCTGTCGAAATGGGGGTCCGCCGGCGTCCTCCTTGTAACCGTTGATGCTGTGGGACTAGAGTTGTTGCTCGAGCTCGCGGTGTCCGAGTCGTCTGGGGGCGCGGGTGTAGATGCAATGCGGGCAAATAAGTTATCGATTACCGACGCCGACTCGCCGGCGGGCTGCTCTATGTCGTGATCATTGGCTAGTTGCTGGCGCTGCTTGCGCTTGGCCTTGGCCGCTTGCTTGCGCAGATGCAGGAATTCCTTCAAGGGGCCGATGAAGGGCGATATAAGGTAGAATTTGGACGTCGAGGTTCGGTTGCGTTTCCACGTGGGCAGATCAGTGAGCTTGAACCACTCGATTTTCTGCAAGCGAAAGTGTTGTTGAGATGCCGAGCAAGCGAGTGCAACAATAAGGAAGTCACGCACGCTGATCTCCTTGCGTGTCCGGGTGACGAAGACGGCATCCTCGGGGACCCCGGTTACAATGAAGAGTGTGACGACTTGCTCACGGATGGTCAGCTGGATTTGATCGGATTCCACGATTTTGTCTGTCAAGTCGTAGCCCGTCTCTTCTAGGACCTGCAGTTCGTCAGTATGTCTCGAGAGCAGCAGGGCTGGACCGGCTGTGCCGGCGGGTGTCTGACAGGCGGTACGCGTCCAGTCCATGACACGACGCGCCCGTCATGCACCCAAAAAGTGCGGCTGCAGCCTCCACCTTGCACGTACCTCTCGTGCGGCACATGTGGAGTGCGCTTCGTTCTCGTTAATCTTGCCCTTGGGGAAGCCCCAGCCAGAACTCGACTTCCAGCCTTTGACGAGGATACACTGGAAAAAGCAGCAAGTTAAAAACGGGATAACGCGGCCTAGGGGCCAGCGCTGACCTTGTCCAGGGACTCGTTGAGCATGATGGCGCCGCAGACGGGAACGCGGGTCTTGTATTGCATGAAATTGTCGAAAGCGACTTCGTGGTCGTGGGACCACTGCTTGAGGATGGGACACGACCGGAACAGCATTGCGGAGAACTTCTTTAACGGGAGACTGGGCAGCGCGCGGTTCTCTTCGCGCACGAAGTCTTCATAGTACCAGTGTCTGCGCGGCCGGGTGGTGGTTTCAGTCTGTGGTCACAGCGGGCGTCACGCTCGGGATGTCACGACGTACGCTTGCTCGACCTGAAAGCATATGCGTTCTATGGACTGCAGCTCGGACTCGGGCAGGTTCAGAATGAAACGGCTGGCGCGGGGTCGTCAGCGCATCCGGATGCGCGGTCCGGGCCATCCCAGACACGGACCTGGACAGGTCCTCGAGGACCTCTTGGTGGTTCATGTGCTTGAAGCTGGTAGGCTGGTCTTCGAGCATTAGGGAGAGCTCGGCGGGCGGCATCGTGCAACTGGGCGGGCGGCGGGTGGGAGGCGGGAAAGGGATCGAACATGCCCGCTCCGACTCCGACGCTTCCGCTTTTCTCTGTCGGACACGCTGTCCGCTTGATATTTCTCATTGTCGCTCACACGTGACAATGCACTGGGCCAGCAACACGACCGTGCTCTTTGGAGCATGGATCCAGACAATGTGAATCAGCATTCAGTGTCCTTCGACGGGCATGCAGATTGATTGGAGCAGACAACATGGGTTTCACATCGTTCTACCACTGAAACCATCCAGCTCGAAGCTTGAAGGCTTGCTCATTCATCGCCAGTATAATCCGACATGAAATCCCGTCAGTCTGCATCGTGGTTGTCGGACATCATCAGACAGTATGCCGGGATAGCAGCATAAAATGCAATGCAAAGACAATCTATATTGCAGCCAATACACGCTAGTGCTCGTGGCCTTCATGAGGAGCCTGCTGGAATCGGATGCCGCTGCGCAGACATTCAGCTGTGATGCCTTCGGGGGAGCTGAAGGAGCGCACCAATATCTGCAAGAGCAGTCAACGACAATATCATGCATCCAACCAAAATGACTCACCCACATGCTGACGGCTGCGGCTTGTCCTATACAACGCAAACGGGATCAGCATGGGGCATGGCGGCTGGGATAGGCACCATGCGTAAGATCGTGTGTTTCATTCTCTTGCATGGTGTCCACCCCCAAGGTAGACAGACTGGACGTACGAGATTAATGTAGACCTTAGGATGTCCCAACGGCCCAATGCCTACAACGCAAGATACCAATCAGCATTCACGCTCATCGTCATGAACTCCTAGCAGAGCTCAAGCGCACCTCCATCGCAAACAGCCTTGCGTCCATGCACGAGCCGTATAGGGTCTTCGCTGACGAGCTGCATCGCGCTGAGCGGGTTCGGCTGCAACTCGAGCACGGTCTGCTCGAAGCGCGGGCCGGCCAGGGCGTCGGCGCGTGCGCGCTGCGACGTCGACCACGGCTTCGGGTAGTTTGGTGCCTGCGCAGCGGCGGGCGCCACAGTCGCCGGGCGCAGCGCTGGCGTCACTGCATTCGACGTTGACGAGGATAGGCGGGCTGACTTGGGCGCCAGGCGCGCGATATGCTGGCGGAACATGATGTGGGTCGGAGAACGAAAGACATTGTTCTCGTCCTCGAGAAACGAAAACTCAAGTCTGAATGGAGTCAAAGATGGCCTGTGTATCACATGAATTTCAGGATAAATTTTATTGTGACCGGGAAATGTCGTCAGTGGTAGGACTCGTAGGAGCGTGTGCCGTGACACCAGGGGCCGAATAGGGAAATTCCTGATGGAAGTCTTTCCCCAAGGATACAACAACTCTAGTATGTAATTCATAAAGTAGAGCGTATCAGCAAGATGTATACAGGATTTGAGAGGAGAGTAGCACACATAAGTCTAAATCACATCGCTCACACGGGCGCATACATGGATCCTCCGCGGTCCTTCGTTTGGGCTGCAGAAGTCCTGCTTTACAGGCGCAAATTCACTTAGGGAGCAATTAAAGTGCGTGTGAAAGCCCAAGGCTAGTATATCACCGATGCAGAGTGACTGACAAGACGCTGTACCAGCTACGCGTGCACTAGGAAGCCACCACGGGATATGAGTTGGCTAATAACTTCAGTCTTCAGGGCATTCTGAGGGACCAAAGGGAGTTACTCATGTGTGATGCATATAGTGTCGTCATCGACGATCAACGATATGTCGCAAAATGCCACCGCGCCCGTCGACGTCGCCGATGTCCAGCCCCAAGCATTTTCCGACGGTTATCGCACTACCACAGCCCCAGAGATCCTGCATTCTGACTGTCCTTTGGAGGCGCCGTTATCAGCGTGCGATATGGTGCTTCGATAGAGGGTAGAGGGGCAGACAAGCGCCAGTGCCGGTCGGTATTTTGTCTGCTCCGCTGGAGAGTTACTTGAGACCGTGCCCCAATTTCATATGGCATCAATCTCAATAGCATTAGACGCCGGAGAATAGATAGCCATGAGAGCCGAGCAATATTGCCAAAATGCTAGGACGTGGACGGAGAGGTGCGCGTCTTTCGCACTCCGATCGACCGCGTCACATCTGTTTGTTTCATCAATGCGTGCGCCGTTGCTCGGCTTGCAAACGGTCACGCCTGCTTATGTGCCGTCTGATTTTTGTGAGTTCCATATAAACTTCCTAATACCCGACTATCCCTCCAGAGCAAGCAAGGGGTCTTCTCATTTTGCTTCCGGGATATCACGTTGGTTAGTTAGTCCAGCCGGTGTGCATCTTACCAAAAAAAAGATTGAGCTAAAAATATGCGGAATTACGGCACTTGGAAGTGCAGGTAGGAGTTCGAGAAACTCCTGTGAGCAGAAACACGCTCAGGGACCCAGCCAATCATCTGAACATCAGAGTTTACTGACCTCAGCCTTGGGATTGAGTCCTTCAGGTCCGGATCTGTCAGGGTATAGATCCGGATATGCCAAATCGGGAACTCCGGAAGCAAATCAGTTAGTTAGTCCTGGCTCAGAGGGTTTACAAGAAAAAACGACGTGATATTCATAATTTTAATTGTGGTGATCCCTTGAGAGCAAGAGATTTAAACAATCCCTAAACCTGCATCCCGCGAGTCTTAGCTGTGATTTGCTTCGCTCAGACGGGAATACGTGCTGGTGCACAGATCACCCGCAAGGCGTCGCACCCTGATAATGGGTGAAAACACATGGAACAATTGATTTTGTGTGAGTTGACTGTGGCGAGAGGCTAAAAAAGCTTGCATGTGGGAAGAACAGATCCTAGACTGGTCTTCTTCGGTTCTCTCCGGCCGGTTGTTTCCGCTTCTTTCCCCAGTTGAGCTCCCTTGCAGCACTTGCTCTACAAATGTCGTCGCCCTCTACGCCCCCAGACCCGCTAGACCCTTCGACACCACCCTCTATGCAATCCTCTCCTACTTTCGTTTCAGTGCACTATGACCACGGTTCGTGTGTGTTCCAGATAAAATTTTACGCTGTGGTTAACACATGGTGCAGCCCATCCGCCTGATGGCTGTGTATGCAATCCTTGCCCCTTCCATGTCCCCTACACGAATGGCGAGGTCGATTTGTTGCAGGATACGTTCGTACGACTCGAGGCACTGTTTATCAGTCTCCAGGACAGGATGACTGCCATTGGAGTCCAAGCTTCCACCACTGCCTCTTGGGAGCGTGCGTTGGCCGTGATCCATCTTCTTGCCACCGAAAACGATGTTATGCGCCGTATGCTGTTTGACTACACCAATGACATCTTACGCCGTATGTAGTATGGGCTGTCACTTGCGACTATGATCAAAAACGTTTTGCGTAGTATGTAGTTTGGTTTACTGCTGGTACACACGATTCCAAAATATACGTCAATCCAGGACACTGCCGATGCGAGGCAATCGAGACTCTTGCGGCCAAGCACACTCGAATGAATAAGTACCTGTATTGATTGTGTTGTACATCAAGCATTCAGCTTCCTGGAGATTAAGGGAATGTAGCAGAACGAGCACACATGTATTGCTCATCCAATGATGCCAAAGTCTTCCTCCCCTTCATCATTAGAACCCAAGGACGAATAGATCTTATGCCAACAGTCGTAACATAAAGTTTTCTTTTTTACATCCGGCTGCAGTATTAAGAGTCCACCCTTTAGCTGCATGCACAAATTCATGCAATCATGAGGCTCCATCGTATGACAGACGCTCCAAATGCAGCGGCGATGCATGCAGTCATGCTGCCTGATTGGTCTACAGTTGCTGTGTTGGCAGACGAAAATGATGCGGCGTGTCATGCTGAAGCACATGCTGGAGGACGATATTTGAAAATGGAGATAGAGTTTGACGGGTGTAAGGGTTTGGACTCAGCAGGCAGCAAAACCGCTTATATATGTTGGGCTACAATGAGGTGAGTCATCGGCTGTGAGAACGTCCTAATGGAGGTGCTGGATGCCATATAATATCCCAGATCTTTGGCTGGCCCATCCATTTCTGATGAGTACTGGTACGCTGCACCTGGGGGGCTATGGACTGCCCTTCCCAGTCACTCAGTCATCTGCAGACCCAATCAACAGAGAAAATCGACAACATCTATTCAATAAGACCGGTAAGGGTATTTCGGTGTTGTGTGTTCAGTGGTTCTCACAGTATCATGTCCGACAAGACAGCACCACAGGGGAAAATATGCGCAGCAGGCATGTGAACATAGCACAGTTTCGGATAGTGCCTCCCGAACTGGGTCAGATGCGTCAGGTACCAGTCAGCGTGGCTTGACTGCTGCGCAGCTGCATCAGACTTGACTCAATGGCATGTGAGACATGTGGGGTCATGTGCCACAGGGGCAAAACGTGCGCAGCAGGCACATAGACATAGCACAGTTTCAGATAGTGCCTCCGAAACTGGGCCAGATGCGTCAGGTACCATGGATCAGCATGACTTGACTGCTGCGCAGCTGCATCAGACTGGACTCAATGACTTGTGGGACATGTGGGGTCATGCGCCACAGGGGCAAAACGTGCGCAGCAGGCACATGGACATAGCACAGTTTCAGATAGTGCCTCCCAAACTGGGCCAGATGCGTCAGGTACCATGGATCAGCGTGACTTGACTGCTGCGCAGCTGCATCAGACTTGACTCAATGACGTGTGAGACATGTGGGGTCATGCACCACAGGGGCAAAACGTGCGCAGCAGGCACATAGACATAGCACAGTTTCAGATAGTGCCTCCCAAACTGGGCCAGATGCGTCAGGTACCATGGATCAGCATGACTTGACTGCTGCGCAGCTGCATCAGACTTGACTCAATGACGTGTGAGACATGTGGGGTCATGCACCACAGGGGCAAAAGAAGTGCAGCAGGCACATGGACATAGCACAGTTTCAGATAGTGCCTCCCAAACTGGGCCAGATGCGTCAGGTACCATGGATCAGCATGACTTGACTGCTGCGCAGCTGCATCAGACTTGACTCAAATCTGATGATGTGTGGGGCACGTGGGGTCATTGGGACAAAGGACAGCACGTTACTATAGAGTCATCTAGTGGTTCTTTTTCACCTGTTCTCACCACGGTGTTGGAATCTGTCAGTGCAATCACACGATTTGCCAGTGGGATTGAATCATCAGGATTGACAACCGGCATGCGTTTAATGGCACCGGCATATGATGCGACTGTGCCTAGCATTCAATGACAAATGAGGCTCGTGGCACTTCGTCTAAATTACCTTTCTGGGCAGTGTGGCTCAGTGAAACACATATCTCCGCAGCACCTGCTGACTAGTATGATTTGTTCTCACGTGAGTCATGAATCTCCACAGTTGTGCCTTACAAATGAGTATAAAGAGGAAGGTGTGCTCTTCGAGCCTTTAGTATACACTCCATCACACTCATCTTACAATCGTCCTTGTGCTGTCATCATATACTAGCACTATGTGTTGCTTCGTGTCACTCATGGTTCGATATACGTGCACACACAAATATCCAATCGATACACATCTTGTCTGTATAATTTCTACACTGTATTACAACTGAGAACTAACCGTTTGAACACAGTTTGACTGTGGGGTTCGATTCTGTGTCTTCAGCAAATTCCATCGGGGGTGTGGTCAATGTACGAACAGATGCACCGGTGTTGTAGAATCGAGGGAAATCTCCTACCGCTCTGTTGATAGACTCTGTGGTCTGTGTATTGCTCAGATTGAGGCCTGGGCAGAGCAAAGCATGGACACCGTGTTCAATCCTGTAAATGGTGTGTCACTTAATTAGTAGTTGGCCGACGTCCTAGCCTCACCTTTTCGTTCGCTCGATTTTACTACCTTATTCACATGTCCATGAACTGCAATGCTAATTAACAAACAAGTGTCCCAGCTCTACCGCACGTGGGCGTGATCAAACATAATACCTAAGGTTACAATGTTTCGATTGTGCTATCAAAGTGTTGATGGCAGTCAGAGGTAGACACCAAGTCTACATTGACCGGTCAGGGTGGAAAATGAAACTTCTACTGTACGCATAACAGATGAGTATGGGATAGACAATTGAACGGATGTTTCAACGTATGTCTTTTGAGAGAGCTTAAGCATTACCTGGTCATGTGATGTTGGGTCAAGGTGAGGAATAAAGCATTACTGGCTAGGACAGCTGTGCGATCTACAAATAGATGTACAGCGTAGAACTAGGTCCATGGCATAGCATGTCCAGCCACCGTCTATAATAATCCATCTAGGCACGTCCCACCAACATCTCAGCCTGCATCCATCTTACATGTGGTAGTGCATCAGGTCTACTCACTCGTCGATAATGATCTGATTAGACCTATCACCTCAACCTCTCAGTCTTATCAGTCCCCAATGTACAGGTCATGTGATGAACTGCTTCCACTACAAGTCCCTTCACTTATAGAACGAAATTTCACTCAGTATGGCACTCGGGTGTAAATTACAAATGTCAACATAAACTCGGTTCCATCCATGACTGTCTTCGACGACATGGCCGGTACGATGCGATCGACATTGTCGCATTCTAAAATACCACGGCCTCCGTTATGCATGCCGTCATGAAACCACATTCGGCGGGCTGCATCGATATGACACATGACATAATGAAACCTGCCATGGTAATGTGCACTCTGTAATTGCCACTTGAGGTCCTTAGATTCTATGAAAGGAGGTACCAATACACTGTTGTCGTTTTGATGTACGTAGATGGGGACAACAGCTGGCCCACTCACAATCACAACATCGACAGCAGAGTATGGAACACAACATTTGGAGCGACGCGTTGTACGCAATAGCGTATTGAGAATCTGCTCTGTAAGGTCCTTGGTGTTGGGCAAAAACAAAACACTCAAAGGCACACTGAACGGCGCAGTGCATTTTTGACACACATGGCATTTCATTCGAACAACCCATGGAATCGTGGTCGAGTCCAAAGTGACACGAGCCACATCAGCAAGACTGGTGCCATTTGGTCCATCTGGAAAGTACATGGGCTGCAGAGAGTGCAATACATGTCTGATCATGTCCCGGGCCCCTTCAAGTGTTTGTTCATTGGCAGAAATTTTTACAAATTCTGCAAACAATATTGATGATATGTAATTGGCGCCTTGTAAAAACCGTCCGATCCCTGTGGGATCAAGAAGCCAAGCATGATACAATGAACCGAAAAGGGAATCATATGCACAGCTCCAATTCCGTGAATCCCATTTTAAACCGACTGGACCTGGGCCTTGGTGACGACCAGACAGAGCAGACGCAATACGTTTTGATGGAGGATCTGTCTGTGTATCGTGCAGTGCTCTTTTTCGTTTTTTGCTTGGTGTTATCTCTTCGTTATCTGGAAATTCGAAGTTTCTAAAAAGCATGGAACGAGCATAACGAACGTCCCAGTCTAGGTGCTTTTGCATATTCGGGGGCTTGTAGGAAATACCGCGGCTTTCCATATACTGTGCAATGCGTGTATATCGCAGTGGAGATGTCACACAGTCAGGCAACTGATTGTTAAACTGGAGTCGAGTAATATCATCCAATATTTCAATGTCACGGAATTCTGACAGTAGGTCATTGCTAAGCCCTCCTTGAATATGGGATGCATGGAATCCCTGCAAAATCAGGGTATACTGAGCAAATGCACTACGAGATAGGGCAGTGTAATATGCCTGGTGGCCCCGAAGATTGAACAAATCCACAACATTGTTGACACGTGTTTTCCCCTGACTTCCATAGTCGGTCATTGCAAAGTTCGGAAGTACATGCACTTGCTTTCGCCGTATGGTAAGATAGGTATCATCAGGTAAGATGCAGTTTGTGGTCGCTTCATCTGCGCACAATGGAACAACGTTAGCTGGCAGGCCATCTAACTGAACATTCAAAGTGCCATTGGTGAGCTGCACAAACAAAACATCAAGAGTCCGTTTACCACCTGATGTTCGGCTAGATTGCCAGTCTACAACAATGCCCTCCCCACCATTGGTCACACCACATTCTGTGGCTATATTCTTTTTAATTATCACGGGCATACCTTTGCAGATGCGGAGCACACCAGGTACATTATCGGAATCATAGTGTGGTAATTCCCATAAAACATTCCGCAAGCGGTCTGAAATCTCCGCACGCCATTGCTTACGACCCCGTTTCCTGGGACCGGTAGCATTATCATCACCTTCACCAATCTTGTCGACTGAATAGAAGTCGTGTAAAGACTCACCCATATCATGCGCAAATTTTTCACATCCTAGCAAGTTGATTGCGTCTCGATGGGCATTGACACCGGTAATCACGGAGACATGCCTGAACCTCTCATCTTCCAGTGGAGATCTGTCTTTTGATGGGTCAACAACCATGGTTTTCAGGAACGCAATGTCAGCCTGGTCACATTTTTTGAATCGCATATTCATGAGCGCTGCACGGAAGCGGATATCGTCGTCGCTCATTTCTCGCTGCCTCATATTTTCCCTCAGGACTACTACGGTAACAACCTGTAGCCACAAGGCTTTACCGATAGCACAGCGCTGGTTATATCCGTCAGACCCGCGATCACCAACCTTTGTATTGTACAGTGTGGCGCCTAATACTGGTGGTAGTTGTGCAAAATCACCAGCAAAGATAACGTTGAACCCACCGTATGCTTCAGTGCGTGCATTGTGTATCATGCTGAGCCGTTCAGATATAATCTTCATGTCTGAGCAGGAGATCATCGAGACTTCATCAATGAATATATACTTCACACGCGAGAGGGCAGCCCGCATGTCAGCTTTCATCGTTCGTTGTCCGGTACTTTTGGTATTTAAACCTAATGCAGAATGGTAAGTATGGCCACCGATATTTGCGGCTGCTGTCCCTGTAGGAGCCAGTAAAAGTAGACAGCTACCGGCGTTCAATCGCTCAAAGAATGAAGACAACGCATGGATAACTCTGGATTTGCCAGTCCCAGCCATACCAGCCAAATACATCCGCAGAGGATCTAGCAAACCGCAAAGATAATGGTGTGCAACAATCAAGAAGGCCCGTTGTTGTTCGGGGTTCAGTTTGAATTCCGTGATCACATGGGCCACAAGCTCGCTTGGGAGCATAGTTCCGGTGTCAATGACACATTTAGTATTCAGAGAATTGAGATAGGCCTGATCGACAATTCTAAATTTATAGGAAACTCGATGATCTGACGACTCCCTGAGTTCTGCAGAATCCTGTTGAAAATATGTGGAGACTATGGATCTTGCAAATTTCGCCATCTGAAGTAGTTTTGTCCAGAATGCCACAGACTGTGATGCTATTCTGAACAATCCAAGATCCATAGTGACGTCACCGTGATCACGTGGCTTCAGCCATCCCCTTGATTTTAGTATCCGGATCATTTCCGCGGCACGGTGCATTGTTTTTGCACGCTTGGGGCCAACGACAAAGTCGTCGTTGTCGTTCTGTGTATCATCTTGCTGACCCTCGATATTTCCAATGTAATTTTCATCCACATCTTCATCATCATCATCAGCAGCAACAGCATTTTTTTACGTTGACTGTAATCATCCCGTTCATCCAAACATTCATATTTCAAGTTGAAGTTATCCATAATTTGTGCCTGCCGAGGAGAGAATTCGAACGAGTCGAATACACGTTCCCAAGATTCAGTTCGTTTTTTAGGTCCTGTCCCGTCCTCCAAGGCTTGAACAACGTCAACATTGTACAGCAGTAGAAGTCCCGATCTCCAGCATCGCGCCTAGGGATCGGCCCCCCAATGAAATTTGGAACAATGTTTGCACGTTGATTGTCTAGATATACAAAATGAGACTCTTCCTGGGAATGACCTGGCATAAATCTGTAGCTGGTGCAGTCTTCAACACCTTCGCCCATCTCTAGCGTAATGCGGATGGGCCCTGGGTCATTCATGGGTCTATGGTTAGAAAGTCGTTTCGTTTTGGAATACAGTCTGATCCAGTCGTATAGACAATATGCTGCATGCTCCACAGGCCTCAACATGTAATCCTGAACGGGCGAGAGAGCAATCAAGTTGACACTCTCTATGTTCTTTTGATCACGCGCTATCACAATATTATAATCAGCAATAGCGTCCAGTTCGAGGTCATTGTGCTCATCAGGTAGAGTCTCTGAGAATGAGGACAACACCTCAGATACAAAACCACGCCAGTAGATAGCTTTGAACTCATGACTTTTGTAATGATCAGGAAGATCAAGCAAGTATGATGCGGCCATGGGCGCCCCAATTTCAGTTTTGGACGTGAAGCTGTTGATGATTCCAGTGACAAGTTTGCGTTTATTATCACTCGCAATGTTTCCGGATCCTTTCAGTGCGGCATGACGAAGCAGCTGGGATCTGATAAGATAAAACATCCCTGGAGTTTTCAAACCAACTTTCGTGATGTAATCACTTGCATATGCAATGACTGCTTTAATGGCTGTCCCACTGAGCAAGCACGTCACATCGGTATTACAGCGCAGCAGATACGTTAACACCGGATTAATAGTATTCATGCGCTTCTCATCCTGCCTAACGTGGATGTAACCAGTCTCATCTACATGAGTCTCCTTCACCAGTTTGCGGGGGAACCGCCGCTTACACTTGGACTGTAGGTCAAGACAGCGCTTGTCACATCTGTGCATGTTAGTTCTACACAATAAATCATTCACTGTGGCACGGAAGTGTTTTGTCCAGTCTTCCACCGCTGAACTGCATTGCGGTAATACATCCATTGGCAGAATATAATCAGGGTTTTGGGTCTGTGTCCTTTGAGCCAGTATGGCTTCATCTTTGGTGGAGTCGATCAATCGTCCTTGGTGACAGCTGTCTAAGTAAGCCATCATTTGCTTCTGGAATGTGGAATCTGGGTCCAATAAACGTTTTTTAATCTCTTCTGGGGAGAGTGCATATTTTAACCACAGTAACAGATGTAGGTGTAATGTCAGGCGTCCCTGTTGCTCGACAGTTCCATAAAAGGCATTAGTTATTCCGAATAAGCCGGGTTCGTCTTTTTCCCAGCGAAGAATTTCCTCCAAAAACAGAGCCACGATAAAATGGAAAAAGCGTGCACTTGCTATGGGATTGTTCGCAATCAAGCGCCATTTGTCATCGTCTGACAGAAGACTTATCTTTTGTTCATCAAATTTTTTGTCAGTGCCTGCAAAATATAGACATAAAGGGTGGTGAATATCGGCAGGCGCAAATGTAATGAACCACGTCGGGGCCCCCATGTAGGATAGCAGTGACCATAGCTCATTGCGCTGATATTTCTTGGCTGTGACTGATCCTGGTACATGCCCGTTGACCATGTCCAGTTCACTGATAATCCTAAAGCACTTCTTTTCAGTCTCAGTAACAGGTTTCCAGCGCGGATCAGCCTTCAATCTATCTGCTAATTCACCAAAAACAGATTCATCTAT
Organism: Auricularia sp. M12; assembly: GCA_037042885.1. NCBI lineage: Eukaryota > Fungi > Basidiomycota > Agaricomycetes > Auriculariales > Auriculariaceae > Auricularia > Auricularia sp. M12. Next base: position 3,381,995 of record CM073211.1, read on the forward strand.
GCTGCTGACCACTTCGGCCAAGCGTTTAAACTTGCTCTTTGTGCTCAAGAATGCCCCGGCTGCACTACCCTTTACAATCTGCTCCTGATTGAATGCAATGAGCGCAAATTCAGGGTCCATCTGAAAGCGCTTATCGTAGTACATGAGTAGGTGTTTCTTGTGAGCATGTTCGGACATTTCACCCTCAACAAGATCATTACATATCCCACCCAATCCATATGGAAAGAGCCAGGGAAACATCTTTGGAAATAGATCACTATTGTGCCAGAGAGTTTCGGGTTGCGCTCCATGTGGCACAGCGAGAGATTTCCCATTGATCATATGCTTTGCTGCGATTGCGGTGATGGCATGATAGTTGTCTGCAGTGACAGCATCAAATGCTACCCCTGACACAGAAAAGGGACACGAGCCGCTAGACACTCCAACTTCGGTATCATTGTCATGGACAGCACGTGCTTCGCTGGGGATGTTACTTTCATCGTTTGCATATGAGAAAACCTCGGGGACCACCCCGTCCTCGTAAGACTCCATATTGTGTCGCGAAACTTCAATGTCATGGTAATGGTGGTTGTTCACTTTCAGCCAATTTAAAGCTGCCATGACCCTATTCCGACTGACTACAAAGGGCAGCCGCTTCTTGTCTTCGTCCAACGGCCGTGCTGCTCCTGTGAAAACAATCGACAGCAGTTCATCCAATTCATCCCGATGGGGTGGAAGCACATCGTACAGCTTTGGGTATGGGTTTGGGTAGCAAATCATGTTGGCTATCAATTTATGAAGGCCAGAGACACCAATGCGAACAATGCATTTGTGTCGCCTGCACCGAGCCACTAACAGTTTTTCTGCAAATGTAAGTACCCGCAACACTTTGGGAACCTCGCCAATCCAAATGCCATTCGCCAATGCAAATTTAGGCATATGATTAACTCGCAATGAGACTGCACAAGTACAACATACTCCCCACAGCTCGTCTATCAGAACTGGTGTCACCTGGAACGAGTATGTCCCCGAAGACCCCTTTACACGTTCTGTCGCAGTGACCTCAGGGCGACATAACACAGTGTTTATTTCATCTGTCAGCTTATCCTTAGGTATCAAATCTCTGGCTGGTGTTAGGTATCCACATACTGCGCACCCCTCCTCCTCAACCACCTGGGGTGCACACTTCTTGCATACGCTATCGATCAGTTTTGTGATGAAACTGGCATCTGGGGGCTGTGGCGGGAACTCGGCCTTCTCGAGAAATAACGGTTCGCTGCATTGAAGCAATGTAATTAACGAGCTACATTTTTTGCGTTACACTCGTGCATTTTCAGAGCTTGTACTATATCAGGTGTTGAAGATTCTATAATTCCATGCATAAGGGCAATTTCTCTTTTCTGCCGAGCAAACACATTGTCTGCTAGTACCGTCAGCGGAATCTTGCAGGGAACGAGGTCCTTGGCCACATACCTTGATAAATACTTGGGGTCAAATTCAACGTGATTACAGTACCGGTATTTGGCACTTGGCTTGAGGCTGGTTGAATACTCTGAGAAAGCCAACACGAGTCGGGGGGCCACATATGCCGACGTGACAGGTAAATCTTCAGCGGTATTCTTGTCAGTTAACGGAGAAAAAATTGCCCAGATATTTTGACACCTGTCATCGCAGATGTGATCAAATGCCATCTGCACTACGTCTCCCACCGATTTTTGACTATAACCCGTGGTGTCAAACACGTTATGCATTTCGCATGCTTTCCTCAGTGCAGCCCCGCGCAATCTGGTTGCTGCAACATCGAGAGGGACTTGAAGCGCAGTTTCGAACAGATGAATGCTATCAGAGCGCAGGTCTTTGTAACCTGTGAAATACCACCACTCGCTTGCGCATATTACACCCTGTATGAAGTCCGAGGACGCGAACCTAAGCAGCGCTGAGAAATGGAACACTCGCGCGTGCTTGACGGGCTCGGGCTGGCGACCACCGCCAACGCGGGTATACGAAGGAATAAAATCACGTGCAAGCTGAAACGGCTGCTCGAAACAGTCAGCACACTCTGGCAGCAACGATGTCCCTTGAACACCACGATTTTTTTGCACGAGCCCTCGCTTGAAGGCACACAACCAGACCCCGTACAAGGTTGGGAACAGTTGGAAGCGATAACAAAACAGGATCCAGTGGAGCCACTGCCGTGCGAATCGACGCCGTCTCAATTTTCGAGGCAGTCGCAGAGCAGCCCAATGGTCAATGACGAAGGACACCCACAGTCGATGAATACCCGACAGCCTAGGCTGTTCGGATCGCGCGTCGGCTTCGGTCTCCTGGAACTGAATCGGCATACCATCTTCTTGAGCTATCTGTTGTTCGCGCAGTCGAGATCCACTCGGGTGAACAGGTTTATATGCGGAACATATGTTGGGGGAGCGTAGCGGACACCATATAACGAACCAAGACAAAAACGCTACACGGCGTGTGTCACAAAGCGTCTCACGACGCAGCTGTGAATCAATGGCATATGGTCGACGGAGCGCCGCCGCCGGGTCATTAGATGACCGCGACAAGCTCAGCAGCATCACAAAGACGAATATGCATAGCTGCCACGAAGTGCGGCAGCGGCAGATGTTTGGGGAGAGCATGGGATAACGCGATCGATCGAGCGTTGGTAGGGCTTTGGGTGCAGTGTGATTGCGAGGCGAACACACGCCGCAGGCAGCGGGAAGTTTATACAAGACGATGACTCAACGTGACTTGGTGCCATCGAGTCATCAAGCGGAACCGTCGAAAGCGCAGCTGAAGCGAGTCAGTACACGAATCGGTCGAGACCATATCCCGATGACTCACAGCGTACCGGGAGTAGCGAACACGACCGTGTAAAATAGGCTGGCGACATCCTCCACGAGACGTAGTGCTTATTTGTGTTGAATAGAGCATGCGAAACGTGCTTGACGCCAATCGAACCCGAGTGTTGCATCATCTTGACACGATCAAGCCGCTTGCCGCAAGACTGATGTGACGAATGGCACGCATTGCTGTGGGACGTTGAGGCGCGTTAGATATGGAAGGCGCTATCACTTACGACGCACGGGTTGCTGCTACCGTCAGGCTTGGATACCTGGGACGGAGTAATATACGGTGAGGAGCACTAGCAAGTGCAGCCCACGGTACAGTCCGCCAATGCCCTCTTTACGCAGGATACTCCGCATCGCGTCCGGGACACCGTCGTACTGATATCCCAGCGTGTTCAGCCCGCGGACCTGCATCTTGCGTCGCAAGATGTCGAACGGATGCGTCGACGTCTGCGAGATGGAGCCTTGCGGTCGCCTAATGTCAGCAGGTGCGCATATCGCTTGTGGCGGACACAAGGCGCACCCGCTAGCGCGCCACACAGCAACGTCTGGGGACCTGTCGTCTTTCCAGGCGGTGTGATGTATCCACGAATTGCTCTTCCATATTCGTGTGAGCGCTCGGTTCTCTGGTCACAGTCTAAACAGGGACGCACTCGTACACCGCGCAAGTTGATACCGACATAAGGTGTGATGCCAACAGCAGTAGAGAGAACGCCGCTGTACAGCGCGCGCACGCCGCCTTCTTCGCGCATAAGTCGAGTATCGCAAAGCAACGAACATACCTTTCACCATTATCTCCCACATGCCGGGTATCTTTGTAGGCTGGGGCCGTTGTAGTACGGAGGATGTTGCCGCAGAAGTGGATGCACAGGTATGGTACAGCGCGTTCACCGTGGTAAGGCCGCCCGATGACGACGACGCTGAGGACGTTGTGACTGTTGGCGGGCACAGAAGCTCGTGGGCGTCTTGACGGACATGGCGGCCCACGTAGTGGAGAGCCTGGCGCGAACAAGGTCGAGCGGGCATGTCGTCGCTGCGGGAAAGATGTTGAGATCGTGGCGCGATGCAGATCAAGCGGGCGCCTAATCCAATACTCACCAACGAAGGTTATGCCTGCCAGCGCGCCACTCAACAGCCAGGTGGGCGTGTCGAGCTCGGACGAGCGGTATCGTTGGAAGAAATGCAGATTGCATCTGCGAGCTGTGCGCGGCGGGCAGACACGGGCACGACGAACCAGCTTCAGTTGCTCGTAGCTGGGAGGGACGGTTAGCGCGATCTGATATACCAACTAGCATATGCGTACGTGGTGAGCTGGATGCCGCTGTAGGAAATGATGCGGACGCAGTTGGTGCCCTTGCCGCACATGTCGACCTTGAAGCCCTCCTCGCGCCATATACGGACAAGAGAAGGCCATACACCATTACACTGTCCGTCAGTGTCCGGCGACTGCAATTGTCTGTGACGCGACCAACGGTGAGCATGGCAGCAAGACTGGGCGCCTTAGACTGACTGTATAATTTTAAGCCGCTCGAGCAGCGAGACAACGGCGCGCGACGCGGCACCAGGGAAACCTCCCGCGATAACGAGAGCTGCGGGTTCCGCCATGGGATACGCGGGCGGCAGCCGATGTCGACGGTGGCGACGAGGTCAATGCGAGTGTCGCGTCAGACAGTGGTTCATAAGGAAAGGCGAGTGCGGAAATTCATCCCGCGTCAATCCGACCGGCCCTTCAATAATGCTAAGCTCCTATCAACTCTTTGTTCAAGAACTCGTGTCAGTCCTTACGACCACCGGGGAACAGGCCCGAGCGCGGTGGTGTCGAACATGCTGGGCATTGCTCGTTCGCTGCTGAGCTTGTCTTTGTGCTGGGTTGCACATGCTAGAGTTGAGCGTCAGTAACAGGTACTGGCAGCGAAGGGGAACGGCGATGGAAGGCGTTCGATGTGGACAACGACAACTACGAGAACCTGGAGTGGCGGGTGCGCGATGGGGACAAAGGAATGGCTGCCTACGTACCGATTGCGAACATGGACCTGTCTCGGGCTGTGCAGATATGCAAAACGCGCTTGCATGCGCTGCGAATGAAGCAATGGTGCAGCTACATGAACCATGAGCGGCCATGTCAAGACAACGGGACACCGGTACACATACGATCTTCGCAGTCTATTCGTTGACGGTGCGTATTCGGCACACCTCTCTGCACGATTGGCAGGTACGAGCACGCAAATGCGAGCAAGCCCGTCCACGGAATGGTGGCTGGATTGAGCCTCGCCCATTCCACGTTCGAGATGTCCGCTGCAGACAAGTTAGACTGTCAGTCGTGTTATGCAATTCCCTTAGAGCGTAACACGGGCGCACCCAGCTGTACAGCGCGCAGCGCGTGCAAGCCTGCCGCGGGCGATCGACTGTGGTATGGGACCTGTGACACGGCAGAGCCGGGTGAACGCGGTTGGGTCGCGACGAATCCAGGGAAGAGATGCGCGTCGGACTTGGTATTCAAACGCGCGCGAACTCAGCATGAGCAATATCGATCGTCAGTCGTCACTGAGCTGCGGCTTGGGGCCTTGAGGCCCGGGAATCACATTGGCTATATATTGCTTCTGAACCCCCCGATTCTGGACACAGTCTCGCGGACTCCCCCCCCCCATTTGAGCTTCAACGCCACAGAGCTGTCAATGCATGGATGACTCGTTTCTGCCATGTTTGATGTGTTCTATAAGCGCCACGCGAGCGCTCTTAATCTCATCGACGTGACAGATAGCGACCCAGTGTCAAGCTCTGAATCGCGAACTGCTGTGCCTATATTCTGCTGCGTCGGACTACGAGACTGGTTACAGTACGAGCAAATTCGAGCGCGCGTTACACGGGAGACCCGGTGCCAACGCCAGTCTGCGAGGCGGCAATGCCGTGAGCCTGCCTGCAGGCGAGAGATCGAAACCAGTGCATCTTCCTCAGGAGCTCAGTCTCGAAGGAGAAACCGCAGCCGCCGTTGCACGCATACAGTCTTGGTTGACCGTGCGACGCATAATGCTCTTCCGCTTTCTGCGCGTCCGTGGACACTTGATGGCAGATCACGCATACAAGCGCAAAGGGCGGGGGCGAGCCCAGCACGCGGCTTCCCATGCCGTTGGTCGCCCATGTTGACGACGGAGGTGCCAGCTCGTGCAGAGGATTTCCCTCGAGGCTGACCACGGCCTGGTTCTGGTCCACGGAGCGAACGACGGCGGCGGAGCGTTCTTTCGTCGGGGGCACGTCGGGTACAGCAAAAGACACTTTCCTGTCCCTGCGAGCGCTTCCCTTGACGGGCGGCGGTGGTGTGACTGGCTCGGGCGGCGGTGTGATGGTCTCGATCGGCTGCCGCGCGATTTCCATAGAGTAGACATACGGATGAGACTGGGGCACGGATTCTCCAGTCTGGAGCGGCGCTGGAGAGCTCACCAGCTGGTGGCTGTGGTCGATGTCAGCGCTGGGCAGCCGAGGCACATTTGCTTGTGAAGGACTGTGCCTTTGGGAGGAGGTGATGCCAGTGTCCCACTCAACAGTGCTGAGAGTTGCGAGCGGTTCAGGAGAAAGCAATGTCCGAGCCAGAAGCTGCGGCAGCGAGAACCCGTACGTGAGGAGCGTTGGTGGCAACTGGGGAGTTTCAGGCACCAGGGCCGACGAGTTTGAGAGCGAGGGAATCGACGCGATGTTTCCGATGGGGGACGGGGGCGGCGTTGGCTGCATGGTGACAACTTGTGGGAGGGGGGAAGACGTCGAGAGACGTGCTTAAGTGCGGCTAGCCGGAACTGGCCCGTCTATTCAGGCGAGGCTGGAAACGATGGCATTCTCGGGAGCGCGCGTAAGATTTCAATAGTCGGCAGCTGTGCGAATGGGGAGGGCTGTCGACAGTACCAAAATGACGTGATGCATTTGCGAATAGGGTTTTCACTCACACGTCCATGGCTGTTTTGGCTTGGTCGCTGTCGCTTTGACGGTTCGCTGTGGCCCTCTCGACTCGAAGCAACTTTTTTTTTGGATTGGATGTCTGTAATTTTTTTCACAACTGACAGCATGAAAGGACGAGCTTCCAAGGGTGAGGTGTGTTGCAATCAGGCGTGAGCTGGATGGTCATGGAAAAAAAGATCGTGGAACTCCTCATCGTCTTCAAGGGGGAGATGGTCATCAGAAGCACCACTAATGACGATTTTGGGGACGACCGTGCTGGTAGGGCCGATACGAATTGTACAATGGCCTCGTGTTGGCTTCGCGGCCGGTGCTTCTGGTTCGCGAAGATCGGTTGCAACTTGGAAACTACTCTGGCGGATTCGGCTGAGCTGTTCATCTATGGTCGAGAAGCATCCAGTTAATTAAAGCGACGCCACAAGAGATCAGGAACTCACAATGATAGGGCTGTTGATCTGGTCCGAACTGGGCCCATGGGACGGGGATCTGATCCGGATCTTGAGCACTCATGTCACTCTGTAACCTAAGCGAGCGTGCATTGTATCGGTGACAAGCTGGAAAGAGGGCGGCGGGGCATGCTTACGTCGTGGGAGAGGTGGGCCCTTCATCACCTGGCTGACAGGGGGCACCGGCCGGGTACACTCCAAGTGCCAAATTTTGGTGTTGTGCGTTGCCAGCACCTGCGATGCCAGCTATAGGCAGGATGTTGTGCCCTCTAGCAGCCAGACGCTGGATGGCTGCAACTCCCACGACGATGGCGATGGCAACGATAGTGGAAACGAGGGCCACAGCGGCTACGGCCTGGGAGTTGTTTGGCGCCATGAAGAGATCATCTGCCCGCGTGTGTTTATAAACGTAGGATTTAGTTTGGACAGCTTGGATACGCTGAGGACGCACAGGTTGTTTTGTGGTTCCCACGTCGGCGCCCCCGCCATCGGCCGTGACGGGGATCAGGGCGTATCGTTCGGATAAGTCGCATCATCGAAATGCGGGGCATTAGACCTGCCAGCCTATAGTAGAGCATGAGACTGGGATGCGGCAAAGCCTTTGACGCCCACACGTTGGCCCAAGCTGTACTGCGCGGAGGGAGCATGAACAGAAAATCATCCACCACATCAGGGTCGGAGTTACTGACTCCGAATATCCCGGGGGTTCCCGGTGTCAATAGCCATGGACTTGACTTGCACTTGACACTTGCGGGCGTCACAAACACTACAAGAAATTTCAAACGGAATGCTACAGCAAAATGAATTTTGGTTGACATCAACTACTGCGAATCAGGAACACGTTGCGCGATTACAGTGAATGCGTGCTGAAGTTGAGAGGGCCGACAGCTGGGTGATCGATACGGGGCTGAAGCCGGGCATCATGAGCCGTGGCATCGAATGCGACTCGGGGTGGTGCAGGGTGAACCCGTCCTCAACGTCGCCGCTCGTTCGCCGTAGTGGCCAGTGCGGGTTATGCACGCTTTTGTATCGCGGCCCAGAGCGCGACAGAAGCCTGTTGAAACCGCGCGCCGCATCTTGGACGACGGACGACCGGTTATGCGCGCCCATGAGCCTCGACTCGCGCGTCGCTCGTCGTTTCTGTCGTTCGACCTCTTCCCAGCACCTTAGATTCTGTGCGCAGGAGAGGTGTAGTCAGTAAGCCAGGCATAACGCGGACGTGTAGCGAACCTGCCTCCTCGATTCTCTTTGACGCGGCTTCTTCCTCGTCCGAGCCGTCCAATCGTCTCCGAGCGCGCTCGACTTTGTGTTCGCTAATGTCACTGTCCAGATTCACGTCGTTCGCCTTGCCCTTGCCCTTGCAACGCGTCGGACGGAGGAGTTTGGTTGGACTGCAGGCTGGGTCGCCGTCCGGTTTCTTTTGCAGATCGCCGTCCAACGGCAAGTGCTCGTGGGCCGCTTTTAGCGAGGGGATCATGGCACTCATGTCGATGCGAAACGGAAATGCGCGCGCATCCCAGACGAGCGGTGACGTTGCACAACGCATCGCAAAACAAGCCCTTGTGCCAATTTCCACTGATAACGGCAAGTCAATGTTGGGTCGCAGCAGGCTAGGATGAAGACGTTATACCGGGAGACGACGAATGCGAAGTCAGTCTTGCTCGTGTAGGTGATGTAAGTCGCATTATACAGACCGCAAGGCTGCCACTCCGTGATGTTGGCCCACCTAGAAGACCATGTTAATTTCATGTGCATAACAGAAAAGAAGATGACGCTCGTACGTGCACTGAAGTTCAAACACACGATCCCGTTCACGTTGTTCGGGAAGGATGCGAGTTCGATTGTATTCGCAGGGGGACCCACCGGTCTAATGCCCGAATGAGTGGGCAAGCAATGAAAAAGGGGGTGGAAGCCGCTCACCGTGGCGATTGAGCTGACAGGAGCTCCCCACGGGCACAAGCGGCTGGCACGCGTCGCCCTCGTCCGAACAGAGCTGCCCGTCCGTGCAGCGTGGTGGGTACAATCCGGAGACGCAGATACTATTGGGGTTGCAGTACGCCATGTCGACGCAGTCACCCGACCAGCTGGAGCACGCGGAAGAGCGCTCGCGCGGCGACTCATTGCCAGTACTGCACTGGCCAGGGACGAGACGGCCCATGACAGAGCCGACCTTGCCGCTGACCTTGGACGGCACCGTGTGCGAGCGCGTCGTCGTCCGCCGAATTACTGGCCGACCATGAGCGGGACTTCTGCACTGAACCGCTAGGAGCCCGTTAGCAAGGATCAATCAATAGAAAACTTGCAATTTGTACTGACCGGTGGTTGCGGCGGCGAAAGACGACGGGAAGCAGACTTATCACTGCAGGTCGCAACGAGCGGCGGCGGACAGCTCGAGTGGCAGGAGGACAGCACACGCTCGCTGCTGGTACCGGCGACCAGCGGCGCCAAGCTGAGAAGGAGAGCGTAGCGATGAGTGCGGGCGGTGACCATGGACTATCCCAATCGTTGGCGACGTCGAGGAGCGAAGACTTGCGCGGTGATGGACGCTCAACGGAGATGAGCACCGAGTAGAACTGGAGGGCGTGCGTGAAGCATGCGGGCGCCAGGGATACCGGAAATGCTCAAGGTCGCGGACGTCGCTACTGACAGCGGCGAGGTGCACGCAGGAGATGGCACACGGCCATTGATGCTGGCGGCGGCAGCGGTCTGGCGACGAGCGCGAGGTATGCGGTGAGCGCGGCCAGTGTGTGAGACACGGGCTGCAGCCAGCGAGCTGCGGCGGATGCGCTCGATGTCATCATCAGCAGCGCGCACATGGTCTGACACAAGCGGGCGGGTTGCAGAGCGCGAACGTCGGGGACAGACGGGGTGGCGCGGAAGGTTGGCGGCCGAGGATGACGGACAGCTTGGCGAGGATGATGGCGCCACGGATGGCGGTCGGGACTTCCTTTGCGCACTTGACGACCTGACCGACGTGGCTGTCAAAGTCGTCGAAGGCCTTATAGCGCGTGCGCTAGCCGGCGCGCGTCTGCTCCTGGACAGGCTTGATCTTCACGACTTTGTCCTTGAGCCTGGTCAGGAAGAATCCCACGATCTGGTCCTCCTTGACCGGGGGCGAGAGGAAATAAATCTCCTCCATCGACTTGATCTTGCCGCCATTCGCAAGTTGGCCGAGCTTGGACGCGGGTACCCTGGCGCCGGACAGTCTGCTCGTGTGCGGTGCGAAGTGGCACGCTGTATCCTTCGGGCCCACTGATGAGACGCCGGCGACGTAGTACGTGAGCGCGAATGTTGGGCCCGTGCTCCAGCTGTGCGAGTGGCTTGTGTGGGCGGGGTCGTTATGGTAGCCTGTGGTTGTGCGGTAACTTCCAAATGGTATGAGAATAAAGAAGGAAAGTGGGTGTCTGAAGGAATGGGTGCACACCCAAGGGACACGTTGGCTGTGAAGTGAGGAGCGTAGACTGAACGCTGATGTCGCTGTAGAGCATGTATCCCCACTCGCGGCGGAGCAGGTCCAAAGCTCTCTCGTCATTTCCGAGCTCGAAATGCGCTTGCAACTGCAGTGGACGGATCAGTCTCAACAGCTCGTCCACGTGTCAGAGCAAGAAACGGCGCACCTCGAACCCACCGACGAATGGCGACATGCTGTCGGGAAGCTCTGCGCACACAGGCCCAAGATCGATCCAGTTGCGTAGGAGGCCGTCACTGACATGCCGTGCCTGCTCGAGGCTGGTCGTCAGGCTGAACAACACCGCGAAGGAATTGGCGTCCTGCGCAAAGAGCGACGACTCCACGTGTTGCGGTACAGGCCCTGCCCGTCGTCCCACAGCTGTTCGTTGTAGACTTCTTGAGCGCCTCAGCGCTCGAAGTGTACGCACTGCGAGGTCGCCACGGTCCGCCAGAACCGCGAGGTTGGCCGCATCGGCCAGCACCTACAGCTGTTCCCCTCAGCCGTGCACTGGGGGCCCAATTATGAGGATTACTTACCTTGTAAAAAATGGCGTTCATTGCGGCATTGTGCCCGCCGCCGTTGTGCCCCCAGTCAGCCGTTCCAGCTTGATCCAGCAGGCCGCTGTCATCGACCTTGCTCTGCAAGAAGGGTGCAGCGTTCGTGTAGTCGTCCCAGTGAGCGTCGAGCCACTGATTCGTCAGCAACACCGCCTGCGCGGGACAAACACTGTATGCGCACCACTCCTTCTCGTTGTCCTTGCGGCCTCCACGACGGCGACGGCGACGGTCGGGTCCACGACTGCCCCGCCCGCGCTCACCGCCGCGCCAACGCCCGAATTCACTGTGTCCGTGTTCCGCCATTTTTCGGAAGTCTCGAGGAAAGGGGCAGCGTATAGGCACACGCAGTGGATAGCACCAATAATGAACGTGCTGCAGCGGTCGGCGTGCGTCGACGCCAGCTGGTCGGTTCTGTCGGACTTCGGACTCATAGGGATGGTTCCGGCAGGAGCCGGAGGCCTTTCTCCTCTTGACCGCCCCGCCTGTAGTTCGGTTGACGGATTGTCGACTTGAGCGCAGACGGCGACGTGCGCCACCAGATCGTGCATGCGGCCCTACGTTCGCTCTGCGGCTCACGTTCCATGGACCGCTGCATCTACACCATCCCTATATCCTTGCTCGTACCCGCACGCCGCCACATCTCTAGCCTCTACGACTGAGCCACGTCCTATTTCGTGCTCCCGTCTCCATCTGCCGCCATCGTCCAACAGCTCTCGATCATCGACCGCCAAGGCAGGCCTTGGCGCGCACCCCGACCTCATCACCCGCTACGACTCTTCCAATCCTGTGCGCCAGCGTCTACCGCTCTTGCCCTGCGAGACGTGATGCCGTCTCGCACAGTATGCTACCTAGTCGATTCTAATAAAATTCGTTTTATCACTTGCATTTCTTCCATGCGCACTGGTTTCACGTCATCAACAATTGGATTAATGTATGAAAATATGACTTCTCGAACCCCTGGGCACATAAGACAACGGCGCGCATTACGACTAACATTACCGACTAAATGCAGACTGTTACGGTACCGTCCATCACGTATCTAAAGTCGTCGCCGTCGTGATCCCAGCGACGCAGTCACGAGCGGCGAGAGGTCTAATCTGAATCGTCCCATCGCTCTTCGTCCGGCGTTGCGATCAAGCCGTAGCCGTGGACATTGAACTCGATTGTGCCAGGACCGCCTCTGTCAGAGACGGTGTAGAAGACGACTCCAACGGATCCCGTGGGAACCTCTTCCTCCATGTCGGGCATATTCTTTAAGTTCACGGAATTGAGATCGAAACCCTTCGTCGACATGTCAAATAAGGGTACTATAACAGTTAGCGCACACTCGAGACGCTGGAGACTGACTCACCGTGTTCACCACCCACGAGCTGAACGGAGGTCTTCGTTTTCTGCTGTTTAACCGCGTTGCCAGAACCCAAAAACAAACTGTGGTTCTCTCCCCGTGGTTGCGCTGCAAGGGCTTGAGATGATCTATCTCGCGCGCCATCGTCGAAGGTGACGTACCATTCTCCACGGGTTTGACCCTTGTATGGAAGGTTAGACCGCGGCTGTCTTCGACGGTGGACCAACTCGGGAGCGTGATCTCCCCCACGTTGTAGATGGAGCCAAGGTTACAGACGAGGAGTTCAAACTCCTGTCTGAAGAGGTTGGCTACGATGAGCTTCTTCTCGAGCGTGACGGGCTTGTCCTTGCTTTTCATCGTCGTCACCGATAGCAAGGAAGACGTCTTGTTGACGACGGCGCTGAAGAAGATGACTGGTTCGGTTGTTGTAGTGGCGCTAACATAATTGGATGGGTAAAGAGAACTGCCCGACGCCTCGAGTCGAAGCTTCTTGTGGTTGACCCTGGTGGCGTTGACGTACTTTTAGAAATCTGAAGGGAGTCCATGACCTTGAACAGGAGACTATCCATCATGAGCACCCGAATCATTCTTGCAGTCACACAAGTGCGGACTCACGGAAAGTTTTTGTGCTTGGACCATTTCTTGAAGCACTCAGGGCGCAGAAACCCGCCCTCCTTTGGCACTTTATACCCGACAATTCTATACCAAGAGTTAGTTGTCGAAAACGCCTTCGAAACCTGACGTACCGCGGTGGGGCACGCACCCGACGGTACATCTCGCGCAGGGCCTCGTCCCATAGCTTGTGGTTCATGCAATCCTTGGTACCGTCAAACTTCGCGTCGAGGAGGAAGTCACCCCCCAGCTCTGTCTGCTTTGTGGCAACTGCGTCCACGGGCGCCGCGTCTTTCGTCTTGATGGGTTCCACCGGCTTGTCGAATTTGCCAGTGCTCCGACTACAACGAGAGCGGGTCGCAATCAGCGTGGGTCCAACACACAGATGCAAAACATACGCTTGTTCCATCAACAAGCTCAGTAGATTCGGCGTCTTGGACATGAAATCAACGAGCGCGGAGAGGTCCTGAGCCCTACAACAACTGTGGTCAGCAACGGCGGGCGTAGCTCGATCGACACCCACGTATCCCCGGAGTCGGCAATGACACCATGCCCCTTGAGCGACGCCTCCACACGAGGCGGTTTCTTTGGACTTGCCGGGCTCTCTGGAGCATCTCGCGCGGGGACCAGATGTTCCTGCGTAATCTGCATGGCGTCGGCGTCGCTTTCTGCCTTGGATGAGACAGGCGCGATCTCAGAATCAGCCGCGCGAGCGTCGCCCACACTATCAGTTGCGTGCAGGACTTCGGCGATGGGATCGTCCATTGAGACGCCGCTGTCAATATCGACGCTATTGCACACGCGTCAGCGTTTCTCAACCAGCGGCAGGCGTCACTCACTCCATATCGGTCAAGTCGGACTCCTCGCTCGCCTCAATCGCTTCGCTAAAGGGATGTCAGCGTCACATCGCGCTGGTGAGCTTGCCTCGGTGACTTACTCGTCTATGAACATCTTCCACGACGCCTTTCGCGCACTTCGATTGCGACTCCTGCAGGCTGTCAGCAGCACAATCGCGGGACAGCGTGCTGGCAAAACATACTTGGTTCGTGTCCCGTTTCGCTCTGATTTCTTGATGGCTTGGACGCGCCGCTTCTTTCTAATGCGAAAATGTCAGAGCGAAGAGCGGAACATCGACAGAACTCTCACCTGGCATTTCTGACTGGCTCCTTGCCGGTCTGGCTGCCGTCCGACAAGCTGAAGTGCACGGCGGGGCGCGATCAGCACGAAAGTGGAATGGCTGATGCACTGCAAGCGTACTCGTCCATCTTTCTCGTCGCGGCACCAGATTCCACAGGTGCGCTGGGCCCGTTGAGTTCGCCCCGAGGTCTGGAGATCTAAAGACCACGAGTCAGCGTATAGGAACAAGACTGACTTAGCGACGGACCTCTTGCCCAGGCTGACGAGCCAGCATCAACGTCTCGGACGTCGGTGGTGTCATCTCGCCTTCGGCGTCTGCAACTTGCTTCAACTCGACGACGTCGGCGTCGTCTCTGAAGCAAAGTCAGCGTCGCGCACACTGCGCGGGAGCAACTCACATCCCGGGCTCGGGTACCGAACGAGTCTTGGTGACCATCATGCAGAAGCGGGGCGCGCCACCAACCCAACCGACGAAATTCGCCTGTTTTATACCGTGGGTTCGGATACGACGCCTAAGATTAAGACTCATTCGAACCCTGCTGACCACGCAGTCAGGGGGGTTGAGGGAGAGCGCTCGTACTGCTCTTGTCTCTCGCGTATCCCACGCTCCAACAAGGTGTCCGCAGTCCAACTGCTGCGATTCCTGGTGGTCGCAGATAGCGCATGGTCGAGTCAGACACAGACTGTACGTGACGTATCGTGCAAAAATCGGGATGAACGCCCACATCTACGGATTGGGTCGCGTAAATCGTAGGCACAGGTGAGGCTGTGAGGGATCGACAAACAGTACCTGTAAACGGCTGCCACCCGTGACTCCCACCGCGCCATGAGTCAGGATTGCCACCACCGTCGCAAACACGTGATACGTGCATATCACGTGAAATCCGGATGAACGACAGCATCGACGCATTTGGTCGCAAATCATAGGCACGCCTCTTATCTCGACAAACAGAGATCGACAACCAGAATCTGTACAGTAATCGAATTTCCAACCCGCGTCTTACCCCGCTCCATGAGTCATGATCACCGCCCGATACACCGTTTCCGACGTGAGAGTGGCCCCAAGAACGATTCCCACGAGGCACAATCGCAGAAGAACCGCGCTACCGCATCCCGTATCGCGGCGAGTTTCAAATTCCCAAACACACAGATGGAGTACGCGATGTGAATGCACTTCGCGAGTTCAGGTCGCGCCTCCGTGCAGGTCATCCGGATAAGGCAATGCGGAGCGATTGCGGCGTCGATGACTTGCCGTCCACAGACACATAGAAATACTGGCTGCAGATTCGTCGTGCTGCCAACCCGCCCAGAAACGCGCGTACTCGCAGGATGACATCCCTCAGCTATGATTTCGAAGCTGCAAGTGAGTAACTCGCAACGGTCTCTGCGCGTCGGCTGAGACGACATCGAGCCCAACGCGTCGAAGACTTTTACAAGGCGATGGAGCAGCACGATCCAACGGAAACAATGCTGCCGGCGCAATGGTATCAGGTGTGTGCTAGCCGGCGTCGTCGCGGAGCGTCGTGGGTGATCACTTCGTCGCAGGCTTACCTCAACGGCGACATTAATGCGGCCTGTGTTCCGCATGGCTCCCCGACGACTTACAGGCTCGTCGAGCGCGACGGCAAGACAAATGGGGAGGACAACGAACTTGTGTTTAGACTCATTGGCATTGTCGAAGACGTTAACCTGCCACCTTTTCACCATCGGTTCACGTGCGTACACCACGGGCATGCCACTCGTCTGCTGACTGGAACGCGACAGTCGCTCTTCCAACATTGTCTACCTTCAGCAAAGAATAAGCATCGCCGCGTCGCAATCGGACTCGTACGTGCAGAACATCCGGGCGGTAGCTGACATCTTGGAACTCGAATCGTCCATGGCCCCTTTTTCTGCCGATACCCACGCCTGCATCAGCAACACTGCACGTCCTATCACCTTCTCCAACCGAATGTTCACGCCGCGCGACCACTCCCAAACGCAAGTTGCAATACCCCTAGCGCACATCATGGATCCGCTCCACGACCTTCGCACCGCGGCAAGAAACAAGGACTTGGTGCACACCGAGGAAAATCTGGTGCAGTACTCACATTATCGGCCCAATCTGGGATGGTGCGTGAGACGTGTTCTATGCGACGCGGGGAGTCTAACCGAGCGCAACAGTCGTCCTACTTCGCCGCGCTCTTTCCATCGAGGCGATATCGTCGAGGTGCATTTCTCCCCCGTGCTATTCCACTCGGAGAAGGATTTCCTCTTCGCGAAACTTGTGCTGCGCTCCATCGTAAGCCTGGATAATGTGTTGTCAAAGGTCCTTGATACGCTGCATATGCTGCACAAACTGACACCCGCGCAGGTCTACAGAACACGCGCGATGCCTGAGCCGGCGACGGAGACTGGTCCAGACCAGAAACTGAAACGCAAGAGAATCGCGGAAACCGGGACGATCACCCGCCGCGTGCTCGGTGACCTGACCAACAAACAAGGTACGATTACACAATCTGCAGCATCACGTGTCAGAAGTTCACCGCACGTGACAGGCGCCGTGAATGGCGCTGACGTCGAAATGGCAGAGACGGCTCCTAAGGCGTAGCTCAATATCGACAATCTTAATCTTCTCGAATGACTCGAAATAACTAGTTACGTTTTAATGACTCCTTTCGCGGGTACCCCCTGTATTTACCAGTTTTGTCCGCGGCCTGAGAACCCCACAATACATGCATATTCTAGTATCAACCGCCCGCCGAAACACATAAAGCTCAGCGCAACCTCCACGACCATCGTCCAAATCCATCCTCCCTGCCCGCTCCTGCCCCGCGGCGAAGGTCCACGGCGCTAGCTGAACCCAACGCGATCACTGCGCGGTCGGTGTCCACCCCAAACCGTGCGGAACGCAGCTCAGACGCGCTCTCAGGATACCCAAAGCGACTCGCTCCACCGTTGTACGATGGCCCCGCAACGCATTAAACACAAGCACGTTTACGCCACGGCCAAGGACTCGGTCGGTCGTGTACAACAGAAACGAATGGACAACTGCTGACGCATTGCAGCGCGCTGTCTGGGCAAAGTTCGAGGACGCACGCGACCTGATATGGTTCTACGACTCGCCGTTCTGGAAACCGGTCGACACAGCTGCTGACGGCGCACTGTTCGTGGACCGTCTCTACGGCGCCGCCAAGAACCTCTCAATGCATACACTGGTGACTCAGTTGTGGGTGCGCGAGGCGAGGACGGTCCTGGTCCGTTTCCGTGTTTCGTTACCACGATCCCCTGAAGCTAACAGCTTCATCAGAATATCCTCGAACTCTTCGACGACCCCAAGTTGGACGCTTTGTTTTCACCGCATGTGACAAAGCTGACACACATGCTCGCCACCAAAGGAAAGGACGCTCCGGATATGAAAAGGGCTCTCCTTACGATCTGATAGTCCTCGTCCAAATAATGATTCCCGATCTGTTTGTATGTCCCGTTTTAATGTTACCGGATAATGCAGCTTGTATGTATATAGCATGGTGCTGCGACCTATTCCCACGCTTTAATTTCGCATAGAGAACGGTGCCTAATCAAAGTCGTTCACATGGACAAGACGCCGAGCAGATAGAAGTAACGGCAACACGCTCAGTACAGAGCATGTTGATGCCGCGACGGGTTGTTGCGTGGGATGTTCCCAGACCGGTCAATACCGCCGCGAGCAAGACCAGGACGACCACGGGGAGATAACGCACCCACAGCCTGGCCTATGCCTTGCTGTCACACAGGCAAGACATCACTTCGATACTCGCCCCGCGCATGCTGCTCGCTGAGCTACTCGCCCGCCGACGGAACGTGACCCGACCAGAACTCGCGCGGCGCGTTGACGTGCGATAGTCTGACTGTAAGGACTCCGTATCATATTTGGGATTTGCTATAAGCGGACGGCGATTCGCACAGCTCTTATTGGGCTAGGATTATGGTCGTTTCGGTCCAACTGTCTGGATCCCCGTCTCACGGTGACCACCGCATCTCGTTATCATCTTTCGCACAGTGATTATCCGTGCACAGTTATGCCGTGCCTTCCCCACCCGCGTCCAGCGCCCAAGATCGCCTTGTTGACCAACCCACGCTCGCTGCGCAAGGCCCACGCGAGTCAGCGGCAACCATACAGTGCCTGCCGCTCGAACCTGTCGTCGCAAACACCTTGCAGCCAGCCCTCTGACACAATGATTCCATTAGGTAGCTGGTGCGTGCCTGTCGCTTCAAATGGTCCGTTTGCGTCGTGCTCGGCTCTGTCCATACACCCCGACTCTCACGAGGCACCACGAACGCTTGACGCGCAGGATACATGGCATATAATTCACCGCATCCTGTTACCCAAGCTGAAGCGTGCTATAGTCTGCCCTTCGCCCTTCTCCATGCAACACAATCAGCAGCAGCTCGTGCGATATACCACGAACAGGTCCTCCGCCGTCTGGCGCTACGTGACGCGACTTACTCCACAGCAATGGCGTTCGGAGCTCCCAGACTCCCTCGACTTCATCGAGAAGGTCGCTGGCTTTCACCTGGTACGTGGAATGCACGAACGACGAGATCGCCGGCCCTCAGTACCACACAGGGATGCCTCCCTGGCATGGTCAGACCTCGCTCCCTCATGGTACGTCTAACCTCGCTCGCCCGCCGCGTTCCTGAGATATTCCGTAGACGTACAAAGACGCTTTGGAACGCTACATTGCGTTCCTGGCCGCCCTCGAATGCGTTCTGCCCTTTGCTCGTGTCAGGTATTGGATGGACAAGATCGGGATCGACATCGAACGGAAGTTCACGGACGAGCTCTATAAGGCCTTCTCAATCTCGTTCACATACGATTTCACTGACATTATCCGGCGCCTGGGTAAGCTATCGCGATCCCTTCGATGGTCGACCGCAGCATCTCATCCCAGATGGCATACAGCTTACAGCTTCTCGGTCATCCAAGAGCACCCAGTCCCCTCGTTCCAGAGCCTGTTCATCGACGATCTCCCGCTTGAGATACTCCTCGAGATAATCTCGTGTGTACCTGACTGCAACATCCGCATGCTTGCCAGCACAAATCGAGGATTTCGCAAGTTATGCTCACGTCGGATTCGGGAGGTGCGTAACCTGCGTCGATACGTCAACTTGGCTGATGCAGATGCAGAATGCCTTCTTTCGCATTGACTACGACATGGAGATCCTCCACCGACCGTCTCCGCCCTCGCGCGACGAGCTCTTCATTGAGATTCTCGAAAGTATGATCCAACACAGACGGATTACGACCAGCATCATGAGCACCTATGCTCGCGACAAGGAAAATTGTCGCTGGGTTCGCTATATCAGCTTTGAGAACCAATGGGAGACCCTCTGGCCGCCGTTTACAGACAGATTCGAACTTCTGCCCAACGCAATCGACATGCGCGTCTTCGAGCCATTTTACAACAGCATCATTTCCATGCTCGCTCACCTCAGCGTCGTCGAACACGTGCGCCTCAGCGGTCTCGCATTCACACAGAGGCTCCTTCTGCATCTTCGGGGGCACCCCTCCATCACTCGTCTCACCGTCGAACGCTATTCGATGTTTCCCGCCTCAGTCATCGCGACGTACAGCTCTCTGCGTCTGGCCAACATCACCTACCTGGCCATCGGGTTCCACGGCGAACACTACACGCATCGTCACCAGTGGTCCATGGTGTCAATGTTCCCCGCGCTGCGACAAATTTACGCGTACGGACTCGACATCTACGAGGTGGTGGTCCGGTATCCGGACTTTCTCGCCGACCCGCTAGACCTCCACAACGTCGAGCTTCTGCATATTCAGGGCACGTCAAGGTTCACTGACGCCTTGGTCCGCTGGCTTGAGGGATCTGCCCTCCGAAGCGGGAAGCCTGGCCGTCTCCGCAAACTGAAGCTACACTCTCGCGTGGGAATGTTCCAGGGCGACTTGACCGACCTCGTCAATGTTTTAGCCACCCACTATCCCGAGCTGTCCACACTCGTTCTCGAGGGGTTGGATCGCGTCCATGTCTCATTCCTCGCACTCATTCGCGACAACCTTCCAAGTCTCCGCGGCCTCAGTCTCGTTCGACGCGAAAGCCAGTTCCACAAGGACTACACTTTTTGCGACTGGGACCGCCCCGCGTACGACTACGCGCAGGCACTCCAGGGTCATCGATCACTGCGTCACCTTGAAGTGAACGCCGTGCGGGGTCCAGTTAGCCACGGCGCGTCAGGAATCGATATGCTCCTCTCGGCCGCGTACGGACACGTTCCGCGGAACGGTTTGAGCGTCTTCCACCCCAACGCAGAGCGCGACAGTACCAACGACATCATCGATGGCACACCCATCGCCATCCCATTCGTCTCGCATGTCCCCAGCCTTGGATCGTTCGCGATCAGAGCCGGGTCCTGTGTCTGGAGCACGCGTATCACTCGCCACTCCGATGACAAGTTCTCCTGGGCCGACGAGCGTCATGGTATCCACGACCGCTTCGAGGAATGGAACCCTCGCGATGGATCCACCTGGGAATGAATACACACGTATCCGCTGGCGTCCCAACACTATTACACACGCGTGTCCCCCGTCAGCCTCTAATGTGGCAATGTAAAGTGTTCCGCTCAAGATGTTGATCAAATGCCCTATACTGTACCCATGTAATACCTTCCGCCCGATCCTGTTCGCGTTTCCATCCAGTATTCACCATGCCTTAAAAATATGATTAATGTGTAAAACATGCATGAAGCGAAACACGAGCAATTCGTCTGATAGAGCCACTCCGAATCGGTGAATGTGCAAGAAGGCGGGATCGGCAGATCGACGGTGGCTGTGAGGTCAACCGGCGATCCATGATATGGTAATGTCTGATTTCGTTCATCGTCGGCGCGCAACATCTCTCGAGCGGCGTAGACAACATATATACAAGGTTCGAGGCACTACCACGGCATATACGGCGAAGGTCGAGGACAACATATCCCTATACCGGCGGCCTAGAAGTGACAGGGACGTTGGGAATGACGGTTTTCGACGGCGAGCCCGTATCGTTTGCGCCGCAGGGGATGCAGTTATACGTGGATTTCTCGTTCACAATGTCCAACTTTTCTATCCTGTCGGGCCTGAAAGATTCATCAGGGCGGAAATCGTAGAGTTGCCCACAGCGATACGAACGAATGCCGACACGAAGACTTGCACAAGTGCTTCCCGCGCTCTGGATGAAAAGCGCTGAAAACGCAACGACACTGTTTACAGTCGAGCTACTCCTCGCGTGAGAATTTCACCCAAAGCTCACGGGGGAGAGAGACCATACCTTCTGTCTTATTTTCTGCACGCGATGCCCGCATGCTTGTTCGGTCCAAACAGCGAGATCCCGGCACATGTAAAGCGCGTGTACAGAATTGGAGAGCAATCTCAATCCAGTGCGGATACGTGGATGTGCACTGAGATTTTATATCTCTCCGCATAAGGTTCAGTCCGCTGTGTTCAATGGGCAAAGCGGAGCATGCTAGGGGCTATGAAAGGCGCGCATCGCGATGCACGGCAACTTCTCTTCACATTCCTCGCAAATGAGCCAATCGGACATGGCCATACGTATGGAACAGGGTCAGTCCAACGGCAGCGTCTTCCAGACTGCCACCCCAGTTCACTGAGCGCGACAGGATTGAATTGCAATCTCAATTAAACAGGCTACGGTTCAAAACCTTTGACGCCACCACGGCCCTGTCGCCGGGAGCGCACAAACGAACAAAACATGCACAGGCCATTCCTTATCTCTCCCTCGTTGATGTATCTCGGCGGTAGTTCCTGGGAGAGACAGGAGGCAAAATCAGAGATCGTCGGAAAGCCGATAAAGCGTTCACACACGACGCACCTTCCAGCTGCGCTGTACGGTAGGACCTTCGTACAAGAGACTGGCCCAGCACGTGCTTTTGCCACAATCGTATTTACGAGAATCGCTGTCTTCATAATGCTGAGAGGTCGTGTGTGAATGATCTGCGACGGCGAACACAACCAACTGTACCTGGCAGTCAGCTGAAATCGTCCGATCGCTGAGGAAATGGAGATCAGCGGTTGTGAACTTTGCAGCGGATGAGAGGGACGTCTCACAAGACATTTGAACACATGGCAAGCTGCAGGGATACACCAGCCAACGTGACAGGATCTGATCTGTTGCATTGAATATAAAGCTGCAGGGCCTGAGCCCCGCCAATGAGTGGCCCGATTTCGTGATAGCAGAGATACCGCACGCAATGACAAATGTTTGGGTGCGTCCAATGTGGGATGAAACCAGAGTCCCTGGGGCGCAAACAGCGCGAATCAGTGGTGCCCCATGCGTGTGTGATTAGCACACGTCCTGACCTGAGCAGCACGCCGTCGATCGTCAGGAATGGCAGCATATGGCGTTGGGGAAATTGTTATAACCTGCGCGTGGCGTGAACCGTTCCGATCTTCACGCCGCGCACCTTTCCTCGAACGCCCTCGAACACCACCGCTCACACCGTGTCCCTGCAGTAACAGCCGTTCTACTGACAGCACGCATAGCGCAGTAGGCAATTCATTGATGCGCCGAGAGCTCACGCGAACAACCTCCCTAAGCGATGCAATCCAGATCTGACTGTTGCTCCGTTTCTGATGCGTCCTCGACTATGAACTCTCCGCATATCAATGAATAGCGCCACCTTGCTGCGCCGGCTGGCAGTAAGCGCCTGTGACCACGAGGACGCTAGCTTCAATATGTTTGTGATGTGAGCAGTGTTAGAATGTGCATTCGGCTCGCATGCTGATAGCCCGGGTCCCTGAACTCCAATGACTGCACGCAGGATGCCATAGGTGGTTAGGCAGCGGGGTCTGCATAATGAGAGCTCTAGGAACCTCGACGTGTACAAGCATAGCTCGCTAGCCCAGATTTATAGCGTGGCAACCAAAGGCGGAACAAACGTCGCGAATGATGAAATAACAATGGATCGTATGAGAACGAAGGTGTAATCTCGCCAACCAAAACGAAGTGTTGCAGCCGATGACACTCCATATATCACAATGCTTCTTCTCGCGCCTGAGTCAAGCCATGATGATTTACCGGACTAGTGACATTTGAAGGATACACCCGCATCAGGTGCCAGCAACAGTGTACGAATTCACATCCACTCGACGCCGGACAGATAGAGCTCCTCGTCGTCCTGTTGGATGTACGGGAAAAAACGACGAATGAACATGACCTGAAGGCGCCGGATTACACGCCGAAAGAACGGAACCGTTGAATCCTCAAGCGCGATTTTTGCAATATTCTAGCGAATGGGGTGTCAGATACGCAACGTGGAGTCATGCCGACCAACTCACCAGGATCGCGAGAACCTCGCACCTCCACGTCGCAACGAACACACGAGTGCCGCATAGAGAGTAGGCGACAGCCAGGCATCGCAGCAACATTGATCCCACGGTCGGGGCGTCGTTGACGGCAGTCCAAACCGGGACATGGTAGAGGTCGCTGGCATACTCCAATGCAGATATGAACTGAATGCTTGCGCGATTCTACCACTCTCATGAGAAAATGCGTGGCAGAACGCGACATGCTCGGAGGCAACCTACCGACAAATCCCCTTCTGCGACCATGAGCTGGCAGCGCCGATGTGGTTCACATCGTCGCCCAATGCCACTGACAAAGTTGCAGACACAATAGTTCGGCGCGAGGCGCATTGCGAAACGCGAGTAGCGAGAGTAAGGAAGAGGGGGAACTGATGGAACTTACCGATCCACCTGCATTATGTACCTTGGCTAGTCTGTAGCCCACCGGAGCTGTAACACCGGACATTGTTTCCAGCGGTGCAGCGAACCGTCCAACACTGCAGCTCGAATGTCGCTAGTATACCCATCATTTTTTTGTTTTTTTGGCGCGACGAGCGCACACGACGGCTGCTGTATAATGCTTGTAAGTGACTGTACAGCACTGCGGGGGACCGCTGGCATGGAGTGGTTCAACAGCGCGATGCATTACAAGTTGCAAGACGCGCGGATTTCACAATGTCAAGCCAGCCACCGGATCCAGAGCCGATGAGCGACGAGGGATGCAATGCTGTCAGCCGCACATGCAACAGACGAGAAAAAGTGAAAACAGGGGATATATGCATGACTGACCACGGGAATACACATAGTCGATACTTTTAAGCATGTTTGACCAAAAACTGCGATACTATGCCGCCGCCCTGCTTGCGACACTCGAATCAAAAATTAGATAAACCTCACGCGTGCCATGCGCGGGTGTCAGGGCCTCCCAAACCTTTCTCGTCTCGCCTACCGCTAAAACTGCGAGATTATCGATGTGTGTCACAAGATGCATCTCAGACAGTTGAAATAGCTGCTGCCGTCGAGCAAGGCGAATCGCAGAGTATGAATGCGGGCGAGACCAGCAGAATCACACCGAATCGGGATAGGGTACGATGTGCGTCCAAATGCAGAAGTGCCGAAATGCACCTGAGACGCGACGCGCGAAACACTGAGCAGCTCGCAGCTACTGGCTCGATCACGGGACGCGGGAAAAGCTCGAACTCCTATGGAACTTCCAGTGTGCTATCCGGGACTCACGCTCGAAGTTCTTGATTACAATCTACAATACTCGCTCTGACCTCCAGCTACAACTCATCGCGACTAATCACTAATTAAATGATACACCGTATAACAACTGTTCTGTTGGAGCGTTCTACATCCACTAGCATAAACACTCGCTATCATCCGGGATAGCTGTAGCGACCGCGTTAACGTGTCAGCAACACGTCACGTGTGGGAAGGGTAACACATCACGTGATGGAAAGGCGTACCAATGTCCCTGGCCAGAGATGTGGTGGAAGCCTGTTTCCAACAACTTGTTCGTCACGAACGACTCAAACGCGCGCCGGATACAATGCTCCGTTCATCGGCCACAGGTCAAGGGGAAAGCGCGGATTTCACATCCAACGTCGCTTTCCGTCATCTCTCACCCGTTTCGATACCAGTACTTCAAGCCACCACCAGGAGGCCTTGCATGTTCGCAATCCGAATACCATGCTGCTAGCAATGAATTCGCCCGCAACGGCGAATTGGGGGTGGGGGGGGGAGCTCGAAGATCGAACAGGCGCGGACTCAAATGGCATTGTACCATTTCAAAGTCTCTCACACCGCGAAATTTCAGATGAAGTGCCTTGACCCAGCATCAGTGAGTCATCCCGACTATGCTCTCATGTCACCGCGGGAGGGCCCACCGAGCGCTGTGTCAGGAACCGACCGCCGGAAAACACAATGCGCGCTATACAATGACGGCTGCACACCATCGCGTGGGACCAGGTCCGCAGGCTCATTCACAGCCTTGTAAGCGACCGTGCAGGCACCGTCGAGATATACCCCGTGTCACGTGAACTGTGTATGAGTCATCGGCGGACACTGTGCAACGTATGACTCGCGGTTCCCGTGGGAAAGTGTACATACAGCTGCTTGACACATGCATATCAATTTCCGCGAGTGTATGTGGCGCTGCGGATTCATACCAAATCGGGAAGTGTAGATGGAAGCGTCCAAATACGGCAAGTCGCAAATCGCACATGTTCGCAACCCAGGCATCTTGGCTGCTCACGAAGTCGCCGATACCGCAGCACGAGGTCTGTCAAGCCCAAGGTTGGAATGCGGAAGCTTGCAATCAATTGCGTCCCTCATATTTCTGCCCACAGTCGCGATTAAAATGGTTGATTACAATAGAGCGAGCTTCCCGCGGGGGCACCCCCTGAACTATCGCAACTAATTAAATCTTACAGTGTACATCGGCCGTGGCGCCAGGGAAGACGCTCAAAAATCAAACATTCAGAAGCATGAACTGTTGCTGCCACTCGTCATAGCTGCAGCGACGATATCAGTACCTTAACGATGCGTCGACAGAGGGACTCACTGATTTCCGAAACCCGAAATCTCTAAGAGGTTGAATTCCCCCACCGGTTCATCGCAAATGTGTGAAACTCGGGGGACGCTGTACTCGGCTCCTCCGCTGCAGATCATTGCCTCAATGGAAATCTTACATCCTTCACTGGTCTCCACAAGCTTCCATCCATTTCGACGCCAGTACTCTAGACCGCCACCAGGTGACATGCGCCAAGGCTGACCGTAGAGCACGGAAGACATCGATACCGTCCGTGGCTCCAGTTTTGCCGGCGGGTCAGGTAGCCTGACGATCCAGCACGTACGGGCCCGAATGGCGGTATTGCGCCGCGTGCCGCGTGCGAGCTGTGGACCTGCGTCGCTCGTGGAGTCACGGATCCACCCATGACCAGGTGCAAACGCGAACGACGCCCTGCGACGAATACACCGGAGTGAATCCTCTCTGAACGTACTTGTCGACGCATTTCTTCGTGCGATGTTCATCATCGCTACGCAGAACGAGTGAGAGGCGTTGGATAAACGTTGCGTGCGGGAAAAGCGAGATCGCGCAGTCTGCCGCGATGAAGTTCATAACAGCCGCTATGGGACGTCGTTAGCCACGGGAAGTCGTACAAACAACGCGTGACGCACTTGAATGAAAGTCGAGCACCGACGAGAGGGCGCAGCCACTCGACACGAGGAGATCGACGCGCCGCCTAGGTGGATCGACGCCAACAAGACGAAAGACCAACTGACCGAAGCGCATGTTGTACGCGTGTCGCATGGCCATGTCTCGAAGGCCCGGTGCCGTGAAAGCATTGTCGAGACTGTTTTGCGGCCGCAGATCGAGCAGCTGGTACCCATGATCCATGATCCACTGCAGAGCTCTCACGGCGAAGTACTGCGAAACACAGAGGTCCATGTCAGACCCTGCATACCGAACGCGCGAAAAACTGAAGCGCCTGGGATCCGGACACAAGCAACCCCGTGTGCCTCTGCATCTCTCGGAAGCCGCCCACGTCCTCGAAGAAGGGCGAGATTATGGCGGGAACGCTGTAGAGGTGGTGTTCAGTAGCCTTGAAATGCCGATACAGTTCGCGGTGCGTCCTTGCAAACCGCTGGAGGCTCGGCGTCGGGAGATAAGCGAGGAGGAGACATTGAATGTCGTATGGCATGACGGGAGTCCGACGGCGGCGCATCGTGGCAAACGAACAGGCTGAACCCGCGTTGCTCCCCGACGGCTTTTGAACCTGAAGAAATCGCATGCGCAGCGCGGCACCAGGGCATCACAGGTTCTGGAGCTGTAGCCCTCCCACGGCGCACCGTTGACTCAGGCTGACTCGACGTTCCGGGCGCGGAGTTGCCCTGATTCTCTGCTACGCAGATTCGCATTGTTATGTTTGCATTGTTACATTTTGGTCGAGTCATACAGTACAGGTGGCTAGCGCAGACTGGCTCTATGCCAAGGCGTTGCAGGTCGCAGGAACGGGAGCGGGGCATACTGGCGTCGGTAATCAAAATATGTTTGAGCGTAAAACTTCCAAACAACAACTCCTAACTCGTCCATGGATTCCAACCTCCATCCACCCTCCGGGACCGAGAGAAACAAATGAGAGCGAGGCCAGACGGACATGAATGCGAACAGAGCCATTAGGCATCCAAACACGTCCTCCTGTGTGCCGTCGCCGGCAAGCGGCGTGGGACCGTCTTCGCACGGTTTCAAGTCACCGCCACCCCAGCAAGCAAGCAGCTGAGATCGGCGTTCCAGAGGCGGGATGGCGTGCAATTCGCGGAGTGATGGATACAGCGCCCTGAGCAGTTCATCCAATGCGAAGAGTTCATTTCTGAACTCGAGTTCAGTCAACTCCCACACGACGTAAGATAGCCACAGATCGCTGAGCCAGGCACCGGCGCTTGGACCGGGAATGAACCGCGGCAATCGCTGCCCGTTGAAATCCAGGTGTTGTCCGGTTCGTAAAATGAATTCCCGGAAAACGGAACACCTGCTATTCCCAGACGGCTGCGCGCCTTCGCGTGAGGTCAGATCCACGGGCTCAACCTGTGCCTTATCGGTTGGATACGCGAACGAGCACGCTTGCTCTGGTACTGTCAGGGTACGTTCCCTATCATGTGAACTGTGAGTTGTCGGCGGACTTAATGCTGCTTATCACTCACGGTTCCCGTGGCCATATCCGACGCGATGGTTGACACCATGCGCCTGCAATAGAGCGAAATTCGAGTGGTCTGAGGAGGTACTCTCCGTGCGTGACATCTTCATGCACGTCGCAGTGACTCCAGACACGAAACATCAAAATCCGAGACTTGTCGTAATCGTACCACACAGCGCAGTCACTGCCAAAGTTCCCATGCGCGAACGGAGCACATTCCTCCATGACTCCCTCGCGGACCTCGCGAAAGTACCGCTTGCGGACGGTATGCCAGTCCGCCGGCTCTACAGCAGGACGGCCGGATTCTGAGCGACAGGGGCGCTCGCCGTCAACACATGACTCCAGATAATCACATGCAAAACATGCGATCCTGGCTGTCTCAGCATCTGTCGACGGCGCGGGGTACCGTCCAAAAACGTCGACGAAAGGATCGCCAGCCTCCAAGGCGGTGCCAACGCAAACTTCATTATCTGGAATGGATTGCTCAGCAGCATCGGGAGGGGATGAAACGGGCGCCTGAGGTTCGGAATTGCTAAGCATTCCGAGATCGCGCAACATGCCCTCAGCGGCCTCGTTTGAGATGCGGCTTTTCAATATGGCTCGCCAGGTGGTGCTGTCAAAGCCACGTGTGCACCAGAGAGACGAGGTAGCCAGTAGCCGAAGATAGTATGGCCGAATGGTAAGCCACACATGAAGGATATACGGCAGATTCGCTGTGTCTGCGTTTGCGAAGAAGCTCGCGATCGGAACCCTATGCGGACGCTTCTGCTGAAGGAGATTGCGAGGAATTGGACAATCCACAGCGTGGAACAAGGCGTCGGCACGTTCATCCGTTACGTCTGGCAAAATTCGACTGCCGTCCTCGTAATCCCAGTGAGCGCGCCGGGAAACCAAGTGACCGCGGCCAAGACAGGCTTAACAGGCCTGTTGCTGCGATACGCGTGGTTCTTGCCGTATAACCGTGGCCGTTTCCCGGACACAACGCCGTCGGAGTTTAGATTGGCAACGCGCGCTGCGTGCGTTGCATGAGTGATCACGTGACAAACTGACAGCTCTACTTTACCATCCCGTTTGACCGAAGTGCCATGAACTCTTTCGCCCTCGCCGGCTGCAGTTATTTCGCCTGTATAACACCTTACATCAACGGTCGAGACTGGACTGAGAACTTGAACGACTTGCCTTCGCCCACCGGCAACGCCGGGTGAGATACAGCCGTCTCATCATCCTCGCCGAACGAGAATTCTGGCGGAGGTAGGATGGAGTTACGGTAACCGTCAGCTTGCGCATCGACCTCCTCCGCGCGTCTGAGATCGGGAGGGATCTCGGCATCATGGTTGCCGACTTCTGAATAGCCACGGCTCCTAACCTCGCGCAAGAGATCTTCTGAGAAAAGACGAATCCACCAGGTCGGGACACCGAAATGACCGTATATTTTGCATGTCTCCGAATCCGCAACAAAGACACCACGGAATGCCGGGTTGACGAAGCCCTGCGCGGCTGGAACTAGGACATGCAGCCAATCGCAGCCCAGTTTTGTTGCGAGCTTCTGTTGACGGCGTTGCGCGGCGTTGTACTCAGACCACCCGCGGAGCTCCAGAATAGATCTTTGCAGCTCAACCAAAGTTCGCACAATCTCAGCCCGAGTCAGGATGTGATTGCACAGGTGTGTCGTCGCATGGTGAACGGACTCTCGGGCCAGGTACGGGGTATCCCATTGCTCGGGGAAGGGTAGCCGAAGTCTCGAAGAGCCCAGACCCGTGCATCGACTATGTTCATGCGCAGTTTGTCGCCAACACGGTACAATTCACGATCGGTTGAAGCCACAGAGACAAAGTGGCGATCGAAATCTGGGTCATACCAAGCAAAGTCAGACTCGAGATCGGAATGCCTCGCGTTCAGCGCAGGGATAAATGCGTGATGCCAGAGACCGGGCTGATGCAGCTGAGGATAGAGCGAATGTTCGAAATAGCCGCGACGCCCATCGAGATAAATGGGAGCTCGAGCCTTTCTGCTCGGCGGAAGCCTGGGCACAAAGGGCGTGTTCGAGATGACGAGAAAACGATCTTCGAAGACACGGAAGAATCGCTGCAGATGACGGGATTCCCGGACAGATTCGAATAATTGCGGCCGCGTCGGATCCTGCCACTCAGCAGCATTGGCGTCGAAATCACTGACATATTTGTCTCGATGAGCCAGGAGCGACTGCCTCCGAGAAAGACGTAACGTCAGAGGGAGATCCACCAGCTTAGAATCAGCAACGGTAATAGATCTCGAGAAATGGACCATTTTCTCCATGTGGAGAAATGCGAGCAATGTGAAATCGTCCTGCTCACTGTCAGTGACAGTGAGACCATCCGCGCGTGGAAAGAGGCGACAAGCCAGCCATGAGACGGACGCGGTTGATCTCGACCAGCATGTCGAAGGTGAGAGTGCAGCCCGGCCTCCAGCGATGTGACCCGTAGCCGAATCGAGACATGCTTTCTCGAGCACTACGCAATAAAAATGGATCAGTGCTAAGCGAATGGAAGTGTAATATTCGATTCACTGTTGAATCTCCGCCCTTGTGACAGACACCGATTTTGTGTATGCAACGCGCAGGTTATGCACGTGTCTATCGTCTGGACCACCGTTGGTATGATTCTTCGCCTGACAGCATCAGCGCTCGAGGCTCTCGAGGACGGACGAGTGCGCACCATGTCGGTTACTGGACGCGGTATTCCGAAACCGAATAGACGCTCGAACGCACAGAGCAGTGATCAAGCGGGTCTACAATTCGTAAACTGCTCAAATCGCTGTCTATAACGAAGAGGGTGTCGCGGGTTCTAAAGCAGACGATAAGAGAGGTTGACGCCTGACAGACAAGTAGCGCGTAAAGACAACGAATGGAGCGGACCTTGAAAACCCCTCCGCCGCCGGAACCGAACCGTAAACGGAGACAAAGCCACAAAGGTGCACCTGACCCTCGATTAGAATACCATAAAACCGCGGTTTGAGTACGGTTTATTCATTGGACGTGAGTTGGTACTTGGCAGCGGTCAGACGGCGGAACCGCGGCCTCAATGCGTGGTTTTTCGGAGATAGCACATAACAACCGAATCCTCCCACGACCGCTCGCAGGCGAGTGTGCATATACGCAGAATCGAAAAGTCAACACAGGGGAAGGGCAGCGACCGGCTTGCTACCACAGAGAATGCAGTGACGAACTTCCAAGCCGTGCTTTTTCGTAAGTTCGGCCCACTCCTGCGGTGGTGTCTTATTCATATGGCGTCCGATTTTCTCGCAGTGAGGATGCAACGGCTCGTTTTTGTATTCTGCGTACGCACCCACAGTGAAATCACCTCGCAGATGCCTTATGTGAATTCCTGCTCCCCTTACAGCGACAAACACCGGTTCCGGACATGACTATCCTGTGTTTCACTCCATTCGTCCTCACGTAGCAATGGTGGCGGGTGGATTGTCCGTCCGTTGCGTCGGCAGGTGCGGCAGGCTTTACGATAAACCTTAACGACCCGTTCGATGGTCTGCGAGAGGCTCTGCTCGCATGTGGAGAAGCAACGATGCGCGCTCTGGTCGTGCGTCAGACTCCATGCGCAATTCGAGCGCCCACAGTCCAGCTGCTTTTATTTTCAACGGTCGAACAATCTCCGCTATTGCAACGCACCAACACGTCCTTCCCTGTTCTCCAGCGGAGAAGACAGCCCGCCTTCTCAACATGACGCACACGTTGGCACATCTAAGTGGATAATGCTGAGAACGGTTGTTGCGTTAGCAGAGATGGGGATTTACAACGACCTCAGTCGACAGCCGGTCTTTATGAGGGTTGGGGTGGATTAAACTTTGACTGTGCCGGTGATTGGTTCGCGGGCCATACCCCACTTCGGACAATTCGTTATCCCTTCATTATGGTCATAGCCTAGTGCAAATCAACGCCATTTGGCGCGGGTCCAGAATTGTTTTCTATCCAACTTGAGGCACAGCAACTCGTCGATTACACACATTTCGCCATGCTCGCCAGACGAGAACTCTGGCCGCGTACCCGCACCGACCGTGCACATCGTTTTCCGCAGGCAAGCATCGCGCGAACCCATCGTGAAGCCAACAATACAAGCATCCACAACCTCCGAGATGCCCTAGAAAACCCTGAAGAGTGGACGCGCTCTAGTATAATCCGTCACCGCCTGGGGTGAGAACCACATGCACCACAGAACTCACACGCAAGTGAGGAAAGACCCTGCTGGCTGAGACTCGCCTCCGATGGGGCGATGTGGTCCCAAACGTCGTTCGCAGGGTGTGCGGGTGAGGAAGAAGGACGTGGAAGTGATGTAACCGCGTCCGCACTACTGGATACCGACTGCTGGCTCGGGTGTACAGGATCGGTAGTGCAACTCTGGCCGGGATCACTAATATCCGAGTGCTGCTTAGAAGCCTCATGCGCGCGTATTGCTGCGAGGAGCCCAGCGTCCGTGTAAGCGACAGGGATACCGTCCGGAGACAACTTGAGCAGCGTTGCAATGGGGGCTGGTATAACTTCGAACGGTGCGAGATCGAAGGCAAAGGCCATGCCGGGGAACGTCTGGGATGTCATCGTGAGGAGGAGGATGCACAACACCAAAGTGCAAGTGAGCCTGGCACAGACACGGGTGATAGCCGAAGCTCTCCTGCTTCGCTCACACGGTCCATCCACACTTCCAGCAAGGTCCCCGCGTCTTCCAGCGCCTATCTGCTCATTTATTCATTAACAATGGGTATATCAATGGGCGCCTTACCCAGATTAAGCGAACTATCTGAAACAGTTCTTGTGTGGTGTGCCTATCATGTTGGAAGCAGGGATGTGTTTGCTCCACGCAGTAGAAATGTGTGACATCCGCTCCCATTCGCATGTCGCGCCGTCTACTGCGTTGACCAACGTTCCTGCTTCAAACCTGCTGGACCAGGCAAATTGGTGTTCACGACACCGCTGCTACCTCCCACCCGCGTGGCTCCAGAGTTGCCAATGACAATGCCTCCACCACCGGATTATGTATAGACCCTGACTGGCTGTGAATTCCGCAGCCCAATGTGGGACTATGGATGGCAACGTACGGCTCAATGAGCTTGAGACATCCGAGTCACACCGTCGGAACTTGTCTCCATGGTAAGATCCGCTTTGTTCCCGTGTCACTACAGCTCGATCACCAGTGCGTATAATCCGTCCGCAAATATTTTCATGTCGCTGAAAGTGACCCCCTTGCGATAGTGCGGCTCTGATGCGCCCCAAACATATGCGCAAACAATGTCATTTGCAGTAAGCGCACTGGCAATCTCCCAGATCAGGGATTCGACTACCTTGTTATATGAGCCGGAGTTTCACGATCGCCTCCAAATCCCCTCGTGCACACCGATGTGCAGGTTGCTGCTGTGCGTCTCACGTACCTCAGCGCTCCCTACTTGCTCACCCACCCTAGTTGTTATGTCCGATTCGCGCTGCGGTGTATGCTTTAACCTGTTTCAATGAAGCCTCTGCTAATGCCCCGCAGCACTCAGCGCCCTTCTCGTCGTCGCCAACCTGCTACATCAAATGCGTATCAATAATCTGCGGGCAGACACCCACCCTCGCGTGTAGATGCGCATTCTGTTCCCAGGTACGATTTATTGCGTATATTTGGCAGCCGCCACTGACGAACAACGAGATGTCTTCTGGTGCAGCATGGCAAGTGTGGGCTGACTTCCCGGCACGCTGCCCCTCGTGCGTCTTCAGCGCGAGCTTCAACTGGGCTCTTCCTACTAGAGAGGTGCACAGCGGCACGAATCAGTCTGTCATTTGTAGTTGTTGACATCCTGCACGGTTCCACGTAGAACGGACAATGAGAGGGACGCAGATGAGAACATGAAATATAGCTGACCATCAAACCTTTCCCACGAAAATAAAAAGTGAGAAGTCATAGTAACGCGTGCGAGACCGTGCCTTCCGCATGCAGGGATCAGCGCAGCCGTGGGATTGATCGCTTGCGCAGGATCGTTTGAATCCAGGGTACAGCGGGAGAGTCGCCTCCATACGATCAGCGTCAAATTTCAAAATTCAAAGCGTGAACCAATGCACTCTCACAGCGCCAAACTGCTGTATCGCGTTCTTCGGTAATTGTCCGAACCAATACTTTCGCTCACCTGAATGCCAATCATTGCACACCAATTCATGAGATGATTTAAGCCCTCGCTCGTACGTGCCCGCCCTCGCGCAACCCCAACGTCGCGGTCCGCCTATCAGCCCATGGACGAGGACCCTGTCAGAGCACACTGTAACTTGCTCAGGCTGCAGACGCTTGCACGCCTATCTCGCCGACTTCCTCTTCCTGCCGCCCTCAGATCCCTAGACCTCCACGAGAAACATTGCGAGGACCACACCACTGCCGTGTCGAGTAGTACTGTCTATGCGGACCCCAGGACAGTCCTAGTTCCATCTGCCACGCGCTCAGAAGCTGCGAAGCAAAGAGTGAGCGCTGTAGTGCTTTCATCCTCCTCCTATGATTCTCATCTCCAGAGGTGCCAGGGTCAGAGGACAAACAGCGGCCAGAGGCATCGAACGACGAGGAAAAAATGTTTGGGTGGTTGCGGCAAATCTTACACGCGCAATAGGGCAAGGGAAACACACTGGGACAATCATCCGGAATGCGAACAACGCCATGCCGAGGCTGTCAAAGGCACAGAGCTGGAATCGGAATATGCAGCATGGAAAAAGCGCAAGTTGTCGCGCGAAGAGAAGAAGCGGAATATGATGTAATATATGCATGGTCGGCAGCGTGCGAGATAACAAACCGGCGCCTCTCGCCGTTTCGCTCTCAACACTGCTGTTCGGAAACGCTGTGAGCGAGATGTGTAACTACTTGCTACCTGCTCGATTTCACTCTGATCTTATAAGCTGACGAGTACAGTTGATATGTTGACCAAGAAATGGAACTTCATTGCAGCACAGAATGGTAGCTAATCTCTGCATACATGACCATTGCCGAAAGAGCTACATGATCCCAAGAAAGTCAGGAAACACGAATTTTACTCATCTGGGGTGGGCGAGACGCGCGAACGCTGAGTGCGACGCATAACATCGCCAGAACCAGCGCGGAAGAAGGACAGAATCTCATCCTGGTTGCGCTCAATCTTGTCGACCTTCTCGTGAAGTCCGCGCAACTCGTCGAGGAGAACATAGGTGTGGACATGGCGCCGAGCAGGACGTCCTGCAACAGGGGGCTCAGCCTGTACGTGACCAGCATTGCCACCCTGCGATGGCCTGCAGCTGGAGGATGCAGCGTCCCCGCGTTGGGTGCGGGCGGTGGTTGTGACATGCCTGCGATGGGGGCGGCAGGCAGCTGTGACGTCCCTGCGTTTAGCCCGGGCGATGGTTGCGACGTCGCTGCGACAGGCGCCGCCGGCCCTCCTTTGACTGCGCACCGGCGCGTGGAACGACGGGGGACATCGCGAGTGACTTTCTTGCGACGAGGCCGAGCGACAGCAGCATTAGCTGCCACCTTCCTACGCTTGGACTGCGGCGGAATTGAGACCTGAGAACATGTCAAATAAAATAATACGATGACCATTGCGAACTCACCTCGTTGTCATCGTTAGCTTCCTCAGATTCCAACTCGTCCTCTTCTTCCTCCTCGCCCCCCGCGTTGTCTCCCCCCTGCGCGGCCCCCTCATCTCCATTGGTGATCACGAAACACGTCCTTGGCTGCTTGTTCTGGCACCAGCAACCGTGGCAACAGCGCTGGCGTGTGTAGCGGAGGCAAGCTCTTTTCTTCATGCGCGCATTGAAATGGTCCGGATCATACGCACACAAGTCGCAAGCGAAGAGGGAAGGAACGCCTGGCCCCTCGCCAAAGGACTTGTAATACGACAGAGAGCCCGAGATATCGTCGAAAATGTCGACCAAAGCGGCAGGTAGGAGACGACGAGCACCGAGAATGCTGACCAGGGCACCGCCGACTGCTAAGGATGCGTTCCACAAGTGCGATTTCTTGTCAATGTGAATACCTGCGAGAAGGGGCTCTAGCATGCTGCTAGTTCGAACGGCCCAGTGATGCTTCGAGTCCCCCTTGACTGCCGCTGACCGACCTGCCACCGCGTCCGAGACAAGTCGATAGACAACATATGCGCGAACGAGAAACCTGAACGCGCGAGCTTCCGCGTCAGGAGCGTCGCCCGCATCGAGGAGATTGGCGTCGAGCGGGGCGTATGCGCCGAGAACGAACGCACATATGACACCGTTAGCATTGGTATCAAGCGTAGGCTAACGATCTTATCAGGAGCGAACAAGCAGTGACAGAAAAGGTGCTTACAAATAGACTTTTGGGATACTTGTTGATATGACAGACATTAGGACGACGCGCGACGCAGCGAAGTGTGTCTCGGTTAGCATCCAGAATATCGTGGACGGCGACGAGATCATGAACACAGCAAACAAAATCATCGGGTACATCCTGCCGAACAAAGTGCGTGATGGCGGGGAACTTGTACTGCGCCGCGGCCTGGGCGGCGGTCTTGGGGATGGGGACTGGCTGGCGACCCATGAACGCAGGGCAAGACTCGACGGTGGGACAATCGAAAGTTACCCGAGCTTTTAAGCAAAGCTTCATGTTCCAAATCGAAGAAACCAACTGAATGCTGTATTTATTATGTGCCGATGTGAAGACAAGTTCAAAGTTTGTTCCACAGAAGAGTTAACTCAAAGCCTCCTACCACGACTCACATACACGCTTCATTTGCGTCCTAAAGATCATGCACGAGAATGTGGCAGGCGCCGTTACATTCGTTTCGCACATGAACTGCCGATCCTGCTCTGGCGACAGTGAAGATAGGCACACAGAAAATCCGGGGAACGGGCGGCAAAGTTTAACTATGTCGCAGATCATGCACGTGTCAGGATCATGTACTGACGCAATGTCAAAGCTAACGGGGACAACCATGGATGGACGCGCACAGCCCTCGAATCATTGCTCTTCTGAAAACTCAGAATGCAATACAACTGCAAAGGGTGACGAGTAGGAGCTTGCCCAACCGTGCTATTCACAACCATTGTCAATGATCAAACTGAGCAACGGGGGCTTAACACGCAAGTGATGTGGGCTTTAAATGTGTGTGTGTGTGTGTGTGTGTGTGCGGGCGCGCAGACGCGCGCCCGAGTCGCAGCCGACGGGCGCTTAATATGCAAATGACTCGGAATGACTCTGTGTGTGTGTGAATGTGCTGACGGAACGGGCGCCTATATTAAAGCTCCGACTGGGTAAATCCCGAATGGCCAGTCTCCCCCATAATACACGTTCACTAAGCGTGACCGTAACGATGACAGGCACCGTTCGCGACTTTTCGAACGCAAGTATGAAGTGCTGTGGCCGTTACGTGCGCACCCGCTTCTCCCATTTTTATCCCAGACTCTAATTGGCTCCATTTTCCAGCTCTCCCGCACTCACACAGGCTATCTAACGATACAGCTGCTGGCTCCTCGTCCGCGTACACGTTCAACTCCAAACTACCCACATGTTTTATGCAAGCCTGCTGCTTGGCCTGAGCCCGATGTAAACCCGCCGGTATGGAGGCCTGTTTCTGACTCGACGCCGTCTCCGTCATGACAGTAAGTTGGCACACGCCCGGACTTCTCTTGCTCAATGCCATGCACTTCCTGCAGGGCGTACATCACTGCATCCACACTACACTGCCCAAAGTTTCATGAATATAACGCAAGGAATGCTCGTCGTCCGACGAGCTCGAGAAGACGAGGCGGACGATAGAGGCAGGGCATCTCCCCCGCCGCCGACTTGCATATTTGTCGCATACAAATTAAGTGAGTTTATTACCTCTGCTTGAGCTCTCCTGATGGTATTCAATCTTTAGGCGAAACTTAAAGGATACAACATTGAGGACGGTGCCACAACGCGGCCCGCAATCGCCGGGCTTCAGGCGGTGAACTGCTGCAGCAAAGGCAGTGCATATATCCATCACAATGCTTCTCCCCGCTGTTCGATTATTGGCACCGTGCAAAGCAATTACAAGCTCTTGCGCGATAGCCGCTGCTATCTTGCCTTCTTCCACGACCCGGTGCTCGTTGGACCCTTCTCTGCCCGCCGACTAAGTACCGTTCAAGCCCTCGTCATGCCACAGCGCGAATGGTGCACGTATGGGGACCGGCAGTCCGGACCGGACCAGCAGGCGAGGGACCAGCTGGGCGAGGAGATGGCAGAGAACGCGCGCATTTGGAAGATATACGTGGACGAGGCCCGTCGACACGACAATACGATGCTCAAAGATTGGAACAGCAGCATCGACACACTGCTCATCTTCGTGCGTGTCGCTTGGTCCGCTTTTGCCCCAGATTTCCTGATTAGAACGTGAATTGCAGGCCGGTCTGTTTTCGGCTGTGTCAACAGCATTCATCGTCGAGGCTTATCGGCTCATGCAGCCAGACTACACCGAGCTCACTTTCCGCGCGCTCGTGGCCAACTCGTCCCATCCCTTCGTTCCCGAGCCATTTGTGGTCTCGGGCGCTGCGCGTACAGTCAACTGTCTGTGGATAGCAAGCCTAATAGCGAGCCTGTTCACCGCCCTCGTTGGTATCCTCGCCAAACAATGGCTCTCAGCCTACACCTCCGACCGCATGGGTGGTAGTCTGCGGCAGTGGGCGCAGTTGCGCCAGTTCAGATTCGACAGTGTGCGGCAATGGCGCGTGCCCGAGATGATTGCGCTCCTGCCCGTGCTGCTGCACGCATCGCTTCTACTCTTCCTCGCCGGCCTCGTCCTCTTCCTCGCGCCTATTGACCTGCTCACTGCGATGCTCGCGTTCATGCTGTCCTTCGTCGTATACCTCACATATGCCGCGACGACATTCAGCCCGCTGCTGTGGCCCAGCAGCCCCTTTCGGTCGCAGCTTACGCCGATCATGCAGCAGTGCTGGAACCTGTTCATTGGTATTGTGCGGCGGCAGTCGGGCCCTGACGACGCAGCCGGGGCCGACGACCTGTGGAGGAGCATCCCCGCGCATGACGAGCCCCACACCCTTGCGTCCGCGCTGTCCTGGCTCAACCAGTCGATCCGTTCGCCCGACATGTTTACCGCGCTGCTGAACGCGCTGGGTGATGTCAATCTCGGCCGGCCCACCGCGCAGAGCCTACCATCGACTATGCGCCAGAGCATCCTGGACAGCATACAATCGGAAACCCACTACGACCGCCTCCACAAGACGCGTATACCCACAGAGCGCCTGTCGCGGTACTTCCGCGCCGTGTCCAATATTGTGACTAGCGACGACGATGCCCATCGCATCGGTTCGCAGTTCGCGCATGCCCTTGTCAAGCGCGCCATGGCGGAAAGCGACGCGCGGACGCCAGAGCTAGGCGACATCGCTATCCACAGTTTGCTCTACCTCAAGCGTTTTGCTCCATACATCTACATCGACTGGCAGCTGCTGGTCTCTCTTTCCGCTGCTGTCAAGGTCGGCAAGGTCACCGCAATGGCCGTCGTGTCTACCCTCCGCGAAATGCGGCACGACCCGTGGGAGAAGCAGCTCGAGACACTGCTCTGGATTGTGCACAACTTTCTCCCCCATTTCGAGTCCAAGCCCGACGTGATCGTCGACTGTGTGCGCCAGCTTCTCCCAGTCGAAACAGTCCCCGAGCTCGAGCGCCATGGACGCGGGCTTATCGCCGTGCTGTGCTTCCTCCTTTCATGCGAGCACGCCGCCATCACGCAACTAATTCGCCAGTCGGAGGGTTTGGAGGCAGCCGTTGTGTCCTCGCTTGTCGCGCTCTGCGCTGGCAACGACACGCATAACCACCGCTTTGCTTCGCTCGCGAACGTCTTTTCCTGTGAAAGGCGCGTGCGCCTGCATTGTTGGACTTGCGAGGATGTTGCGGGCGTGGTGAACTCCATCGACCTCCACGCTGCCGACGCAGCCTGCGCGGCGCAAGCAGTCGCCAACCTCTTGCATCCTGGACTCGCATGGCACCGGACCGATCCAGACGCCGCTTCAGCAGCCCAGAGCGCTGCCCTTGGCCAGTGTGCAGAAGCCATGCAACTCATCCTCATGATGCACAAGACGAAGCCGAGCATCGGTGTCGTGCTGGACCGGCTACTCTCGAATGCGGCGCTCGTGTCGCTGTCCCGCGCTGCCGGGCACAGCGTGCCTGCTCTTCCTCGAGTGTTGCTGCAGGTTGCGAGCACGTTCCAAGCCCTGCAGGGCCATGGCATGGGCGGGCAAGCGGACGTTCTCTTGCGCAAGTTCATCTTCACGGACGTTTTGGCCGGCGACGACGACAAGGACTTCGTGGCGCGGTGGGATCTGATTACATCCGCGACGTATGCGTGTGTGCAAGTCATGGATGGCGCGCCGAAGCCAAATCCGCACTTGTTCAAGGCTCTTGTAGCATCGCTCGCGTCGCTACAGGCGATGGCGCCGGCGCAAGGTTGCTGGCGGGCTATTGCACAGGCTATCCATGCCGAACTCACTCCAGAGCGAAAGCTCAATCTCGAAAAAGCAAAGGTACGTGCATTGACGTCTCATCGTGGCAAGTTCAAGCCGCTCACTCCATCGTGCCGTGCAGGGGGGCTATAAATCCTGGGGACCTGCTGCGCTGGACTATGCCGCGGTTCTCGAAAGCTTCAACAAGGCTGTCGGGTTCTCTCCCGAAAACCGGCAACAGGACAGCGTTATCGAAGGCTTGCCGTCGCCGCCATCTACTCCATCCAGGCGAGGTCGCGCCCCAAGCGTCATGTCCGCATGTGTTGGCGATGAGCATCATTCTCAGGGCGGTGAAGCGCATGCTGTACAATAACCTGAGCCGCTTCACCTTTATCATTTATTTTCCCTTTGTCTTCATTCAGGGCTATGTACTGTACTCATTCGTGGTGGTCATGGGGCAGACCCTGCCGGGGATTTAGGGCAATGGTGAGTGTCCCATAAATCCAGCTGCTGAGCGCTGAGTGCTGAGCTTCTGTGCCTTCCAGTGTTTTGGTGCAATCAGAATGAATATTGACAAGCGCTGCCTCAGTACTTCGCAACAATTTCGCGACCTCACGAGATTGAGTGCTGGATGACAGGCTCCAGCCATTCAATGATTGCCATCGCAGCCACGTCGAGGGACATCGACCTTACGCATGGCACGGATAGATGGTGATCAAACGCCACTCATGTTCAGTATGAAGGAAATTAGCGGACCCAATGGGTTGCTACCCTTATACCACTATTAGCAGCTCACCTACAAAATCAAGGAGAATCTAAAATACTCGACGTTGCATCCTATGGTTCGCTTGTCGTCTGTAAAATCCTATTCCTGAGAGCTAACGCTGTGATCGTGCTCCAGACGATCTGGATCCGCTGCATCCGACTCGACCGAGTCGAGGCTGAGTCCGTGGCACAGCTTCCGCAGCTCCGTCCGACTCCCTGTCGGGTCTGGAAACCGCGTTTTTCACCGCAAGCGCCGTCACTGACATGTCTCCAGTCTTCACTGTCACAATGAAGTTGCTAGAGGCGTTAGCAAGACCCAGGCCGACCGTTGCACAGTCATCTCGGAGGTTGCTGCGGGCGAAGAGGCGCATCCGTGTCGGGGTCGGTCTGGCCAGCCTCGGCTCTCGCCGCCCACGCCAACCCACTTTGGGCAGTGGCGCGCCCTGCCCATGATGCCGCCTCCGAGGGCTCATATAAGGCCGCAGCTGGCCAGCCGGCACCCCTCATTCCACCAACCCAACCCACTAATCCTACTTTCAACTCATGATCGGCATGCGACGCGACGTGGCCCTTGCCCTCTGCGCAGGCCTCGCGCTCGCTGCTCCGTTCGAGCACGAGAGCCGCGTGCTCCGTGCCCGCAACATTGTCGACGAGATCAAGGACTCTTATGATTTCGTCGTTGTGGGCGGCGGCCTCGCCGGCCTCGTCCTCGGTGCTCGTCTTTCCGAAGACGCAAAGCACACCGTCCTTGTCCTCGAGTCCGGCTCCACCGGCGACCAATACAAGGAACGGATAGGTTCGTGGTCAGGCTTCCTGGCTTGTCCTTTGCATGCTTATTAGTATCCCAGATACTCCGGGATTCACATATTACCAGTCGTTGTGGCCCACGGAGGTTAATTGGAACTTCAAGACTGTACCTCAGGCTGGTGCGGGAGACCGCGAGCTTGTATGGCCGCGCGGCAAGGTCCTCGGAGGTACGCGCATCCTGCCCATGTTCTCATTGAACCCAGGCTAACAATGTATATAGGCAGCTCCGCCATAAACGGGCTGTACATGAACCGGCCAGGCGAAATCGAGATTGAGGCTTGGAAGAGCCTCATCGCCGACCAGGATGGCGCGAGCAACTGGTCTTGGGATTCATTCTACGCCGCGCTTAAGAAGAGCGAGACCTTCAATGCGCCGACGGAGGCCGTCCGTGAAGAGGCAGACATCCAGTGGGAACCTTCGCATCACGGTACCAGCGGTCCCATTCATCACTCGTACCCTGGATAGTACGTCGCCAATGCCCTGCCATGCGCGTAAATTTTTTGGCTGACGCCGCATCCTCAGCACTTTCCCACAAGTAGGCCAATGGTCTGCGAGCATGGAGGCCCTCGGCCTGCAGGTGTCGAAGGACACCTATGGCGGCAAGAACTGGGGCGCATACGTTGCCACCTCTGCCATCAATCCGACGAACTGGACCCGTAGCTACTCGCGCTCAGGTTATCTTGACCCACTCCCGCCTCGTGAAAACTATGACGTCCTCGCCAATGCGCATGTCACGCGTATTCTCTTCGATTCCAACTCCAAGTCTGGCAACCTCTCGGCGAACGCGGTCGAGTACTCGCGCGACGGCAAGACGCTGCTGACCGTTAAAGTCAACAAGGAGGTCGTCCTCGCTGCTGGCTCAGTCGGTAGCCCTGCTGTTCTCCTATACAGTGGTGTCGGCCCCAAGGACCTCCTCTCGTCTGCAGGTGTTGAGCTCAAATCCGAGCTTCCTGGTGTCGGTCAACATCTTCAGGACCATCTTGTGAGTGCCAGTGATAATCGGAAGAGTTCTTGTCTGACGATGCATAGGCTGCTGCGGTACAATGGAGCACTGATGCGGCCACTGCTGGCTCTGTCTACGCCGGTGACGGACCGGAGAAGGTGCGGTTTTTTTGTCTTCACCAGTTCGTGGTGCTAATTTTCATTTTTGTAGAGCGACCCCGTCTTCCTTTCGTATGTCAACTCTGCGACCGCATACGTCAATGCGACGGCCATCTTCGGTGAGCAAGGCGCGAAGGACTTCGTGAACGGCATCACAGCCGAAGTGAACGACTGGATCTCGAGCGTACCGAGCACGGACCCCACTGTCATAGCAGGCTACAAGGCGCTGTACAAGACCACGACGGACATTATCGCGTCTCCTGTCGGGCAGATCGAGCTGCTGCTCGCGATCAACTCCGCCGGCGCTGTGCGCATCACCGCCGCTCCACAGCACCCGCTCTCGCATGGGCGCATTTACATCAACTCGGCCAACCCGTTCGACGCGCCGCTCATCGATCCGGGCTACATGAAGCACGGGGCTGATGTAGCTGTCATGCGCGAGGGTCTGAAGCTTGCGCGTAAACTGGGCGAGACGGATCCGCTCAAGAGCACGTTGACCGGCGAGACCGCGCCAGGACCAGATGTGCAGAGCGACGCGGACTGGGAGAACTGGATGCGCGGTCAGATCGGCACCGAGTTCCACCCCAGCTCGAGTTGCGCGATGCTTCCCCTGTCGCTTGGTGGCGTCGTCGATGCCAACCTGCGCGTTTACGGCCTTGCCAACGTCCGTGTCGCCGACGCCAGCGTACCGCCCATCGTGTTCTCTGCCCACTTGATGGCGAGCACCTACGGTCTTGCCGAGCAGGCGTCTACTCTCATCCGCGACTTCCATAACGGCGGTTCCTCCAGTAGCGGCGGTAATGGCGACAATGGCGATAGCAGCGACCCAGACAACGCTGCCGTTGCTCTGCGGCCGCACTGGGCTCTTGTCTTGGCGCTCGTCGGCGCCTTGTTGCTGTAGGACTTCTGCTGCTTTCCTCCCCTCTCCCATATATCCTCACGAACTCTGACGACGACACGGACACTCCATCCACTGCATTGGACACTCGCGCATTATCTTATGGTCGATAATCTACGCTTTC
Organism: Auricularia sp. M12; assembly: GCA_037042885.1. Taxonomy (NCBI): domain Eukaryota; kingdom Fungi; phylum Basidiomycota; class Agaricomycetes; order Auriculariales; family Auriculariaceae; genus Auricularia; species Auricularia sp. M12. The sequence goes on from CM073211.1 coordinate 3,426,454, forward strand.
GGTAAAATTAGTACTCCTGCCTGTATCGCACCATTGCCGTGTCTGTCGCTCGTTATCCCCTGACCTTTGTCGCTCACTCGCTTCCCGCAATCGAATGGAATTGAATACTGCACGCTCTGTACATTCTTTTGCGAAGAGCGAATTTTTTGTGAAGAGCGAAAAAGGGTGGCGGACTTCAAGCTGAGCTTGTTAACTTGTCCTTAGTGCGCGTCTGAAAGATCCATCCAACTTGACCTACACGCTCTGTATTACCGCCGTTGGCTTGCCGGCCCCCAATCCGACTTGTGCACATGATTCTATCTCGGCGGCCGCGCCTGTCGGCGAGTGGCAGCTTGTTCGCCGGCTTCAGAGGGCGCGCGTGCTCATCGTGCTCCTAGGCTCGCACCTCCTACTAGCGCAGCGTCTCTGCTACTTCTACCAGCGCAGCACTTCGACGACCAGTACATACTGAGCGGCTTGTTTACCCTGAAAGGACTCGCATCGCAATGAACGCCCGGGCTCAGCTTTGCCGGCCACCGCTCCCGAGAAGTAGGGATCGTTGCGAGGCCTACGCGTGACCCTGCGCGACTAGTCACCGTCACACAAAAATCACTATAAATGGCCGCGATCCCCATGTGTGTACCCAGGAGCAGGACACGGCAGGGAAGAGATGGTCATGGCCTCTGCACTCCGCGGCATCGTCGTCGCCACACTCTCAGCTCTCACGCTGGCCATGCCGGCACTCGAACGCCGGCAAACGCTCCCCGCTTTGTCGGCCGCCGAGATAACTGCGTTCCGCCCTTACACGCTCTTTTCGAAGGCGGTGTGGTGTTCGCCACTTGCGACGGCGACCTGGACGTGCGGATGTATGGCTTTCCCTTGGGGGGATCTCTGTGCTCATCCTCTATCCTTGCTAGCCACATGCGACGCCCTGTCCGGATTCATTCCCACTGCCTCTGGTGGAGATGGAGACGTCGAACAGTTCTGTAAGTAGCTGGCTTGGTAAAGGGCCCGCTCGATGTGCTGACTGTGTCCTGAGGGTTCGTTGGCTTCTTTCCGCCATTGAACAGCGTCATAGTGGTGCACCAAGGAACAAATACGACCGAGCTGCAAGTTTTCTCAATCACAGTGGCTTACACAGTAACTTACAGGAACTTACCATGCACGTGCAGCGCCCCAGACTTGACCGACCTCAATTTCATCCTCGGGCCGTTGAATACGACTCTTTTTCCCGGCGTCCCAGGGAATGTCAGAGTTCACGACGGCTTTAGGAACGAGCATGCAAGGCACGTGCTTAACCCCACTGAGCGTCGTCTTTTCTAACGCCCCGTATAGGACAGCAACCACCATCTTCAGCGCAGTCTCTAGCACACTGGCTCAACATCCCGGCGCTTCTGTCACCTGCACGGGACATTCTCTCGGTGAGGTCCCAGTGTCTTCAATACGGGATTCATTGACCCAGGATCGTTATCACAAGGTGCTGCTCTATCGGTTCTTGACGCCGTATTTCTTCGGTCTCGACTCCCGGCCACGATTCCTGTAAAATTTGTCGGGTTCGGTACTCCACGAGTGAGCAACTCTTACTCTGCCGTGGAAATGTGGAAATTGATGCTAACTTCAACTAGGTTGGAAATCCAGCCTTCGCTGACCATGTGGATGCCGTCCTGCCTGATTTTACGCGGATTAACAACAAGCAGGACCCTGTACCGGAACTTGCTCGTACGTCCCGAGCTCTATCGACTGAACGATCTTTGAAGAATTTCTGCAGCCAAACTCTTCGGCTTCAGGCATCCATCTGGTGAGGTTCACATTAGTGCAGATAATGAATGGCTTGTCTGCCCAGGTAAGGATCGCGTCACATTCGTGGTCAGCGGCCGGCCTTCTAACGTGTGCAGGACAAGACTCAGACGCTGTCGGCTGCATTGACCAGACTGAACGTTCGATCCTCGATTCAGTTGCGAGTGACCACGACGGTCCATATGACGGTATCCTGCTAAATGGGTCCTGCCAACTGTGATACTCAATTTCATGGTCCCATCACTCTGTCGCGCGCCCTTGTGCTGCATTGTCGAATTACGTCTTAAAAATGGTAATATACTTTGATGATGCTACTTTCCGATTTTCATTTTCATTCACTCCTTCGACGGGATAACGGTTTATATTGTGCAGCACTGCAAAAGAGAGCGGGCAAATAGCGCAGGAAAGCATGAGCGCGAGAGCGATTCGAGCACAAGGGACTGGCGATATAACGGAGGTGTTAGGAATGCGACTGCGAGGGGCGAAGGACGCTTTCGGACAGCAGTGGACCGGATTTACGAGGAACGATGGCGCTCTGATTTCCCACAGCTGCCTTTGACCGCGCGCGTCTTCGCCAAAGACCGGACACAATGCTAGCAAAACTTCGCGACGGTCGTCGAGCAGGAATGTCGCCGGCAATATAATCAACGAAATCGTAGCTGCGAATGTGCCCGGGGGAGGACCTAAGCTGTCTCGGGGACAAGGATTGGCGAATGAGAGCGAAAGTATCCACTACCTGCTGAGCTGTCGGTCGCTCGGTTGGATCTTCTCGCATCATCTGTTCTGCGAGCGGCCGTATGAATTCAACATTCACGTAGGCCTGTCAACAGGTAAGCGTTGCCAGTTATCACGGATAACATGATATACAGACATTAAGTAAATGCGTCAGGATGAGATGACCCAAGCAGTAGATATCGACCTTGAACGCGTCGTATGGCCCGGGGAGGCGTTCTTCCGGAACGGTGTCGTCCTGACCGCGTTCTCGTCGGATGGGATGGCGCGCCGCAAAGTCGGGGAAACGGACAGATGTGTCGAAGTCGATGAAATAATATTTCACAGGTTGCTTCGCCTCATGTCGGCTGATGTGGCGGGCCTTACCCTCCCCGCAAGCCTTGGTTCTGGGCTGACTGGGATGATTCGGTTCAAGAAACAGATGCAGGCCATCCATCATGATGTTGCCCCACGACGCATCACTTTGCGGCCGTTAGTTGCCAATGGAAATTGCGCAGATAGAACCTCACAGATGAGCAGGATGATGATCGTGCATGTAAGCTATGCCCTTCATAGATGAGCACGATACCTATGACATGCGGACATGCACACCTCGAACACCTGTTGTAAGAAGTCGACAACTTCATCTACACGCCTGAATGGCCAGAGATCCCAGGGGACTAAGCGGGGCTGAACCAGAATGACCTGATTGGAGCCTCCGTCGGGACGTAGTAGGTCAAGCAACGGAACACAATGATTTCGAGCGTCGTCTCGACGATCACCCTCGGAGAAGTATTGCATCTGCGGCACAGAGCAATGGTCGTAGTTCGTATCGATGATCTTCATCATTACTGGGGTGCCATCCAGCACGCGGATGGCATCGAGAATGTTGTATTTCTACGCACGCAGGTCGGCGTCTTTCGAGCTATGAGTGAAGGTGCGTACCAAAGACCAAATGCCGTCTTCGCACATCAATCGCATAGGAGCCTTCGGATTATTGACCCAGGATCCAACCCAGTCTACGAATGTCAGCATCGAGCGAGTACGCAACTGAGAATCTGAGTGCTCACCGGGCTGGTAACGTGCTCGTGTCTTGTACCCGCAATCCACGAGAAATGAATGCCATCGAACCCAGACCATTTCGCTTTCCAGCCTTTGCCCAGGAACATGCGTCACCTCTGGCGGTTCTGAACTCATGAAGCGCAAAGAGAAAATGCCACGGCATGCGCCGGTCTGCTCTGAGTCTTGTCTGAGTCTGTAGCCGGCCGGCCCGACCCTCAGCCTTCTTCAAACTTCGTTCTGAAGAAGACCTGCCGCATACAGCAGTTCACGCGATGGCGCGTGCGTCACATGCACTAATACGGTGCATGGTCATAGCGTAGAATGGTCTAGATCTCTGAGGGACGCGTCAGCACTTCCTTCGTATAAAGTCTGTTCGCAAGCCCCTCCCCGGGCTTCACCCACCTCCAGCTTCGCAGCAGCTGTCTCTGAGAATGCAGAAGGTGACCACAGTAGCGTACAAGACAACGGCGTCTATCTGGCCCAACTCCACACTCCTCCATGCTGCCCGGGAGCAACTTGACACGGCTCTTCATGGGCTCTCGCAGGCTCAAATCCGTGCCCCCGCTGAGTACATGAGTTTAGTGAATGATTATTTCGCGAAATATAGAGAGTGCGTGGTGTCTTGCTACTGTCCTTGACTCTTCTCACCCAGCATAGGCTGGATGACATATATAACGAGCTCAAAAAGCAGGAATCCCCCCAGCGTAAGGAAGTTGTGGATATACACAAGAACGCCTTGACATTTAGAAGGTCGATCATGGTACGTTTATTCACTGCAACGTTTCGAAAGCTTAGTTGTGAATCTTTATCTAGACCGACTCCAATAAACTGAAGATCGCTGGTGTGATCTCGAGCAATGTGTTTCACACTCTTCCCCCACGTGTGTCCACATATCCGTGTTATACATTGTCATGTTCTCACCTGCACTCAGCCGCACCTACCCCGCAAGCACCAGACCTATGTTGCCCGACCTATTATCAGTCCTGCCGTTACTCCGGCTGTCGCTCGGCAAGGTGGATATGCAGGACCGCCGGCGGCTCCAGCACACCAGGGACATATCCCAAGACGATCTCAGTCTATGTCTTTTTCTGCCTCAATGTCGTTTGCGCCTATCCTTGAAGAGAGCACTCCGACTCCATTGACCTCGCCTCATCGACCGCGACCAGCTCAGCAAGCGTTCCATGCGGCTAGCCCGTCAGTCTCCTCATCGTCCGGAGCGGCTCACTATGTTCCGCCATCCCACAGCCATTCGCTTTCCATATCATCGGCCCATACTTTCGGCCACGCTCAGAATGCGCTGCCCCGACAGTCTACGGAGTCTGATCAGTCTTATGGATCGTCTACTGGCGACATCTCCGTGTACCAGCAGGGGCAGCTCCAACGGCAGCAGCACGCGCAGCCTTCGCATCGCTACTACTGAGTACGTCCAGTATCTGATCGCACCTGTCCTCCGCAGCGGCGAGCTTTTTTCTGAGACCATCTTTGACCGTGACTTCCTGCCTTGGTCGACGTCTATGCCCTCCGATCCCTGATAACTCCTACAGGCCCTTGCGGGCATCACCTGCTACCTTGTGTGAAGCTCTTTTGGTTCACAAACATTCTCTATTGAATCTATAACGATAATGTGCAGAGAATGTTGAAGCCCAGAAAATTACAGCTGACCGCCCGGCGCCTCGGACGAAGTAACTAGAATGAGCATGAGCCACGGACCATGATTAACATTCACCGGCGGGGGGACGGTCTGCCGCAGCGCTGAATGCGCTGAGTGACTGCCCGGTGATTTTCTGTCCGACACGAGAGCCGAGACATATTGTGCACGGCAGAGCCTAGATTCAGCTATGCGCATCCGCCCAATGCGTCGCTAGGGAATGTATCGACAGAGGCTACCATGTGTCAAGGAGAGATCATCGAGTTTAAGTATTGCACACTTGGCGCAGGGCATGCAGCACAGACAGAGGCAAAAACGAAGTCCAAAGAATCAGCCAGCGGCAAAGAGAGAGGTAGTTTTGTGGAATCAGACTCAGCCTGACTTGACGGGCTACTTTACGCACATCTTGGGTGAATGTGCTGGCCCAGGTAAGTCGTCTATGTGCAGCGGAAAAGTGCCTGAGGTGGACGGGAACGAGCAATCCCAACTCATTCTCGAAGTCTTAGTCCACGTACTGGTACAACACCACATAGAACAGAAATGTTGTTGAAGGGTTCTCCAGACGGTTTGCTGGAAGAGAACTGGCGGTATGGAGCAGCTCGAGACCTGTAGACGCTGACTGAACGAGGAACGATGATGACCAATTTGACGACATGGCAAGGGGCAGGCAAGGGGAAAATAGTGGACACCCACCCAAAAAAAAGTCATAAGCGGTTTGCTGAGCCCCCCCTCCCCCCTCGGAAGCAAATTTGACTCCGCGAATGACGTATATGGGACCGAAACTTGGTCAACTACCGTGAAATGCTTGAATGACGACCCCCAAAGTGTCCGGCAGCGCAACAAACGCAGGGCAAGTGCAGCCGCGCTCTGGGCGGAGGTAAACTCTGGAAAAGGAAACCCTTACATAAGCACCGGATATCGCCGCCTCGGGCGTGCTCCTGCTCCTCAGATGGCCAAACTGCTGCATGAGTCATGATTCCATTGCTGCTAGAGCTCTTCGAGCAAATAAAATTGGATATGGGCTGTGGGAGATTCAGATTGTTTTTAAATCGGCCTCCCAGACCCCCCTCGGAAGCAAATAAAAAAAAGTTATAAGCGTTTGCCTGGACCCACCCCCCACCCGGTCCGTGTATCGGAATTTGCCGAAGCCTGCCCCTTGCGACATGGAGCAAAAGAGCTATGCTTCGGATAGGTGCAAGGCGCAAGGAAGGAAAGGCAATGGCAGGGGTGGCAGAGAGCCGGGGGTAACACACCTAAACGAAAACGAGACTGTCGAGGTCGATGTTCAAGTCCAAGTGGAATGCATCCGTGGGCGCTGTATCGGACCGAGGAACCCGTATCGTTCCGCGGATGTTAGCCATAAAAGGCTCTTTTCCGCGGAGAATTCCTATAAGAGGAGATTGTGCAGCAGGAGGAACGTTTCGTATCAAATAGTTTTCTATTGCGGATTCCGGCATCGAACGCTAAGACCTACTACCAAGGTAGCAGGAATATATGACTCTCACTCTCACTCCCACCCGACTGGACTATTTTCGGCCTTGCCTCCCCGAGCGCCTCTATGCCCCTTCTTTTTCGTTGCAGTTTAACATTATGTTACAGTGATCTTGTGTGGTCAGCGGGAACTGGCGCTCTACCGTCGTCGGCCCGATTCGCGAGCCGCGCGCGATCGTCCTCTCACGGACCGTCCGCGATATAAGCGCCTCGTGTGCGCTTCGCTCTTCACTGCTTCTCTTTCTGTGTCGCTCGCCAGTTCCTGCTCGCAACGTCGGACTACTATATGCCAGAAAGACATGAGTACGGGCCGTTTTCGCCGACGCCGTCAGAACAAGGCACCGGCGCTCCTCGCTCGCCTTTCCAGCCCCTCGCGGGATCAGATCCCCGACTGGCCGGCACAGCCCCCTCTGGCAGCTCGTCTCAGCAGCCCATCAGCTTCAGACCGTCACAGTCCGCGCAACCAGGTACCAGCGTTGCTGGCCCGCATCCGCAGCGCGTCGCCAGAGCCCCGCCGTCCGCGGCCCAACCCGCTCCCCCTGCTGCAGCGGCTGGCGCCGCCGTCAGCGTTGGACCGGGCAATCCAACTCGCGGGCCTGGATCAGGTCCCGCGCCCGCACAGCCCGCCGTACCGCCCGTGCAGCCCGCCGTCCGTGGCGCGCCCGTGCAGTCCGTCGCCGGGGCCGCTGGTGTCCAGCCCGGTGCATCCAGCGCCGCCATCGACGCAACCACCGCCAACAACTGTGCGGCGACTCTATCAGCTTTTCGCGGCGGAAGAATCAACCGTACCGCTGCAGTCCGCGAACTCAACGCCCACATCAGCGCTGGCGGTGGTCGTCCCGAGGACATCGACCCTTACCTTGACGCCATATGCCAGCATGTCTGCTCGACCGTCATCGCTCGTGCCGCTGGCGCCACGCGGGCCGCCGCTGCCGCTGCTGCAGTTCAACCAGCCGCTGGCGTCGCCCCCGCCGTCCAGCCAGCCTCCGCCAACGCCGTCCGCGTCCCCCGCTCCCCGTCGCCCGTCTCAGTTCAACAGCCATCCGATGACGACGACTCTGCCGACGACGAGCATCGCGCAGCCAACCCTCGAAAGCGCCCAACATACGACTCCTCCCTCGCTCCGTTCCGAGCAGCTGGCGCGCTTTCCTTTGCCAGGCCCATCACGCCGCACGTCGCCCGCACGCTCGCCATCCGCGCAAACTACTGCGCCGATCTCAGGGCCGCCAAACTCGATCTACTGTGCGACGGACGCGCACCCGCCTTCCCCGAAGATTTGTGGGAGCATGTCCTCGCCAATCGTGCAGTCGACTTCGACAAAATCCTCAGCGCCAGATTTGCCCCGCAGGTCGCCGAACGCACATCGCAGCAGCTCGGCGACGTGGACGCTTACATCGTTCTCGGCGCCGCACGCGTCACTCGCAAGGTTCTCAACCACAGCCATTGGCAGGAGTGCTGGAACAACTACTCCGAGGCTGTCGTCTACGCCTATCCTCACCGCGAAGATGAACTCAAGTGCTACGGACGTTTCGTCAACGACCTCTTCGATTCCTTCCATGATTCAAAGCACCCCGCTGTCATCAAGGCCGACATCGCCATGCGGAACGAGGTCGCACTACATCGCTCCTGGTCCTTCTTCGACGAGGATCAACTCTCCCGCACCCATATGCGCCACACGCACGCCTGGGGAAGTGCCGTCATCGGCGACTCCTCCAGCGACACCGCCAAGCCCAACCGCTCCGGCAAATCCAAGGTCGCCCGCCCCGACGCCAGTGGCGAGATCTGCAACAACTTCAATGATCGCGCATGCAGGTACGATAAATGCCGACACCTCCACCTCTGCCGCATATGCTACCGGCGCGATCACGGCGCCAGAGATCACCTCGACGCAGTCCGCAAGGAAGCGGAAGCGGGAACTCGAGCCAGAATCGCCGCCCGCGCCGGAGGAGGGGGTTCGCCACAGTAGGAAACCACCGAGATATACGCGAGGCATGGTTTGGAAACGACCAGAAAATGACCATTGTCTCATAGCTCCGTCAATAGAAGCCACCTTTTCCGCGTACCCGCTGCCGCGCCCCCCTCCGTCCGAATACTGCAATACCGACGCAGTCAACACTATCAACTCGCGTCCTGACCTCTTCAAGATCATTACCCCCATCAATGCGCTGCGCCTCCGCGACCTTCTCGTTGACCATCCAAATCGCCCGTTTGTCGCCTCCGTCATCACTGGCCTGATCGAAGGTTTCTGGCCACTAGCCGACACTTTCCTCCCCGAGTCCCCGGAGATCGTCCACTATTCTGACCCCAAGCCTTGGCCGCGCGAAAAGCTCGACTTCTATGAGCAGACAAGGGATGAAGAGATGCTTGATGGAAGGTGGTCTAACGATTTCGGACCTGCACTTCTACCGGGAATGTTCAGCTCCCCCGTCTTCGCCGTCCCCAAACCCCACTCGGACAAACTCCGCCTAGTCGTGGACCACAGCGCTGGTAACCCATCGCTGAACTCTTTCATCTCACGCGAGAACGTCTCCACCAGGCTTGACACCCTGCATGACCTTGTGCGCTTTCTGCGCGCGCGCCGCGCACGAACCGATGCTCCGCTGCGGCTATTCAAATCAGACGTGTCCAAAGCTTACCGCCGACTGCCTGCGCACCCTCTGTGGCAGATCAAGCAAATCGTCTCTGTCAACGGAGAGCGGCACGTCGATCGCTGCTGCAATTTCGGTACGAAGTCGTCCGGCGATCTTTGGTTCAGCCTCATGGCCCTCGTTCTCTATGTCGCTGTCTACGTTCGCGGCATCGACTCCCTTCTGGTGTACGTCGACGACAGTTTCTCTTTCGATGACTTTGCGAACTTGGTGCTTTACGAACCGTACAACATTGAGCTCCCCCGGAAACAAGCCGCGCTACTCCAACTATGGGACGACGTTGGCATCCCGCACAGCCAGGACAAGCAGATCCATGGCGTACCACTGCGCATCATCGGTTTTGACGTAGACCCTAACGCGATGACGATCTCATACCCAGAGGAGCAGCGCCGCGATTTGGTGCGCAAGCTCCTTGACTTTGTGAACCCCCGCTCCGATTCCGACCCGATGACGCGTCCGCTGCGTGAGTGGCAGAGCCTCCTCGGCCAGGCGAGCTGGACTCTGTATGCATACCCGCTGCTCCGCCCGGGCCTCAGCGCCGCATGGTCAAAATGCTCAGGCAAGGAAGGCCGCTCTTGGCCGATCATTCTCAATGCCATAGTGGTCCGCGATCTCACCTGGTTCGCTGAGACTCTCGATCATGCCGCGCCACTCCAACTGCTTGATGCAGATCACTGGCAGGCTGACGAAGCTGACATCACCCTCGTTTGCGACGCCTCGCTGACAGGCCTCGGTTTCTGGATCCCCGCCGAACGCCGCGGCTTTGCTTGCGCGCACCCGCACGACAACATCATTTTCAACGAATCCCTCTGCGTCCTCTCTGCGCTGAACGATGCCTGTCAGAGACCGCAAGTGCCCCGCCGCGTGGCGCTGTTCACAGACTCACAGAACTCGGTCGACATGTTCGGTAGCTTGAGAGCTCTGGAACTCTACAACGACATCCTCTTCTCGGCCTGCAATCTTGCGATCACCACGGGTGTGTCCTTCCGCACCTTCCACATCCCGGGCCTACAAAACCCCGTCGCCGATGCCCTCTCCCGAGGCCTATTTGATCGTGCCCGCGAGCTCGTCCCGGGTTTGTCCATCACAGACTTCTCACCGCCGCCGTTTAACCGCGCCAAAATTCATGCCGCCATCCCGAAGCGCTCCAAAGGCTCGCGCCGAACGAACGACGTGGTCTCTGCAGGAGCTGCGGAACGCCCGTAACACCGCCCTAGGTTTCTCACTCGAGGCGGGCTCCCGCCGCAACTACAACTCGCACCTCAAGTCGTACCAGAACTTCTGCAAACGTCACGGGCTACCCGTCGAACCCACAGCAGATACCTTATCGTTGTATGCTGCCTATGAATCTCACTACATTTCGGCCACATCTGTGCGCACATATCTGTCGGGTATCAGCCACTCCCTCAAGCCGTTTTACCCCACCGTCCGTGCCAACCGCGCCTCTGATCTCGTCCGAAACACCGTTGCTGGGTGCATCAAGATGTCCTCCCATACCGTGAACAGGAAGTCCCCACTCTCACGGGCGGACCTTGCGCGCATGCTCGCCAAATACGGTCCATCACGCTCTCACAACGATCAGCTGTTCCTGGCGATCCTCTTTGTTGGCTTCAATGCACTCATGCGGCTGGGCGAACTCGTATGGCCCGACTCGACCGCCCTCACCGAATACCGTAAGATCGTCCTATTCTCGTCGTTCGCATGGCGCAGCGCGGACGCGATCGGCTCGGACGGCGTCGAGCAGTTCTCCTTCACGCTACCCGGGCACAAGGGCAATCGCTTCTTCGACGGCGACACCGTCGTCATCACCGCCCGCGATGACAGCGCCGATGCGCTACCGGTCATGAAGACATACCTCGACATGCGCCAGTCTAATCCGATGACGCGCCTGCACCCCGCCTTGTTCGTCCGCGGCGACGGCAGCATTCCACGCCGCTCCTGGTTCATCAAATACTTGAAGGCCAACTTCCTGACCGACATACGCGGGCACTCCATCCGCTCCGGTGGCGCCACCGATCTCGCGCTCCGTGGCGTGCCCGACAACGTCATCCAGCGTATGGGTCGCTGGACGTCGGAAGCCTTTCAGATCTACATCCGCAAAAATCCAGCTCTGATTCCGATCCTCGCTGGTCTCATGCCTGCCGAGGCTTGATACACGTCATATTGCTCGTCTCACAACTCGGTCTCTTTAGCCCTCTACAACTGGCTCCCGTTCAACTTGCAATACACGCGCGCGGGAGGGCATCGGCCCAGTCACCCCCGCTAAAAACCTCTCTCGTCACGCCTATGCGTCCCGTACGTCGACCCACAAGTTGCAGTTTAACATTATGTTACAGTGATCTTGTGTGGTCAGCGGGAACTGGCGCTCTACCGTCGTCGGCCCGATTCGCGAGCCGCGCGCGATCGTCCTCTCGCGGACCGTCCGCGATATAAGCGCCTCTTGTGGGCTTGCTGAGGGACGCAGAGGCGACGAGCGGTGATTTTAGCGGGGGTGACTGGGCCGTTGCCCTCCCGCGCGAGTGTATTACGAGTCGAATGGAGCCTAATACACATGATTCGCAAGAGGAAGATTTTACACGGTATCTGTCACAGGTGGCAGACGGGGTGGACGGCGGGTAGACGAGATCTGTGAGCGAGAACTGGCGAGCAGACGAACAGAGATGAAGAGAAAAAGACGCGAAGCGCGCACGGGGCGCTTATATCCCACGAGGGATCGAGCGCCGGCGCGCTGCACGATCGCGCGCGGGGCGAAGCGTGCCGGAGGAGTGGCCGCCAGTTCCCGCTCACCCACAAGACCATTGTAACACCCTGCTAAACTGCGACTTGTGGGCTTGCTGAGGGACGCAGAGGCGACGAGCGGTGATTTTAGCGGGGGTGACTGGGCCGTTGCCCTCCCGCGCGAGTGTATTACGAGTCGAATGGAGCCAGTGATAGAGGGCTAAATAGACCGAGTTGTGAGACGAGTAAGACGCTCACGCCCCGCTGGGCATGAGACCTGCGAGAATCGGGATGAGAGCAGGGTTTTTGCGGATGTACACCTGGAAGGCTTCTGACGTCCAGCGGCCGATGCGCTGGATGACGTTGTCGGGGACCCCGCGAATGGCCAGATCGGTAGCACCGCCTGAGCGCATGGAATGACTGCGGACGTCATCGGAAAAATTGGCCTTGAGGTACCGAATGAACCAGGACCGTTTGGGAACCGACCCGTCGGCGCGCACAAACAGAGCAGGGTGCAGGCGGGTGTGGGGGTTCGCCTGGCGGAGATCGAGGTATGCCTTCATCACCGGAAGCGCGTTCGCGGCATCAGATCTACCTGTGATCACGACGGAGTCGCCATCGAAGAAGCGGTTGCCCTTGTGGCCCGGCAGCAGGAAAGAGAAGCGCTCGATGCCGTCACCGGCTGGTGCGTCTGCGGAGCACCACGAGAAAGACGAGAACAGCACGGTTTTTCGGTACTCCTGTGCGTCGGAGGCGTCGGGCCATACGAGTTCGCCGAGCCGCATCAGGCCATTGAAACCGACAAACAGGATGGCGAGGAAGAGGGCGTCATCGTGCGTGGCAGCAGGCCCGTACTTTGCTAGCATACGACCAAGATCGCTGGGAGACAGTGGAGTCTTCCGATTCACGCTATGCGTGGACATTTTGACACAGCCTGCGACGGTGTTTCGGACCAGGTCGGATGTTCGGGATGCGCGTACGTGCGGGTAGAATGGTTCGAGGGAGTGACAGATGCCCGAGAGGTAGGTGCGGACAGATTTGGCGGAAATGTAGTGCGATTCGTAAGCAGCGTACAAGGACAGCGTGTCCGCAGTGGGCTCAACGGGGAGATCATGTCGCTTGCAGAATGATTGATACGACTTGAGATGCGAGTTGTAGTTACGACGGGACCCGGGTTCTAGAGAGAAACCAAGGGCAGTATTACGAGCGTTCCGAAGCTCCTCCAATGACCAAGTTGTCCTCGCCGCGCGCGCGCTTGCGCCGTTTCGGGATGGGGACATGTGGTGCCTGGCGGGCGGTGGACGGCGGGTGGAACGACGAGATTTCGATGCCGGGAACGAGATCGCGCGCTTTGTCGATGCGGCCACGTGAGAGCGCGTCAGCGACTGAGTTCTCTAGCCCGGGGATGTGGTAGACTCGGAACGAAACGCCTTTCGAGATAGCGAGGGTGCACGCCGCGAAGAGAATGTCGTTATAATCAGGTAGCGCCTTTAGGCTGGTGAACATATCGGCCGCATTTTGGGAGTCAGTGAAGAGAGCAATGCGTCTGGGCCGCGGCTCGCGATTGGCAGCTCGGTTTAGCGCGGATAGAACACATAGGGACTCGTTGTAGATGATATTAGCGTGCGGGTGGTCGGCCGCGAAACCCACGCAGTCCGACGGGATCCAGAAGCCGAGCCCTGACAGCGAGGCGTCGCAGATCAGGGTAATGTCTGCTTCGTGCGGCTGCCAGTGGTCTGCGTCGAGGAGCTGGAGAGGGGCCGCGTGCTCCAGCGCATCGGCGAACCAGGAAAGATCGCGCACAACGGAAGTGTTGAGCATTACGGGCCAGGACTTGCCGTTCTTGCCGTTGCATTTGGCCCACGCAGAACTGAGACCTGGGCGGAGGAGCGGGAATGCGTACAGGGACCAGCTAGCCTGGCCAAGTAAGCTCTGCCATTCACGCAGGGGGCGGGACATCGGGTCCGAGCTGGACCGCGGGTTGATGAAGTCCCTGAGCTTTCGGATGAGATCGTGGCGCTGGTCCTCAGGGTACGATATCGTCATCGCGTTAGGGTCAACATCCAGGCCAATGATGCGCAGAGGGGAGCCGTGGAGCTGCTTGTCGAGGCTGTGGGGCAGACCGATATCGTCCCAGAGGCACAGGAGTCGGGCCTGCTTCGTCGGCAGCATGATGTTGTACGGTGCATAGAGCACTGTGCTGCAGAAGTCATCGAAGGAGAAGGCGTCGTCGACGTAGACAAGCAGAGAGTCGATGCCGCGTACGTACACGGCCGCGTAGAGAATCAGGGCCATGACGCTGAACCAAAGATCGCCCGAGGATTTCGTGCCGAAATTGCAGCAACGATCGACATGTCGTGCGCCGTTCACCGAGATAACCTGCTTGATCTGCCACAGCGGATGGGCGGGAAGGCGGCGGTATGCCTTTGAGACGTCAGACTTGAACAGTGTTAATGGTCCGCAGCCACGAGCATGACGCGCGCGCAGGAAGCGGACGAGATCGTGGAGTGTGTCAAGTCTGGTGGACACATCGTCTCTGGAAATAAATGAGTTCAGCGATGGATCTCCAGCGCTGTGGTCGACGACGAGGCGGAATTTGTCGGTGTGAGGTTTCGGGACGGCGAAGACGGGGGAGCTCATCATCCCTGGTAGAAGATCGGGGGAGGCCACGGTCTCGGGTCTGAGTAGTCTGAGGTTGGCTCCGCATTGTCGCGGAAAGTGTCGGCGAGCGGCCAAAACCCCTCTTTAAGACCTGTGATGACGGAGTCGACGAACGGTCGATTTGGATGACCGGCGAGCAACGATGCGAGGCGGTCGGCGTTAATCGGGGAAATGATCTTGAACAGGTCTGGACGCGAGCGAAGCGTTTCCAGAGCTTGAGTGTTGAGGTATTCAGACGGGGGAGGGCGCGGCAGAGGGTAAGCGTGAAAAGTGGCTTCTATTGACGGGGCTACGAGACATGCGTCGTTATCGGGTCGTTCCCACAACATGCCTCGTGCGAAACGCGGTGCGGCCTTACTGCGCGGCGCCCCCTCCTCCTCCAGAGGCACGGGCGGCGATCCTGGCTCTGGTTCCCGCTTCCGCTTCCTTGCGGACGGCATCGAGATGGTCCTTGGCGGCGTGGTCCTTGCGGTAGCATATGCGGCAGATGTGAAGGTGGCGGCAGCTTGCGTACCGACACCCGCGGTCGTTGAAGTTATTGCATATTTCGCCGCTGGAGTCGGGACGGGTGAGCCTCGGCTTGCTGGATCGGGCGGGCTTGAGATCATCGCTGGGTGCAGCGGAGAGGACAGCACTACCCCAGACATGGGTGTGTCGCATGTGTACGCGAGAGAGCTGATCGTCGTCGAAGAAGGACCAGGTGCGGTTGAGGGCAAGCTCGTTGCGCATGGTGACGTCGGCCTTGATAACGTGGGCATGCTTGGTGTCGTGGAAAGAGTCAAAGAGGTCGTTGACAAAGCGATGGTAGGCCTTGAGCTCGCGCTCGCGGTGCGGGTAGGCGTAAGTGAGCGCATCGGCATAGCAGCCCCAGCATTCCTCCCACTGGCTGCGCTTGGTGACCTTGCGGGTGATGCGAGCGGTGCCGACGACGAGGTAAGCGTCGAGGTCGCCGAGCTGTTGAGTATCGCGTTCGGCGACTTGCGGGGCAAATCGTGCACTGAGAATTCGGTCGAAGTCGACGGCGCGGTCGGCGAGGACGTGCTCCCATAAGTCTTCGGGGAACGGCGGGGCTCGTCCGTCGCGTAGAATGTCCTGCTTGGCGGCGCGGAGGTCGGCGCAGTAGTTAGCACGGATGGCCAGGGTACGCGCGACGTGGGGGGTGATGGGCTTGGCGAACGAGCGAGCGTCGGGTGCGCGGAACGGGGCGAGGGAAGAGTCGTAGGACGGTCGCTTGCGGCGACTGTTGTCTTGAGGCTGACCGGACGCGTCGGCACCGTCGTCATCGTCCTCGTCGGCAGAGAGTTGCTGGCTGGAGGCCGGTGATGCGGATCGCATGCGCCTCCCGGCGACAGGAGGTCCGGCGATGACGGGGGCGGCTGCTGGTGCAGGAGCGGCGGGCTGCGGCGCGGGAGCGGGTTGTGCGGGCGCGGCGGCAGCGCGAGTGGCGCCAGCGGCACGGACGATGACGGCCTGACAAACGTGCTGGCAGATGGCGTCCACGTATGGTACGATGTCCTCGGCGCGACCACCGCCGCGCTGGATGTGGCCAGTGATCTCTGAAATGGCGTCGGAGCGGGAGATTCTGCCGCTGCGAAAAGTTGATAGAGTTTTCGCACAGTTGGCTGCGGTGACGGCATCGAGTGTGGCATTGCCGGTGCCGGGCTGGGCGTTCGCGGGACCTGAACCGCCCTGGCGATGAACGGGATTGCCGGGGGGAGCGGCGCCGCCGCCGGGGCCGCCAGCCGCTGTAGCAGCGGGAGCGGGTTGGCCGGCAACGGTGGGCTGAGCGGCGCCGGCGACGGGCTGCGTATGCGGGATAGCAGAGCTGGCGGATTGCGAGGGAACGTTGCCGGAGGCGGGCTGCTGAGTCGTTCCACCAAAGGTGGCTGTGCTTGACCCGGATCTCTGGTTTGATGCCGCGATGGGCTGGAGAGGCGCGCGAGGAGCGCCGGAGGCCGCCTGTGTCGGTCTCGTCGGAAGCGTTGGCTGCTCATCTGGTTCTGGCATGTAATAGACGAGATCTGTGAGCGAGAACTGGCGAGCAGACGAACAGAGATGAAGAGAAAAAGACGCGAAGCGCGCACGGGGCGCTTATATCCCACGAGGGATCGAGCGCCGGCGCGCTGCACGATCGCGCGCGGGGCGAAGCGTGCCGGAGGAGTGGCTGCCAGTTCCCGCTCACCCACAAGACCATTGTAACACCCTGCTAAACTGCGACGTGTGCGCTTCGCTCTTCACTGCTTCTCTTTCTGTGTCGCTCGCCAGTTCCTGCTCGCAACGTCGGACTACCCACCGTCCATCCCCGTCATCCGCCGTAGACATTTGTACCAGGTCTATACGTTCTCCTGTGTATTTGGCTCCCGTTCAACTTGCAATACACGCGCGCGGGAGGGCATCGGCCCAGTCACCACCGCTAAAAACCTCTCTCGTCACGCCTATGCGTCCCGTACGTCGACCCACAAGTATCCCTCTTGCGTGACGAACCCGATCCGGCCTCAAATTCCGTCTGACTCGATCTTCAAGAAACAATCTATAAAACCACAAAACGAAGAAACCCCCTCTCCCAGAGGACCAAAAACAGTGTCTGATCTCTTGTCCTATGTCTCGTCTTGTTTCAGCTTATCTCGCCGCTCTCTCACAACCGCTGACAGCTGATCATGACCCCAGCGCACCGTGCTCTCGACAGCGTGTGCGATGCTCAACTCATCCGTCTCGTCTCGTCTCGTCTCGTCTCGTCTCGTCTCGTCGTCCCGCGTATTTCCATTGTCCCATTCACGACCACCTACGACTACATCAAACCCTCCATACAGTAACCCAACCCGACTCGAGCGCCGGGCGCGGTGCACGCGACGCACCAGCTCATTGTTCTTCGCCATGGTTTCCCCGGCCCGGGGCCGGTCGATGCTTCCTCCCGGTTGTACCATTGTTCTTTGAGAAATCGCACTCGAGACAGTACCGGTACTGCCTGTAGCCTTGCTCCTTATATTATCTGTACTCGCATTTCTATATTCTACCTAATACTCGACGTATTGCCTTGAATTTGCTACCGCAGCATCTGCATGACACGTGTAGACGCGAGAGCGACTGCGATGTGATAGGATGAAGTTGCTAACAGACGGGTGGGCACCAGCTACGATGCATGACAATCGGTGTGGGTCTCCTGTATCACTGGTATGTAGCATACACCGTCGCCTGAATCTTCCTTTTACATGAGGGTTACTGCGGCGTTTGAAGGGTGGGACGTGGTATATTGGACGTAAACGATACATCGGATATCCGGAACCGATACATAGAACGAAGCCAACGAATGCGAATACAACGAATGATGTGCGGAACGCGCGCTGCGCGCATGTGAACGGTCCAATGAAGCCCGAAAAAGAAAAAATCATGAGTGGAACTCGTCTCAACATCCGATGTGGATGCCGTCGTACAGACCGTCGTGGTCGCTGATATCGCTGTCGAAGATCGTAGGCTCCGTCTGGTCGATGCAGCCAGTCGCCTCAGAGTCCTGCCCTATATACGCCGCATGAAATTCGTGAATCTTCCGTGGGAGGATATTATGCTATGCTCACCTGGGCAAAGAAGCCACTGCTCTTGTTCGCTAATGTGGACCTCGCCCGAGGGGTGCAGGTATCCGAGGAACTTGCCTGCAAATACAATCAGCCGATCTTCAAGATCCAGGAGGTTCAACGACGCGACTAACCAGGGATGATGGGCACAGGGTCTTGCTGGTTGTTGACCCGGGTGAGGTCGGGCAGGTTAGCGTCGACGAAGTCTGCGAACGCTGGGTTTCCGATCTACGCACAGTTCCATCAGCACCGATCGCCGAAGCGGTGGTATAGGTTCCCAGGAAAACTCACACGCGGTGTGCCATAACCGACAAACTTGAACGGCGTCGACGCCGGGATGCGGGACCGGAGGAAGAGCGCATCAAGCAAGCTGAGAGCAGCGCCTGCGTCCTAACATCAGCAACAGGAGGATTGGCGTTGTGAGATAGCGTACCCAGAGAATGGGACGCAAATGTGACCGCTGCGCCAGGATGCGCGGCAAGCGTACGTTGTACGGCACTCAGGACGTCTGCTGCCGACCTGGATTGGGCTCAATGAGGAACTGACATAGGCTGACAATATCACAAAAAAAGACCTAGCATGCGAATCGCGGAAGCCTTCGTGGACTTTCACACCCGAGGGAACGCCCGGAAAGAGCGTCGCGTTGAGCGCCTCAAGAGCAAACGCGCCGTCGGTCAAGAGCGGGATGCTGCATGGGGAACGGTGAGATCGAGAACTCGAGGAAAAATCTTGAGCGTACATCTTGTCTGGGTCTGTTCCCTGGTGCGCCACGACTACAGTGTCCAAGGGAGGATAGAACCCGACAAACCCTGCGCGTGATAATAAGTAACCCGCGACACCGAGAATGCAGCTAGAGCGTACAGAATTGAGTGGTCACCCCGTCTCCACCGGATGCCGTTGGGAGGAAGCCAGCAAGCGCGTCGCAGTTGGCTGCGGAGAAGTGGAAGGTCAGCTCAAGTTCTAAGCCGTAAGCTTTTCTCTCTACCTCCACAAGTCCACGTCGCCGTGGTCGCCGCCGAGCAGTACCCAGCCGAAGCAAACAGGGTGAAGGGACGGAGGGCCGTGATCTGTGCGGTGGACAAAGCCTGGAGGGTCTGCCTTCTTCCGATTGCAGTCGGACCGGCGAGCGCGAGCGCGGCGAGGGCTGCGATAACAACGATGCTCTGCATGGCCGCACGAGGTCGACGAGCTCCAGAGAGAGAGGGGTGGGTGAGGTCCCGCGAACGCGCCCAAATCCGGCTCTTCGATCTTAAATGGCCGGAAATGGAAGAGCGCGGGCATACGCCTTGCGTCACTGCATCTGCAATAGCACCCGCGCCACACTAGGGTCGCGTCCACACATTGCCGGGGAAGAAAGCGCGACATTGGGCCCGTAGACTGTACTGTAGCAACCAAGCAAGCCGGTGTGCTGATGGTCGCAGAGCGCGGATGAGCCCCGGTCGGCGAACCGTGTGCCCCACACTGGCCGCAGGCCGTTTCCGTCGAAGAAAGTGCACGTTGCTCGTTCCAAACATCCGTAAGGCGCTGCTGACAGCTGCACTATTTATGCAGCTTGTTATAAACGCATGCTGCGCCACTCGAAGCCGCGTGACCGAGTTCGTCTTCGCGCGATGCTCAAGACGTCTCTGCCGAACCAGTCACGACAGGTCCACCCTAGAAGGACACGCAGATGGACACACAGCATGGCCTGGGCATTCTGAGCAGGTGGAGAAGCTGAGCGGGGCAAGAGCCCGGCGGTTGCCTGCATCTTCAATAGAATGTCGTCCATGCGTCATGATAGAGCCAGGGCGGCGGAAGCAAGCACGGAACGTTCCGCGGAGAACAGCATATTTCAGCTCCGCTGCGAGTTTCTGCCCCTAACCGGATGAATGCTTGCGATATCGCTGTCAATCGTGGAGATTATGTCATACTAAAATTTTATTGTTTCAGTTTTCGTGACTATTGACTGAGGTTCATGTTTTCAACTCTGTTAGGTCATGTCAAAGCGGATACTGCTGTGCTGTGCAAGTAGGAATGATACAATGCGGCGCGTTAAGGCTGAAATTTTACTCGTAACTGCTGTACATAATAACTTTGCTCTCTTCGCCTTTGGGATTTTGGCTCTACCAGAGGAGTGCGCAACAGGGCCCGTGCGCAGGCAGCGCCACACGGGCGTCGTCGCTTGCGCCAATACGAGGCTTCAGCAACTACCTGTAAGTACTAGAATTGAACAGGAAAATACGCAATGTCAGGTTGGTGAATTGCGTGCGTCCGCGCACGGAGAATGTCTATGCACCTCGCGGATGCCAGGGACCAGGGTAAATTCTAGCGTGCAATCTACACTCCAATATAGATAAAGCTACGCGCTGACTACATGTCGTCAGCCTACTTATTGCGATGCTTTCCGCAGCAATATCTTCAACTTCAGGATGCCGGGCCGGCTTCGCTTCACGTCTCTTTCTTCCCGACCATTATGAGCACGAACGCAAGCGATGCCCAGAGCACGTCCTTGCGCATGACTGCCCCGCCACAAGTTCCCGTAATGGTCGTGGACGAAAAGAATCAACGCCCCGGGCAATCCTGGAAACAGCATGAAGGTGCGTCTTGGGATGGTTTAGCGTTGAAGCGCTGAATTCGGTCTATGTCAGTTCACGAGATTCCACACAAGTACGCAGTCGGTTTCCATGAATCATGTGTGCGACCTGTCACTGGAATTTAACATTTGGCCCGCGATCAGCGACCTTCGTCTTGTCTTTCCTGGGTACGCCGCTACGCGCCCCGGAGTCGCATATGTTGTTGCTCAGATTGCGCGCGCGCAGCCTCATGGTCACAGGTATGCCGTTTTGCCTTTCTTATACCTGAGCTGACGCATCCATGAATAGTTTTCCTAGGTACGTGCATGCCAGAGGACAGCAGGAAAATATCACGGCTGACAAAGCGCTCCGATCTGCACCCGAATGCTTCAGGTGCCCTCGATCAAGTATGCACAACTACTCGTGTCGCTTTGCTCGTCTTCCAATCACTCCTAATTCTAATGACAGACCATAGTTGCAACAGCTTTGCCTACGATTATCCGGGACCTAGGCGGCTCCGACGGATACAGCTGGGTCGGGACGGCATACCTTTTGATGGCCAGCTGTGCGTTACGCATATACTGCGACCAACAGCTCCGTCTAAGCACAAAATACAGGCCTCGGACCGCTCTATGGTAAACTCTCTGACATCGTGGGTCGGAAGCCCGTCTTGTATACGTCGATCGCCATCTTCCTCGGAGGCAGCGCCCTCTGTGGAGCGGCCCAGAGCTTCATCTGGCTGGTCTTAGGCAAGTGCTTAGATACCTCAACATATTTGTCTCAATTAATATCCCGTAGCACGTGGGATGCAGGGAATTGGTGGCGGTGGCATTAGCCAGCTTGTGCAGATCACCATTTCAGACATCAGTGCGCATATGTATCGTGCTGCTGCGGGACTGCGTTCTCACGCTTTGTCCCAGCCCCGTTGGAAAAGCGAGGCATATACACCGGTTTTATCGGGGCAGTGTGCGTCTGGTTAATCGCCGACAGCTCAGACTGGATGACTGATCATGCTTCCATAGATGGGGTACGGTAGTGCGTCACTGGGAAGACCGCGTTCCTGACCTCCGCAGGCTTCGCAAGCGTATTCGGCCCACTCGTACGTAGCCATCCTTCTGGCGGTTCAATGCTGACGCTTGACGCCAGGTGGGAGGCGTCTTGACGGACCATGCTAGTTGGCGGTGGATCTTCTGGATTGTCAGTCCCGTCAGACCACTTTGTTCGTCACCGGCTCAATTTGTGATCGTAGAACCTTCCAACTGGCGGTATCGCAGCTTTGCTTCTCATATGCTTCCTCAAGGTACGCCTATAGCCATAATCACCCGCCAAGATGTAGTTCTAAGCCGCATGCACATTCGTTAGCTCAACCCAGTGAAGCAAA
This sequence comes from Auricularia sp. M12, assembly GCA_037042885.1. NCBI lineage: Eukaryota > Fungi > Basidiomycota > Agaricomycetes > Auriculariales > Auriculariaceae > Auricularia > Auricularia sp. M12. The sequence continues at coordinate 3,448,671 of CM073211.1, forward strand.
AGACATTTCACCAGCATGTCACTGAGTTCGACTTCATCGGACTAGGCCTCCTCATGAGTGGAATAGTGCTTTTGCTCCTCGGTTTCAACGCGGGAGAGAAGGACTGGTCGTCGCGCAACACCATCATATTCCTCACGATCGGCTGTGTGCTCCTCGTCGCAGGAGGAATCAATGAAGCTCGAACGAATCGATCGCCTATCATACCACCCCGACTTTTCAAGACGCGCACAACGTTAGGAGTCTTGCTGTCGACCTTCCTCCATTCGTTCGTGTTCTTCGGTGAATCCTCACCTTCTCGAGCTCTTTCACGCGTAACTGATGAGTTTCAGGCGTCAGCTACTACGGTCCGGGTAATGCATTCCTGGACAATGATATCGCTGATTACTGAGCGCGGAGCGACGCAGTCTACTTTCAGGTGCTAGGAGCCTCCGCGACGAAGAGCGGTGTCCAGATGATCCCGTTTTCGTTTGGCATGTCACTCGTAGCCGTTGTAGCTGGTTTCATCCTCGTCAGAATCGGTGCATACCGTCCTGTTATCTGGTTCGGATGGGTACGTCTGACCTCTATCTCTTTAACCTCGCCGAGTTCACTCCGCTAGGTGGTCATGCTGCTCGGCCAAGGACTCATGATTATGTTCGACGAGAAGACTTCGCTGTTCGTTGGTTCTTGCACTTTAATCGAAGTCCCGTCACATCCTGACTCTCGTCTCAGAGCCTCGCAAGAGATAATCTTGCTTGTATCGGCAGTTGGTGTCGGCTGCCTATTCCACCCGCCTCTAATCGGTGAGTTTCTGCGGCTGAAGCGAGGACGGCTCGACGCCTGACTCGTTCCTATAATTCCAGCCATTCAATCTGCAATGCCGCTCGACGATATGGCCACTGCTACTGCAACCTTCGCCCTCATAAGGTGAAGCGTGGCCTCAAATTTGCCATGCACAGACTAACTTCGTATCAGACAGATTGTACGTTGACCACTGAGATGGTATTGGATCGCCTGAGACTGTGTAGGGAGGGACGATTGGCATCTCGGTCGGTGGCGCAATCTACGCGTCGGAGACCCACCGCCGGCTGCAGGCAATAGGGTTCACCCTCACGGACGAGCTGCGTGGTCTGAGCCATATTCAGGTGCGTTCAACAACCAGGTCGACTCCAGTCGCTCATTTAGCACCTGTAACCTAGCCGCTTGATGTCAGGAACAAGGTGCTGCACGCATATACAGCCAGCGTCTCCACCATCTGGTGCGAACCTCCGGAACGTGCATTCGATCAACTGACGCGGTTTCAAGGATCGTGTGGACCCCACTAGTTTTCGTCGGGCTTCTCTTCGGTAAGACGCTCGTTCCCCTCGATTCAGGAGGTTCATAGGACTACAGTTATTCCGATGCGCGAATACACGCTCAAGAGGCGGATAGTCAGGAATCGCAAGGCCGGGGCGGACACAGCTGCTGCTACTACCGGCGTCGAGGAGTCTCCCTCGAGCGCATCGGTTTCCGACGTGGAGAAGGGTCCGATAGAGATTTCGGTTAGGTCCTATCCCGAAGATGGGTCAGACACCCCCAATGTCACAGGCCTGGGCGACGAGACGAAGTAATATCAATGGTTAGGGTACCATCAGCGCGACAGGACTGCTATTCAGATTGATTTCCCAGAGAAGAGTGCCCGGCAACTCCAGAAGTACGGGTGACTCGAGGTTAGAGTTCTCGAACACTTCGCCGCGTTGAGCTATCAGGAGCGATTTCGTCGTCGGGAGCCTTTGAAAACAAGAGAGCAGTCTGCAGACGGGTGGCGCTGTCGTTGTCCAGACCGCATGAGTGACACCAACGTATTACGGTGTCATTCTCTACCATGATAGTCCCAGAGCTGGAGTCCAGAGCCTGCCGCCGTGGTGTCAAGAATGGGAACTCTCGTCGCTGCTTTCCCATTTTGGCACGGAGATGCTCCGCCAGGTGATGTGCTGCCTCTGCTTCAGAGCCCAGATCCAGAAGAGCCCGCAGAAGCACGTTCAGACATGGATTTAGAGAAGCATTGCCCTCCAGGGCTGCCAAGACGGCAGAGATGGCCTCTAGAGACCACGGCATCAGTTACGCTGTGGTTGACGTGAAAATGAACCAACTACCACGCGCCCTGCCAGCAGCCAACAGCAGCTCCGAGGACGTGAGGGCAAGAGATGGAGAGCCTAACCACTGGGAGCGCGAGTCAGAAACAGGGAGATTCAGTCTGGTGACACCAGGCTTGCATACCTGGTCTTTGGCCGAATCCAGCAGTAGCAAGCCAGCGCCGAAATCTCCTAGCTTCGTGCAGCACCGCAGGCCCGTGTCGAGCAGCGACCTGTGGTACTCCTTGGAGTCTACCGTTTCAGGCTTACGAAGTTCGCTCTGGACGATCTCGAGCGCACGCGCATAGTCGCGCTGCGCGTATAGTCTGCTGATCTCATAATCGATGGTTTTGAGGGCAGCTTTAGCAGCCATGATTCCGGGAAGGGCTCCGGGAGACGAGTACCACTCCAAAGACGTTCAGACAAGGGTCCGCAATGATGATACGCACTCACTCCTTCGCTGACAACGATAAGCTCGTTGGAAGGGTTATATGACTGTCTGCTCTCCTCAAAGGCAGCTCGCATTCTATCATCCCGAGATCTGACATGTCCGTCGTCAAACGCAGAATCGTCCAGAGCTCCGAAAGGATCTTCCATGGGAGAGTGTGGAAAGAACAAGTTGTGACGCGGTCAACATCTCCGCCTAAAATCCTTCCTACTATATCTGGTTCCAGCAGTCATCCTTTATATTTGAGTACAAGGTCAGTACAAATCAGTCGAGAGTAATGTACAGCTGCATGCTCGTGACAAGCGCACGCGCGTCGGGAGTAATGACAATGGTCTGCGTCTCGTCGATGACAACAGCAGGGCCGCGCACCTCCTCGCCAACCTCCAAGTCGCCCAGTTCATACACCGGCGCGTCAACCCTGCCAGCCCCGTCGAAATATACACTATGCGTCGCGCGCGGCTTCGCCTTGACAGCGTGCACACCACCGTCCTTGCGCAGCCGTTCAGCCTCGGCGTGCACGCTCTCGGGCCGCTTGTCGAACGTGCGCCCGACGCCGCGAACGATGAGGTCATCGACAAGCACGCGCGTATTCTGCAGCACGAAGCCGAACTGCTCCTTGTGCGCGCGCTGGAAGGCTGCGCCGTAATCGTCGTGCTCGTCGTGCGGCACGATCTGCAGCGCCGTGTCCGTCCCATCGAAGCGCATGTTGAGCGTGCGCTCGACTTTGATGCGGCGCTCTTCGAAGCCCTGCTTCTTGAGCTCCTCTCGGACCTGCTTTGACAGGGCGTCAAGACGCTGCAGAAGCTGGGGCCGGGTATTGTCGTTGTATGGTGTCGATGACGGCTCCTGGACTTCATGCACTCTAGTCAAAGGAGGTCAATTCTATACACATTGAAGGAACCGCGCCTCGATGCACCTATCTGCAAGGTTCAGCCCGTATGCCGAGAGGATGGAGGAGTAGCGATGGATTAAAACGGTCTTGATGCCCAGCAGCTTTGCGATATCGCAAGCGTGCTGCCCTCCCGCACCGCCGAAAGACGCAAGTCTGATATTAAATCAGCCCATGCCCTTCGAGGACTTTATGCGACTCACACATGCGCGCCCGTTGCGTAGCCTCGCGACTCCGTAAGCGCGCGAATAGGCCTGCACATCGTTTCGTTCGCAACCTTGATAAAGCCGTACACGATCTCGTCGATATCGAGCTTCTTGCTTGACCCAGCGTTAACCTCGTCCGCCAGCTTCTCGAACGCTGAGCGCGACGCATCAGCGTCCAAGGGCTCGTTCTCTGATTTGCCGAAAATCTTCGGGAAGAAGTCTGGTATTAAGCGGCCGAGTAGCAGGTTTGCGTCCGTCACGGCAAGTGGCCCTCCTTTACTACGAGAGCGTTAGCGATGCAGACACGCATGAAGATCAGACCGACATACCGATAACACGCTGGACCTGGCTCTGCCCCGGCGCTTTCCGGTCCTGCGAGACAGAGGCCGTTCTTGAAGGTCAAGCAAGACCCACCGCCCGCGGCGACCGTGTTGATGTCCAACTGCGGCGACTGAATCGTCACGCCAGCGGTGGTCGTCTCGTATACGGTCTCATACCGCCCGGCGAAGCGCGACACATCTGTTGACGTGCCGCCGATGTCAATCCTAAGTTAGGCAGAATGTCAGCTGCGAGACAGCGCTCGAGATAGCGGGCGCACCCAATGACAGGCTGTTTGCGCTCTTCGTCCCAACTCGTCAGCGCAAAGCCGACTACACCGCCAGCCGGGCCGCTCAGGATGCTCTTCAGCCCGCTGAAGTTCTCCAGATCCAGCAGACCGCCGTCCGAGCCCATAAACTCCACACGGGGGTTTTCTGGCCCGCCTTTCCGCAGCTTCGCATCGAAGCCGGCGAAGAAGCCGTCCAGATACGCCATGAGCACTGGCGTGAGGTACGCGTCGGCCGTCGCGGAGACGCCCCGCGGGACGAGCTTGATCATGGGCAGGAGCTGCGCGGACATGCTGACGTGCTCAAAGCCGACTTCGGAGGCCAGTTTCCCGACGAGGAGTTCATGTTCCGGGAAGGTGTAAGAGTGGACGAAGCAGACGGCGATGGAGCGGTACCCGTCGTCGTATAGCTTCTGCAGGTCCTTCTTCACGACCGCCGTATCTGCAGTTCATGAGTAGCTGCAGTAGCAGTTGAAGAGTGAAAGAATGCGTACCTGGCTCACGCAGAATGCGCACTGCTTCGCCCGATATGCCGCGAACGATGCGCCCCGAGCCTTCAGAGCTGGCACCGCGGTAGTCTTGCACAATATTGCCCTTTTCGTCGAACTTGACGGCATTGTCGTCGGCTTGCGGGTCGGACGTGAAGCCCACCAGCGTCACGCGTTCGTCCACTTCGAGCACGGTCGAGTACAACTGGCTGGGACGCTTAATGTTCAAATCGAAAATGCGGGGCCGGGACTGGTTGCCAATGAGAAGGAGGTCCTTGAAGCCTTTGGTGATGACGAGAGCGTGCTTGCGGCCTTTCCGCTCGAGGAGCGCATTTGTGGCGACGGTTGTTGACAGGCGAATGTAATCTAAATCTCTATGAGTATGTATACGTTGAAAGCATAGGGTATAAGATGCGCACCAATCTTATCGGTCTTGAGTGTCTGTCCACGAGGAATCTTCTGGTCGGTGACCGCTTCCAGTATCCGCCGAATGCCCTCCGTCGGGGCGTCCTTATAGTTGTTCGCGTCCTGAGATACTGCGCAGAAGGATATGATGAGCTATAGTAACATGAACGTAGGTCACGTACAGAGTTTGACGATCATCTCCTTGCGTTCGCCTTCGCGATCCGGGTCCGGGTACGACCTTCGTTCGAGCGTATAGCGACTTGATTTTCGCACGAGTGTTCTTGTGCTTACGCATAGACGTCGCAGAATGTCCCGCCGCGGTCGGCGCATATCCGTATGGACCTGTCTGGCACGCTCTTGACCATGCTGAACGAGAGGGGATGAGGGAAGGTCGGCAAGCCCGGAACGACAGCCGAATTGATTCCGGGCCGTCAAACAGACTGGGAGCAATTAGTGGGAGAATAAAGCGTTCCAGGGTGGAAGGGATCATATAATTAAGTGAATACATATTCGAGGTAGAAAACTCGGGTCGAAGTGACGAGACATACGAAAAAAAGATGGTCAGTCGTGTAGCCAGCCAAGCCACCACTGGTCCACCTCCATGGGAAGGGTTGGGGAAGAGTGAGATTTATCGAGCAGCTGTCTCGTTTGCTACGTTAAGTTGGGTATCATTCAACCTCGCAGTTGACTTCAGACTGGACCCTGCTAGATGGCAGATCCGAAGAGCTGGCAAAGCGAACAAGCGAAATCCTCCTGGCCATACATAAAGGCAAGCTCAGAAAGCAGGGTACTGGCGGGTACAAATCATATTTGTCTGGAGAAATAAGCCTAGCACCCGAAAACGCGTCGATACCAGCTCCAGCTACGCGTCAAGACTGCGCAGTTCTGACAGAAGCGCACACGACACACGTGGTTCGGAGCATCAGACGCGTCATTTCTACGCGTAGAAGTAGCCAAAGAACGTGAGTCAAAGCTGCCAGAAAGTTCATGTGTAGACGGAAGGGCCTGGTGTAAGGAAGAGGAGAGTGCGCGGACCCTGAATTTGGCGACATTGGCGTTAGAGGTATGTCATTGTAGTCTCCAGTACTCACTTTAGCTGGTTAATTCAGTATCGCTCGTTTGATCTTTTTGTGCATATGCATGGGCCCTAAAGGGCGAACTGCTGCTCGAGAAAGTGAACGTCTTCTTGTGAAAAGACAATATTAATGCAGGCTTGCTTCTGATTCACCGTTGCATCCCTCCGCTTTGTTTCAACAGAAGTGCCAGCAAGAGGCCTGCTTTTCCAGTAACGGTTTCTTGGTGTAGAATGATAGGTACAGTCGAACCTGTCCTAACCCATACCTGTTCTAACCCATACTCGCTACTAACCCATGAGATTTTTCTGTCCACCACCTCGGTTCCATTATAAAACCCATAAGTCCATGATATCCCATAGGCCATGGTGTCCGAAGCATTTTCTGCTATGTGAATCATGGGTTTTAGGTGGCTAAGGATACTTCCGGAACCAGTCTGATGCTCTGAAATCCATTCTTGACATCTCAAAATGTCTTTTAACACACAGAAATGGGTACAGGAAATGGTTTCGGTGGCAGACAGTGCGATTATGTGCTGAGACTGCCCTAACTCATTACTTCCAGAGACGAGTGCCCGCCTGACATAACAAGTGATGCCTCTGCTGCATCCCATACTCCATGATAACCCATACTCCCGGACTGGAACCAAGAGGTATGGTTTAAGACAGGTTCGACTGTACGTTGCTCTTTCCACATCACGAGGAAGGATGTCCGCGCAGCACGGGTCATCGACAAATTAGAATGTGATAAATAATTATAGTAGAAGCAAAGAAGCGCGAATCTCTGGCGAATCTCCACTCCATCGCGCCAAGGCGATGCAATCAGATGTGGAATGCATCCTTTGCACGCTCCCAGTACGCAGCTCTGCCCTCGTCAATGGTGACGCCCACGCATGCCATGTAGGACGCAAAGCCAGCATCCGGGTCGTCCTTGAGCTCGTCGCGCACGCTGTCGTCGCACTGCGTTGCCAGGAACCATGGGCCCGCGCCGAAGTTGTACTTGTCGGGCGTGACGAGCGCCAGAATCGCGTCCAAATCCGTCGTCTGTGCCAGCTCGTCCTGCAGCTCAGGAATGGACTCGGCGTAGAGCTTGACGTAGTTGGGCATGAACATGGCGCTTGTGCCCTGCCCCGGGCGTCCGGGCCACATGTTGTGCTTGTACTTGAGGTCTCCGCTCTCGAGTCCAACAAGAGCCAGCACGGCAGCGATCTGCGCGGGGTGGTGCAGATTGAACTGGCGCATGGCGGCCACGAAGTAGGGAGCAGCCTGCTCTGCAGTGCGGCAGTCGTCGACTGCAATTGCGCCCTCGCACGTGTTCGAGGTCGGCATAATCTTTTCGATGATATTTGCGACCGCCTTGTTGATGACATTGGGAGGGGCATGCCTGCTGGCCGAGACCATGGTGGCCAGTGCAAGCGCTGAGACGGCGAACTGAGGACGCATTGCTATTAGAGCGATTATTCAGAGCAGCGAAGTCGCGGGAATCCGGCAATGAGCGTCGTGGATGGTGACAGGAAGAAAAGGAAGATGACGGAGTTCGAACACGTGAAGCCTCCTTGTCCGTTACTACTGGCTGACCGTCCTGAAGGCCGCACACGCATGAAAAGGGATTTCTGACTACTCAAGAACAAGTCCAATAGTCTATGGCTACCTTAATCACCTGTCTGCATGTCGGTCGGGACTTGCAGACTGCTATTAGCAAGCTTTCGAAGGATTTGGCGTTGCCCGGTCAGATTTTCCCGCTACCTACAGCGCAGGCGTCTAGAACTGATAGTTTTGTAAGACACGACCACGAAGTCCGGTCTTCGCAAGGTGGCTTGGGGTATGGATGAATTCGGTCCAAACCTCGAAGCGTACTACAGGCGCGCCCTGAAAATGGACAATGATCACGCACTGGCGGCCGTAGCGACCGTATGGAGCCGTATTTGCGTCGATATGCGCCTACGCGTCGAGACTCTGGAGGACTGTAGGCCTTTTCCCCTGCTTTTCTGCGGATTATTTGATGCTAACCGACGCCGTCCAAAGTCGCCCCACCCAAGGTCCTCTGCTCGTTAATTCAACCTCACAGATGCACGATGTGCATCGTAGCAGGCCTGAGGCTCATTGACGTCGTCGTTTCTTCCCCCGTCAAAGAGCAGTTCGATAGGAATCTGCGCGAAGTTCTTCCAGCCGTTCTGAAGACCCTGTCCTGCGTCGGCTCTCATAATCTCGTCTCGGAACTCGCGATGCGCATCGTCGAGCACTTTTCTGCCTATGTCACCATCGTCCTAAAGGACCCCGCGATTCAGCAGCGCTTCGTTCTCGACATCGTGTCGCGGATGCCTACTCTACCCCTTACATTGCTCAAGCGGGCCATGCGTGCAGTTTGCTTCTCTGTCACTGCTGCTCAGAAACACCCTGGGTACGAGCAACTTGACCCCGCGATCATCAACTTTTTCGTCGGGCTGTTACGGGCAGGCTACCCACGAGCACGCCGCTTTGCCGTTCGCTGGCTTGGGCAGATTGCGGATAACATCGCCGGGCCTCAGAAGGCCGTTTGGGAGCCTGCTCGAATCTGCACGACCACTCCAGACACCTATAAATCGCTGCCTCGTCTCGTCTTTAAGGCGATGGGAGACCTTGGTGTCAAGCTTACCGATACCTACCGTCTTCGAGAGTCCATGATTGGCTTCAACACGGCACTTTATGAATTCACCGTCGACAAAGATCTCGTGACTCTGGGCTTCCGCATCTTTGGGCTCCTGCAGGTCGATCCCGACTGCGTCTGGTTCGACAAGTCTGCGACTGATCTGTGCCCTGGTATTGGAAACTGCTCTCCACGTCGGTACGGCGTACCATGTGACGTATGGGCCGATATACTTGTACATTGCGCGTCCGCCATACGCCATAGCCGTCGTCGTCGCACCGATCTCCTCGCATCTGTGTCAACAGCGCGCACCCCGGGGCTACCGCCTTTGACGCACGAAAATGTTGCCGACGTCCTTCTCATCCGCCACACCTTCTCCACTGGGGACCTTGATAGGCGCTTCCAGCTCTGCGACATCATGGTCCAAAGAGACTCCTGCTTTGAGATATATCTCGCATACGCCATGACCTCGTTCGGCCAGCCGAAGGCAGCCCATATGGGCATGGAAATGCTTGGCCTGACTTCGTCCAAGAAGCAGCCGATTTTCCAGCGCGCACTCGCCAACTACTGCAACAGACTCTTCATGCGCATCTTTTCCCACATCTGCCGTGAGGAGGGATCTGACCAGGAGATCTACGGCGACGAGGGCGACTGGGCCGAAGTCTGCGAAACCGTTCGAGACGCACGCATGCTCTGCGACGCGTATCTGAAGGCCGCACCACCTGACGCCCGAGATCGCGCCGACATAACCGAGATTGCTATTATTTTGGAGCTTTTTATGGCTGGACCAAGCATGACTAGCCTTGACGAGATCGAAGTATGTTTGTCGCCGTGCTCTGAGATTCGCTGCTGACAGTAAATAGGAATCGCTGCACGCCTGGCGTCTCGCGGTGGAGACGAACCAGATTCTCTGGGGCGGTGCGTTCAGGGAGAACACCACAGGTACAGTGCTGGTGTTGAAGCCACACCCTTCTCAAATTTAACGTCGGATTAGGCATGATAGACCTAATCTTGAAGCACTCCTTCGAGTCCGACAGTGAATGGCGCCAGGCCTTGAGGCGTATTGTGACTACCGGGTACAAGGCACGAGACGACTTCGAAGACTCATACGATCCACCTCTCCGAACTGAACCGTCTGAGCTTGAGGCTCTGGAATGGCGCAATCGCATATTCGCTCCAACTGGGGAGGAGGCGCGCTTCGACTGGAGGGACGTACCGGCCAAAGTATTCGAGGCGTTCGTTCACCCCACCCTTCGTTATAAGACGTTACACCATTGCGGCGCCTGCAAGACGCCCACGGTGCTTCTTCTGCGATGTGGTCGGTGCCGGACTACGAGATACTGCGACAAAGATTGGTACGCAGTCATTCCTTCTCAGTCCCTCACGCATCCAATAGGCTGACATCGGGGTAGCCAAAGGCGACACTGGCCAGAGCATAAACTCACATGCGGACTACCGCTACATTCGTAGATCTAATTTCATACAATGCGGGTATTTCAAACGCCGAATCTAAATGCTCACTACGCCTTCGCCTTGAACAACCCTTTGTCCGACATGCCCTCCAGGGTGTCGACGATGGTCGTCGACAGGTTCCGGAACTTCCAGCCAAAGGTGTCCTCGTCTGTGGCATGCGTCGCGAAGTTCTTTCGCGCTTCATCGGTCACAATTCCAGGGATGCCGCGCGGCACTTCGAACGGTAAGCGTGGTCGCCGAGTTGCTAGGGCCGACCAATATGCATCATCTGGGATACCCTCGTCAGGCTAAATACTTTTGGCGCGGGAGGACAGCCTCACAAATGTCCTGCCAGGTCGGGTTGGTAGGCCGCGAGACGACCAGCCGCTTGCTGCCGAGATCCTCGCGCTCATGGGCGTCCACGTGGGCTCGAGCGACGTCCCTGACGTCGACAAACCAGCCCGAGACTTCCTTCAGTTGTGCTTCCGGGACCTCTTTGACGAAGCAGTCGTAGATACGCCGGAGAGAGATGTTGAGTTGCTCCGGGGACTTGACCTGAGATAGCAAATGAGATGCATGAAATTAAAGCCGCAGGGAAGTGTGTAACGCAACGCACGTCTTGTATCGGAGGTCCGTATACCCAGGACGGCAGAATGTGCGTGATGTCGAACCGGACGACGTCTTTGTTCTCGTCCATCCATTTCAGCGCTCCGCGCTCGGCGAGCACTTTCGACGCCATGTACTTGTCAATTCCGCTTGCGGCGCGTCCTTTTGAGTTGACTTGCTCGACGGCGTGTGTGCACCAATCTTTGCTGGAATATTCATACGGTCCGTTGTGCGGTTGCAACATGGTAGCGTTGGAGCTAGTAATGACAATGCGCATGATGTTCGATCTGTGAGACTGGGAGTTAAATGCCAGCGATGAAACAGGGAAATAAGTACTTGCCCGAAGTGAGAGGCACTCTTCAACAGGTTGGTTGTACCAGTGACAGCAGGCCCGATGAGGTCGTCGGGGTTGACGTTCCCCGTTGGGTGGCAGCATGGAGAGGCCACATGCGCAATGCCGTCGACATTTTTGACGGCGGTGTCGAATGCGCCGAAGGCTTCGATGTCCTGGATGACGACGTATGTGAACTTGCCAGGAAAGTCCTCCTCAAACATTTGGACGAGGTAGTCGCCCTTGGAGGCGTTGCGCACGCTCCCGAGCACACTGTAGCCACGGCGAAGATATTCTTTGGCGACATGCGCGCCGATGAAGCCCGAGGCACCTAATACGGAAGACGTTTAGGTCAGCGTGCAATACTTTCTGACATAGCCGGAGTGCTTGCCAGTTACGAGGATTCTTGCAGGGGGAGAGATACTAGGCATTGCGCCGCGGAGGTAGTGGATGAGGATGAGCTAGGATGGGGAGATCACGGATAGCGAACTTGCATGGCTATATGGTTCGACACGGTCATCGGCCCGTGGGCGCGCCACGAGGGCGGCTGGAAGATACTCGAGCCCGTAAGCATGCAATGCTACGACGCAGTACCCGGAATCTAAGGGGTTAAGCACTCCAGAGATTGGGTTGGCGTTCCCAAAATGGCATGCCCAGCGCACGCGAGCACATGCGTCAGAGGCCTGGCAGTGCACGGGACTCTCGGTGAACAGGGGGAAGGTGCACACCTCCGCCAATGGGGACGACGACGGACATCAAGCTGGAGAAGCGTACGTACGATGCACGACGCGAGGCACACCTGATTATGCACGCAGGCTTCTGCCGGCATCCGAGCGCCAGTTGGCAGTACGTCTTTCGACTTGATTGTTTACATTGTTTACATTCTCTATTCCACCTCCGCTACTAAGAGCTAAGGACAAATGCCACGGTGGAACAATTAGGTCGAAATATCATATGTCATGCTTCCACGAGTGGATCAGAACCACCAGGTCAAGCCTGCTGCCCCCTACCGGCTACGACGTGGCTGTCCGTAATAACGGCTTCACACACGCGAGCTGCTACTCGTGCCACCCTCTTTTGCCCTCCTTGTGCGAACTCCTCTAACATCCCTTATAACCGCTATCCGTCTCTGGAAGTCACCCCATATACGTCCAGCAAGTCGTATTCCTGCAACGTGCCAGTCTGCATCTATGGCGCGCAAAAACCTTTCACGCGCCATCGCAGAGTCAAACACGTCGGGAGGCAGGAGCTGCCCCAAACGCGGAACATGTCCGTAATAGAACTGCGAGAATGTGAGCGGCCATATTCCACACGGATCATCATAAAACAACTCAGCAGCGTTTAGGAGCTTTGACGCAATGTCACCAGACAACTGAGCATCGTCAAGTTTCTTCTTCATCAGCTGTCGCAGGCGCGTACCAGCCTCAGAGCGAAATACGTTGTAAACAGGGCATTCGGCAAAGACGTGGTGCTCATCTTCCACTGCAATGCAACCAAGTCTACAGAGCGCAGAGACGGCATGTTTCTCCCGGCGTTCGAGCTCACGCTCAGCCGTTGGGAGTTGCCCCGAACGAGCATATAACTGCACAATAGCAGAATATGTCGAAAATGCCTTTGCATAAGGATATACCGGCGGAGGGTAAGCACTGTACAGGTGCGTGGCCATGCGGAAATCCTTAGCACTTGCACGTTCATGAGCTTCACGCACAGCATCATGGAACGTGAAGAACTCGGAGATGTTCGATTCGACCCAACCATCACATGATGTGAAAAAGGTGTACGGGTCCATAGCGAACGTCGGAATGGGTGCAAGCGGTACGCGCAAGATTTGCCCTTGCGCACTCGTGGCCAGGTTGTCAGCCCACGAGTTCATCCTGGACGGTAAACTGCCATCGTCCTGGTGACCGCGTGTATGTTGCACTACCGTGCAATTGGCTCTTTTTACAAGATCAAGAAGCCAACGATAGTATGAGCGCGCGTTGGAATGTCTCGAACGCGAGACATCGACGAGAGGAGAGTGAACACTGTCCTGGACGACTCGGACCGTATTTAGATGGTCAGAATAAATAACATGTCGTCCCGGCTTCTGCATACTGAGTAGCGTCGACGCTATGAGCGCAAAGACCTCTCCATGCATGATGCCGCTCGCGCGCCCGGTGATCTCGAACACGACGGATGTTGAACCCGTAACAGCTGCAGTTACTCGACGGAAGTCGAGCTTGCTTGCTGCTGCTGGCCGCATCGAGCCATCGCAGGCCCAATGGGTGACCGTGCCCGGTGACGCGTCCGGGTCCAACGGGTAAGGGCTGAGTGAGTTCGTCGCGGCAATGGCCAGGATTCGACGTTCTGCCTGCTCGCGACGATCAATCCGGGGAATGAGCAAGTCGACATCACCATCGCCTAGATGCTCAATGCGCATAAAGCGCAGCATAGCGTCGACCTTAGGCCAGCGCAATGTTCCCGGATCGAGCCGCTTCCTCATGAACGGGAATTGCGCATACGGTTGAAAGACAATCCGACGCTCGTTCCGGTCTAGAGTCCACAGCCCCACATCTTTCAGTCGCGAGAGCCCGCGGTTCTCAAAGACCTGCCAGTCCTTCCCATCCGGAAGATCTGGTATATTGAACTGCGCGAGGCTCTTTGCGACGTGCCGCAAACCCACATCACCGTCCATCAGGTACGACATATCGGTGCGGCGCAGCTCAAGAGGATGCAGTGTCTGCATTGCCTCACGCGCCACCAACCATGCATGGGGAATCTTTCCCGCTAGCTGTCTGCGAGACAGATCTGCCCGAAGTCCACGCCCGTCAAGCGGATAAACACAATCGTTGACGTCGCACATCCAGTCACCAATCGTGATTTCTGCCATCATCCGGTACGCGGTTACATGGTGATTCAGGTCTCGGCGAAGACCTTCTATAGCCAGCGCGTCATTAAGGCGACGGATGCTGGTAGACCCTATACCATGATAACTGATGGGAAGCGTCAGCACAGAGCGACTCGGGTGATAAGGAAAGCCAAAGAATGAATGGATTTTGGAAGCAATGAGCTTGTCGAGAGCCTCTGCGTCGGCGCGCATGATCGGCTGAAGAGCCAACAGGGCACGTGCTTTGGACACGATGATCTGTTCGACGATCTTGCGAAGAAGTGAGAGTGGGGGGTTGAAAGAAAAGTGAGGGAATGCAAAGTTGGAAATGAAATCATAGAGAATATGAAAGTGGGACTTAGGGTCATTTATCCGTGTGTTCAAGAATTCCAATTCGTTACGCAGGAGTGGGACTTTATGAGTCTGGATGACCATTGGGTCCGATCCCGGTTCGACGGATACCGAAGGGATTTCCAATTCCTGAGGCGCCGACTCAGGTATGGGGCCGAAGATGGCGGCAACACTCTTGAGCCATTGCGTTAGCCAGCCGTAAACAAATTGAAAGCGTTCAAGCTCAAGGGCAATGCTGCAGAGTGCTGCAGGCGTCCAAGCCATAATCAGCGAGTCATCCATGCACTCAACCATTGAGACGGGAAGACTCAGCTTGTCATACGGTGTATGAAATATTCCTCGTGCGCGCGCACAAGTTTGAATACGAAGCGCACCATTCAGTGACTTGCAAAAGTCATTGATGTATCGGTGACCTAAACTCGTAGTGAGCCCGCATTTGATAGGTGAGAGTGGTGCACCTTGTTTTGCCACACCGTTGATGCAAATCGGTCCCGCGTGAGCGTACGCAGTACGGACATAGCAGATATTGTCCGACTGCATTGCCTTGTCCAGGTCGATTATGGACTGCGGAAGACCGTAAGCACGGACAGCATCATAGAAGCCCTCGGGCGACAAGTAATCAAATCCTTTCATTTGATCACGTTTGAGAATGTAAACGGTCTGCGAGTGACGGTGAGCCCAACATTTCAGCGCGGAGAGAAAACTTAGCAAATCGCGTGATTGAATGCCTTGTTGCATTGCAACCTGAGTCTCGGGTATTAAGCCCATCTGTGTCGCATACGGTACGAGGTGGAAGTTGAGCCATGTCGCAGGAGAGTTGTGCAAGAATGCAGAAATGCCAAGACCACGCATGTTCTTAAGGTCTGCACGAATACCCTTCTTGTGCAAAGTTGATAGACGGCAGACTTTGACAGCATCCGGGCATCGTGAGTGCATGACCTCGTAATTGTGGAGTGCCACAATAATTCTGAGGCCTGTGTCCGATAGTGCCTTAACGCACCATTTCTCCCAGCCATCAATGCTTGGGCTCGGACGAGCATTGCCCTTGCGTAACATTGCACGGAACGATTCGACCGTTGCAGCTACCGGCCACACGAACGGACGTGCTTCTACGCGAGCGCGGACTTCAGCAACCGAGGGACATGTCATCCATGGTTTAGGAAGCACCGGCTGGTCTTTGTGCTCATACAACTGTGAAAAATAATCACAAGTTGCGGCATTAACCGCTGCAGGCTCAGAGATGAGCTTGTTAGGATCCCGCGGGTCGACCACGACTGTGGGTAACCCTACGAAAGTTGAGGCTTTGAGCAGTCGCTTCGTTGAGCCACCCGCAAGGGACGCGATGACGCGTTTCTTGTCGAGCTCATGCGCGCGACGCGTTGCATCTTCAACAAGCAAGGCAAATGCCTTCTTGTACAGTTCCTTTCGCCGGTCCCTCAATGCCTGACGGGCCGATGAGGCGTCAGGAAAACGCCGCTGGATATTCGCGAGATACAAACGCGATTCATCGACGACTTCACGCGTAAGAGGGTCGCAAAGGAGGCGAACAGCGCCCCCAATGCGCCGGATCTCTAGGTATATCTTAGAGACCTCGCGCGGCGGCTTAAAAGCGGAACGAGCGGACGATGATGGTCTGTTCCAGCCGAACGCGCGAGCACCGGCTTCGCGGAGCATGACACCGACTGCTTCATAGATCCGTGTCCATTCCACATCGCCCGCGATTTGCGTGTAATCGACAATGTGAGCATATGGGCTATTTAGAAGCCGCCGGTCATAGTCTGCTCGGAAGTCATCGAAGCGGTGCTTCTCCTTTTTGCTCGGATATCGCAAACGCGGCGGCGGGACAAACAGGCGCACAGAGTCTAAGAGAGCGCGGCCATCAGTGACAAGAGGGGGAACAGGCACAATGGTCGTGACGACGGCGCGGTGATCAGTGTAGGGAATGAAGTCGGATGCACGCGAGGCTACGTCAATCCAACCATCCGCTACACCAACTGAGGACACGGCCGAGCGATCTATGATGCTCGCCCCAAGATTGTCCTTGCGCGACTTGCACGTCCACTCATGGTGCACGGAGCGCTGCTCGTTGCGCAACCACAGGTCTTGACCCTGCACATCTTCAAGGAACCGCGAGTAACGGTTACTGCCCTGAGCACGAGCACTTCTGGACTCTTGTCGAGTCAGAGTTGCATTGAAATCTCCGGTCATCGACCAAGAGCCATCTGGCGCAGAGCACGCAAACTGTGTGATCGCAGACCAGAAAGCATGGGTCTCCTGGGCATCATGCTCATTTACCTGACCCGCATTTTCGTCATCCACCCAAGCCTGCCAGGGCGCATATACGCCCATGAAGCGGTGTCGGAAACCCGTATTATGAGTGGTGCGGAGGGTCAGGTCTATCGCCAGGGCGCGACCTCGCAACGGCGGCGGGTTGGGCAGTGGTGCGTCGTGTTGAATGTCCTTTCGAACACCCACGACCACACCCCATTTGAAGAGATGATGACCGGTCGTTCGCACGCCAACCTCTTCATAGATCACGTAGTCAGATGTGGGCAGCGACGACGCCACAGCCGAGCCTGACTTCGTCTCGCAGATGACAAAAACGTGAGGCTGACGCGCCTGAATCACGTTCCTGATGCACTGGACTTTCAGCGGCTCTCGCATGCCGTTGGCGTTGACGGAATAAAAGGACAAAGTGGAGGCTGGGTGTGAGAACGGAGAGTGGGCAAGAACGGGAGATATGAGCGAAAAAAGAAAGACAGCGAGGAGAAGAAGTCGGCATGGGAAGGAAAGGAGCGTAGGCCGGTGGGGTGTTGGAGGATGGAGGTAAGGACGCGGTCGTGTGAAAGAGGACGGAACGAGCGGATATGGGTGGTAGTGGCGCCGGGTAGCGTCAAGCGTATCAGGGCTCTGCCTAATAGACTTGTCAGCAAAATCGTCAAGCGTCGTGGCATGCGAAGCAGGCGTCACAAAGTCAGAGGACGGCAAGCACTCGTGCGTAACACTTCCGTCACAAGTCTGCGCTGATACAGATTCAGCGACAGATGGTCGTGACGGCAAGCCGTCTTCGAGTGCAAGCGACGAAGCATCTCGTCGGGGCATCGGCTGCGGTAGCTTCAACGTCGAAAACAGCGCGGGCTGCGTCGACTCTGGCTTGTCGGCCTTACGATGAGTAGCTTCAAGAGCTATGTCGACCGGATCCAGCTCGCATTGCGACGAAGCTGGGAACCCGGCGTAGAATGCGATTGCCTGCTCATCGCGCAGAGCGTTAAGCGACAAATTGGGGGCCTCCAGCGGACTCCTGGTCAAGGAAGCCTCGGCAGCGTTTGAAGCCAGAAGAAACGCACTGTGGGCAAGCCCTTTCATTTGCTTCATTGCCACAGTCAGATCCAAGTAGGCCTGGCGCAGCTCAGACATAAGTGCGGAATTCTGAGTGCTCAGAGAGGCGACAAGGCTCTTCAGCGACTCTAACTCGACACAAAGGGTCGTTAGGGCGAGTTGGTAGCCAGACGAGGCCGTGTTGAAACGGCGGGGTGCTCCACGACGTCGGTAACGAGAACCGCTCATCCTGAGTGGATTGCGTCCGGAAAAACGGGCCAGTCTGAGAAAAGTAGTGTATAAAGGGTTCTGGAGGGTGTAGGAGCGTGTGCAGAGCGAAGTGGAGGGTGTGCGCTGGTCGTCGTCAAGGCGGGTGACGGGCGCTTATTCCGGAAGTCACGGTACGGTGCCAAGTTGTTGTTGTTGTTGTTGTTGTTGAAGTGTGCGAGCATTCCAACGACACTGCAAAGGAGATGCCGTCTGGTCCTATGATTCGAAAGCGGTCTTCTATTGCGATATGGCAAAGGTGTGTCAATGCCGGGCGTCGAATGATGCACTCTTGATCCCATTGCGCTGCCTGCCTTCACGTCATGCATCCGGAAATTTACATCGTTTGGATCGGCAAAGAAGCCAGAACCCCTGGCGAGGAGCGACCTCTTGACGGTCGCGAGCCAGTCGTCGAATGTTCTTGTTGCGAAGAATCCTAAATACCACACAGGAGCGTGGGGGTGAAGGTATGATAGTGATAGTCCGGGGATACAGATAAAGGTGATGACGGGAAGGGATCGTCCGGACGTGAGGAGGCATTATCGGAGTGCGGGGCTGCAGGAAGCATGTGTAAGACTATAGTATCCGGGCGCGAAGAAAAAGCTGCAGGAGGCACACTTGAGCTGCAGGGCTAGGGCGTGGAAAGGACATACGTTCTGCCGCGGCCTATGTGAGGAATTTGTCTGATACGGAGCAAGACGAGGAGCCGCAATCGGTTTGCTTGACCCAGCGTATCGACCCGTCGGTATTTTGTTGGGCAATATACTCGCACTCGGAGCGTGGGACTTCAACCAAATCGTCGCACGCGCCCGCGTAATGGCGCGCTGCCGACTGTGAAGCGCGCACGGACATGGTGTCTGTCAAATTTTGCTCAGCAGCGTGACGCAAGCGACAGCCACAGAACCACATACCAACGGATGAGTGGGAGCAAGCAAAGAACTAGGCGCAAAGGCGGGTATTGAAGAGTTAATATAGGGGAATAAAGGGCGTTGACTGCGACTGGAACGAGCAAAGTGACGGGACCTCGGAGACATCCGGGATAATACTGTGCCCATACGGCACTGCTTTTTGACGGATCATGGCAGTTGCATGGCAGTGATCTGCAGGCCATACCTCCACGGTTCCCCAAAGAACAATGCTGACTCAGAGGAAGGATGAAGGGCACAACGCGACAATCGGTTACACTGGGAAACCAGCTTCAAGGATATAAATTAGGTAAAAAAAAATAATACCAGTTTCTCACGCTTTGGCGTAAATGCTCAGCTTCTGCACACACAGCCGTTTCGTAAGGGCACTCGTTACCGAGTGAAACCTATGCGTGACAAAGGCGGCAGGGTGATGACTCATCGTTTATCAGCAACCGCAAGCGCAGGCCCTGACTAGTTGGCGATTACACAAACCGACCATATCGCACATGTCAGACTGCAAGACTAAGCAGGCCAAATGAACCCAATGACCGCCTCCCAGGTGTACCCAAAGCCGTCTGGGCCAATGGCGCGAACCAATTCGGTTACGTCTCCAGTGTAGAAATGGTCGATGCCGTCGGGCGGCGGCGCCGCGGCCTTGTAGGTCCGCGAGAAAGGCAGCGTGCCGCACTGCGGCTGCAGGAGCAGGTAGCCCGCGATGCCCTCGTCGACCCAGGTGCCGGCATCGGGCCCCTCGAGATACGTTGCGCGCTCGATGGCGCTGATGGTGTAGAGGTGGTCCACGGCGACGGTATTGAAGAGGCGGTAGAGCGGCGCGGTGCCGCTGATGTTCGTGCTGAGGATGCGCCCCGCGATGCCTTCGAGCTCGTACGACGGCGCGGTGACAATCTCAGTGATGTCCGTCGTGTAGAAGTGGTCTTCTTTGATTGGGTCGAAGGCGCGGTAGAGCGGGTTGGGGGAGAACGCTGCGCACGGGTCGGGCGGGCAGGCTGCGCTCGTTGGCTGTGGGTTCTGCAGGTGGGAATCTCTCCGGACTATGCGACATATGACGATGGAAGCGCACCTTCTTGCCGACAGTGCCAGCGAGAGCTTGTAGGGCGAATAGCGCGAGGACGAAGGCGCGAGACATTGAAAGGCAAGTGAGAGGCAGGATGGACGACGCTGCGGTCTGCCTTTTCCTGGCTGGTCTCAGCTGCGTTTTATGGCTCATCGAGCTCAGCATCCGAGTGCGGGGAAAGCATCCCACTGGTGCGGGGGAGACCAGCCGGTGCCAAGGCTTGGACTGACATCCGATGCATTGGCAAGGCCGCTGAGTTCCTCGTCGCCAGATCTCAGGACGAGTTCTGCCATGCAACGTGCGTGGTGCCGGGAATGCATAGCAGGTCATCTGCGCTGAATTCATGGCGAAATGGGACAGTGGGATCCGCCCAGCAAAAGTTTCCATAAGGGGCTGGAGCAGACATTCCGACGATCATTGCGACGTAATGCGAAGTGCGCCCACTTGTGCGCCCAGAGAGCAGCTGATGCCCTCTGAATATGCGGTGGTATTTCCAGACACTGGTAGACGATCGTAAGACACAATTTTCTACATCAATCGTGAGCTTCATGCCGGCAGAGATGCAGTCAGGGAGATGGACTCGGAATGCAGGCTCCGTCGATGGTGGCCAACGTGTTACAACGGCGGTGCATCTATTCAATGCCAGAATACCGAGGTAAGTATGATACTGTGTGACCAGCACATGCTTCGCTCTTTCAGCCTTGCCTCAAGCTCGATGCATCAGTTCGTCTGGTCCTCCAGGACAGAAACTGGCGGGTGAGGAATCCAGGTATCCGAGGACATAGACAACAGTAACCTCGCATACAATACAGCAAAGACAGGACAACTAGCACTGTGCATGAGGGCATCGCACGCAAGAGAGAGAGCGAGAGATAAGCGAGAGAGCTGCAGGCAGGTCGAGCAGCGGCTCGGCAGAGGTAGATGGCAGCGGGATTCAATCGCCACGTGACGTGTCGAGCGGCGGGTAGGGCAGACAGGTACAACGAGCGTCACGATCGAGGTCAAGTCGAACCGAGCGGAGCTCGAATTAACTGGTCGTAGAACAACAGCACCTTGAACCGGCGCTTTCTTGAAGGATCTTAGCGTCAAGACATAGAAATTACGCATGATCAAGCTCGCATATCACATTCAGGAGGTACAGGAGGAAACTGGCAGAACACGTGCAGTATGACGAAAGGAACTGTTAATAACGCTGCCCGTGGACCCGTGACAGACGCGTAGTTCGAGTTTAACAATCCCTATGCATGCATCCTACTACAGCCTCGCAGCCTGTGCTTAAGCATTCGGCCAGATGTATCCGAGGACGGACTCGAACGAATAGCCGAGCTGGGTGACAGCATTGGCCATCTCACCGGCGTCCGTCGTATAGAAGTGGTCGAAATGGGCGGCCTGGAAGGTCCTATAGAACGGGATGGTGCCGCACGCGGGCTGCGCGAGGATGTACGCCGCGACGCCCTCGTCACTCCACCCGCCGCCCTGGAGGACCGAGGCGCGCTCGGCGGCCGAGACGGTGTAGAAATGGTCTGCGACGGTAGGGTTCCAGAGACGGTAAAGCGGGACGGCGCCCGTCGCGTTGGTCGCGAGCACACGCCCGGCGTCGCCCTCGCGCGCCCAGCCGATCGTCCCGGCGTTGTTGACCTCGCTCAGGCTCCTGGTATAGAAATGGTCCACGGCCTGCGCGTTGTACGCGCGGTATAGCGGGACGGGGGCGTAGGCGTCGCAGGCGCACTGATCGGTGGCCTGCGGATCGCACAGTCAGGACTCAGCGGCATCATCCGGTTCCTGCACTTCTGCGGACGTACCTTGGTGACAACTGCGGGCCCAGCAAGAGCAGCGGGCACAGCTGCGAGGACAGCGAATGCGATGAGAGCGCGGAACATTGCTTGAGCTGAGGACTGGATAGACTGGACGATTGCGTTCGGTCTGAGGACAAGTCGGTTGCCCTTTCCTGCTATTTATCCTCCCCAGGCTCGCTCTCTGGGACGGAATCTCTCTTACGCGCTAGCATACATCCTGTGTCCCTGAACTTTGGGTGGCCGCGAGCTCCGAACCTGAAGTCTGTGCGGTGGCCGTGGGCCCCGAAGGTCCTCTGACTGCTGAGAATAAACCCTGAGCGCCAGTAGGAACACACATCGCAGATCGATGTGATCCTCGTTATCCATTCCAGTCGACCAGTCGAAATTCTGCTAACGCCCCGGATTCTCGCAGTTTAACCTCTACTAGTATTAGACGCGCGGCTGTAACCTGGTCATGCAGCTTCAGGTAGCGTCAGGTCCATGCAGCATTGACAGTCCATTGATCAACCAGACGAATGATCCACCTGCTACACCTGCCTGGTGAACGTTGTAAATAAACAGGGCGTTGCATCAGCGAGTATAAAATCGATTGTGAAAGCACTTGATCGCAGAGCGCGTTCCCTGAGCACATTGGAGCTGCAGACGTCGACAGAACGACAGAACCACGTGCAGACGCGCACGCATTTGACTGGCAGTACCAAACACAGCGAGGAGAGTCAATAGAGCCCTGATTGGCAAGAAGCTGGAAAAGACGTGAAAACGGCGGATGAGGAACCCGCGAGCACGAGAAACCACGGCGAAGAATGCGAGCGCCAAGTAGCAGACATCTTTCTTTGTGGGACTGGAAAAAATCGGCGTCTGACACCCCCCAGGTGCTCGAAAGCCCGAGCGTGGAATACGCAAGTCATTGGAGGGCGAGATCAAGATGGAGCGTTAGAGTTCAACGGGACGAATCGAGCGGAGCTCAGATTTATTGCACGCAGAACAACAGCATCCTGAACACGCGCTTCCTTGCGCAGAAAGCAGAGAATGTGAAGGGACAAAGTCAGGTATGGCATTTCAAGAGTTTTAAGGCAAGGAGAAGGTCACAAAATGGTACAGGACGGAATAGGCACCGCGGATCGCGTTGCTCAGAGTTGGACGCCTCGCAGACTGAGAGGTCACCACCCCTATACATACAGTACGCGACTTCATCACTGCTTTCAATCCACGCTCAAGCATTCGGCCAGATGTATCCGATGACGACTTCGAACGAGTATCCAAGCTGCGTGATCGCATTGACCATCTCAGCAGCATCCGTCGTATAAAAGTGGTCGAAGCCGGCGGCCTGGAAGAGCCTGTAGAGCGGGACGGTGCCGCACGCGGGCTGCGCGAGGATGTACGCCGCGACGCCCTCGTCGGCCCACCCGCCGGCCTGGAGCACCGACGCGCGCTCGGCGGGCAGCACGGTGTAGAGGTGGTCCACGATGCTCGGGTTGAAGAGGCGGTAGAGCGGGACGGCGCCCGTCGCGTTGGCCGCGAGGACGCGCCCTCGCGCGCCCAGCCGATCGAGCCGGCGGCGGTGATGTCGCTCAGGCTCGTGCTGTAGAAGTGGTCGACGGATTGCGCGTTGAAGGCGCGGTAGAGCGGGACGGGGGAGTAGTAGTCGCACTCGCATTGAGAGTAGGTCTGCGAGTGCGTCAGCATGGTCTCCGAGTGAGTCTGTACCATCCGCCGTACCCTGGAAGCAACTGAGTTCCCGGCCAGTGCAGCTGGCAGGAAGGCGAGGGCGGCTAGGGCAGAGACGAGAGTGCGGAGCATTGCTGGTGCACTTGAAGCTTGGGCACACACTGGTGGGACGGACTCTTGTATTGGTGTCAATGTCGCTTGACTTTCATGGTGGCCAGTATTTATACCTCTCAGAATCTCAGCTAGCTCTCCAACACACGAGGAGCCACCATTCCAAAAAGAGCGGAGCATCTGATGCGCCCGACCAGAAGACCTTCTGAATGTCTGAATGCATCGCCGCGCACTCCGGAGGCCTCGAGACCGTGACATCTTGCTCTGATACTCATCATCCCGTGGCTTCTAACGCCCCAGCCCCGACGCACCGCTGCAGTCCCATCTCACCTGCAGGACTACACAACCCGGAAGCGGGCTCACTAGGCTCGCAAAACTCGAGTGGCGGAGGAGTCTATTCAATGATGGAGCCGGGAGTCCGACGTCGTCGGGCTCCGAGTCGTTTGCAGTGAAATTAAGTCTTTTCTCTTTCGCGTCAATCGCGGCGGGGGGAGTTTATCACCGCAACTTCGAGCTCTAGAAGGCCGCACGATCCTAATGGGAGTGGGACAGAAATACTGTACCGGCGGCGCCGCCCAGGCCGTTTCTTCGACAATGAAAAACGCAAACAAGAACAGAAAAGTGAGAGCTCGAGACGTGTACTGCTGCTGCTGTCGGATATGCCTGAGTGACTAGTAGGGAGACTGCAGTCAAGCGGAGCGAACTGGCAGAGAGCAGAGAGCAGGGCACCAGAAGAATAGCCTGAGCCGGGATCTTCGAAATCGCAGTAGGCGTACAGTACTAGTCCTGCCAGTACTAGTGGGAGAATCGTCGTAGCCATGGTGTCTCGAGGCCGTCAAATATTGTACTGTAGCGTGAATCTCCAGACCGTCAAATACTGTACTGTAGCGTGAATCTCGAGGCTGTCAAATACTGTACTGTAGCGGGAATTTCGACTGAGAGACCGTCAGATAGCGTGAGTCAAAGGCGGGAACGACGCGGATTCAGAGGTCCCACCGTGGCCGTTGACTCAGAGTGCAGCCTACTGTACTGCAGCTGGCGGTCCGGGGACTGCCTCTGCCAGTGGAGTGGCGAGAAGCGTAGGTAGGTATTTGCTGTATCAGGATCCAAATTTCAGAAGACTGAGCGCTAGACTGGGACGGTACGCGAAGTCGCCTCCTGTATTATCAGGTATGGATCCACGACTCGGACTCCAGTGTCGGAGATATATACTTGGATGCGGGAGATTTCTTTCACATAAATGGGGCGTCTCGGTTGGAGAGAGCACAAGCAGACCAGAAGCCCTGACCGTCGAACAGCCAATCACAGTCGACAGTGCGGGGAAGCTCAGAGCGGCCTGCCATGCATCAGCGTCAGACCCTGACAGTATGCAGGAGCAGGTGACGCATCGCACAGCACTAGAATGTTCCACTGCAGGTGCGCGGTTCATGATTGAGTGTGGTGTGGACCAAGTTCGGGAAGCATTTGCGTTCGCGGGGTCAAATGTAGGGACGATCGAGACCGTGTGTCATGCATATGCAGCTGCCGGGCCCGGGGGAGAAACGGGAGAGGATTGCCCCGACGGACGGACGGGCGGAACATGCCAGGCATGCGTGCGGCTGCGAGAATTCGAAGAGATGACGAGGGCGAGGGCGAGGGGGGCCGAGGAAACAACGCGGGGGCAATTGGATTATGTACGCATTGTGCCTGGAAGGGAAGGGAGGGGGGTGCCGGAGGAGCATCGGGGCGGGACGGCGTCATCGGAGTCGCGGTGTCACTCAGGGCAGGCTCCACATCGACAACTAAGGCGAAGGCTGGCTGTATGCGTACCAGAGAGGGTGGATGTATGCGGGCGTGGTGGGGGAACGCTCGGACCCGGACCGATTCAACAAACGCACGGAAGCCGCCGAGACCGCGCCCCTCCTCCTTCCCTTCCCTTTCCTCCTCTCGATGTCGAAGATCGGGTTCAAGCGCAGCCCGACGACGAGCACCCGCCCGGGCACCACAAAGCGCGCCCGCCCCACCGTCCCCCTGCCGCCGCCGTTCGCCTACGCCGACAGCCTAGCACCGCGCCCACCGCAGCCGACGACGCCAACGCCCGAAAAGCTGGCCGAGCTGCACGCCGCGGCGTTCTCCGCGCTGCGCTCCGCGGTCGAGGCGAACGACGACGGGCTCGTGCGCCGCATGCGCGAGTGGGAGGACCGCTACGCCCGCCGCCGCTGCTCCGCGCCGTCCGCCCCGACGCCCCCGAGCAGGCGCCGCCGCAGACGCCTGGCGTCCGACCCCGAGGGCGCCGACATGCAGCTCGCGCGCGCGCTGCCGCTGCCCGCCGCCGACGGCGAGGACGACGACGACGACGACGACGACCAGCTCATCATCCACACCTCGCCCGGCGCCGGGCTCGCCAGCTGCCCGCCGCGGCCCGCGCCGGCGCCCATGGCCGTCGACGCCCACGCCCCCGCGGCAAACTGGCCGTCGGCGCCGCTGCCCGCGTTCACGAACCCGTTCACCGCGCGGCGCATAGCGGACGCACCCCGCCACGCGCACAATTACGTTGCATACCGCAACAGCTCGTCCTGCACGTCCTCGGACGACGACGAGGACATGGTCTGGGAGTCGTCCTCCTCGCCCTACCTCTCCGCCACCACCGCCGCCTCGTCCGACGCCGACGCCGACGTCGACGAGCTCGGCTTCCAGCTCGCCGCGGGCTGCGGCGCCATCGAGGACTACAGCGTCGACGCCATCCTCGCGCTGCAGATGCAGGCCGGGCGGGCATAGCACCCGGCTGTTTACCCAGCGTGTGTGTGTGTGAGCACGGGATCTGCACTGTCGCGCGCTGCACTGCTGACACTAGACGCCCCAGCCAGCCAGCCACCGCGGCATGATTCACCCGCCCACGCGATCGTCGTACCCCGCTTCCCCGCCTCACGCACGTGCTGGCGACCCGGGCACGTTCGCCACGCTCTGCCCCCGCTCCCGGAATGTCCATTTTCTCTAAAGTCTCGTCTCGTCTCGTCTCGTCTTCAAGTTCCAACGCAAAAGTCTGTATCATACATCCAATCGCCACACCGGCCTCTCGCTCGCATGGACGCCGCTCCCCTCCCGTCAAAATGAAACATAACGATAACACCGTCTCGGTTCCATTCCTTCCTTTTTCTCGTTCATTTTCATTCCTATCCTCAATTTCTGACTCCGCCGCACAACCACAAACTAAACAGTCACATGGCCCGATCCCATACCCCCCTTTCCCCTAGAAACTCTTCCATCCTCCATCCTCCATCCCCACACCCCGCCGCATACATTGCATCGCCCCCCGCAGTTGGGCTCGCCTCCGCCTCCACGCCTCCGCCCTCTGCTCGCAAGCACCACCGCTTTCTCGCCCGCCGTCTCGCACGCGCAGGCCCGTCCCCGCCGTCCCGCCCGCAGTTCCCAACCACCCACCGTCCCACCATTCCCACCATCCCATTCCCGTCCGCAGTCCCGTCCCATATTATTGTATCAGCAAAACCTCGTTCCTCGTTCCGTTCCCCGGCCCGTTCATGCCATGGTCTCGCAGCTGTAACAGTTTTTCCATACATCCATACATACATACATACGTACTCGTCCGGGGTGCTTTTCTTTTCTTCGTAATGGATACGTAATGAATGGCTTGACTCGTGTGGCCCTTTGATTTGTACTGTTACAGTGTGAGTATGCTTTTCTTGCACTTGGACTTGCACTTGGACTGGTTTACTGTAACTGAGAGAGAGTTTGGTTTTGATTTTGGGGATCCGGTTCTCACTCTGGTTTGATTCGGAACGGAGTGCTCGCGGTGCTCGCGGTTGCAATGGGTTCTACTTAGGGGCCCTGGGTGTGCGCCGGTGAGACTCGGAGTGGATACGTCACGACTCACTACTACTTGCAATTGCCAGCCTGCCTCTGGTTCGACGGATTCGACGACACTTGTAGCTGTACGAGTCGTTGTCGCAGACATCTCCGAGTCCCCACCCACGAGCAATTCCACCGTGACTGCTGCAGTCCCGGGCCTGCCAGTCGGGACTCAGACTTGGGTCACTTGGCAGACTGTATTCCTTCATGATCAATGCGCTACAGTACAGTAGTTGGAATATTCTACAGTATATTCTGATTATACTTAAGTCGCCCCGGGCACTGTGAAATTGCAGGGGGAGCGTAGTGGTATACTAGCGTAGACTTCACGAGATCTGGTTTCGATCACGCTCACGCTCAACTGAACGAACGAGGCGCGCCTTTTACTAATGTAGTAGACCTCCGACTCGGAGCAATTTCTGTCTGTACTGACTTCTTACTGCGTATAGGAGGCTTCCCGGTGCTGTGGCACGAAAGAAGAGATTTCCTCCGAGTCGTGTCTTTGCTTGAATTTGCCACTTCGCGAGTTTTGCAAGCCTTTTGCGGGCTGTGTGCTCCGTCAGGCAGATGAGATGAGACGGCAGCGCGCACGTCGGAACTGCTGGAGGTGCGTAGGGCACGGGGCGCTAGAAGCGACGGGGAGAGGAAGAAAGGCGCGGCGGTGCATGCAATGGCAGAAGGTTGTTTGGGTCGGGCGAAGCACTGATGGCCAGCTCGTTTTCGGAATGGTGCACTGGCTCCAGTTGCGTTTCGAAGAACCCGCTGCCAGTGAGACTCTGAGAGTATAAATACTGAGAGTCAGACTACATCATTCGAGACCAAAACATTCCTTGCAGTCTTCCGGCGAGTCCAGCAGCAATGCTCCGCACCCTCATATTCGCCCTGACTGTCCTCTCCGCTCTTCCAGCTGGGCTCTCAGTCGTATCTAGGGCGCGTCTCCCTTCCAGAGAAAGCACAGCGACAAATGAAAGCTGACGCAGCTGCTGGCAGGCCAACCCCGAATTCGACTGCGACTGCTACACGACCGTCCCGTTCTACCGCGGCTGGAACGCAGACGTGGTGGACCACTTCTACACCACGAACCTGCGCGAGATCACCAACGCCGGCATGACGCGCCAGCGCGACGCCGGCGGCGTGCTCGCGGGCAACGCGCCGCGGACGGGCGCCGTCCCGCTCTACCGCCTCTTCAACCCCGGCCTCGCGGACCATTTCTACACCGTCTCGGCTGACGAGCGCGCGACGGTCCTCAAGAGCGGCGGGTGGAACTACGAGGGCGTCGCGGCGTACATCCTCGCGCAGCCCGCGTGCGGCACCATCCCGCTCTACAGGCTCTTCAAGGCCTCTGGCTCCGACCATTTCTACACGGCGGATGCGGCTGAAATGGTTGATGTGATCCATAAGGATGGCTATGAGTTCGAGAGCACCATTGGATACATTTGGCCGAATGCGACGAGTCGGGACTGATACGGCGGAGAATACATAATGTACATATTGGTGACCTTCGACTCGGCAGTTGAACGTGATTTGCCTATTCCGTCCTGTAGTGCCTTACGACCCTCCTCCTTTCCTTGAAAGTCCTGGAAGTGACATAACTGACTTTATTCCTTTTCATCGCCTATTTTTGACACCGCAGTCAGTCTTCAAGGAAGCGCGTGTTCAAGCTGCTGTTGTTCTGCGCGCAATAAATTTGGGCTCCGCTCGGCTCGGATGTTACCCTCGTGATGCTGCACCTCGCGATACCACGACCTGTCTTTGCCACGCTCGACCTGGGATGTTATGCGTCGACTTTTTCCAGCCCCAAAGACGTCTGCTAGACTAGCGCTCGCCGTCTTCTGTGGTTACTCGGGCTCGCAGAGTCCTCATCCTCCGTTTTTCCGCCCTTTCCAGCTTCTCGCCAATTAGGGCTCGATTGACTTTCATCGCTGTATTTGGCGCTGCCAGTCAAATGCGTGCGCGTCTGCACGTGGTTCTGTCGGTCTGTCGACGTCGGCAGCGCCAAGGTTAAGGTCGATTCCACCCTGCTCCGGGAACGCGCTCTGCGATCAAGTGCTTTCACAATCGATATACTACTCGCAGATTCAACACCCTGTTCATTTATAACGTTCACCAGCCAGGTGTAGCAGGTGGATCATTCGTCTGGTTGATCAATGGACTGTCAATGCTGCAAGCATGGACCTGACGCCACTTGAAGCTGCATGACCAGGCTACAGCCGCGCGTCTAATACTAGTAGCGGTTTAACTGCGAGAATCCGGGGCGTTAGAAGAATGTCGGCTGGTCGACTGGAATGGATAACGAGGATCACATCGATCTGCGATGTGCGTTCCTACTGGCGCTCAGGGTTTATTCTCAGCAGTCAGAGGACCTTCGGGGCCCACGGCCACCGCACAGACTTCAGGTTCGGAGCTCGCGGCCACCCAAGGTTCAGGGACACAGGATGTATGCTAATGCGTAAGAGAGATTCCGTCCCAGAGAGCGAGTCTGGGGAGGATAAATAGCAGGAAAGGGCAACCGACTTGTCCTCAGACCGAGCCCAATCGCGCAGTCTATCCAGTCCTCAGCTCAAGCAATGTTCCGCGCTCTCATCGCATTCGCTGTCCTCGCAGTTGTGCCCGCTGCTCTTGCTGGACCCGCACTTATCACCAAGGTACGTCCGCAGAAGTGCAGTAACCGGATGATGCTGAGTCCTGACTGTGCGACCCGCAGGCCACCGATCAGTGCGCCTGCGACGCCTACGCCCCCGTCCCGCTCTACCGCGCGTACAACGCGCAGGCCGTGGACCATTTCTATACCAGGAGCCTGAGCGAGGTCAACAACGCCGGGACGATCGGCTGGGCGCGCGAGGGCGACGCCGGGCGCGTGCTCGCGACCAACGCGACGGGCGCCGTCCCGCTTTACCGTCTCTGGAACCCTACCGTCGCAGACCATTTCTACACCGTCTCGGCCGCCGAGCGCGCCTCGGTCCTCCAAGGCGGTGGGTGGAGCGACGAGGGCGTCGCGGCGTACATCCTCGCGCAGCCCGCGTGCGGCACCATCCCGTTCTATAGGACCTTCCAGGCCGCCCATTTCGACCACTTCTATACGACGGACGCCGGTGAGATGGCCAATGCTGTCACCCAGCTCGGCTATTCGTTCGAGTCCGTCCTCGGATACATCTGGCCGAATGCTTAGGCACAGACTGCGAGGCGGTAGGATGCATGCATAGGGATGGTGAAACTCGAACTACGCGTCTGTCACGGGTCCACGGGCAGCGTTACCTACCGTTCCTTTCTTCAAACTGCACGTGTTCTGCCAGTCTCCTCCTGTACCCCCTGTTCCGTGAATGTGATATGCGAGCTTGATACTGCGCAATTTCTACGTCTTGACGCCAAGATCCTTCAAGAAAATGCCGGTTCAAGGTGCTGTTGTTCTACGACCAGTTAATTCGAGCTCCGCTCGATTGGACTTGACCTCGATCACTGTGGAACCCTGGCCGGCCGAAAAGCACGCGCTCTTTCCACCAGCCTCCAGAATAAAATCAGCCATCCTCTGGCCGTTTTCAAACCATGCCTAAAAATTTTGTGCCGTCCATTACGGACAATAAAATAGCAGTTTTTGACACATTCCTCCAGTCCCCCGAAGCACGCTCGGAAACGAAAAACTGACTTCGGCCGGCTGGATTTTATACTGCGATGAGACGCATCCCGGGTTCTTCAAAAGGCTTTCCCATTTGCCCTTCCCAGACCTTACTGTGACGTGACAAAAGTAGCAACAATAGTTAATCCTCTATACCATTACTAATTTACATTCATGATGTGACTCTGCTTCCAGCACACACAACAGCTCCATGGGGCCATCTTCTGCAGGGCTGTAGTCAGCACAAGCACATAGAGCTAGCAAGAAGGATGCATACCTGCAAAGGTTCAGGACCTTGGTGGCAATCACGGCTAGAGACAATTGTGAGCCTCCGTATGTCAACATGCTTTACTCGGGCAAAAGCTGCACTTATATACCTGAGGACCTAGAGCCAAAATCCGAGTACCAAGTCAAGCTCCGCCCGAGGTCTGGAGGGCGGTGGCCAGATGGAGATTGGCGAGACCGATGCTGCGGCATTCGGTCAGGGCTAGGGTTCTGTGTAAAATGCCCGAGCTATTCTCAACATGTTTTTTAACCAATCCGTTATTTAACAGGTGTTTAAAACAGTGTTTAAAACACAGCTTATGTAATGCATTAGAAACATCGAGACAAGCTTAGAAAAAGCAACCTTCCAGTCAAATTTGCCCAGGCATACCTCCTCATACCCTAGGATATCACAGATACCTGCCGGTATGATTGGCAATGCATGGTACTTGAAACTTTAATGCTCGATGTAATGTTGTAAACTTCTACCTGTGAGAATATAGGTCAGAATGAGCCACTTTCTATACTAGATGTTTAACAACACTCTCAGGTCTGGGCACTGGAAGAATGCTGTTCTCTTGTGAGATCTTGCTAATTAGTTACTTACAGCACTGAGACAGCTCCTGCAGTTGAACGAATCTTTCACTGATCACCTGTGTGAGATGCGAGATGCAGCTAACTCATATGCTACCAGCAATGGAGGCTGCTAGGATATAGCGGGAAATGGCACAAAGACAAAATCCGTGCCTCCAACACATGTCTCAGAGGTCCTGCAACTGAACTGTATTTTGTTTTTAAACAGCCAATTTTCGGACGTCTGTTTTAAAACAATGTTTTAAACACTGTTTTTTAACCCGTGTTTAAAACGTGGCATTGTACACAGAAC
This sequence comes from Auricularia sp. M12, assembly GCA_037042885.1. Lineage (NCBI taxonomy): Eukaryota > Fungi > Basidiomycota > Agaricomycetes > Auriculariales > Auriculariaceae > Auricularia > Auricularia sp. M12. The sequence continues at coordinate 3,480,860 of CM073211.1, forward strand.
CCTAGTCAGGGCTCGCTTCGGAACCTCCTCACAGGCTCCCGAGATTTCATGGCTCCGTAAGCGCTCCGTCAGACCGACGCTGAACAGCGTCCATGCACGTCCATGAGCTTCCCCTCATGGGCAACGAATGTAATCTTCTTCAAAAGTCATAAACTGTTGAACCCCACCTCTACGAGGAGTCTTTCATTGATCACTGTCACTGCCGTCAATTCCACCGAAAATCGGCGGAATCTCGACCGGGGACGAATCGAGCTCTTTCCGCCAGACACCGGCAGAAAGTGGAATATCTCGCGTCTACCGGTTGCTGACCGGTGCAAAATCGCGCGGACTGGGTTCCACAGTGGATCGTGACGCTCGTTGTACCTGTCTGCCGTGCCCGACGCGCGACACGTCACGTGGCGATTGAATTCCGCTGCCATCGACGTCTGCTGGATCTCTGCTGCACCCTCGCCCGCCCAGCTCTTTCCCGTCTCTCATGGTATCTTGTGCTTTCGATGCTCGCATGCACTTTCTCCAAATATCACGTTCTTCTAAGAAAGATGCGGTGCTATCTTGTATCCACAGTACATATTACTGAATGCCAGACCATAGCTCTCTATCTACTCGGCTAGCTGAAGTTTCTGCGCCACCAGCCGATGCGATTACCTCGCTGCAGCTTAGCACATGTCCCCTTCTACCGCGATTATAACGGCACTTGCTACCAGCACTTCCTCAGCAGAATCCTGGACGACATAACCGTCGAGGCTCGCGCGGGTTACGCTCGCGAGATCGTCAACGCGGGCAACGGGCTCACGACCTGAATCGTCCGGAGCCGAGTCTGGAACGCCGTTCTCAACGACCATTTCTACACGCTCAACGTGCAGGAGCGCGATTATATTCTCGTCAACTGCGGCAATCGGGGCTACGATGGCCCCGCGGCGTACATCCTCCCCGCAGCCATGCTACACACCCGGTCTTCTTCAGGTTCGGAAGGCCATGGCCGTTCCATACTATGGCTGGTATGATGATCTCGTCTTAAATAGCTGTGTGGGTTGCCATGCACAGGAAGAGTCCACGTGTCGAGTCATTCCAGTACAGCAAGCGGGTTAAGGCCTTAGCAGAATCATGTTCTAATGGATGAGTTTGATGCTTAAACAGCAGTGTGACCGGAGCGCGATTGTCAATTTTTTTAATCCTGATCATTCCTCGTGTCATCGTGAAATTCAGCCATTATTTTTTGTGTCCATTGAGCAAATGATAAGAAGCATGTTTGTGATCGACTGTCTATTGCACCCAGGGTGGCGGTGCGCAGAGCAGCGCAAGGCAAAATCCGAAGCTTGTTCCGTTCTGCTATCCTCAAGCTGTTTTCCGTATTCTCGCATGTCTGCAGACCCGCCATCATATTCATTCGAGGATGCACCATTACCAGATACTGCGCCACAGTTTAACGGGACTTCATCGCCTGCTCTAGAGACCCAACTCGTGATATCTCCGATTCACAACGACTTCACGTTCCAGAAGGGTTACCTAGGCGCTGACGGCGAGCATGCTGCGCTTGAAGGCGAGGTACAGATCAAATCTGCAGCTGGAGATGATGACTGGGATCGAGTGTGCGTTGGTTGCTAGATTGCAGGCTGTGCGCTGACTAGACGCCGCTCGCAGCTCAGTAGCCCTTGTCACGCTCGAGATCACTCCCGGTGGCAGCATCGAGCTTTCCAGGACACAGAGAGATCTCTGGAAACGCCCGATAGCCTCAGCATCGACTGGTAGCACAAGCACACCGCCTAGTGTTCTCCCATTCTCGCTGCCGCTGATGCAGGACGCGCCTCAATGCATCCATACTCCATATTCATCGTTGGAGCACAGTCTCACGGCCACATTACACGCCGCTGATGGCGAACGTACGCTCAGCAAGACCGTCCTTGCTCACACCAAACGTTATGCATCGCCTGCGGAGCTACCCGTCATGCCCGAAATGCGCAGCGTAGACGCGCCCGCTCGGGTGGAGGCTCAAATTCCGCGGCTGGCATGGCGGGCGGGCCAAGCTATACCGGTTTATGTCACTGTGCCTCCGCCGTCTCCAGCGCTGGTACTTTCGGAGGGCATCCGATTACGCAACATTCGCGCCGAACTCGTCCAAATTGTGCGCATTCCAAGAGGCTCAGCGCCCGAGGAGGAGGACATTCGTCCGCCCCCACCGCAGTGGGATGAAATTGAAGACGACAACCAGAGCGAGGAGACGGAGGACGACACGCGCAGCTCGTCATCCGACGACACCGAGGACTCGTATCCGGTCGAGAAAGGCGGCAGCGGCGACGACGGTGACCCTGAGCTTGACGGTGACGGCGACCCCGCGACGGCCGAGTACACGACCATCATCGCGCATTCGGGCGCGCCGTGCCGCTTCCACCGCTCGCGGCCCATCCGCATCCGTCTTGTGCTCCATCCGTCGACGACACCTTTCACGCGCTTGCACTCGAACGCGCACGACGACGGCGCGCCGCCGGACTGCGCGCTGGGCATTAGCCAGAGCGCGGTGCTGCACAGCGTGCGCTTCCGGCTGCGCGTGCGCGCGACGTTCGTGCTGAGCGGCACGGCGCGCTCGGAGCGCGTCGCGCGGCTCGACTTCCCGCTCGTCGTGCTGCCGCCCGTCGTGCCGCGCCCCGAGGAGGCCGAGGCGGACCCCACGGGCCTTGAGGGCGCGTACCGCAAGAAGCATGACCGCCCGCCGACGCGTACTGTGCGCCGCGAGGACGCCGAGATTGAGGACGGCCCCGAGCCGGGTCCGTCGGACCCGCCACCGCCGTTTGATCCTTCGCACAGTGGCGTGCGCCTGCCCACGTTCCTCGAGTCGCTCGGCTCCGAGCCGCAGCCGTCGTACGAGGGCGAGCTCGACCGCGGCGACGGCGAGGACGACGTGCTGGACGGCGAGGGCACGCTGTTTGGCTTCGGCGCCGCAGACCAGTACGACGGCCTCAGCCTCCCCGGGCGCGAGAGCGGCATCTTGCCTCCGGACTTTGCGGAACTCATGAGCCTGCGTGCGGGCGAGGCCGACGGCGATGTCGACGGCGACGCGCCTCCGCCGCCTCCGCCGCCCATGGACGACCCAAGCGATCCGCCGCCTGCAATTGACGTGCCGTTCGCCAGCGCCACGTCGGGCCCGCCGCCATACCTAAATCGCCAGCAGCAGGAGCAGCAGGACTCCATCGAAGTCACGACCGGCCCGCCGCCCTATGTCGACCTTGTGCCGCGACGCTAACGCTACCCACGAACAGGACTCCCAATGTATCAATATAGGATCTCGCATGCCCGTGCATAGAACGCCTGTCTCCCCTTGTGTGCTGTACTACTCCAAGTGTGCTGCTAAATATGAATGTATGTACGAAGCTAAACACTATACAACTTTGGAAATCGCATGTGCTCAAGGGTTGTAAAGTCGCCGCACTTGTGTATCCATCCCTCTACCAATACATTCACTAACGTCAACGCATCTCTTATTGCCTCGCCGAGACGGTCTGCACTTCGGAGCGCACTTCAATCGGTGCCAATGTCCCCTTCTCAGGCAGTGAGCTAGTGAACCTTCAGATTGCTGTTAGTCCATGGCTGACCGCCGCCCGCGTTCAGAGTCTCACAAGGGGGGGGGGGTGATGAGTGGCCATGAGACTTAAGCCTTGTCCAGCCGTCTGTTGAAGAGATTTACAGCTGAGGAACATGAGCAAGCGTGTTTTTATCATTTGACATGTACAATCCGAAGAATGGGAACACGTCTCGCCGAGGCAAACAATCCAGGACAACATGTCAGGTAGTAACGGGGAAGATAAAGCCCACGGTCTCCTCAAATACATAGCCATGCTTAGTTATGGCGTTAGCGAACTCAGCGGTGTCGGTTGTGTAGAAATGGTCGAAGCCGGCGGCATTGAACGTCCTGTAGAACGGGATCGCGCCGCACTGGGGGTTCGACAAAATGAACGCGGCGACACCCTGATCGATCCAGCCCGAGCCGTCTGCAAGGATGGAGGCGCGCTCATCCGGGTCGACGGTGTAGAAATGGTCGACATTGTTCGGGTTGAAAAGCTGGAAGAGCGGGACGGCACCCGTCTGGTTCGCCGCGAGCACGCGCCCGGCGTCCGGCTGGCGTGCGTATGCAGGCGCGGCAGTGGCAATTGCGGGGAGGCTGCGGCTGTAGAAGTGGTCGATGCCGGCTGCGTTGAATGCGCGGAAAAACGGCGCTGTGGCGAATGTGCACGCGTCTGGACAGTCCGCACTCTGCAGAAAGTGTGATTAAAATTCAAGATAACAAAACCGTTTCTGCGAAGCGTACCGTTACCAGGGCGTGAGAGACAGTTGCAAGCGCAAAGAGCGCGGTGAGAGCAACGTGAAGCATTGTTGATTTTGGGCGTAGCGTCGTCTCTATTCAGTCATTGTCCCACATTTATACTGAGCCGGCTGGAGCATCCCCGATGTACGGTGAAAATGGGTGTCATGCTGGTGTGACGGAGACTTCTGATTACCCCAATTCCAGACACAACAGATGTTTGAAAGAAAGCAAGGCAATTTTCCGATGATGGAAGCAAAGGTCTCACCGAGAACGGTGTTGCGGGGCCGAGACGTGGAGATAGAAGGACAGACTCGTCTACGTTGAACCAAGACGTGGAGCCGCATGGCACCGTACAGAGCGGGTCCTCATTGAGCACGCAGCCGTCAGTCCAGGGCTGAACACATTGGAGCCATGGCGGTAGCGAGCGAAGTCAAAAGCGAAGTTGTTGCAAGCGCCCGGGACAGCACGAGACAGCAGGGTGCTATGATTGAAGCAGCTACTCCAGTCCATCTCGCATCTCCGAGTAGTTCACTGGCAATAGAGGCCTGGGTCCACATGCAGGATAGAGCTACGACGGCAAGAGTCAGAGGAGTCACGGATTTTCCCGAAACCTAAAGTTGTTCCCGGTCTTTTCCACTCTTTTCCACTGCGTTGAGCTCGAGCTTCTATGGCTCCAAGATGGCTTACGCATAGGAGCGGCATCCATACTCTACCGTGCAGTCGATTATTTCCGTGCTTGATTGCTACGGCTTGCGCGCGCTCAGTTCTAGGCCATTTATGCAAATCCGTATGATGACCGGGCGAGTCTACAGCTAACCACGACCCATTACTGCGCGCTGCGATAGGCACATCTGCGTAGTCCTTCACTGCAGACCTGGTCTCTGGCGGCCCCGTTGCCCACGCTGTCCAAGCTTCGTTCCCAATCCTGCAGGTGGGCGCAGGCCGTGCCACATTCTTCTTCCTGTCGGGGAACATCAAACTTACAATAGCGACCAATGGTGCTCGTCTGTGGGGATCGTCCGTCTTCAGCTTTCTGATGCCGCTCTCGTGTGCCCACTGCCATGGTGTGCTCCCGACATATTGGCATGGAGTCGTGGGGATACTCGCTGTATACCCAGGCTGCTTAGGCACTTTCGGCTCCTGCGCACTCCCTTGAACGCATTCCACTAGGGAGACCAATCTACTTTCAGGCCACGTGGTGCGCGATGCTGACGGAGTTCCTCACACACGCTGTGAGGAGTCCCCAATCCTCGCCCGAGACGCGTTACTCCAAATCTGACTCAACCGGCGGCAGGCTCTAGATCTCGACCTCACGGAGTCCCATTTCAGACTTTCGGTCGTTGTCTCCGCTCAATCCCGAAGCTCAGCTTGATGCGGGAGAGAATGGCGCAGTTCTCCCGTTTCGGTACATCTTATGTATTGCCCGGGTTCGCATGTTGCCCTCGTCGTCGTTTGGGACCGAATGGCGATTTGACCTAGATTTGCCTGCCACGCAGATGACCCCGAACTGGAATCCTGATGCTTCGCAGCCTTGTACTACCCGTTGCGCGCCTGCTATTAGCCCTGGCCCAGATTCCATTCCAGTAGGACGTAAACTCAACTTGAAGCTACTATCCTCGGTCTTCTCACGACTCAGGTAGGCAGCTCAGACCGCTCCTGCGCCTCGATTGTCTGCATACGGCTATGGAGGCCGCTCATGACAAACTATGCGCCCTCATCGCACGTGTTTTGAACTTGTTCATTCAGAGCCATATTCTCCCGCTTATTCCCGGTTTAAGCAGTGGTGTCTTGTGCGGGTGGCGGGACGCCGTTGATCGTTCAACATCGCAACTTCTCGAAAACACAGCCTACCGCCTGGCCTCGATCTGCCGTTGTTGGCCCCCGCTGAATGCCAATTACCTTGCATACCTCAAAACTGGATGGACATTTTGCCTATCCATTCAGACATTGTCTCGGGAAATGAGAAAGCGGCCAAGACCCAATGATGACCTAGCAGAGCTGAGGAGCAGGAGTGGTGGTATGTTTGTGCAACCGCTAACGATATCAGGCGAGCTCACCGTGTGCAGGCAGAAACATTTCATTCACAATACGCGACGATGGCAGTCAGGACGTGTCCGTCTGAAATGTCTGTGGAGCGGACGAATGGCCCGATTATTTGAGGGATACACCGCTCCTCGAAGTCGCGGGACCTTTGTCCAGTACTTCGTCCGCTCCGGCTGCGCAGTTCCGTTCACTCGAGGTTATTATAGCGACGGAATACACGCATGAGAAGTACGGCAATCATTGGAAGAATGATAGCTCAGCGCATCGAGCTGAGCTGAGCGTGTCAAAAACACGTCTCCTATAAGTGTGTTGAGGAGGACTACTCCGCAAAAATCCCCATAACTCTTCAGGTGGAAACATGAGGTCGTCCTTCATCGTATCAACGCTCTTCGCGGCCGGATCACTCGTTGCAGGCCTTGCGCTTGCAAAACAAGATGCCCTTGACATCCTCACTACTTTGCGCTCGAGGACAGACGAAATAGTGCCTCAAATCAGTACGCATTTTCGCCTGTGATATTATCTCACCCCGTTGATTGTTTTACTAGTTTCTCTGGCTCAGAGTGGCCGTGCGACGGAGGAAGCCATCACTCCGTACGTCGGCCAGCCTGAGCGCATCAGGAATTAGCTCATCAATCTCAGGTTCATCGAGCAGCTTACCACCGCCGCAAATACCGCGGCTACGGAGCTGGAAGGCAGTAGTGCGAACGGGATCTCGCCAATACAGCTCGCAACTGTTACCGCCGGCATCTTCACGGTGAGCCGACTGTCTCATCATCATCTTCGAAAGCGACCTAATTTGCGCAGGACATTTCGAACGCTCTCAATGTAGCATCCGACGCGCCTCCCAGCCATCCGGGCGTCGTCTCCCTTGCTCAAGGCGATCTCGCTGCGGCGCTCGGAATGGTTCTGACCGGCGTGGAGACGGTGGTAGCCGGAGTGGTAGACGCGGTCGGAGCTTTGTGAGTCTCAATGTTGTCTTGCGTGCAGCTACACTGACACCCTGTCTAGGCTCAGCGCCGTCGCAGAGGTATTGCTGGATCTTGCTCTTGACCTGCTGCCCGCGCCAACAGCTGCCGCATGATCACGAGAAGTTACAAGTTAGACGATGTCTCCAAATTGTGTACGTAGCGCCGGGACTGTGATGCGTCTCTATGGGAAGTGTGTATGATGGATTGGATCAGCACGATGTCAAAAAGAAACCAGTTCACATCGGGTGTGGAAGTTAGAATGAGTAAAAAGGTCCTCGGAGAAACGTTCGAATCGAAGGGATTGAGAAAGCCGTGTTCGTACTTAGACGAAGACGGGCTACCAACGGACGTTTAGCCGATATGTTTCAATTTCTTCGCAAGTTCTTTATATTGCAAAGGGGGTTGACTCCCAACACAATAAAGAAAGCATTGCACTAGCGCGACAGCACAGCACGACAACCTACTAGACAGCGAAATTAATGCAAAGCAAAAATCAGACCACGGGAGAGCACGGTGTCAGAGTCAGAGCTGGGAATAAGAGCGAGAATGCGATGGAGGATGATATGACTCGAGAGAAGTGTTCAAATCGAATGGACTCGGCGGGAGCCGCGTCCCAGCTACTGTCCAACGGCGCCTTGGGGGTGGGTCACGATCCGAAATCTCGCCCATGAAATACCATCGCCAGTCGTAATCAGCGATGAATCCAAGGGACTGATCCAACTCCGTGCGGAATAGTAATCGACGGATGTTCTCAAAACGAGACGTGACCTCTTGAGCCGTCGGTCGCTTGGCTGGGTCCGGATTAATCATGTCGATAACGATTGGGCGCACAAATTCCACGTTCTCATAGGCCTGCACCCGCGTCAGTGGTGCTCATGGGCAATGCAGAAGGACTGACGTTCAGGATGTGTACGAGGATCATCTTGCCGATGCAAAAGACGTCGAGCCGGAACGCATCGTAGGGCGGCGAAGAAAGCTCGGGTGCAGAATCTTCCTGACCACCTCGCCGTTCCACCGGGCGGATGGCACTGATATCTGGGAAGCGCAGAGACATGTCGAAGTCGATGAAGTAATATTTCACCGGTTCCGCGCTTTCGTAGCGTTCCCTATGCTGAGCAGCCCCCTGTCCACAGGCTTTGAGCAACGGCTGGACAGGATGGCACGGTTCCTTTAAGAGGTGCAAGCCGTCCATCATGATGTTTTTGAAACAGGCATCGCTGTCGGTAGACCTGTTAGAATAGCGCATAGCATATGGAATCAACATACAGATGGACGGCGCAATGCTCATGCATGAATGCCAAGCCCTATAAATTTTTGAGCTCGAAACTTTAGACCGACATCGGGCACAGGTGTTGAGGAAGGGCATGCTTACCTCGAATATTTGGGACAGGAAGTTCACAATCTCGCTCACCCTTACAAACGGCCAGATATCCCAGGGTATGAAACGAGGATGAACTAAGATGGGCTGCTTTGGGAACTCTGGGAACCGTAAGACTTCAAGGAGGGGTGCACAGTGATTGCGGCGGTCCGATTTTCGAGGTTCTTGCGAGAAGTAAGTCGCAAATGGAACTGATTTTACATCGACGGAAACCAATATTTTCAGCATGACCGGTAAGCCGTCCACCTCGCGGATAGCATCTACGACGTTCCAGGCCTGTCACGGTTGTCAGCCAGAGGCTCAAAGGAGACGCGCTACCTTACTTGGTACGCAAGACCGTCTTCGAAATCCTCCCAAAAAAAGGGATCCGCCTGAATACTGTCCAATGAGGGAAGCCAGGATGGTACCCAATCTAAGACGAGGTCGGCAGTGGCCTCCAAATGGACGAGCAAGCCTGCCTGGTTGATAACGGGCACGGAGGCGGTAACCACGAGCTTGTAATTGCGCATTGAGGTCAACCCAGGTCATTTCTGCCTCCGTACGGTCCCCGCGGAACCGGTGGACGTCCGAGCGCATTGCCATGTCTCTTGGATGACGACGCGAGCAAAGCGGACCGTTCGGCTGTCTCCGAAAGGCGGCCTACCTGCCTACCTCGTCAACAGAGGGGCGTTGACGAATCGTAGCGTATGGCATACCCTGCGGAGTGCGCACATCTAAAGGTATTTTATTTTTTGGACTCATTTGAACTGCACGATCTCATTTGTTGCTGCGTCCAAGCATGCCATCTGTGGACAATCGACATGCGCGAAACATTTGAATCAAAGGGATTGAGAAAGACGAGTCACGTAGACACCTAAACGAAGAGGGACTGGCAATGGACGCTTCGACGACCTTTTTCAATTTCTTGACGAGATATATTTGCATTTCTAAGGGAGTCAGGTCCAGATACAATCAAAGAAAGCATTGCACTAGCGCGATAGCATAGCACGAAAACAGAATGAGCAGCGAGAAAAGTTGGACCATTAAGATAGCGATTGCGAGGGGCGAAGCGGCGCTGCATCCGGATATGCCTGAGGATCGCCGTCAGTGTTGCCTGCATGAGTTCCCGAGCCGTTCTTCGGGGTCGAGCGTGTGCGCACTCGCCGCGCTCGCCATAGACCGGACACAATGTCGGTAAGTTTTCGCGGCGGTCGACGCGCGGGGACGTTCCCTAAAATATACTCAATGAAATCATAACTGCGAATGTGCTGCGGGGACGCCTTCAGCTGGCGCGCGGAAAGGGAGCGGCGTATCGCGTCAAACGCTTCGACGACTTGCTGCGCGGTCGGTCGTTCGTTAGGATTTTCGCGCATCATGTGCTCTGCGAGTGGGCGGATGAACTCGACGTTGCGGTATGCCTGACGAAGCGTCAATACGAAGCGAAGCAAGGAGAGTGCGCGTACGTTGAGGAGGTGGATCAGGATCATGTTGCCGATACAGTAAATATCAAGCTTAAAAGGGTCGTACGGCTCGCGCGATCGCTCTTCTGGTACCGAGTCGTCCTGCCCATATTGACGTCGCACGAGACGCCGTGCCGTCGCGTCGCTGAAGCGGATGGACTGATCGAAGTCGATGAAATAATATTTGATAGGCCGCGTGGCCTCGTGTCTGTGGATATGTCGAGCCTTGCCCTCTCCGGATGCCTTGCATTCTGGTCTGCATGGGTGGTTGGGTTCGAGAAATAAATGGAGGCCGTCCATCATAACATTGCTCCAGGAGGCATCACTTCAAAGCTCGTATTAGCTTGAGCAAGAGCGAAAACAGTAGCGATGCGACATACAGGTGAGCGACATTGTTTTCGTGCATGAATGTGATGCCCTGGCCCAATATGAGCACAGACGGAAAACCATGTACTGACGGTGCAAGTACTGTACCTCGAATAACTGGCCCAAGAAGTCGACTATTTCATCCACGCGTCGGAAAGGCCAGATATCCCAAGGAACCAGCCGAGGTTGCACCATTATCACGTATGTGGGATAATCGTCCGGTCTGAGCAGCTCCAGAAGGGGGATGCAGTGATTTCGCGCATCCATTCGGCGGCTCTCTTCCGAGAAGTATTGCATCATGGGAAGGGAGGACTTGTCGTTGTCAAGGTCGATAAGTTTCATGATGACGGGAGCGCCGTCTTTGACCCGTATTGCGTCCAAGACATTATCTCTCTTCAGCCACGTCAATACTTTGATATACTCCAAAGCCGTAAATTGCGTACGATGGGCCAGATTCCGTCTTCGCACATGAGGGGGATGAGAATTTTTGGATCATTGACCCAAGATCCAACCCAATCTTAGAGCATACAGCTTCAGCAAACCTGGCATGCACGTATATAACTGTATCCATACCGGGATGGTAACGCGGTCGCATCCTGTAACCGTGTCGCTCGAGAAAATTGTGCAGATGCACCCAAATCATCTCGCCCTTGAGCCGTTCATTGAGAGGGTCTGGCGTGTCCGAGCTCGCCATGTTATGCGTCTGTGACCAGACAAGTCCGTCCAACTGGAGTGCCCGAGGTCAAGAAAGCCGACGCTGTGTCGGCCCGGCCCGATGAAGCCAGATTGTTATACATCTCCGAACTTCGCCAGAAGAACCCACCGTGGCAACCTGGTGCATTGCACGTGCTTTCTGGGCCGCTTGACATTAGAATGGAACATTCTGGAAGAGGGCCGCGTAAGCTCGCCTCCTGGTATAAATGTTTCCTGGAACGCCTGGGTACTCATCATTACCTTCTCGCGCCTGACCGGCCTGACCGCCCCATCTCCCGCCGCCAGAATGTCTTCTCTTGTTGCCAATATTGTCTACAATGTCACTGCGCGTTACAAGGGGTCATCCTCTCTTTTATCGGCGACTAGAACGCACCTGGACTCAATCAACGCCGCGCTCAGGCTGGCGTCTCCGACCAACGACGAGCAAACGGCGCTCTGGGAGGCGCTAAACGACAAGTACACTCAGTACGGACATGATTCCGTAGAATAATTCTCGCCTCTTGATATATCCACCCAGATATGAGAGGCAGTTCGAAAAGCTGATACACGTGAACACTGACACCGAACCGGCGGTCAAGCGGCTCCATGGAGCAGTCACAAAGTTTAGAAACGAAATAGTGGTAAGATTTACCGTGTCTAAGGTTGGTCTGAAGTATCATGCTGAGTGTGGGGTCCTATAGACGAAGTCGAAAAGGTTGAATTTCAACGTACCGCTCCCAAGCAGCTTGTGGCAGCATTTGTCTCGGGTACCGGGTTCGTACAGCTTTGTGTCGTTGATTTGAACACGATGACAAGCCTTGAATAGATGAATCGAGTGCATTTGCGTCGGAGTCATACGTCCCAGAGCAGATCACCTCCGACCACGGCCTGCCTCGCAGACTTGCAGGACCAGCGGGGGCACCTTCGTATCAGGGACACGTGCCTAGACATTCTCAATCTTTGACCTTTAATCCCTCGTCGTTCGCGCCTATCCTTGAAGAGAGTGCTCCAGTTGCGTTGGGCTCGCCTCACAGACCGCGACCAGCGGCGCAGGCATTCCACGCTGCCAATCCATCCATTTCCTCATCTTTCGGTGGGGCTCACCACGCCGCTCAACCGTCACACGGCCATAGTTTCTCTATCACTTCGGTTCAGACTTTCGGTCACGCTCAACAGGCTCTTCCCACGGCCAGGCATTCTGTGGAGTCTCAGTCTAGCCGATCTTCTGGTTCTACAGGCGACTCGTATTCCGCTTATATAGAAAGCAACATTCGGCAGAAGTACCCTGCTTGGACCGACGCGCAAGTAGCTCAGGCAGTACAACAATATGAGCTCGCTAGCCAACAGCAGGGACATTCGTCTCGCTTCCAGTGATCGAGGCAGGACAATGCCTTCGCTCGCATGCATACTTCCTTACATCGTCTTCCCGCTCCCACCTCTCCCAGCGCCTCTATGCCCCTCCATCTCATATCTCTTCGCGTAACGAATCCTATCTGGCATCGACTCGCGACGTTTCTCTCAAACAGCCTCTCAAGAAAAACAATAAAAAAAACAACAAAAACGACGAAACCTCCCAAAAACAGTGTTTGATCTGATTTTCTTTCCCTATGCCTCGTCTCGTCTCGTCCGTCTCGTCTCTGTCATCTCACCGCTCGATTCTCTCTCTCGCGACCGCCTGTGACTGGCTCCACTCCTCGGTGCTCGCGCGCACCATGCGCAACTTGGAGCCTGCCTTTGTCGTGTCATCTCTCCGTGCATCGATCTCCCATCATGCTCACGACCACTGACGACTGAATCCCGCCTACGTACCGCAACGTGACTCAATGCGCAGCGCATCGCGCACGCTAAGCTTCTTCAATCAAAGGTTCTTGTTCACGGGCAGGCCCCCCGAAAATACTATTAAATGTTGTTTCCGTCTGCCGGACATGGGGGCCTGTTTTGACCCCATCCCGTGTCCGCAGCACCGGACATGGCCTGGGTGGCGAGTCGCAACTAGGATGCATCTGTCCGGACATGCTCCGCCGGGCCGTCAGGTCGTTTCTGCATGTCCGGACAGCTCCGCCGGAGATGACAGCTCCGGAGACAGTTACGGCAGTGCAGCGGACTGCCGTTCCCGAATTGTTCCCGTCTCTTGTTGTCGTACTACCATCGACTCGTCGTCTCCGGTTTGGAGCTGCATGCCAACTCTTTGTGGGACTACCGGCTATACCTCAACGGTGCCAGACTGCCTTGCTTATGAGCAGAATCTATGTGCCGTCTTCGTGCCTTCGTACTGCTTGTAGGAGACAGCAACTGGCGGGCTTCCAGCCGCTTCATCTCCTTATTACCAGCGACGTGACCTCTATACAACGATTAGAGACTTTCAGCAATAGCTTAGTGCCCTATTTCTGGCTATCATCAACCATACTTTACTACAGCTTGCCGCGAGCTCGAGTCCAGTCGTTCAACTCGCTATTGGCCACGCTCCGGTTTTATTTTATTCGACTTCGCGTAAACTGCTCTCCCTATTCTCGACTTTTGACGACGCTGAGGACTACACTTTCCTTCGGTCGAAGATGACTATCCCCTGTTTGCAATCGACCTGCGGTGCCATTACCTTCTCTTCGCTTGTCGACAATGGGTTGAATATGAGCCCTCGTTATTGTTCGCGCTCTCCTGGCACTTTCCTGCTTTGGCATCTATTTCCGTGATTCTGCTGAAGGTTCCGCGGGCATCACGCACTGCCCGGTGCCTGCTTTTCCGTGCTACCGACCAACCCGAACCAACAAACCGCCTCTAAACGCTAACGTGCGCTACTTCGCAGTGAAAACTGCAAGTTTGAATTGACTACTTGCGATAGATACATGGAAATTTCGTCAGACGAAGACGCCTTTGACGAGGGCGAGTGGCGGCGGTGCAAGAAAAAATTCGACAAAGCGCCATATTCTGTGCGCATGGCCTACGAGCGCACGATTGCGCTATCCGAAGCTTTTTACGATGACCTTCTGCCGCGCCCATCGTCCAGCGTTCTTGACCTTGTGTCCTGCCGCACGATGCCAGAGCTAGCAACGGCACTCGTTACTGTCCCCCCGGCGCACTTCTTCAGCTCGGACCCCCCCACTCTTCCCCTAAACCTCTCCACTGTCCGCCATTGGCATGCGCCTCCCACGGCATCTATCAGCGCTATTATACGCGCTGCACCGCAGGCGTGGCTGGACGGAGCGGAATCGATCGTTTACGCGCACAACGGCTCGAAACTGCGTTTTCCTCTGACCATCGTTCGGTTCTGGGCCGACCTAAGTACTGCCCACGCGCAACGGGATAGCTGGACTGCGTCTCTCACCTGGTTGACTCTCCCTCGCGTCTCCGCCAAAGTTGACGATACCTTGCTTACTGAATGCCACCGGCTTCTTTCAGCCTTGCCCTGGCATGGCAGTACTGTATCCTTCGGACATGCTGTCTCTCCCATCGTGCAGCTCTCGCGGCTGCTGTCCGACCAGTGGCTCAGTAACTTCATCATCGAGCTGGTCATGGAATATCTCTCGTTCCGTATCAGCCCAAACGTGCGGCTTGAATCCCCACTCTTCTCTGAGGATCTATACAGTTCGTACGCATCGCTTAAGCCGTCAAAACATCTCAAAGCCATTGGAGAATCTCTCGCTAGCGCGCGTTGCCAGCGTTTGTTCGCCGTCGTTCATAATCACACGTTTGGTAACCTCTGGACGGCCAACGGCAAGCGAGAGGCTGTTAATCACTGGTGCTCTATTTCCATTCATTGGCCGACTCGCACTATCGGTTACTATGACTCTCTCGGGAAGCCGATGCCCGAAAAATTGCGCAAGGCACTTCAATGGTGGATCGGGACTTGGTCGTCGTCCCGCCTTACGTTCGACTCGTCGGGTTTCAGTGGAAACAACCAGACAGACCACGTTTCGTGTGGCCTGTTCGCCATGAACGTTGTCGAGCATTTCGCCACGCAGGACACTCCGTTACTCCTGCAAACGCACGTGCTGACAACTCGCGTCCGGCTCTTCAATTCGTTAGCGCAGCATGAAGTGACTGTAAGCTCCGGAATATGTTCTACCTCAGTTCGTGAGCTGATACGTCTCAGTTCCGGGCTCAACGCAAGGAGTCCGCGGACGACGACACTGCCGCGGACGACAATGCTGTACATACGATCAGTACAACCGCCGACCAGTGAGTGACTCAGACATCAAGGCTCACAGGATTTAATCCTCGCAGACAAAAAATGTCCATATCCAATCTACTCAACAGTTCACCGCCCCGGGATATCAGTCAGACAGCCAGCGAAGGAAATGCAGTAGTGGAATCTAATGGTAATCGTATTCTGCCTTGGGCAGCGACCTCAGAGTATTCTAATCACCGCGGTACAGGGGACGACCTTGGCAATGCCTTCCTTTCCGACTCCATGTCATTCAGCGTCGGGTACGATCCAAGTGATGGCGGCGACTTCTCCGTTCCAGCGTCCGAGTATTCATTATCTCGACCTGTGTCTCCCGCAAGTTCTCGTCGGTCCGAATGCCCTGCTGCGTCCCCTTCGGATTCATTAGATAACGACGCCATGCTCGTTGATGACGCGCAAAGCACATGCGAAACATCCGTCTCGCTGCCGCTCTCAAACGCCGAATCCGACCCTGCACGATTGGCGACTTCTACTGTGCTATCTCAGGCTGCACCTTCCATCGCGTCTTCTGTCTCAGAACCTGGTGCATCTCAGCCGCAATCTGTTGCAGAGCCGCGCAAAAAGCAGCGCACTCTCCTCAACTTCTTTACTGCGACGTCCAGTGCGAGCAAGCGGCGCCAAAACGCGGGGGAAGATCAGCCTTCGAAGCGGCAGCGAGTCGCTGCTGCCGCAAAGGGTGCCGATACTACCGAGGACGCGTCCAGCTCTGACGATGGTTCTTCCCCACGACGTCGCGTGCGGAAGTCAAAACAACCTGGAATTTCTCGTTCTGCTCGCGCTGAACGTCTCGGACGCCAGGAAGCGCTCAACGGAACATTCGAGCGCGACGAGGCACGTTTCCTTCGCTGGGAACTTGCGATCATGGAGGTCAAGCCGGACGCTATCGTCAACGGCGAGACCTGTGATTCCGTGTATTGTCCAGACTGCAAGCAGTGGTGGAAGATGAAGAGCCCTTACGATGCAACTCGCTTCCGCAGTCATGTCAACTCTCCGACTGCCTGCCGAAAAGCTCTTGCTCGCCTCGCCTCCAACAAGGCTATGCCCCGGAAACCTGACACTAAGCTTTCTCAGTGGGCTCGTTCTCATCCGCCGCTGCCTTCGTCTTCGACGGGAAACTCTTCGGTCAATTCATCACACGTCCCACCTTCATCCACTGCTCCCACTGCCGCACCAGCTCCTGCCGCTCCAACTCCCGCTACCGCTCCTGCGAAGGCTACCTCGATCAGTGCAAAATGTCTTGGTCTTTCTGCTGAGAAGCACGAGGAGGTTGCCAAAGTTCTGGCGCGATCTACGGCGGGCGGAGGAGGTGCTCGCTCAAGGGCCGACATCGCGCTTGAGGAATACGGCATCACATACGCTGAACTTGACGAGCCGCGCAAAATTGCGGTGCAGCTCTTGCAGAAACGCGAATGGGCTTGGATCCAGCACCACGATCAGCAGGTTATTGTGGCGGTCGACTGCGAGCGCAATATCGACCTCTCGTCTGCCAACGCACCTCCCGTTTGCTCCCGCTGTTCGGCGCTGCTGCACAATCGCCGTTTCCTTTCGATGAAAGGAAAGCCGCTCCCGAATCCAGAAAACAAGAAGTACACCCCGAAAGAGTTCCGGCAGACCAACCTCACTCAGAACGTTCTGGCGATTCATGGCTTGGACGGCCTGCTCTCAGAGGACAAGGACGACTCGATCTGGCTGCGTTTTGCGCAAGGCGCCATGCGTGGCGATTATCGCGACAACACAGTCTTCCAAGGGCTTCTGGAGGCTACGTTGGCTGTGAAGGACAAGGAGCGAAGGGGTGTAGGGATGCAGAACATGCGTTGGTCACCGGGTTATGACGCCGTGATGCACAAGATGTGCATGGCATCCAAGGTCGCTTTCGATACCTTCAAGTCCCACATGCCGGCGCGAACTACGAGGAGCTTTCAGTGAGTCTTTCTCACATGTTTCCCGCATCCATCTCAGTGGTCTGCTAGGATAATTCGGTCCAAGGGCCATCGCCTCCGACCCGGTATTACGACTGACATAACAACAAGAGTCAAGGATTACCTGACTGAATACGACTACCAAGATGTCTTGGCTCTTGCCTGCGATGAAACGAAGGTCGCATTGGGTTGGAGAACCTGTCCCGATGGTCAGGATTCATTTTATCTGATTGGCGGAATTGGGAACCCCATCCGCTTCTCGTCGCCGGACGAACTGCGAAACATCGTCACCAAGGACCCACCCAAGCAAGCCGAGAAGGTGCGCCTCACCGTCAACAGTGATCAGCGACTTACAAGTCACAGATTCGCGTTTGGACACTGCAAATTCCCCTTCATGGTATTCCACCCAAAACTATCGCCGTCATGCCAGTCGAGTCGAAGAATGACGCGCTTCAGCTCACAGAGTGGCAACAGGGCGGCCATGCTGCTCTTGAAGCCGCAGGAGCCACGACAATCTCTTACTCGGCTGACGGAACCGCCGTCGAACTCAGCGTGCAGCGGCTATGGTCTGACTCTGCTGCAGAGTTTGCGACTTACGTTTTTAGACACCCTGTCTACGGCCAGCCGGATATTCAACTGCGCATTCCACGGCTCGGTGAGAATGTGCCGATTCTGATGATCCAGGACAGCAAGCACTTCCGCAAGGATGTGCGCAATGCTCTGCTCTCCGGCGCTCGTTTCCTTGTGCTGGGCAACTTCACAATCGACTATTCCCAGCTCCGAACCATCGCAGACGAACACCTCACCCCGCTCCGCCTTCGTGACATTGAACGCGCCGATAAGCAAGACGATAACGCTGCAGCCAGGATGTTCTCGTCGTCCACTCTCGATTTTGTCGTGCGGAGGCACAGTGACTGGCGCGGGCTCATCATCTATCTCTTTGTCTTTGGTGAACTCGTGGACGGATACCAATCACGAACGATGCCCAACATCGTTCGTGTGAAGGTCGCTTTCCGCGCTCTCTTCTTTGTTCAGCTTTGGAAATGCTTCATCGATGGTGCTGGCTACACAAACGCGTACTGTCTGGCACCAGAGACTCTCAGGATCGCCGTTATCGTTGCTCAGGGGCTCGTTGGACTTGTTGTTATCCACCGCGACCATCGGCTGAACGAAGCGCTCCCACTTTGCCCCTGGTTACACTCTACTGAGCCTACCGAGCATACTTTCGGGCTCTCACGCCAACAGGTTCCCGACTTCACTGTTATGGACTTCCTCGACTTGGAGGCAAAGTTGACAGTGCTTGCCCGCGGTTGCTTTGCTGCTGCACAGCCAGTTACGAAAACTACCGCTTCCGGTTACAACTACACGTACTTCGACGGCCGTAAGCTCGACATTCACGAGGCTGCGGTGTGCCCGACCGACGAGGAGATCCAAACCGTTGTTGCTGAAGCGTACGATGAAGCCGTGAACCTCCTTGCGACAGTCGGCATCTTTGCCGCTGACATGACATCGAACGTCGAAGCTGGCGGGCTGCCCGACATTAATGCTCTTTTGTCGACTGTGGCTGCGGCGTCTGACGAAATCGAAGACATGGACGAACTGCCATGCGAGACGACACTGCTTGAGTCGTTCTTCAGCGGCCGGCACAACGACCAACTGCTACGATCTGAAACTGACCAGCGGCTGGAGGAGTTACATCGTGCGCATGTCGCTTGTACGGTGCACGACATGCAGACAATGTGAGCCATGCCATTCATTCGCATATTATGTGCTGATTCCGTCTACATTAGTGATACAATTCCTATGCCATCGGGAGACGATGTGAACCGTGGTAAGGAGCAGATTAGAAGGATCCTGGAGGTACAGTAACCAGAGTTGCCGCATGGTTCCTACAACGTCCTGATTGGTACCCTAGAGTCGATCTGAGCGCCCTGCGCGGAGCTCTCGCTCAGTCAAAACCGAAGATCTCAGCGATTTCTCAGTGCTTGTCCAGCTACGCAAACAGAACGAATCACAAGAGGCGGTGGACGCAACACGGCGCTATAGCAAGACGGAAGGCGAGGCCGACGATGACGATGACGGTGCGAAGGATTCGGCTTCCAACGCGTCCCGGGAAGTGATTGCACGACGCCGGGAGGTAGTGGCAGAGATTACTGCCATTCTTCGGGAAGAGAGCGACTGGGTCAGGGACCATAAGGGCCAGGGGTCGTACACCGTTTCCGACCGTCTCCAGCGCTGGGAGCAAAGTGCTAGTGCCGCGCTAGAAAGAGATGAGCTTACAGGAAATGCTCTCAATGCGGCAGAGGCAGCGGGCAAGCGCGCAGAGAAGGTGCGCTTTCTTCTCATGTCACGCTTTTGCAAAATCTGACCTGCACTGGTAGAGAGAAAAGAAGCGCAGCAACGCATGCGCGCCGTACCGCCGTGTTCACCCCGCGATAGGTTCCGCAAATATCGCCCCTGACGCACCGCTGAGAAAGGATGACTTCATTCTATTCTGGTCGGAAGGGCAGCTTCTCCTGGGACGGGGTAAGTATCTCAGAACATTATCTTTGACCATTCCAACTCATCTTGCAGTGTTGGTTATGTATGCCAAAGGTGGCGGGAAAGCCGGCCGTCACGGCTTCATTCCTGAAGTTACCAGTGCCGGCCGCTTATCCTACATCTGCGTACAGGCATACCAGTTCTCGTATGGCCGCTCGTTCCGCATACACTTTGGGATGTGCGGGAAGATGGGCCTGGTCACATTCCGTCAGGTGCCTCAGCATCAACTACTCATGGGACTTGGCACCTTTGGCCGTCCGTTCGTGACAGACCTTGAGGTTCGACTGACGGAGCCAGCAGCAACAGTCTTCAAGCGGGCCCAGGACTATTCGACAGCATTGCTCAAGGCTCTTCGCGTCCTCAATCCCAAAACGAAGGAGGCAAAGCAGGCAGACGCTGATGAGGCAGATGAATGATCAGTGCGCGTTAGTGTCGAGATTATGTAGTATTGAACAGCTTCAATGGATGTAACCGCGCCTGGAAACGATGTGAACAGTGCCCTGTAAATTTTGTGAGATTTTCAGCGATTTTTTCAGCTATTTTGGAGCCTTTTTGGGACGTCCGGACATGGAGGGGCGCTGGAGACCTCAGATTTGATGTGTCCGGACATGGCGCCTGTCGCGACCAAAAAAATGTCCGGACATGCAGCCAAAATCTCAAAATTTTGGAAACAACATTTGATAGTATTTTCGGGGGGCCTTCACGGGCCCGGCGCCGATCGAATCGGATCGATACTGCTTCTCGGTATCTCGCCATTGTGTTTCTTGTATTCATTGTTCTCGCCTCGCGCTCGAGCTGTACCGGTGCTGTCTGTTGTACGCGTACTGCCTGTAGCATTGCACCATTGTTGTAGGATTAGCTGTACCTTCTACCCAATACTTGAGGTATTGCCTTATCTTCCCTGACAGTCTGAGAAACCTCATGAACAAAAAGATCTGCGAACGCGCGGACGAAATCGTTGAGAAACAATGTCACGGTGCGGGCCCGCCGAAAGAACATCCATGCTTCTACGCTGAGAAGCTACAAACGCACACAAGGCTGCAGCGTGCTGCGCACGTTCTCCAAAAAATTACCAGGCGCCGTGGCCGCGCACTTGGACCTCGAGACACTTCACGAGCCCGAAGCGCTCTTCTCCCACGGGCCATACTTCCGCGTCCTTCTCACTAGCATCGCCACCAGCACCAGGTTCGAAGAACGGAACGACGCACGCGCGCACGACGCCCTCGAACATCCTGTCCAGCGTCCACTTGAGCCGCTCGCCGGTGAGGTGCACGGCGGGCTCGGCGTTGAGTTCGAGCAGCACGACGCGCCCGTCCTCGCACACGAGCAGGTCCGCGCCGAACAGCTCGAACGCGTTCGGCAAAGGCTGGAAGTGCGCGGCTCCCCCGTCCAGCACCGCGCCGAATGTCTCTCCAAGCAGCACCCGTGTCTGCTCCACGATGCTGCTGTGGGATATGTGCGGCGGCAGGGGAAGCTCGGAGAGCAGGCGCACGGAGTCCGTGTGCGTTGAGGCGTCCTTTTGGAGCGCCGTGTTCGTTAGGTGGACCGAGAGGTCGATTTCGGATTCGGAGGAGGACGAGGGTGCTGTGTAGGGCTTTGAGGAGAAGAGGGCGAGGATGTGAGGGGAGAGATAGAGCGTAAGTGCACCGCTGGCGATGCAGTATGCACGCAGGTGGAACTTGCGAGGCTCCAGGACAGCGGGAGGAATCGATCCCTCGATGGAGACGACGCGCGGGTCTATGAGAAGCGGGTCGGGGATGTAATCCTGGAATTTCATGAACTACAGAGTATATCGCATGTCGAGTGAACGGCGCACCTGAATGACAAAATGGCGGAGCTGAGACGCGACGACATTCGTATCGTCGCCCTCTTCCTCCTCATCCTCCCCTTCCTCAAAGCTCTCCAAAATCTCACGCAGACCCTCCTTGGAAGAGAACAGCCGTATGCCCATCCCCCGGTCCGCCATGCCAGGCTTGAGGATGAACCACCTCTCCCGCTGCTCATTCGCATCGAGCAGCAGGCCAAGCTCGTACAAATCATCGCTCCACATCTCATCGAGCTCGTCCGCCCACGAGATGTCGACGTCCCAGCTCTGCGGCGTCCCGAGACCGGGCTTGAGCGCCGAGTCCGGGTGCTTCGCGACGTGCACTGCGACGAGGCGGTGGAGAAAGTGCTTCCGGATGAGGCTCTTGCGGATTGTGTAGCTGCTCGCGAGCACCGTGCGCGGGCGCGCCAGCGTCAGCTCGTGCCGCGTGTCGTCGTAGGCCGTCCATTGCAGCAGGCGAGTGGACTGCGGAAGTTCTGCTGGCAGGGGGATCTCTGACCCGATCGCTAGCGATGGACCGTAGACTGCATGCAGAGCGCGTGTGGCGAGGTCTTGAGTATATGCAGCAGTAGGGTACGAAACAATCGTTATATCCGGCGGCGTGAGCATGCTTGAGTCCAAGTCACAGTTCAACGTTCAAGGTCCGCTTTAATGCGTTGTACACGGAGATGGGGGACAAATGATAATGATGGGAATCAGTGAGATCAAGATCATGGTCTTCACGAACCGAGCATTCATACTTTGCTTGGAGAAATATGATACTCCGAGAATTGCAGGAAATTCGAACTCACTGTAAGCGCGAGCCGACACCTCTGGTCGTTTCAAGTCCAGCAGGGTCCCAAAGCCCTCGTACAAAGATACTTTAGCTTTCCAAAGGTGATGGGGGTTCTTCCCGGCTATGGGGTCTGGTCGCAAAACTCTGCACTTTTCCGATGGTCAGGATTATGGCAGGTCTGTACTCCTGCCCCAGCATCATGATTTTCAGGCTTGGTTTAAGTTGATGTATCGTAGACCAGCTGAACGAAAACCGAGTCCGGCACAAATCTCGTTCCAACCAACTAAAGAGCAAAGTAACTGGTGAGACAAGAATCCGCGGTTAAAATGTATCTACGGTGTACACTGCGCCTGAGCGACAGCAGCGAGGAGAGAAGAGCGTCATGGTAGTCGTGGATAATAGACAGGGGATGCATACATATACCAAGGCAAGCAAGCGACAGCGACCCTCCTAACAGTTGCACGCGTTCTTTGGTGTCTGCGCATTGTTGTCGAGGTTGACGTTTCCGCCGGAGCCAGAGCCTGCTGCTGCGCCAGCACGGTTTCCTGTGCCACCGCGGGTGGAGGCGAGGATGTGCTCAATCGGGATCTTCTTCGCGATTTCGGTGAAGAGCTCGACGATGCCCTCGCCCGTCTTGGCGCTCGTCTCGAAGAACAGCAGGCCAGCCTCGCTTGCGTATGCTTGCGCCTCGTCGCGCGGAACGGCGCGCAGACTCTCGGGCCCGCCGGCGGCGTGTGCGAGCTCGCCGGGCGTGGCGGTCGCGTCGTCGGGCTCGTCCTCGCTGGCCGCGGCATCGTCACCGGAACTCGACGACGCCGACGGCGAGACGAGGTCGACCTTGTTGCCGGCGAGCGCGATGACAATGTGCGGGTTCGCCTGGCGCTGCAGCTCCTTGACCCAGGACTTGGCCTTGTCGAGCGACGCGGCCTTGGTCACGTCGTAGACGACGACGGCGGCCTGGGCGTTGCGGTAGTACATGGGCGCGAGCGAGTGGAAGCGTTCCTGGCCGGCCGTGTCCCAGATTTCGTACCGCAGCACGCGGTCCTCCAGCCGGCATTTTTGCGTCAGGAATGCGGCGCCAATGGTGGGCTCCTTGTTCGCCTGGAACTCGTTCGAAACCTGGAGAGGGCGTTAATTTACTGCATTTCTTGTAGATGCGCAGCGACGACGCTCACAAAACGCAATACGACCGACGACTTGCCAACGGCCGCCTCGCCTGAATCACGAGTCAGCGCTGAAAACGGACTTTGCGGACGGGGCGCACCTAATAAGACCAGCTTAACCTGGATAGACTTGTCTGCTGTTGCTGCTCCGTCCGACATGGCTCTCGAGCTCTCGCAATGGTTGGGTGGCTCGAACGGGGCGGGTGACGCAGGCAAGGGGTTTGAGACTCCGACGTTTGCCGCCCGGCTCTCGACCCCCCACTAGGCAGGCACAACCACGGTTTTCAGCTTACCCAGGTTGATAGCGCAAACGGACTTACTGTGACTGTCCAGGTCGCGAAGCTGCTGCTTAACTCACTTCCCTGAATTCTTTACGTTGCTTCCGCCCGTCACCTCATACACCGCCCTTGCTCTGACAGCTGCATCCGTGCATTTTCAAAGACTCCAGTGGCGTAGACAGCAAATCGCTACCAAGGGGGGCATACACTCCCAAGTCTCAGAGAACTTAGTGTGTGCGAAGGTTGAATTTCGTCCACGACATTGATTTATGTGTCCCAGCCTACATCGACAGCTCGATCAGCGCATCTTGCTCTTCCTGAACCTCTCTCGTACCAACCTGTCTTTTTACACCGTAGCATGGGGCACTCGGATGATCCAGATATTCTCAATAAACGGCTCAAAAGCGAGATGATTTGGGTGCAGCTGCACGGTTTTCTCGAGCGAAACGGCTACAAGATGCGGCCGCGTTACCAACCGGGTACGCGTATTGTTCTTGTTCTTGCAAACCCGAATCTGCGACTGAATGCTGATTGTGAAGATTGGGTGGGATCTTGGGTTAATAACCCCAAGGCGCGGATCCCCCTCCTATGCGAAGACGGACTCTGGCCCATTGTACGCCGTTTTTCTCTTCACCCAGTATGTATGCATGACTTATTTTTTGGGAAGAGAATGAATGTCTTGGACGCTATACGGGTCAAAGACGGCGCTCCTGTCATGATGAAACTGATCAACCTTGACAACGACAAGTCCTCCCTTTCCATGATGCAGTATTTCTCGCAAGAGAGCCGCCGACGGGACGCACGAAACCATTGCATTCCCCTGCTGGAGCTACTCAGACCGGAAGAGTATCCCAGGTCTGTGATAATGATCCAACCGCGGCTTGTTCCTTGGGATGTTTGGCCTTTCCAACGTGTGGGTGAAATCGTCGACTTCTTGGGCCAGTTATTCGAGGTACAGCGGTTTCATGCTCCTTACATGGTTTTACGTTGGTGCTCATACTGTATCGGACCAGGGGCTCGCATACATGCACGAAAACAATGTGGCTCACCTGTATGTCGCATTATTACCGTCTCTGCCCTTGCTGAGGCTAATACGAGTTTTAAAGTGACGCCTCCTGGGGAAACGTCATGATGGACGGCCTCCATTTGTTTCTCGAACCCAATCACCCATGCAGGCCAAAATATACGGCGTCCGGAGAGGGCGAGGCTCGACATATCAACAGACACGAGTCCACGCGGCCTATCAAATATTATTTCATCGACTTCGATCAGTCCATCCGCTTCAAAGACGCGACAGCGCGGCGTCTCGTACGGCGTCGATATGGACAGGACGACTCGGTACCAGAAGAGCAATCGCCCAAGCCGTACGACCCTTTCAAGGTTGATATTTACTGCATCGGCAACATGATCCTGATCCACCTCCTCAACGTACGCGCACTCTCCTTGCTTCGCTTCGTATTGACGCCAAACATTCGTCAGGCATACCGCAACGTCGAGTTCATCCGCCCACTCGCAGAGCACATGATGCGCGAAAATCCGAACGAGCGACCGACCGCACAGCAAGTCGTCGAAGCGTTCGATGTGATACGCCGCTCTCTTTCCCCGCGCCAGCTGAAGGCGTCCCCGCAGCACATTCGCAGTTATGATTTCATTGAGTACATTCTGGGCAACATCCCCGCGCGTCGACCGCCGCGAAAACTTACCGACATTGTGTCCGGTCTATGGCGAGCGCGGCGAGTGCGCACACGCTCGACCCCGAAGAACGGCTCGGGCACTCATGCAGGCAACACTGACGGTGATCCTCAGGCATATCCGGATGCAGCGCCGCTTCGCCCCTCGCAATCGCTATCTTAATGGTCCAACTTTTCTCGCTGTCCATTCGGTTGTCGTCCTATGCTATCGCGCTAGTGCAATGCTCTCTTTGATTGTGTCTGGATCTGACTCCCATGGCAATGCAAATATCTCTCGTCAAGAAATCGAAACAGGTCGTCGAAGCGTCCATTGCCAGTCCCTCTTCGTCTATTAGCCGGGAAGAACCCCCATCACCTTTGGGAAGCTGAAGTACCTTTGTACTGACGAGGGCTTTGGGACCCTGCTGGGCTTGAAATGGCCAGAAGTGTCGGCTCGCGCTTACAGTGAGTTCTAGTTTCCTGCAATTCTCGGAGTATCATATTTCTCCCCAAAGTATAGCCCGGCTTAGGATGCTGTTAAAAAGTCACCAGGACTTTTTAACGAGTTTAAAACACAATGTGTTTAAAACAGGCTGTTAAAAACAGTGTTAACAACATATGTGCTATATATAGACAGTATGATCAGCAGCTGGAAGCTGAGACTGTCTGTGTTATCCAGCTGCAATTTTTCGACCACGCAGTGTGCAGAAAGTGATAGTTGACGGTTTGAAATGCCACTCAGTGTCCGTGGCTAAATCTCACCCCTCACCCCCAGTCTGACGTGTATCCAGCTGCTGAGTAATCACAGACGGTGTTGGAAGACTGAATGAAGTCAGAACATGTGGGAAAACATGTATCAGACCGCACATTGAGTGGTCTCATGCAGCATCCCAGCTTAATGCTATGTACATACTGAGTTAAAAACATGTTTCCAGCGGCCGCCGGGTGTTTAAAACGTGTTTTAAACAGCCTGTTAAAAACAATGTTTTTAACTTGACCCTTTTCCACAGCATCCTAGCCCGGCTGCAGGCGATATTTATACTTGGCGGAGAGCTTACGCGTCCCTCTTCCAGAATGTTCTATCATATACCAAGCGGCGCGCAGAGCCCACGAGAACGTCGCCAAGTTGGAGCCAGACTGGATTCTTCTGAAGAAGTGAGTCGGAGACCACATGTCAACCGGCGAGTCGTCGGACTGGGCCGACGGTTGCGCCCGCGTTTCTTCCTGAACCTCTCTCGTACCAACCGGTCTGTTTACAGCGTAGCATGGAGAGCTCGGACGCGCCAGATCCTCTCAATGAACGGCTCAAGAGCGAAATGATTTGGGTACATCTGCACGATTTTCTCGAGCGACACGGCTACAAGATGCGGCCACGTTACCAACCGGGTACGCGTATTGTTCTTGTTCTTGCAAACCCGAATCTGCGACTGAATGCTGATTGTGAAGATTGGGTGGGATCTTGGGTTAATAACCCCAAGGCGCGGATCCCCCTCCTTTGCGAAGACGGAATTTGGCCCATTGTTCGCCGTTTTCTCTCTTCGCCCAGTGTCCATGACTTATTTGTGCGGAGAGAATCAATGTTTTGGACGCTATAAGGGTTAAAGATGGCGCCCCCGTCATCATGAAACTTATCGACCTTGACGACGACAAATCGTCCGTTTCCCAGATGCAATATTTCTCGGAAGAGAGCCGCCGCTTGGACCCGCGAAATCATTGCATTCCCCTGCTGGAGCTGCTCAGACCGGATGAGTACCCCACGTACGTTATAATGATTCAACCGCGGCTGGTTCCTTGGGATGTCTGGCCTTTCCGACGCGTGGATGAAATAGTCGACTTCTTGAGCCAGTTATTCGAGGTACAGTACTTGCACCGTCATTACATGGTTTTCCGTCTGTGCTCATATTGGGCCAGGGCATCGCATTCATGCACGAAAACAATGTCGCTCACCTGTATGTCGCATCGCTACTGTTTCCGCTCCTGCTCAAGCTAATATGAGCTTTAAAGTGATGCCTCCTGGAGTAACGTCATGATGGACGGCCTCCATTTATTTCTCGAACCCAACCACCCATGCAGACCGGAATGCACGGCATCTGGAACAGGCGAGGCTCGACATATCAACAGACACGAGGCTACGCGGCCTATCAAATATTATTTCATCGACTTCGATCAGTCCATCCGTTTCAGGGACACGACAGCGCGGCGTCTCGTGCGGCGTCAATACGGGCAGGACAATTCGGCGCCAGAAGAACGATCGCCTGAGCCGTACGATCCTTTTAAGCTTGATATTTACTGCATCGGCAACATGATTCTTGTCCACCTTCTCAACGTACGCGCTGTCTCCTTGCTTTGCTCCGTATTGACGCCGAGAATTCGTCAGGCCTACCGCAACGTCGAGTTCATCCGCCCGCTTGCAGAGCACATGATGCGCGAAAATCCTAACGAACGACCGACCGCACAACAAGTCGTCGAAGCGTTCGATGTGATACGCCGCTCCCTTTCCCCGCGCCAGCTGAAGGCGTCCCCGCAGCACATTCGCAGTTATGATTTCATCGAGTATATTCTGGGAAACATCCCTGCTCGTCGGCCGCCGCGAAAACTTGCAGACATGGTGTCCAGTCTGTGGCGAGCGCGTCGCTCGGCCCCGAAGAACGGCTCGGGAACTCCAGCAGGCGGCCCTTCTGGCGGTTCTCAGGCATATCCGGATGCGGCGCCGCTTCGCCTCTCGCAGGCGCTATCGTAATTGTTCAACTTTTTTTTTTGCTCTCCAGTCGGTTGTCGTGCTGTGCTATCGCGCTAGTGCAATGCTTTCTCCAACTTTATCCAGATCCGACTTCCTCAGCTATGCTTATTCTTTGTCCGGAAATCGAAATAGATCGGCAAAGCGTTCATGTTCACCAAATGTTCACTGTTCGTCGCCGGCGGCCGTACAACAACGCTTCGTCAAGCCCTTCGGAATTGGCCAAGTGCCCCAAATGTGCGAGTAGCGAATTCTGTCTGCCAACGTTGACCATTGTCCGTATACCTGTCGATGTCATGGCATAGATGCTGTGAACACTGTAAACGTGTTGAGGTGGACCTTGAACCGTGAAACTCAAAGCATGCTCATTGCTCACCCCACCGGATATAATGCCATGATTGTTGCGTACCCAACTGCCGCATACAATCAGGACCTCGCTCCACGCGCTTTACATGCGGTCTACGGCCCATCGCTGACGATTGAGTCAGAGATCCCCCTTCAAGCTGGACGGTCTGCGACGACACGCGGCACGAGCTGAAGCTCACGCGCCCGTGCATGGTGCTCGCGAGCACTGAGCATCGTGGATCATAGTTCAAACTCGCATTTTGCTGGCAGAGACGTTCGGCGCGGCGCTGGGCGGGGGCGCGCCGCGCACTTTGGAACTTCCAGCCGCTGCCGAACGCCTGTGAAGGACGCATGGCCGGTGGGAGAAGAGCGTTTCGGGCTCGTGAAGTGTCTGGAGGTTCAAGTGCGTGGCTAGGGCGGCTGGTAATTTTCCGGAGAACATGCGCGGCGCGCGGAGTCCCGGACACGCTGCGACCTCGTGTGCGTGCGCGGCTTCTCCGCACAGAAGCCATGTTCTTCGAATTCTCGCAGGGCCTTGGCCGGGCCCGCGCATTGTTTCTCACTGATTTCGTCAGCGCCTTCGCTGCCGAACAGTGCATTTGCTCACGCAAGTTCTCAGGCTGTCAGGGCAGATAATGCAATACGTCGAGTATTGGGTAGCAAGTAGAGATGATACTACAACAATGGTGCAACGCTACAGGCAGTACCAGTACAACCTCGAGCGCGAGGAGAGAACAATGAATACAACAATCACAATGTCCGGAAATCGAGCAGCAGGATCGACCGGCGCCGGGCCGGGGAACATGACGAGGAACGGAGCGTCGCGCGCTGCGCATGGAGTCAGATTGAGGCAAGGAATGCGGTAGTCAATGGTAGAGGTCGTGAGTTTGGCGAAAAGACTGTTAGGCGCATCCCGCATCGAGTCTGGATGACTCGGGTGCGGGACGCCATAGTCCGTCGTGGGTAATCGTGAGTCGTGAGTTAGACGAGACGAGATGGGGCATATGTGAGTACCAGAGAGAACGAGTCGAGACGAGCGGAGAGGAACCGGACACTGTTTTTGCGCCCCGGCCGGCCGGGGGAGTTTCTTGATTTTGTGATTTTGTAGATTGTTTCTTGAGGGTTTCTTGACGCAGCCAGTTTCATAACAGGAAAGATCAGAAGCATAGGCGGGAGAGAGATACGACCGGGAACGCAGTTCAGGGACGTGGCAAAGAAGACGATAGAGACGAGGCCGAGAGTTGAGGACGTGAGAGATGATGAGCGCTTAGAGTGGCAGCCGGATGAGCGAATGGACCGAGACGAGATGACGACGTTCAAAGCATCCGAAAAAACCGAACTTGAGGCGGGTCGCAAGTCGACGCAGACATCAAATCACTCAGGCCGCTTAGCCTTGGGGGCGAGATTGTTCACGTAGCTGCCAAAGTTCGGTGTATAAGGCTGTTGCGAAGACCCGGCGGTCGAGGGATCAGCAGCAGCATGTGAAGAACGAAACTGGGCACCAGCGAACGGCGACTGCATCGCCGGGGTCAGCGCCACAGATGGTGTCGACTGCCCTCCGGGCACCTGGTTCAGCGGAAGTGATTGCGGAGGCACGCTTGCTCGGGGAATACCTGGTTGAAGGGGCTGCGTCGGATACAGCGTAGGATGCGGCGGCGGTGGGACAGGGTTGGACAAAACCTGCGGGTGGCCGAGCCCTTGGGTTGGAGACGGAGCAACTGGGTGGTACGGCGACGAGACAGTAAGCGAGCTCATGCTCTGGGCAAGATGGACAGTCGCTGGGTCGCCCGCAAGCCCCGACCGCAGATACGAGCCACCACTGGGAGCCGATGTGCGCTGCGAGTAGCCACTGCCCCCGGAAATGTTTGAATCCATCGACTGGCGTGCGGAGGCGTAATGACTGGCTGATGTGGACACTCCGGAATCCATTGACGCACGGAAGCTTGCGCCAGAGCCAGAGCTATAAACAGACCCAGACCCAGAGCTTGACGAATGACTCTGTTGCGATCCATGACCAAAGGCCGACGTACCGAACGATCTGACTGACGCTGTCTCCGCAGGTGCTCCTGCGCCGGGGAACACTCCTGTTGCAGGCATACCTCCTACAATAGACGCTGCGTCGGCCATGGACGAGCTAGTTGCCGTCGCGGGCTTCCGAGGTGGAGGGGGCGACAACTGCGTCGGCGTGTGGAATTCGTTGGGATCCAATTCCCGGTACGACGTTGAGTCGATGCTGATGCGTGACTGGGAGCTCAGAGCCTGTGCTCCGTGGTGGCTATGGTGCTGCACAACTGGTGCTACCGGAGGCGGATTTGGGCGACGCTGCGGAGGAATAAGAAAATGCACGAATACGCCTCGGTGATACATACCATAGGTCCTGTCTCCACGAGAGGCTTTGTACCTTCGAATTCAATGTCAAATTTTTCATCATGGTCAGCTAATCAAAGAGACGCACTTGTAACCGTCACTGCTAGGTCGTATGAGAGGCCCAACATTCTCACGGCCGCAGTTTGTTTCTGGATCAAAAGTGTCATCAGCATCGACCCTGACGAGAACGATGAGACTTGCCGAAAGCTCCGCCCGCCACGTAAAGATGTCCACCAATACTTTGTCGACGTTCTCGAAATCCGGAGATTTGCAGGTTTTGAGCAGCCGAACGAATCTGAGCGTCCGTTAGCACAGAGTCTGGGCGTGGATCCACGAATCCACGCACTTGTTATTCTGCGCGGCAGCCTCGTTGTAGACACGTAACGCTGGTTCTGAGTACTCGAGCTCCGCGATTCGTGCAGGCCAATCATCCACAAGGCTCTCCTGGACCGTGCGCATCTGCGCCTCGCACTCCTTGTACTTCGCTTCTTTAGAGTAAATGCGCCACTTTGCGACCATGACCTTGATGATGCCGTTCGAGATTTTGGTCTTTAATGTCCTCTCGGGGGGAGATAGCGACTGCATGGCGGAAGGCGAATGGGGATCTGAGGGGAATGGCCATGGCACCCTGCATAGACGCGGAGATTTATAACAGGAGGCAGGCTGGCGAGTCAGAATATTCGAGAAACGATGACGCGTATGTCCATCGATATCGATAGCATACTGCGCAATCGATAGCCGCCACATTCTTTGAATTTTCAGGGAGACCGCCAGAAGTGTCCAAACCGAGCATCGATGGAGCGGCTGATTGGCCATTATGATTGATTACGGGCCTAGAGCTGGGAAGGCCACTGTCTGAGTCGCCGGGCCAAAAAGGACGAGAAGCCTCGAGACGCGGTGAGGCCAGGGGCCTTGAACTGACGAGGTGACATGCTGTGCCCGTCGACAACACTGCGAAGTTAAGGTGGTAAGATCGGCAAAGGCCGAAACAGTTTTCGCAGTACCTACCTACCTACCTACCAGTCTGCGACAGACCGACCACATGCAAGACGAGCGCCCAGACGCAGACCGGTTTTGGGGTGATCGCAGCGCGACTGAAATGGTGTGGGTGGACCTTAATGGACCACTTAAAGCGCATGGTTACCGCTTGCGTCCCCGCTACCAACCAGGTTGTAGTTTTCGTCCATGCAAACCGCAGACGTCGATGACTGACAATTTCTAGATTGGGTACCATCCTGGCAGTCATCAATCGATGTGTCTTCAGCCCCGCCATTATTGTATCAAGACTATGAAGACGGCCTTTCATTTATGGTGAGGCTTTGCCTAGCATTCTATCGTTAACTAACGCCGATATGCTGAGCGCTGGAATGTTGTCGACGCTGTTCGCGAGGCAGACGGGCTACCGGTAATGCTGAAGATCATATTTGACGTCGACGTGAACTCGGTTCCATTTGCGAAGTACTTCTCCCAGGAACCTCGAAGGTCGGATTATCGTAATCACTGCGCGCCGCTTCTGGACGTCCTGTGGTTTCAAGAATATCCAAGCAACCTGTTCTTGGTTCACCCTCGTTACCTACCCTGGACGATCTGGCCTTTTGTTCGGGTGGGCGAGGTTGTGGATTTCCTTTCCCAGATCTTTGAGGTGCGTACAGTATATCACCGGGTAACGTGCGCTCACTCGAATTAATCGCTTCGTAGGGGTTGTCCTTTATGCACGAAAACTACGCAGTACATCTGTATGTTTATCCAATGTTGCCACTGCCGCGATCTCTTCTGATATAACCGCTGCTCAGCGACGCCGGATTCACAAACATTATGATGGATGGCTTACACCTTCTCAAGGAACCAAATCACCCCGCCAAACCTTCGCTCAAGGCCTGTGCTCAGGGCGTTGCTGAGCACTGGGAACGGCACGAATCTGCGAAACCTGTGAAGTACTACTTCATCGATTTCGACCAGTCCATGCGTTTCCCCAATAAAAATTCCATCGTTCCGATTCGGCGAAAGGCTGGCCAGGATCATGACGCGCCCGAGCTGTGCTCGCCCCCCTACGACCCGTTCCGACTTGACGTTTTCTGCATTGGAAATATGATTCTCACTTATATTCTCAATGTCAGTTGTTACCAGATCTCTCTCGAGGGAATGCCGCTAACGCAGTCGTCTCACAGGCATATGAGAACGTTGAATTTGTGCGTCCGCTCGCCATGGACATGACGCATCCCGACCCAGCCAAGCGACCGACGGCTCGCGAGGTCGTCGCACGCTTTGAGAAAATCCGCCAATTATTGTTTCCCACGGAGCTAGATCAGCTGCCTGGGTTCATTGGTGATCAGCACTGGTATCCCATAGGCGTCGTCGATGTTCGTGACCCGCCACTCAGGCGACGCGCAACGGTATCCGGGACGCGGTTCTCTCCAGGTCCTTTCGATTCGAATGCTTCTCCCGACTCCTCTCATTCTCAATCGCATTCACGCTCTTACTCCCAGTTCTGACTCTGACGTCGTGCTATCGCATGCTATGACTTTTGCTGTGCATGGATCGTGTTCTCCGCTTGCTGTACTGTAAATATCTTCAACTCGGATCTTCAAACTGTGATTCATTCGAATTGCAAGTATTTCTAACCTCATCCTAGTGCCGCGGACGGTCCCGGCGCGTCGCACGCGCGTTTTTCGGCGACCCGCGGCTGCACTTCACATGCCAGTATTGTCGGCGACCGTTCACGTGTACTAGCAGCTTCTGAGCCACTCTCACGCCGGTGACTCACGGCTCCCCGTTTCGTCGCCCCCTGTCGCCCCGTCTTCTCACACAAAATATTTAGGCGCTCCGTTCGGGCTTCTGTCATCGATCCCGCATCGATCTCACGATTTCCCTGAGAGGTGCCAATCTCTCCTAGATCAGTACCAATCGAGCACATCCCGTAACGTTCTGCGTCGCCTCGCCTCGTCTTACTAACGACCTTCACGACTGACTCCCCACTCTAATAAACCTGATGCTGTTCAACGCGCAGCCGTGTGTCGTGTCCGCTTCTCTTCTTCCCGTGTTCTTTGGCCTGGGGCCGATCGATCCAGCATGACTGTTTCCCCGAAGCGCCGCGGCTGTATCATCAGCAAACTTTGTACTGGTACTGCCTGTAGTGTTGGATCCTGCAATGGTCCAGCTCTACCACTTCAGCACGGTCGACCATCTCTACACAATCGACGAGGCGGAGCGCAATAATGCCATTGCTTCGGGGAAGTATGTGTATGAAGGCATCGCCGCGTGGGTGTGGCCGACGTGCGACATTCAGCCGTGCAGCCCATGAGTCCGTGTGATTGTACTGTTGTATGCAAGGCACGTTTGGAATGAGTCCTGCCAGTGTATCGGTCCCTGCTGAAAAGTCTGTGATCGAGTCTCATCACGATATGCATATCGGTTCAAACGTCGACGAGACCGCGAGAAGACCACGCCCGCCAGATGTTCCCTTCGCGTCTGCGAACCCAGTTGACCCGCATTGCTCATCCAGATTTGCAGATCAATGAAAGGCGGGAGAGAGTGAACTCCTGGAGAACCGTCTTTTCCAGAGCCGATGCAGTACCACCAGCCCGAGGCCTGAGCGCGCAGTGAGCGCCCAGCATTCGAGCGAGCGCCGTTTCATCTCATAATTTTCATAAAATAATACCTGTTGCGATATCTGAACTCTTGATATTGCGCGCACGACGCGGCATTGTCGCACGTACCGTTCGCTGCACACCCGGCCGCACGAGCGCCAAGATCGAATGAACCCAGCAGAACATGGCTTTGAAAGCTGCAAGCGAAACTTCGGCCGACTTGTGATTAAAGTGACTTCGCTTCAAAGCAGAGGACTTTCCCGCGCTGACCCGATGCGGCGAGTGCAATGCTAGGCTCCGGGTAATGTATAGGAATATGAGTGAGTACACGGTATAAAACGGACAAATAGAAGGGAATAGAACGCGCGCCGTTGTCAGGCACGCGGCGCTGGTCGCTGACACGCCGGGCGCGTAGGTCAAGCGCTGGGGCGTCAGTCTGCCGCAGGTGCGCGTGCAGACGAGGACCGCACCACGATGGGAGGCACTGACAGGCGGCATGTACTGCGCGGCTGCAGAATTGAATGGCACGCCGGTTATGAGCACTCAGCACAATTCCATGGGCATACCGGGGTCTTCCTCTGCTATAAAGTAGAGTGTGACTGAGTCAGTCAACCGTACTAGGCAGATTTCATGAAGAGCGGGACATACCATCGTACGCAGGGCAGTGCGGCGCATGGTCCGTCCAGGGGTTGCAACCGGTTCGACGAATGAGGCATCGCGCGAAATGGGCGTCCGTCCAGCCTTCTACACGAACATTGTTGAGCTGGATTCTGAATTGACCAAGCACGCGCTTCGGCAGCGCGCGCTCAATGACGGTGACCACGTCGTCCGCCTCGAGAACGACCTCCTTCCCGCCGTCGAGCCCCGAGTCGAGGAGGAAGCGGCGCAGCTTCGGCGCGCCGGCCAGAGGCTGTTCGACGTCGTACAGCTCGTCGTAAACGCGCACCACGAGGTCGCGCAGGTTGTTCATGGGCGGAAATGTCGCACACATGTACGACAGGTACATCGCGCCGATGCACACCGCCGTCACGCGCTGCAGCGCCCCGACGGCGAGCGCGGCGACGAGCGGCGGGCGCAAGACACAGACTTCGCTCGAGTATATCATCTTGCGAATGCGCATACGCTCGGCCTCGGGCCCGGGGAGCAGCGGCAGCGTCGGCGAGACGTAGCGCGCCTCCATGAAGTTGGCGAACTGGTGGTGCCCCGCGTACGAGTCGATGGCGAAGACCAGGTCGCCTTCAAGCTGCGCGACGATGGTGGGCACGATGCGCAGGTCGGGCTCGTAGATCGAAATCTTGTTCACGTTTTTCGTCTCGCGCCATTCGAATAGGTGCTTTGGCGGTGAGCTCCAGAAGTGAAGACGTAAAAGGCGCATGAATCCTGCAGACATCCGCAGCGTGGGCTGCTTCGGGATGGAGTAGAACGGGTACGAGTTGAGCTCCAGCTGCACCAGGTTGGGGAAGACGCCGAATATGTGGTCAGGGAACTCCGGGTGGTCGACCGTCGTCCCGCTGGCGGTTTTTTCGTGCAACGACGCCACAGCCAGCTCGGGGAGGTGTTGAATCTGAGGAATGGGCGTTTGCGGCACGTGGATGTTGCGCACGGCCAGGTGGTTTAGCTGAGGAGCATGGCCACCAAGAAAATCGAGTTGCAGGGCCGCATCCGCAGTGCCGAAGAGCTCCAGGGCCAATGTTTGCATAAGCGGCGCAGGTCGGCCCAACGTTTGTAGCATCTTGGAGGCGTAGCTGGCCTCTAATTGGAGGCTGAGGTCGTTTATGCGGCCCAAGTTGCAGCCGATGATGTCCAGCAGCTTGTCGGCGGCGGCGTGCACGCCGTGCATCACAACGGCAACAGATATGGGCTGCGCAGTCGAGCGTTCGAGCTGAGCGCATGCAAGCTCAATCGAGGCCAGTACTAGCCTTGCCGGCCGGGTTGCGCGTTCATCGCTGACATATATCTGGCTCCAATACAGGCGGTGCTGGACCGCGATATCCCGCCAGCGCCGTGACACCAGCGAGCAGCGCACCAGATCCGCCAGTTCTATGGAGTCGAAGACATAGCCGAGCGTCTCCGCAGGCAGGAGCCAGGTTAGGTCGAGGTCGCGGTCCATGGTCAAGGAGAATCCGCGATTTCCCGATCCGCACTTGTGAATGGTATCGTTCCGTTTCCTCTCCGAAGGGGTTTCAGTAATTCGAGGCGCCCACAGAAGGCGGCCTCGGGACCGTAGGATGACTGTGAGCCACTAATCGGGCAGGAATAACAATTGACTTTCTGCCGGATATGCAAACCGATATGATCCGGCTTCTTCAGGTTGTGCTGTCGCTACAACCTCCGCAAGCAGCATTTTGTCTACCCCCTGATGATGAGTTGAGATCTCGGAAAAGATCACGCGATCTTCAGTGTGAAGAGGAGGCAAGAACGGTGAAATCTCTCGCCAACCAACTATAAAATCAGTACATGACTACATCCAATTCCTACGTATGATCAATGCTCCTATATGAGAATCTATTACATGGTCTGCTACAGTTGAGACTCTATCTACGTTATTCTGCTCTAAAAGATTCAAAAGAGCAGATGGCTCTTAGACGCCGCGGCACTTTAAGTACTTCCGGTACTACCATTTTGTTCCAATAAAAATAGAAATAAATTTGTAATGCTGACACCAATTGATTTAATACCCTTTTATCCTTACTGAATGAGGTTCTGCTGAAGTCACGTTGAATTATCTCGCGCAAAGAGTCGCTATCGGAGTCGGAGCTTAAATGCGTTCCATCCTTGATGCTTGACCTTGTGCGCGCGCCAGAGCTCAACGCCTGCCTACAACGGCCATAATGGGACGCATCTTACGGGATTAGCAGGCGCGATATGCTACATGGGCCTGCTTCTATCGCCTAGCTAATGTTCAACAGCGCCGACGCTGTTGCTGCTTTGCACAATATCAGATCTCCGTATCGCCATCCATACCGTTCTCGCTACCGCAGCTGGACGATCAATACGGTACAAGCTGGTACGATTTTCAGTCGCGTGCTTGCATCTGTGCCTGTGTATCTGGTGGCCGAAGTACGCGTGATCCTGGCTATGCGCGTCTTCCGGCACTGGCGACAACTCATAGACCGCCATGGCTCTAGTACTGAACCGCGGCCCAGCCCAAGACACACTATGACTGCTTAATCCTTCGGAAGACCCGGATCAAGGTCAAGTCGTACGGCAGCGAGCTGAGTACATTGGGTACCTCTTGGACTTGTTGTCTGCGCCGCCCGGCTCGACCTTGAGGGGTACGGCGCGTCAGGCGACTATCTGCCATGCTGGACGAGTCTGTTGCTGCATACCCGTTGGTTTACCCCGGCCTTCGGCTCCTGTCAGCATTTCGAGTGTTTGTGACTGCTTGACGTCGCTGTCTATCGCTGGCGTTCTTCCCGAGTGGATGCAACCCGTGCCATTGCTGACAAGGCTGAGAGCGATCTCCCACAAACCGGCTACTCGAATATGGCAGCTATTCTTCGACCTCCCGGACCTTGAAGAGCTGCACCTTCCTCGCAAGGAAGACCTGGCTACAGTCACTGTTCCCCCCGGGCTTGTCGCATCGTCTGCTGTCGCTCATCCTCGGAAAATACGCACCTGCCTTCATTTTACCTGGCCGGGACGTTCAAATGATTGATCCTACCCTGGAGTGCCATTTCCAAGGGACCTCTGCAGGCATGTAGGCGTCATCCCCGAACTTGGAAATCGACAGCTGTGCGTTGGGTTGCGTTCAAAATTGATAAGCGAGGTTTCCATCGAGATTTCACGGTTTATCAACGTAGTCCGGCGTCTTTTCGGGCACTCGCAACATCGCTGGATTGGCCGCCGCCCTGAGACTGGCCTCCTCCGGACTACTTCTGGAAGCTGCTCGCATGTTCCCTGGGGTTGACGACTGATCTCCCATGTCTCCACAACAAGACAACGAGGTTGATGACCAGGATGGAAGTACCTAGTCCACTGCTCGCTGTGTGTCATCCTTTGCTTCATTTCTTTGCTTATTTAATCGACAGAGGATGAATGACAGAGAAAGGCAAATCCACAAGCTCTTCGTTAGATGCCAACCAGGCATGTAAAGTCGGCTCGGGCTTCATGTCCTCGACGATGGGTCCCTCAACCTCAACCATAGGACTCTGGAAGCACTGCACCTCAATGAGTCAAATACCTCATGAACTCCAAATGGTTTGATGGTTCGAAACAAGGATGGTAGTTGGTATTCTGCTGCACATATATTCATGCTGACTGTGTCGGCTGCTTGATAACATTCCCAGAGGTCAGGTGATCAGAGTTTGGGATGGGTCCACCCGGTTCCTGTACTCAGTCTTGATAGTGACTTGTCTTTTCTTTTATACCTCTATCGAATGCAGTAATTGGAGGAGGACCCATATCAGAGATCGTCATACGAAGCGCCAGCGCTTGAGCAGTGTTCGCCCTGAACTGCCCGAGATTGTGATGGGATCAACGGGATCGAACTCCGGAACGGCCGTGCTGTCACGGTACTGCTTAGCC
Source organism: Auricularia sp. M12 (assembly GCA_037042885.1). Lineage (NCBI taxonomy): Eukaryota > Fungi > Basidiomycota > Agaricomycetes > Auriculariales > Auriculariaceae > Auricularia > Auricularia sp. M12. The sequence continues at coordinate 3,519,961 of CM073211.1, forward strand.
CAGCTCCACTACCTATCCCTGCCGTTGGTCAGCTCCTTTTTTTCTCGTGTCCCCTATGGCGACGCGAGTCGCTGCGGCAGCGCCAGAGGACGCGCTGCGTGCCCCCAGTCACCCGGACGACGATGTTGCAAGCACCGGTGCCAGCGGTTCTATGGCTGCCCTCATACCACCGCGAACGAGCAATGTCGACGGCAGCGGGCCCGTACCAGACATTCAAATCACTGGGTCGTCGCCAACGAGCACCACGCCGAATGGGCCTTCAAGGCGGCCAGGCGTCAATCGACGCGCCAGCCAACTACGCCGGTCGGCAATGGACGTGAGCGGCACCCGATTTTTCAGCTTGAGTTTTGCAATGCTGAAGTAATTTTTACAGAACAGGGCTGGCAATAGACTCTCAGGATTTTTCTCTAATTTATTTCATGGTCCCGCCAGCGGCGCGACCACGAGCGGCAAAGATTTCGAGTCTGAATCGCCTCAGCCAACATCAAGGCCTTCGACTCCGCCGCCACCGGCATTACCTCCACCTACGCTGGAGGACCTGGGCCTCAGTCTCAGCGCAATTACAAGCGAATTGTACGCCGGAGCGCCAGCCAGCGGCACCTTCATTGCGCCGCATTTCATATTGCTATGCCACACGCACGGCCTGGACGTTCTTCCCTTGGCTGGGCCAGTAGCAAGCGCTGCTACGCCACTGCCGTTGATACGACGGGTGGCTTTCAAAAGCGTTGTTGTCATGGAGGAGCGCGGCGTTTTGGTGGCCATTGCTGGCAGGCGCGACGCCGTGCGCGTCTACGCGCTCGAAGAGATCCGACGGCTTATTGACTGGCGCATTGATGTCGAGGCGCGCAAGATGCACCGCAGCGCCCGGAGTGCGTCCTCTGCTAAGCGCTCGACTTTCGCGCTGCCGAGCCCGCCGCCGCCGCTGCCCAACCGTTCTGCTGCTCGCGCCCACGCTGGACAACCTAAGGAGGACCCACCTGCCTATAGCCCGCCCGTTCCTGCGTTGCGGATCTCCAGAAGTAATCAGAGCATGAGTATGACTGAACGACCCGGACCGCCCGTTTCAGTCCAACGTCCATCCACATCCCACGGCGCCAGCGCTAGCAACTCGAATACAAGCGCTACGCCTACCATTGGACGCTCTACAACAGCATCCAGCTTGTCTGCAGCGCTCGCCCCGCGGCAACGGCACCCGAGCGTCTCGACCATTGTCGCGCCCAGGATGACGTCTGGTGCCCACATGCCGCCACCGCCACTGCCCACGGGATCCGAGTCAGGTTCCGTAAACGCAGACGCGCGACACCGCGCGGACGACAACGACGAGAACAAGCGCGGTGGTGACTGGATGGAGGATCCCAATTCGGACGAGGAGGCGCTTGTTGCAGCAGGCCCTTCGGGCAGCGCCGCACTCGACGAGCGTACCAGTGCTGCAGCACGGGGGCCCAGCATGGACTCCACAGTCACGAGCGGTACGAGCACTGGTTTAGACTCGGCGCGACCCTCAATTTCGAGTGCGCCTACGACTACGACTATTACCACGACAACGACGACCAATGGACACGGGAGGACAATGAGCGCTACGATGACTCGGCCGCGACGACCGAGTAATTTAGACCTCTCAGCGGCCCATGCGCAGAACGGCAACGCGACGACAGCCCAAGGCGCCGAGCCGCCCAGCCCGGCGCCGACGCTTTTGACATTACAACAGGCTTTACAACATACTCTCTCCGCTCAGCGAGCACAACATACGCGCTCCCGGCCATCCGTTTCGTCAGGTGCCGGCGTGCGCGGCATCCACGTCAGCGAGGACGGCGGCGTTCCATCTGACGACGCTGAAGCGGACCCCGACGTCGAAGACCTCGATGAGGGCGATGACACCGACATGGAGTCCACGCGTCCCGGGCGCCGACGCGAGCCCATCACGCTCGCGCAGGCGCTCGCAGAGAGCCGCATCCCCGGCGCGCCGCCGCTGGGCAGCCGCTCAGGACCGACTACCAGCGGGCTCCCACCGCATCCTGCAGTCGTCCCGCCCGTACCACAACGGAGACGCTGGAGCGTCGACCAACGACAGGCGCCTGCGCCCGTCGTTGCGGCGCAGTTCCAGCATTCGCCGTCCACACCGCCGCCGGTGCCGCGTGAAGCGTCGCCGGTGCCCAGTCCCTCGCGCGCCAGCTCGATGCACGACAGGCCGCAGCGGCATCGATTCTTGCCGCGCATCATCACGGCGGCGTTCAGAGGGTCGAGCGATGTGCCTCGCGCGGGCCGCGCCAGCGAGGCGGACGCCGCGGGCGAGGAGAGCGACGCGGACAAGGGCTTCACTAGCACGCAGTTCTCCGGCGCCGCCGGTGCCGCGCCCAAACTCGACTTTGTCAAGCTGCCCGGGACGAAAGGCGCCGTGCTCGTCAAGGCCGTCGAGACGGCGCGCAAGAGGTGCGTTTCATTTCGGTTTGTGTTATGAGCAACTCGCACCTGACTATATGTGACTTGCAGCTTCTTGGCGATATTATGCGGCGACGCGGGCGAAAAGGTCGAGCTGTTTGCGGGGACGTACAAGACGGCGCTCGGGCTGAGCAGGACGTTCATTCTGCCCGACTCGCCGCGCAGCTTGGAGCTGCAGCTCCAGGGCGACGACCTCGTCGAGATCTTTTTGGTTTTTGGGCAGAATGTGTTTGGGTTGGAACCGGCGACGGTCCGCGTACGCGAGGTATGCTATTTCCTTTGCCCACTTCCATTCGTATATTGACCTGCATACGCAGGTACGTATAGGACGCGCAGAGAGGAGAGCGAGAAGACGCGCAAGACAACAGCGCGAAGACGGTGACGAGGAAGTGGGTGTCAGCGTCACCGTTGCTGTCGAAGGCAGCGACGAGAATGGCGGTACCGGGGCTGCTTCGAACGCGCCGCCAACACCGGCATCCGAGATGCCCAATGCAACGGGATCCACGACGACTGCGACTGCATCGCTCACGAACACTCCCACGAACGTATCGGACGAGGACGAGCAGATGGGACCGTACACCACGTTCCAGCAGCTCAGCTTTGCACCGGCGTTTCCGCTGGGCACTATTGCGGACGAGTGCATCATTCCGCCGAGCTATCCCGAGTTCATCCAGTACAAGTCGACGTACGAGGCGGACCAGGCTTCGACCGACACCCATCTGGACGTGGGCGTCGACGCGACCGGACTGAGCCCACCGGGTTTGCCGACACCACCTTCGATGCCGCCCTCACGGTGGTATTACCGGGATCCCAAAGGTGTCGTGCAAGGTGCGTTCGGGTCAGGACCGCCTGTGATGTCTTGCTTAATGGACGGATAGGGCCGTTCAAGGGCGCCATGATGCAAGGCTGGTTCAAGGACGGATATCTGCCGCTGGACTTGCCCGTGCGACGTGAAGGCGAGACCGAGTACATCCTGCTGCGAGATCTGCGCGCACAGAGCGTGGACCCCACGCAACCGTTCCGCCCTCCGCCTCCGCCGCTCACACCGCCCCTGGCGGACCCGCCGCCGCCGCGTGTGGTACCGAGCAACCCGAAGCCGCTGCTGCAGCCTGTGTCTTTGCTCAAGCAGCCGCGACATTTCGGGCCACCGGCGCTGTTCTTCTCCAGCCGCGGCGGACACAGCACGAGCATCGTCGATGCGCGTGGAAAGAGCGTGCTCAAGGGCCGGCTGCACTGGAGCGCACCAGTCTCGCTAGCGGGCGAAGTGCGCCGGATCGAGGCGTTCGACGTCCGCGACCGCGCCGTCGTCGTGGCCCTTCGCCGGTCTGCCCTCGAGGCCGTCGACGTGGGCGACGCGCTGTTGTGTCCCGGCGACGAGAGCAGGATGCTGCTTCCCGATTACACCGTGCCGGCGACGTCGACGAGCCGCAGATCGCCTTTCGTGTGGCGCATCGGGGCGCCGCTCAACCCGCCTGCGCAGGGTCATCTGCGCAGCGAGAGCACGCCGAACCTGGTCGGTCTTCCGCGGGGAAAGAAGGAGAGGTCCGAGTGGGTGAGCCTGATGGAGAACGACCTGAGCGGCGATTCTGGCGCGGCCGCTGGCAGTAGCAAGCACGCGTCGCAGGAGGAGGTGCTGTTTCTGGGGAGAGAAGGCGACAACGTCTTCTTTTGCGAAAAGGGCGCGGGCTACTTTCGCGTGCTGCGTCTCGCGCCGTCCTAGCCTTATTAATTTCCTTGGATGGAGGGTGGAATGCGCGCTTTTTCCTGCTTTACTATTATGTTGTGTGTAGATTGCATTGCCTGCTCTTCGTTGTAGCTTTTCTCGCACACTATACCTCGCCCTACCCGTGGCGTAATGCTTTTCACCCTCGCAAGCCGTGCTGATCGTTTCGAGGACATTTTTCGGCCAGCTTTGGCTCAAACATAACCAACAATCTACAGAAACTGCATGTACTGTGCACCTGACTCCCAAGCCTCTCACTAAGACGGATTCTCGCCCGCTTTCGCTTATGAATTTGTGGTCATCATGGTGGCACGTCCCGGAGCTTACCGTTGAACTCCTTGACTTCAACCTCTACGTGCTGGACATAATTATCGCAGACTTCTGCCACTGAAAGGATGCAAGTCTCCTGTTGATCGGGATGTCTTTTCCGTCGATCCAGCCACCGTCAAAGTTCAGGCAGCTTCGGCGGTGGATTTCTTTGCGGATACCCACCCATTACATGCTCTGTCGTGCACTCCTAGGCTTTCCAATGCGGACTTGATTTTGCATGGGTTACAGCTTGCTTCTGAGAGAGACAGCCAGCTCACTGGCAGGCTCTAGTTTTGGAACTCGATGAACAGCATTCTTGGCACCTCTGGAGCGCAGCGACAACTGGTACCGTCTTCCAAGGACCGTCCTTCACGAGCAATGCGTGTTTGCAGAAGCGCTGCCAGCCATTGTGTCGCGCTATACCTCACAAAAAAACCCATATCGTTATTTTTTTACATTCGGCCGTACACCTCTATCTATCCTACCGTAGCGGCCCGCATTCTTCGCCTCTCACACCTTTTCTTGTGCATTATAACTGCGGTCACGATGATCACGTCTACGCTGGGCGCCAACACTCCCGAACTTATGCTTATGCGAAAGTCGTCTATGCCAACCCGTATGCACCGCGCCAGAACATGAGGCACTCCTTCAAGAGTCATCTGAAGCGTCGGGGAGACGCAGTCAGTCGCCAGCCGCTGTGAATTCAAATAACCTTGCCTCCAGATCGCTATTCTTCACGTCCGTCCATCTGTAAGTCAGCCCGTCGTGAGAGAATGTCCTCGATCTGTAATTGTCGATTAGTTAAGAGCTTCTGTGAGCGCAGACATCACTCACTGAGAATACCATTTAGGCTTGCACAAATATTTGTCCACCTCCATCTCGCGTCCATCGAGACGAATCGTGCTCGGATAGAGCTTTCGCCAGTCGATCTCCGCGAGCGACTCAAACTCGTCCGCACGCGCGCCCGCCGCCCGTTTCTCAATGACTGTCCTCGTTAGAGGTCGCCGCCTGCCTTCGCCTCTGTTCTTTGGCAAAAGCTGCGTCGTGACGCGAATCGTGGCGGCCGTGCTGGCGGAACTGCACAGTAATTGCTCATTCGGAGCGCAGTTCTTCGTCGTCGTCGTGAACTCCATTGCAGGCGCGTCGCGGCAGGGGTTCGGGCGCTGTGCTGCCACAGGGGACGTGCTCCTTTATACTTACCTCTTAGGCTGCGCCCGGGCGGTGCTGCACGGACGCTGCACAGCTTGAGGCGATCCTATGTTTAGCAGCTTCTCCCGCGAGTCTATTGATCTGTGATTTCAAATGATAGAACGGACACCCGAGCACCCCAGGACGGCGCAATCACGACCTTGGTTGAGAAAGCGAACATAAAGATATGCTATTGATATTGTACAGAATGCAATCTAAGGCACAGGAAGTCCTGGAACTAAGGGTCTACTCTACTCCGCACCCGCTTACTCCTCCATCTCGATGATTTGGGGCTCATCGTCGTCCCACTCGTCGCCGTCCACATCCATCGCGGCGCCGTCACCCTCGTGATTCGGCACCACGACGAGCCGGTTGTGCGTCTTGTCAGCGGTGACGCGGACCGTCTCGCCGTTGCGCACCCGCTCGCCGAGGATGAGCACGCTGAGCGGGTTGAGCAGCTCGCTCTGGATGGCGCGCTGCAGCGGCCGCGCGCCGTACGCCGGCGAGTATCCGCGCACGGCGAGGTAGTCGCGCGCCTTCGCGTCGACGTCGAGCACGATCTTGCGGTCCGCCAGGCGCTCCTGCACCTCTTTCAAGCGCAGGTCGACGATCTTGGCGACGCTCGCGCGGCCCAGCGGGCGGAAGACGATGATCTCGTCGATGCGGTTGATGAACTCGGGCGGGAAGTGCGCCTGGATCGAGCCGATGACGTTTTGCTTCACGGCGGGCGGGACGGGGCCATCGGTCGCGTTCTCGTTGAGGTACGCCGCGCCGAGATTCGACGTCATGATGATGACCGTGTTGCGGAAGTCCACGACGCGGCCCTGGCCGTCTGTCAGGCGGCCGTCGTCCAGCACTTGCAGGAAGAGCGTGACGAATTCGCGCGAGGCTTTCTCGATCCTGGTGTAATGTTAGCAAGCTGTCGACAAACTGCATTAGAGAGGGCACCACTTACTCATCAATCAGGACGATGCAGAACGGCTTGCGGCGGACGTATTCGGTCAGCTGGCCGCCTTGGTCGTGCCCGACGTAGCCCGGAGGTGCACCGATGAGTCTTGAGACGGAATGTTTCTCGGAGTACTCGGAGCCGTCGATGCGAATCATCGCGTCGGGAGAGTCGAACAGAAGTTGTGCGAGCTACGAGTCTCGTCAGTACCGAATCAGTCATTCCAGAGAACAGAAGCAACATACCGTCTTGCTCATGAGCGTCTTGCCCGTACCACTCGGACCGGCCATGAGGAAGCTCGCGATGGGGCGGCCAGCATTTCTCAGGCCCGAGCGCGAGAGCCGGATGGCGTTCGCAACGGCCTTGACCGCCTCGGGCTGCCCGACGACCGACTCGCCAATGATCTTCTCCATCTTGAGCAGCTTCTCCTTCTCGCTCGCGACCAGTCTTGTCACAGGGATGCCCGTCCAGCGGCTGACGATCTCGGCGATAGCTTCAGGCGTGACGACGTCCGTGCCGCCGGTCTCGCCCTCCTCGGCGGCCTTGCGCGCCTCCAGTTGCTCGAGCTTCTTCTGCAGGTCGGGGATGGCGTAGTAGCGCAGGTCGGAGACCGTTGCGAGGTCGTACCGCCGCTCGGCGTCGTCTGCCTTCGCCTTGAGCTCGTCAATGCGCCGGCGCACGTTGGCGATCTCGTCGCCGCGCTTCTTCTGGGCCTCGTACGCAGCCTTGAGCGGGCGCAGCTGCTCGTCGAGGTCCGCGCGCGCCTTGCGGGACGCGGCGAGCCGGTCCTTGGACGCAGCGTCCTTCTCGCGCTCCAGCGCGTGGATCTCGACGTCCAGCTCGAGCTTGCGCCGCTCGAGCTTATCGATCGCTTCGGGCGCCGTCTCGCGCGTTACGCGAACACTAAAAAGCAGAAGTCAGCAAAAGTCGCAAACATTGTGAGCAGACGGAGACGTACCTTGCGCACGCCTCGTCGACGAGGTCAATCGCGGCATCGGGAAGACGTCTTGCCGTGAGGTACCGCTTTGCGAGTGTAGCGGCCGCGACGAGCGCGCCGTCCATGATGCGGACCGCATGGAACAGCTCGTACTTCTCGCGCAGGCCACGAAGGATGGACAGCGTCTCGGCGGGGCTCGGCTCGTTGACGATGACCTGCGCGAACCGCCGCTCGAGCGCCTGGTCGGTCTCGATGTACTTGCGGTACTCCGCCAGGGTCGTTGCGCCGATGCAGCGCAGCTTGCCGCGCGCGAGGAGGGGCTTGAACAGATTGGCGGCGTCCATGCCGCCGCCCTCGCCGCCGCGGCCGGCCATGAGGAGGTGCATTTCGTCGATGAAGAGGATGACCGGGGTGCCTTGTTCTGCGGACTTTTCGACCTCTGAAAGTAACATCAGTTGATTTGCTCATTGACGAAGTGCACGAAGGCGACATACCGTCCAACAGAGACTTGACACGCTCTTCATATTCGCCCTTGTACTTGGCGCCGGCCATGAGCGCGCCCATGTCTACCGAGAAGAGCTTGCAGATGAGCGAGGCAGGCACGTCGCGCTTGATGATACGCTGCGCCAGTCCTTCTGCGATGGCCGTCTTGCCGACACCAGGCTCGCCGATGAGGACGGGGTTGTTCTTGGTGCGCCGCGAGAGGATGCGAATGACGCGGCGAATCTCGTTGTCGCGGCCGATAACGGGATCCAACTTGCCCTCTTCGGCGAGTGCGGTCAGGTCCTGAGCGTATCTGAGAACACGGTCAGCACTCAAGTTCATCGTAACCAACCGAAAGATAAATGTACGCACTTGTTCAACGCGTCAAAGCCAGATTCCGCGTTCTTGCTGTCGACGCGCTTGCCACCGCGTGTCTGCTCGATGGCCGACTTGAGTGCCGTCTCTGACAGCGAGCACGACTTAAAGACGTCGGCCATGTTGGGATCCTTGAGCAGCGCGAGCAGCAGATGGTCTTGGGCGATGTACGAGTCGTGCATCGATTTTTGCAGTGACTGGGCCTCGCGGAGGAGACGCAGCATCGCAGGGCCCAGGGAGGTCTCCTCGGGCGCTGGCTCTTGCGCCGGCAAACGGACGATGAGCTTCTGGATGGCTCGTTGAACAGCGGCCTATCAAGACAATGAGCAACAAAGAAATAAAGAGAACTGAAAAAAGACATACGGTGTCACCGCCTGCTTTCTGAATGGCACCAGCGAAAATGGAGTGCTGCTGGGTGTGAGCAGGGCCACCTTGTGCGCCGTTGCTGCCCTCATTCAAGAGGGCAGACGCGAGGTGCGCAGGGTGGACCTGGGCGTTGTGGTGGTCGCGGGCGAGTTGAATAGCAGTCGCCAGCGACTCCTGCGCCTTGTCGGTGAATTCGAAGTTAGAAGCCATGGTGGAAATGTAGTTGTCGTGTAAGGGGTATCGTATTAACTGGGGAGCGGAGTGACATCGCTGCGCCTGCTATATAAGGCCTCATGGAGTTTTCGAGAACACCGGATGACGTCCAGGATAGTTGCGGAAGGTTCCAGAATTCCCGCGAACACGGTACAAAGTCCGACAACTTGCCCCGCATTCATGCGGGAAAGACTCTCCAATGCAAAAATCGCGCAACAAAGGTCTGAAATTAAACTTCTGGGCACATATTATGATTTCCAGACCACTGGAGAAGTTGTGCGTTCTCACATCACCACTTCGGACATTGCCAGAATCTTCCTGGATATGCACACAATACAATGGTGAGACCAGTCACCTGAGAGGAATGACTAAGGGTATAGGATTTCGCAAGTAAGGGATTAGATAAGTTAAACTTCCCTCGCTGGGGAACTAGAAATACCGATCATAAGCAAAGTTCCTCAACGGAATGACGGCCACCCTGAGCGTGTTCGGGAGCACCTTGTTCCGCCTCGCGGCCATCTCGTTGGCGATGGTGCTGAGTGCCAGGTCAGCGACCCAGGATCTGTAAATGGGCCTGTCCATCGACTCCTGCGAGCTGCTCTCCTCTTGAGTCTGCACGATGTCCGCGTCATCACCGACCTCGGACGTTTGGGTGCCCCGGAGTCCGAGCAGGCTATGAGAGACCTCGTCGACAGACATCTGCGAGCCCGTGCGGATGCTGACGTTCATCGAGCTCTGGCGAGTGAGTGCGCTGGCGGCGAACGGCGGGACCTCCTCGACGACCATCTCTTCCAGCGCAGCTCTCACGTTGGTCAGATCCGGCTCAGACATCGAGAGGAGGGTGTTCAGCCGCGACAGCTTGGCTTCTGCCAGTGCCTCCGGGTGAGAGCTCTGCAAGAACGCGTCGTCAAGCTGCATGGGCTGCGAGTCGGGTTCGGTCGGTGTCCCGATATCCGAGCACCAGTCACGGTCGTCCACGGTTTGACTCGAGGCATTCTGAGACTGCTCCGCGTCTATCTGCGACTGCGAATCGACCTGGCTGCTGGCGAGAGACAGAGACTCAGACCCTCGATCGCCCCGCGACCGAGACGAGTATCCAAACGTAAATCTCACGAGCTCAGGACAGATAGCGGGGTCCGTCAGTGCGCTCTGCAGATACTCGCGATAAAAGTTCTCCCAGGTATTATGCAGGAACTGGACATGCAAGCGCCGCAGGCCCGTCAACGGCGCCAATAGCCGGCGCAGCGCGTACGTCGCTGTAAAAGAGGGATTCACGAGGCGGATGATGAGGCACTCGAGGCCGCGCCACGATTCGGTGAAGGTCGGCAGCGCGAGCCACCGGGCATGCTCCGTCATGTCGACGTCCTGCAGCAGCGCACGCTGCAGGTTCGGCGCGGAGAAGAGCTGCATGAGCCGGCGCATGTTTCTGTTGTCGAACCAGATGAGGCTCAGGTCCGTCAGATGCGGCAGCACGACGGGCGGGGGAGGCGGGGGACCATTCGTCGGTGTGATCAGATTGGTCCACCACCTCCCGAGACGCAGCGTCTCCAGCGTGCCAGAGACATTCTGCAGGAGCGAGTGCATGGAAAGGACGTCGAGATTGCCAAGGGCTTCCACGTCGACGGCCGTATCAGGATAATTGGGATCGCGGACGTGGAAGTAGAGGTCGAGCGAGCGGAGAAGAGATGTCCTTCAGAGGAATGAAGTTGAGCGTGAAGCTTCGCAGAGTCGAAGGAAAGGGGAAGTGAGTCTGCGGGAAGGGACACTTCTTTGGCTCTTTCGTGAGTGTATTCGTGTAACAGACAGCTGCAAAGCTCGTGACAGTCTCATCTAGGGCGGGGAGAGAAGGATACAGTCTGCAGAGCACGCCATTCCACTCCGAAACAGAGCCCTGGATGCGGATGTCGTTGCAACGAGAGAAAATGGAAGGTCCAGTGGAGTCGTCGACAAGCATCCAGATTAAGTCTTTGAGCTTGCTCAGGTACTCGTGTCTGAGAGAGCTGTCGAAGTCACGGCCGGCAGGGAGAACATGGATCTCGAGTCTGAGATTGGCAGTCGTCGCGTAGCGTTTGAGGTGAGCAGCAGAGTAGCGGAGCTTTCCCAGTTGCCAATTCAAGCATTCGGGATGACGGATAGCAAGCACATGGACAGTCCTCCACAAACGAGGGCCCGGTCGGCCATGCATAACGCGACGCCATTGCCTGCAAACAGTTCCCAGGCTGAGGATGTTCGTGAGCCAGGGAATGTAGCCACAGCGAGCCTCGGACACGGCGGAAGCGACTGCGAGATCAAAGACATGGAGCAGGATCTCGTTGGGCAGGAGCTCTTTCGCATTCACTTTGGGACGGTGTAGTAGCTGACCGGCCTGACAGATGGATGAGCGGTTCGTTCCTCAAGGAAATAGCGTCCACGCACAGCTTTACTTTGAGGCGTATCTGGAGGCGTCGATAACCCAGGCCATGCAGAAAAGCGCAGTTCAGGTGCTAGTTCGCGCTGAAGAGCAGTCAGACTCTGGTTAACAATGCGGCATGTGATCTCGTACCACATTCGGGCGGGGTGTAAGCTCCATTGTCGTAGAATAGATCAAGTGGTGAGTGGAAGACGCAATTGCAGCAACGGTCCAGCCGAGGGAGCGAGGAAAGAACGAGTCAGGGTAGTTTGGAGTGTACCTTAATGACATGCCGCTGCAGCCTTTTTGTAGCCCTGGCATGTTTGGATGTCCATTGTGCCAGGTGTGTAGGAGGGACCGTCCTGTGAACGCCGACAGCGGCTACAGTTCCGCCATTGTGACCTAGTCGGCGGGTGATGCACAGGACTTGAGCTGCTAATATCGCGGCGCTTGCGAGCGGGTTCCGCATTGTGTTCTCGCGGAGTTGGGTATGGCGCGGCACAGGAGGCAGGACGGCGGTAACAAGAGGAAGCACGCCGGAAGGAAACACTGCGTAAAGGTGCCGTGAATAGCGGGAACAAATCGCGAAACCCTCGAGCCTCGAGAGTGATTTTGGTACATGGCTCAACGGGGGATCGTCAGTGCGTCGAAGGGACTGCAAGCGCAACAGAGAAATACCTCTTAAGCGCCTCGCTGCACCTCGCACTAAACGAATGAGGCTTTGGGCTGGGTTACCACTCTTCAAGGCGCCCAAGGGCTGGATGGCATTCTTGCGCGAAGTCTTGAACTGATGAATAATCGATAACGCGGTGTATTGGGCGATCCTGTCGCGTACGCACATCAAGGGAAAGCAAGCTTCACAGCGCGAGTGAGAGTGTGTCAGAGCAAGATTGACTGAGAGCGAGTGTGCGACGATAATTGAAGTTCAAGTTCGGATTGGGTCCCAGAAAAGGACGACCGGCGCTTGGCGGGCACCTCGCGCGCGGGGGACTCTCCAAAGAAAAAGGGGCACCACTCGTAGCTGGGAATGAACCCAGGAGATGCCTCCAATTCTGTACGAAACAGCGTACGGCGGATTTCTGCAAACCGAGAGACGATTTGCTGCGCCGTCGGCCGTTGGGCGGGATCGGGATGGATCATGTCGGTCACGATCGGACGCACAAATTCCACGTTGTCGTATGCCTGAGGTAACTTTAGCGATGCGTACAATGGCAAACCGAAGCCATCGACATTTACGTTTAGGATGTGCGTGAAGATCACGTTTCCGAGGCAGAAAACATCCAGCTTGAACGCGTCGTAGGGGGGCGAGCGAAGTTCCGGAGCCTGGTATACCTGGCCCTTCGCCCGGCGCACTGGACGTATCGCGGATGCATCGCTGAAGCGAACTGACTGGTCGAAGTCAATGAAATAGTACTTCACGGGTCGCGCGCTTTCGAAGCGTTCCCAGTGCTGGGCGTCGCCTTGTGCGTCGGCCCTAAGCCTTGGATTTGCCGGGTGGCACGGCTCCTTGAAGAGGTGCAGGCCGTCCATCATAATGTTCACATGCGAAATGTCGCTGCAAAGCTTGTGAGCACATAAGTGGGACGTACACCGATTGGAACATACAGATGGGCAGCGTGATGCTCATGCATGAAAGCCAGTCCCTGCAGGTGCATAAGCCAGGATTCGATTGAAGAGAAGCGATGTGAACCTCAAATATCTGCTCCAGAAAGTCGACAACCTCGCCAACCTGAACGAAAGGCCAGATAGCCCAATCCACATACCGAGGGAGTACCTGAGCTACAAATCCCCGAAATATGTCCTGTGGAACCGGAACTATGCCAAGCAGAGGCGCGCAATGATTGCGAGGGTCCGATCTCCGTGGCTCATAGCAGAAATAGGATGCGTGCGTGGCTGGCTGACGCCAACAAGTCGTCTTGCCTACTCGCCACCGTTGCCTCGCCGCGCAGCTTCCGACCGGACCAGGCTGGCAACACTGCGCGCGGCATCCAGAAAGTTATCAACGACTTCTTAGTAAGGCTGAAACTAAATTAAATATGAGTACACCTCGCCGTACTTTATTTAGATTTAGTATGTAATTAGTATTAATTAATTATAACTAGTTATATCTGAATCAAATCAAGTGCCATTGATGACAAGTTATACTTGGTGTTTGCAATTAATGACTACATCATACATGCTTATATAACTATACCTACTGATCATACAAGGTTCCTGAGGTGTTGGGATGCCTGCAATGTGAGGGTGAAGCAAGAAACCTTTTTGGGTGAGAGTATTACCAAATTGGGAAAGACGATCCAATATGAAGCATGACTGATTCCTGGGATACGATACCTGCTCCTCAGGTATATGATTGGTTAATAGGACTCCTTATGGCTTGATACCATATGCATGACAACCTCAGGATACTTCAGAAATTGACTCTGGCAACATGCAAGGTACTTGGCAGTCTTGCATATCGTCAAGGATCTCCACTCCCATGGCAGGAAGGTCTCTATAAATGTGGATCAGTCTAGAACACCTCTCTCTAGATGCATCTCAGTTGATCTGAGCCCTCATAAAGTTGACATGTAGATACAATTAATTATAACTAATTACTCAAAAATACAGGAGTCCGTACTTTAATTATATTTATATAGGCTGTTAATTAATTATACTTAGTAATTAATTAAATTAGTTTCAGCCTTACTTCTTAGGCACCACCAATGTCTTCGTATCGCCGCCTGTCCAGCTGGTTCCCGGCGAGCTTGGCCCGTATACTTTCCTCGTTCGCAACCTTACCGAGGAGAACCGACGTGCACTGCTCAAACTCGAATGTCTCTGCACGGAGCCCGTCACCGTACTCTTCTTCCAGCTCGTCCATACGACCGACTTCGTCACCGGCATTCTTGGCTGGAACGTCCCCGACGGGCCGACCGGCAAAACGCTCGTTCACTGCTGTGTTCTCCAGGAGTGCACGACTGGACCGAGCGCTCCGCGCATCCGCAACTTCATCGTCAACCATCACGACGCCTTCCCTGACTTGTCTGCCGACGCTGCTGTCGAGAAGGTGTTCAGCACGCTCCGTGTCGAACACAAGATTGTCCTTTCGCATAACAGACCGGAGGACGAGCAGAGTGTGTGGTTTGTCTATGCTACCTCGCCCACCGTCGAAGCTTATGACGAGTGGTGTAACCTGTTCGTGGACATGGCGTTCGTTCACCCGGACTTTGGCAAAGGTATTGCGCAGAGCCGTGACAAATTCCGTTGCTCCCTTTGCCAAGACCACACTCATACCCGTCCCATGTGTCCCCTCCCCAGAGTTCCAGGATGGCTTGGACCCAAGATCAACATCACCCCCGCCCCCAAATTCCCGTCTTCTCCCAGATTTGCTCGCGGCGGTAGTGCTGCCAGGGGCCGCGCTTATCGGGGTTCCTATGCATCTCCGCGCTCGTGATTGTCGCTCTCTAAAAATGTAGTTCTCCTACTTGTTGCGTAACTTGAAAGTACTTAACCCCCCCTCAATTTATATCCTCTTCGCATTATCAGACGTGCGACCCTACAGCGGAGGCCCAAATATACTGCTAGAACAGGAAAGCCAACGCTGCAGCACAAATCACCAAGCGGCGGCCTATTTAGGCCTGGACGTGCCGTGCCGAGAGGCTGAAGTCCCTCATGCCGCCAGTAGCTGTCTGATACTACTGGGTCGGCGTGCTGGACATAGTCCCCCCTTGACAGCCTGGGAATGTCTGTCCTCGTCCGGAGACGGTTGCTATCCGGGGAGCGAGCAGGGCAACCACCACATCTACAACTCAGAGGAATAACATAATATCAACGGTGACGAATGACGGTACTGGCATGCGCCTCTTCGACTCTCGAGAGGACTGCAACCTGTCCGCCGATTGCAACCTTGATGACAGAGTTGGAGAGTACGGTGGCGGAGCTATCCCTGCACGTCGTGGGATGCAGGACCCGATGCTGGGTCTGCAGGACGCGACAGGAACTATTCCCAGTGCATCTAGTGGACTTGGCAATTCTGGCCCTACATCCCACGACTGCAGAGATGTTTCAAATCTTGATGATACCGACTTTGAACTTGACTCTATCACAGAGGTGACTCGCCGGAGGTCGTCGGTAACAAATTCTCATATTTCCAACCGGCCTAAAATTGTGAAACACACACGCGCCTATCTTAAAATAGGTTCCTTAAATATGAAGGGACGTGGAGCGCCTACGCCTGACCATCCTGATAACAAATGGAACCATATCAATCAACTATTACGTGAAGAGAAGTTAGGTGTGCTCGCACTGCAGGAAACGCACCTCAATCAACAATTTGCCGATGGTCTAAATCGATTATTCCAAAAGCAAATGCACATATTGTGGTCATCAAACCCCTTGAAATCAAGTGCTGAAGGTGTAGCCCTAGTACTAAATAAACAATTCACAAATACCACAGATATTAAATCATGGGAGATCATACCAGGACGTGCCTTACTTGCCATCCTACCTTGGCACCTATCGCTAACTTTATCTATTCTGGTCGTCTATGGTCCAAATGACCCAAATGAAGCTCAAAACTTCTGGACGCATATTACACGCAAGATTGACTCGCTCAATTTGCCTGAACCTGATATCATGCTGGGTGACTTCAATCATGTAGAAGAACCCTTTGATCGTCTACCACCGCACCTAAATAGAATAGATAAAACTGACTCCTTTAATGAACTCCGCAGTAAATATGAACTCATAGATGGATGGCGCCAAACATACCCTGAGACCAAATCCTACACCTTTAAACAATTCTCCAACACATCACAGTCGCGAATTGATCGCATCTACTGCACTAATGAGATCCACCATGCATGCCGCGCCTGGAAAATTAACGAAGTAGGAATAATAACAGATCACAAATTAGTATCTGTAGAACTAGTCGATCTCAAACAACCATACATTGGCAAAGGGCGTTGGGTCATGCCTACATACTTGATTAAGGACAAAATCCTCAATAAGGAGATCCAAGCTTCTGCGCTCCAACTTGAGGACGACCTAGAGCGGTGTAAACACTCTCGCAGTAACTCTAAAAATCCACAGATACTGTGGCAAAAGTTCAAAACCCATTTGTGCCATGTCGCACGACAACGTGCTAAGTTAGTGATTCCTAGAATTGACCAAAAAGCGAAAGAACTTAAAATTCAGCTAGATCTAATTCTCAATGATCCAAGCCTGTCAGATGACGAAAAAGCTCTATCTGCAGCTGTCCTACAAGATCGACTCCAAGCGCTGGCTAAAGAGAAACATGACAACCAACGAATCCAGTCACACGTCAGGAATGCGCTACAGGGCGAGACTATCAGTAAATACTGGAGCGGCTTAAATAAGGAGAGGAAACCTCGCGACACTATGTTTAGCCTAAAAGTACCCAACTCCTCCCCTGCTAAATATACAAACAAGTCATCTGAGATGGCTGACATTGCTCGTAAATACCATGATGAATTACAAGATCAGGATCTGTGCTCGGATCCTATAGAGCGAGAAATTGCTTTCCAACAAATATATCAACAAATAGACGCAGAGATATCTGCGCATGAAAAAAGTGAACTGGCAAAATATCTAACTGAGGATGATGTAGCTCTTGCACTCATGACCTCTGCTAATGGTAAGGCGCCAGGCATGGATGGCCTCCCTTACGAATTATGGAAGCATCTGCATTTACAATTCAAACGCGACCAACTAAATGGCGATGGAACTCGCAAGAAATGTGATATTGTCAAAATTCTCACAACAGTATATAATGATATTGAGAAATATGGAGTCGCACCTGAGACTAAATTTGCTTTGGGATGGATGTGCCCCATCTACAAGAAGAATGCTAAAGACGACATTGCAAACTATCGTCCAATTACTTTGCTTAATACAGACTATAAGACTTTTACTAAAGCTTTAACCTTTAAGTTTACCCTGGCTGCTCCCACCATTATTCATCACGACCAAGCTGGATTTATGAAAGGACGGAGCATTTTTGACCATATCAAATTGACTAAACTTATGATAGACTATGCTGAAGCGTCAAACCAAAATGGCATAATCGTTGCCCTTGATCAAGAGAAAGCGTATGACAAGGTCGCGCATGACTACTTATGGCGCACAATGGCTAAATTCAATCTGCCCAACCACTTTATTAATATTGTCAAGTCGCTCTACGAGCATGCTGAGACAGTGGTAATTATAAATGGTGTCATAAGTGATCCTTTCACAGTTCGCCGAGGCGTTAGACAAGGAGATCCTCTATCATGCTTATTATTCAACATTGCGATTGAACCTTTGGCATCGGCGCTGCGCAAGTCAAACCTGAAGGGTCTTGACATTCCAGGTGCCGCTGAAAGGTTAATCACTACTTTATTTGCAGACGATACCACAATTTACCTATCCTCACATGACAGTTATATTGGTATGCAGAAAATATTAAAGCAATGGTGTAAGGCTTCAGGAGCTAAGTTCAATGTTAATAAAACACAAATTCTGCCCATAGGTACTTCAACCTTTCGCCAACAATTTATAAATACACGCCAATTGTCTCCTACTTCACCACCCATCCCCAT
Source organism: Auricularia sp. M12 (assembly GCA_037042885.1). Classification (NCBI taxonomy): domain Eukaryota; kingdom Fungi; phylum Basidiomycota; class Agaricomycetes; order Auriculariales; family Auriculariaceae; genus Auricularia; species Auricularia sp. M12. The sequence continues at coordinate 3,537,910 of CM073211.1, forward strand.
AGACATTCACATTGCCAGCGATGGAGAGCCTATTCGTATACTTGGTTCATGGCCAGGAAACAAAGCAGACGGTGCTGCGCCTTGGCTCCCAGTTTTACAAAAGATAGAAAGAAAACTTAAACTCTGGAACTTGAGCCAACCCACTTTAGAAGGGCGTAGACTTATTGTACAAATGGTAGTAGGAGGCGGTACACAGTTCCTTACAAAAGCACAAGGAATGCCTAAGCATATTGAAGAGCGCGTCGTCAAAATAGTGCGTGACTTCATGTGGAACTATAAATCTGGCCCTCCTCCTGTGGCGCTTGATGTGCTCCAACTCCCAATAGGACAAGGCGGTAAACAACTATTGGATATACGTGCTAGAAACAAAGCGATCACCCTGACTTGGCTTCGCGACTACCTGACACAGACACCTCGACCTACGTGGACAAACCTTGCCGATGCACTATTAAGGTTAAATGTCCTCAAGACCCAAGAAAAAAAGTTGAGCGCTAACTTACGTGAAAATCCCTTTGTACAAAATTGGGGAGTTGAGACTAGAAAAACTAAATCTTCTAAACTGCCTCGCGACCTAGCTGAAATGCTCGCACTAGCAAAAGAATTTGGTGTAACACTAGACGCACACCCCTATCTTGAAGCATCAGTACAAGGAGAACTGCCGATATGGGGTCATTTTGCACTTGAGAAATCACCAAGGGAATCTGCCAGCACTGCGTGCTTACTTGATAATCACAAGTGCAGAACGGTCTCTGATGCTTATACCCTAGCATCTATCCTCAACTCAAATTGGCATAGGAACAATAAAAACTGTATATGTCGCAAATGCAACCAAATTAGGCACAGTACAAGCTGTAATAATCCTCATAGATGTGCGAAAGCAGCCAAAAAGATTCTAGATAGCCTTCTACCAAAATGGAATCCCCTTAAACGACCTCCAGCTAATGATCTTGATCAGCTGCCAACTATTGAACCTTCTATCTCAGACGTTGAACAGGGAAAGGCCATAACATTCAACCCTGCTGCTTCGCCCAGCTCCCTAGCTGACGCCTTTAGAATATTCACTCAAATACCTGAAGATGATCATGCTGTACACGTCCTTGCACAAGGTCAACCTGCATTCAGAGGGGCTCAAATTGCAAACCCAAAGGAATACACCGTTTGGTGCGCAGGATTTGCTCGAAACAGGAAATGTGTTGACTCTAAAGTTGCCTCGGCCTGGACTATGAAAACGCCTGACTCAATTGAATGCATTAGCAATCGTCTTCCAAATCATTTTAACTTACAAGAGCAAGGGGATATATTAGCCTTGATACTGGCTGCGAAATCAGCCCCTATAGACTGCATCCTTCACCTGAAGTCTTGCTCTAAGCGTGTCATTAAAAACATTACTGTAAGCTGCACATCAAACTATGATAATGGATGGTTCGGAAATAAATGTGCACACCTATACAGGGCATTAATATGTCTTCTACGTGCTCGTGAAGCCAGAACAACTATTCAATATGTTCCAATTAAATCAGATACAGAAATGCACCAAACCCATGAGCGTGCTAAACAGGCCTCAAATCGAGTGAATCCTGATGTAGTTGATATCAACTACCCTGCAGATTTTGATACACGGGGAATTAAACTACGAACTCTCTCCCAGGCTACTGCGTACAAGCAGATCCTGGCACTAAAAAATGTTCCTGAAAGACAGCGCACACTATTGAACATTGAAATGGCAAGATGTGCAAATGCTGAAGTATCTGGTGATTTTGTTCCAGATGATAAACTATGGAAATCCATCAGAACAAAGGATCTCAGACACCCAGTGCGTGACTATATGTGGAAATTATTCCATGGTGCATACAAAATAGGGCGCGACTGGTCACATGTTCCTGAGAAAGAGCAGCGTGCAATATGCCCTGTGTGCGAATGCGAAGAGTCAATGGAACATATACTAACAGAATGCCCTGGTAATGGCCAAGCGCAAATCTGGTCTCTAGCAAAACAGTTCTGGGAGAAAAAACACCCTTACTGGCCAACTCCCTCCCTCGCCACAATTCTCTCATGTGCACAAATGGAGTTTAAGGGAATAGACAATAAAAAACTTCATGCAACAAATAGACTTTACCGCATCCTGATCTCAGAGTCTGCACACCTTATCTGGAAAATACGATGCAGGCGCCTATTCAATAATCAGGATCCCACTGTATTACCCACACACCAGGAAATTCACCACAAATGGACATACACAATTGAGCAACGCATGCGTCTAGACTTTTATATGTCTGAGTTTGCACATAACAAAAACTCCTTGCCACGAAAACTTGTCTCACAAACTTGGCAGGACACGCCCTTGCACATGCATCTAAATCAACTATGCTCAGACAGAGAACCTGGGGTTTTAGTGGGTATCGGCAATATTGATCGCCCACCAGACTGTAGTCCTTGACTACAGCCACTGCCGGAGTCCCACACACAGTTTGAAGTGCATAAAGCATTTCCCCAGCGGTGGCAAAGAGTCCTGAGCCTCTACCTTGACGTATGTGTGAAGATCATATTATATATGAATTCGTAACACTAAGCACCACCAAAAAAAAAAAAAAAAAAAAAAAAAAAAAAAAAAAAAAAAAAAAAGAAATAGGATGCGTAAGGAACCGAATTTAGGTCATCATCGTGAATGAGCTTGAGCATCACCGGCAAGCCATCTGCGCGCATGGCGTCCACAATATTCCAATTCTGTAGATATGTGAATACGCGGGATAAGAAAACGCTCGAAACCCACTGAGAAAGACAATCCGTCTTCAAATTTTTTCCAATAGCAGGGCCCTATGGTACGCCGGAGGTCTTCTCCCATGGGAGACCAGGAAGGCACCCAGTCTACATATGCGGCTCAAAAAGCGGTTTGGCACGCCCGTTCTGTCCGTACCTGGCCGGTAGCGTACGCGAAGTTGATATCCCTGTGCTAGAAGGGCTCCATAGATGTCGGCCCACTCCCTCTCGTTTCCGAGTCGGTCTCCTGGAAACCTACTCGAACGGGACGCCATGGTGGTTGAAGGCAAATTTTCAAACACCGAAAGCCGGTCCCGTCCCGGGTCATCAATAGTCCAATCTTTTCATAGGTATCTCGTTACGCAGATTGTCAGACTGGGTGAAGCCGTGACCCTTTCAAAACTGACCTCATGCTACTGCCGTGGACGGCCCCGGCGCGTCGCAGGACCGTTTTTGGCTACTCCGGCTGCTTCGCCAGTATTGTCGGTGACTATGCACGTGTACACCTCACATCTTTCCCGGCGCTCCGTTCGCGCTTCTGCCATCGATCTCATGAGTCATCGATTTTTCTGGGAGGCGTCAATCTCTCCTACATCTGTGCCAATCGAGGACGATCAGTTGAGTTCGGCGAGTACGGGAGCTTTCCCGGTCTATCGTATAAATTTCTACGCCCCCGTGTCGCTTGACCCACCATTCTTACCCTTCTCGAGGCCATGTCTAAACCCGGCAAATCTCCCTCGGCAAAAACTGGCCCTTCTGCATTAGGCAAGGCAATGAACTCCTTGTCTAATGCGGGGTCATCGTTCAAGGCGACCTTCGAGACCGATGAAGACCTACGCGCAGACACATTAGGCCAGTTGAGCGCGGCATACAGCTATCTAGTCGACAAGATGAGAGACCGTGCCGTCACCGCGGAAAAGGTCCAAATCTACAACACGAAAGTTCGTGAATACAACAAGTGCGTCCAGACGACCACCATCACATAATCGACATCCCGGCTGACGACATCATCGCGTAGCTACGTGGATGAATACTTTAAATGCAAGGTGGCCGACCTCTATGGCATCCAACAACTTTACGACGAAGTTAGTTCTTGGCGGCTTACCATGGCAGTTCGTTGGTCTCGTTTCGTCTTGCTTCACTTATGCTGATGGATGTCGCTTAGAACCGGTCCGTGACCGACGGTCTACTACAAGACGGGGAGTTTGCGTACAGGCACAACGCCGTCCTCAAAAGTACTCTTACTCTCTCGGAACGTAACTTACGCTTGTTGCTGATTAGGGTGCTGTTAAAAACTCCCGGCGAGTTTTTAACATGTTTTAAACAAAACCTGTTATTAACATAGTGTTAAAAACACTGTTAATAACAAACTTACATAATCCAACTAATGAAGCTCTGGGAGCCAATTAATGACCCTTTGTAAGTGTTCTTGCCAAGTATCACTGTATGAAAGAGATGCCACAAGCTTTTGCCATGTTCACACCTCGTGTTAATGGTTTGGGAGCCTTGGCCAAGCCTGATCGGATGTGTGATTAGTCATCATACAGTCACATCTGAGAGTCTTGGCTCGGTCTCCATACCTTCACTCCTTCTGAGATTTTAAGATGGGACCTTGAGCACATGGTGAGACACTCCGGTTCATAAGAGGTTAGAATCCTGTCCCTGAGATGTGCCAGGGCCCCAGCAATTGATGTGTTCAAATTTGTTTTTAACAAGGCCTTCCCGGGGTCTCTGTTATTAACGTGTTAATAACACTTTGTTATTAACGTTGTTATTAACAAACAGTTTTCAACAGCACCCTATTGCTGATACAATGTTAGCGACCGCCGATCCTAAGCGTCTGGAAGAGAAAGTACTGGTTCGTGCCCGCATCCCACGATTACTCAACAATCGCTAATAATCAGTAGGCCGTTCCTCAAACGACGGCTGGGAGCGGATTGTCAACGGCTCCTAGTGGATTTTCAACGACGGCTCCGAGTGCGTCGTCGGCGGCGCCGTTTACTAGCTACCACCACAACGTTCTTGACCGATGGCCCGGACCGGAGCCGGCGCCGTCGTACAATCCTGTACCGCGCAGTGCTCAATATCTGCCAGTCTCACCGTCCGCAATGCCCGCCGTTCAGTCTCCAGCGCAGGGACACCCGTTGTCGGGCAGTGCGTCGGCGACATACTCGTCTTACTCGACCACGACACGACCGGTCGACACGACATCTCTGAGGTCCATGCAGAGCGCAGGCTCAGGAAGCAGCCATAATTCAGGCGGTGCTGATTCGTTCAACACCTTCGGGGCTTCTGCCGAGGATGATCGTGGCTCTGACGAATCAAGGGGAAACCACTGGTATGGAACGCCCCGTGAATCCTTTGACTCGCAGCAGCACGCTGCTTACCTCAGCCGCTCGGCGCAGCCGTCTGTCTATGCGAACTCTCAGCTTGGGAGGAGCAGCGCCTCTCTTCTCGCTGGGTATCCTGGAGGCTTGCCCCAGCAAGGCATGGGCTATATGCAATCTCCGCAAACTCAGGCTGGGCATGCTAACCCTCGGTCCGCGGACTGGTATCAGCTGAATCCCCAAGGTGCTTCCCTCTACGCTGGGCCTCCGCCGCACGGTGGGCAGCCGGCCCATTATGGGCATCATCCTCATTTCGCGCAACAGACCGTTCCCGCACCGCAGACTACCCACGCTTCTCCGAGTCAGAATCCGCAACTCGTAGGCTCCGGGCAGGCGACCTCACCTGCAGGAAGACTCTGGCCACAGGTTCCGATGATCAATCCACTGGCTGGCGCGCAGCCCCGTTCTTCGCAGGGCGGTGCTGCTAATCCTTCTGCTCACGGTGACCAGCCGTCTTCTTCCTCTCAGTCGTCCCAGCGCAATTTCCCGACCTACTCTAACAACATCAACCGCGGAATGTGAGCTTAGAGGCTCTGTCGTTAAGCTTCCCATCCCTGTCTCTTTCTTGGCTCGACGTACAGATCGTGTGCTCCCTCAGCTTCGCTCTCTCCATTGCCTCTGATGTCTCACTATCTCGCGCTGCTCCAGAGTGTCTGCTCTGTTTCTTGACTGCGTTTCTGGCTGTGCCAGGCTCTATGCCCTTATCTGTTCCTGCCTGATCTCTCCCGCGATGTGCAATTGCACTTCACCTCCTCAAGTCTCGTCAAGAAAACCTCAAGAAAACAATCTACAAAACGAGCAAAACGAAGAAACCCCAAAAACAGTGTCTGATTTCCTGTCTCGTCTCGTCTCGTCTCCATCCTGCCGCGCACCTCTGCGCACCGTTCCGTAACGTCTACGTCGCCTCGCCTCGTCTTACTAATGACCTTTATGACTGACTCCCCACTCCGAACTCGAAGCCATTCGACGCGCAGCCATGTGTCGTGTCCGCTTCTCTTCTTCCCCATGCTCTTCGGCCTGCGACCGGTCGATCCAGCATGATTGTTGTTTTTCCGAAGCGCTTGCGGGTTCGTACCGGTACTGCCTGTAGCGTTGGATCCTGTAGTGGTAGTAGTATCCTCCAATACTCGATGTATTGCCTTACATCCTGAGCGACGTGCGTGAGCAAAACCAAAACCCTGCAGCCATTGCGGACCATGTAGGCGAGTGCCACAAACCAGACACAAAGTGAGAACAATGCGCGATCGATATCGATCGCGGCGACCGGGGAAGTCTGTGCAATGACAAAATGCGAAGCCAGGTGTTTACGGGACACCCGCAGTTTTGGTTCCCGTGGTTTCCCTGGCACGCGCATCTGGACCCCCTACCAGTCCGCGAAAAACGCTCTTTTCCCACCATCGATGCTTCGGTCCGACTCGGCACAGAAGAACAGAGTGAGTCACGCCAGCAGTCGGACGCCCTCGAACATCGAAGATCTTGTCCAGCGTCCACTTGAGCCGATCTCCGAGTCCAGGGATGTGCACGACAAAGGGCTCGGCCGCGGCGTTGAGCTCAAGTAGCCACGACCGTCCTCGCGCACCGCATAGCGACGGCTGTAATGTCTCTGCAGTACTAGTACCAGCAACATGCAGATCTGCTGTGCGAGATGTGCAGGAGTAGCAGTGGCTTGGGGGGAGTCAACGGGTCTAGGTCTCTCCAGAGCTACAATGTTGATTCGCCTGAGTGTTTATCAACAGTTAGGCGTTCCACGAAATCCTTGCCCGAAATCTCAACAGACGTATTTAATAACTCAGTAAAGGGATGCAATGGGCGATCTTGCCGCGTACGCACATCAAGGGAAAGCAAGCACCAAAGCACGACGGAGAGAGCGTCAGAGCAAAATGGACTGAGAGCGAGTGCGCGACGAAAACTGAAGTTGGGATGGGGTGCCGGAAAAGGATGATCGGCGCCTGACGGGCACCTCGCGCGCAGGAGCCTGTCCCAGAAAAAACTCGCACCAATCATAACTGGAAATGAACCCGGGGCACGCCTCCAAATCCACACGAAACAGCTTGCGGCGGATTTCAGCAAACCGAGAGACGACTTGCTGCGCCGTCGGCCGCTGCGCGGGGTCGGGATGGATCATGTCGGTCACGATCGGACGCACAAATTCCACGTTGTCGTATGCCTGCAAAATACGTTAGCGGTGCGCAGAAGCTCGGAACGGCGATGGGTAGTTACGTTCAAGATGTGGGTCAAGATCACGAATCCGAGACAGAAGATGTCATACTTGAACGCGTCGTAGGGGGGCGCGCGAAGTTCCGGCGCCTGCGTCACCTGGCCCTTCTCCGGGTTGACGAGATATATCGAGGCCGCGTCGCGGAAGCGGACGGACTGGTCGAAGTCGATGAAATAATACTTCACGGGTCGCGTGCTTTCGAAGCGTTCCCAATGCTGCGCTTCCCCCCGTGCATCAGACCTAAGCCTCGGATCTGCCGGGTGACACGGCTCCTTAAAGAGGTGCAGGCCGTCCATCATAATGTTCGCATGCGAAATATCGCTGCAAAGCTTGTGAGCATATAGGCGGTCCCCATTACACCGATCAGGACATACAGATGGGCTGCAAGGTGCTCATGCATGAAAGCCAGTCCCTGTGGGCGGGCAAGTCAGGATCATTTTGAACAATCATGTGTAGCTGTGAAGTAAACCTCAAATAATTGCCCCAGAAAATCGACAACCTCGCCGACACGGACGAACGGCCAGACGGCCCAATCCACATACCGCGGGAGTACGAGCGCCACACGTCCCGGATGCACGTCCTGTGGGATTGGGAGGACATCGAGTAGAGGGGCGCAGTGGTTGCGAGGGTCCGATCTCCGAGGCTCGCAGCAGAAATAGGACGCGAAGGGTATGGAGAACATGTCGTATCCAGGATTAATGATCTTGAGCATCACGGGCAAGCCATCCGCGCGTGTGGCGTCCAAGATGTTCCATTTCTGTGGACGGCGACATGTGAATACTCGAGCTCAGAGCAAGAAATTGCTCAGTTCCAAAACTCACCGAAAAGGACAAGCCGTCTTCGAAGTCCTGCCAATAGAAGAGTCGATGTTTGCGCTCGAATTCTTCCCGCATCGGGAGCCAGGAAGCTACCCAATCTATAGCACGAAATTATTTCAGAGGCAGACTTGGTGCACGTTGGGTCCTTGACTAGTACCTGGATGGTAGCGTGGTCGCAGTTGATATCCCTGAGCCAGAAGAGCTTCATAGATGTCGGCCCATTTTCTTTCGACGCTGCCCAGGTCGCCCGGGAACCTGTTGGACCGCGATTCCATCAGTCCCGGCCAGGAGAGTTGTAGGCAATTTTTTCAAACACCGAAAGTCAGTCTCGAAGAGTCGAATTGGCAAGAGCAGCGTTCTTTGACTTTCAATGCTCGACGAGGTGGCACGAATCGGCCCAATCAAAGGAGTGAATGTCAACGTAAAACATGATCATCATAACCGGCCACTACAAGCACACATCACATACCAACATCACTTCAGAGAGCGAGAACTGAGCAGAAAAATGCAAGAGCGTGACAGAAAGAAAGCATCGACGAAAGATAGAACCAGCGTCCACCACCCGGCGCCCAACGTTGACCGTGCAGCGTCCACTGTCCACTGTGGAGCATCCGGCGCCCGGCGCTCACCGTGCAGCGTCCACTGCCCAGCGTCCACAATCCACAATCCAACGCCGAACCTATCCCGCACCCGCACCAGCACCCGCACCCGTAAGCTGCCTAACAAGCATCATCCCGCGGCCCACACTCGCGCTCGACTTGTGCTTCAGGCTATGCGTGATGCCCAGCTGCTTCACCGGACTGCCCGGGCGCGAGCCGGTATTCTGCCGGCTCAGCAGGCCCAGTCCCACCGCCGACCCGCCCGTCATCTGCCGCGAAAGAGACATGCCCAACGCGCCGGTGGACGCCGCCGCCGCGCGCGACGACCAGATGCCCGAGGCGGACATGCCGGTGAACGTCGGGCTGAGCGGCGAGGCCTGCGGCGAGCGCGGCAGCAGCATCTGCGTGTCGAGTAGTTAGTAAATTCAGCAAAAATAGAGCGGGGAGGGGGGGTGGGAGGACGCACCCAACACTCGCGACAGAACGCCGTCCCGCCCTCATCGCACCGCGCGCCGCTATCAAGTTTCTTCCCGCACCCCGGCTTACCGTCCGTCCTGCGGGCACTGGCGCCCTTCCCGCCGCACACGAGACACGTCGCGTGCCACCGGCTGCCGCTCGGCCCCTGGACGACGCCGCGCTCCATCGGCGCGACGCCCACGCCGCAGCCCGGGCACGTCTGCCGCCCGAATGCCGGCGGCGAGCGCAGGCCCGCCGTCACGTCCGTCGTCGAGGGCGAGCGGAATGACGCGCCGAGCGAGCTGGTCTTGTGCGACTGCGACACGTCTACCGATTGCGCGCGCGCTTTGTGCGCTTGGAACGTTGTAGTCGTCGTCTTTGCCGGCGGCGGGGGCATTGCGCACTGTGAGCGAATTGAGTTTGAGAGTTGCGTGGGGAGGAGGGAGGAGAGCGGATGCAGACGAACCTCAACATGCACCCGCCCGCGCCCGTCCGACGCGCGCACGAACATCGCCTGCCCGCGCCCGTCCTCCTCGAAGGGCCGCTTGCAGCGCTCGCACGTGAAGCACGCCGCGTGAAACGCCTCGCCGTCGACGCGGACGATGCGCCCGCCGCCCGCGACGGAGAACAGCGCGCGCCGGCACGCCGCGCACTTGGCGTCCTCGTCGGGCGGCGTCGACGCCATACCGCGCGTGGGCGAAGGTGAAGGCGAATGCGAGCCGAATAGCCGCGTGGGCGACGACGAGCCCGGTGGGGGCGGTGTCTTGCGGCTCCAGGAGAACAGCCCGGGCGACTTGCTGGGCGTCGGGGGTTTGCTGGCCGGTTTGGTCGGCGTGGTGTCGAGCGAGGGCGTCGAGCGCGAGCGGTGCATCAGCGGGCTGGTGAAGCGCGCGGAACTGCGCTCGCGTTTCTGCGCGCTGCTGTCGGGCTGCGGGCTGCCGTCGCGCGGCGGCGTGCTCTTGATCCCGAGTTTCGCGTGCAGCTCGTCGATGGCGGGCGACCCTTCGCGACTGCGCGAGCCAGCGGGCTTCATGCCTCCCGGGTTACCCGGGGCCTTGGTTGGTGTCTTCGTAGGCGTCACCGGCGCCTTTGGTTTGAGACAGGACTCGAAACATTCAGGGCAGCTCGGCCGGCCCAACAGGTCGACCATGGGCTTTGCGCTGACGTCCTTGTGGCAGGACACGCAGCGGAAGCAGCGCCGGTGCCACACGCGGCCGGCGCTCTCGATGAAGCCTCCCTCGTTCGCCAGCCCGAGCACGACGCGGCCGCAGGACGCACAATCGCCCTTGGAGCCTCCGTTCTTCGTGTAGCAGGAGCGACAGACAAATGACCGGGCGGTAGCAGCGGCCGTAGGGTCTGGGAAGATGGTTTCGTCCGGCAAGAACGGCGAGGCACAGTGCGCGCAGGAATGCAGCTTGAGCGTCTCCCGGGGCTGCAGCACGGAGCCATAGACCTTGGAGAGTGCGGCGGAGCTGTCTGGCGCGCGGAGGATGCCGTCCGCGGGGAGGTTCTCGGCGTCGTCGGCGAACGACTGTTTCAGGGGCGACGTCGGCCGCGGCGCCGTCGACGCTGCGATGTGCGCGCTGACCGCCGCGTTCAGGCGGGGCGCCGGCCGAGGGAACGCGCGGTTCAGCTTCTTCAGCGCCGAGCTCAGCGGCTGCGAGCTGGGCGCCGCACTAGGTTGGGCCGGCTCCTTGCTCGTGTACCTGCAATGGGGCTCGTGAGTTGCGTTGGCAGCAGTGCAGCCTGTGAAACGCACATTTGGGTCCATCGATCCGGGCTGCGCTCCTTCTTATCGCTGCCCAGCTGGACGACCGGCGCTGCTCGCCGGTCAGCACAAAGACCGCAAGCGCTTGCGGCTACGCAGCCAGCGGACGCACCTACGGGCAGGCCACCACACTTGCAGCGCGGCCCGTGCACGATATCGCCGCAGCGCCTGCAGAAGCCCATGGTCGGCGCGCTGTGAGTGTTGGAGGAAATGAGGCGGAAGAGGACACGTGACCGCGAACTGCCGAACCACACCGGAGTTGGAAATCACACACTAAACTAGGCAGGGGGTCGAACACTGCTCTAAGCACAGCGCTTGTGGCTTGAAGCAATGGGAATTAAGGTTGGGTGTAATATTGTATGCTGAAAATTCGAGAGGGCGAGGTCAGTGGTGAAGAAAGAGCGCTCATGAACGACCCTAGCCACTCCTGCCTGGTCCACGTAGCACAGTCCGAATCGAGTGGATTCCATATCATCCTGAAAGGTACAGCATACCATCTACTGCGCTGGGACGCATGATACACTGAGCACGCGACGACGCGAACGTGAGGGAGGTGCGAGGCACACAGTCTCACTTGGCCATAGATTGGACTGATCATGTTGTGCCTTGACTGTTCCCGACTCAAACGGAGAGCGAGTAGGGAGTATGCTTCAAGCCGGACTCATTTTGATTGTGTGTCAGCAGCGATACACTGCGCGGAATAATCGAAAGGTCGGCCCCTTTCATACGGGAAATAACATAAGTAATGGTGAGATATGCGGCAGCAGGACGAAGTTGCTGGTATACAACGTATCATATCTCCGTGAAAACATGTCGAAGCCGCTCACGCCAGACACCTCGTTCAATATCCCGCAGCTCTAAACGGACCGGTGCGCGGTCGCCCCGCAGATCCAGCAGGTCTTCAGTAAACTCCAGCAGACCATCTCCATCGACAGCATCGACGCCCGCGCCGCCGGTAATCGTCAGAGTCTGCAGCGCCGGGGCGTACATGGACGGGATGCGGTGTCCGTTCTTCAGGACGATGTGCATGAACGGCTCGTCCAGCCGAATGGTAATGTGCCGCAGCCGCGGCGGGTCGCCGACGGCGCACGCAGCCTCCTCCCAGCTGCTCGCGGGCAGCGCGAGCGCGACGAGCTGCGGCGCGAGCTTGCACAGCTGCGCGACGTGCGGCAGCCACACCCAGTCCCCGAAGTCCAGCACGCGCGTGCGCCCCGCCGCCGGCTGCGCGACGGTCATCGGCTGCCGCGGGAAGGCGTAGCGCTCGAGGTCCAGCACGATGTCCCCGCACAAGTCGAAGTGCCGCAGCAGCGCGTCGGCGAGCTGGATGTCGGGGTTGTCGACGCGGATCGTGGCGATGGGCGCGAGCGCCGCCCAGGATGCGATGGGCTCCAGACTGACGCGGTGTAGGTTCAGATAGTGCAGGTTGCTGAGCCAGTCCGGCAACGAAGGCGCGATTGAGTCTTGGTGTGTGAGTGGGAATTCTAGCTGCTTCCCGCGATGGATGAACTTGCGCGCGTTGGGGAATTTGGAAGCGAGGGCGGCGGCGTCGAGAGCTGTGCTGCCGTGCAAAGAGAGCTCGGAGACATGGGGGAATGTTTCCTGGTCATCGTCGTGCACAGTGAATCGACTGAGGTGCAATGTACGCAGACGCGGAGCACGCGAAGCGAGACCCGGGGCAAGAGCGCGAGGTAATTCCCAGCTGACGCGCGGTGCTGCCAGATCCAAGTGCTCTAACAGCGGGGCATCCACAGACACGAGCGAACGAAGCCTCTGGTGATATTTCTTGGGCAGCCGCACCCTCAAGTCCCTGATTCGATGCAAGTTGTCCTGGATAGTCTCCACGACGTCGTCTATCCACGGCCACGAATGATAAAGCACGACGCGGACATCCACAGGCGACGCAGAAGAGCGCGACAATTGCGCGAGTGCAAGCTCTGCGGCCGCCGCGCAGGCTTTCGCGTTGTTGGTTTCGATCAAGGAAATCTGGCTCCAGTAATTCTTGTGCTCGAACGATACGCGGCGCCAGCGACGGCAAACCAGCGAGGCCCGCACGATGTCAGGTAGCGATGCATGGTCGAGCACGGACCATAACAACTCGGTTGGAAGGCGCAGAGAGAGGTCCAGCGTGTGCTATGCCGCGTGGATGTGGCGGATGTGGCGGCGGGCAGTGGAGAAGAAATCCACGTCGGATGTATCGAATCGGCGTCGAAAAACGTGGCTGATTTCCTCGGAATCAAAAGGCGGATAGTCAATCACTGACTTGCATATGTAGACGCATCTGAGAGAGCTAGCTGCATTGGCGAGCATCGAGTAGCACAGTAGGATTTCTCAGTTGCAGGTGTAAGCATGCCTGCGTACGCTCGTGGATCTATTGAATTCGAACAACACAGTTTCCAAGCTCAAGCTATTGCTGCCGATCTATTGCTTCGCAAGAGGGGACCCTTGCCGCGGAGTCGAAAATGACGCCAGACTGCGCGGAGTAAGTACAGTTGAAGACTGCAGCTGCGCGATTGGAGAGTCCAGAGCCTGTGCCTGCTCATCCGTAACGGTATCAGAGGGTTCCTGGCCCTCCCATCACAAGATAGTCTTTCTCTAAAAGTGAGTTGAAAAGCCAACGGGGAATCGTCGGGGGCCTCGACAAGCAAACGGTGCTGTGCTCTCTCTAGCACAAGGGACGAGATGGGCGTCACCGTCGACACCGCTGCAACGGTGAGCGAAATCACTGCTAACATAGACTGTGCGTCGTTTTCGACAGGCCGAGACGTTCATGACGAGTGACAGTGACAATGACATGGAGATCACGGGCGCGCATCGTTCAATTGAGTATTGACTTCGTGAGAATAAGAATCCCGCTGTCTTTGAGAAGCTGTCAGGGCTGGAGAGGCTGGCAGACAGATCGGACATGAGATCCTGAGAGTCTGATGCTTTGTGAACGGAGTGCATGCAGGAAAGCCGCTGTTCTCAAGCAAAACGTTTGCGGCAATGCTGAGTTCGTCGCCCATCCGAATCATCTCAGCAACTAAGTAAACCAGCCAACAGAAGGCGCTCCGTGCAGCCATTGAGTTCTCCCTACGTCATAGCACTTCTCATTGACGATATGCAAATGGGAATGCTCTCAAGGATACCGACAAGCCCGCTAGCTCGTCCTAGTTGGAATGAGGAGCAGCAAGCAAGCAATGAGCTGTGTACACTCCTTGCTGGCAGAGCTCAGGAGGCTCAAGGTCACTGTTTATATGCAGGACGGAGAAGGGAAGGCGCCCAACACTGTCTGCGGTCGAATTAGGCGAGGGAAGTTGAGCGTGGGAAATCCTGAGTGAACTGTTGCGGCTCGCAGAGAGAGCAGTTCTCTTTTCTCGTGGATACGGCAAGTAGAGGATGCGCTGCGCTTGCACTTGTCTATCGTGAACGAGAACAAGAAAGGACAAGAGCGGGACGAATGCTTCCGCCGCTGGTTGCCACGCGAAGCACCGGCTGTCGTACCTGGCAACCGATCCCGAACTTGTGCAAGTGCGGGTTCCGAAGGTGAGCACGGGCGCGATGAATTGGTCGTAGCATCAGCAGCACTCTTCTTCGTTTCCCCCTCCCACCGTCTCGCAGACCGTCGTCGCAGCCGCAGCCGCCTTGGGTCGCGAGGTCGCCGCCGGTCCGATGTTGTCTGGCACAGCGCGGTACAGCGCAACCGCCGTCCAATGCCTCAACAACCAGTTTCTGTCGCTGAGCGATAATGTCGCAGTCGAGGCGCTCCTGCAGGACATTCCTTTCTTTGCTATAGGGCTCCTCGGCTTTGGCGTAGCCACGATAATGTTCGTCTGCCGCAGGATGGTCAGGTAAGAGCTGTGCAGATGAGCACGCCGGGATATCCCAATCCAACTGACACTGACGGCGCGCGCAGACCTGGCATCTTTATAGTTATTTCTATCGTCCTGGCCTTCGTCGCTGCGACTCTGGACCTCTTCCGCATTCTGTACGAAATTAACAGCGCGGACGACGCCAGGCTCGGCGCGCTGTTCATCGCGCGCGAAGTCTGCATCTCGCTCGGCCAGGGCGCGCGTTTCTTATTCTTCTGGGACTATGCTTCGCGCTCTCCGATTCCCTCCAAGACGCGCTGGAGCGGCGCGCGCATGCTGCTTGAGGGCGCAATAATAGGCGGTTCCGTCGGCATCGCGGTGCTCCAGACTATTTGGCGTTTGGCTCCCACCGGCGTCAAGCAGGGGCCCGTCTACCTCGCAGACACCATAACCGAGCTCGTCCTCGGCGCCGTCCTCGGGGTCAAGATCCTGCGGTACTTCTTCCTGTCTCCACCGATCACCTATATTCGCCGAAGCATTCCTCTCGTTGGCGGCTTGGCCATCGCGATGGGCATTACGGTCGGGGACCTTTTCATTTGTGAGTTGCATTCCATCCGAGATGCCCGCCCGCCATTGAATGGGATCCGTTAGACGACTTTGAGGACACCATGCTTGGCCGCTTCCTCCAGGCCATCGAGCTCTACATCATCGTGCTCGTCGTGCTGGTTGCCAGCATGGATTCGGGCACGAGCGAGCAGCTTCCTGGCGGCGGCGCGAGCAACGAAACGCTTCCTACGCGTAGATCTTCTTTCATGGCCCTCGCCATCCGCAACAGCCTATCGCCCTTCCGCGCCGCCCCTGGGCCAGGGAACGCGTCCACGGACAGCTCAGGCCGCCGGCCCTCGCTCTCGCGGCTGCCGACCATCGACCGCCTCTCGCAGTGGATCACGACGCGCATGTCCGCGCGCGCGGGCGACCCGCAGGCGTCGGTGCGGCTGTGGGAGCGGCCGGACGAGAAGGACCTCGAGCAGGCGTCGGCACAGGTCGTCACGGTGGACGAGAAGTCCGCGTTCGCCGTGGAGACCGCCGGGCTGGACGCGTCCCCGGGCCTGGGTGGCGACCGCGAGCAGAAGGTGCTGGCGACGTGGCGCGACCCCGTGTACACCGCGGTGGCCAATGGCGCGCTGACGCCGACGACCGCGCAGACCGCGCAGTTCTCGCCGCCCGCGCGCCCGGACTCGTACCTCATCATGCCCTCCACGCCCGCCTCGGCGAATACGAAGGCGGCGCGGCGCGCGAGCATTGCGACCAGTGTTATTATTGTCCCGGCCCCGTCACCGCCCCGCCGGAGCTCGTCCACGAGCAGCTCGCGTTTCGGGCGGCCGCGCAGCACCACCGATAGTCCCGTCTTTGGTCTGGAGGGCATCATCCGCAACCTGGGTCTCAAGCCCCCGACGCCGCGTGCATCCACCGCAGCGCCAAAAGCGCAAGCACCGAGTCCACCCCCGAGCGCAGGGATGTCTAATCTCCTGCAACGACAGGAGGCGCTGGAGAGCTCCATGGCCCGGCTCGAATCTTTCTTCCCGGAGGAGAAACGGCGGTCATTGCGCCAGCGCCCGACGACGATGACCACGACCCAGTCAGAATCCAATGCATCTGATTTCTCTGCTCAGCCGTCGTCTTACAAGAGCGATCTCAGCCTGTCGTCGTTCCCTGCGCCGCCTGAGATGGGTCTGGTCGTGGACGACGTGCCCTTCGACCTCGTCCCACCACCGGGATTCGGGTCGCGCGTGTTGAGCGGCTACCCGGAGACGACATCCAGCACAGGCTCACTGCTCGCGGACTACTACACCGGCGCGATGAGCGAGGGCCGCCCGAGCGTCGAGGCCTTCGCCCGCGGCCGCGCGACGCAGCTGGACGTGACGAGCTTCATCGGCGACCTGACGACGCCGCGGCCGCAGGGCAGCGAGCCGGGCACGCCGCTCAGCGCGATCCTGCTCGACATCGGGCGCAACATCGAGCGCGCGCAGCCGAGCCCGCTCGGCCGCGTGAGCCCCACGACGCCGCAGACGACGCCCCGGCCGGCAAACCCGCCGGCAGCGATGACCCGCGGGCCCGCGCCCCTGCGCGCGGCGCCGGTGATCAAGATCCCCGACCCCGCGGTCGTGTCGCCGCTCAGCATACGCAACAAGGGCCCGGGCGTCACGTCGCCCGTGGCGCGCATGGGCTCGCGCGACGACGTCCGCGCGTCGCCCGTTGTGGCCCGTATGGCCTCCCGCGATGATATGCGCGCGTCGCCGGTTATGTCGCGCGAGGACATGCGCAGTCCCACGGGCGCACAGCAGCAGGACAGCGCGCCGGCCCCCGTGCCCGCGCGCGTCGTCGCCGCCGCCCGCGAGGAGCTGCGCTCGCCGTCGTCGCGCGAGGACCTGCGCGCGACGCCCTCGCTGCGCCGCCCCGCCGCCGGCGCCGTGCGCACGCTGCCCATCAGCGGCCCGATCTCGCGCACGTCCGTCACCGTGCCGCGCTCGGACGCCTTCGAACGCCCGCGCGCGGCGCCCGCGCCCGGGAATGGGAACTAAGCTTTCCCTGCGCCGCTTGTTGTGCTCTTTCGCATTCTTACTTCGTTGTCGTGGCCGCCAAATACATTGCCCCTATACCTCATGACACCCCGCCCACCCACCCCCACGAAGCATCCCTGAAATAAGTCCCTGTTGTTTTTTTTTGCGACGTCTCACACAGCTGGCTCTCACCTCGTCGTGCCATTCGTTCGTTCGTCCATCCACTCTACGCCTTGTATTCGTGTCATCCCTAGCACTCGGTTGCCAGTATCTGTACTCTCTGGCGAATTACCAGCGCTCCATAGTCACTCACGGACAAGTAACAAATATCACTTGCCAGAACAACTGCAGCGTGAGATCGCTAAGTTAACTGCTGCCTTGAAGACGGTGTCAGCGATCCCATTGCGGCCTGCAATTTGCGCCGTTATTGCTCAGAAAACCACCCTGCCGACTCACGAGTAAGCTCTCAAGTCTTGAGATTTTACATTCGCATGTAAATCACACTGTATTAGTTATTCGAAACAATTTATCCAGGGCGGTGTTTGGTCCGTATTTGGCCGATCCTTGTGCTGCTTCCACCACTAGCGGATTCATACAGTATCCTAAGAGCTTGGCCACTGTAGCCCTCCGATCCCTTGCTGTCTCAGATGAACTGCACGGTCTGGCGGCGATGCTGTCTGCGCAGTCGAGCCTGTCACCGGAGCTGTCAACGACGAAAGTCTGCCAGAGGTCCGATTAACTCGGGACTGACAGCCATCTGGGTCCGTTACAGACGGAAATTGGATTGCTGCGTGGAGCTGCAGGCGCGTATGTAATAATCGCAGCCCAGCTTCGTACACGTCCAGTCGATGATCCAAGTCCCAGCGCTCTGCACCGATAAATACACCCAGACTCGGACCCAGACCGCGTCTTCAATGCGAGCCATCGCAGAGACTGCGGTTCCCCAATCTCTCCTTCCGCTCCTGCCGCTTACGCGCCCTCCTCCGGATCTCCAGCATTTCGTTGTAGTCGACCACGGCGGGCGTGCCCTGGATGGCCTCCGCATGGCGACGCTCGCAGTCCTCGGACGCCGCCCAATGTATCTCGCGGCCGTCCCGCCGCTTGAAGGTGCGGTTGCATCCCAGGCATATCGCGCGCTGCCGCCGCCCGCCGGACTCGATCCACCTGCTCGCTGCGCTCGCGATATCCAACGGTGCGGACACCACTTGCGACGCGACTCCTGGTCGACGGTGCTTGCGCTTTCGGCGAGACTCTCCTGCCAGTGGCGTTGGTACGCTGGGCGTTGCTTCGGCAGGCGGAGGCGCCAGAAGCGAGCTGAACGGCGGCAGGCGTGGGTAGCCTGTGCATATGCCCGCCTCTGTCGTCTCAGACTCGGGCGCCGGCGCGGGTTCCTCTCCGAGTCCCTGGCGTCCCCCGAACACCGCAGCGAAGGAGGGGAGAGCGAGCTCTGGCCGCCGTGTGACGAACATTCTCGAGTTGGCAGCCTGATGCAGCAACGTTCGCGGCTCACCGTGACCGTGCTGCATCTGGCCGGGGAGAAAGTTGCGCAACGGCCAAAACCGGGGCGCGAGCCCTTTTTATGCTTTTCTCCGCTATGCGACAATCCTTGACTTCTGCAGGTGGCGAATTTGAGGACGTCATAGGATCTGCCTCCGAACAGAATACATGAAGTGTACACGGTGGTGAGCAAGATTACTCTGAAGCACGGATACACAATCTCAATTCTCTCAGAGCCGCCAAATATACCCCATGCCATGTGCTCTCGTAGCCATATGCCAACTGCGTAATCGCGTGCGCCATGTTCGCGGTGTAGGTCGTGTAGGTTAGAACTGGTCGTTCGCCGTACCGCTGAACGTCTTATATAGCGGGACGATGCCGCATCCTGGCTGCGCGAGGATGTACAGTGCCCATCGATGCCCTAATCGACCCGGCGAGCCTGCGGCTGCGCCGCGCGTGTAGAAATGGTCGCGGCCCATCATGGCCAGTTTACTCTCAGGCACTGGAACGCCACTCGAAGCTCGCCGGGCTGAAATTCGACGTTCTCGCCGATTTTGCTGTTCGAGTAGATCAAATCTCAGAAAGCCTGGTACGAAAAAGGCCAACACTGAGAAAGCCGAATCGCTTGGGACAGCAGCCATCCTGGGCCTGAGTCCAGACGGACGCTGCGATACGACGGATTTATAGACATCGGGCTGGATCCGGAAGCCTACTACATGACATGTCAACCATGAAACGTCGACGCACTTGCCACATTGTATTCGGAGCTCGCGGCTCGTCTGCAAGTTCACAGGCGGCCACTTTTACTGACATCCGGGCTCCTGAGCGCCACTCTTGAAGTTGAATAGGTGGTAATGAACTTTCTCGACAGCACGCAGTGCACCCCGAGGATCCTCATTTTACCGTTGTCTGCATTAGGCCACGCCGGTGGTGAATCAGTGTTGAATGACTGAATTGCCGAGCTGAGCGATGCGGCCAGACCTCCCATGAGATCATCTCTTTCAATGAGATCTTGGTCAGGTCCTGTTTCTCGACGTACATGAGCGTCTACATCATGAGACTAGATTCCACATTCAGCACAAGTAATAGTATTCGGCGCGGGTTAGCGGACAGCGAATGTACAGCCCTTAGCCAACATTAATTGCGATCTGTAAAGTGCTACGAATCCATGCTTCACCTCTCCGTAGGTCCTCAAAATTCCAGTACTTCATGAAGATTCGCACACACGCCTCACGGGCTGCACGGCTGAATGTCGCACGTCGGCCACACCCACGCAGCGATGCCCTCATACACATACTTCCCCGACGCGATGGCGCTATCGCGCTCCGCCTCATCGATCGTGTAGAAATGGTCGACCGTGCTGAACGCTCCGCCGTGGTAGAGACGGAACAGCGGCCAGCTCGCGCAGTCCGGCGCCGCCTGGACCCATCCGAGGATGTCCTGGTCGTCATATGCTCCAGTGGCCAGCGCCGCATCGCGCTCGGCGAGGTCGATGGTATAGAAATGGTCCCCGCTGGCCCTGTTCAAGAGTCGGTAGAAGCGGACGAGCGTCGTGTTGGACTGGCGCGGGCCCGCGAAGACGCGGCAGCAGTCCTTCTCGCGCTTGTAGTTCACCCGCGAGTTGGTGATTTCGTCGAGGCTGCGGGTGTAGAAATGGTCCGTGTTGTACGTCTCGCTGGCCACCGCGCGGTAGACCACTGCGGGGTTTCCGGTGCAGAAGCCTATGTTGCGCTTGGCCGTTGCAGGCTGTCAAAGCGCGTCGGGCGTCTCAGTCGATCGTGAATTCTGCGGTTACACCGAGAGGCGTACCAATTCTCCGACTGCGCCACGGAAAGCAAGGGCGGCTGCAGCGTGAGCAGCTGCGAGAGTAGCGACGAGCTGGAAGAAAAGCATCGTTGGTGGTGGTGGTGGGGGACGAATCCTGGAGTGTGGATATGATTATCCTCTTTTTATGTTTCATAACGATGATAAGTATCTGTGCCTTGAGGCACAATGAAATCCTTCGCTGCGCATCGTCGAGCGATCTCCACGTGCAGGCGTGGCCGTTACAGTGGCCGTCGTGGGCCCGAGTGCGGCTTTAACAAATTGTCGGGCCCACAGAACTGTGGTGATGGGCAACGCCCGCCAAACAGTTATCCGTGATCGGCATTCTCCGTATGGGAGACCCTGTCAGATTGTTGGGTGGACATTTTTTCTCAAGGTATCATCAATCTATGTAGCTATAAAGCATCCGAAAATAGTTTCAAGAAAGTCTACTAAACAGAATTTTGATTCGTCTAGTGGGTCATCCGCTAGTGTTCTGCCAGTACTTCCCGGCACACTGATTTGTATCCAGACGTGCGGGAATCGACCGCCTCAAGACTCCGTTCAGAGGAAGTACTTGTATATCATTATCAAACATTTTGAAAAAGGGTAGAATATTCTGTTAAAGAACTAGACCGATTCGTGAAATTCGCGCTTTGCCTCCATTTGCGCCCGAGCTGTGCTTACATAATACATCCCGCTGCTAGCCACGGTCTGCGTTTGGTTCTTTAGCGCACGGATCTATCTTAATGTGCTCCAGAATAGCATATATAGCATATATATCGCAACTATACAGTGTTTAATTATATACTCTTATCCTGAAATCAAATCTGAGTTGCTGGGGCATGAGTGCTGGTGGCATACTGCTGTCCGTCTATTGACATTCGAGAACTAGTGTTAAGCATGCTAATAGACAGTATAGGTGATTTGTTTGAGTGGAAAGAAGTTAACACTCGAAGCCGGCGAAAGAGGCTATAACTAGATGCACCATCCTCTGTTCCCACTATGCACAAGCAATGCTTGAGGTTTGGCTACGGCATTAATTTGAGACGCTCTTCACAACTAGAATCTACAATTAAAAGCCTGTCTCATGGCTCCTATACCCCCAGGGATGCCCTCAGGGGATAACTTGGGATGACACCGAAGCCGACATACCATGTAAAATCCTGACCTCAAACCTTTATCTCAGTGCATTATTGG
This sequence comes from Auricularia sp. M12, assembly GCA_037042885.1. NCBI lineage: Eukaryota > Fungi > Basidiomycota > Agaricomycetes > Auriculariales > Auriculariaceae > Auricularia > Auricularia sp. M12. Next base: position 3,559,762 of record CM073211.1, read on the forward strand.
TCATTATACGCTACTAAAGTAATTAATAGGTGCTCAGCGGGGGTTCATGGAGTCATTTAGCCGTAGAGCAAGCCGATGACCTTGCCGGAGGTTGGTGCATTGATATTTACAAGCCACAGACAGCATAAAGAAGTCTATAACTTCGCAAACACAATGAGAGACATGCTCTCTACTGTATAAAATAGTTCAACTAGCTGTAGAAAAATTATGGCGGCTCAGACGAGCGTTGCGACGCAGGTGCGTGCAAAATCGGCTATCGCCGGGCAGAACGGCCTGGCTGGCGTTGCCCATCACCAAGAACTGTATCTGATCTTTGAATTGGGGCGTACACATCAGGAAAACGCGCCGGTGCTGTGGAGACTCCGGGAGTCTCCACGGGCTCTGGAGTGATCGGAGCTCGCTAAGGAATAGGTCGTCTCTGGCTGCTTCGCGGAGTCAGCAAAGTGTCCGGAGCTCCGGGAGCTGCGTTCACTCCAGATGCTGCAGGGACTCCATGTGCGTCTCTTCTACTTGTTATTTTATTCTTGCTTGCAGGCGAAAATGAACAAGATATGAACAAAAGAGATATATTGGATACTACGGTAAAACTGCAAGATACACCAGTATATGTACAAAACAGCCCGTCTAGCAACGACCGCCGACCTGCCTTCCCCGCCCAGATCTCCATAACGCCTTGTGCGGCGTGCGGCGGTGCTTGTCATTCCGCTGGAGAGAGGTCAGCGTGTGAATCTTGTAAAAATGACAAATCCCGCACCTGCCACCAGCCGTAACGGGTCGATGCGCGGCGACTGCTCAGCCGCACTGCTGGAATGATATTAGATGCGATGACGCGGGGTACGAGATTGCCCAACACACCTGGAAATGCCTCGTATACCAGTGCCGGCCCGAGCTGTGTTCTCCCAACCCGGAGAGCATGCGCGTCTACAAGAACGTCAGTTATCGTGCAGGATAAGCTTGAGAGAGGGGCAAAGCTATGGGCTAGAAGACGGTCGTAGCAACGATGCACGCCCTGCGGCGAAGTAAGCATGACTGATCAGGCCAAACCGAGCAGGCGCACCAGTGCGTTCGCAAGTTCCAGGATTCCGCCATGACGGTCGGGCTCTGCGCAGTGGGAAGGCGAGCGTGGCAATGACGAGCGTGGTGGAATAGGGCGTGACGGCGGCGAAGGCATGGGTACCGTGGGGCGCCAGCTATCGAGCGCGGCGGGACTCTAGAAAAATTTGGGGGAAAGCCGAATGGCGGACTTTCAACCTCCTGCGGCCAGACTTTGACGAAGTCCGCCGGCGTCTCTACTGCAGTGCACTGTGCAGTATTTTCGCCGCAGCAACTACAAATACAACTCCATTTCTGTCATCCGTCTATGAGCTGTGGCTTATAATTGCTCATAAATTGACTAATGCACGATTTCTCGATCAACGTGTCAACCGTCATAGGAACATTGGAGCATGCAACGGAGCTGCTCTCACATTGTCTCTTTGGAGTGCAATTTTCAGTGATCAGTTAATGACCGCAGACAACTCTGGGCTCGAGCAGCTGCAAGGATGAATGCCATCACATCACGCCAAACATTCACTTCGATCACTCTGGTCGCTCCGGGAGGCTCCCTCACCATTTGCTTCACTCTGCTTCCTCCCGGAGGCCGCGGAGCACGGCTGACACCGAACACGTTTTCCTGATGCACCGTCTTGTCGGGCATGAATCGCCACCGAAATGCAGAGACAGCGCAAGACGCGAAAAGCAAGTGCAAACTCTGCTGCCGCGGCTTGTCCTCTTACAGCGCTTTCGGAAAGCCTTGACTGCGCCAACTTTTTTTGATTCGAGTCGGGCCGTTTCCCCATTTGGACGCAATGTGCGAGGTAACATGTTTTCATGCTCGCAATGGTTCAGAATATAACAAATCGTCAGTGTAATGGCCATACAAGCATCCGAGGCTTCGTCTGCCTTTCAGAACTGAAGATTGGTTGAGCCAAACGACCCGGAACCTGGCCAGAGATTGGAGGCATTTACTCCCCGAGCTGGCTCCGAGTTGCGAATCCCCACATTCACCGCTGACGATTACTACCTGGCCGCACTAGTTATATGAGAGTGAATCTTGTGCATATTTCTGAGTTATTTGGAGCAGCTTTACGGGCAGACTGACCCGTTGTGCAGCTTGAGTTTTCCCAAAAGGGAAATCGGCAGATCGAATCAGAAAAAGTTGGCGCAGTCAACGTTTTCCGAACAGGCTGTAATAATTTTCGCCATTCGGTTGAGCCGTAGTGCCCAAGGGCCGTTTCCCATCACACCCGAGCATGCCGCTTCCGTAGATCAGCGAGTATTCTAGCTACTTCCTGATTGTCGTTCTCGACTTGCATTGGTTGCACATTGCCTCACGCCCGCCTGAATGCTGGAGAGTAGATTGGGATGCGGCAGCCAACAATGACGTTCATGAATCTCAGCACAATCTCAGCACGGCTGAATGTCGCACGTTGGCCACACCCATGCCGCAATGCCCTCGTACGTGTACCTCCCCGTCGCAATCGCGGTATCCCTCTCCGCAGCGTCGATCGTGTAGAAATGGTCGAACGTCGTGAACGCGTCGCCACGGTACAGCCGAAAGAGCGGCCAGCTCACGCACCCCGGCTCCGTCATGACATATCCGAGGATGCCCTCGTCTCTGAACTGCCCCGTCGCTAGAGCCGCGTCGCGCTCCGCCTCGTCTATGGTGTAGAAGTGGTCCCAATGCACCTTGTTGTACAGGCGGTAGAACTTCACGACGGGCGCGTCGGTCTGGCGCGGTCCACCGAAAACGCGGCAGCAGTCCTTTTCGCGGTGGTACTGGGGTCGTGCGTCGTCGATCTCGTACGGGCTGGTGGTGTAGAGGTGGTCGGTGTTGAAGGTTTCGTTGCTGTACGCGCGGTAGACGAGCTGTGGGGTTCCGATGCAGAAGCCGACCTGCTCGACGGTCACCGGCTAAGGTAGGTAGTGGTAGTCTCAGCTAGGGGTGAAGCACGCTATTGAGGGAGAGCTGTGAGCGTACCAGTTCACCAACAGCTCCGCGGAATGCGAGGCCAGCAACGACGTGGGCAGCAGCGAGCGTTGCGGCTAGCTTGAAGAAAAGCATCTCCGGTGGAGGCACGCGAATTCCAGAGTGGTAATCGTACACTTCTTATACAGGTAATATCTGTGCCTTGAGGCACAATCCCCCGCTGCGCATCAAGCGGTCTTCAGCTGCGGGCGCCGTTACGGTGGCCTTTGGCGGCGTGGGTGCGGACGACTCTGCAGAGTCACAACGGACATCATTTTCAAGCGCAAGGCGTGCTCCGTGCTCAGCGTGGAAAATTCAAAGCCGGTATATGAGGACTGTGAGACCAAGAACGCGAAGCAGGCCGAGAGAGGGACATGTTAGGCAGGACACATCCGTCAGGGATATCGGACACTCAGCCCTACAATTAAAGGGTTTCGAGTACAGTCGGGGCTGCCAATAGTCTAATCCAGGATACATGGGGGAAGGCACCTGGCGTCGAATGGACAGTGGTCGTGGAGTGAAAGCGCGTATTTCAACCCGGATCAAGTCGTCAGGTAGGAGATGGCCTGGAGCATATCGGAGCACGCATTTTTCACCATGTATTCGTCATAAAGAGTGCATTTCTGAAGCAGTAAGAGCAGAAAAGCGGCTTGAGCGAAGCTCGGTGTGTGCCTGCGGCGCTGCGCCATGGCGCCGAGCTACCAGGAGCGCCCGGCAAGCAAAAGAAAGAGCGAACGAGAAATGGAGCGAATGAAAATTTATCAAGCGTAGGATAGCCTCTATCAACGGTTTGGAGGAGAGCCAGCCTGAGCGCCGTGACAAGGTTGAAACTGGAATGATCATGAAGTTTGAAGACGCGAGAGCAAACTCCGACTCCGCAACTTGGCCTCTTGACATTTTTCGCTCTCAGTCTTCGGTCCATTGTACCGCAGGGACCGCCGTCGCTCCTCTCACATCACTATGTCATGCCCATGGTGAGTTTTTTTCGCCGCTTTCCTGCTGGGTTTAAGGTCCTGACTAGCCTGAAGTCGTGATCACAAGAGCGCGCAGCTCCTCGCTGACCAGAACGTTACCGACATGTCGCTCGCGCCATAGCGGTCACTGAGGAGTCAGGATAATAAGATAATGTGAGTCTATTTATCTGCTATTCTTTTCTTTCCACTTCATGCCCCCCACACGATGAGAAAAATTTCACAACTCAGCTCACTACGACGCCGAAAGCGAAATGAATGGAATGATACTATTTTCTGACTTCCTTACCTCCCTAACCCCTTCCATCCTTATTTGAACTCTTTCTAATGCGCATATTTCTACAGACAGCTTGTCACCATATTCCACAATTCGCCGGTGCACTTCCAAATCGTCTGGATATCTACCGTACGGAGCGTTGTACTCAGTTCGCCGATATTTGTGAGTACCTTGACTGTTTATCCCTTTACACGATGAACACCATATCACATTCACTAATATCGTTCTGAACGTGCACTGCGCACTGTTGTTGAGTATTCTTCCGCAATTCTGACCCTCCACTTTCCACTCGTACTCTTCGTCTCCCGCATGATGCTAATCTTCGTCCAGATTCGTTGTCAATAGTGGGCAAGTGTTAATACTCGTCTCCGGAAGCCATTGCGCCTTTGTGAGTCGTCACTCTTTGCATTCCACTTCATACCTTCCATGATGAGCACTTTTTATTCAAGCTCAACAATCTGAGGCGCGCTCGACGCCGCCGGTGTTGATCCATTCTTCTTCTATTTTCTGACCTTCCATATCATCCTGTCCGATATCTCCGCTCATGCTGACGCTGTCCTAGGCCAAAGTGCAAGCCACAGCTCGAGGCGCAACCGAACCTTGGCTTTGCTCGCTCCAGTGAGTCTTTGGTTTCCGTATCCCAGCGTGGCCTACGCGCCCCTTCAAGTGATGTATACACATATTCAGAATCGCTCTGAAAGCGCCTCGCGCACATCTGTGGAATCATTTACAATTCTGACCCTCCCATTTCCCAACGCCGTGCTGGTTGTCACTTTCCGGACCTTACTGATACGAGTTCAGCAGAGCCTGATCATCGATTGGCATTCGCCGTCTGACATTTCAGCCCTGTGAGTATCCCTGCCAGTTCCCACTTTCTACGATGAGCACTCTTCATTCAAGCTCAACAATCTGAGGCGCGCTCGTCGCACCGCTGTTGATCCACTCTTCTTCTATTTTTCTGATCTTTTTGGCTTGCGTCCATCCGCTCGTTGCTGACGTCGTAGTCTTCATCCAGACCCGTCTAATCGTCGCGACCGCGCGTCGCGTGGCCGAAACTCTTCGAACATAAATTCTGCGAAGGAGACTGGCAGAAAGTGGGCTCGCTCACATGTAAGCATCTATCTAGTAGACTTCCCCGTCCAGCTTCCTCGCAGCACTCTTGTAAAAGAGTCTTGAGTGATGAATACCATATCACATATTCAGAATCGCTCTGAACGTGCCCCGCGCACAGTGTAGATTCTTCTTCTGCAATTCTGATCCCATGCGTCCTTTACCGCTCCTAATCTCTCTCTTGCGAATGGCTAGTTGCTCACGCGAACGCAGTACATGGCAGTGAAGACAAGCAAATGCAGTTGTCGCACAATTTAACACTGTGAGTAGGCCAGCCTTGACGTTTTTTTGTGATGTGTATGCATATCGGCTCGTGTCTTATGAGGGGCGCGCTCTGCGCTGACGTTGATTCATTCATTTTCTATGCATCTGATCCTTTGCTTGCCCTCGTACGTTCTTTCGCTGACTTTGTCTTCCTCCTGCAGGCAAGACTGATAATTGAGCCCGGCGAGCCGCGGTCAAGAGGACTGAAGCCTGCGGAAACAAGCCGCTATCCACTTGCTCTCATGTGGCCCATTTGCTATCCTCGACGTGAGTGCCGTATCCTTGTCTGCCGTTTCGTGATGAGCCCTTTTATTCAAGCTCAACAATCTGAGGCGCGGTCCGCGCGTCGACGTTGAATTACTCTTCTTCTATTTTCTGACTCCCACTTGTATTTGAGTTCCGCGACACTTCTGTGCTGACGTCCTGTCCAGAGTCTCTAAGCCACGTCCCTGGATAACGAGGCACTTGGACGCGATCAAACGCAACGTCGTTGTCCACCCGTCATACATCGCGGGCCGCCGACTGGCTCACGACAACGTCCCCATCCGCTCCCCCCCCTTTCTGTGCAAAAGCCCTATATAAACCTCCCGCCCGTCCTCCCCTGTCTCCTGTTTCTTCATACCAGTCCACCCTAGACGCAACACACCGCGCAGCACCACGCTACCACACCCACCCGCAACGACGATGTCGAACCTCATGGACTTCCTCTCGAGCATTATGGCCGCGTCCAGCGCAGGCAAGCTGCCGTCGACGAAGCAGGCGAACGCGATGGCCGACTGGCTCCTCGCGTCGCCCCTGATCCAACTCGAGTCGCCCCATGGCGGCAAGCTCAGCGAGCACGGCACGGCGGTTGTGCGCGATCTGCGCGAGCTCGTACAGGCGTACCAGGCCGCCGCGGCCGCGAAGAACGGCGACGACGTCCTGCAGGACGCGCTTTTCGAGCTCGCGCAATCCGATACCGGCGCTCAGACAGGAGAGGCGAAGGGCGAGGCGAAGGATTTCGCGGGCGCGGTCAGGCTCATGTTCGACACGGCGCTCAGCCACTTTGCGCGTGGCGGCGAGTGGGCGAGTCTTGCGAGGTTGACTATAGCGGACATCGCAGAGGTCGTCGAGGGCCAGGCAGGCGCGGCCAAGCAACACCTCCGCGGCACCGAGCGCGACGTTCAGGAGGGCACGCGGGATGCGATGGGGCGCACGAGCAGCGAGAAGGCGCAGGCGGGCGACGACAAGAGGCAGAAGTTCGAGAAGCGCATGGAGGCCGTCAAGACTGTCGGCGGGCAGGCGATCGGCGCAGGCCAGGATATCAAAGATGAGACGCGCCGTGTGGCGGACAACGCGTCTAGGCGGTTTGACGATGCGGTCTTTGGCGTGCGTCCTCTGCGCGTCTTGTCGTCTGTCTCCTGATGGCTTTGTCTGCGTGCAGATTGCGGAACGCGCCCAGAGCGACCCCGAGTACCGCCGCGCAGTCGACACGTGCTTCTCGCTCTACCACAAGTACATGGAACGCGCGCTCGACAAGGCCAAAGGCGTCGAGAACGGCGGCGTGTCCGACTTCGAGCGCCAGATGGCCGACATCATGCAGGACCCGCGCGTTGCGGTCGCTCTGGGCAAGCTGCGCGTGCTCATCGAGCGCTTCGCCGGCGGTAAAAGCCTCGACGACCTCCTCACCGCGGCCGCGGCGTGCGCGACGGATATTCGCGAGGACGCCGATGTTCGCGCGTGGTTTGACGAGGCTGAACAGTTCGTGCGGCGCTCGATGGATGAGCCGGGCTTCTTGCGCTCGGAGGAGCGCGACAGGGACCGCGAGAATCTTATGGAGCGCTGGCGAGAACTGAAGAGCTCCGATACGGACGCCGGAAGGAAGTGGGCGGCGGATGTGCAGCTGCTGGAGAAGGAGTGCGAGATCTTCTCGGAGGCCATGCAGAGGGACGGGAATCTGCAGCGTCTCAAGGAGGCGCATGTTGCTCTCGGGAAGATGGCTGTCAACGCCGCGCCCACTGCAGGCAAGCTCCTCATCGGGCAGGCGGGATGGGTCATGAGCGACCTTACCGAAGTTCTTTTGCCGCGCTTGTTCTCGATGCTCAAGGAGATCCCTCTGCCTCGGTGCGTTTTGTCTTCATCGATGCTAGAGAGTTTGCAGGCTGACGCTGCGCGTGAACAGTACCGAATTCGTCGACGACGGTACTGAGGTCGTACTCCAGGACCTGACGTTCGAGAGCCTCAACCTCCTCCCCGGCCACGTTACGATCACGAACACGACGAGTGTCAACATCGACGGCCGGCGGTAGGCCAAACCCAGCGCAACGTGTCGACCCGCACGCGCCTGCAGTTCACGGGCGTACAGATGCAGCTTAAGCAGGTGTCGTTCTTCTTCCACGACAAGTCGCTGCCCGCCGTCAAGACTGTCACCGGCCTCATGGACGTGACCATTCCCGAAAAGGGCGTGGATATGGATCTGACACTCGTTATGCTCCCTACTGCGACCGGCGCCGATGAGAGGCGCAAGCGCCACGGGTTCCATCGCGTCGAGAACGTCAAGGTCCATTTGGACGGCGTCAAGATTGGGATCAAGGAGAGCAATCACCAAGTTAGTACTCGCGTGCTGCTTCTCGTATCGATTTCGAGCGTCTGGCTGACTGCCCGCTCGGCGTATAGGTGCTGCTCAGCATGCTGAAGCCTATCATGCGTACCCGCCTTTCTGCAGTGCTTAGCGAGACGCTCGAGCAGTACACGCGCATCACGATGGAGGCACTGGACGGCATGGCGTGGGACGTGCACACGCGTGCGCAGGTCTTCGCCGACGCTGGTGCCCCTAGCATCCCGGCGTACATCAGCGGGCTGGTCAGCTTCTTCGGGCGTTCCACCGAGGGCAAGAGTGCGCTGGCGGACTTGACGACGACGAACGTCGGCGTCGTCAAGGAGCTCGAGGGCAAGAATAAGGCATTCGCGATCGGCGCGGGTCCGCAACTTGTTTCGGGCGAAAAGCACGGGCCTGTGGCGACGAGCTCGCGCGCGGCGTTGACTGCTACGGACGCGCACAATAAGGCTGCGCTCGCCGCGCCCGCGCCGAAGATCGAGGGGTTCACTGAGGCGTTGACGCGGAAGAGGGATGCGGAGAAGGGCGTGTCGGGATGGAGGACCTCCGCGTACGACTTGCCTGCGTATGCGCACCTGAGCATGAAGAAGGTTTAGATTGCTGTGTTTTCTTGTAGTGATAGTTTCGTAGAGCAGATAAAAAATATTGGGTTTGCGTTTCTTGTCGGCTTGTGCGGGTTCGTTGTTTGAGGTGCTGCTGCTGCAAGCGATCGCGCAAGAAAGCTCTGTTGCAGATGCTAATCTATTACGACGCTGCCGCCAGTATCGCGACTCCTTCAGAGAAATATACATGCGAAGAGGGAGAGGAAAACCGCCAGATACCCTATCTCCTGCCTGAAAGCGCCGTTGGGCGGTCTGCACTGGCTGTTAATTTAGCGTAGAACGATGGGTACTTCACGTACGACGCGCTGCCTGGTAGAAATGGTGAAGTCCCTAGGGCCGAATCTGGCTGTGGTTGAGGCTCGGGTGCCGTAGACTTGTCTGTAGTGCATGCAGTTGTATCTTTGGTGGAAGATTGTATTTCCACAGGGAGTGGGGTGATGGAAAAGTACGGCTGCACAGATTCATCAATCCTAGTGTGGCAGCTTCAAGGGATTACAACACGAACTTTGCCCTGGTATTCGGAAACCTCGTAGAATGTTAACTGGGTGGAAGTGAGTCATTAGATATTAAGCGAAGAGGTATACGACTCCATGGCTTCTCACGTTGTAGGATCCCGCTGGGACGCAATCTGAGACGTTGAAGTCCAGGTGCTTGACTGTGCTGCCTTCCTCGCCGGATAGGAATGTTGCGTTTGCGACGACCGAGAAGTTTGTGTTCGTCTGAGCGGAGACGAGGAATATTGTGAGGTTTCTGATTGAAGAGTCTGCGTGGGCTGAGAGTTGGCCGTTGCCGGAGACCTGTTCGTCGCGTGTAAGCAATGAGGCGCAAAGACGTTGCCATCGAACGCACGTCTACGGCTATAGGCATGTTGGATCCGGCATGGTAAGGACTGCAGCATCGTGCGTGTCATCGAGACGGTCTGCAGCGGCGAGGAAACCTCGCATTTATCTGTAACGGACCTCCCAGGGTTTGGAGCGTCGATGATGGACAGCCCGCGGGTGAAGTACTGGCCGTTATACAGCTGCGCTGCTGCGATTGAACATAGAGAAAGGACAGGAAGAGTGCGCATTGCAAGTCGCAAAAGCTCGGCGGTGATGGTGGTCCGAAAGATAGGCGCGTCGCGAGCCGCGCGGACGCAGTTGAGTGATAGTCAGGAACATGCACGGGCCTGCGTCCGAAATATCGCCGCGCGGAAATTTGAAGAACTATGTATAAACAGACAGTGTACTGTATTGAACGAGCACGGGAACTTGATAAGGAAAGGTATTATGACACCGCCCGGCGCGGCAAGTTCGACTTGGCCTTGTTCTTGATGACCACCCCGCGAGTTATAATCTTCGGCATGGTACCACCGTCCTTCGAAATGGAGAGCCCCAACCTGGTCTTCAAGACGCGTGCTAGGTCGGTCGCAAAGACAAAGGGGAGATCTTGAAGGGAACGCGACGCGAAATATTCCTCGTCCTTCTCCAGGACGACCGCGTCGAGTCTCAGTGTAGATGCTCCAGGCAGTGAAGCAACAGCCGGCGAGTCCAAAGGGGTGAGCATTCTCCGCGATCCGCTACTAGATACGAGGAACTTGAGTTGCGTGACTGCAGGGAGGGTCGCAAGGAGCGGCCAGAAAATCTCCGGGAAGCACTGGTCGGAGACGACGACAGCGGTTACTGTGGGAAAGGGTATGTCCGCCAGCACGCGGCGCAGGTCCTTCTCCACCAGCGCGCATTCGCGGGAGAACCCACGGTCAGCATCGCTGAGCACCAGTCGATATCCCTGCCAGCCCGCTGCGAGAAGCGACAATGTGCGCGGGCGCATGGCCGCGACCTCCGCCAGGACGTCCTTGGCAATGTGCTTGGTGGGCCACATCAGCCGCACGCGCGGAATCGCGTGCAGCTCGTAGGGCGGGAGCTGCATGATTCTGTCGTCGGGCGACTCGTGGCCGAAGGTGAAGGACTGCAGACAATGGGACAGGCCGTGACTCGGAACCTCTGGACAGTATTCCAGAGAACCATAATTCGGGATATGGAGGTACTCGAGGCTGGGAAATAGGGTGAATATGCGCGGTGTCCAGATTGTTGAAGGATCGATATTGAATTGGTGTCCCACCACGAGCTTTACGACGGAGGTGAGCGGGTCCATATTCTCAGGTAGGACTGGGAGGGCTCCCTCTAGAGAGAGGGACTTCAGTCCCGGAACTCTGAATCCATCGTTAAGAGAAAGGCCTTGATGGTTCGTGCGATTGAGGAGTGCCAGATCCTCCAGGAGCGGGGCAGGACTGCTGATAACCCTGCCAAGCCGTTCTAGCTGTTCGGTACGCGGCATAAATTCTAGGTCAAGTGAACGCAAGCGGCCGACTATGGTCGGATAGACGCTACAGAATGCATCCAGGTACATGCCGTATGCGCCGTAGACTTTGAGGTCTACTGGATGGTCGCCGGACCAGCTCAGGATTTGTTGTAGGAACCCCGGATTCGACCAATAAAGAGCATCAGGATCGTCTCTAGCTTTATAGTTGTGCTTAGATACGAGTTTTAGACGGACCCAGAGGCGATGGTCCGACGTTGCTGCGGTACGCCAGTAGCGACAGACGCGCGCAAACTGCACGCGGTCCTTGCATGGAAGGTGCAGAAATATATCAGAAAGAACCGTTTGAGGAAGTAGGTTCGCTTGAACAGTAGCATTCCACCGCTGCGCGGCATGGGCGAGAACGGCGTGGACTGCGGCGGCCGCGTGCCCTACGGTTTCAACTGCATCGATTCTACAACCATAAGCCGCGCAGAACAGCCGCAATAGACAAGGCTTACTCTTTTCGCCCTTTGAATGCGGCGTTGCAGAATAGCTGCAGATATCGTTCGAGTTCGGCCTCACGTGCGGGAGCAAGCATCAAAAGCACAATCTAACTCCGATGCAACCCCTTTCTCAGCCACTGCACAGTCCGAGTGTGCACCAAACTCATACACCTTGTAGGATTTTCGACAAGAATGCGAGCCGCAGAGGATCCGGAAACGCCCACCGGATTTGCTGAAAACTGTCAGATACTGTAGACTTTCGACCGTAGGTTCCCCTTGGCGTTTTTTTATCTAATCTCATCGGTCCCCGATAACGAAAAGCGGTCGATTCCGCGAATCAAACCTTATTTTTTGAGGCCTCTGTTACATGTTACAGGGAACCTACGGTCGAAAGTCTACAGTACTTAGATAGCGTGCATTAGCGATTCGCGTTTGCACAATGCAGGCAACCAAGCTCGCTTTGAGGACTTGAAGCGGACGAAAAATATACTGTCACTCATCTGGGTCGGCTGGTGGTGCTTTGAGGCCCATATTTCCTCTTAAATTATGCCCGTGAGTGCCTTTGTAGCGGTTGCGAGGCTCCTGGTTGCTCCTTACGTAAGCAGTCGGAAGGCAGGGACCGCGACGCGCTCCAAACTCCGCGTGAATACTGTACTGGTTCGTTCCACAGCTTCTGACGAATCCTCCGAAATACCTCTGGTCGCGATTTTAATTATTAGATGCCGGTGCTTCAGCCCCATAGAACTCTTCCTCGCCGCGTACGCCATGGGTCCAAACTGCAGCAAGAGATTGAGCTCTCCTCGCCAGGTACACCGCGCTGAAGTTAAATGTTTGATTAATGCCTGATGCAGTGCAGAAGCAGCTATCTCCTGTGGAAACCTGACTGTACAGGACGTTTCGCACTTACTAGTTCACACTGCAATTGTGTCTTCAGCAGGTTTGCTATGCATGAGATGACTCAGTGACTTTCTGCGCCGGGGAATAGGATGCAGGTACCTGAGTCAGACTGGTCTGTCGGGTATTCTTATACATAACCGCTAGTCGGGAGTCGCCGCAACGCTGCTATGTTCGCTCCCACATCGTCGTCTCTGCCGCCGGCCGACGCTGTCCTTCGACAACCCGTCCCAGCGTCACTTCCAGTCAACCAGACGCCTCTGGTACGCTTGCGGCTGGATATTTGGCTTTCAGAACCTGACAAATGGCTTAGAACCCGTTAAACTTCCTGCTTCGTGCTGCGTCCATATATCCCGACAAGCTCGCACTCGCCCATCCCGACGTCCCGCATCCAGTGCAGTACACATATGCCGTATGGGCCCAGCGCGTGCAGAACCTGGCCTACGCCTTGCTGGACGCTGGTTTGCGGCCTGGGGATCGCGTTGCGGTTATCGCGCCGAATTGGTCAGCCTCATGATACCCCAGATTGCTGTGCTGACAATCCCGTCCTGCAGTCCCCTCATAGCAGGTCTGCATTGCGTCGCTTGTTCTACATAAGTAATGCTAAGAGAAACCCAGATGCACATTTCGGGGCCCTGGCGGCACGGACGGTTGTCACAACTATCAAGTGCGTGCAATTCTGCTCTCATTGTATGGCCTTCATTCACGCGCGGCAACGCTGGCAGCTACCGCCTGACGAAGCATGAGGTCGACTACATACTTGAGCACAGCGGCGCGAAGATCATTCTGGCCGACCACGAGTGGGCGCATCTCGTCGAAGGCCACAACATCCCGGTCGTTATAAGCCATGACACCGGCCGGAAAGGCTGCCCGTACGAAGCGTTCCTCGACCGCGGGAGACGGGCCAGTCGCGAGCGCGGCTGGGCGGGACTCGAGATTGAAACGGACGAGAACGCCGCCGCGACGCTCTGCTACACGTAGGTTTTCATCCAGCGTATGCCCTGCTCTGACGCGTATGGACAGGTCTGGAACGACGGGTCGTGTGCGCATTCCGCGTCTTCCGCTTTAATCACATTCTGACCTGGTGCCGATAGCCGAAAGGTGTCATTGGGACCTTGCGCGGTGGGTAATTGTCCGGTTGAATCGCCTGTAACATTAAACTAATAATACTTCTAAAGGCTCCTACCTCGCCGCCATTGCCAATGCATACGAGTCGCGTCTGACGCGAGAGTCCACGTACCTCTGGTACGAATCTGCCCTCTTGCAATTCCGAGCGACTCATGCGGGCTTCCAGGGTTCTTCCCATGTTTCATGCGGCGGGTTGGACATTTCCGTGGGCCAATGTCTTTGCCTTCGACACGCAGGTCCGCCAACCATTTAATCCCTGCGCCACGACTTGACGTGTCGATCTGCAGATCACACTTCGGACGGTGAACAATACGCTGATCTGGAACCACCTTCTGCGTAACGGCGTCACGCACTATTGCGGCGCACCGACCGTGCAGGTATGCGCGCCAGACAGATCTTCTGGGTAGCGCGGGATGACCTGAAATCCACTGCAGATTGGGCTCATCCACTCGCCTGAGGCGAAGCGGCTCCCGAACCCCGCAACGGCCATTATCGCTGGCAGCGCGCCTACGGCGGCGCTCATCGCCGGCCTGGAGAAGCTAAACATCGCGACTGTGCATGTATACGGGCTGACGTGCGTGCGCCTGTCTACTAAATGGCTTGTCGATGCTAACACGCCTTCTCCAGCGAGGTTTGCATTGGCACTGTTCGATAGGTCCATGATGCGAGGCTTAGAGCACATTGCAGACATATGGCCCTATGACGCGCAACTACCCGCAGCCGGGCTGGGCCACCCTGACCGCGGACGAGCGCTCGAAGTTCATCGCACGGCAAGGGCACGGGTTCGCGACGGCGGACGAGGTGCGCGTCGTCGAGCAGCGCGACGACGGGAAAATCGTCGACGTCCCGAGTGACGGCAAGGCTGTGGGCGAGATAGTCATGCGCGGCAACATCGTCATGCGCGAGGTACGGGCGCCCCGTCTTAGAAGCCGCTCGGTGCTGACTCTGTGCCCTCAGTATTTCCGCGACGAGAAGGCCACTGCCGAGGCCTTCCGTGGCGGATACTTCCACAGCGGCGACCTCGCCGTGCGGCATCCGGACGGGACCGTTGCGATTCAGGACCGGAGCAAGGACATTATCATCTCGGGTGGCGAGGTGCGCTGATTCGTTATCTTCGATATATAGCTTGCTGAATGTTGCACCAGAATGCGTCAAGTCTAGCCATCGAGCAGGGTGAGTCGTCTACTTGCAATAGAAGTATGCGCGCCGTCTATTTACTCGTCTTCCGGCAGAACTCGCCGCGCACTCTGACGTGCTCGAAGTCTCGGTCGTAGCGCGCCCGCACCCGCGCTGGGGCGAGCGCCCGATGGCGTTCGTTGTTCTGCGCCCTGGGAAGTCGGCGGATGCATTCGAGGAGCGCCTGAAGAAGTTCGCAAGGGAGCGATTACCCGGCTTCGCGTGCCCGGAATGGGTACGCGTGGTGGACTCTTTGCCGGTGAGTGTTCCATCCCATTTCGCCAGGCGTGCGGACAGCTTATGGATGATGAATGACGTGCAGAAAACATCGACGGGCAAGATCCTAAAGGTGGAGTTGCGCAAGATCGCGAAGCAGCTGGGTCAGGAGGAAGAACGCAACGTTCCTGCCAAACTCTAAGCGTCATAGCTGTATCTCTGATATTGAAGCTACACTACCCTTTGTGGTCCAGGAACAACGGCGGGCCTGATATGCTTCCAATCGTCTGCAGCGACACTTGTCTGACACAGGCAAGACGTCAGACCTCTGTCAAGGTCATGGCTCATTGCCGGTCTTTCTGAATTGCCTGGTCATGCTTTCCCCCGGTCGTGCTTTTCCCTCATGATTCGCGTCAGAGACAGACTCGACCGTAGTTATTTCTGCGGGCTGGGCCATCTGCATAAATGTTTTCCTCTGGCGTGCGAAGGCTCCCTGGGCGTGGCAGTCTCATCCAGTCGCAGATGAACTTCCGAAATCAACGCGACACACCTCCTTACTCTCAGTCTTCCAGCAGTCTCGCTGCGCGCCTGTCGGCGACACACCCCTTACTCTCAGTCTTCCAGCAGTCTCCCTGCTCGGACAGGCGCGCAGCGCCCAATGCCTATTGATGCCCGGCGTCGTCATTTATCGAGAGAAGTTTTCGTACACAGGGCGAGGTCAGGCCTGCTCAGTGGCTACCGCATTGATAGCGGCGCCAATCACGATGGACTCGGTTGAGTCTCTGCGCTATTATACACACATACTCCATGACTCATCGACTGACCGGCAGAGAAATCTGGCCACGCTTCGCCTCTTGAACAATGTTTCTCATGTTTGGCTTTTTCTCATGTGCTGTTGCGCATGAGGTACGAGGGGTGATGTCGGTATCGTCGTGCACGTGACAGGTTATGAAGTACCTACTGTACCGCTGTACATTTGTAGTAACATGGAAATATGACCCTCCTACATCGAAGGCGAGAAAAACCGTGAGTATTTCTAAGACGAACTAAACCCATACTTCCAGAATTCGTCGTAGTCGCTATCGGGACACGTTCTCCCATGGAAGTCCTTGTAGAGAACCTCCGAAAATACGGCATAGAACGAATCCAGCTGGTCAATGTCGTCCTTGAAGCGCACTCCGACCATTACAAGGCGAGCCGGTGTGCTGCGCTCGGCCTGTCCCAGTAAGAGACCGATGTCTCTCAGATCGGCACCGAGAACTTGTTCTTCGCCATCGAGAGAGAAGACAACCAATCTCTCCAACTTGGGGGATCGACAGCTGATAGAAGAATACTGTCCCCCTTCATCGTCTTCCTGAGAGAGACGCCTAGACGAATGCCAGAGTGCGAAGCGTTCCGACAGGCGAAACCCACCGGCATTTTCTTCCCGACTCAAGTCGATTCGCAGCTCGACGAGCACGGGCAGTTCGGCGTCAAATGCGACGAGACCGGGGATGAAGTCACTTTCGATGCGAATATGGGTGAGATGCCCCGCGAGCACGCGCAGGTCGCAGAGCGGGTGGCCCGTGGATTGGTACCAGCCGTAGTGCCCAAAAATTCGTCTCCGTCCATCATGAGTGGTCACAGTGCAGAAAGAAGCCGAATGTTCCCCGCTGGAGAGTGCGTGTAAAGACAGCGGTGCGTGCAAGTCGTCCATCATCATGTTTGATATGCCGTCCCACGGCATTCCCATCCGAATGACGGGAATGTCCTTTAGACGCAGTTGTCTTGCCAGATACGGCATTATTGGGTTGCATTGACAATCAAAGATGAATAGGTCCTTCAGCGTCAGACCTGTGCAGTCCAAGGGCAACGCCGATATGGGCGAGGTTGCGCTACTAGTCTCCCATGAAATGCCCAGAGAGCGTAGCTTTGGGAAATAGCTCTTCAGCAAGAGCTTGGGCCACACACCCTCGTATCTGAAGCTGATGCCAGGCACGCATGAGAATACCGAGAGCGGCCCCAAGTTTTCTGCGTCGGGAGAAAGCCCGACAAATGTCAGAGATCGTAGGAGCGGCGCAGTCCCGCCGAATACATCGCGTGGGACGCCACGAAGAGGCGGGGTATCGTAAGGCGAGGCGGCTCCTAGAGTGCACTCCCGTAGGCGGGGCGCGGGAGTACAAATCGCAGCGAAGAGCATGTCGTGAAGCTGCATTGGGACGAACAGTTGCAACTTGACTAAGTGTGGCAGCGCTGCGCGTAGGGAGCTGGCGAGATCGTCGCATAGCATGTTGTCCGTCTGCTTCGGGAATGTCATAGTCGGGCTGAAATTGCCATGACACCAGACCATAACGCTGAGCGCAAGATCGTGTAGCGCTCCATACGCGACCATCTCCTTGAGGGACGCTATATCCGACGCATAAAGCCCTTGAGAAGACGAAAAAGTGACGGCTTGGTGCAGATAGTAGCGAGGATGCCTGCGAGCGACTGCCATCCATCTGGAAGAGACAGCAGCGAGATCGTGCAGCCTGGCGTCGGCCATGTAATCGAATACAGATGCCAAAATCTCAGGTGCCAAGCGCTTGGTCGTATCCGCCGTTACCGCCTTCTGCAACTGCGTGACAGGCATTGCGAGTCTGCAGTGAATGGCGAGGTGAGAGTCGCAGGGATAGGCCCGAATCGGCTTCGTGCGATCAACTAGTATCGGCTCACAACCGTAGCACCAATCATTGGTTTTCTGAAACGTTGGGGAGCATTGAAAAATGTTCAAGCCTCCGTAGTACAAGCGAAAGGTTGCATTCAGCTTGCTTATGACTGTTGAGAAACACACTACAGTCTACTGCGATTACAGAGGTGAAAGGCGAAAGGTGATGAAATATCCTGAGCGAATAGATAACGCGAAAGACAGTGTAAGCGTACGTTCCATCCGATGCAAAAATAACAAAAAGTCCAGGAGGCGCAGAGGCTACCGCAGTAACGACTCTGCGCTCTCCCTCCGAAAAACAGTCCGTGCAGTACCGCTACTGCTCGCATTCGACCCGCGCCGCTCGGGCACGGGCGGGACGGCGTACGGCAGGCCGGGCGCCGTATACACGCTCGGGGCCGCGCGCAGCCCTGGCCGTGCATCGCTCGCCGCGGCGGGGCCAGAGGAGGCGCTCATCCCGCTCACGCTGCCGCGCCGCCACACCTCGACGGGCGGTGGCTGCCCATTGACGCTCGCGGCGTCGGTGAACGGGTTCGCATTCGCCCAGAGCACGGCGCGCGCGGGCGTGCTGGACATCGTCACGACGCTCGGCCGCCGGCTCAGCGCGCCGCCGCCGTGCGGGTGGTGTGTCGTTGACGTCGCCGCCGAGAAGACGGAGTTGGTCGAGAAGGACACCGCGCGACCCCAGGGCGTCTGCTTGGGCCGCGGCGGGCCCGTCGGCGCGTCCAGCGTGTCGGGCACGCCCCAGCCGAGCAGGGCCGGCTCACGCAGGATCGCCTCGCGCTCGTGCCGCGATACAACCTGCGAGAATGATTGGATGACGAGCAGTGAAGTCAGAGTCCCTGAAGATACACATTAGCACAAGCAATGAGAAGGCGCAGGGAGAAGGGTCAACGGTCTGGCTTCGCCAACGCAACGCCGTCATATAGACTGAAGCAATTAGGTCCACCGCCCGACAGTAGCCGGGCATGCACAGCGTAACAGAGTGAAATTGCACTCACAACTCAATCCAATCCAGAACACAGGCGGCCAGATATGCTCTTTCTTGGCAGAGATGGGCACCATTATCATGGCGAGCGTATGGCAAAGCAGGATGAGGCTCGTGTAATACAACTTGGACCGTTCGCGTCAGCACGATATGCACTGCCGCGAGGCTATCGACACACCTCGTTGCGGACGGCATCATTGAGCAGGACCATACGCGCGAACTTGGGGCTTGCGCCGCTGCCGTTTGTCCAGCCCGTCAGCGGGCGGTGCGGATGTTCGTCGCTTTCTTCCACCTTCTCCCAGCCGTCGTCTTCGGCAGGCGTTGGTTTCCGCTGGAAGGGGAAGAGGCGCCACGCCGGACGGCTGTCCGTCTTGTGAGCTACCGACATCGCCGTATTGACGCGTGTGGCAGTCGCGGAGCTTGCGGCCGTTTGCTGACGGGCCTTGGGCGCATAGTCCCACCATCCGCGAAGAGGTTGCGGCTGTTGCTGGCTGGGATTTGGTGACGCCGCGCCGTTGCGCGTGGACAGGTCGAGCGAGATGCGGCCGAGCTGTGCGCTGCGTTTCGACGCGTTCCAGACCGCGTAGCCGACTGGCGGCAGTGAGCATGACATGACAGCGGCGAGCCGATATGGTACGCACAGCACATGGAGACGAATATCAACGTCTCGATGCTGCTCATTATGAACGCCGTCGGGAGAAGACGCAGGTCGCGCTTGAAGACGCATATGTTGGCTAGGGTGCGCGCGGAGCCGAGGTGCGGAAAGTCGAATGCAGTGAGGACCCAGGCGCTGAACTGGGTGAGGAGGATGGCCGCGAGCACGGCGTTGGAGCGGTTGAGACAGCGGTACGCCTTGATACCGAGGATGCCGGAGATGAGGATGGAATACGAGATCTGTGCACAGGCCGCGGCCACGACGTTCACGCTGGGCGGCGCATCAGCACATCAGCCTAGTGTGGATCCGAGATTGGCATCTGCTTACGCTGTGCAATTGGCCGAGTCGCTGACGAGCGGGAGGAGGAGCGCGGCGCACGCCACGGGGCCCCATATTTGCGAGAAGAGGAGGAGGTAAAAGAGCGTCATGTCGCGGGCGGCGATGCGGCGCACGTAGCGGTACGACACGCCGATATTGCGCACGAACACGATCCCAAAGAGCGCACACGAGAAGATGAGCACGGCGGCATCGCGTTGCGCGTGCGAGTACAGCGGCGTGAGGAGCGAGCCGTCTGCCAGTGCCGGCAGATACGACGGCGAGACCGGGAGGCCGGTGGGCTGCGAAGGGAAGTCTTGGATGACCAGGGTCGTGTCGAGCGTGTAGGCGTATTCGTCGGCGCGTCGTACAGGCGCTGGCGTGTCCGTTGCGAGGTCGCCAACCCCTCGCCCAGTGACCTCGGATCGAGTAGGAGACGACGTGGTGGAAGATGTCCCCGGTGGGGGGTTCGTGCTGACGGTGGGCGACGGTGGGCTGAAGGGTGGAGAAATGGGAGCGCTCAGAGGGCCGCGCGGGTCGTATGCAGTCCTGGTGGGTGTTGAAGATGCTGCTGTTGTGGTTGTACTCATTAGCGTAAAGAGAAGGCCAAGATTGTCGGCGGCCCTCGAAGTAGGTCTAGAGGCAGGCGCGAAGGTCTACTGGGTGCCAGCCATCGACCGAAGCAGCGAGCGCGCACGAGCGTAGTGGTGAGAAAGCAAGCCGGAAGCGCAGTTCCTCCAACCGGGCGAGTGATCCCGCATCACCGCTGCTGTGCATAGATGCAACTTCGGACCCGGCGCGCCAAACCCGGCCATGACTTTCGGACGCCCGGGCCTTGTCGTCAGTTACGCTCACACTGGTCGCTCAATGTCTGGAGTTGCATGCTTGCGCACAGGCATGGACTTGAACATCTCGCGACGTCGATGCACCTGTCGTGCCGTAAGCGTCGCTGCCGGTTGTTGCAGCTCACCCAGCCCTGAGGAAGTCATTCAGCGAGTGTATAGACGCATCGTTGACCGGGATTGAAATTGCCTAGCCAGCGGCGGTTGTCATTGAATTAGCGACGGATGCACCCGGAGCAGGCGCGCTAAAAGATCCAGGGACCGAAATTCTACCCGACGACCCAAGACGCATGACAACGGCACGGGTTCACACGGGCTCTTGCTGAATGGCTGAATGCAGATGGCTTACTCAGTCTATAAGTCAATTCTCAGGTATCCTGCCATCACAGCGCACTCACCGAGATTGAGCGAATGACAGTCTTTTGCCTGCGCCGCTCCCATCCATGTCAATCTTCCCACAGACAAATGCTCACCGCGTCCGTTACGTCAAGATCTACCCGTGTCCAAGTAGCCAATCTGTTTGTGGCAGGACTTCTATTGCTCGAGCCCATTGCGACCGTGCTGCTAGCTAGTGACGGGCCAGACGGACCGAACGAAGCAAGCGTGAGGGAAAAGCGTCTGCAGGACGACAACGCTGAGCGTACCCGTCCGGCCTTCCCGAGGTATTGAATTGTCGGCGTTGATACACTGCTTGCCCTCGATGCGACTGCAAGCACTAGCAACCGACTGCCCGACGTCGAGACTGCAGGGTCACGCCTTGACGGGCTTCCGCGCCACATAGACATTGCAATGGAGATCTCAGGATCGCACGAGCCACTGGCAACAAAGTGACGCCGTCCCTGCCCGAGTAGTCAGTAGCCGGCCACCGGGGTAGCCGAGACGCGTGGTATTGTAGCCTGGCCACCAGTCAATACAAGACTGTATGTGCGCCGTCAGGGCGTCAGCACTGATATCATGTCCGATTGTGGACCGACGATGTCCTTAAGCATCTGAGTGCCGATGCAATCAGAGCAACTTCGCCTGAATTGTGATGACACACCAAGGCTTCACTGCGGGCTGGGTCGGAAATATAGGAGCTGCATTGTTTTTTTTCGAGATCGTGAATGGGAGGTCTGCGAGCTCGAGCCATGAGCTGCTGACAGTCGCACAGAACGCCTAGCGATCGTTCGACGATGAACAGTTTGTGATAGAGTCTACAGCGAAGCGCGAGGTATAGCTTGCCACGCCGTCTGTGTAGCTAGGTGCGCGTGCCTAAGCGGCAAAACTTGTAAGAGCCGAAATCATACAGAATCTATGTTATGAACGCGGTCGCAACTCCGAAACTCCGACCAACCTCTCTTTCTGCACCGTCTTTGCCGCTTCCTCACGATTGCTATCTTTTACGCGCGCACATGAAAATGATAATTGATTTAAGATTTAAGCCAAGTCTCGACATTAGATTATATTATGCAGCGCGCCCTTCTGGAGCCTTCTGGATGTCTCGAGTGGACCAGCCGCCAGGACCAGGTACATGCGACAAGCTTGGTTGGATCTTTCTATTCAATGAAAAATAGGCTTATCCATTGGTTTCCCCGTCGATAGCAGCGTCTGTATCGGCTCAAGGTGATCGACACGTGACGAACGCGCGAAAAAACTCCGCTGCTCGTTATACCTGGAGGCTTCAACGTAGAAGTTCTGCCCGATTATACCTTTGATTAGGCGTATTGGTGACATAGAGGTTCGTCGTGCATCATTTTCCCGAACGTCTGACGCATCCAGGCTTCTCGTGCTGAATTTCTCCTGACCCCTGGCGTCCTGCCCATTATCCGATGGCGTGGTCACTATAAAGTCGTCACGCATGACGACAGAGACACGCTATTAACCTATATAAGACCCTCGCTCTCCCGCCGAGCCCCCAGCACACTTAATCTTCACCTTTCTTCACACACGTCCTCTGCCATGTCTGCGACACGCCAGAACGCCGTTATCTCGTCCTCCTCCGGTGCCGGCGCGAACGGCAACCTCAACCTCGAGCAGGTCAACGCGGCCGAGGCGGCCAGGCTCATGTCCGAGGAGCACAAGATGCTGAGCTACAGGCCGCCCGCGGGAAGCCTCGCTGCGCAGGCCCAGGCCGCCGCGGCCAAGCACCCCAATGCGCCCGGTGCTGTGGGAGGAAACGTCCAGGAGCTGCGCCGTCTCGCCAAGGACGACGTCGCCCGCATCCAGGCTCAGCGCGGCAACGGGAGCTCCGTTGGCGCTCAGACCGAGGTTGGAAGCATCGGCAAAGGTGCGCCTGCAATCTCTTTGTATGTTTCTTCTTGCCTGGGACTCACTATCTCCTGATAGCTCTCGCATCCAAGATTCAGTCGATCGAACACAGAGCCCTCGGCTACCGCCCACCGACCAACTCCCTTGCCGCCAAGGCCCAGCGCGCCGCCGACAAGGACCTCCCCTTGGACTCCACGATGGTTGCGAACGCCGCAGTCCAGGACGTCCAGCGCATTGAGAGAGAGGGTGCCTAACGAGAAAGCTGTAACATCGCAAGCAGCCCGTGTATTTGTACCCATACCCATTGTACTTTATTCGCTCGGGTTTCGCCTACGAGCAGACAAATGAATTCGAAGATTATACTTTCTTGGTGGCTGCCAAATTTCCGCAGCGCCTTTGATTGACTCAATCACTTCATATACTAATGAGAAGAAGATCATCGCGCTGCGTAACTCGTTAATTTGCAATCGGAAACCAGGCCGCGAAGCTGGCAGCAGTATAAAGAACAAAGTCCGAGGACCGGCGGAGGCAGCCGTTCGACTGCTTCTTTCCGCCGCCACAATACCGGTACTGATCTGTTTCTCAAACATGCCGCAAGACGTGTCTGCTACACCTCCAGAGGTAGTTCAACGCATCCTCAGGGAGATGTCGCCAAAGGCGCAAGTTGCCTTCATCAGCAGCTGCAAGCATTTCTATCGTGTGCACTCGCTCGACCTTCAACTCGCCCGACTGCAAAAGCTTGCCAACAAGAAGACGCCCGTGCTGCTCGCGCTGGCGCCGCAGAAGACTCTCGTGAGGCGCCGCGTGGAGTATGGTACTTACCCCGATGGGGATACCAACGATGGCCTGACCAGCGACACCGACGATTCCGACGACGCGGTCATGGTGCCCGGCTCGGCCAAGTACAAGACCCGCATCTTGGAGGACTGGGTGCTCGACCCGAAGGAGGAACCCCACCACGCACTCGCCAATCCGTTTGTCTTGGTCGCCGCTGCATATACCACCGCCAAGGACGACATCCTGCTGCACGTTGCGTTCCCGGAGCATCGCGAGAACAGCGAGGGCGTCGTCGAGGTCATCGTCGAAGGACCGAAGGTGCACCTCTCCCATGAATTTCGGGAGACAGTTCGCGCGATGCGAGAGCTAGTAGAGTCTGGCGCCAATGCAGTTGAACCGGAGCCGCGCCCCGAGACATTCAGCTATGTCGAGGCCATGCAGACCGGCTGTGTCTTCGAGAGGATCACGTCTTCTGGCGCTGTGCGCCGCTGGTGGATGTACGACTGCCGGGAGTGCGGCGGCAGTCGCACTATCTGTCCCGGCTGCGGCGGTGTGAGTATGCGATGGCCTGACGTATTCAGTTCGTGTGGGTGAGTGCAACGGTTTCATTTGCGCTCGAGATGAATACCGGCTTACAACGATTGTACAAAGATTTGACATGCCCGTGAGTACTCAAGTCGAATTAAATATGCGAAAATCTGACCCCTCTTACTGCAGTGCCCGATGTGCGTGGGATACAGCGCTGCGGAGGACGCAAAGTACTACTTTGGAGAGGGAGATCAGCGCACAGTCGATGAGACACTCAACATTGCGCCTGTTGGAGTGCGACGGTGGTCCAAGGAAGAGTGGGAGGCAGATATCGCCCTCCAGGCAGCTCTGCCGCAGTCAAAAGCTGACTGAATTCAAAAATCGAAAATTTGCTGATCGAATACTGTACATCTTGGGATGATACCTGGGAATGAGGAGATGAATATCGCGCCGGCCCCGAATCTGAGTGTGGCTCAAACTTTTGCCCCTTGCGCAGCGCAAGTGGTGAGTGAGCGACGCCGGCGGGCCGTCGCTTCCGAATGATCGATTCTGCCAGCTGCAAGACGGCACGCAAGTTGCAGCTGCAAGAAGCACGCATTTTCTTGAGGTAATGAAAAAGACCTTTGTATATCAACATGTCGCAGAGAGTCTGCGGTTCTCTGAGGCTGCGGTTCGCTACGGACAGTTGTTGCCTTCCAATAATGTCAGTCAGCGTCACGCGCGCTCGGCGTCCAGAGGATGATAGAAATCTTTCAGTATTATTACGTCGATCGGCTTTTAATTTGCGATATGAGACTAGGCCGGTGAGCTGGCGGCGCTATAAGAAGCCAAGTCCGAGGAGCGGAGAGAACCGACACCCGCGTCTTCCTCCGCCACAATATCAACTCACTTGACCATGATGCCGAAAACAATAGCCACCATGCCTCCAGAGGTCATCCAAATCATGCTCAAGAACATGCATCCATGGACGCAAGTGGCCTTCATCAGCACCTGCAAGGCGCTGTACCGCACGCACTCGCTCGACGTCCTGCTCGCCAACTTGCAACGTCTGGCAAACAAGAAGAAGTGCGTGCTGCTGGCGCTTGCGCCGAAGAAGACGCTCGTGAGGCGGCGCGTGGAGTATGCGACTTACCCCGACGCGGAGGGCGAGCCGGACGATATGTTCAGCAGCGAGGTCGACGACGACGACGATGCGCTTATGGTGCCTGGCTCGGCAAAGTACAAGACCATCATCGAGGAGGACTGGGTGATCGAGCCGAGCCACGGCCTCGCGCACGAGCTCGTCGACCCGTTCGTCCTCGTCGGCGCGGCGTCCACCCCCGCGAGGGACGACATCACGCTGCAGGTCGCCTTCCCTGAGTACAAGACGAGCAGCGCGAGGGAGGTCGAGGTCATCGTTGAAGGGCACGAGATATTCTTCTCGCAGGACTTTGAAGAAGCCGTCCAGCAGCTGTGGTTGCGCCTCAACTCGGGCCCGTCTGGCAGCTCCAGTCCTGCTGCATCGATATCCGAGTCGGCACCTGCTTCAGATTCGAATTTAGACTCGGATTCAGACTCGGACGAGGACTCGGAGCGACCGCGGCGTCTCGAGGCGTTCAGCTACAGTTACCTCACGGCCATGCAGACCGGCGGCTTATTCGAGCGAATCACCTCCCCGGGCGCGATGCGTCGCTGGTGGATGTACCACTGCTGTGAATGCAGCGGACAGCGCGCCGTCTGCCCCGGCTGCGGCGGTTTCGGCGAACGATGGCCCGAGGCGAGAACTGGGTGTGGGTGAGTGTTCAAACCGCGTTCAAGTTGTGCGCGAGGCATGAACGGCTGACTGAAAGAGCCCAAGATACAACATGCCCGTGAGTACTCAACTTGTCACGCGATTCCTTCAGGATATATAACATGAGAGCTGACCTGATTGACCTGCCCGTCCGTCCACAGTGCCCGATGTGCGTGGGATATGGCGCGGCGCAAGACGCGAGACGGATGTTTTACGAGGACGAGCGCATGGTGGACGAGGAGCTCAATGTCGCGCCTGTTGTCATGCACACATGGTCCAAGGAGAACTGGGAAGCCAGTGAGGCGGGTAAGGCTGCTCCCGCGTTGCCAAACTAGGTGGAGGAGTTTCTCTTCATTGACCCTGCAGGTATGTATCAGTAATCTCCTATATATGAGTTGCATAATCGTTGAGTCGGTCACAAGCTTGAACCCAATTGAGCTGTCAGACCAGCAATTCCAGACCAGATTCCGAGAGGAGAGAGTCGGCAGTGTTTCTTGCTCCACACGTCATGAACGACCAGTTGGTCTCCTGGAAACAGTCTGTCCTTCGCCGTACTAGGCTCAGTCAATCGGTGAATTTCGACTCGCTTTGGGTACTTGACGACAGGCTCGCTGAATTGGAACTTTGAATGCGGCAGTAATTTGATATCTGCGAATAGGCTATAGTAGTAGTACCGCAGCCAGATACATCACGTCTAGACCACACTCACAATGGTGATGGGCAACGCCCGCCAAACAGTTATCCGTGATCGGCATTCTCCGTATGGGAGACCCTGTCAGATTGTTGGGTGGACATTTTTTCTCAAGGTATCATCAATCTATGTAGCTATAAAGCATCCGAAAATAGTTTCAAGAAAGTCTACTAAACAGAATTTTGATTCGTCTAGTGGGTCATCCGCTAGTGTTCTGCCAGTACTTCCCGGCACACTGATTTGTATCCAGACGTGCGGGAATCGACCGCCTCAAGACTCCGTTCAGAGGAAGTACTTGTATATCATTATCAAACATTTTGAAAAAAGGGTAGAATATTCTGTTAAAGAACTAGACCGATTCGTGAAATTCGCGCTTTGCCTCCATTTGCGCCCGAGCTGTGCTTACATAATACATCCCGCTGCTAGCCACGGTCTGCGTTTGGTTCTTTAGCGCACGGATCTATCTTAATGTGCTCCAGAATAGCATATATAGCATATATATCGCAACTATACAGTGTTTAATTATATACTCTTATCCTGAAATCAAATCTGAGTTGCTGGGGCATGAGTGCTGGTGGCATACTGCTGTCCGTCTATTGACATTCGAGAACTAGTGTTAAGCATGCTAATAGACAGTATAGGTGATTTGTTTGAGTGGAAAGAAGTTAACACTCGAAGCCGGCGAAAGAGGCTATAACTAGATGCACCATCCTCTGTTCCCACTATGCACAAGCAATGCTTGAGGTTTGGCTACGGCATTAATTTGAGACGCTCTTCACAACTAGAATCTACAATTAAAAGCCTGTCTCATGGCTCCTATACCCCCAGGGATGCCCTCAGGGGATAACTTGGGATGACACCGAAGCCGACATACCATGTAAAATCCTGACCTCAAACCTTTATCTCAGTGCATTATTGGTCATTATACGCTACTAAAGTAATTAATAGGTGCTCAGCGGGGGTTCATGGAGTCATTTAGCCGTAGAGCAAGCCGATGACCTTGCCGGAGGTTGGTGCATTGATATTTACAAGCCACAGACAGCATAAAGAAGTCTATAACTTCGCAAACACAATGAGAGACATGCTCTCTACTGTATAAAATAGTTCAACTAGCTGTAGAAAAATTATGGCGGCTCAGACGAGCGTTGCGACGCAGGTGCGTGCAAAATCGGCTATCGCCGGGCAGAACGGCCTGGCTGGCGTTGCCCATCACCACTCACATGCAAAATGCAATGCATTGCAATTTGCCCACTGGCAGGGCTCACAACGCCCACGCGAACATCGCATCAACCTCTTTCCACCGCCGCTCAACAACAGCAACAGTCTCAAGCCCCCACGTCTCCAGGAGCGTCCTGCGCACATCCATCTCCGGCTCTGCAAAACAGCGGGGCGCTCAGCCTCCTGCCTCCAACTGATACACACACACTCCCCCCGCGCGCCGAAACGGCGCCTGTACTCACCCTTCGCCCACCCCTCCAGCACCTCGCGCACATGCCGCGCAGCCTCCTCCTTCTCCATCAACACGCAATTGCGCACGCTGGGCGGCGCGCGCGGGTCCCAGCGCACGACGGCCGGCCGCGCGGGCACGCGGTGGTGCGGCGCGACGACGGAGCGGCCGCGGTGCAGGTCGTCGAGCAGGAAGCCCACGTCGTCTTCGGAGAGCGACACGCGGCTGCGGGGGTGAGATGAGCTCGCGCGGCGGGCAGTGGGGAGGGATCGAAAGAAAAATGGCGATCGGAACGGCGTATGGGGTGAGAAAAGAACGGGAACGGCGTGTGGCGTGAGAAGAATGGGAAACGGAACGTGGGACGGCCACATATCGCACAGAGTGCGTTATCGCTCGGTGATAGAATATACAGCAACGAAAGGCAAAAAACAAAGACGACTCACACGCCCTCACTTCTCCCCGCGACCCGCGTCTCGCACGCGACGAGCTCCTTGAGGCACTTCTCGTACAGCTTGCGGCGGTAGCGCACGGGCAGCGGGTTCGCGATCGGCCGCTGCGCGAGGTCGGCGACGATGTAGGTCGCGATGTGCAGCCCGAAGAGCGCGGGGAGCGGGCCTGCGGAATAACATCAGCACCAGGTTCAGAGGTTCAGAGCGGCGATGCGGCCTCCTCCGCGAACAAAAAAACAAAAGCCTCCTCCGCAAATAAACAAAAGCCTCCCCCGCAAACAAAAAACAAAAGCCTCCTCCGCAAACAAAGAACAAAAGCCTCTTCCGCAAACACAGAAAAAAAGAGGATATCGCATCGGGCGGGAGGCGACAGATGAAGCACTTCCAGCACTACTCACCAAGCACAGGCAGAATGCGCACCCTAAAATCGTCGAACGCCGCGAGCTCGTTGATCTGCCCCTTGGCGTGCTCGGCGTCGTCGAGCGGGAGCAGGCCGAGGTCGTCGCTTGGCACTTCTGTGCTGTATACCACTGGGATGCCTATGTAGCGCGCGAGGGGTCAGCGTTAGCCAGCGGGAAGGCATGGAAGGAAAGAGGTGAGAGGTGAGAGGTGAGAGGTGAGAGGTGAGAGTGAGGAAGGAAGGGGAGGAGGCGGGAGGCGGGGAGGAGAGCGCGGACGGGGAACACGGCGAGTGCTGCGCGGACTATCCAGCTGGTGCAGTTGCCGTCGCCGCACAGAACATCTGAGTTGAAACGCGCAACACCATTCCTAGGTCGAGAGCCAATGAAGGGACAGCGTATCCATCCGGCGCGCTGGGGAGCGACGTCCAAGCGCGGCGGCACAGTCCGAGTCGAACAACTGGACTGGCCACTCCTCCGGCGCGCACCCGACCGCTCCACTGCGAGAGGGTAGCGCAGACAGACAGGACAGCTGCACCACCGAGACCAGACTGGCCAGGCAGCACACGGCCCCAGGAGAGAAGGGAAGGGACGGAGAAACTCGCGCGCGCACGCAACACACGGCGGCCCAGCACCGCGCAGGCGGACGCAGGAACCGGTCGTCACCGGGCGCACGGCACTGCGGAACGCTGGGCTCGTCGGCGGCGCGTCGTCGTGTGGATTGCGGCCGCGCACGATGGTTGAGACGAGATGAGGTCGCGCGGCGTTGAACGACGAGGCAGCTAGGACGCCGTGCGCCGCACTGAGCTGCGAACGCTTTGGGGGCGACACGGTCGAGTCGGCGGGGTGCTCCCCAGGCCTGCCAAGTCCGCGCCCCGCTCCAAGGGCGCTGCGAGTCAAAACACTGCTCCTCAGGCGAGCCCAGTCAACGCGCTGCTCCTCAGGCGGTGCGATCCAGCGCGCGGCTCACCACGCGGCGGCTGCCCATGAAAGATGGCGCGCGCTGCTCCCCGGGCGAGCAGGGTCGGTGCGCCGCGCCTCGCCTCAGATGCATCGAGTCGGAGCGCTGCTTTCCTTTTCCCTTGGCGAACGTCGAGCGGGCGCTCGCAGCTGCCCAACCGAGACGGCACGCTGAGACGGGTCGGCGCAGGCGAGCAGAGTCAGGCAAGCCCCAGTCGCCGCGCTGCTCCCCACACAGGCGAGGCGAGGCGAGTCGGCGCGCTGCTCCCCATGCGCGGCGCTGCGAGCAGAGTCATCGCGCGGCTCGAGTTGGCGCACTACTCCTCAGGATCGGAAGCGTCACGTCAATGACTCGGTGCTCCTCAGCGGGAGTGGCACGCCGCTCCCCAGGCGAGTCAAGTCAGCGCGCTGCTCCTCCGAGTCGGCGCGCTGCTCCCAGGGCAGGTCGACGCGCTGCCCCTCAGGCGAGCCGAGTCGGCGCGCTGCCCCTCGCGAGATTCGACGCGCTCTCAAAGGCGATTCGGCACACTGCTCCTCGAGCGATTCGACGCGCTCTCCCAGGCGCTTCGAGTCGGCACACTGCTCCTCGCGCGAGTCGACGCGCTCTCCCAGGCGATTGGACGCGCTCTCCCAGGCGCGGCGAGTCGACGCGCTGCTCCTCGCGAGATTCGGCGCGCTCTCCCCAGGCGAGTCCGCGCGCTGCTCCCCAGGCGAGGCGAGCCGACGCGCGCTGCTCTTCATGAGAGCTGAGTCCGCGCGCTGCTCTCCCAGTCGAGCCGAGTCGGCGCGTTGCTCCCCAGACGAGCCGAGTCGGCGCGCTGCTCTTATGCGAGCCAAGTCCGCGCGCTCTCCCCAGGCGAGTCGAGTCAGCGTGCTGCTCCTCCGAGTCGGCGCGCTGCTCCTCAGGCGAGCCGACTCGGCACGCTGCTCCCCAAGCGCGTCGAGTCGCACACTGCCCGTCGCGAGATTCGGCACACTGCTCCTCGCGCGATTCGGCACACTGCCCCTCGTGCGATTCGACACGGCGCTCCCCATGCGAGCCGAGTCGACGCGCTGCTCCCCAGGCGAGCCGAGTCCGCGCGCTGCTCCCCACGTGAGTCGCGTCGTCGGGTTGCTCTTCATGCGAGCCGAGTCCGCGCGCTGCCCCCCACGTGAATCGCGTCGGCGCGCTCTCCCCAGGCGAGCCGACGTGCAGCGAGCCAGAGATGGCGCTCTGGCGTCCCCCGGCGCGTGGAGTCGGCACGCCGCCCACCACCCAGGCACGGCGAGATGGCGCATTCCAGCTGCGGACCCGTCATCTCCAGTCGGCACGCTCACGCGGGCTGTTCTTTCCTCAGGCGGCGCGATGCACCCCCGTGCGTAGAGCCGCCCAGACGTCGGCGCACACGCCATGCGCTAAGAAAGCCGGGCAGAGCTCTGTGATCGGCCGCCGCGGCTCCCTTGGTCGAGGAAAGCACCGGGGCAGACCAGCGCGCAGACATTGAGCCGGGTGCCTATTGCCTAACACCAAAGACGTGCGTGCGCGAAGGCAGCCCGGGGGGGAGAGGCACGCCCAAGCACGAGCGAGACACCATGACGCGAGCTATGTGCGCGCACCACGGCAGAGACGCCCACAGCGCGCGGACGGCGACGAGGTCCTTGCAGACTGCGTTACTGGCTACAGGGGGGGCAGACAGCGCGACAATGGAGGGCTACCGGGGAAGGGGAGCAGCGCCGTCTTCGACGCGTGGCAGCATAGCGACGCGGGGCAGGCGAACGGTCGCAACGGACGAGTATGCCGAAAGGACGAACGGTCGAAGAACGATGAACGCGCTGCAGGAGCGACGATGGGTGTTGGACGCGAGCATCGGATGCGGCGTTGGCAGTTGCGAGGAGCAGAGCGAGGAACGCGCGTGTGGGAGGGAACTATCGCGAGAGGTGGCGTGACGTTGTGGCGGAGGGGAGGGAATGACAACGAGCACTGGGTGGGGTGTGAACTGAAGTGTATGCAAGACGCACCAGACAAGACAGGATGGTCCTTATCCAACCTCAAGTTCCTTCGCACAGCGCGCGCGAGGGGGTCGTACGTCGTCTGCGAGATGTCGCTACTCCATCGGTCAGAATCGACGACAAGTTGTGCAGGGACGCGGACGCACGCAATCTGGATGCGCGTGGGGTCGCTCTTTGCGCCCGCGCCCATGCTCGCAAACACCTGCCCGTACACAGTTAATGGAAAGGAGGGGGTGGGGGTGGGGGTGGGGGCAGGACAGACCTTGATGCCGCGCTGGTGGCAGACGCGCAGGAGCTCGACCTTGGTGCCGATATTGTCGATGGCATCTACAACCCAGTCCACGCCGTCCAGCAACTTCAAGCCCTCCTCGTCCCGGCGCCACAGCGCCACATGCGGCTCGACCTGCACCCACCTATCCATCCATCCATTAACCTCCATAAAAAACAAGGGAGGAAGTCGAAAGCACGCACTTGGCAATCTGGCTGAGCGTCCGCGCGACACACAGCACCTTGGGCGTGCCCACGTCGCCCAGCACGGCCGTCGCATGCCTATTCAAGCTCGACAGCGTGACATAGTCGAAGTCCACCAGCCGGATGCGCTGCACGCCCGAGCGGCAGAGCATGACGGCCGCCCAGCTGCCCACGCCGCCGCACCCGATCACCGCCACGCGCCCCTGCCGCACGCGCTCGACGCCCGCGGCGCCGAAGAACGCGTAGTTGCGC
Source organism: Auricularia sp. M12 (assembly GCA_037042885.1). NCBI lineage: Eukaryota > Fungi > Basidiomycota > Agaricomycetes > Auriculariales > Auriculariaceae > Auricularia > Auricularia sp. M12. The sequence goes on from CM073211.1 coordinate 3,592,249, forward strand.
GCGAGCTGCTCACGGATCAGGCTTTCGTCGTACTCGGGAATGTCGGAGGGGAGCGGTGGTGGAGGGAGCGGTGGTAAGGGGAGAGGAGGGGAGTGGGCGAGCGTGTCGAGCACGCTGTCCGTCAGCTCCTCGCGCCGCTTTTGGCGCGACAGGGTCGTGTAGAGCGTCATGCTCCCCGCTGTAATCAGTGCTGTGGCCAGCGCGGTGATGAGCACGGCGCGGTGCGTGCGCAGGGGCTCCATTGGCGAAAAGCAGGACTCGGAGGCGCGCTTCGGCTCGGGCCGGATGACGTGTTGCGCCTTGTCCTCCTGCTCTCGAGGTTAGATTTCCTCTGCCGAGTTTGTGCGCGCGTCCAAGCGCTTCCATCCCTCCTGCCATTTTGTGCAAGCGTATTAGGCGCCGGCGCCAAGCAGACCGACGCGCTCCCTTTCTCGAGTGTTTTCTACGGTCCCTTACTGTAAAGCTAATAATTATTACCGGGCCCTCTGGACCGTGACACGGCGGAAACATTACCTTGGGCCTCCCGTGATGTGTGACCAAGTTCATATGTCTGGAGAAAAAAGGAATATCTTATTGGTGTTTCTCACCAGGAAAGGACAAGCAGTGCAACATTTGACCAGGTAGGCAAGATCTTGGGCCGGATTGTCTAGTTTCCCGACTTTATCAGGTTTTCTAGTGCTCTCACCAGGTGATTTATCGAGAACTAAGGTGCTAATGACTCCGATTTGCAACATACCGTGTGAGAGATCCACTTTATGAAATCATATGTCTTGCGCGCCGAAGGCGCGCCGCTCCCGGAGGTCACAAATTACAAATCGGTCCTTGCAAGACTGTGACATCCTATTACCTTGAGCAGCCCGTGACATGCTACAAAATGCGTTTATTACCGGGCCGTGCGTCCTCCGTGACGCGTGACGCGGTAATAATTATTAGCTTTACAGTATGCTCTGGAGGAGCGGCTAACTCCCACAGCCGCGAACCTCTCCTTAGCGGTGCCAGGTTTGCTCCGCCCACATGTTGTCCTACGGCATGCTCTCGCTGGATAGGCCGGCCGAGACAGCTGAGCGACTTGGACCGTCTATGATCTGTACAGGGCCCGGTTACCTGAACATCCACGCCGGGGCGCTGTTGTCAGGGGCTTTTCTTTGTCCACCTACAGCGCTGAGCGGACACTGGCACTGCTCCGAGGCTTTTATACTGCAACAGTCCGACTCGCTGCTGCTACTGTCTGTCAATGATTTATCCTGAGCGCACTTTCGAAGCTCTTGCAGTGCTATTGACCAGATTCTAGACGTCCCATTGACAGCGCTCGCAAGTCGCGGTGCTTTCCCACTCCCAAACGCTGGCCGATTACTATGTTACCTCTAAAAGAGGGTTTTGAAACTATCTATTTGTGCCGCTTCGTTCTTCATGATCAGGCCGCCGGAACCCTTGCGGAAAGTTGATGCTGCTTAGAATGCATTGCCCCTGCGCGCCGGACGATATGAACCACGTTGCGCCCTCCGAGTCCGAGTCGCGCCTCGAAGCTTCGCGTCACTTGATGTTTGGGAAAGCTCTCCGAGTCCTCCTGCCCCTTGTTTCCATCGTACAGTATAATCGGAGCTCGCGCCATTGTCGATGGTAAAGCACCGGTCCAGGCAGGCTGGGATGCTCCGAGTCACAAAGGACTAGTACGCAGGCTTGGTGTTCTCACGCGCCAGGGCGTGGGATACTGTACAACACAACACCACGTTGTCCGTTGCGCCGTACGGACACCAGCCGCTTTGTCAATGTTTGCGTGGCTCAGCTCTCAGCTCTGGAGACTCGGATTGTTCGCCGAGGCGTGGTGCACCTGGACCGATTGTCCCTGCCAATCGAAGCCCGCGTACAAGCGCATCTGTCGCGGCTCGGGATACAGCGTGGTCCAAGGACGTTGAAGCGGTTGCCGTGGTGAGGACCCGCTCACGGTATATAAGGCGCGGCTGCGCAGGCTGGGGACTTCACTTACCCACCCAACACCCATCTCCGTTACATCGTCCTCACCTGTCCCGCCTCTCAGTCGAATCATGAGCAGCAACAACACCAACACCACTCACAACGCGAACGGTGTCCGCCAGCCGTACGCGCCCAAGCCGCGCACGCCGCCCCCCACTGCCAATCGTCCGTTTCATAAGTGTTTACCCCTGTCCCACTTGCACTTACCATCATATAGTCGGCGAATGCGCCACGTGCAGGGGCCCGCGCAAGCTCGATGCCAACAACATCGTGAGTAACCCCTGCTAGCGCAGGATGATGCTCGAGCTGAACGTGGATGCAGGTCCGGTGCAAGTGCCCGAGCGCCGCCTCTGGGCGCCGCTGAAGTTAAACGAGCGCGATGAGGCGCGCGTTATCTCTCTACTAGTAGACTGAATTTCTCTCCTTCTCTTTGGTCATGGTCAATGGACTTCTCCGTGCATCCTTGCTTTAGTTTCCTCGATATCTGATCATGATGTACTCTCTTGTGGCTTGTGTTTGACATAGAGTAATCTCACATTTTTTTGGACTTTTGGACGTCGAACTTGCTTTGAGAGTCACATATTCTTTTTGACGTCGAACTTGCTTTGAGAGTCACATATTCACGAGCGGCGGTTGTTTATGAAAATACTCGAAAGAAAGGAAGCAAATTCCCTACATGGCAGGCGAGTCTGATCATGAGTGGATCAGTTCAATGGCTAAGCGGAAGCATCCTGAACCGCGCCTGGACCGTTAACACTGGCTTCCCACTCCTCCTTCGACCACTTGTGCACGGTAATAGGCGCGACGTTCAGCGTCTCATCAATGACGCGCTGGTCCTTGCCGGCTTGAATCAAGCGTACCGCCTTGAGCGCCGCGCGGTATCCCACGCACGCCGGGCACTGCACGACCAGGTATGTATCAATGGAAAACGCAGGACTGACGAAGCCAAAGAAAGGCTCACCGGTATATTGAAGCTTTCCAGGCTTGATGTCAGCAGCATTCTTTGAATCAGCCTGCACGTACCCGCACGAGGCGAACAGAGCGGGCCATCGCGAGCTCATGCGGCCGCAACCAGGGCAGATCTTGCGCTTGCCGCGGCACTCCCAGCATTCATACAGCAGCCAGCGGCGCATCGCGCCCGACGTCGTGATCCTCTGGAAGATGCAGCCGGTCTGCATGGCCTCGTTATAGCTGTACAAACTTTCCCATTCGTGCAGATTTTGCCGCCTCGCCGAGTCCGAGGTCCCTGAATGCTGCTGCATCGCGAAGACCATCCGCTTGAAGTTCCGGGACAGGAAGACGCCCGTGCGGTCCTCGCAGTCGGCGTCCTCCGTGTCCGCTTTGCCCTCGAATTCTGCATTATAAGCGACATCGAGCAGGATGTCGTCCCTCGCCGCGGTGTACGCGGCGGCAACCACGACGAACGGCCAAGTGAGCATGCGGTCGGGCTTCTCCTTCGGGTCGAGCACCCAGTCCTCCACGATGCGTTTCTTGTATTTCGCCGAGCCGGGCACGAGGAGCGCGTCGTCGGCGTCGTCGGTGTCGCTGGTCGCATCTGCCGGCGCACGACGATCGACTGCGTACTCCACGCGGTGCCGCACGAGCGTCCTCCGCGGCGCAAGGACAAGCAGCACGGGCGGCTGCCTGCTCGCCAGTTCGCGCAGGTGGACGAGCAGGACATCGAGCGAGTGTTCGCGGTGGAAATGCTTGCAAGTGCTGATGAAGGCAATGCGCGCTTCGGGCGGCATCCACCTGAGCACCTGTTGGACTATTTCTGGTGGTATTGCGGACTGTGATTTCGACATCTTCACTGCGAGCGAGCTGGGATTGTGGCGGTGGAAGTCGGAAGCCACAGTCGAATGCGGCTCTCTCCGGTCCGCGGACAAGGCTTCTTCTGCTGCCGACCTGTGAGTGCGTCAGCGCCTGTTGCCCGCCTCTGAGAGGTCTTAGAACAGGACAAACAGCTACTAAGTACTAGACCCAGCTACTGCCGTTGACGGACGATTACTCCGTCTGAAGTGGATGTTCAAGTTAGCTATTATTACGGGACCATTCAAGTCTGACCTCTAGGAATTGAACGACATTCGTAAGACCGGTCGGGAGCTTATCAACCTCGCGCTCCCTTCCCAAGAAGGAAAGACGTGCCCAAGACAGTTCCTTTGCCGGAAGTTGGCATTGAAGGATGTAGAGCACGGGCGCACGGACGAAGACTTGCCCGAGCATGCCCTCGATAGCTTCCGCGATGGATGCAACCTCAGTCTCAGTCGCCGCCCTTCTGGCCGAAAGGACTAAATAACGCAGCCGGGGTAGCTGCACTGACGCGGGCATCCCATTGAGCGTGTCCGGAATACGAAAGAGAGGGTTGTCCGGGACTTCGAGGGGTCTGCGAGCGGGCCGCCAGTACCTGCCGGTGTGAGATACAGCGAAGAATTCCAGCTGGCTGCATTCGGCGAGCAGCGTGGGGAGAATCGTTACAACGTCGTCCAGCACCGCGCGAGTGTCCGCGCTAAGCTGCAGGCTCTGCAGATGGTGCCAGCTGAACGCGGCCAGGAAGTACAGCAGGCTTGCCGGTGCGAGCTCAAGCTCCGCACGCACCTCGACGTGCAGGTGCGCGAGACGTCGTCTCCAGGACCGCGGCCCCGCGCGGTCAGTCCTGGCAGGCTGAGGTATGGGCGATGCGACGATGCTGAGCTGGCACAGGCGCGGCAGGACGGACGCGTCGCGGAGAATGTGCGCAGCGGCCCCTCGCGCAAGTGTCACCCGCTCTGATACGTGGAGCGCCTCGAGATTGGGGAACGCCTCCGCTGGTGCGGGCCTGCAAGAACGCCTCCAGATCCCAGTAGGACTGCGTATCGAGAAAATGTAGAATGTCATGCGAGCGGAGGAGCCGGCGTTCGAGGGCGCCCAGTTCGTGGTGTCCCGGCGCGTCGACGGCCAGAGACCGGAGCGGCGGCAACCGGTCCAGCAGCCCCTCCCAGTCATACTGGTCCGTGTAGGCCGTATCAAGGGAGCTCAGCGCAGGAAAGCTAGCTATGGCGTCCAAAACAGACGGGACGTGCAGTATGATCGAGCCCAGGCGTTTGCAGCAAAAGTGTTGCAGGTTTGGCATGTTTCGCAACGCTGGGAGGAAAACGGGGACAACAGCGACCGGCGCCTCGATAACGGATAAATAGCGAACGAAATACCCGAGATTGGGACTGGATGAGATGACCTTGAGGAATTGGTAGGCCGTTTCGGCCTCGTCGGCTCTGAAGTCTGCGACGCGGTATAGGCGCGGCGCGGCCAGGCGATGGAAGTCTCGACAGATAAGACACAAGGTCGTCCATGTGCTCCGCGGTGCCCAAGATAAAATCAGAGCCAGGATATCGTACGGCAAGGGCGCAAGAGCAAGCGACATTGGGGCAACGAAGGAAACAGTCAATTTGACTATCGCTGTTTCGCGGACGTAAGCTTTCGGCTGCCGATCCTGGGAAACGGGCCAAAATGGCAAGATTATGGTGTGTGTGCGGCTAGGGCTGGGAAGCGCGCGCGTGCTTGATGGGCTCGGTGAGCAAAGACGAAAAGCGCTGAGTCCGAGTCCAGGACCTGGCGGAGTTTGTAACCGTGATCAACTTTTTTTTACTCACACCAACCATCACCAGCATTGCCGCTGGACCGCGCTCACTGCATTCCCGCACGCTCCATAGTGCGTGGATAATAGGGAAGGTGAAAGAGCAGTACTCGGCTCATTCCGCTCTGTTCTACCGGGCTTGGCTGCGGCGAATATCTCATAAAGTGAGATCCCACGTTGAAACCGAAGGGGGTGCGTAATTTTCCAGAAAGATGTGTAATATCACGCCGGTTCATGTGTAAGGCATCTATACATCGCTTGGGCCCATATTCAGTTAACTTCTTGACGCTCTCGCGCGTCTGGAGCGCATGTGGAAGGCCAAGACGCTCATCCACGCTGCGTTGGCCGTGCTTGTATAAGCAGCGATAGTCGCTGCTGCCATCTTTGACGAGCAATGGTCGTCGCGCTCGCGTATTCCGGCCGCTGGCGACCTCCACACAGTCTGCGCATCCTGAAGGACCGCGCCATGCCGTCCAACAAAACGTACCGCACACTTATTCAGGCTACTAGGAACACCTCCGACGACGATTCTCCGGCGCTTGCGCAGTGGGACAACCACGCTGAGACCAGACGCTGGGCCGTACATATTTCCTCGACAACTCGATCATCCCAATGTCGGCCTAGGCGCGCCAGGTATAACACCTGCTCCTGCTCGTCCAGAATGTGACTCTCCAGTGAATTTGGCCATCCTACTTATTGCGTTGCGGTGCGACCGAGATAAATTCATTCCAAATCAACGCCCAGGAAGCCTGCGATTGCCAGTTGAACGGACTTCCTTGACGCACTATTCCAAGCGCATGCTTCCGTCATTCAGCGGCGGATTACAGTGGCAAACAACAAGACTTCTCTGTTCGCCGTGCATCGGGCACAGCGCGATCGTGCGGCCATTGAAGCCCATGTCGAAACCCGTTGACGCTGAGTTGTTTCCTGGTTTAGCATTGATGGGCGACGACTGAACAATTGGCAGGGAACAACGACCGCCTTCGTAACCTGTATGCCGGCATGCCCGAGCCACTCTCTTTGCAAACTTTCCCGTCCGTCCTCGTCTGAATAAGAGCGGCGACCAACCGAGGACCACCACACAGCGCAGAACGGAGGGGAAAACACGACATTCCTTGCCAAAGCCAGGCTGATCCAAGACAGGTACCGCATTATATTTCTCAGCCAATCGCATTCGCTGCCTACGACATACAGCGATCCACTGAGCATTCATCCAATTCCATCACGCGCAGATGCAAACACGATCCAATATTAGATGCAGCAACCTCCTCAGTTCGCGTCGCCGCCGATAGGCAGGCCGGGGAAGTCGCGCGGGTTCAAGCCCTGGCGCATGAACTCGTCGAACTGGCGCTTCGCCGTGGCGATAGCGTCAGGGGTCCACTGCCCTGCGCGCGTCAGTCCGCACTTGTCGAGGCATTGCTGCGCCCCCCACGCGATGTTGAGCGGGATCTTCGCAGCGACAGATTGGACCTCCTGCACTCCGATGTCGCCGAGGGTGGCGCTCGTGCTTATGCGAGTCAGAGATGTCAACGCCAGGATAGTGCAGAGAGCAGTGCGTACATGTCCGCAGGCAGGTCCTGGAACAGCGCCGGGGCGATGTCAAGACGACCAGGGTCGTCGGAGCCGAACGCGGCAACGAATTGCGCGGGCTGTTCGTGCGTGAGAACGGCTGAGAGGCATGGAGAGAATGGAGACGTACTTCGCAACCAAGATTCTGTTGGAAGTGAATCGATCCGACGGGGAAGACCGTGGCTATATAATGGCGCGGGAGTACTCAGTTGGCGTACGGACACACATGTGAATAATGCCGCATACCCTCGTGATCCTTGAGAGTGCTCGTAACGAATGTTGCGCCGTTCTCGTTAATCGTCCCGAAGGTCATGGAGCCGTTCAATGCGATGAGAATCTCCGAAGACCTAACATCGGTGAGCGCTTGCACGGGTCGCGGGATCTGATCACGGTGCCTGACCTCGGATGAAGGTGGGGAACGCTGAGGGAGGATCGACAAGGGTAAGCATCAAGCGCGATTACGCCATTCGGAGCCGGATGTACTCACTTCAAGCCGCATGGGCCCATGAAACCTTAGAGCTGATTACTATACTGCGACACAGCGACTGGAGCACCCGGACTCACCCACGCCCATCGCCACGTTGTTACCGATTGTGGCGGGGAAATTAGCGGCGGTGGCGAGCACGATGAATCCATCTTTGCCCTCCGGGTTAGGGGCGAGGCTCGGATCGAGGAAGTTGAAGATGAAGTTGTTGATCGACGCGTTGAGCAGCTTGAAGCGCCCCAAGGCGGTCGGCTCGTCGACGAGATCGTGCGAGAGGTCGTTCACCAGCGCTTGTGGAGGTTGCCTGTGGGCATCGCGGAGACACCCGCCGTGAAGGCAACGGCCGCAAGGACGAGGGAGCGGATGGCAAACATGACGGCTGGTGAGAAGGAGAAAACAGCGAGCGGTGAGCTACTCGAGGTCCTGAGGAATCCGTGCGAAATGCTTGCACGCTTTTATACCTTAGGATCAGGCTGAGCTTTCGCCTGCGGAAGGCGCGGTTTTCGAATACGGCCTCCCACGAGTTTCTGTTGACCGCGCGGCCTCCGGATTCAGGTTCTGACTCCTATGAGCCGTTGTATTACCTGTCAGCTGTCTGATCGCGACGTTGTCAGAGACGCGGCGTGATGGATTCGCTCCATATCCCCTTGGGAAGATATAACAATGCATATCTTCTGCAACCGACGTGCGCGGCAGATTGTTTGGGCCGAACTGCAGCGATACATGGGAACATGGTACGGACACTATCGTATCCTTTGGGATGGCCGCGCCGGATGAGGAAACGGTATTCGCTGTACCGAAGAGCCGTTGGTTATTCCGGGCAAAAATCAAGAGGCCATAGTCGTCTCAGAATAGATCAATGAACTACATCTCAAGAACATGCAGCCATGTGGTTCCACGGAGTTGCTTGAATTCCTTGATTATTCCCTTGAATGGTTAAGGACGGCCGACATCTGAAAGCCAATGACACGTCGTTGTATAATAAGTCAGCGTGTCTGACGAAGACAAAAAGCGCTGGAACACCAGCAAGTACAGGTGGCACTGCCCTGCAAGCGGCATTGATCTAGCATGTCTCCGAACACCGGGGCTGCTTAGTATGCGGGCGTCCGGGTTGAGAATTGTATTATGTAGCCCGCAGCCAGTGTTTTCTCTGATTTACACCTTCTTCGCCGCATGCACAATATGTGATCTCACGAAACGCCGATAAGCATTGAATAAAACCTTTACGGCATCGCGGAGCGAGGCGATGTCCTCCAGAGTTCAAAGGTCAGTATTGCGGCAGCAAGGAGATACGAAGAGAGGCATGGATCGGGTTGAATGCAATGTAACGTCATGGACTCTATCACCTAATCGACACGATCTGAGGACACGACACCCCGGGGAACGTAGTGTGTGGAAGCCGGGTTGCAGAAAGTACCACCAGAGCTATCTATAGTTCGTAGTTGACCGAAAGAGGCCTGGTGACCAGTAAGAAGTCGAACATATCGAGCCAATCGTCGAGCGACCATAACGCGCAAGAACTCTGTTCAATCGGGTCAGCACGTATCTCATGACCGTCTTGCTGCGCGCGGGGGATTTCCGCTCTGCCTAGACGCCTCACGGAATGCCGGAAAAATACAACTCGGCGCGGCTTTCCGTCGGCGTCGGCGTCGTGCAACCGAGCGTACGCGCCAATGCCTGAGCACGCGAGTCGATGACGACGAGTGAAGCCGTTCCCTGCGCGGCATTTCGGCAAACACAAAAGCTTTGCTGCCTCCGCATGGGAGTAGTGCTTATGCTGCAGTGAGCCGTTGGATCGCCGCGCGTCTCGCGGGACCAGAACCAAGATTAGATACAGTCCCGAGGTGGGCCTGGCTATTAATAGACCACGGCATGCGTGCCTGGCCGAAAGTCGAGCGCGCGCTGACTGTCCACCACTGGCAGGGTGAGGGACTGCGAATAAAACGGGACAGGGGACACGGAAGAGAAGTGACAATGCTCCTGGGCGAGCGGGTGGGGCAGATTTCGCGGCGAAGGAGATGAGGAGGACACGATGGGCGAGGCCGGAGATGGCAGCACGGCGCGCGCAACTGCTCGGCACCAACGGTAAGCCAGTAGGAAATGCGGAGAGCGCGGTCCGGCCTCGCGTGGTTCGTGAGCGCGAGGAACCGCGCGGGTCGGAGGGGACAGCGGCGCCCGAGACGAGCCAATACTAACAGGGCGCAGGGCACAAGAAGGGAGCAAACTATGACACGGAACGCCGAGCGAGCGGGATGACCACTGGGTATCAGCCGGAGACACAGGAAAGAACTTCGAATTTTCCGAGCAGTTTTCGCAGTCCGCAAAATCCTGAACGACCTTACCTTATGGGGTATGCGGGCCGGCGGGCCTCGCGGACCGATTACTCCACAAGGTAGTTCAGGATTTTCCAAATGCTCGCAAAAACCTCCGTTTTTTCCTGTGAGACGAGCGCAACACCTCGAAGTCCACGGTGCAAACGCCGGAGCATACGGCGCACCACCCGAAATGCCAGGAAGCGCGAAGCGCTGCATAGAGCAATTGTTTGCCGCCGCGAGCACCTCCTCCGGCTACCGAGAGCGATAGCGAGTGGGCGCGGCCAGCGCGGTACACACATTGAGAGGGAAGCGCCGGTGCCCACGCAGCGCACGACCGGTCTAGGCGACGGATAATACACAGACATCGAACCAGTGAGCAGAATCGCCGCGAATGGAGTCACCGCGGGGATCAGACGCTGATCGTTGAGCTAACGAGAAGCTGGAGGACAACACATGGCTGGCGCTGGACGGAAGCACGAACAAAGCCACGTGCGTGCCGCTGGACTCGCTAGACCGTGCAAGGTGAGCGCTCTAACGGCGGCTGGAGGTTGCGCAGAATAGACGCGCCAAACGGCGTGATAGCCCGCAAAGCGCATGCCGGCGCTTGCGTCGATCGGTCAGCGAGCTCGTTGCACCTTTACACAGGGCGCCGCAGACGGCACGTCGACGAGCTGGCGGAGAAAAACTCGTGACGGGCCGGAAATGGCTTGTGTTGACCATGGCGGAGAGAGTGATAGCTGCAGGCAGCTTGACAACTACTCGACCAGCAGGATCCCATTTATCAAGCGGCTTGATAAATGGGATCCTGCTGAATTCAAGCCAGGTTCCGTATATCGCTTGGAGATGGACATGACCGAGGTTCCAAGGGACTGCGATTAACGTAGCGAATCGCAGTGACCGCGAAGTCACGTTATCCAGGCGCGAATCCTGCCAGCTGCCTGGCAGTGCGAGCAGGATAGACAAGAACCATTCAATACGGGCGCAAGAGAGTTGTTCCAGTTCCACTTGGACGCGCCGCTTCAGATCCACGCAAGCATACATCGGTTGGGCTTTTGTCGACCGGAGAGGCAAGGTGCTTGTACGGAAGCCAGTACTGCAGAAGACTCGAGTTCACGAATGTTAGAGCATAGATATCAACAGATGGCATGCAACGTGGCGGATGCAGGGAGAGACCTGCGGCGTGAGGCCTGAAGGGGCATCTTGCCAGTGGCACATGATCTACCGAGATGAGCTGAATGAATGAGCTGAAGCGTCCGAAAAGTCGGCAGCAACGAGGAGCATAGTTCCTATATCGAGAACATACTTCCTAAATAGCAGCTTAAACGATTAGACGACGTGCTCGGGAGGAGACAGCTGACAGGGAGAGGAAGGCGGGATGGCGACATCACCAAGACCAGCAGATGTGATGATGGTAGGACGTTGCCCATGTGTTCTCAAGAGCGGCGCCCTGGATGCTGCACGGTAAAGCGGCCACCAGGTTGGACGGTTTGCGAGGAGTCAGGGGAAAAATGTTGACACGTATACAAACCCCGCTAGGTTCCGGAATCCACGTTTTTTGTCGCGCCAATCCCTCCAGCACGTGTGCGCTTCTCGGCCCGTCCACACACGTACACACACATACCGGTGCGACGCTGGAAATACTACATGTGTAATACGATTCTATCAGTGGCCTGTTGGTCAGTTGTTGGTCCCGCCGCCGCCTCCCGCGCCGACGGTCTTAAATCGAGCGTGCGACTCAACCACCGATCCTAAGAGCCAACGTACTTGTACCCTTTGCGTAACTAATTCCCTTCCCGCAGACTACCCCAAGGTTGTGCGGCCGAATCTATGTAGACGACGTCCCGAGGATGCGGACCGTTCCACAGATTGAGCCTCTTGATGATACATTACCGCACCACTGCACTGGATACCTACACGAAAAAGAACGTTACGAGCCCAGCGGAGGCCGCAAGGAGGTTGGATGACTAGCGCCAGCGCAAGTAATGATCCCACCGATCTTTGGTCCACGCTTTCACGCAAACGCGCGCGGCGTTTCATCAATACACGCTGCTTGATATTCTCAACGAGATTCTTCGTCTTCTTCGCCGCGTCCGAAGAACAAAGTTTAACTGTGTGATAGAATGAGATACCGCCAAGGATGGCCCAGAAAGTCACGCACCAGGACACAGAGTCTATCTTGATATCTTCCAGAATCAATTTTGGTCTATCACGGTCGCTTGTGGCAGCTCAAGCTCCTCCTACGCTTCGAACACGAGGTGCGTGTCTCCATGCCGCGGCGATTCGAGCGAAACACGTTCTGCAAACTGCAACAGGACTGCCACGTCCTGACGCAGTAAATGTGGCGGGATTTCCCCTAAGATCTGGATGTGTGCAAGAGGCTTCTCACGGTTGTGGCGGAAAAGAATGGGAAGCAATTTGGGTGCCTCGAGCGTGAGCCAGTCCGTTGTGACAACGTCAAAAAGTAACCAGAACGAGACAGTCTGCAGCGCCGGCATTTGAATGCCAGAGATATCGCCGCCTGAGATCAGATGATGCGCTGAATCACCGGCTTCAACGTTCAGTGTCAACGAGCGAAGAGAAGGCAGTTGTCGGTCCCAGGAGTCGCCCGTCAGACGGTGCAGATCAAGGAAAAGTGCGAGGGGAAGGTCTAATGTCGAGAGCCGTCCGAAGTGCGTCGCACAGTCAGGTTCGCGCATCAGGGAGATGCCGCCATTGCACCAGATATCCCATGACCTATTGCCAGCGGCGTCATTAACAGTAAGGACGGATTTGTCCAGCTCCATGCTCCAGAGGCCGTCGTACACGCGCAGGAAGTGTTTGATCATGTCAAGAAAGCACGATGCACCATCGACGCGGAGAACGCGAATTCTGCAAGGCATGCATAGGCTGCGAAAAAATTGCGAATAGTTGATGACATGCCCGGTCGCGCAGCTTAACACAAAACTTTGCATGGACGCCGGCAAAGGCGATAACATCGGCATCGAAGCCTGGGTGACGCAGTCGAGCATGAGATCGGCCAGATTCAGGAACACGTGGGAGAATGAGATGTCGAGAATCCCTGTGGGCGGCAATGTCGCGTATAACGTGCGCAAAGCAGGGAAGGGTTGACAGTTGCGCGGTAGCAGGAACCCGTCCACTCTGAGATACTCCAGGCGTGGCGCGCTCTTTGCGCCCCAATCAGCCGGAAATATGTTCAATCCGTGGGCATTATCGTTCGAAATGCAAGTCAGGCGTTTCAGTACGGGCCAGTCCAGCTTTAAAACGCTGGAAAGCGCGTTGTCAAGCCTGAGTTCGCCCATACGATGAGCGTTTGCGTTAACGCTATCATAGATGACAGGGGGGATTTCGAATGCTGCAAGGCGGCAGTCAAGGCGGAACGGTAAGGGGTTGGACCGAGCAAGTAGCGTCGAGAGTACGTCTGTTGCGCGAGCAGCGAACCACTGGTTATGGCCGATCCTGTAGTGATCCCACAGTCTACGATCGTTCAAAGCAGCAGCACGCCATGCACGCGAAACGCGGGATACCGATATGCAGTCTCGTAGGTCAAGCAGCCTGAAACACTCGGCGGTCAGCTCCGGGGGTAACGCCACCAACGGGTCGCGGCGCTCCGTGTCCCATTCTGTGGACACATGCTGTATTGCGGCATCGAAGACGGTCTTGAGCGAGGTAATGTATTCCATGACTCTTTCGTCGGAGCTGCGTATGGGTTTGCTGCTCGTCCACGTAATTGTAAGATTGTGGTGGGGCCGGAGGGAGAGAAAATTTCTACCTTGAAGTTTCCGCAAGTCGTTCCAGCGACGCCTGCAACGCTCTACATGTGCAACGGTACAGGTCCTCGTGGTGACGAGTCGGAAATGTGACCATGCTGATATGGACGAGACCAAGAGTGAGCAAACAAGTGTAAGCAAAGCTCTCACGCTTCCACTGGATCGCCCGAGAATCAACCCTGATCGGACCAAGGTTCTTTCGACCTATGCATGTCGCCGACGGTAATAAAATATACAGCATTTGTAACATGAGTTATACAAAGTCATTCATTTCTTTGTACAAAGGTCGTGATTAGGATGCGCTGCGGATGTCTGCTCACACCAAAGAGCAAGGTGGATAATTTACCGCATAATGTTGCGTGCCTCTCCACAAGTAGTTACACCTCTGACCCGCAATATATTAGTCGTGAAGCGCCCCGCTGGCCGCCGAATTGTAGGTCTTCGGCAGGCTTTGGAGGCTGCTCGTGTTGGCGCCTGCGCAAGAATGAGTAAGGACAAGGTCACGCGGACACCGGAGGCACGCAACCCTTGTTCTACGCTGTCGATCCTGTCTGTGATGACAAGAGCTGATAGAGGATACGCGATCGGCACGCGACAATTGCGCGCCCGTAGCCTGCGCTTGAATTCCAAAACACTGGAACTCAGCGTCGTGCGCTGGCTTGCAGTCCAAGTCCTTCATTTGACATTCGGTGATAACTGTCAGCGAGCCCGCGCTTGACGAGATCTGAGGACATCGGACACGCACTCTGATTCGAAGTTCGCGTATTCCATCAATTGGCTGTACATCCGCGTCGCGCATACCGTGCTGCGTGCCAAATGAGATTCCAGGCGTAGAACAGCAGGTGCAGGATAGCGCGTACCTCATTACGACTGCAGCCGTGTCGCAAAAGTTGCAGTTGCCTGATCATCGCAGGCACTGCGGGTCAGAGCTCATATGAGCCCGATTCGGGTGTATCGAGCCCCGTCAACGCCGCTCAGCGGGCGGGGGGGTTGGACCAGACTGAACCAGAGCCGGTCAGTGCCGATCAGAGTGCCGCGGTGCGCTGACCGACTCCTTTCCGAAAGTATCAACATTCGCTGAGGGCCTGATCCTCTCTGAAGGACGCCTGACAGTCAATACCGTGGAAGTGTACAAAATAAAGAGCGTTGTATTGATTACAGCAAGTCTGGAACGGACAAACGGTTGAGTCGAAGGAACATGTCGTTGCCACCGATGCTATCCAGCAGGTAGAAAGTATCCTCTGGGCCGCCAAATGCAGGACATACAAATGCACCACGTACAAACCGTTCGGGCTTCATGAACTCGAGGCTGGGCAGCTCCTTGAAGACGCGGCACCCGCGGTATTTCGTCCGCGGTGTCCAGGTGCTCTTCACAAAACGAGTAACTGCAGCGATATCCATGGTCTCACCTGTCATCATGAGTTTGCAGCGCATGAGCAGCTGAAGACGTGCTGGCTCGTGCTCCGGCTCTTCCAGGAGAACGCAGTCATGTCGTGAATCGTGCTTCTGCCACGTTTCCGAGCAGCGGAGGATATCACGCGCGCTGCGGAAATCTTCGAGCGACGAATACTGAATGTACAAGCACTTGTGGACGTCGATCTGAATAGCTGATCAGTATTGAAGAGCGAGAGATGCATACTTTTAGCACCTTGATGTTGCCCGTAAGACCGCGTGCAAACTGGGGGTAATTGTTGCCGAGGTAGTCGCGAAGCCGCGACTCGAGGTTCCGGAACAGGGGATCGCCGCTGAGGAGCTGCTCAACGTCAGCAACATGCGTCCAGCGCCGTGATGAAGATCCCAGGGAGGCTGGACCGCTCTCAACATCCGCGTTGTCTGACTTCTCGGTGTCGGACTCGTTGGCAGGTGAATCATCTAACGCGGCTGAAGCAGCTGCCTCAGCCTCATTGACGGCCGTCCGAATCTGCGCAACGGCCTCAGCGTAGACGTCCTGTCGTGTCATCTACAACGCTGTCAACACCGCAAGGGGTATCTGGAGGTTAGCGCGCACCTGCTTCGCGGCATCACGTCCGTTCGTGCGTTTGTATTGTTGCTTGACCTCTTGTATGAAGCCTTCTCCGGTGCGTGTTGTCTGGTTCTCAAGGGCGCCTTTAGACTGGATACTCGATATTATGTGCGAAGCAAAGTGCTGCTTGAGGAAGTCAAACGATTTGTCATGATCGTTGGTTACTTTCTGTTTAGGGATGAGATGATTCTCAAACACGAGCGTACACGCACGCACCTTGCACCAGTATTGATATTTCTTCATGATAGTCGTATCGAGGTAGGTCATTTGCGCGGTGGAAATGCAGCAAAGGCTGGCCATGACACGATACGCCTGGTACCACGAAATGCACTGAACGAGCGACGAGTTGTCGGGCATGACCTGCACAATGCTCGGAAGAACACTCTGTCAACCAAGTCAGTTTCTCAGAGTTCAAACCCAATCTGTACGAACATGGGCCATAGAATTGAAGGTATTGCCATCGGAGAAATCTACCTCGGAAAGGCGCTTGCTGTCACCATGTCCAAAGTGAATGAGTCCGGGCCAGCGCGGCATACGGCTCATATTGAAGTCGACCTGCATCGCGAGCTTGTGATCTTCGAGATGTCCACGAAGTACACCCCAGAGGTGATAGCCAAACTTCCCCAAATCGTCCGTGTGCAGGACATCGTACGCGTATGCAGCATATGGATCTGAATGGCTGAATGCCCAGAGAAAGTTCTGAATGTGTGGTCAGCTGCAAACGAGATGTATTTGTTGAGAAAGAATACCTTTATCATGTGCAAGCCGTGCTGCTGCAGGATAGCTTTGCGTTCTTGAGGTGGCGCCGAGAGCGCTTGTTCTACCACCTCTTTCATCCATTCCGATGTGCGGGCGCGGGCAGTGGTGGTTAGAGACGACAGGTCGCCTTTGTAGATGAGGCACTTGGGACATGGGTGGTCCGCAGTTGCAGCGCGGCATCCACAAAAATACGCAGCTTCTTCGGCATCCATTGACTCAATAACGACACATGGATGCACGGTGCGCTGCTGCTGATCACCGCATCGCATGAAATGCCCGACTTGATTGGGCACCAAGCAGGAGCGGAAGATGCGCTCGAGCACCGCATCGTAGACGCGGCGCTTGTACAGTGCAAATTCACCCTCATCCGCGGGGGTTTCGTTCGTTGGATCGAAAGGATCGAGAATCTGAGCGACGGATGATCTGCATTAGGATAATCACAGGACTCAAGGGTGCAACGCACAAGAGGCATGTAGCCGACAAGAACGCCACCACCATTGCCCGAAGCGTTGCGGATCCCGCAAGGCTGCCATAGCGGCCGAAGAACCATCGGGTGCATCTTGACCTTGTTCGTGACGCGGCATTTGTCAAGCCAAATATGTAGTGGGAGAACATAATGTCCGGGGCCGAGTTCAGTCTGGTTGATGAGCGTTAATATGATTTTCACACATACAATCAGGGATTGATACCTCAATATCCCACCAAGTATCCGCCGAATTGGTCTCGTCAATCAGGCGGTCCTCCTTCCCATCCTCACAATAGTATTTCCGTGTTGAATGCCATATGTGCGTCTTGGCAAGCACTGGGTCCTTCGTGAGCGAGACACACCAGCGCCACGGGTCCCGGAACAGGAACTGGTGCGTGTACATCTTGCCACGGTACTTGACGGACACCTCGCCGAATTCAAACTGCAGGCCTGTGAGTCGAGTGGATAGGCAAAGAAGAATTACTTGCATCGGGAACATAACTGCGTGCTTGTTCAAGCGCCTTGATGACATCGTCATATGTCCTGAACGAGACTCGAGCGCCGTCACGGGACCACGAGTGGTGGAGGTACGATAATAGTGAGTTGACGTCGGTGCGCGACATCAGAGTCTTGACAATAAATTCTGCGAACTCGAAGTCCTCCTTCGATGCAAATGGTGCCCATGGACACTTTGGCTTTGATGGGAAAGAATCAGAAGCTGGCATATTCGACGGCGCAGAAGTCGAGGGGGCAGCGGACGATGTAGATGTGTCTGAAGACTCTGGCTCCTCGGGATGCTCAGTATCCTCGGGTGTGAGCGGAATGATCTCTGGCTTGCGGCCACTATTGGGGTGGAATTCGATGCGTATGTAGGCGCGAGGGTGACGCGGCGCCTCGTGTGAAGCTGCATCAGGAGCAGGTATATCAGAGCCCTGCACATCCGCGCTGCTCATGTTATCGTCTAACCATACCGTCAATGTATATTATCCTCGTGACATTGACCACTTACTGTGCAGACACTCTATACCCTCCATGGCATCTTCCGCGACGTTAGACACCATACGAGGCCCCTGTTTGCGAGTAATGAGCACATTGACCGAACGCGGAACACAATACACATACCATATCGTCAACGGGCATCTCGGGAGGCGTATCGTCTCTATGACTCTGTAACGAGTTCTTGACTGCTTGCTCATGCCGCTCCTTGCACTTCCTGAAATGGGACGAGAAGCCGCGCGGCTTGAGGTTTTTGCGCGGGCAATAGTCGCATGCCCGCAGCTCTGTTGCTCCCCGTTTACCCTTTGACATTGGGATGGAACGTTGGCTGCGACGAGAAGAGTCAAACTGGCTGAGTTTGTTGACTCCACAGTCTGAAGCTTAATCCGTGACATCATCATCGTACACTATCCACGAACACATTTTCACGATGGGCAGCAGCCGCAAGAAGCAGCTCGAAGAGACCCAGGCGAGCAACACCAAGGTGAGCCAGAGTCCCTGTGACCTGTGTTGATGCTGACAGTAGTAGTTACAGAAACGTGTTGCGCAGCTACAGAATGCCGTGCGTCCGACATTGAGTTGTCATGTGCCGCTGCTTGGATCCTGACCCAGTCTTTAGCTTGTTTCTGTCCAAGAGCAGGCAAATGAGGCATCCGAGGGTCGGGAGGACGCTATCCGACAGCTAGCAGAAATTACCAACGAACGGAACGCGCACTCGAGCAAACGGCGCACCCGCAGCGAACGGTCCGACACATCCGACGGGTCCGATAGCGAGAACCAGCCTCCCGCAAAGCGAGTAGAGACTGACGTGGACCGGGATACGCCCAGCAAGGCCGTCGTCAGCCGCGTTCGTGACGCTGCTGTCAAGTTTGCGCTGGTGTACGGCTTTTGGTTTGCAGATCGCGATGTGCTCGGCACTTCGGATTATCCATACCGACGCGACTACGACGAGTCAAAGCGTTTCGTAGAACTGCCTGACCAGGATGCAACTACGAAGAGGCTTGCTCAGGGGCAAGCACATGAATTGTGCCAGCTCTTACCGATGGACCTCCGTCATAGACGCTCGGAGCTGTGGTTTGCAAGCGAGGTGCGCACCGCACACCATCAGCTGAATCTGCAAAACTTGACGCAAGATCTAGTTCCATCAGGCCATGCGTCAGCAGGTGTCAAACGGGGCCACTCGGACGCGCTCTCACCCGAACGAGATCCTTGGTCCAGAGATTGCGGCGCTGCTGGGCGATGTCGACGATTCTGGCCACCACATGAAGTTCAAGCACTTTGCCGTCCGAATCGGCTACCAGCCACCGACAGAGAAGAGTCCCGCGCGGTATTCGGCCTTGCGCTGCCCGATCCTACATCGCCCAGAAACGGGAACGTCCCCGGATACGATCTTCCGCAGCGTTGAAGTTAAATGTGTACGTCGGTTCTACTGGGAATAAGATGAGTAGGGTATATATCTGACACCTCATGCAGACCGCAGTTGGAATGCTGCGCGGCGTCATCTCCGCGCAGGTATCCCGCTCGTCCAACTTCAAGAAGATTCACGTACCCGCGCAAACACATAACCAGCGGACACATAAGGTCGTGCGCGCGCAGCCCGGTCTTGTCGCTGGAGCCAGCATTTATGTGCGTCAGTATGCAGGAAGCTGGAGGCACGCACTCACTTGTGTTAGCTTCGATTCGGCTTGTCCTGCGATAAGCAATTGACTGAGCGCGGCGATACAACGTTCATCAACTACCAAAAGGACTACAACACATACCTTTCCCTGCTTTACGACGGCTTGCGGACCCGGAGCAAACCAATCATGGACCTCTTCGACGAGTGGGATCGCGACGTTTTCGGGCGGACGGACTCCCGGTTTGCCACAGCTGCGCAGGCTACGGCGGACGACGCTGATCATGACGAACTGGCGGAAATGCGCGCCGAGGTGCTGGCGCAGGCTCTTCCGCAGACCAAATCTGGGCAATCCGAGACATCCGCCGACGCGCCAGACATGGACCTCGACAATGAGCTGGACGGCGGGCCTAATGGTAGGGAACAGTCACCTTCCCAGCTAGGCGAGAAGGGCGGGGAACAAGACGAACCAGATGACCTTGAGGCTCCAGGAGGGTCGCAGAGCAAGGCAGGGCATGCAGGAAAGCGGAGGTCTTCACGGGTTGTGGCCGGAAGCTCGGGCGAGAGCGAGGCAGGTGACGACGACTAGCCGGCCGTAATGTCTATATTCCGAGCCAGAACTCATCTATTTGCCCGCAATACAGCTTGTTGCTGCAGTTGAGAGATGGTGGTCAGGAGTCAGGACCGGGACACCCGAGCGGTACAACAAACAAGCCTAGTTAGGCCCGTATCACTGGGGGGGTGATGCAAGCCTAACTAGGCTCAGTAGGGCTTTCTACGCCCCCATGTATGGATTAATCCCAACATCTCAAGAAAGTGCGGCCCGAGCAACTGATACAAGAGACTGTACAGTGTGCGGGCCACACGACGTCATCGGAACGGCCGCCCGGCAGCATCACTACCGGCGATCCCTCGGCGCCACCGTCCGCTGCTTGCCAAACATGCTCGGCATCGTCAGGAGCGGCGCCGACGACGAGCACGACCTCTCCCTCCTGCTTTGAATGTACATAGGCAACCCTTATACCATTCGGCTCGTAATTTAGGGCTCGATTCATTGATACTATTTCTCAATCAGCATGGACTCTCATTGCACCCCCAAGGGCGATTTAAGCAGGCCCAGCGTAATGTAAGAGTGGGAATAGTTGCTGAGGTCTCTCCATCTGCTTCAACAAAGCTGTGACTGCATATTAAGGTATCCGTTCATATGATAGAGCCATAGTGGACAAGGACATGTCACAGAAATGCAAGGGAGGCAAATGTTCTGGGAATCTAGCTCCTAGCTCCCCATTGAGGTCACTGCTTTACTTGAAACACTGTATCAGTAGTTATAAAGCACTAAAATATGTATCCATTATGTCCTGATGCCGTCTGAGTCAAGAAATATCGAACAACGTCGAGGAATAGCGGGATCAAGCGGAGTTTCATTCTGCGTTGTTCTCGTCCAGATTCGCTGAGATATGGCCATTTCAAGCCCGGAGACGGTGCATTCTGACTTATTATGGTCCCTTATGTCTGTCGGACTTGATACCCGTCTAAAATTTCCGCATCTCCCCGGAGATCGTCCAATATAAGAAGACTACTTGCTCTCGGGAGTCTGGGCAAGACATCGAAGACGATATAGCCCATATTTTTGCTCCAGTCACTAATATGTGCCTTTATACTCTCGGTCCACTGCTTCAAAGAAGAAATAAAGCTCCAATGGTGATGATATTGATGCCATTCAAACCCCCAGCTTGCTGCAGCTATAGCCTCTCGTCGATTCATATATTCTCATCAATCTCCGGGCCTATATGTGGGCTCTATTTTACAAATATAATCGCGCTAAAATGAAGCTATTCCCTTGAGCGAAGGTCCCGGAGTGCAAGACAGCTCATTTTCTGACATATGTTCCCCCGAGCCCGATATTAAGCAAATATTTTGTTAGTACAGCTACAGACACATTTGAGGTTATTGTGCAAAGAGAATTGGTGAATATCTCGAGGTGAGGACTTGTTGAGCAGTGGGAATGCATGTTTCGGAGAGTTTGGTCACTCTTGTCCTCAACCACCATGGCGCTCTACTCGACATCTCAGTTCTCGTCACCCCACCTTGCAACTTCGCATGGGGTATTCTACACGATATGTGATTCTAAATCTGCACGCGCGCACCCATCGCGTCTCTGGGGCCTGAGCTAGGTTGCGTGCAGGTGGGTGACCAATTCACCGTCCTGTTCTTGCCAATGCTCACACAGTTCTCGGGGAATCACGAGCGCTGGTGTATATTAGGAGTACAATAGGTATTTACCTACAGCCAAGGAACATTTGGCGTGCCCATAGGCCATCTACAAGTCCTGGTGCACTCGATGGTGCGTTCTGAGGACAATGGCAACACCTACCACGCCGTACAGGTCACAAACGTGCGTATATTGCAGCAATAAGCGTCGCTAACACTAGCCTGCATACTTAGGTACATTTAACTGCAGTCCTGCAGCTTTTCAATATGTTCCTGCCGGGGATTGGACGACGCGGGTTGCGTGGATGGAACTGCAGATATGCATCCCGGGCCAACGGAGCATTTCCTCATTGGAGGTACGCATTTATTATCATAATAGATGATGCTAGATCTCACACCGACGCACATGGTCAGTGGTTTTAGACCGTTGACTTCAGGTGAACATTTCCCGTACCGGTGAGTCGCAACACATCCTGCACCGCACCCTATGCTTATATTTCGACTTCACATGCGCGCAGAGGGTGAATGCTATGTTGTACATGCTACTGTCATGGAAGGAACGGTGCATGTCATTGCGATAGCCGCCTATTTGACTGTCTTCCTACCGCGTCACCATCCGGATCCATAACGGCCATATCTCCCTCTTTGCGGCTGCAAGAGCCTTTTCGCACTGGGATTGGCACATGCGCACCTCTTCCACCACCCTCCGTGTGTTTCCTCCCAAAGAAATGCCCTGGCAGCGTTAATCGCATCGCCGTCATCCACGACGGGTTTATCCACACCTGCCCCTACGCAAGCGACTCTTTACCCCCTCATTCGTCAATATAATGTATTCCTTGAGCCCATTTGCATTATATCAATGGAATCAGTAACTACATGTCCAGTAACAGGACTTTTCCCCCCTCACATCGTCATCCAACGGCAGTCAAGGGCTGCAGTAAGAAGGAAATGATGCCATTGGAAAGAGCTCGAAAATCCGAGCCGAAACATATAAGGGTTGCCTATGTACATTTTCAACGGAAGGGCTAGGTCGTGCTCATCGTCGGCGCCGCTCCTGACGATGCCGAGCATGTTTGGCAGGCGGCGGGCGGTGGCGCCGATAGATCGCCGGTGCGGATGCTGCCGGGCGGCCGTTCCGATGACGTCGTGTGGCCCGCACACTGTACAGTCTCTTGCATCACTTGCGCGGGCCGCACTTTCTTGAGATGTTGGGATTAATCCATACATGGGGGCGTAGAAAGCCCTACTGAGCCTAGTTAGGCTTGCATCACCCCCCCAGTGATACGGGCCTAACTAGGCTTATTTGTTATACCGGACGGGTGGACCGGGACCGGGACCCAACACAGTCCGGCAAGTCCGCCGATGGTTTGGCCGGCAGATGTCAGTTGTCACCTATTGTGACGCGTTACTTTTGCGCGACCGTCCGCGCAAAACCACCACTGAGCATAGCACGAATAGAATAGACTTGTCTTGTCAAAATCAACCTGCACAGCAATAAGTTCATCGGTTACAAGTGTGATGACACAATTTTATTAGCTCCTGTGTGCTCAAATCGTTGAAGGAAGGTGGTTAAACTGATTGAATATATACCTTCAACATGACCTAAAACAGTATCCACTATAGCGTAGTCGTTAGTACCTTTGAACATTTTAAATCCACGCGAAGTCGCCAGTTCGAATCCGCGTGCTCCTGTAGTTAACCAGCTGTCTTATGTATAGTAACGTGTGTAGATGCTAATGTAAGAGAGGTAAGTGAATAGGTATTTAGGAGTAGGTAATTAAGGCAGTAACTAAAACTGAGTGCAGTGGTAGTAATTAAAGCTCTGGGTATACGGAGGCAGCAGGGTACAGAGGCAGCAGCGTCTGTACCCAGTGATGGCTTTTATTTTCGAGCTTTCCAGTGGGTTCTTGGGTCAGCTCAGTCAGAGCCACACAGCCTGGCAGGATAAGCCAAGACTCTGACAGAACTGAGCTGCCCGAGCAACTCTGGTCGGTCTGATCGGCTCTGACCGTGCTGGCCAAGCTGTTCAGCCGCGTCAGGCTTATCGTCGTTGACAGAACCTTGGCTTATGCTGTCAAGGTATCGGGCCTCTGGCCGGCTGACCGACTCTGATCGGGTATGATGCTGCCCGATCGGGGGCTTGCAACTTTTGCGACACGGTTTCATCAGTGTCAAGTTCTTTCAGCTAATAACGAGATTCATACTTGAGGCTCCTTGCCCCATCTAGGGCACTGTTAATATGAAAGGACGGAGCAGTGCGAGTCATCATACCTCGCTCAGTGGGTCGTTCAGATCCAATGCCAACATCGTCTAGAGAAGAGCGCGAGCGATGAGTATGAGCCTGCCTCCGGCGTAATGACTGACTGTGGAACACGAATGCGCGAATGCCACGCAGATGAACCACTGTATGCCCTGCCAAAAGTCAAGCCGCCGTCCGCAATACGATTATATATATCTTGCCAGACCTGTTTGTGTAAAAAGCTCCACATTCCGCTGCCGTGGATTCCGCTCCTCAACAGGTAGATTAGCGAGCCCAGACTGCAAGGTTCACAGTTTAGCCATGGTCGACGCGGGGTGGCGCTGCTGGTAGAAAGTATGCGCACCAGAGAAAGTCGAACAGCGCGACAGTCACTGTGCAAATGAGGTTTGCCCGCTGAGATGATACAACGCAGGCGACGATCTCGGCGCTCCACTTGAACTTGATCTGCCCGAGAATCTTCGTTAGTGTGGGCAGTTGCGCTCTTAGAGAGAATCGTACGTGAAAAAGCTCTGAGCATCCGTCAATGGATTATAACGCTCGAATGATGACACGCCGCACCGTAAACGAAAAGAGCAAGGTCGCAGAAATAATATGTGAGAAGCGTGAAGCGTATCCATTTGTTCCCGCGGCTGAGTGCGACACTGCGCAGTACAGTATGGGCATTGCGATAGGGCGCCGTCATGTGGAACGGCCGTACTCACACGCGAAGCAGCAAGAGCCCCGATGCGCATGCCTGGGCGATGTAACCCGCGATCTTCAACGTCATGTCATTGTCAGTTGCGTGCACATCTTCGGGAGTGAGTCGCACTCACGTATACAGCGTTTGCCCATGACTGAAAGGAGCGGTCAGGACAGGACAAGCATCGTCAGAATGTACTACTAGTAAGAGAGACAAGGCGGACCGTGCAGTTGATCTCCTCGCGCGTCGTGCGGATGCGTATCGCAGCGGTCAGCACTATCAGCATCGTGGGCCGCGATGCGAAATACATCTGCCATGTGCGGGATCGTGTCAGAAAATCATGATGGTTTGAGACGCAACAGGAACAAGCGCACGCACAGCCCCAGACCATGAAACCGGCCGCTGTGCGACCACCGCGACGTCGAAGGGGAGAGATAGCAGCAGCTCCCACCTGTGCGCGTGGACTCCGAGTCAGTGCACCTGACCCTAGGTAGCGCATTCGTGCACACTTACAGAATGATAGTGGCGCCGATGCCCACGGAATACGCGCAAAGGGCTGCGAAGCAAGCTTAAGAGAATGAGATGGTGCGGGGAACCACATACTCAACGATAATGCAACGACTTCTGGACTGTGCCAGTCGACCATGGGAACACTGTCGAACCGGGTTTCGTCAGGACCCTGCGGCGTCTGACTTTATACTAACCGTGACTATTACTGACGTTCGGGAAGCGTCAACTGCCGCAACATCTCCCGAGAACCCGTAGCCTGTCGGCGCGCACGGCCTGCTGTGTTTGGGCATTTCCCACGGATATAATGCGCGCTGTGGCTCGAATAGTAACAGGTAGCCTTGCTCTCTTAACTTTAAGAGTCGGATGTGCGTACTACATCGCATCGGGTCGCGGAACAAGATCTGCAGTTGCGCCGCATGTGAGATCTGAGATCCAGGGTGCAGGCGAACGAACAGAATGCACGAAATATTGACGTACCACTGCATCATGCTATGATTCTGCGTCAGATGTGTTTCAGACATTGCTTCAGATGCGATAATCATAATGGGTGGACCACATCGAATCGGTGTGCGCGAGGTTGGATCAACCGAGTGTTAGCGTGATGAGCCCCAAAGGCCGCAGGATGCGGGTTCAGAGCTGTAAGCCATCGTAAGTATTTCCTTTCGAGTCCGCATGTCTGGAGCCGAAATTGACGAGACACTGCAAGACGGTTTCTGTACACGTAGAGACCTGGACCAGGTGATGAACCAAGTAATAATACAATCCGCGGATTTAGCTGCTCAGGAGTCAGAAAGCAGTCTTCCCGGGTCTATGGCCGATGTACTGCACAGTTTTATCCCGATTTCCGAATGGATCTTGATTGACATTGTTTGCGATATGGACTCCCGAATGGCGAGGCGAATTTCCAGGAGAGAAGTGCGGAGGCGGTTAGAAGCCCAGCATGTGGCGTGGACGGAGGTAGAGGGCGAAGGGTGAAGATTTAGCTCCCGGCCCGGCCGGGTCGGGTGTAGACACCGAAAGCCGTGTCGGAGTTCCAACCTTTTTTGACCCTTGTCCTCTTGTCAATAGGAATGTCCAAGCCGCAAAGGCCCCACCCGCATTCTAGCGCCAGAAAAGACCTGTCTCCGGCGTGTAAGTTAGATGGCGCGTCAAAGTCACACATTTTCTCCGCTTCTGTTTTTGCTTTCGGCGGCCGTCACGGTGCGCGCTTGTTGGTGGACCACCGCCATTCGACATGACTTCTGCGCCTCCCGAGGCCTCACACCCGCAATACAAGGACACTCAGAGCTACTAGTACTGGAAGTTATTCCCCGCTATTCTCTTTCGATAATTGTGAACAACGGGCAGCACTACTGTAGATATCGATGCGCCTTATGTTGGTCTCGTCGCTACTGGTTTCTGGAACAATCTCCATCCTAAGTAGAACGCTCTGCTGAAAAGGCACTGTTATATCTCAGACGACCGTAGCACTTGCAGGTACGCACAAACTCGCAAATTAGATATCTGGCCCGAACACCTTGATGCCATGTTCCATTCTTGCGGCGTCGCCTACAGATGCCGGATACGCTATAATATTGTGTGTGGGCATTCTACCAGCGACCTTTCTCTGCCTGCTGCCATCTGCGCCCTCAATTAATAAGTCTTTTTGTATAACCTACTTTCACCGAACAGCATTCTCATCCGTCTCTGGACGCAAGCAATCTGGTCCAGGAAGCCGTCGCGCATTGAATGACAACGATTGCATTTCCCCGGCACCTCAGCCTACCCCAGCTCAAGATGCAGCAGCAGCCCGAATACGCCCGGATGAGCTCTGAGAAGTAGCTCACCAGGCTTTTTATCTCTTCCTTTTCAACTGTTTCGCGAGCTCGCCCTCTCGCGTTATGCAATACATCTTTCTTTCGGGTTAGCTGTTGCTTTCCGGCAGGTTAACGCCTTCTGCTCGTGGCCGGGAGCTGTACACTACTACTGCGCATTAGGGAGGTTGCACTTTTTCCAGCATGTCCCATGCAGCTGATGCTCTTCGACCACTGCAAGCTTCGGACTGGTCTGGAGGTAGTAGTAGTAGTAGTAGTAGTAGATTTCCGGTGCCTCCGTCAGGATTACCGGCCTTCCCGTACAGACTCTCTTAGTGTAACCTAACACCGACCAGAGGATATGTCTGTTACGGAGGAGAGTTATCGAAAGAGCGATCCGAAGTTCCCACGAAAGAGACCAATTTATCTCTAGCCAGGATTGAACTGTTCACGCCATCCCGAGCTCCCCCATACTATAATAGCAATCATATGACATTGAATCGGCCCTACCGTCAGGGATACAATACAGGTGCAGCATCAAACAGTCCCAGGACTTTGTGTACAAAACACGCCAGCACTGAAGCTCTGTCCACATCCCGTATCATAAATTGGATCAGACCCACACGGCCCCCAGTCTCGAGTGCAACATTGCAGTCCTCTTCGATGCCCAGGCGTCGTACGGCGCGTGTGAATTCGTCGCGCGCGCCTCCAATGCCAGGGCAATCCTTGCACTCAAAAAGCGCATGAATCTCGTCTTCCACCTGAATGCGGCAGAACCTGCAGCGCCTGTACTTTCGCTCCACCTTTCCAAGTGAGCGAGTATCATAGCGCAGGACCAAATCGTCAGAGCTAACAATGCCGGAAGTGGCTACCTGTTTCCGGGAAGACCGAACACGTTTTTTGTTCGATTAACTTTGGGACATGCAGAATGCGGACGCAGGTGGCTGTCAGCGCGGAGCGCTTCGGACTCCGATCCGACCGTCGTTCCCGCCCTCCTGGTCGTTGTTCCCGTCAATTGACGCTTTACTTACACTTGTACGCTTGGCTAGGAGCCAAAGTGCATCGACGGAGATAAATTGCAAATCCGGCATGCTCGATGACCGGACGGCGCACAGCCGGTCCTGTTTTTCACCCTGGGTCTGACTTAACTAGTGACTCTCTCCAAGCGCGACCGACAGCATGAGTGGCCTGTATGACCTTCTCAAACGGAATTGGACGGTGCGCATGCGGCATTCACGTCACGTTTGCGCGTGCCTATCACTGACGACGCGCCAGGCGTTCCGGCCCCTCGTGCTGCCCAAAGACGCCGACGCGCTGCGGATTGGCATCTTAGGAGCAGCGCGCATCGCGCCCAATGCGCTCATCATACCCGCGCTCTCGCATCCCGGCGTCGTCGTCGCCGCGGTGGCCGCGCGCAACCCGGAGCGGGCGCACGCGTTTGCGAAGAAACACGGCATTGCGAGGGTCTTTAACAGTTATCAGGGTACGCGCGCGCGAGTAGCTGGACGTTGAGCTTATGTCCTCCTGCAGAGATGCTGGATGACCCGTCCATCGACGCGGTATATAATCCAGTGCGTTCATCGTGCTCACGTGTCCTGCCAACTCACGGCTGTTCAACGTTCAGCTCCCGAATGGCCTGCACTACGAGTGGACGATGAAGGCCATCGCCGCCGGCAAACACGTCCTGCTCGAGAAGCCGTCGTGCAACACGGCCGACGAGACGCGGCGCGTGTTCGCCGCCGCGCGCGCGCAGGGCGTCGTCGTCCTCGAGGCGTTCCACTACCGCTTCCACCCCGCCGCGCAGCGCGTCCGCGAGCTCGTGCAGGGCGGCGCGCTCGGGAAGATCACGAGCATGCACGGCGCGCTCGCCATCCCCGGCCTGCTGTTCGGCGAGGACGACATCCGCTACGACTGGAGCCTCGGCGGCGGGTGCCTCATGGACATGGGCGGTACGTTACTAATACTAGACTCTGTTCTGCGCGTGCGCTTTGTATTGACGCGCGGCAGTGTACCCGCTCTCCTTCGTGCGCTTCGTCGCGGGCGCCGAGCCCGCGTCCGTCATCTCCGCCAGCGCCGTCCCCGCGGCGGACCCGCGCGTCGACCGGGCGACGACGGCGCTGCTCGCGCTCCCCGGCGACGCCACGGCGTCCATCACCTGCGACTTCGCGCTGCCGCGCATATGGGGCGTTCTGCCCGCCCTGCCGCGCATCGAGCTGCGCGTCGAGTGCGAGCGCGGCAGCGTCTACATATTCAACTTCGTCGCGCCGTTTGCGTACCACTACATCACCGTCACCGACGCGCATGGCCAGACGCGGACGGAGAAGGCGTACAAGCCGCCCGCTGGGTCCGGGAGGAAGGGCGCAGAGTGGTGGTCGACGTACGTCCTGCTTTCCGAACTTTACTTTATGATGATGAATGAGCTGTTTGTTGCTCGGGCAGGTATCGCTACCAGCTCGAAGCGTTCGTCGACCGCATTCGCGGCCGTGCGCCAGACTACTGGATGGAGCCCGAGGACTCGATCGCGCAGATGGAGGCCGTCGAGAAGATATATCACGCGGTGCGCACGGGAACGTCTACTATATCTGCGCTTACAATTCTTACTTCGCGCAGTCTGGTCTGGGCGTACGACCGGCGTCTACGTACGGTTCATAAGGACTGTGCCGCCGCCAGCAAGAATAAATTCTCTGTATGTATGTACGGTATGTCTGCTGCCCTGGTAATGTAGTACAGTATTTGCGTTCGAACAACCCGCATGGTCTGCATGATACCTGCTTCCACAGCACCGATTCGAAGACCCTACGCAACTGGGCGTTGTTCGCTCATCGTGGCATGCCAGTGCTTCGCAACTGACCAGACCACAGCGCTTGTTCCTCTCACAGATTATATTGCATCACCTCGGACGCATACGCTGTCGTGCTATTTCCGCCCTGGGCTTGCGACTCGGCGCTCGCGCCTCACTGTGCGATCCCAACATGAACATTTCCGAGCCGGACATACATTGCTTTCACTCGCCCTCGCTGTATCGATCTCCTGCTGCTCGACGTCCTATCCTTGGCAATATACACGGTCGGGTCCTCCTGCCAGTGTGCACTCCCGACAATTCCGTGGACATTGCGCCTCCGGATCTTCACAGCAGTCTTTTTGACCCACATCCGTCACGCTCGCCCGGGCTCACTGCCTCTTCTTCATGCCAGTGCATGCCTCAGCGACTTTCTGTGCGTCTTCCAAGATGCGGCCTCTGCTACAGTATTCTCAGAAACAGTAGTCCTCACTGGCAGCCTGAGCTCTTCATCTCCGACCTGCCAGTGGCCTGGAGGTCTACTCGTGCTCAAGTGTCTGTTGATTCTTCTACTAGGTCTGAATGTCTCTCGCTCGGCCCTGCTTACCGTAAGAGTGCTTTTAGTCTTAGCTTGAGGATTTTCGACCCAGTCTCGGCGGCATGGGCGTGGGCAATTCTCGTCCTGCTCTAGTAGCTCGATTACAAGCTGCCGTCTTTTTCTCTCGACTCTAAGCCGTTGGCTCCGATAGAATCTACTTACCAGTGTCTGACGGCACCGTGCTTTTTCATGCCACTCCAACCTCTCTCCGGCAACAGCTTGAACATGCAGGTCCGCTAGTTTGTCTTCGAACGCTATCGACATCTGGCGAAAAAAAAAAAGGATCGCAACAATACCCAGCTGTACAAAATCTTTGGCTCTGCTAGCCTGGTCAGCTGAAAGCGACTTTGCCAATATTTTTGCCCGTCCCGTTCTAGGCAAATGAGCCTGTTGTTCGGCGGTACTGCTCGAGCCGTCCCGAACGTTCCCGAAATTCCTGCAGCTCCCACACCACCGCCTGACGCCTTCATGTCAATGACGAGCCAATGTGGGGAAACTGTGGGGCGCGCGTCGGGAGCTACGTATGACGTCGGCGCCACCGTGGGCGCTGACGACTCCCAATGACGTATGCGCGCCGCCGCCAGCATATAAAACGCGGCGCGACCGTCTCACGTCTCAGCAATCTCAGAACTTACACTCACACCCTCACACACTCACAACATGTCCAACTCTTCGTACAACAACAACGAGCCCAACAAGACCACCGGCCAGTTCCATTCGGTCAAGTACGTTTGTTTCGTCAGGCTGTCATTGCTCGCGTCTCTTCGCTAACGCCAATGCGTAGGGGCACTGCCGTCGAGACTGTCGGCAACGTGACGGGCAGCTCCGCGTGGGTCGATAGCGGCCGCAGGGAGCACGCTGCGGGCGAGGGCGAGATCAAGGCCGCCGAGGCGAAGAACTACGTCGAGGGCGCCGCGGACCGCATCAGCGGCAAGAAGGACGCCGTCGTCGGCGCTGTCACCGGCGACAAGCAGCAGCAGGCGCAAGGTTAGTCCCCCCCCCTCTCATGTTTCGCTTGTCTCGCATGTTTATATATTTTATTGCAGGGAACATGCGCCATGATAAGGGCCAGGCGCAGCAGCAGTTCAACGATCCGTCCAAGTAAATGACGGGTGACCCCTTGGATTGAAGGACATTTAACTGTACTGGTGTACCCTAACCTGCCTTGAAGCAAATAATAATGCCGCACATGATGCAAACACCAGAATCTTCTTTGTGAATTGCCTAATTGCTTGCATTCAGGTATTCACGCGTTCACGCTTGAAAGTTGAGTTGAGTCATTGAAGCTTGAGATGATTGGGCCATTCGTCGCAGGGTGCAGGCAAGATGCATTAGTGGACGGCTTTGATTTATTTGGCGCTGTACGCTATAGTAACTAGTAAGATCGTCGCTGAGTGCTCTGGCGACTAGTAAACCATCATTCGTAGTCGCATTCTGCGTCGCTAGCTTTCCCAATAGACTCGAATATTAGAAATGCAAGGCCAACCAAATTATCAATTCGAATTACGTGGTGTTTTACGACCCGTGCGACTCGGACTCTGCGTCAGAGGCGCACGACTCGTGATAGTAATGTTGTAGCTACATCACAAACAATTAGCAGTGTCATAGACGTGCAAATTCATCTTGTTGAGAGCTGGGGAAACTTGCACTACGCTTTCCACCTCATCTCACCCTGCTCTGGCTGCTGGCCGTACACGGGGTGTTGACCATTGAGTGCCATAGTCTGTTGCCCGTATAACGGCTGGCCGTAAGCATGCTGCTGCTGCTGAGGGACGTAGTACTGCTGAGTCTGTGAGGGATAGAAGACGGGACCACCGCTGACGGGCTGGTCGCCGAACGTGTTCCAGATTCTGTGCCGGATACCGAGAGCTATGAGAACACTGTGAGAAGTTAGCACTTTTCCCGGAGAGAAGTGAAGACCAGAGCTTACATAGCGATGCACGCTGGGAGGATCATGCACTCGACAACGGAGACGTCCCCAATAATGGGATTTGTCGGACCGGAGGGATCGTTGATGAAGTGCGAGGAGTACCAGATGTGTTGGAAAAGGAAGTAAGCCCAGTGGATGAGCAAGAGCGGCCCGAGTGCGAATAGAATTGTGTTTGTGGGCTGTGAATGCGACCAGTCAGCCCGTGTAGAAGCCTTGGGAGCGTGGGGGGTTCGAACGCACGCTGTCACCGCGCTTCGAATCCACACGTGAGATGTTCGATCGCAGCAGGACGGCCGTTCCGATCACGTTGACGATGGCAAGAAAGACGAAGGCGGTGTATGCGTGCTGCAGGTTGAAGGCTGTGATATATCTGGAACTGTGTCCAACAATCACAGTGGATGTCAGCACAACCAGACAGCGAAGCGAAGAGAGAGACCTTACCGCAAAGTGGAATAGGATATATTTTCGTTGTAGTACGCAATCTGTGCATCGCCTATCAGAGCCTCCGGGGCTACGGCAAAGATAACAAGCAGGACAATGAGGCCAATGTCCAATACCCGCTTCGGTTTGACTGGACGCTCTGTGGGGTGAGCGAAGAGGAACGACGCCTGGCGGTTCCACAGCACAAGTATCGCTGCTAAGATCGCAACGACGTCGGTGAGGTTGGTGAAGACGGCATCCGCGACATTGAGACCGACTATAGTACGTATCCCGCTTGAACCTGAGCTTAATGCATCGTCGTCGTATTGGAGGAGGCGACATGCGAGCTCCAGCGCGTGGCTGAGCAGGTAGAACACGGTCCCGAACAGGACCACTACGAACGACACGCGGTGTCCAGCGGACCGCGAGAGCGCGATTATGGCCAGAAAAACCAACACGATGCCAACGATCACAGATATGACCTGAACACGCGTCGTCAACGAGGCTGCCAGTGCGGGTATAAGGCTCACGCACGTCGAAGGCAACCGCGACCTTCTCATATATGCTCGATTCCTGGATGAAATGATTAGAACGCCGAACGAGCAGCGTCCTTGGAGATGATTCGTATGACATGATGGTCGTAGTCGAGAGAGAATGAAAACACGGAGTTGGAACTTCGTCCCAGTCTGTCTGACCGCGCCGGCGCCCATCTCCGTTTTTGGCAAGAATTTTTGATGGTTCACTCATGGCTGTGCTCATAGTCGATTCCTTGCACGCCCGGCAGGTGCCTCCAGCGCTGGAATGCCGGCAGACTATTCGCCGCCGTCGGCATTCCGAAGCCAGCGGCGGAATCAAGCATCAGCTAACCGGAATATTCTGTCACTGGACATGCTCGAAAATTACAAAATGCGCGACCTCCTAATGTGCTGTAAGTACTGGGTATATAAGAGTCCAGTGCAAGAAGAGTAGCCACCATCAGCGCCCAACTCTTCCCGCGCCCGCCGCTTCCGAGGCCAACAGCTTCCTGCGGCCCCTCATTACATGCCTCCTCCTCACTCACCGCAGCCGCAGCCTCACGCACTCTGCATTAGTCCCCACTGCAATGGCTTGCCAGCTACCTGCTTTCCGGCGCCCGCTCGGCTGCTTCCCGTCCGACTTCGCGCGGCAGAGCGAGCGCATCTTCCTCAAGGAGCGCTTCCCCTCCTTCTCCGGCGACGACTTTGGCATCAAGATGCTCGACGGCCGCCTGCCCGTCCCAGGGCGACTCCAAGGTCTTCTCGCTCCGCGGCTGCAAGCACCGCCGCGGGTGATGACTTGTTCGACATCCGCAGGCATGTGTTTGGCTTCCCGAAGCGCAATTAGGGCGAGCTGCCGGGTTAAGAAGGTATTTTTTGAAGACGTGGACACTGCCGCGCTTGCACTCGACGCGCAGCTCGATGCGCGGCATGGCGGGCAGAAAGCCCCGTTTGCACGGCAGCACAAAGTGGCATATGATCGAGGCTGTGGCTTCGTCTGGGAGCGCGAGCAGAGCCGTCGTGGAGCGGTCAACGCGTGGGTCTGCTGCGGTAATGGCGCTTCCGGGGAGGACGGCCATGGGCTCGGCGCCGGGGACGCAGCACACGAAGGAGAGCGGATTACACTGTCGTGCGCAGTGCCCGTCAGTCAATACACGCCCCGTGCGCGTGAGGAATCGAGCATGGTATGAGCACGAACCGGACATGTCCAGCAGGCACCCGCCCCCGATGCTCCAGTCGTACCGGATGTCGTCCTCGCCAAACAGCAGGCCGGGGATGGCTAGCGCCCCATGCTGGCTCTTGATCTTCCTGAGCTCTCCGCCCTGCACGATCTCGCGCACACGCTGCGCGGCGGGGTATAAGCCATATTGGAACGCCTCGAGAACGACGACGCCCTTGTCGCGCGCGGCGGTGTATACGCGCCGCGCCTCGTCGGCCGTATCACGACGGCTTCTCGAGCAGGACATGTTTTCCGGCGGCGACAGCGTCCATGATCCACTCGTAATGCAGGGCATTTGGGTGCTGCAAAGGTGCAGCAGCTGAGAGTCGGCAGCGGGAAATGCAATTGAAATGAACGTACTGGATTGTAAATTGCGGGGTCATCCAGCATCTCTGCAGGAGGTACATGAGCATTAAGGCCAGCTGCACGGCGTAGCGCACGTACCCTCATAGCTGCGTAATGCCATGTTTCTTTGCGAACGCGTGCGAACGCTTGAAGTTTCGCGCAAACCCGCAGCGACGATGATACCAGGGTGCGAGAGGGATAATAAGCGCATTAGGCGCGACGCGCGCCGTTCCTAGGACGCCAATACGCAGGACTTCGGCGTCTTTGGGCAGCACAGGAGGCCTGAACGCCTGGCGCGTCGTCAGGAATAGGCACGGTGGAACATGAGGACATACGCACCGTCCAATTCCGCTTGAAAAGGTTAAACACGCCGCTCAGCGACTGTCGGTCGCGCTGGGAGAGAGTCAAAGCAAGCATAGAGGCCCGGGGGCGACGCTGTGTCCGGCCATCGAGAAAGCCGAGTTTGCGCCAGCAACATCGATCGGCGCGCTCTTCATCTTCCTGCTCCAGGCAGTTGCTGAACAGTGAATGTGGCCGCTGCGCAACGCCACGAGGACGGGGCCGTCATGGTGCGTGGTGCGAGTCAACAAACATGGCGGCTGTGCATCAGTAAATCCCATAATAAAGCCGTGGCGATTGGCGTGCCTGCGCGCCCAAACCTTTGACAGTTACGACCATGCTGCTCCTCCAAATCGTCTGCGACGGCCTGTTCATCTTTTTCATCGTTGCGCTGCTTGCGACGCGTCGCTTGCTTGCCGAGTTGGTGGCCACGCATGCATTCACATCCTCGAGTAGTTCGGAAACGGAGGGCGATAGCTGGACGCGTCGCCCGGCGTTCTTTGCAGCGTGCGGGGCGTTTGCCATCAATGCGTTATGTGCGTGCGACCTGCGCGTTGCGCTGGCTACCTGACCGGCCGTAGATGCCACGAGCTGGCTGGTATACGCGCCGACACGTGGGAGCCAGGGCAGCCTGTCCTTCCTGGCAGACCTAACGCTGTGGGTCGCAATTCTGTCGCTACTTGTATCAAATGTACGCCGCTCCTGCTCAACCGCGCGCGCGCACATGATGACAATGGAAACGCGCTAGGTCTGGTTCTTCTGGACACTCGTGCAGACAACAGACCGCGTCGCCGT
Source organism: Auricularia sp. M12 (assembly GCA_037042885.1). Taxonomy (NCBI): domain Eukaryota; kingdom Fungi; phylum Basidiomycota; class Agaricomycetes; order Auriculariales; family Auriculariaceae; genus Auricularia; species Auricularia sp. M12. The sequence goes on from CM073211.1 coordinate 3,628,220, forward strand.
AGCACGAGCTGCGCGCGAGTTCGGCCTGACAGCAGTCATTGTCATTCTCGCGCTCTTCGTCTGGGGCTGGTTCCGCTATATCTGGTTTGGATTCACAGCAATTCCGCTGCTGTTAGAAGTTGGCATCGGGAGCTGGTGCTTGATCTGGGCGAGCAGACTAGGAGGCGCACTGAGCATATGAGCACGCTGCGGGACATCGAGCATCTGAGCGGCGGCGGGCGAGAGGAGCGGGATAAGGTCGCCAGATCGCACGACATGGACGCATATCGAATAGTAAGCGAGTGTCCGAGCAGCTTGTAACGTTAAACATGTTCTGTGCTACTGGGCGCGGTATGACGTCCAATAAAGCAGTTGCAGCAGAATAGAGCGAGAACGGCAGCAAGACCCATTGAAGGGACGCAGTGTGCATGCTACCAAAGTCGAAGCTCGGCCGTTAGACGGGCAACGACCCGGCATGGGACAATGAAGCAGTGCGGGAACAACAGTCGGATTGTCGGAGTCTGACGTGCTCGGCGGTCACGTTGCTCCTCATTCTGCACATCCCAAAGTTGATCTAGCAGCGAACATATCCCCTTCGACCTGAGGAAGTCAGACTAATTTATCAGGAGCCTCTATCTCGACCTCTCCTGCCCCCAGACCCAACTCGAAGAGGACCTCTATCGTATCTAAAACCGCGTGAGTACGTGCCGTCGGCTGTGATTCATTCACATCATCGTATAACACGCTGCATTTTCAGCTTGCATTGAGAGTTGTTGGGCTTTCCATTGCCAAATTCTAGCGCTCCTGCTGCCCGTTGCAGTTGGCAAACGACGACGACTTCATACGCAGGAACCAAGGCTGTTCATCTTCAGGTCAAATGGCTCAGCACGCCTCGTTGATCGCGGAAAGGATCTATTTCGCAAAGAGACACTGATTCCGATCTTGGCCTGTCACATCACACAGCAAGGACGGCATACATATAAACAGCCCCACGCACAGTCGCATGTCCGGATCCCTTCCCATCCTCATGGTGATTACCATCCTCTCCCGCAGACCTCCAGACATTCTCGCCTCTGAATGGTCGCCACCGTCATTAGTCGACTCAACAACACCATGCATCTCTGCGGGCGACTCCGAGAATCTTCAATATGTCACGACTCCCTTCAGGGGAAGCACAACGCTCAGCTTCAAGGGTACGCGACATAACACAAACTTCCAATAGGAACTCGATTCGTTGCCGCAGGAAGCGGCGCCCTGTTGAATGGATTTACATGGACTAGCCATGGGGATGATCCCAGCCTTGACGTCCGTGTCTCCCCTGACGATGCGGCTGTGTCCGTATCGCAGACCGGAGGAGGGGCAGGAACCTGCAATCCGTTTACCGCCTCAGTGTCGGGGCTGGATCCATCACAGCGGCATACGCTTACGATAGTTCTCACACCTGAAGGCTCTGCTGCGCAGACATTCTTTATTCTGAGCGGGAGTCTGCTCGGGGCTCCTGATTCGGTCGATGACTCCCCGCCGGCAGCTTCTTCCTCGATTGCGCAGACCCCAACTTCCACGCATCCACCCCCTGTGCTGTCGTCGGAGCAGCCAACTCGCTCGGCCACGTCCACACGTTCAAATTCTGAAACTTCGCCGGTTTCGTCAGCGCCAGGAAGCTCCACGCATGCCGGTAAGATTTGGTCCACACATGTTGCTGTGGCAATACTCTGATTCTGCCGCGCAGGAACGCCCAATGCTCCCCATTCCGGCCCCGAGACGGGCTCGCCAACTAGTTCGGAGCCTTCAGCGTCAGGGCCCAGTAGCACAGCACATAACTCGTCCACTAGCAAGCGCTCAAAAGTTGCTCTCGAAATAGGAGTTCCCATGGGAATCATCGGGTTATTGCTCCTCATGGCGCTGGCATGGCTTATCCTCCGACGTCGGCGAGGGAAACCCAGTCTGGTGCCGTACTGGAGACGAGCCTCAGCGCCCGTCGCGGGGCCGCAATCAGAAAACGGGAAGCGTGACCCCGAGTCGCCCCAGGTCCCGCAGAGTGTGGGGACAGAGGAGGGGGACCTCGTTGCGCTGAACGCCGTTCTCGATCAGGCTGGGCTCTCGGTGCACGAGCTTCTCGAGCTCTGCGCACGGAGACCAATAGCGGACGACCAAGGCAGCAGCTATGATGGCTCGTCGCTCCCGCCAGGGTACGCGTCTGAAGCGTCGTGGTAGCAATCACCGCCCGTTGGAACACCCTCGGGAGCAAGTTCCTATCTCGCCGGAAGCATGGCAGCAGTCATAACGGCGTGTCGCTCCCGTTTGAACCGTCGTAATAGCAATCACCGCACGTAGGCTCACCGGGAGCGAGCATAGAAGCTGATCCTCAGGTCGCTGGAAACGTAGTGTTAACTCACACTGCAACTGAAATAGAGCGCGACACTTAGCAAACAACCCTCCGTCACGCGTGCTGAGATTTGGGAGTCAAAGCCAAACCAAACGGGTGTGGATATGCAGGACAGAACAAAGTGCCCAGGTATAACAAAGCATCTACAAAACCCGAACCGTATCTAAGATAAGAGTGTCCGCCCCAAAAAGGAAGCAACGAAAGAGAAAGAAAGAAAAATGAAGCGGACAAAGAGGTTCCGCCCATCACCGCAACGCTCACAGCGACAGAGCGTCGAGGAGGCGGCCGAGGCTGAGGTCGGGGCATACCAAGTCGCGCTTGCCCACGGGCAGCGCGCGCGCTGCGTGCGGGACGTCGCGCACCAGCATCCGGGACTTGGTCGACGCGCCGAAGCACTTGTCGAACACGTTGATGCCCGTCTTGAAAATGTCGAACTTGGCGTCCTTGTCGAAGATGCCCTTGATCGAGCCCTCCGCGCCGGCGGAGATGTCGATCGCGCCGTCGAGCTTTGCGCACCCGTTCGCCTGCGCCTCCGCGCTGGTGTCGCGCTTCGTCGCGTCGTGCACGGGGATCGTGACGTGGATCATGCCGAGTGCGTCCTTGAGCGCCTCGAGCGCGTCCTCGATCTTCGTGTCCGACTCGTTGGGCGGGGGCGTGCTCGTGCTCACGTCGTCCGCGGGGACCTTGGTGTCTGACTCGCCGCCGGTGCCCACCTCGACGTTCGCGGACGCGTCGACGTGCATGTCGAGCGTGGCGGATGCATCCAGGTCGAGGTAGATAGAGGCCTTCGCGAGACCGGCGAGGAGCTTGATACCGACCTCAACACGGGGGATGACGTGCGCCTCGACAACACCGTCAGCGGTAACGCTCGGGTCGAGCGACAGCTTGAAGGCTACACGGAGTCAGACAACGCTGACAGTCAGAAACGTAACGCCAGCTTACGAGTGTCGATGTGCGAGGTCTGAGCCGACGAGCCGGATTCATCGTCAGGAGGGAATGCGAGCTGGACGTCAGGCCACGACCACGAAACACCGGTCTTGATCTATATCGCGCGGTCACTCAGAAAGCTGCTTCACACAAGCCCGAAGTCATACGCACGTTGGCCTCGACCTCAAGGTCAGCCTGCAGCTTGCCGTTGACCACGAACTGCGGACCAAGTTCAATGATGCTGCAACGTGGCGGATAATCAGCAACAGTTCGATGGGATGGGAAAGACGGCGCGAATCTTGCACTGATGGCATGATAGCACGCGCAACATACCCAGGCAGGTTCAGGCCGGGCAGGCCAGCGCTGTACAGCTTCTGCAGACCCGTGTCCAGCTTGCCAGTCGCATAGGCGTTAATATCGAAGAGCGCGGACGCAGAGCCGTTGAGCTCTGAAGAATGTGAAGAGCAATCCAGATCAGGGGCCTGGCCAACGGCAAAGCAGAGATATCACGCACTTCCGATGAGCTGCATCTTGCTGATCTTGGGCGGGAAGATGTGGCCCTCGACCGCGAAGCCGAAGCCAACCTGCGCATCGAGGTCGACGTTCAGGTCGACGTCGAGGCCGGCGGTGAAGCCCGCGCCGCCCTCGGCGGCGACCGGGCAGTCGATGTCGGTCTTGAAGAGCTCGAACTCCTTGTGCAGGTCGATGGGCGGCAGGTTGACCGTCTTGGTCTTCGAGAACTTCGAGACCGCCGCGAAGGACTTGAACGACTGCGAGTCACCATCCTCTTCGGGCACGACGCCCTTGACGTTGGACGTGGTGATGGAGAACTCGACCTCGTCGCCCTCCGCGCGCTGGATCTTGCTGAAGTCGTAGTCGAGCACGACCGCGTGCTCCTCGACGTCGCGCCGCCAGAATGCCAACGCGCTGCTGCGCTTCGTGACGTCCTGCGTGCGCGCGACGCGCGCGAACGGGCCCGTGCCGCAGTCGTCCGGCAGGCGCACGATGGTGTCGACCGCGCTATCACCCTCGAACAGGCTCGCGCACGCTGCGTCGCCGTCGGGGCAGCGGATGGTCACGTGGGCCTCGCCGTCCGCCCACAGCGGGTCGCAGCCGAGGATCTCCCAGCCCGCGGCGGGCGTGAGGTCGGAGAGCGCGGCAGTCGAGCCGCGCAGGCGCACGGATGCGAACGCCTTGTTGACGCCGTCGCCCGAGGTGAACGCGCAGCTGCCGCCGGTGCACGCCGCCGCGGACGGCGCGCCCCACTTGTCGCCAGGCTTGATGAACGCGCCGAGCGCGGACGCCGGGAGGAGGAGCGCGGAGGAGAGGGCGAGCGCGTGCATGAAGGACGGGCGCGTAGGGGGAGAAAGGGGAACGAAAGGGAAGGGGAAAGAAGTTCCTTGCTGGACACGGCTGCGCGTGGGCTGCTTTTATCGGGCACGCACACTCGGCCGCCACGCGATGCAAGATGAATCAGAGTTGATACATCGCAGATTGTCGGCCATTGAGCACGAGGGCGCATGGCCGTTCATAGCTGCGATAGACAAAGACCCAGGGCACCAGGAGCAGCCACCGGCGTCGGCACGACCCAGAAGGGCTGCAGTGCACATCGGTGGGGCGGGGCGGGGCCGGCGCTGGCGGGGCAGAGAGTAGACTAGCGCCGACGAGGGTTTGATGGCCGACGACGGCAACGCCAAGATGATAGATATATCCTGGATCATGGACTTGCATAAGATGCTGTGAAGATGGCGGGAGATGATTAAGGATTCATTTCAGACCATACAGGGATAGCGCATACCTGCAGCTCGACGCGCAGGACTTCGAGCATTGACGTCTACGACCAGAGTGCGCCAAAGCAGATGAAGGGGCCGGCATTCTTGTTGTCGCGTCGAGCTGGCGTCAGCCGCGGAATCACAGACTCGAAGGAACGGCAGGTGGCGTCGTCCTTGGTGTGAAGGCAAGAGAAGCTTCGCGACGTCGAGGCCGGGTATGTTGAGCGCTCGACAGCAATGGTGCGCGCGCCTCGTGGCGGACGTGCAGGCAGCGGCATGATAGTCTCTGTACCGGTAGCGACGCGGGTTTCGGCCAGGAAGGATACGAGGCAGCCAATGCCTAGAGGTGGAATGGTGGAAAGCCGGCGTCCATTATGCAGCCAGACAGCCCAGCCAGTGCGGGAGTCGGATTGTATTCCTAACGTCTGCAGCAAGTAGCTGGACTTGGAAGACGTGTCGAAAGCGATCGGTCGGAAAATACGAGAAGATTATAAGTAGAAGTGGACAGCAGGCGGCCGGCGCTCGTGTATTGGTCGACGCGGAAGTAGCGCCTGCATCCTGCACGGCGAGCATTGGTACGCGTCGCTGCAGCGCAGTGTCGTACAGCGTACTCCCAATTCACAGCTGGAAGTTTGCGTCGCGATCTCGGGGAAGGACTTGGCCCACAGGGCTGAGCCGCTGAGTTGCACGCAACTCGTCCCGCCGGCCAGAGTTCGTCGAGATATTCATCGAAGGCAGTCATATCCAAGCGTCCTGAGCATCCTTCCGACGTATTTTGCGTATTGTACCAGGAGATGCGGGCGCGCGCGCATGGCCCAGTTCATCGAGGAATATCTCCTGGACGTACTGCTCTCGTGGGCAGATAGGCAGAGTGCAAGAGCGAGAATGGCTTGACGCAGCGCTGCCATGCCGTCGACTGCCCGGAGGTGTAAGTGTCGAGCAAGCAGGGTTCGTATGGCTGTTGGCGGCTGGTGGTACGTTGTACACCCCTTGCAAGCTGCGCCGTCTGCTTCATATGTATGCATGAGCCAGGGAAAAAACAGATAGTATGCTACGTACCGTTACTGACGCGCTCGAACCAAAAGGCCATGCCCAGCCAGCAGAGCCTGTTACATGGGTCCCGGTCAACCGCGAAAGGCTCATTGTCCAGGAATTACAGGAAATTATGGCGAGCATGGCGTAGATTCTGAGCGCCAATACAGATTATAACGGCACATACGTGGCTCCAGCTTGAGTTCCCAGACTACAGAGCAGAGGTCAGAGGCTGAGCATGCACGGGTTGAAGAGGTGAACGCGTTTTCAAACCCAGCTGTTGTCTTCCTCCCCGAACCATCGTGCCATTCATGGACGCGCTCGCACACCTTACCTTTCGTAAACTGCGCAATGCTTGCCTTTAGTGAATTGCGCAATGCTTGCATACGCGCCAGGCTTCGAATAGTTTATATGACCTGTCTCAGCTTATGTCTTGCGCTGTGCGGCTTGTGCACGCTTCAGGCTTCACGATGGATACATCTAGCCGCCTGACGCATGACTCTCACGGCCCGAGAAGACTTGTAACCATGATTGAAGGCTCCAGAGACTATTCTTGGAATAGTGATTTCGACTGGTCTGCGCAGCGCATTCTTCGCGATAAAGGAAACTCTTGCACTCACAACAATTCTACCATTCTCTACCAGAATCAGATTAGAAGTTCTCTATGAAAAGCGCTTAACTCTAGTCTCGCCGCGATACAAGTGACACCGGTAGACGTCGACGAAATACCAGCATTCTTCCCGTCCTCTTTTGCACACGCTAAGTCGGTCTACATCTCCAGCGGCACGTATTCGAGCGCGCCCTCCACACCCAACTCCTGCACCACGCGCCCGAACTCCTGAAGAAACGGAGCCCGGAGATTGTGCTCGAGGTAGAACGTGACCTCTGCCGCCCCCTTGTGACTTGTCCAAGTCCCATCTGGGCGGAGCGTTGGATTCGGAGTGAATATCTTGATATAGCTTATGAAGAGGTCAGCATTTGACGCCCCAAATGATCAAACAGCCTACCGTGACGCTCTCGTGCAAGTATGATAAAATCGCGCCCTCCCCTCGTACCCAAAATGCGCCAGGGTCCAGTCGAACGGCCGCGTACTATTGACGTTGACCGCGCCGGAGCTCGAGGAGAAGTCCAACGCGCGCGGCGGCGTGGCGTTGGCGGCTGCAGCGAACTTCTTGCCGCATACTGCGATGTTGGCGCGGACGTGGGCAGGATCGCGAGACAGCTGGAGCGACGCGCGGATGGAGCTTGCGAGGTCGTACGCGTAGGACGGTGAGGACGGTGAAGATGTAGTGGGGAGGTCGGCTACGGCTTGGATAAGCGCGTTGCAGGCTGCTGTACGTGGAATTGGCGCGACGCCGCGATACTGCAGTGCCCCAGATTCCAGAAGTTGAGTTGCATTGCACAGATGAGGGGCCGTGAGAGACGTACGTTTACGATGTTGGTAACTCGAGTGATCTCGACCTCTCCGTGTTCACGATGCACGCGGGTTATGGCCACCGTCAGCGCACTGACGAGACAGTCCTGTGTGGACAGACTCGGAGGAACAACATCTTCCTGACTGGAGACCAAAGCAAGGATACCTTTGCGAATCTGATTAAGCTGCAGCGCGCTGAGGCGTATATCGATCCGCGTTGTCGCGGGAACCCGCACGCCATTGCTCGAAGGAAGTGGGGCTTGTTTATCCAGCCAAGGCGTCTCGATCCTCGCTCCCTCCGAGTCTTGAATAGTCTCCGGGTTCGGCGGGTAACTATAAACGATGTCCTCTTCCGGTTCGAGATTCTGATAGAGCGAGGAGACGGCCCGCATGAACGTCGCCATTCCAAACCCGTCCCCGACGACATGTGACGCGCAGAAGCCGACGACGCTCCAGCTCGCAGCGGGCCCGAGGGTCAGCGTCATCCTGAGCAGCGGCTCGTCCGATCGTTCTGAGTCAGAGTACAGAGCCCACGGGTTGATTGGGCGCGTGAGGGGAAGGAAGGGCGACTGCACGATCGGCGCGTCTGCGCCTACGGGAGGCGTAGCTGCTTGGGAGGTGCGGATGTGCAGGAGCGCGCCGGCGTTGGAGAGTCGAATCTGCAGCATGGCATGATGAGAATGGGCGGGCGAGAGTCGAGTCATCGAGACGTAACTCACCCGCCAATGGTCGGCAAGCTTCTCGAGACGGCCCGCGTGCAGCGGATAGCGCGATAGCGCGCGTGAGAGCGCGTGCTTGAGGCGCTCGACGTCTATCGGACCTGGTACGACGATCGCCGTATCGACCTGAAAAGCTTTCAAGTGAGCATCTGACGACCGAGAGGAGGCAGGCATCGTACGCACAGGAAACTGCATGTATAAATCCGTTTTCCTCAGCTCGTAAAACTCCTGGGAACCCAGCACTGTTGGCTCTTCAGCTCGCACAACGCAGGTGTCTTCATGCACGCCCATAATGGAAACCGCGGAGGAGGCAGAGAAGTTCTCTATATGAGTGAGTCATCTTATCCGGGAACGTGAACGGTGGATGTCGGCCGAGGAGAAGATTCTGTATTTGGAAGGGGTTATGTAAGATGGAGACCATTGGGAGGAGGTATCTTATCTGATCAGTTACCATAAGGGCGCAAGTATCTTGTGGACAATGCACCAGTCATCTCGCTCACTGGAAAAATGCTACCTGAGCTAGATCGACATCTTCCGGGTAATAATGACCATGTATCGTCTGCTAAATCTGCGCGATGAGCATGCCAATATTCGATGGATAGCGCCTTGTGTGACGCCCGTACAGTCGTGGCTCTGGCTAGACTATGCAAGGGGCTAGGCTATGCAAGTAGGCGAGTCAAGTTGCGCTGCAGGGCCGCCGGCTGTCTCCGCACGTTCGACTCTGATCTGCATCGACCTACCTGCCTCTAGCCCGGTAAAATGGACCGCAGTACCCAAAAAACGCAGGCGAGCACACCTGGCCTACTGCGCCTACCAGTTGAACTGCACATCTTGTGGTTTCGATACTTATCTCAACCCACGCTCTTGCGGGTCAGCGCGCTCTCGAAGTTCTGGCGAGCTCTGGTTCTGGATGGTCCGGGTTTCTACCTTTTTGTGCGTCTTGGCGCCACTCGCGGGCACCACAAACGGTTTATACAGCATCTAAACTACGCTCGCGTCCACCAACGGCCTATCGCCATATGTTTTGACTTTCCATTTCCACCGACCATCGCGAGCCGCGATCTCTTGTCCAAAAAATTATCTCCGGCTATCGAACTCTCCATGCACCTTGTTCGTAGAATATCTATCCAATCCGGCGCGCCCCTGTCTGCCTCTGAGGTCGCATTTCTTGCCACGCCCGCCCCACTCTTACGCGAGTTTGTGTATATGATCGACCCCGCTTGGGAAATGCCTGAGAAAGTATACGACAGCTACAGCGGCTCCGATTCCGAATATGATTATGACGGATATCACGTTGGGGATATTAATCCCTATGTGCGACTACCTCTTGTCTGCCCGCTCTTTGGACATTGCGCCCCGATGCTAACAGTTGTGCGCATTTACGGCGTCACACTGCCGGAAGAACCAGTGACCGCGTTCAGGAACGCAACACACGTCGCACTCGGAGACCTGGGATCTCTTCCTAGTGTCGGCATGGCCGCCCACTTCCCAGCTACGAAGCATCTCAAGTTGACCACACCGTATAGCGACTATCCGGCAATAATGGAATGCAACTCTGCTTCATGGCTCCACTGGATGTCTCTGACTTCGCTCGATCTGCTCGATTCTGCACGCGTCCTCCCAAAGCTGCTTCTGTTACTCGATCCAGCCACTGTGCAGCACCTCAAAATCAACTTTAACGCACACTACCTCTACGAGGGACTGCCCGGGTCCTCTACAATGAGGTCCAGGGCAGAAGAGCGGCGCGACTTCGAGGCTCGCGATGCCGACTGGGCTGCCTGTCTTGCCCACCTTGCTTGTCCTAGTACTCTACATATTTTCAGCACCTTGCTGAATTCGTACGGGACTCTTGTAATAGACGTTCACGCGACGGTGCGATCGGCCTCTGATTCTCGCACGGTCACCTTCTACGCAGACGACTATGCTTTCTGCGACCAGCGTGATCGCGGGCGGCAGTACAGCCCGCTCTCGGGTCTTGCTTCTCTGAGCCCGGTGCTGACGGAGGTGATGCTGGAGCAGGCGCATCTGCTTGCGATTTTTCACATCACGATATCATTGCCCGCGCTGCGTCTGCTCCACGTTCGCATCGAAGGCACGAATGGGAGGTCCAGATCGTTCTGGCAGGTTACCGACTGCTTAACATCGGCCCAGTTGACATGCCCACTCGGCAGCGAAGGTTTTCCGCAGGTGCCTACTAGCAAGTACGCACTGGACGTACCTGCGCTCGAATCGCTCATACTGTCTAATGAGCTGGGCGAAGCGAGCATCGCCTCGCACGAGTTGGCGCATTTTGGACATGCGCTAGGAATCCACTCTCGTGGGCCTGACAAGAGGCCCAACTTGGTTTTGCGTGGTGTGCAAGTAGTGGATGGAACGTACCATGCGGCGTTCTTTGTCTGATGAGTGGTACATGCACCGTGCCTTTTGCTCATTGCGAGAATATGTTTCTGTCAGAAATCGGAATCATGTACCGAACTAGGTATTGGTAAAAATTCGCTAGCAGTCCCGGTAGGCCAGTGAATATAGACTCTCTGTATCTGACTCCTCGTGATCACACAATACTGCTGGTGCAGGTTCCGTTGAAACCTTGAGGCAAAGTAAGTAAATAGCGTTCTAGCCGTAGATCAGCCCTCACCGCAGAAAACGCCTTGAGGTGGTGCTCTCCGTCTGTCAGATGCACGCCGGCCAGAATAAGACGTGGTTTGGACTGCGAGTCGCGCGCCAGCAGTCCGAGAGCGTGTCCGAAGTGCGCCAGCTCGTGTGTACAAACGATCACACATTCCTCGATAGCGTGCAGCGAGACTTCCTCTAGCACCGGGCACACTATGGCCTGCTCTGGCGGATGGGCGCGCTTGGCATCGTCGAGTGTGCACGAATAGGGTCTATCCTTGGCGTTCTGCGCATTCTGGTCCCGCCAGAATCGTTTTCGCTCCATATCCACTATTATGGCGAGGCGGTGAAGGGACGGGAAGTGCGTTGAGATGTCGAAAAGTAATGAGACGTAGATGAGCTCGATCTTCACGTCCGTCAACTGGTTATGTATCACTGAAAGTTGCGCGGGTTGTTCGTAAATACCCCGACAGGGTAATACGCCGTAAAACGTGAGCGAACGACCAGGTTTATCGGCCGTAGACACCGTGGCACGCCATACGAATGGACCTCCTCGTTTGTCCTCCTCTGAAGAAATCTGCAAACTACTGGCAGACAGGTTTGCGAGAAAAGGCGCCCATTGGATGAGGCCCCGGCCATCGAATTGTAGCACAAGGTGGGATATTGCGTATAGATGATTTTGGTCCAGCAATGGCAGAAGCGAGTTGTGGGGATCCCCCACCTCGAGCGAGTGGAGAGAGCGAGGAAGCACAATCCGTTGGTAGGCTGCCAGTGCCAGTTCTTCGGGGGGCAAAGCACCCAATATGGAAATGGACATGGATTCCGCAGCCGGGAACTGCGCCACAAAAGGGGTGGCGGGCAGAGCGAGAGCAGTGTCAAACTGCAGCTTGACATGTCTGGCGCCAGTGAGAGCGGGTATCATCTTTGGCGGAAAATAGAGGCTCGGAAGCTCGATGTAGCGCAGTAGCGGAGCAGTTCGACCAAATAATCCAGGGACCAAGAGCGGTTTCTGGAGTTTTTTCGTGCGTCGAGAGGTTGGGGCCGGGCCATCGCTGGACGTGTCGGTCGCGGATGCATCGGGACAGTACCCCCCGACGTGCATTTCGACATCTTTGCAGACATAATAGACGAAGGCGCGAAGGACGGGGGCCGGTTCCAGAATGAAGCCCAGGCAGGAGGTCGGAAGCATCGCGACGGTAATAATGTGTATCTCCCGCACGAGGGACATCGTTTTGCGCAAGACAGGTGATATAACCTTTTCGAGGGTCCTGAAGCCGCCCTCTCTGAGGCAATATGGAAAGTGGAAACGCACAGACATTCGCAGTCCATGGCGACTGCAGTATGTGAGCTTCTGGACGAACGACTCCTGCTCCATTCGAATACTCTGGAGTCGGACAGACATGTAGAACTCGGAATGGCGAGTCGCAAGCGTCCGCCACCGCTTCGAAACGGCCGCCACACGCAGAAGCTCGCGCTGGCTCAGATAGTCCATCCATGCTGTGTGCAGTTCGGCCGGCAGATGTAGCGTGTGGTCAGGACCAACAGGCGGGGGCACGAACCGATCGTGAAGGTCTGAGCGTATTCTCTTCATGGATGAGTCGCGTGTCCAGCGCCTGGACTCTGCGCACTTCCTGCGCACCGGAAAAAAAGAGCGGCAGACACGGGAATTGCCGAATTATCTCGCCAGTGCTCAGTCTTCTGTTTTTTATGACCAGAAAAAAAAAATCATGGCCACATGGACGCAGAAGAGGATTGTTAGTCTCCGTCTGGCCGATGCATCGTGGGAACTACCATGAATGCTACTCTGATAGATAGCCTATTCTGGAAGAAGCTCAACTGTTTTGTCTCACGTTGGAGACGTATTTATCTTCCTACTAAGCGAGAAATCCAGCTCAAGTAGTACTGCTAGTGAGGAAACTTATCAGTCAACTCCCAAGCGCATATAGTCCACAAATGCGCACCTAAGCTTCATAACCCGGCGGAGATACCTCTGTCGTACCCGCTCTCGGTGATCGCAGGGAGCTGAAGAGGTCGTGAACCGACATTCCCGCGCGCTGCATCGCCGAGTGCAGTTCCTCCAGCTCTGGCGCCGTGTGTACCGACTCTCGAGGCTCGGTTGACGTACTGGTCGTCACTACACGCTTCGGCTCCTTTGGGGCCGCAGATGCGCCCGTGGTGCTGCTTCTGACGGAATATGGGACAGGCCCCTCCGTCAGGGCATGCTCTCGGAGCCGACGACGCCTTCTGCGCCAGAAGAGGGCAAGTAGCGCGCCCATCCCGAGAATAAGGCCAGCCACTGGCAGCACGACAGCGAGGACGACTTTTGGCTTAACACCGCCATGTTGTGTAGACAGAGCGACGGTGGTTGAGGATGACGGAGTCGTAGTCGGCAAAGCCGTTGTCGCCGTGGAAGAAGAACCTGGCAATCTCGACGCTGGAACGCCTGCAGGATTGCTGGGCTGCGTCGCCAATGGAAAGGATACCGATGGAATGGTTATCGAAGGAAAGCTCACAGACGGAACGATTACCGATGGGAAGGGGAAGCTAGGAAACGGCCAACTCGATGCCCATGGAGGTGCACCTGGACGTATGGAAAACCCGCTCGCGCCGGGAGTTGGAAACCGTTGTGGCTGGCGCCGGTCGCGGGGAACCCGCGTCTCGAGCTGCGTGATCGTGGCTGCAGGCATGGGCACTGGGGCCAAGATGTCTTTGGGCGCGAGATAAAAGTGAAGGAGAACCAGTTCCGCTCGGGAGAGATAGTCTGAATGATGCAGTCGCGGCGAGAACCCCCCGAAACATGTTTGACTCTCGGGAGGTATGTCGTACTTGGCGGATCATGTATGTATGCATGACAAGAAGCTGTGTAGTTCTCGACGTCTGCATCATCATGCACCACTCCGAAAGTTCGTCGTGAAGCGGGTCTCAGATGACCCGGAATCAGATTTCAAAAGCCACCGGTGTTGTGGGAGACTCGCAATGGAATTCACTCCATGAGTCCATCAGGTGAGCATGAGAGAATCCGTGGATCAGGCGTCTATCAATCGATCCGCGGATTCGTGGATTTGCACCCGGAAGATTTTACATAACTGGCAAATCCCGGCAATGAATACCTGCTGTCTTTCTTACCCCACCTTCGGCGTCTTGGGCACTTGCTCCTTTGTTGCAGGTTTCCTCAGGCTTTCTTTGTCAGACTATATCAGAAATCCTGGATCGATGCGTGACGCGATAGGGGGGCTCAGACGATACAAACAACAAATCTAGCGCTTTCTCGTCTGCTTCATTCCTGCTTCATCTTTGGTTTGGCAATCATCCAGCACCCGGAGAGCACGAATATTTTCATCTTATTGACCAGCCTTTTCCAGGGAATTGATAGCACTGGATTCCGGCTCTTGAGCTTTCGATGTTGGGAGCCTGCTGTCCCAGTGGTATCGTCATTGCCATGAATGCCAGTATTCGCGCGATACGAGTCTACTCCTACTATCCGTATTAGCGTGTTTCCCTGAATCACTCTCCCAATCGGTTACTCGCAGCGCCCCGTTCCATCCTCGCTCCGAGTCCCAGCTTTATCTCTCGTATCGCGGCAAAGTCGGCTCTCCCTGCAGCAAGTCCGGCCGCGTTCTCTGCCGCTCCGCGTTTGCTGGTTGCGAATCGAGTATGGCGTGATGGTTACCATCTGCGGGATGCGAGATGTCCGACTCGATGGACTGTGCAGCGGGAGTCGACCATTGCTGGATGGTGGCTATGGCGCGCTGCTTCCCCGTCATCGCCGTGGCGTCCGGGTTTGACACCGCGAGATGTTCGCGATACGGCATCGTGCCGTTTGCGGAAGGCCCACTGCCACTTGCGGACCCGGACAGGTCAGACGTCGCCAGGCTCATAGCCTGAATTCGCCGCGCGGTCTCCCCCATCGGCTGCAATGCTACCGCGCGCGATTGGACAGGGTCCATGAATGGATTGATGTTCTTTTCCTGGCCGATGGCGCGCGCGCGTTTGCACCAGAATAACGCGCCGACCAAGAGAATGAGGAGCACCAGTGCAGTAGGGACTACTATTGCAACAATGAGCAGTGTGTGCAGTGGCTGAGGGGAGGCCGAGGCGATGACCCCAGGAGCCGTTGTTGACACCAATGCTGGGTCTGAAGGCACTGATACGCCGCCGGATAAAGTCGAAGCGCTCGAGGCTGGCGAAGGGTCGATCTAGTGTCCTTGCAAACAGAGATATAGTACATACCCGCTTGTCCTGTGACCAACTGTGAAGCATCTTCAGCAGCTAGAATCTGCGTCAGTATCGACTCCTGGATGACGCCGTCGTCAACTTTCTCCCACACCACAGACACGCGATGCTGCCCGGAGCTCAGTGCAGGTGCTGCAATGCTGAATGGAATGCATGTCGCGTTCTGAGGCTGGCTTGTAGACCATGAAATCGGCGCTGGGAGACCGTCGATCGAGAAGACCATTGCTGGAAACACAGGTGGCTGCTTTGCAGCGGCCCAAGCAAATCCGAATATGAGCAGCCCGCTCTAGTCTGTATCAAATCACACCTGCCCGATTGAGAGCCCCCAATTCGGCTCTGGCCGTGATGCACGTGATCCAAAACGCGTCTGGTCTCAATGGCTGGGACCCAATTTCACCTGTTTTTTTGGTGAGACTCAAGTGAGAATTGACCCTCAATGAAATTGGAACCTCAGTCCGCAGGGTCTAGCTTATGCAACAAGCCATACGAGCCGTCCACCGGGTTAAGCGCCGGCCCCGGATCAGGGATTGCCTCCGAATTGGGGGCTCTCAATCAGAGGGGCGCGTATTGATGCAGACTTTACTTCGAACGATTATCTTCGAACGTCAAAGTCTGCGAAGGAGACTAAGCCCGCTCCCTGGTTAATCGGTTGGCCGTGTGCTACGAGCTCGCGATGCTGTATTGGTGCGTACCGGTGAAATTGAAGTGTAGAGTTGGTCCAGGAATCAGCGTGTATGTATGCGTACTATCTGGGTCATCGACGCCCGGGCACGCGGATGCGGAGGGATCGAGAGCAGCCCAGACCTTTGTGGGCGTATCCCATGCACTGTGTTCAACATCTGCCCACGTTCCTCGGTGGGCAATTCTTTGAGATGGCATGAGATGGGGGAAAACGATGATGTTGAAGCTTGACCCTCTTGATAACGAATGCCTCTGTTCATAAGGAGTTTAATGCGTCCGATCAGAATGTCCAAAACGTTGAGGTGTCATCGGACTCCGGTGGCCGACTAAGTACTGGCAGTTTGATGATGGCATCGAGACTTACCACTCCGACTTGCACACATTTCTGGCAGCTCGTAATAGATCGAACACCGAGCTAGCTGGTCCTTCGAATTTCTAGGTACATGGCACTCTGAAGCATACCATGGAGCTGGCAATTGGACGCTGGCATTCATGTTTGTATTAACATGAGCAGTGCCCGCCAATCAGTAGCCACAGCTTTCACACCCTGAAGATGCAGATGCAGGGGGAAAAGGATAGCCGCTGATAACAATAGCCGCTCAAAAGATTATACTCAAATTCAACCTTATTCTATGTTTATAAAGTGCAGCAGAACACTTTTTACCTTACACATAAGGAGCTCAATGCTGTTCCTCATCGCGCTCGTCGATCTTCTCCGCAGGCGCAACACTGCCTCTCCTCGTGGCGTCCGACCAAACGGACCCTCGGCGGCTTCCCTCCGCGGACCCCGCGAGCAGCGGCACGGCTGAACCTCGTCGCGTCGAGCTCTCGCTCCAGACCGTCATCGGCAACGACTCCTTCCGCGAGTCGCGCTCAACGTCCGACGGAAGCCCAGCACCAGGCGACCAGCCCCACTGCCGCGCGCCTTCTACAGGCGCCCACGGTGCAAACGCGCCCGCTGCTGAGCTCAGCGACCCCCATTGCCGTGCGTCTCCTGGCAGCGCGGCCTCTGCGTCTGCAGCAAGGTCGCAGTGAGGAAGACTCGCGATCTCGTCCGCGTCCGGGCTGAGAGATGCGAGTGTCCCTGCTTCTCCCGGTGTGCGCCCGAACGCGAAGCCGCTCGTCGCGCGTTCGTCTGATGTACCCGTCGAGGAAAGCCGCACGGTGCTCTCTGCGTTGTGGAGCAGCGACAGCACGATACGCGTTCCGCCGATCGCACCGGCCGCGTGAACGATGCTGCATTGGAACGACGTCAACTGAGACAGCGTTTTCCGCGAAGAGGGACGCACGTTATGACTGAGACGCCCGGGTTTAGGCCGGGTTTGAACGCGAAGATGGCAAGATTCAAGATCATGGCCAGAACGATCCTTTCGGAATGTATCAGCAGCAGCATGCGCGATGAGTGGCAGAAGATTTAGAGCTCACATGAGGAAATAGACGATGTTGTCGCGCACCATCAGCGCCATGAGGGACATCCCATCGAGCGCTTTCAAGCTCTCGTGGACTTGGAGCATCTTGCGCACCGCAAGGAAAGCGAGATAACTTTCAAATGCGAGCGCTACCAGGACCATCGGCATCAGTGCAAACATCTCACATGGGAACGGTCGAGGGACGCACGTGCCGCCCAGACAGCAGCGAACTCAGTTCGCCGCTCTGTGAAGCAGGAGCCCAAGACCCATGACGGTACGATTACCCCTGCCACGAGAAAACGTTAGCGAAGATGATCAAGTAAGCAGATTGACGACGTACGAACTGCGTCGCCAAAATAAAAGGCGGTTACAATGCCCGCGACGATGGCTTCGAGGATGAAGAGGCCGATATTGGAATACAAAATCTTGCGCGAGCGATCATACATGGCATAAATCCTATTAGCCGCCGTCAAAGTGTGCTACACAATGATCGCGAAGTGTGCCGCACCGAGCTTGTAAGATACCTTGCAGGTACTCAATAGTTTTCGAAGCAGAGTTGCGAACCGACGTACATTGGACGAAGAAGAAGAGCACGAAAGTGCCTATGCTTTCAAACCAATCGAAAATATCGCACCTATTAGCATGGTCAGTATCCTTCGATTGATGATGTACGCGATATGCCCACCCCTGTGGCGAGGTGAGATGCTGAGCCCGGATCAAACATGCGACTTACGACCTGGGAGAAACCTCGTACGGTGCAAGTGATGGCGCTCATTACGAGCAATACACCCGTGAAGTAGCGCGTCTATTCCCACGTATCATCGACGCGAAGTAGAGCACGGGTGCTTGACATACCGCCAGAAACAGGATGGCGTTCCATGTTATTCGTCGGCACTGCGCGCGGCATGAGCAAAATGTCCCGACGACTACACCCGCCGTCGCATACCCAGATGTACCGGTACTGGACGGCGTTAGAGTCGGGAGCGTGCACAATCCGGATTGCGTACCTCGTCGTCGAAGGTCAATGCTGGTAACGACCAACGTCCACGATGAGCTTCGCTGAGGATACATTGCGAAAGACTTGCCATAGTCGTACAGGAACCATGTCAGCGCGAACACTACCCCGCATGTCGTCAGAAACGCCATATGCTCCCAGAGATGGGTGATCGGCACGCACTCTGACAGTAGCCCGTTGGCAGCTCGCTGGGTTCAGTGACGACGGCCAATGGCTCCCCCATTAGCAGGCCAGGGCGCGCAAGAGCAAAAAGAGGGTGCTGGGGGCAGGTGAGACCAAGGAAACGGGGGCGCGCGGAAGAGCAACCTTAATCTACGCGCCGTCCTTGATGCTCGACCCGATGGCTGCTGCTTCCGCATCGGTATCAACAGACGAGAAGAGTACGATTGGCGTTTGAGGGGAATTGCGGCAATGATCACGCTGTGAAACATTCCGATGCGGTGCTGGTAGGATGTGCGGAAAGCACCACTCCGGTTCGCACCGTCGCGTCCGCCGTCGGCGAGACAGCGAGCCCTATTACTCTTGAAATCGTTCATGCAATTGGTATCCGCATTTTCTATACCCGAAAATATTTTTGTGAGCGGGAGTGCAGGATGTAGTCAGGATGTAGTAGCAAACAAATTTTTACCTGCAAGCGTCGAGTGGTCGATGTGGCGGATACGGCAGGAACAGGCACAGTTAGTTGGTGCATTTCCCGCTCGGTAAACGGACAAGCGGCGTATGCTACGCAAAGGCCCTACAACGCTGGAGTGTGGACACGCTGACTGTCGGACGAGGAGGAAAGATTCGGGCCGTAACTCCGATCTGGCTCCGTTCGTCCCGTCATCTCTACGCGGAAAGTAGCAGGGATAAATCACCTGGCAACTGAAACAGCATTCTGACTGTTGCATCGCAACTTTTGCAGAGCCGGGGATTGAGAGGCTTAGGCACCAGCTCAGTTATCCCTGCACGGATGTAGTTCTTGAGCAATTCTAGCCGAGTTGCAATCCTCGAACGTGTTGTGTTTACAGCAGCGCACCGGTAATATTACTCGTAAGGTCGAATGAGCTGCACATTGGTTGTTAATTCAGTTATGTAATGCGGCTCATATCACTGAAACTCAAGCCTGAACAACTTGAGATTTGAACCTAAGAACTTGAGCTGACGACATTAAGGAAGTAAAGTAATGAACAAGAAGCTTCGCAGCACGCGGGGTTCATCCTGTATCTAACGCGTCGCCGTCCCCAGCAGATTGCTAGCAGAAGGGTGTCGTGAAACGGCCCGTGCCTCGTTCAGTGTCGTCGCGGCCGTCACATCAAACATCGCCCCGCTCTCTAGCTCAACGGCATTGGTATTCGTGACAGCGGTTATTCGGCTTCGGCGGAACGCGATCCTCGTCCCTGTCGTGCGGCCCAACGTCGCGTTGTGCGTTGAAAGATGCAGAGTCGTGTCCGCGTTCCGGAGGAGGGAGAGGACAATGCGCGTGCCCCCGATCGCGCCTGCAGCGTGAACAATGCTATGGCATATAATAAGGGTGATAAGTGCATGTTTCAATTGGGCGAATATAAGAAGGACGGAAATGTCTTGGACGTACGTGATCACGGAGACGCCTGGGTTGAGCCCAGTTTTGAACGCGAATAGGAAAAGGTTGACTATCATAGCTAGTACAATCCTATAAATCCCCAGGCCAGGTCATGAGAGGTTTGTAATGAGAAAAATGAAGCAAGAGACGTACATGAGAAAGTACATGATGTTGTCGCGGACCATGAGCGACATGAGTGATGAGCTGTTCAGCACAAGAGCATTGGACGATCTTCCGAACGGCGAGCACGGCGAGGTATGACTCGAATGCCAATGCTGTGGCTCCTGCGTCAGTCCCGGAAGGGGTACTGAGGAGTATTGTACGTACGCGCTCCCCAGACTGCAGCGAACTCTTTGGGCCGCTCATTGAAGCATGATCCGAGAGTCCACGGCGGCACGATGACGGCTGTAATTTATTAAGATGAGATCTTTGTCTCGTCGCGTATGGAGATAACTGACGAATGGCGATCCCGTAGTAAAGCGCTGTGATGATCCCGGCGACAATCGCTTCGAGAACCATGAGGCAGGCGTTGGAGATTAGGATCTTACGCGAGCGGTTGTACATAATATATAGACTTGGGGTTGGAGGTCAGATCGCGAGGCCGTGACGCGCGAATACTGACCGTGATTGCAAAATAACTGCGATTATTCCCACATGAGAACTCGGCAGAGAGAGACTGACAGGCTCGCAGAGAGAGACTGAAAGGCTCACCCTGGACGAAGAAGAACAGGACAAACGTCCCGATGCCTTCAAACCAATCGAACATGCTGCATCTGAGCGCGATAAGAATTCTCGACCTAGAAACCAGGAAGCGAACTGACTCCTAGACAGATTAGCATGGTGATCATGAGAGTCTCAGACACATGACGTACAATGGTCGTAAACCCGCGCAATGTGCAGGAAAGGGCACTCAGGACAAGCATTAAGCCCGCGAAGTACCGTGTCTGCGGCCCGACCGTGAGACGAAAGCGGGTGCAAATGGCGCATTGGACGAACCGAAAGGAAGAGTACGGCGCTCCACCGGACCCTGCGGCACTGCATCGAGGAACTGTGAGCAATCTTTCGAGGTCATGCCAGTGCACCAACTCACCCAGATATACCGAACCTGCAGAGCAGGTGAGCCGCAGTTGCAGAGCAGTATGGAAAGCCGGAGTGAGCTGCCTCGGATCTGATCGTCGGACGACGACGGAGCAATCTTCCGACGATGGCACATGCCTCGGAACATGTCAACGCGACGGATCGTAACGCCGCACCCGGAGCTCGACATCGTCACCTGCTTTGCCGTCGTCCCAGCTTCGTCCTGTTTGTCGACCGCTATCTAATATGATGCAGTGTATATATTGAATGCCCCAAGAGGTATGGAGATGCGGTCATTGCACGCCAAAAAATGCGAAGCCCAGATTTCGGGTGGCCGGGATGTCTATGAATTCAACTGAGCCGTTTGCGGGTCCCGGGAACGACTTGAGACCTATGTATGCGCCATGTTACTAGTCTTCCAATAGATGAAGACTTTTCCTCCCCTCGAACGTATGCGCGTACTTTGGCAACATGGCAAAACGCCCGATTGATTGCCTCACTCCCAAGAGCTCTGTCTTGGATCGCATTCTCAGCCCGGAGTTGCTTCCCATGCTCTCCGCCGCCTGTTCACTTAAATTGAGTTTCATAGACTCAGTTGCTCACCGGGGAGGTGGAGGACGTCCATATTGCTCTCAGCCTGCCAAATCTGCAGTCCCGCCAGCTTAGGCGGTACACTGGCAGTCTTACTAATCTCAGAGGCGTTTCAAGCTCGCGTCCTGCCACATCTCTCGCCTTTCGAGGAGACTTGCCACATGAGAGAGGTAATAAAAGCATTCAACCAGCCGCTAGGTACTCACAGTTTCTCGGAGGGCAGAGGCCGGACTGATTGCAAGTGGATGTGCGATATTTTTGCATTTTGAGTCATTCGCTGAGCGTTTCTT
This sequence comes from Auricularia sp. M12, assembly GCA_037042885.1. Classification (NCBI taxonomy): domain Eukaryota; kingdom Fungi; phylum Basidiomycota; class Agaricomycetes; order Auriculariales; family Auriculariaceae; genus Auricularia; species Auricularia sp. M12. The sequence goes on from CM073211.1 coordinate 3,649,916, forward strand.
GAGGTGCACCGGTATCGTTATACTAGGCCCTATTTTCTGTGAATATCTAACCCAAAGGGGTATTTCATGATAGGCGCAATAGGGGGTTTCACGGTAGGCTTTTCAGGCCGTTTCTGGGCCGTTTTGATGCCGTTTCTGGAGTCATTTTACGGCCATTTCGAGCTGAGAAAAGGCATCAAAAACGACCTGAACTGTGAAACCCCCCTCCAGAAATTCATTTTACGGTCAGTTTTGATGTCTTTTTCCCCATCCCGAGAACGAGTCCCTACTCCCCTCCAGGCCCCTATCTATGTCGATGAACTTGTTCCGAAGGCTTGAATAGTTATATAGACATATCCCGAGTTCTTCTATGATTTGTACAGATAGTATTTAGCAGGGCAAAGATGAATAGCGTGAGAAAACTATAGCATAGGGTGCTTTAGAGCTTATTACCAATATATGCACCAGAGGGGACCTTCAGCCTGGTTCTTTGCTGCGTCACGAGGAGCGGAACAGCTTTACGGGGGGTCTACAGCGTGGGAACTCTGAGGCTTTGCCGCTGGGGCACCAGTAACCGCGGACCGCACGCAAGGGAAAAAAGGAAATGTACAAAAAATGACCGCAGAAACAACTTGAAGCCGTTTCTGCAAAAGCCGTTTCTAGGCCGTTTCCGGTACTGTTTCGTGTGTTCCGGGGTCCCGTTTTTGCAGAAATGGACAAACAAAACGCCGTTAGAAATGGCGTAGAAACGGCCCAGAAACGCTACCGTGAAACCCCCTAATGTTTTCCTTGTACAAAGTATCAATTCGTAGACTGAGTTATTCTGCAGGGGGTAGCCAGCAGGTCGGCATTACGAGCCTACATCACAGCGGCGGCGGCGGCAACGGCTATGATGGCAACGGATTTAGAAAGCTCTCAGTACGACCCGGTGATTGTGAGCTGGTATGGCCGAGAGTAGATTGCTCCGCGCTCGACCGTGCGCGTCCGACCATCAGATCACAGTGGATCCGAGGCAGCTCACTCCGGCTTTCCATAGAGCAGGCTACCGCGCGCTCACCTCGTCGTCAAACGTGAGGACTGGAGTGCATATGAACACTCGTTTGCAACGTTGGCCACAGAGCACAGACCATAATCGTAAAGAAACCACGCCAGCGCAATCACTACATACGCATGACGCGATGTCAGAAATATGAGCTGAAGCATGAAGTGCAGTCGGATACGCACTTTGGCAATATCCATTGGGAATCTCGTTCGGATCGGTGAGGACAATGGTCTTTGCGCCCATGATTATTAGTTGGCGTCTGTGGGAGGGGAGGGAGGGAGAGAGATACGAGGATCCCGATCCAGAGCTTTGGACTTTCATACTTCCCGCCTCGTCGCCCATGGAATTACAGCGCACATCGGAAGAAAAGGGCGTGTAAACCGTAGCCACCAGTAACATCACGCTCTGAATCCTGCAAAAAATAGCAGAGCTGGGCCCGGAGCGGACGGCCATCAGAGTCGAAAATCATCCGAATGGAAGCAAACCGTAAGTATTTCACGATGAGTTGTAATCTTTAAACGACATTCGTGGATAGGTGGCTGAGCCGCCCATGTGTTCATTAATAGCTGAAAGTGATGCGCATTAGCCGGCCGGGATGGAAAGGCTCATGGTGTCTCGAAACAAGGTCCGGTATCCGTGCCATAGGCCTCCAGATATACAGGTACACTCTGGAAAAAAGGTTGGCGCAGCTGAATAATCGACGAGTTGAGGCCTGTGAGGATAGACGCGATCGGACCAGAGAGTATGATGCGATGTGTCGGACTTGCTGTTGGTTCCGAGAGATTTTTTGCTTCTTCCCGCGACTCGCTCGGAGTCGGCGGCTTTGCTGTTTGACCCACTCTCGGGGTATCTTTGTATTGCCTCGATGCGCGTACCGGCGGCTCGACTCTTGGCAGCGCAGACATTACTAGTCGTTTTTACCTCCGAAGACGGGTGCACTGCATAGCACACGGCTCTTGAATCGCTTCTGTACTCCGCCCACCGTGACCTGAACCACAACATCAATGTCTTGTCGTGTGCTGAACCTCAGCACAGGATCTCCCCCTTTGCGGCATTCACAAGACAGCTGGCCACTGATGATCTGTTGGCAGTTTCCGCTCTTCATGGCCGCTCAACTCGAATACCAACTTCTACTTTGTTTCTGTAACGTCCAGCAATCATTTCTTGTCTTTCTTTCTCTTAGGGCACCACAGAACCGTTGATAAAGAGGATCTCCTGGCATCAAACCGTCCCTGCTGTGCGTTGCCTTGCCGTCGTCATGTTTCCCGCCGTGGAAAACTTATTGGTTTCCACACAGGGACTTGGTAAGCTTTGACCTTCGCCAAGTTCTCCTGCACGCTTACCGTTTCAACTGCTTGTCTCCGCCACTCGTGCACTGCCGATCCGCCCATCCCTCCTGCATCACCTGGAGCTGTCCAAATCACGGAGTACGGCAGTGCTGAATGCCTCTTTATCTACCCTACATCTGTGTGTGGTCGGTCTCTACGTCAGGAATTGCTGGTGGACGGGCTGTGACTCGCGCGGCCGGCATTGAAGGCGGTGTGCCACCCCTCCATTCGGTCCCGAAACCTGAGGCATGCTGCGCTGTTGTCGTTTCACACTTGCGCTCAGTATCCTCCACGTCGCCCACGCGTTCTAATGGCTGATATGAAGTGGTATTACAGGGAGGAACGCACTACAGCTACTACAAGAACATCGACTATCTAAATAGGCGAACAAATGCGTCTTCCGGTCATACATAGCTAGGAATACAACGGGATATGGGTTACTAATGGTACAGTAGACTATGCGGTGGACACAGAGAACGGTGGGTGGTGTCTATGCTCTTTGGCGAGGTCAAGCTCAGCCGTGGCATTTGCAGCAGAGCTTCTCGATCTCCAGCTCGAGATGGGGCTTCTCGATGTCCGGCGCCGCCAGCATTCGCGCACAAATCTGGCGACGTGTTAGCGCGGGAGCGCCTAGTGTCGACGCGAACAGCGAGGAAGCAAGGAGAACGAAATGTGTAGTGAGTAGTGTGAGTCGCATTATTGAGATGGTGGTGTGCGCTGTAGTGGTGGTGGGAAAGGATGGACTGAGCGATTCAGAACAACGGCCGCGGCTTTTATACCCTGTGCACACGGGGTGACTCGCCTCCTGAGGTTGCGGATCTCCTTGTCATCAATCGGTCCTGTACAGGAATTTGGCCCTCGCGCGGGATTATCCAAGGCATCGCCATCTGCCAGCCACACCGGATCGGGGGACATACGCTGATTTGTTTGTCTAACGGCGAGGTTAAAGTATGTTTTGTTTAGCCCCTCTCGAGCTGACAGGTACGTCTAGATTTGTGCTCGCAGGTCCATGGTCCAGGATGTTCTTTACCAGAAGCCAGTTTATGATTCCGCGCCGGGCATGAAAGGGATCCCTCAGGCGTCAGGAGCGGTCGCCCTAACACGGCTTTGCGACTGCGAGCCCATTTTTGGCAAACCGCGTTCCCGACACTGGCAGGATCCGCAACCCTTTTGCTGAGTCGTGCCCGTGTCAAGAAGGCGGATATAACCATCGGTAGAGCCATTACCTATGCAGCTGGATCGTCCAATCAATGGCTGCAGAGAGGGGAGATTATGCATTTATGGTGGGAATCCGTACGACCAACCGCGAGAAAGTTTCTCATTCCCTCCAGGTCACGCTCTTCCGACTGCATGCGCCTTCTGGACGAATACGGCCCGTCATATGATCGTCAGCAGTATCCCACAGCGATTTCCCAGCTCCGGTACGGGCTCGCGCGGCTAAATGCGTCACGCGGAGATGCTATATATACGAAGAAGCACACCCACGCGGAAAGCATTGTCCCATTCAAGTCGCCATGTCGCGCATCCCCTAGCCGGTCTACAAAGCACGACATCGCGGTCTCTCAGCGACCATAGTCATAGGATCGGTATACGTGGACCAGCGACGCGTGGCCGGTGGCGTAAGCTTCGGATTGCCTTTCGGAGCTCAGTCCCGCGACGCGTACTTGGCGCGTCCTTCGTGGGGAAGGGCCACGCGCAGGTGAGCACGCTTATCTGCGCTTGTTGAGCCCGGAAGAACCTGATCGCGATAGACAGTGGCGAACATATGACCGTTTTTGCCAGCTCATGTGCGATGAGTGGTTGGTTATAAAGGCCTGAGCGGCGTACGAGCTTGACAGCTCGCGCTCATTGCCCACACGATGCTGAACGCTCTCGCCTCCGTCGCTTTACTGGTTCCCAGCATTGTTTGGGCTGCGACGTATAGTCTCGCGGATTCTAGCGTCGGAACGTCGTTCTACAACAACTTCGATTTCCAGAACATATCGGATCCAACGCACGGCAGAGTGGTGAGGACGATGCTTCATGATTGATGCGAAGGGTAGCTTATTTCGCATAGGTTTATGTCACTCAGGCGACCGCTCAAGCCGCGAATCTCACCTATGCCTCCGGGAGCACATTTGTCCTGCGGACCGACTCTAAAACGACCTTGACATCATCTGGGCCCGGTCGTCAGTCTGTGCGGCTGCAATCCAAGAAGACGTACACAACCCATGTTGTCGTTGCGGACCTGCGTCATATGCCACAAGGATGCGCGTAGGTGCACGGCGTTACGGTTGCGGCGCACGCTCACTTGGCCTAGAACGTGGCCAGCGATCTGGGAACTCGGCCCCAACTGGCCAAACGGGGTACGTGTTGTTACTTTGCCACGTGTCACCCCTAAAGCTGAGGGTACTGAGCGTTGCTACGTAGGGCGAGGTCGACATCCTGGAGGCGAGTATCGGGTGACGGCGTAGGCGATAGTTGGCTCACGCCGGACTACGATCTCAGGGTGTCAATGATGTCTCGCCGAACCTGTCCTCCCTCCACACGTCCGCCGGATGCACAATGTCGGGTTTGACCCAGACTGGGTGCGTCATGTTCATTATGCACGTGCGAACTGCTGACGAGGCTTCGGCAGTACGCTGGTGTCTTCAGACTGCAACGCCAACGTCAACAGCAACCAAGGCTGCGGCGTCCAGGTGAGGGCGCCCTTCGACGGCCATGCCGAGTGTTGACATTGTAACAGACCAACAAGGCCAACTCGTACGGTCCTGGGTTCAACAGTGCCGGCGGAGGGATTTTCGCGATGGAACGGACGTCGACGTCGATCAAGGTCTGGTTCTGGGGCCGCTCAGAGTCTGGCATCCCATCGGACGTGGCGAACGGCGCAAGCAGCATCAATACATCAAGCTGGGGTACCCCTGTCGCATCGTTTAATAACGCGAACTGCAACATCGCAAGCAAGTTTGCGGCGGCCAACATCATCATCAACTTGACGCTGTGTGGTGATTGGGCGGGAAATTCGGCCGTGTGGGCAAGCAGCGCTTGCGCTTCTTCTGGGACGTGTGATGGTGTGTGTTGGACCTCGTAAAACCTATGCATTCTGCTCACTGTTCCCAGCGTATGTCAACAACAACCCAAACGCGTTCCAGAACGCGTACTTCGATTTCAAGGCGCTCCGCGTCTATACTTGAGCTTGAGCTTCGGAGCTGTATCGATGAAATGTAACCTCCATACATAACTGCATGAAATTGACGACTTCAACGATCCCTCGTCTTGAAAACCTTAAATTTCAAGGCGATGTTGCACTGCCGGGGTTGATCGGCAAAGCCCGCAATTCTCCCTTGTCCGCCTGAGTGCGATGCAATCTTGCGCGCTGGATCAACTGCCATTCGAGCTCTTTCGGCGTATCATAGAATGCGTCCCAGTTGACGCTCATTATGATACCTTGTGCGCGCTATCCCTGGCCAACAAAAGCATGCGAGACCTGGCGCAGCCTGCTCTGTTCGAAACCGTTGTTTTGGAGACGACAAACGCCATGAAAAGCTTTGCCGAGTTGTTGCAAAGCAACTCAGACTCCTATTTCGCTGGTCTTGTGCGTAATCTCTCGCCGTGGAAGGACGACGGTGGGGATCGTCGCTATGCTGTCGCCATCATCAAGGCGTGTCCTAACCTCCTCAACCTGCAAACACGCGGCTCGGTCTTATCATTGTTACCGCCATCTGACCGGGGATATGAGGAGCTCTTCGTCTGGTTGGAGTATTATAGTCCGGCGGTTGGGACGTTCTCTCGCACGGCGCGCTTGCATGTTGCCGATCTCCAACTCCTAGCCGCGCAGCCTCCGAATGCTGTGGAATTTTTCTCATCGGCGTTTACACCGGGAAATTTCCCGCTGCTGCAGTATTTCAGCTCGACCTGGGCGCCGTACCAGATGTTCGACGACGACCACGACGCGCTGCACGACCTCGCGCTCGTCATACTGGCTCTCCCGACTGTCACGCGCTTCATTGTGCGCGTCGTTGGGATGGTCTACGACCTGCCCACGCTTGAGAAGATAAAGGACACGCGTCTGCGCATCGCGGCTTATGATGAACGCGACGAGGTCCAGTCGAGCAACCTCAATGTTTGGCGACATAACGCGCTACGCGCGCAGAGCATGTGGGTTGAGCGCCGGGCCCCTCGCTCTCGACAGCCGGTCGTCATCGTGTCTACGGCCAGCACGCAGGCTTTGGATGTGAGTGAAAAACGGTGGCGTGTGCTTTGCTGAGTCGATGCAATGTGCAGGTCATACAAGAGGATGCGTAAAAACAGAGCTTCCTGTTTCCCATGTCTGTTTCGCAACCTCGATGCCACACCCAGTTGCTCGAAACTCACACTGCACTGACAGTGTCGGTTCCGTGCACCACAGGATCAGCGCTGGCGTGTCATGCATGTTTTTCAGAGCGGTAGCGAAATGTCGAACGAATGCTCCAACTGTCAGGTTCAACTATGTATGTATGGCCTGGGTAGAATTGTGTAGCCGGGAGACGCACCGACAGCGAAGTGCAGAAGCTAAGATGGAAATGGGCTCGACAAGCAACTTGCTCTGCGGGCCACGTGTGGCCCCATGTGACATTCCAGGCCAGGGGCGCGGTGTACCAAGTCTAACGACTTTACGAAGTCGTTACCATGACAGGATTGCAAGTCACGCGAGGTAGATCTTGGGAGATCCATTACGCCAGGGGATCTACGCGTGCATGCGTTTGCCTCGGACTATCTGATAATCTCTTCGCAGCTCGCATTCTTGCACTGGGAGAACGCTCGAGTCAAATCCGAGGGCCCAGTAAGCAGGTGAGCGAGGCCATGCACAGATTCTGATGTATGTACTGGTCGTCACTTGGCAATGCGCCATGTGGATTCTTGCGCTAAACCGGATACGCGGCAACGGAGAATTGCGTGCCTTCGCCACCAAACACATGTTCTCCGACACCGGAGCATGCTGCATTCGACCCCTAGGCTCTTCTCAACGCATAAGTTCTTCTCAACGCAGCGCAATGGAGAAGCGTGTCCGAGAGGAGCTATGGGCGGGCCCGGTACCAATTCATTTCACGCAGTCGCGGTCCCGTCTTGGTGTTCTCCATTCAGGCTGGAAGATGACATATAAACACAGTTCTCAGCACAATCGCTGCCGCTCCCCATTCCCACATTTGATCACTGCTTGAGCAACATCTATAGCAGCCAGCTCCACAAGCGTCAGTTACAACCGCGCCGAGTACCCTAACATCGGTAGTCTCTGTACAGCCCGCTGCGCCTGCCACCGCGATGCGTCTCAGCAGGGGTCGTGGCGACAGTTTGTATTCCTCGAGGAATTCCAATCAGCCGCTCTCCCACGCTCGACTCTGATACATTGGAGAATGATAGAGCCCCAAATGCTAGTCAGATCACGGCCAGCCAGGGCGGTCCACGTTCTTCACGCAATTACGGGCGTTACGTCCGGAATTTCCGGGTGCTGAGAAGATTGCCGGTTCCGCTGGACATCCCGTCAACGTGGGGCCGGGCTCAACGAGCCTCGGCTCCGTCCGAGCTGCGGATATACTTAAGCACGAACCATCTCCGTTCACTAGCCCGACCCAATGCCCCTTTCTCCGCCATGAACGCCACTGCTCAGTCCATCGAGGCAGCGTCGACGATAGCTCCAGAGCGTGCACGTCTGGACACGTACTGTACGAAAAAGCGTTTACTCCTCGAAGAACGCAACGAATTGACGGCTTTCTAGATCTCTTTGTTACGAATGTACGGCGTGGAATGGAAGCCAACTGGCGTGGCTCACAAATCAACAGGCAATTGGAGTCGTCGGGTTCAGCGTTCTCCTCTGGGACCATATCATCACGTTCGACGATGAGGCAAGTGCCGCAGCGCTGACGTACAGCCCTAGGGAACTCAGCCCTTACTTGCAGGTGGAAGTCATCTGGCGCAGGATTCGTCGGCGACGAAATGGCCCCCGTACGTGCTCGTCGCTCTCTTCGAATTAAACACTGAGAACACTGGGACAGTCGTTTACTTGTTCATATTCGTGCGCACATTTCGTTCAGCTCAGTGCTCGCCCTCACGCAAGTCCAGCTACGTTACTTTGCTCCTCTCGGGTACACCGTTCAGCTTTGCTGTGAGCGTCTCTTGGCGTCTCGCTGCGCGCCGCGACTGACGCGTTTCCCCGCAGCGTATTTCATTTCTCCGACTGTTTGGACTCCGGAAATGTGCGCCTGCGCGCCTCGCTCTTCCTCAACCTTTCCCGCTGCTGAGCGCGCCTCCCACAGCTGCGCGCGTTATGTCGTATTCGAGGGTTGCATGACCGTGTCGGCTCTCGGGATAGTAGCCCTCATGATGATGATCCGGTGAGCGTCGATTAACAAATGCATCACCAGGGCGGGATTACATGCTAACCGCTTTCAGCGTATACGCGCTCTACGGCCGAAGCTGGAAAATCCTCGCCTTCGTCGGCGGGCTGTTCATCATACAGTTCGTTGTGCAGGGCTGGCTACTCAGCAGCGCCGTCCGTGAGTAGGAAGATCCGTCTGGCCACAGACATGCTCATACGAATTTTAGCCGTCGTTCATCCATACGGAATGCGCCCAGCCGGTAAGCATTGCGGTCTAGCCCACGGTCGCTCTTAGCGCGCCTTTGGTTGAATAATCTCACTCAACCCCACAATTTGTTCAGGCTGTTCCATGCTGTTCAATGACAGAGTGTACGTTATTTCGCCTGCATAATCATCAATGTGCAGCGCATATTCTCACACTAATCCAGGGGCGAGTGGGCGACGGCATCCGCATGGCTCCCGGTCGTGTACGACGCCGTCATCTTCGGCCTGACCGCTTTCAAAACGGCGCACGTCCTCCGCACAAAGAACCGCCGCGCAAGCAAGGCGGGAGGCGGCGAGTGGATCATGCGGGTTCTGCTGCGCGACGGTAGTCTGTATTTCTTGTGAGCCCCGTGCGGCGATTGCGCGCCACTGGCAGTATTTCGGAGATCTCCCGGCTCAAGCAAATCGCAGCGTGATTCTCATTTCCAATGTCCCACTAATGATCATGATCGCCGTGGCGGACGTAAGTTCTCTTTCTCGCCAGGTGCTGGTCTGGGGTGCTAACAGTTGGACAGCCGGGCATCCGAAACGTCGCCGCACAGTGCGTACCTTCGACAAGATTGCATTTTCAGTGCTAATTTCGAATCTGTATAATAGATGGGAATTCCTGTGAGTCGGAATCTCGCCGATCTCGCCTTGGGTGAACCGCTGACCACATATTGGTGGGCGCTTGCAGTATCACGGTCCGTGCGCCGATCCGCTCATCTCCGAGATAATAAACCCTGACCCCTTTGTATTGCAGGTGACGATGATGTCGCGCATAACGCTCTCGCTGCGACGCGAGGACATCGCATGGCAAATTGGGACGACGATGCACGACGGCGATGGCGGACAGTCGACGGTTTTCTTTGCGCGCGACGACGCGGGCACCAAGGTCGGCAAGCATTCCCACTTGCCGCGCGGTACGAGACGGTTCTCAACGTCTGGCGCTGGCCATGGCAGCACGTCCGTCGCCTCGTCCAACACCGCCGTCTCGATGTCGCTCGCGCCGCCGCCGAAGACGTGGTTCCCGCCGACGCCGATCGTGGAGGACGACGATGACGACTACTTCGACGACCGCGAGCAGGGCAGCGACATCGAGCTCGAGGTGCCGCGCCGCCACGACGACGCCGAGAGCGACTGTGCGAGCGCGCGGTTGGATAATATGTTCAGGACTTATACGCGGCAGTCGTTGCCCGTGAACGCCAATGCTGATTTGTATCAGACCTGAAAATAGGTGGTTTTGTACAGACTGGAGGAAACTTCAGATAGTGTTTGTTGTACAGTAATAGGTACATTTACTGTAGACAATCTATTCGGTATTCATAGCGGATTGATTTTGACCCACAGGTCGAGGTAAGGATTGTACACTCTTGTGTGACAGACGCGCACCCGCGGGGGCCGCAGGGCGTTGCGAATAGCGAGTCGTTAGCGAGAAGAGCAAAGTGTTTTATGTTGAACAACGAAAGTTGGCACATGGTGAGCGTAGCAGCATGCGAAGTTCGTTCCAAGAAACCTGGATACAGAGCACAACGCATGTACATGCAGTTCGAACGCATTACACTATGCTAAGTGCTAAGTGTCCATTCATAGTCCCATCATTGAGGTTCGAGTCGTGAGGCCTAACGAGCGTGGTGGGAGGGATACAAAGCCGGGAAGGGCGAGGCGAAGGATAAGCCGCGAAGAAGTAAACCGGGGTAAGTATGAGGGAAGAATTGTTCACAGATTGAGGAAGAGCAATACGGAGAGAAATGCTGCCAACAGGGACGTCGTCGCCCGACTTGCGGATCCACTGCCGTCGCTGCCGCTATTGTCGCTGTCGCCACCACTGCCGCTGTTGCCGCTGCCGTTTCCATCGCTGCCAGCGCCATTGCTATTGCCTCCAGGCGTAGGGGCAGATTGAGTCTCCGTAGACGTCCACGATCCCGTGAACGTGAGGGGGAGCGCGACCTCTTTCGTCGGCGTGACGGGCGAGGTATTATCCTTCGCGTTCTGGTAGACGGGCAGGTTGAACAACTGCGCGATGCCCTTCGCCTGCCAGTTCTGCGACTTGATGTTTGGCCAAGTGGTGTTCGCGAAGCTAACGAATTTTCAGTCCATACCAATGACGGAAGGAGAGAGGGGGAGGGGAGGGGGAAGGGGTCGTACATGCCAACGGTGTCGTCGGTCAGCTCATGTTCGAGGATGATGAGGCCCGGCGACTTTGGTCCAGAGAGCCACTTAGCGAGTAGATCTTGGATTTGTTGGCCAGTATAGATGGGCGTTGGGTCGCTCAAGCTCCAGTCCTCCGTGCTGGACTATTAGTTAGCGACTGGCAAGGCTGCAGCGGGGCAGAACACAGCATTCACGCACTCCTGGTTCCAAAACACAGTGGTCATGCCAAAGACCTCCTTGGCGATGGCGCGCACGCGGTTATCGGCGTCTCCCTGAGGCGGGCGCCAGTACTTGGGCACGCGGCCGCCCGTGAGGTCGTAGATAATCTGCATCGTCCAGCCCAGTTCGACCAGAACGCCCAGGTCGGACTGGGCGGTCATCAGCGGGTGGCTCCACGTGTGGACGGCCATTTCTCCGCCCTGCTTGAATGCGCGCGTGAACTCTGATGAGGTTGCGTACAGTGAGACCAAAGAAAAACGAAAATCAGTGCACAAGGGAGACTCACGATCGGGGAACTGCGCGATATTGCGTCCGATGCAGAAGTGCGTTGCGGTCTGGTTTGTGGTCTGGAGGAAGTCGAGAAGCGTATTGGTACCGCGCCAGGGCCCGTCGTCGAACGAGATGCCTATCGTGCCGTCGGGCGCGTCCCAGATATCGTCTTTGGCTCGGCACTTGAACGTCCCGCTGCAGATCTCGGGGCCCGTCGAGTCGAGGTTACCGTACGACGGGTTGCGCTCGCCCGGTTGTGGGTTCGTCAGGATCTGCGAGACGGGGATGTTGGGGATTTTGCCAGCCGCCTTGACGGCCCTATACGCGGACAACCACGCGGCGGGGATGTCCTTCTCGGCCTGAGAGGGTATTCCACCTGCGGGAGGATACTGCGCGAGCCATTCTGCAAGGTGTGAGCCGCCTGAGCAAACGAGATAGCTGCTCACTCCGTGCTGAGCGGCGTACCTGGCGAGCCTACAGCGGCCTGGTCGCCTGGTGCGCGGCGGAAGAGGTCATGGACCTCTGAACGTTCCTGGTACCAAGCGCCGAGTCCCAAACCGCGGGCGACATGGCTATGGTCAGAGTGATCGTGAGGTACTGCGACGGCGACGGCGACCATGAGCGCGGTGCAGAGGGAGGGGCGTGCGAGAACCATAATTGCGGTTCGAGCCGTAGACCGAGGAGATTAGTCCGAGGAAATAACCTGAAGAGAAACGCGGAAAGCGAGGACAAGGCAAAGGCTGCCGGAGTTTGAGTCAAAAAGCTGACTGCGCACCTGGCGGCACGCGAAGCCGGTGCGCAGCTCGGAAGCGCCGACGCTCATACGTTGCAGTGCCTGTCAATCATCTTGATCCAGATCGCCGTGCTTATCCGTATCGTCACGGGCGCGCTGAAAGGAAGCTGTAGCAAGGGTAGCCTGCTTAGGTTTAGAGTCAGTTGCATACATTATTACTTTCCGCCCTGAGCGCGCAGGGCTTGCAAATGTTCGATACCGTATGCCGATCCTGCTGCAGCGCGATGAGGACGGATCCAATCTGATCGATTCGATCTGTCAAGCTGCTGTCAAGTCTATTTGGGTGCATCGACAGAGCTCATTCGCAATTCCTCGCTTCGTACTTATCAGACCTTATCTCCATGTTGCATTGGTGCATCGAAATTTAGGTTTCTGCTGCATTCAAATGCAACTGCGCGCATTTGATCTAGCGGCCGATTGACGATAAGAGGTTTCAGCCACGTTTTCAGAATGAAAGAGCAATTCGAAATTGGCGGGATTCTACGCTGAATGCGTTCTTATGTTGAACCCATATATCAGCGGACCGGACAGGAACACTGAATGTAGCCATGTTGCACTGTGAAGACTCCGTGTTCTGGCAGAAATCCCCATAGATTGAATGCATGTAAGCGATCAAGCTTCCGGCTCCGTATGTCAAGGCCCGTGGGACAGGGAAGTCGAAGGTTGCGATGTTACAAAAGTCATAAAAATGTCTCTCAGAGCCGAGATTTCCGCATGCTATGTTTGCACACCTCCTCATCTCTAGCACGCGTCGAGACCTTGTCGCCTGCAAGACCGCCATAGTCCTCCCCGTCCTCCTCGGTAATGGGTATCGGCAACATCACCTTGCGCCTGCAGCGCGCTGGCAGCTCAAATGATATGCCATCGTCGGATACAAGCGTGCACGACGACGCGTTCGAGTCGATTCCGAACTAGGAGTCCGTCCAGACAGACGCTGCGTCCTCTTCGTCGCTGTCGCTCCTAGGCTTGCGCGCGAAAAGAACAGATGTGCGCAGCTGTTCGTCGCCGATGTGGACAGAGCCGACTTGGCACGCCGCGTCCTCGCGTCGCAGAGACTCAGAGAGGGTGATGCGCGACATCATCGTCACTGTAACGCTATGATGGGAGCATGTTAGTTAGGCTCCGCGGGAAGCGGGAGACGCACAATGCTTCCAGTCTAAGAAGCAGTCAGTCATCGTGCCGCTGAGAAGGGAAGGTACATGTGAGAGTCTGGCTCGCCGAGTCGGTCTTTTCTCCATCGGAAGACTCGCCAATACACGCCATCGGGCAGTGCGTGGATCGCGCATTCGCTCGGTAGTTCGTCGAGTCGAACTCGGCAGTAAAAAACTCGGAGTCTCTCGCTGCCTGCGTAAACGTGGGGTCTGTGGATGCTGTCATTCGGGAATTATGAATTGTAGTATGTGAGAAACGTATATATTCTTTATATGTGTCGGATCTCAAACCACGAGTCGGGAAATACACAACTTTTCAGCAACCGCGGGATTAAGCGGTATAATCACGTGACTATGATATCGGAGTGACAAACCGCGGCACCGCATGATATGACTGACAATGTCAAGGCTCATACTGGGGAGGCATGACCTCTCCATATGTAGGAGTAGGAAGACGGTCATATTCCGCCGCGCGGTTGAGTGAGCGCATAAGGTCATTGGCTGAACGACCGGTACGTTGCATCGCTGTCATGGGCTCGACCACCGTGACAGGCAACGCCACACCGAGGACCGGCAGAGGAGCCGGAGCTATGGGTAAGGCAGGAGAGATGTCGTATGCACGCTTGTACTTGAGGAAAGAGCTTGCGGTACTGCGCAAAGTGGTTGTCCGCTCGCTGTAACTGTCGGACAGTCGTTCCGCTGAGAACGGATTCGACGTGGCAGAAGGGACGGGAAACGGCGTCACGGCGTCCTCGGTTTTATGAATGGCAGTAGCCGGCGTGGGCTCCATCGCGCGAGGGCGCCTGCGGAGGACGAGCAGGCTGAACAGGACGATCGAAAGGATGATGACGGGCACAATTACGGCGGGTAATAGGACGCCGATGAGAAGGCCATGTGAGGATTGAGTTGTGTGCCCACTATGACCCTGTGCACCGGTAAATGCTGACGTCGACGCGGGAGAGGGTGGAATCGATTTGCTCGAGACGCCACTGGCAGTGTCTCCCGTTGTACTGGTGGCGACAGGCACTCGTGAAGCCGCTGTAGAAGAGTGTAATATCGTCGTTGATGAAAACGACGCGGTCGAAATGGCCAGCGTGAAAGTTTTCGACGGTTCTGCCGTATGCAAGGCGTCTCCGGCAGTCTGCGACACGTTTGGAGGCTTTGACGCGTCTGTCGTTGGTGGCGCGTCTGCCGTCTGTGGCGTGCGCGATGTCTGTGACGCGGCCGACGCCTGAGACGCGTCTGCTGTGGGTGATACCACTGGAGGCCCTTGTGACTTCGGCGACGCGAACGACTTCTGGGATACTTCGGATTTCTGAGAAGCGAAAGACCGTCTTGACGCCGATTGGGTTGAAGCTGTCATTCCAATATACCCATCTAAGACGACTGACTCTGCGTGATGAAAAATGTGGACGTACTGATAGCTGGATGAGAGTCATCTGTCCCATCGTGTCTGGCCGCGATGTACTCGACGACGAACGACGACTCGTTGGATTCACGATGACCGCTGGTATGTGTCTCCAAGATGCTACCACCTGGGGTAGGGTCGCCTCCGTCAGACATGCGCAAGGAGAGGCACAGAATGCGGGAAGTAGACCGCAGAACAGGGGGAGTCGACATCGGTCTACCAACGTCGACGGTTTTTGACTTCCACGAACGATCTGCGCGTCGATTCCCGTTTCCTCCGATGAATAGCAGTAGCAGCGTTATTCCTGCGCAAACATTACGTACCGGCGACCCCACGCATTACTTTCAGACTTTTCCGGAGGCGCAGGGCTGAGCGCCGTCGAGAAAGCGATGGCCAGGGATTGTCGCAGGTCGCAGACTGGCAGATGCATCGCCATACGCACAGAAAAGACATTAGTTAATCAGGGTAGGCGCCAGTCTCGTGTGGCCGACAGCGCCTGGATTGCGTCAGACCAAAGTTGCATATGATGTCTCCGGGAGATTCCACTCGCTGTAATTGCTTTCGTAGGCAGCACAATAGGCGACCAGCACGGCATCACGCGCGTGCTACGAGTTGGCGTGTCCGACGAAACTGGCCACCGCACAGCATCCTAAGTCCTAATCAAGAAAAGAATATGATAATAGACATCCAGCACAAGCGCAGAAAATGCCAAGTGTGGCCACGTTTAGATGCACGAGAATGGTTGTTCATGTGAAGCCGGTCGAGACAGAAAGAACCTGGCGACGGAAGAAAATAGAAAGCAGTTTTTGCTAGCACCGCCTTATCGTATAGACCAGCAGAGGAAGTCGTCGCAGGAATTCCCTTCTATCAAGGATTCTGGCCAGTACAGGAGGCAGGGCGATGGGCAAAGGAGCGGATGCACGACGCGCGCTGACTCGCGACCAGATCCGTGCGAGGCACGGCGGGGGCTGCGACAGCGGGCTTACAGTTGTGAGCCATGGTCACGGTGGGAGGAAAAGAGCGCAAGGCTCGACCGGGCCGATCTGGCCGAGCATCACCCGCGGGGACCATTTATATTTATGTCTCTGCCGCCAGGTACAGTATACCTCCATGCTCACTTGCTGTGTATCTGCTACGTGCGTACTAGATGCTGATCTTGTAAACATTCTCATAAGATGTTTCCTCAAACTAATCTCCGAGAAGGGAGGATTTACTGTCTAGCCTGAATTCCAAGTTCAGCTGGGCGGCCAATGGCCATGTCACAAAGCTGTTTTCTTCACGCTCCTGCGATGCTCGACATTACCTCGGAATTTTTTTCTATCTGTACTGTGTCTCTCAAGCGTCTCCGAACGAGGCAGTCTATACTTGGGCGCTTCTGCGCGCAGCATGCCGGTGGATCGACACGGCTGTGCACTGCACTGGCCAACTCGCCGGGTGTCGACAAATGCTGTTTGCCTTTCTCCACACTCCTTTGCGGCCACCGTTGCACGCCCATGACCACGCCCATTGATCACTCGCCACTGCCAACGAAAGTGACAACGTTGGACGTTACGGCCAGCTTTGCGCAGACCGACGGCGCCTCGGTGACGCCAGGCTGCGAGTTCGGGCACAGATTAGAAGGAACTTATGTTTGCCCCGGGACAACGGCTAGTTTGGCTTTCTATGGTATGCAAGCGGGTGCTGTAGAACGCGCAGCGACATAATTCTGATTCCGTTGTCTTCACCTAAGGATCGTCGGTGGAAATCTTCCTGAACGGTACAACACGGTGTCAGGACGGCGTGTTCGACGTCCTCCTCGACGGCGTCGACGTCTTAGCGCCGCAATACGCGGGCGCCTTACTATGTCCCAACGCTACGCGTGTCCAGCAGACACTGTCCGCGTCGGCGTCGCACTTCCTCGCGATCGTCAATGACGCCCGCAACACTGCGCCAGTGCTCATCACCAGAGCCTTCGTCGAAAACTACTCCGCGGCAGCCGTCAGTACACCGATCATTGTGACTGCGACACCGACGCCGTCTACAAACTCGGGGCCGGTCGAAAGCGCCAGCGCGACGAGTAGAAGGAACCTCGTCGCGGTGCTCGTACCGTCGATCCTCATTCCCGTCTTGATCATCGTCCTCGCAATTGGCAGTATCGTTCCGTGGTGGAGAAGGCGGATGCGCAAGCAGCGCGCGCTCATGGCGCCCAGCGCGGCGTTCAGGGCTGAGAATCCTGGACTCGTGTCGGCCCCGCCTGTTCCGTGGACTCCGATTGACGTAAAGAGAGGGCCTGGGGAGAGGGCGGATGTGGTCTGAAGCTGATGTAATGTATTACTTATGTTGCTAATACTACATGTACAGGGCTGCAAGCAGCTTTGGCTCATCAAGTTTCAGCAACCTGCTATGCTAGGGCGCAATGACGTGCCAGTGGGTCTATGCATTACGCTCACAGGCAGGGTCGCATTGGAGGCACCGCTAATGATCCAGGCTTCAAGGAGATTCCTAGCATTTATTATATTTACATTGTATAGAACATATCGTTGTGAGCAGCCCTCATTGCTGCCAGTGACGCTTGGCGACTTCGCCCCCTAAACCGTGAGGTCGGAAACACAGTTGAAGATGAGAGTTCCTCCCCTCTCCGCGACACCAGAGAAGCAGTCGAACGTGTCAGGCGAGTCCGTGACTCGGGTGCAGCTGCCGTGGTTGCCACCGTTAACGTCCGTGACCTGGTATCCGCCGTCCTTGTACAAGGCTACACCAAGAAAATATGAGAAAAGCTTAATGTTGAACAATAAAAAGTACTTGCTGACGTGCCCAATGCCATTGATGCCTTCCATATTGATCTCGAAACGCGTGATGTCGTACTCCGGGACAGAGTTGCCAGAGCACCCCTCACAGACGTAGCCGTCCTTGTCGCCGCTGACGTCGTCGCTGCCGAACGCGACGTCCGCGTTGTAGACGTCGTTGCAGTCCGGCTCGCCGGTGAAGAAGTACGCGGCGTCGTGGAATTCGCCGTCGGCAGTTTCGATCTCGATTCCCTGGTAGACGAGGAAGTCTGCAGATGCGACGGCGGCAAAGGCAGCGAGCAGGATAGTAGAGGCATGCATTTGTGTTGCTATGGGCTGGTGAGAGTTATGTGAAAGTCGGTGAAGAGCTGGGATATTCTCCAACTTGCTCCTCTCTCCCGCTTAAATACTCATTGTGAATCTGTTGGAGATTGCGTCATTTGTGATTTGGATGAGCCATGGCATAGGATGAGCCTGAGTATGAGGCTCAATGGAGGGCAAAAATTGCGCCGGTACGTTAACAATGCTGTCATTGAGGCCGCCGGCGCCACTAACAACCGTCGGCCTAACAGTTTGAGACCCGTGGACAGCACTGCGGATGGGTGATTTGCCTGTCATGGACCAGACAGGCACAGCATGGTGGCTACGCGGCACGCCCAGCGTTGCTCTGCGAATGAACGGCAGCATGACCGTGCCGAGGCGGCGCGCTCGACGCAAAGTGTGATCACAACCCAGTCAAGATGTGCGCGCTAATCAAACCCATTCAGTTTTTTTGGATGTCTTTTGCGTACTGAGGCCTCCGTTCTCTCCCAAAACCGCGGAATTTTTGCCAGTGAGCCGTTCAAGGCAGACCGCAACGTTCTGGCAAAAAATCTGAGTCAAAAAAGCTCGATTCTCACTCGTTGAACATTTTGTGACGATTGTTTGGGTCCCAACTCAATTGAGTTGCCATCAATCTTCCCACGACCCACACAACCATCCACCACAGTACCCGATACACACCTCAGCGCCTCAGACTCAGTTACACTAGAACAACATCTTCATCTTCAGTGTATTGAAGACGGTGATAAACACATGTAAAATGCAGTCGACGCATGTATGCATTACACCGAATACCGATTCCAAACCAAACTCGACTCAAAATAAATGCGCACGCGCACTGCGAAACCTGCAATCAGCACAAGCACATCGATAGCCACAGGGGACGAAACTCACTTAAGCCTCATACACCGGCGGCATGACCTCCCCAGCACTACTCCTGCGTCCAACATCCCGCTCAACATCCAGGCGCGACACGCGGTTGAGCGAGCTCATGAGCTCGTTGACGGACAAGCCCGCGCGCTGCATCGCCGCCGTGAGCTCGGCCATCTCGACGGGCGAGACGGCCATGGACACCGGGCTCGGGGCGGTCGCGGAGAACGTCGACGCGCGATCCGACTCGGAGAGCGCGTTGTGACGGTCTGAGTCGGTGGGCGAGGAGACCTCAGCGCGGAATGCACGTTTGGAGTCGTTGGGGAACGCGACCATATTGGGCACGACGCTCAGCCGCTCGCTCCCGGCGTCCGAGGTCGAGCGGTCGGTGAAGTGCTCGGGGAACGTAGGCGTTCCTGCTGCTGCTGAGACGGAGACGGGGTAGGGAGATGCGACGGATGCGAATTCGGGCGCGGGACGGCTCGCGTCCCGCCTGCGCTTCTTGCGCCAGAGGAGGAAGAGCAGGCCGAAGAGGATGATGGAAAGGATGACGACGGGCACAATGATGCCGACCAGCGTCCCGGTTGACGGTTGATCTGAATGCGCCTGTGATGGCGCGCCTCCCCGGACGGCGGGAGACGGGTTTGAATCTGAATCTGAAGAGCGAACGAGCGACGAGGAAGGGAGCGACTGGGTAGCACCGGGGTTGGACTGCGAGGCTGGGAGAGCAGTACCGCCGTTGCCCGAAGTCGCTGTCGCTGTAGAGGTGCGCTCAGTGCCCGTCGGCGTAGAATGAGATGAAGTGCGTAATGAACCTGCTGGAGAAGAGCTAGCGTGCGACTCCGAGTCGGACGGCCCAGAGCTCGGCTTCTGCGGAGCGGTGGGCGGCGGGGATGGCGCGGGGTCGTTATGCACTGGCGGCGGTGATGGTGCAGGCGGGTTAGACGTCGGCACCGTCGGAGGCTTCGACGAAGGCTTCTGCGGTGTGGGCGTCGGCGTCGGCGTCGCCTTGGGTGTCGTCGTTGTCGTGGACAACCCCGCGCACGGAAAGCCGAACGGCGGGAAAGGGAAGCCCGCCGGATTGCATCCCTGGCCGGGAAACGCTCGTGCCTCGACGTCGATGTCGTGAAGGGAGGTGGGGACGGGGACGGGAGCCATGGCGCAGCGCGCCCTGCGACGAGCAGCAACGGGACGAAGGGAAGGAGCAGGTTGCCGCTGATGGAGGAGCTTCCTGAAAAGAGTGTGGATCGTCGGAACAGCTCGTGGTCCGGGCGACGTTCTGGCAACCGACGTGCCCGCCAACTTCCATCACGTTCGCACGATGCAAACCCAGAACTGTAACGGGCTCAGATACCAAACCGATCGTATGATCGTAAACCGATTGCTCTAACAGTAGCTGTGGCGGGGTGGTAGCCCTTCAATCGACTCCGTAAAGCAATTCGTTCCAGAGTCCAGACAAGTTAGTGAACGCGCAGGATACACCACTCGTAAGAAGCAAATCGCAGTAATCATTCCAAGATTGGAACGGTCACGTGTCCGCCCTGCATCGTAGATTGTACAGGGGCACCCGGGCAACGCCATGATATAGACCTCGACTGGGGCGTGATAATCGCAGAAGAGGACGACAGCAGGGCGGCCGCGGTGGCATTTAGATCCAATGCATGACAACCACGGCGCATAGGAGTCTCCGCATATTATAAGTGCACAGTGGGCACAGTCCCCACACCAAAATCACTTGGGAGTGCCGCCCATGAGTGCAGTCCGTTAGCTCGGGTCGAAGGCAAGCGTTCTATCAGAAAGACCCCGCCGGTGCGATGCGCCGGGGGCAGAGGACGCGCAGAGGTAGCGTATAGCGTGAACGCCGCTGTTGCCGTCGGCGAGAAGCACTGCACTGTTGCCGTTGCCCCAGCGCTGCGCTCAACAGCGAAGCAATCGAGCAACGCCGGCACTGCAGTTCAATATCGAGCTCAGGCCATCATGATCCTCCTGAGTACGACAGCGCCGGGCGTCGGCGGACATGATGAGCCAGCTGTCAGCGTCAACGAGGAGCTCTTCCTGAGGAAGTTGAGGAAAGAAAAAACTTCCGTCGGCCCGCGGCAGCAAATCAAACTGTCAGCTGTCGGCCCGAACCCGGTTCTGAGCACAGCCCCCGTCGATCTTCTTATCCTCCTGCTTTCACGTTCGCGTTCCTGCATCGGACACTACGACGTAATGAGCGCTCCGATTATCGGTCTCATCTCAGCCGGCGCAATGGGCGCGGGCCTCGCAGCGCGCCTCACAGCAGCGGGCTGCACAGTCCTGACGGACCTGACCGGCCGCTCGCCCGCTACGCGCAAGCGCGCTGCAGACGCCGGCATGCAGGAGGCCTCGCTCTCCGAAATTAATGGCAAGGCGCAGTGGATACTCAGCGTCCTCCCGCCCTCGGACGCTCGTGCTCTTGTCGAGCAATTCCTCGACGCTGGTCTGGCACAGTCGAAAGCTGTCTATGCGGACTGCAACGCCATCAGCCCCGAGACGACGCGCGCAATTGGCAAGTTGCTCGAGGAGAAGGCGCCGAATGTGCCCTATATTGATGGGGGCATTATTGGCGGTCCGCCGAAGGGCGAGTACGAGCCTTCGTTGTACGCCAGCGCCGATGCGCGCTGGGAGAAACAGCTCAGCGCATTCGGCGAGTTGAGGAAGTGGGGATTACCTGTGAAGGTATTGCCTGGCGCGGGCGTGGGCGGAGCCAGCGCACTGAAGTTGAGCTACGCTGTACGTCGCAGCAATTCCAAGCTTTGGTCTATCACACTTTAATGCTGAATGCGTAGGGAATCATGAAAGGCATGTCTGGTCTTTTGATCACCATGGTCCTCGGTGCGTGCATCATATCTCTCCCTGCCACTATCCAACATCTCTCCTCATCATCCTCTTCGCCTTCCCACGTGGTCTAACACTGAACACCCCCAAACCCCAGCCTCGCACGCCGACTCCCCAGCGACCTCCAAAGCACTCATGTCCGAGCTCGCCTCGTCCAAGAACGGCAGATGGGTGCTCGAGCGCTCGTCCTTCTCGCTCGCCGACTCGCAGCAGAAGGCGTACCGGTTCGTCGGCGAGATGGAGGAGATCGCCGCGTTCATCGACGCCGGCCTCGGCAGCGCCAGCGGAGAGGGGCCAGGGAGAATCTTCGAGGGCATGGCGCGACTGTACTCCAGGCTTGCGGAAAGCGTGCGGAAGGGCGAAGGCGATGTGGACGTGCTCAATGAGTGGATTGAGAACGCCAAAAAGATTCGCGAGTCGGAGTAAAGGAGGGTAAGTACTAGGAGGTTGAGCAGAAACGTTGTACTGTATTATCTCTATGTGTGACTAAAACCCATCTACACTAACCGATCCGTTTCCAAAGTACTAAAGAGCAGCCAAAGTGAAGATAAGTATCAATACATCGACAGGTTATTGAACGCGGTCATTATCTAGATGTTTTGTGTATGAAGCAGTCAGGGTAGGACTAGTACCGCCTCGTGCGCGAAGGCTGAACGACGACCGAGTCATTAGCACGCGCGGGGACATAAGCCTGAGAAAATTGCGGGTCGTGCCAGGCGGTATAGAACTGCGCATGCGCACGCGTCGCAGGCCGCCGCCCATCGCCTCGCTGGACGTGTACCCCGCCGCCTGCGCTCTGTGCGAGATGCAGGTGTCGTGGGCCCGAAGTCTAGCGCAGCAAAACGTCAGCAGGCGACAAAGACGACGCGGCGGGTGGAAGGCGTACCTGGATGTTTTCCTGCACGTGGTAGGAGGAGGATGGTGGAGGATGGCCGTGCGCGGGCCCTTCGCCCCGCTGGACATGTACCGCGCCGCCTGCTGTCTGTGCGAGATGCACATGTCGAGCGCCCGAAGCCTGGTGCAGCGAAACAGTCATCAGACGACAAGCGCAACGGCGGGGGCAGGAAGCGTACCTGGATGTTATCCTGCACGCGGTAGGAGGAAGATGGTGGAGCATGTCCGTGCGCGGGCCCACCGCTCCGCTGGATATGTACTGCGCCGCCTGCGCTCTGTGCGAGATGCACATGTCGAGGGCCCGAAGTCTGGCGCAGCGAAACGGTCAGCGGGCGATAAGCGCGGGGTGCAGGGCGTACTTGAACGTTATGCTGTGCGCGCGAGGAGGAAGGGGGAGCATGGTCTTGTGCGACGCGTGTGCGGGAGGAGGAAGGAGCAGCATGGCCGTGCGCGACGAGCGGGCGGGAGGAAGAAGAAGCGGCGTGGCCGTGTGCGGCGCGCGTGCTGGCCGTCTGGGGCGGGTAGGAAGGATGCGGCGGATACGGGAGCGCAGTTGTCGCCGTGGAGGATGCATACGTCGCCGCGGTAGCTGACGTAGACACTGCCGCATACGACGAAGAAGAAGACGAAGGAACTGGATAGGACTCCGCGGTGTAGTACGCCGAAGGCGCAGACGAAGACGGTGGAGATGGATATGCGGGTAAGTACCACTCAGCGGGAAGGGCAGGCCTGATTGGGCGCGCGTTGAAGGTCCATTGAACGTCCTTCCCCTGCGCGTAGTATGCGGCCGGCAGTGGCGGCGGCGCGCCATGCAGGAAGGGCTGCGCGCTGTAGAGGGACCCGGTCATCTCCTGCGCGGGACGCGTTAGTCCTGCATTTAAGCAAACGAAAGCGGACCCAGACATGACACACCTGGGGAGCATGAGCGCTCATGAACTCGTCTGGCTGTTCGTCGTTCAGTCAACACTCCAAGGCAGGCAGAGGAGGAAACGCACAACGTCGCGCACGTGCTGAGAAGATGGCTTGCCCCTGAGAAGCGACCCAATGAATCGAAGCAGCGACGAGAAGGGACATGGTTTGCGAGGACGGGAACGATTGCGGGTCATGATGCTTCAACGGTGAGGCTGAGGAGAAGCGAGGTCCACCAGCGCCGTTTTATATGGGTTGGATGTGGTCGTCGTCGAGGAACATAATCTGATAAAGTCTTCGCTCGCAGAGGGTAACAACCTCCTCGTCATCAGCGCCCACAGCAATTGCGACGGCACGATCCTGCAACAGGACACCACAACCCTGCGCATTGCGTCGTGGGTGGCCATTCCGTCCAGTATGATCAATAAAGCAGAGCTATAACCACAAAGGAGTCAGCATGCCGTTGATCAGCAGGCCAGCAGCATAAAAGCAACAGAAGCGTACCGTCTTGCGCCTCAGAAATGACCCCACCCGAGGTTTTCAGTTGCGGATAGTCGAGAAAGACGCGGCTGCAACCACGACCACATCGATTAGCAAGAGCGCGCCCTGACGTTGAGAAGCGTACCGCGCCCATGCGTCTTCAGGCTCATGACCGACACCCCTTCATCCTCTTCCCTCTCGTTTCGCGGCACAGCGCCAAGCCACAGCGCGAGCGCCTCGTCCATATCGCCCGCATAGTCGTGCACCTTGATGTGCAGCCGCCCAGCCTCGGCCCCGCACGCCTGCAGCGTCGCGCAGTTGGCCAGCTGCGAGTGGTGCACGAGGTACAGCACCCTGCGCACCCGCGGTAGCGCCAGAATCGCGCGCGACACCTCAACGAAGAACGCGGCGTTGCGCTTCTCGCCGAGGTCGACATTCAGTCCGCCGCTGAGCACCTCCAGGCGCGGAAACGCGTGCGCAGTGAAGACCAGGCGCGGGTCGGGGCAGTCTGCAAAGCGCAGGTAGTCGAGCCAGTGGATGTGCAGCCGCACGGTACGCCGGAAGTCCATGCCCGTGCGCGGCGTGCATGTGCGCGAGAGCAGGAAACGGTCCCAGTCCGTCGCGGAGAGCCAAACGAACGCCGTTTTGAAGCTGCGTTTCTTCACGCAGTGCCGCGTGAGCACCGTCGCGCGAGACTGGACGCTAAGCAGATTTGGACATGCGTCGACGATAAGCCCGGCTGTGTCGCGCTGCGTGCGGACATAGTCTGTCCAGACCGATAGGTGCCTGACGAGCTGCAGCGGCGCGGCGGACGGTAGGAGATGCGTGGCGAAGAGGCGCAGGCGACGCTCGGTGTCGAGAGATACGGTGTGGTAGAGGACCTCGGTCGCGGCTTCGCTTATAGTGCGGGAGACGAGCGCGGCTCGTGGAAGCGAGTAATCGTCGTGCGCGGTCAGGAATTGGAATATTTTGAGTAGCAGCTCGTAAGGAAGACTCTCCAGACGCGAGGCGGGAGACATGGTAGGTAGAAGAGCAGAGCGAAGTTGTGCATGTCGATGGTGCAAGCGACTGGTTGATAGGGCGCGCAGGCCGAGGCCTCGACGGCCATCAAAGGCCGGCGCTACCGCCCGAAACAACCGCTCCCATTCGTTGCAACTATTCCAGCCGAATGGAGAACCAGACGAGGCTGAGCGACAGTGAGGTTGGAACAGAAAAAAGGTGCCCATTGAGACGGCTGAAGACACAAAGTGGGCCAGAGGAAAGCAAAGCCGCAGTCATCCTTTGGAGTTGGGACCCAAGAACAGGGGTTCGAGACAGCCATGGTCGACGGGAGACAAATAACGGTGTCTGAACTATATCCCAAGCCAATGGACAAGCCAGAGCGTGTCAAGCGACCAAGAAGCGTAAGGTTCCGGTCTCCGGAAGCATGGTACCGACACTGCAACCGACGATGACGCAGCTCTGGAACGTGCCGCGAAGATGAGATATTGTGAGAATACATGAAGATACAAGCCTTCAAGCATGTTTAACGCGTTTGGATGTGCGGAAAGAGCCAAGACTCGCGGCTGCACGCTGAGATAACCATTTATGGTCACAATCCCCAAGATTTCGAAGCCCGAAGAAGCAGGGCGCTTGCCTCATGATCAATTACCACGCTGCAAGCGCGAGGTCGCCGTCAAGGCGCTCCATATGTCATCGAAACTGGCTGCATCATAAGAGCTGGCTGGCATCGGCCAAACACTATCCAACAAAATGATGACTAGCAGCTTGACGTCGCGCGACTGCGACACGATCCGCGAATGCATCGTCAGCGTCCTGCGCGACGTGCTCACGCGTCAGGATGCTGCCTTGTGAGTTAGATGTCGTTGGCGGCTGCGCTCTGGATTCTAAACGCGTCCAGTATCAGCGCAAAAGCCCCGACACCGGCAACGCTCGTATTCGACGCCGTACACGCCGTGCTGTCCCTCGCGCGCGACACGACGGCGCGCTTTGCAGAGGGCTGGAACGCGCGGCACTGTGATCCCGTGCGCAGGTTGCCCGTCGAGCTCAGCACATCCTGTTTCCGCCTCCTCGACTTGCGCGGCCGGCTCGCGGTCTCCCACGTCTCGCGCGCGTGGCGCCGCATTGCCCTGGCTGACCCCGGCATGTGGGCCACGGCTACGATAACCGAACAGACGCGCGGGGTCAGTCAGGAGCTCCTGGCCGAGCTCCTGCGGCGTTCGAGGCCGATCGGATTCGAGATCGCCTGGAAGTCTTATGCGGCCATTCCGAACGACGCCGTGGATGTTGTCATCGACAATATTGCACGTATATCATCGCTCAAACTTAGAGCGCCTTCCAATGCCCTTCTGTTGCGGTTGTTCCAACAGTCTCCCCCTCTGCTGGAGCGGTTGGAGTGTCCGCAAGGCGATTGCACGCTCCCTGCGACATGGGGCTCATCATCTGCACCTGCCCTCAAAACGCTGCACATTGGGCAGTTCAGCATTCCGAGAGACTACCAGCCGCTTTCAACCCTTCACTCGTTCACCGGTGTGCTAGCCAACGCCTCGATTAACGCCAGCCAGCTCTTCGATCTCTACCCTGCACTCGTATCTCTCACCTTGCACAATGTCACTCAGCCAGCACTGTCGCACTTGCGTTCTTTACCGGACACTCTGGTCGACCTGAGCCTGTTCGCCGGCTCCTTCACCAAGCTGGACTTTTCCGAGCTGCAGGAATCGTGGCTCGGCCGGCGGTTCCGCAGTTTGCAGCTGAGCTACGCGAGCGCGCTTGTGCCGTCCATCCAGCTGCTTACGCACGGCCTCTCCGACGGGGAGACGTGGAGCATGAGCGTGCACGATGAGATTCTCGCCGTCAAACTCTCGCGCGACGCCCCTGCCTCAGAGGAACGATACCAGGTCAACTTCTACGATAACGTCCTCGCGCGGGACGCCGCCTCGGGAGCACTCCTCCCATATCTCACCAAACTGTCATCGCTCACAACACCCATGAGCACGCTCCTCCGCTTCGTCAGTGCTCCCCCAGAAATGCTCGCCCTGACGCATCTCACACTCGTCCTGAACCGCGAGACGCAGCTGCGGCCCGAGCGCGCGGGCCCGTTCCGCGCCCCGCAGCTGCGCGAGGTCGCGTTCACCGTGCACCGCGACCTCGCGGCGTACTGCTCGCTGCTCGAGGCGCAGTACCAGGTGCTCGCGGAACTCGTGCCCGAAGCGCTGCCGCGCCTCTTCGCGTACGCGCGCCCGCGGCTTGCGCGCGTGAGCGTTGTGGGGGAGCAGGTCGAGAAGCTGCTTGCGCGCGATCTGTGTGCGCTGCGCGGGCTGGCGGACGAGCTGGTCGTGCGCGATCGGGATACGGGCGCGTGCACTGTTTTTGTGAACGATGCTGTGAAAACGTCTGTTGTGTAGTTCGTACACCATCATTTCACCTTTCTCCTCTCTCCGTCGCGTGTATCACCACATCACACTGTGTAATCTCAGGTTCTGTGCTTTTCAAGACAGTCTTGTGATAAGCATTCACTATCGCGGTAACGCTCCAGGGTATTTAATCGAAGCCTAAGGTGAGAGAAAGCCTGCTAACAGACCAACCAAACTGGTTACCCCACGCCCGCGTAAGTGATCCTACAGGCCGCATTCGATGTCTCTAGGTCCTCTCTTCGCTCAACGGCATTGGAAATGTCAGTACATACTGCTGATGGCCTTGAGTATTCAAGTAAATATTCTTCTTGTCGCTGATTCGTGTGGCAAAACAGGAAATGCGTCCGGGGGCCACATCTTCGGATTTATCGGCTTGCTCCGCCATTTTTCTTTTCACACCACTCGGTGAACCGTAGAACGTGGAGCGCGTTGTCGTCGTTGCCCATTCAGCAGCGCCAGCGCCGTCAACCCTTCTGTTGACTCCTTGCGCGCCACTCCAACACCTGTCTGCACCATTCTGTCTCTCGGCACATGCGACTTCCTCGGACTACCTGCTATATCTTGCGACACCGTCTGGAAGTGATATGCAACAAACATAGCAGGTCTGGAAGGATCCTTGCGCTGGATGTTTCGTGTCCGAGCTCAGCGCTCAGGTTTCCTGGTCCCGGTTCCGGAATGCCTTCACACCATGATACGGTGATCACTTACCTTCGCTCTCCCCGAATCTTTTCCTGCCAATGAGGCCGAAATGTTGCACGACTATCTGCGACTTCAGTCTGGCGTAGATGATGTGAAAACATCAAACTAGCGGCTCCGCGGGTCCGTTCTGTGCTTTGTTCGACGATTAATCTGCACGTGTGACACTGATGTGACACTGTAGCAACAATTGCTGGCCAATGCTTTGCCGGCCATAGTATCCAGTACACTCTTGATTTGCAAGCCAAGACGGCGCCGGTTACTAGACCTAGGGCACTCAAAGACATTTCACAGCCGTCCTACACTCTCCAGTTTGCGCTGAACATCTACATCTTCCAACCGACGATTGCAGTGCCGGGAATGGTCGTGATGTTCATGCATTCCCGCTGCTAATGTCATCCATCGGACCCGGCGGTAACAGATCCACGCCTGTGTCGAAGCCAACGACATTGATAGCTACCGGTGGATTTTTGTACCCTCATAGTCCTTCGGTCCAACTCCCCCCCCCTCTATCTCTACTGACTCATGTCTACCGGAGGCCACATTAAACGTAGCCCATCGGTTACATTACGGCCCTCAGCTTTCCGACTAGAGGACAAGCGCAGGTCTGACTCCGGGACAGATGGACCCACACAGGCGTTTGGGAACACCTTCACAGGAGCTGGTAAGCAATGCCAGTCGTTTTCCCGAGGTCCTGGGGGTTAATCTCAACCGTAGTTCACGTACATCGAACGGCATTCCCGCCTCGCTAATATCTATGTTCGAATCCACAGCGAGTACAATTCCACTGTCATCCATCTCGACGCCTGGCGTCCCTGCACTTCCGTCCGACACATCAATTTCACATTCACCTGCCGCTACACCTGTTCTTCCTGCCACGCGCAGTGAGAATTCGACGCAGCTTCCTATGCGGATACTCCTCGGTGTCATCGTCCCGCTCGTACTCACTTTCCCCATCCTGTCGACGCTACTGTTCCTTCGCCGGCGCAGAAGACGCCGTCAATACGCGAGCTCTGGTGCGCCCGAGATTGCCACAACTCCATTTACCCAGGACGATGTGACGCCGTTCCCCGTGCCCGCTGCGACGTCGAATCCATTTTTGGACCGACTGGGTGAACGCGACGCATGGGCAGCGACACCGAGTGCAACCCTCAAATCCAAGGGCGCATATAACAGCTCCACCAGCGTGCCTACTACGCTAGCAGAGTCGCTCCTTCAAGTTGCGCCGTCGGTCTCCAGCCACGCAGTGCCCGATAGTGCAATGGCCGAACTCTCGGCTGCAATGCGCCGTGCTGGACTCTCGGTCAACGAACTCATGAGCTCGCTCAACCGAGTGGGGCGCGTCGATAGCACCTCAGGAGAGGTTATGCCACCCCAGTATGAGCCTTGACTTAGTGCGGTGCGATAACTCTCCGATGCGTTACGGTCCCATTCTCATAGCATTTCTCCTTCGGTTTTAGAAAGGTCATAGACTCTTTCAGGGTGCGGCCAACAGTCTGTTATACTTACATACCAATGTCGCGTTCGTGCAAATCGTTTACTTATGTATCGGACCAGTACTGCATTCAATGCGTAATGTCTGATACGTCTCGATTGAATCGTTGTCCAACGACGCCTGCCCAAGGTCATACATACATTCACAAGTTACTGTATCTGTGCCACGTGTTCACAGATCGACATGCTGAGACTGGTGCGAGTTATTCAGAGATGTTCACCTCTCGGTCCAGTAGATGCCGAGGCTGAAGAACTTGAAGCGCAGAGCCTTCCCGTGCGTATCTTGGGATAAACAACAATAACTGCACTGCTTTATCTGACTGACAATGCATCAAACGCGCAGTAGAGACTCTCTGGCTACTCAGAACAAATATTTTCGTAGAGTACAGTACCACATGCATCGTTGATTCTGGGCTCAGCCGCCAATGCAGGCTGCTCGCAGCCTTCTACAGTAACTGCAACATAAGTAAGTTACGCATGCCGGGCTGGGGCGAATAGTCATACAAAGTCTATACTACAGACTGAGCGAAAAGCGGTCAAGTGCGAATAACTATGGCCCGCGAATAAACCGACGAAATGGAAGGTATAGAGCAGATAGATCAGACGGTGGAAGAAGGCCCGGCGCCGTCCCCGGCCAGATGCTGCCGCTTCTCGTCGATCGGGACCCAGGCCGTCTCGGGATTCGCCCTGAAGTCTGCGCTGGGCGCCAGCTGCGTGCGCCCGCGCCGGCGCGCGAGCCACCAGAGCACGCCAAACGTCACGGCTGCCACGCCGAAGAGGGCGCAGAGCACCGCGGGGACGATCACCGACGCGTTCGCGTGGTGCCCGCCGGTGCTGGTCGCGCCGATCTGGCTTGTGGAGCCCCGGGCGGGGATGGCGCTTGTAATGGGGACGAGAGGATTGGACGAGGTTGGGAAGAGGGACGGTGTTGCGTCTGAAGGGCGATTATTGGTGTCGGTGGATTTGGGCAATGGGGATGTTGGCTGACCTCCACTGGGAGTGCTGGTTGAGAGTTCGTTCGGAAGGGAGGAGCCCGGCGACGGCGGATATGCGAGCGTGATGTTCTCGAACAGAGCGAACTTGACATCAGTGTAGTTGGCCGAGAGTACACTCGCATCAAACGATAACGCTGCCAGTGCATCGCCCGCATAGTCGAACTTTAAATCGACAGATATGGGCACCCAAATGACATTGCAGTTGCTTTGTGTAGTGCAGAACCGCGTCGTTGAATCCGTCCAGAGAAATTGCGCCTGTTGTTCCGTTCCACCGAGGTAGACGTGAGGTGCCGGGGCTCCGTTAGGGACCCATGCGTAGAGAGTTCCATATTTTGCACCTCGCACTGCGACGGTAGCTTGTCAGCATGAGGCATATGACGATTACAGTGTGACTCACGGTTAACGTTGCCTACTGTTGGCGAATTCTGAACCATGCGCACGCAACGCGCTTGATCTCTCTTCACAGAATTTGCAGCAGCGGAGGCAGCTGGACAATGATCTTGAATAGACGGGTACATCCATTTTACCTCGACCACTTTGTATGTCTCGCCATCGGACGGCGTAGGAGGTAGCAAACTCATGACAAGAGAAGAATATGGGGAAAGAGGAAGGAGCCCAGGGCGCGCTCACAGACCCAACTAACGCTTTTGACTGGCGGGAGCGGTGATGGACGTGCACCGCCCTCGGAGCGACACCAGCGCCAAAGCATTGCCCCCAAACACTGCAATGGCCGCGGCACCGCTGCTAGAAGCGACGAGCGCACTGTCTCCGGGGCGCGCTGATCTATAAATTTCACCGCATGGAACGTGGATGAACGTGTTCAGGAGGGAAGTCTTCAGCGGATGGGTGCGAGTCGAATGGTTGACGTTGACGTCGCGTTCGCAGCGATCTCTCGACGCAGATGGATGTCGCGGAATCACGCGTCTTGGGCAGTGAAATCAGCCAAACCGCACTAGCAAATCTCAATCGCCCGGTAGGTAAACGTCTCGGTGTAATAGGTTGATCGGTGAGGCGAGCCCTTGAAGATATGATGAGAATCTGGATTCTGCGCCATGAAACAGTGCCGATCTTCCTCTTCTGCCGCACCTCGCACAGCGCAGCATCTGCTTCTGGCTCCTGCGCATGGCAATGCATTGAAAGTCTAATTTTCAGGGACACGCGGAAGATCCAGGACACAATGCGAAGCTACAGGGAGACCGACGGGTGCCGGCAGGCGCCTTGCATGGCAGGCGAGGATAGGTTCCTGGCCGCTGTGCATCATGGTCGATCGGTAAGCTCTGTGAAGCAGCACGTGACACCGGAAAGACGTACCGCCAATGGATCCTTGCGGCTTCGTATTTAGGCGCAGCACCGGCGTCCCGCCTCGCCAGACGTCGCACGTGCCATGAGAGTCGTCCAGCCACAGCGCGAGCGCGGCGTCAACAGCGCAGTCGTGTGGCCGGACGCAGAGGCGCTCGTCGTCGTCCGGGCAGCAGACGCGCCGGAGGGCGGGGCAGTGCGGGAGCTGCTCGCGGTGCACGACGTAGAGGACGCGCTCAATCGCGGGGAGATCAAGCAGGGCGCGCGAGATGGCCACGAAGAGCGCCAGAATGGCGATGTTCCCGAGATTGACGTTGAGCCCGCCGCTGAAGTATCGGAGCCGCGGGAATGCATTGGCGGTGAAGACGTCGAGCGGACGGTCGCAGAAGCGCAGGTAGTCCAGCCAGTGTATGTGCAGCTTTGTCGTGCGCGTAAAGTCCATGCCTGAGGTAGGACCGGCGGTGCCGCAGCGGAGGAAACGGTCCCAGTCGGCCGTGACCATCCAGACGAACGCCGTGTTGTAGCTGCTTCGCTTCTTGCAGTATTGCGTTATTACAAACGCGCGCGCCTGAACACTGCGGAGGTTGGGGCACGCATCGATTATGCGACCGGCCTGCTCGCGTTCCCAGCCGACGTAGTCGGTCCAGACGGACAGATGGCGTACGAGGCGCAGCGGCGACACAAGTAGGTCGGCATTCAGTAGGCGCGCAAAGAGAACCAGGCGGCGCTCGGTGTCGAGTGCCACGGTGCGGTACAGGACCTCGTTCGCAGCTTCGCACAGCAGATGGCAGGTGAGCGCGACGCGGCAGAGCGTATAGTCGCCGTGCGCAGTGAGATTCCCCAGAATTGCAGTCAGGACCTCGTATGGCAGACTGGCTAGGCCTGCCATGTTTGCTGGGCAGGGGGAGAGTCGACAGTGACCTGGCGCGACGCGATCTTTGAGAAGAGCGCGGAACTGATGCGGTCCTCACGCGGTCAGGGTTTCCGTTATCGCCGCGGGTCATTTCGGGCCGTAGTTCTCGTCGTTTTGAGGGCCCAGGAGGTCGATTTTGGTCCATACACGCGAAGATGAAGTTCGCTGAAAGTCGAGATGTCCGAGAGAAACTGTGCCGCGCGCGAGAGCGCAGAGTGACGGACTCGAGTGCCCGGGCGACCGTCTAAAGCCCCCGTCTTGCTCGCTGAATGGCGCCTGGAAGAGTAGAATACCCATCGCCTTTGAAGAGCTCAGGGTCGGTGCCAGCAGGGCTCTGGTCGCAATCAAGTCGTCCGCAAGACGGAGAGAGGAAAATTGTTCCGACCAAACATTCATATACAGTACTTCGGGACCTATTTGGGGAACCGGTACTGTATATAGACAAAAAAACAACGAACGACGCAGTTATGACGAGGAATGTGGCCTGTAAGGTGGTGGTGGGACTCTCATAGAGTCTGTGCTTTCCTCCGCGGCACTGAGCCTGCGAGCAATCTGTTCGGGTTCCACAATCCACATCTTCTGGGCGACGCGCCTGCCGCATCTTTGGCAATGAGACTCCCGTTCCGCTGAGGGATATGCAAGCCAAATAACCTGGCATCGTACGTCTTCTTCAAATCGGCCACATCGCCCCGGAGCGCCGCGTGCTCATAGTATGACGAAAGTGTCAAGTCGCGTCGCCTCTTGCTCCACCTCAGTAATATGAATAACTCCCACTACGGCCAGCTGAAATACTTACAAGGCGAAAATTCTGCAGTACGAAACTTGGCAGTCACTGAAATAGCACATTGACCCCAGGCGCAGTGGGAGATCTCGGGGTCGGGTTCCACTGTTTGTGGTCCCTGAGTGAATCACTGTGTGTCTCAGAAAAGTGTACGGGATCGGAAGCGTTGCTCATGTCTGGATCAGAGACGGACTAGGCTGTTGGCTTGCGTGACGGTGGATAGCACAGCCGGAGACGAGAATTTCGTCACCGGCGTTAGCCCGACAGCAAATGGTGCGGAAGAGGCGGTTGGAGTGGGAAAGATGACTACCAGCTTGGTGGCGACAACAGAAAAGACAACGAGCTCGCGCGCCGTAAAATTTCCCCGGGCAGGTGACATGCGAGGAGTAGTAATAGTATACTCCTGCAAGTGCGCGGGACCGAACGCAGTCGCAGTAGCCGAGGACGCGTGTCGTTCCTGGTCAAGAGCATGTTGGGGTGACGATGAAGCGGAAACTCGGGGCGGCATGCAGCCGTGCTTCATATACACTAGATAAAGGGTATAGAGATCAGGTAGTTTGGTCGACGAGAACGGCAGCATGATCCTGCAGCGGCAGCTCCGTGACCTCCCGCGTCTGGGTATTTAGAAATTTCAGCTGGGACACAGCTAGTCCACCCGCCAAGCGCCGTAGGTTATCTGTACCGCATCGCATGAGAAGCGCCGTGTCCTCTGCCTCTATCGTAATAGATGAGACGTTCGCCTTCGGATAGGACAGAATCAGCGGGAATACCCCCGGCAGCTGCGTGCCTAGCCATCTGCCAAATTCGTCCAGCTGTTCATCGTGCTCGTTGTAGCCGACGAACATGGTGGTGAAGGATAAGGACCGGAGCTGCGGTGCGTCTACTGGGCCGGCGCTGCGCTCGTAAACGGCGGGAAGGTACTTGAGTTTGTCCATCCAGTCGAGTATGACGGTAAGTGAGCGGCTGTTGGAGAGGGTGCGATCCCCCTCTGGGAGGGAATCGCCGATTACGACGAGTAGTTCCAGGGTGAGCGAAAGAGCTGAGAAGGCGCGGAGCGGCGCCAGGATGCCGGGCTCATTGTCGAGAGAGAGCGATTGATAGCTCGTATCTATGGTGAAGCGAATGTCGTCGGCCTCGCTTTCCATGTACACGTCGCCGCGCCAGGGAATGTCGATGCGTCGCCCACCTTGCGTCTTCTCGACAAACAGTTGGACGAGACCGGAGACGGCGGAAGCTGAGCTCAGAAATAGCGAAGACAGATTGAGTCCAGCTAACGTAGGGATAATTGGCGAATAGTCCATTCCGAACCTGCGATGGATGCGCGAAGCACGCAGACGGAGACTCGTGATGGACGGCGCAAGCGAGCCGAAATTGTTCAGTGACTGCTGGGTGACGCCAAGAAGCTCCAGCGAGGTCAAGGCTGGGAAGACCACGAAGAGAAAATCAGGCGGCGCAGCGTGTGTGCGAAGATGGAAGCGGAAGGAGCGCACAGTAGCGACGGGCCTGCATGGCTCGGTCGCAGTGAACAGCGAAGCGTCGATGCTTTCTAGACACGGCGCCATTTCACCTCCGCGTAGCATGGATAGGTCTAATAGACCGGAGTAGGAGAAGGTCCTCAAGATCGGCGCCGGTTGTGAAAAAAGGCGCAAAAGGTGGGTTTGCGGACGATGCGCAACTTTGAGGCTTTCTATACGGTGAAAGTTGTTGATGATCACTTCGAGAAGCGCGTCTGACCATCTGTCTCCGCCCTGGTTCATTGACGACAGTGTGAACGGCTTGGGATCGGAGCGGTGAAGAAAGGCAACGAGCATGTCCAAGGCGACCGCCGGCCGGTTACTCGGGAGCGACACAGAATTCCATAGCCTGAAGTCGGATAGGGCAAGACTTCGCCAGGCGCGCGAGACGTGCGTTACTGCTTTGCGTCCGTTGAAATCGAGCGCCTCGAAGCATTCGAGCACAAGTTCTCGGGGCAGTCGAAGCACAGGATCGCGGTGCGCATCGTTCCAGCCATGATAGCATCGCAGAATCGCCGTCTTGACCACCAGTTCAATGCCACGAGCCACCTGAACCACATCGTCCGCGCTTTCGTGGGCACTGTTCGAACTTCAAGTTCAAATATCTGTCAAGGTTGCGGCCCGCAATATATGTAGCTTTAGAGCGCACCTATGACAGTCCAATAGCTCGTGGAACGCGTTAGAGACGCACGCGTCGAGCAGGCCGTGGTGGTGGGAAGCAACTGACATCGTGATTATTTGCGCTTGTTGATTCCGCATCTTGAACAGCATCAGGATTCCGCATGCTTCCGGCACGTGCCATGACAGATACCTACCTACCTTTTAGACGTTCCACGTACATGCATGGGCCTTTTACATTATCGCTTCGTTTTCGTTGGCACTTGAGCTACTATGACCGCGGCGACGCAGTCCGCGACCACACGCTCGTAACATGATCGCCTGTCTCTGTGCGAAGAGTCTTCGCACCGCCGAAGACTTGTTCAACGTTGACTGCAGCTAAAGATGTATTGTTTTTTTTTACCCTAGTCTGCGCGCTGCTTGCTGCGCGCCGAGTGTACCGTAGAGGTGACACTCCGTGTCCCGCGCGCATTGAGAAGCATGACCTCCACTGACCACGGACTCTGTTACCAGCCCTTCGTGGCCGACACGCGCTTAAGCGACATAAGTATGCTTGACCGCTCAGCGCCGATGCCGATGTGGACAACATCGGGTGTTTTCCCAAGAGGATTCTGATTTGATCTTTGGAGCTATGGCTCGCATGGTCTCCCTTTGGTTTAGATTATCTTCATAACACCAACTCTCATGCCATATTGCACAGGACGCGCTGGTGCTGCAGTCTCTACACCTCAGTATTATACATCCCCCCTGAGTTCGGGCCCTCGCCGCCTCGCGATTCTTTCAGGGCCCTGCCTATACGTGGATTATACAGAATTTTACGAAAGTATTAATCTGGATCTAAGGGAACGTGCTGTTTGTCTGCGCATCAGCGACGCCAACAGGCTCGCACCCTAATCTACAATCTCAAGCTTCATATCGCGGCGGTGTGACGTTCGCTTCGACGCCGGTATTCCTCTCGTGGGAATAGCCGTTCGCATCGACTTCCACTGGAAAGCGGGACACACGATCAAGCGAGCTCATGAGCTCGTTGACCGACAAGCCCGCACGGTACAGCGCCACAGTCAGCTCGGCCATCTGCCTCGGCGATGCGGTGCTCGGGGCGCCGAGCATAAAATTAGGCGACGATGTGGGAGGGTCATCTATTGCCATTGGCAACTGTGGATCCGGTGGGACGTTTGCACGCTTGGAGAGCGACGCCCCCATATCAAGCAGCAACATCTTGTCGTTGCGCGTGCCACTGCCTCGGTCGCCAAAATGTTCTGGGGCACCGGAACCGGGTAAATGGGCCACATTCAAATCGGATGCGGAAAGCCGCCTGCGCTTCCTGCGAGAGAGGAGGAAGAGCCAGGTGACGAAGAGAACGGACAAGATGGCAACAGGGACAGTAATGCCCACGAGCATCCCTTTGGACGGCTGGCTGGAATGCCTTTGGGAGCTGCCTCCGCGCGGACGGGAAGAAGAGGACGCTGCTTGGCAGCAGTCAGTATCAATGCGGCTGTAAAAGATGTGGAATTGACTAACGTCCGATAGACCCTGCTAATGCAGATGTAGACGAGGAGTCGCCATAGTAAAGGGTGACATTTTGGATTACAGCATCAGTAGGGGCTCGGGTTGCTGGTTTAACGACAAGAGACGCATATTGCCCATGTGGGAGGAAGGACATGGCCTGGAATGGCACCAAGTCGGCGCGGATGCAAGCTGGAGGCTGAGGATAGGGACTTGCATCAAGACAAAACGGAGCCAAGTTTTCACCTCCTCGTGTTGCATTGACACGCGCCTGCGGCGACTGCGGGTCATATGCGGCGATTGTAGGATGTGCGGCGCCCATTGGCATCCAACCGTAAACAATCACCTCTTTCGCACCAGGTGGTACTGCAAAGCTTGAGCCTGATCCAACGGTTTATACTGCGAGCAGACTCACTTTCGAAGTTGCCAACTTGAGATCCGAATATGTAGACACATCCTGCCCAAGCGGGGTCGTAATGCAGGCCAGGCGTGCCCCCGGGATAGCAGGCCTTTGCTGAAGTCCAGATGATGGCAGCGACGGCGTCGCGCTGACCACTGGTCTCCGAACGTAAAGCTAAAGGCGAACCCATACTGTGCTAAGAGGATGGGAGCAAAGCCAGGGACGATGGGCATCTGACCCCCCGGTGCATTTGACGGGCGGGAGCGGTAGGCGTTGTGCAAGTCTACCGTAACAGCGGCACCGCAAAAGCACTGCCGCGAGAGCGCCGATCCTAGGATTCAATTCGAGTGCGCTCATGAAAACTTCATTCTATGATTGGGTATTGTCGTCAGCTGGCAGGTCGCCAGTCCGTTCCTCTTCCCACGCAAGTCACCTAGATGTAGCTCATGCGTGCAGTCAGCTGGCATTTGTTATCCGGATAGCAGACGAGCGGCGCGGCAGTTCTGGAGTTGCTCCTGATGCAAAATTTGAAGGATGCACACGAGCGCGCAGGGGCCGGGCAGGCCAAGCAATGGTTAGGACGACGTGCTGATGTTGCCTAGATAAAAGCGCAGGATTCCGTCAAAGAAGCGAACCGCGAGAAAGCGTGGAGCCGTAGACGTCCAATGGATCTAATTGACCTCCGCAGAAGGGCAGATACCCAAGTTGATCCCGCCGCCCAATGGAAACAAGACCCATTGTGTGACACAAAAACTAGCATCGCATGCGCCCACCGGTTGCACCAACAGAAGTTGATTGCGCCTTGGACTCATCTGCGACCAAGCACAAGTTGGCCGTCGGCCTTTCATACGCGAGTAGCGCCGAGCAAGGGTCTTCGCCAAAGCGCAGCCGAGCCACACAGAGTGCAGCAGACATTGGCGTTCTGGGATAGACTGTGGCAAACGTCGCGCAATAGCGATCTTCGTGTCGTGGTGAGCGAAGGAGGTCAAGAGGCATTGATGCTCCCGATGAGCGCTTCCGCTCCGCAGTCCGCTACAGCCAGCCCTTAACCCGCAGCACTGTCGCTGGTTTATATATATCGCAATGATAACCTACAGTGGCCAAAATGAAACTCAAATTATAAGCCTCAAGCTTCATATCGGGGCGGCAGGACCTCCGCCTCAATGTCAGTAGTCCGTTGACTGGAATCATGGTTTACATCGACTTCCAGGCGCGACACACGGTCGAGCGAGTTCATAAGCTCGTTGACCGAAAGGCCGACACGGTACAGCGCCGCCGTAAGCTGGGCCACTTGCCCTGGCGATGCGGGCAATATTGATGGCGATGCGTAGAGTTCGTCCGCTGGCAGCTGCAGTGGCCTTTCCTGCTCGATTGCTGGTGGAGCGCCTGAGCGTGCGATATCTGCTGGCTCTGAGGGCGACTTTGACATTATGTTGAGTGCGGCAGTGATCTTGTCGTTGTGTGCGCCGCTGCCGCCGCCGCCGTCACCGTCGCGCACGTCGCTGGAGCGTGCAATATCTGCTGGCTCTGAGGGCGACTTTGACATTATATTGATTGCGGCAGTGATCTCGTCGTTGCGCGCGCCGCTGCCACCACCGCTGCCGCCGTCGCCGTCGCTCGGGTGCTCCGGGATCGACGGTGCGGCAGCTATTGGGAAAGGGATCACGTCGGAGGCGGGATCGGCCTCGGGGTAGCTGGTGCCCTGCCTGCGCCGCTTTCGTCTGCGCCGCAAGAACAGGGAAAGGAATATAGCGGAGAGAGTAGTGACAGAGACAATGATCCCTACGAGCATCCCATTTGACGGATGTTTGCGAAGCACATCGCTGGGAGCGGGCTGTGAAGTCGATGTGAGCGACGATGTTGCGTCTAAGTGACGATTAGCATGGTTGCATTCGTCCGCGGATCCAAAGGATCGCGCAGAATGTAATATTGGCTCACCTCCACTTCCAGTGGCAGTTGAAATGGGGACAAGGGGATTAGACGAGGTTGAGAAGAGCGACGCTGTTGCGTCTGAAGGGCGATTATTAGTGTCGGTGGATTTGGGAAATGGGGATGTTGGCTGACCTCCACTGACAGTGCTGGTTGAGAGTTCATTCGGAAGGGAGCCAGGCGACGGCGGATATGCGAGCGTGATGTTCTCGAACAAAGCGAAGTTGACATCAGGGTAGGTCTCAGAGGGTCCGCTGGCAACAAACGATAACGCGGCCAGTGCACCGTCGGTGTCGTCGACCTTGAAATTGACAAATATGGGCACCCAAATGACGTTGCAGTCCGTGCTTTGCGGAGTGCAGACGCGCGCCGTTGAATCATTTGCAGGAAATTGCGCCTCTAGCTGTCTTCCGCCGAGGTTGACGAGAGGTGCCTGGGCTCCTTTAGGGACCCATGCGTAGATATTTCCATATTTTGCCCCTCGCACTGCGACGGTAGCTTATCAGCATGAGGCATATGATGATTACAGTATAACTCACGGTCAACGCTGCCTACTGTTGGCCCATTCTGAATTATGCGCAAGCAACGCGCTTGATCTCTCTTCACAGGGCTTGCAGCGGAGGCAGCTGGACAATGTTCTTGAACGATAGCCAATGGCAGCGTCCATTCTACCTCGACCGCTTTGTATGTCTCGCCATCCGACGGTGCAGGAGATACCATACCCATGATAAGAGTAAGAAGATGGGGAAAGCGGAAGGAGCCCAGGGCGCGCTCTCAGAGCCACCCAACGCTTTTGACTGGCGGGAGCGGTGATGGACGTGCACATCAAGGTATCGCCTGTCGAACGCTGCCGTGGCCCGGGCCCGCTGCTCGAAGCGACGTGCGCCTGCCGGTGTCTCGGGCTGGACGATCCAAAAGACGTTCAGGTGAGGCTGCCAGCTGCGATGTGCGCCCTGTCGTCAAGTGCGGCAGCGAACTGGAACAGCGAACTCCAAAGCACGTGGCGCCTCGGGAATGAGAATGCTCCTGACAGGTGACGACGTCGCTGAGTACTGTGCTATCACAGCAAACACCGGGACGTACAGTACATACCGCCTGGGGGAATCCTGGCATGGCTTCAGATGCATGTTCGGCACGAAGTCTCTCCCCCGAGTCGTCGCGCGGCCAGAGACTGTCCGAGCGCCGTCGTGCGTCGGGGGACGCCTTACGCAATGGTGAGGCGTGTACTAGTCGGGAATCGCAGATCGCGACGGCCGGAGATCACGTGCGGGGCGGGAGACAACCTCGCAATTCCCCATCCGTCGATAGAACCGGTCTGATACTAACTGAAGACATAGTCGTCCGGACAGCGGACGGTGACGTGCGGCGCGCAGGACAGGTGGAGCTGTTCAGAGGAGAACGCAAGCGCGGTCGATAGCAATGGGTAGAAACGTAGACAATCCCAGCAAACCCGAGGATGGGTTACGGTTACGCGCAAGCAAAGCCAATCGCATGATCCCCATATACCGTACTGTAGCGCGCCTTGGGGCTCTTTTTCGAAGACCCCACCTCCTTTCGATTTGGATCGTCTGCCGCGCACTGGCAGCATCATGATGCGCGTCCGTCCCTGCTCCGGATGACGCGAATGCGCAGCAAAGTCTGCGCACATTGTCGTTCGGCCTTGTAAGGCAAGCGTGAAAAGCGGAAAGCTCCGTCGCGGTCGAAGTGAACAACGGAAAGCAATCATGTAGAATCACGCAGATGCGACAGTCAGAGCCAGATCCAAGCACGCGCACGATGGGTGGTAAAGAGCACAGGAAATACCGCGCACATACAGTGGTCTGGATGACCAGGGTTCGAAAGCACTGAAGCGGCCCCATACACACAGCAGCGGCAGGATATGCATGGTAGTATAACGCGCGTCGGCCTCGGATCCACTGTCAGGTAATGTCGGTAAGTATCCCTGCACGCAGACGAGGCGTCCGGGTGACGAAGTCAAAATATAAGTAGTCGCGGAGCTGCCAGTGGAGAGGTTCTTGGTGTATGCCGGAATAGACATCCTGAATTGCGCGGTGCGGCGCGGGTATCCGACGAGCAGCCTTCCAGCAAATGGCCGGTATCCACACCAGGGCGCCGCGTCGGGTCGATGAACAAGGACTCGCGGTGCACAACGGGATCATCGTAAGCAGCGGCCGGGCAGTAATCCTTTCCCGAGAGCGAGAAGCGGGCGTTGGGGCAGATGGCGCGCAAGGCGTGTGCCGGACGTGTTTCACAATGTGTAGCCGCGTTCGACTGCCGCCGAGCCCCGCAGAGACTGGAATGTTGCAATTCGAATACGGTGGAGAGCTAAATCGGCAGGCGCGCATCGCGAAGCATGTCGTGCGAGCCGTGTCGCCGTGTTTGCCGATAGAAAAATCGTAGAGCACTATGCTGCTGAGTTTCACGGCGGCCGTGGTACCATTCAACTCTCGCCGTAGCCGCCAAGGAATCCGCGCCGGCGAGCAGTTAGTTTTTCGCAAGCGAGCAAAGTCGGGGTGCAGCCAAGTTACGCGGAGCATATGCAGCAGCGCATTATGAAAGTAAGAGGTGTAGTACTGCTTCGGACGTCGCGCCCCCGCGAGCAGGGGCGTCAGAGGTGCGCGCGGTGTCATGAGCGGAGGAGGTCAAGGAGCATATGCTTCCGACGCGCGCTCTCCGGTCCGGGT
Source organism: Auricularia sp. M12 (assembly GCA_037042885.1). Taxonomy (NCBI): domain Eukaryota; kingdom Fungi; phylum Basidiomycota; class Agaricomycetes; order Auriculariales; family Auriculariaceae; genus Auricularia; species Auricularia sp. M12. The sequence goes on from CM073211.1 coordinate 3,692,177, forward strand.
CTCCGAGGGATCCGGCTTGAGCACAATCACTGCTGGGAACCATGATTTTTCCGAGCTCATGGGATAGGTCACATTTTGCAAGGCTTGGAAAACTCTGTTCAAAATTTCACATTGTGCGAAGCCACAACCATTTGGGCCCTTACCGATGGCAAAAGTTCAAATTTTCCGAAACTCGGAGAATTGACCCGGATTGTCCGAATCACCTTGCGCCAGCAAGGTCTCTCGTTTGTGTGAAATTCGTAAGCGCGCGTGCCCTTTTCCCCGAGGCTTAGCCGGAGCGCCCGCGTCTGTGGAGCTGGCGACAGTCTGAACCCGACTCTCGCCTCCGTACACGTACAAGTTGAAGTTGTGCCAGACAACTTGTACTACCGCTACTATACTTACTCCGTTGTCGCTCCTTGCGTGCCTATGGAGCCTCCCTATAATAACAACGTGATTTCCCGCTGTCGTATTGCGACGAGCTGCTCGTATTTCTCCTTTCTTCTTGAAGGTCATGAAGGTCAAGCCTTTGTGGGCACATAGTATTTCTTATGTAAGCTGTACCGGCCCCCATGCTCTGCCAATGGACGTTACGAAAGGTCTTAGCCCCGAGCAGACAGGATGAAGCAGAATGCAGATTTTGGCTGCTTGATTCTGTAAAAGGTGACATTCCTGGATTGCAGTGCTTACGGTATCGTCGTGTTGTGCAGTACGGCCCTTTCGCACTCGCCGAGAGCCCATCCATGTTGGGTCGGAGTTGACGCGTCTGTTGGCGCGTCGGTTGCGCGTCTATCACGCGTCTCGTTGCCGGGTTGAACTCGACACGCCTGCTCCCACCTGCTACACACATCTACCTACGCCGCGAGTTGCTCGAAGCTGTGATATCCTCACCGGCACATTTGCTGTTATATTCATCTTCGGCACTGGCTACACTCCATCCGTCTGCATGGACATGAACACATCCTGAGTACGTGAGGTTGCCAGCAAGTGAAGCCTTTTAGTCTCCACATCCAATCCTTCTAACCGTTGGTCTTCCAGACGAAGATATTCACTCGGATGTGTCATGAATAACTTGTAGTCGAAGCCGCGCAGCAATCGGATGGCATCTCGACCTCGCCCGCGTGAGCATGCAACGTAGACGCTAAACCCGGATAGTTGGCCGGTGGGTGGTGTTGCTATATCGACGATGACTGGGCACAGCGTCTGACCCTGCGCGCGATAGTCGGTGAAGGCGTATGCAGCTGTAATAGGCAGCTGGCTGCGCTCAACGGATTGCCTTCCCAAGGCCGTATCCAAGCCAAAGCTTTGCTGCATTGGCGCTATGGGGATAACACCCTCATCGAGCCCGTCCAGCTGCTTCGCGCGTGTCTTGTCCAGCTTTACTAGGATGTAGGCGGGTGCGTAGCGAAGCTTGACCTCATGGGCCGCTGGATTGATCTCGGGCTCGTCAGGATGAAGAACCACGCCGACAACGGTACCTCGTGCGCCATTTGCAACATCCAACTCCGTCTGGATATTGAAGGTCACCATCACCCTCATCCCAACTGCCACTTCGACCTCGTCCGGTAGCCGCCGTCGTTCGCTGCTCCCAGTCTTGCTCGCATACAAGGCGTAGCGTTCCACAAGCGTGAGCGGCCGACCGCCAATCCGATCATCCGCAGGGCAACGGTAGAGTCGCTCCCCTGTCCGTGAACAATGCCTGCGCAGGGCGGCACTATTCCAGCGGCGACGAACAGCATGTCTTGGCGTCACAAGAACTGCGTCAGACCAAGCCGGGTCAGTCGCAATGCTGTCATCGGGGCCCAGCTGCAGACTGCGAAGCATGTCGATATCGTCCTTCGTGCATGCACCATGCCGCAACCGTCGCAAGAATGCTGTCCAGACAGGATCCGCCGCGCGCATCTGCTGCCGCAGGATGACCACAGTTTGGAACTGCTCGTAAATTTGACGGCCCGTCATTTCACTAGTCGTGTCGTATTCGGCTCGACTAGGCCAGAAAAGTGCGCTTGATTTTTTCTTCACAACGGGTGGGAATTGATGAAAGTCGCCGCAGATGATGACATTCAGGCCTCCAAACGGCAGGTCGCTGTTGCCCCCCTTCGCCTCCGATATGATGCGTGACAGCGTGTCGAAAAAGTCGCGCGACAGCATTGATATCTCGTCGATAATGAGATACTGAACGTGGCGCCAATATTCCTCGAGCCAACGTCGTGTCCGTTCCGGTATGCGTCCGTTGCGACGCGAGATTTTCGCTAACGTATGTAGAGTGCTGCCACCTATTAGGGATGCCGCAATGCCAGTATACGCTCCTTTACGTAGCCAGTGCGCAACGTTCCGCTGCTGAAACGTGGCCGTGACCAGCTCAATAACCTTTGTCTTCCCAGTGCCGCCCTCGCCCTGGATCTGCATGAGCAATTGGTCGGGCTGCTTGCCGTCCAGAACAGCATGGAGATGGTTGAAAATAATGTCGTACGCGCGCCGCTGTTCCTCGTTAAGAATTGACGCATCTGCATCAATGTCGGATCCGAGCTCGGGCGCATGGAGTACGGATCCAAGGTCGCTGTCGTCCAAACCCTGACTAGTGTCCATAACAACATCACCTGTACGCAGTGTCAGCTAGGAACGACAACTACTAATGCAGCCTTCATACCGTCGTTAGGTTCTATCTCGGTACCGGCAAGCTCTTGTTGCACAGCGCGATCTGCGGCCATTGCGTCCTGCCAGGACTGCAGCCGCTGCATGTGCCCACCAACCGCTCGTCCGGCCACACACTGCGAAGCATGCCACTCGTCCGTCCCAGAAGAGAATAAACCGGCCTCGACAGCTGCAACCATTGCTGCACCCGCATGAACCTCTTCGCGCCCGCCTTCTGCAGCAGCTTTCGCTCGCTCGACATCCTCTTCGGTGACACGGAAAGACACTGTCTCCGATGGCTCGGCACTGTCCTCTTCCATCGCGTCCAGCTGATCGTGTCCCATACCACGCTCTGTCCCACTGGTACAGTTGGGGACAGTCAAAGTGTATCCAAACTGTATTCCGCTTATATCTTTCCATCCAGGCTATGGAGCCTCTCAGGAGTTTCGCCATCGTGTTCGGGCAAAAATTACGGATTTTTTGAGCATGCTTACGTAATATTCTAACGAGAAATAAGGTTTTGCCAAATTTTTGGGGTCAGACAAAAATTGAAAGTTGTTCTAAAAGTCATTTTAAGCACATAAAAGATTACTTGCTAGTAACGGCCTCTAGAGCTGCCATGGCACTATTTGAAGCAGCCCGATGCTGCTTCTGTTTCCTGACTGCCCACTCCGCTGCTTTCCCTGTGAGTCCCCGTTCATATGCATCAACAAACCGCCAAGTACGGTTGATGAAGCGACGAATGACGTCCACTGGACACATGTCCAAGTATCGGATAGCCGCGTCCTTGGCTTCTGCGAAGGTCTTCTTCTCAGCATCGCGGTAGCGATACTTGCACCAGCCCCAGTACTTAAACAGACGAAAGTAAGATAAATGAACATGAGATTAGTATTGTGAGAACGTACCATTTCGATGGGATTGAGCTCGCAGTGAAACTTGGGAAGAAAGATGCACTCATGACCCTTGCTGGTGATCAGAGTTTCCAGCATCGAAGGCTGGTTCTTGAAGTCGTCCTGCTGGCTGAGGAGGCGCGCAAGACAGCACTGGGTGCTGTCAATGCCACAGACAGGCTTACACTTTGCTCGTAGTCCTGTAATATCGAAGCCTCTCTCCTCCAGGACATTGTTGACATAGTGCTGCAGAGTGCGGGGTCTGACCTGGCCTGACTTGAGGCTGGTCAAGTACAGCATGACCCGCTTGCGCACAGTCTCGTCATTCAGCCATGAGCGGCTAGCACGCGAGCCACCACGATGCTCCGTTGGCAGATCCAGGAACGTCTGGTAGTGACGGGCCAAGGCACAGACACGACGAGCAAATCGTACTCCCTCGCCATCACGGTAGATGTGCGCAATAGCCCGACTAGCGGCAAGACGTTTCTCCCCCTTAATGAGCAAGGTTGCAAAGTTGATGAGGATCATGAGCTGGGTCTGCTGCGACAGAGGCAAGCTGGAATGCTCCTTCTTGAGCTTTGCCTTCATGTGTGCACGCAACTCATCCCAGCTCTTACGCTTGGAAGGAACATCACCCACAGCGTCATCCAACTCCTCTTCAAAAGCTTCCAAGTCATCGTCATCAGGAGAGACGTCTGAGCCACTGCCATCCGATTCTTGCTCTGATTCTGACGGGGAAGCATCATGGTCAGAATCAGAGCTAGATTCAGAGCTGGCATCATCCGCAACACGAGCAGTTTTGCGAGCAGGTCCGGAGAAGCTCTCGTCAAAGCTCTCGCGAGCAGATGCAGTCCTGGATAGTGAGGGCACCACAGTATCAGGCTGCAGGTCAACTGGAGTTGGTGACGGCGAGCAAGAGCGGCTGGCAGCTGGCGTGGAAGGTTGACCAGCATCCGAGGGAGAATTCGATTGTACACCAGGCAGATCAGCTCTAAGACGTGCAGGCACAACCATCTGTGACCCAGGAAGTGCCAGAAATGCATTCAGCGTAGTCTGTTTCCGGATTTCGGAAGCATGCCGATACTGAGTGCGAGTAGATTTGCTGGCAACATCTGGGCCTTTGACATAAGTTGTGCGCTCTGCAAAGTATGGATCAGCTTAAATAATATTAGGAAACATGCAGCTCACCAGTCCTGAGCCTTTCATTGCGAGCCTTTTGCAGCATGCGGACTCTGGGAGGCACCCAGTCATCATCTGCCTCCCCAAGCTCATCGAGTGCATCTGCACACTGTGCAGCAAGTTCCTCGCCATCAAAGACAGGATCCACATCCTCAGACTCAGAGTCAGTGTCAGAGTTGGTCCTAGTCTCCGCAGCCCAGTTTGTACGAGTGCTATCATGCAGGATCTGCACTGATGACAGGCGGCGGCAGATCGGCGGAGCGGCAAGCTTTGGAGGGGCCAAACGAGGCTCAGGTGGCACAGCAGCAGGCTTTGGCTGGTTTCTGAGGCCAGACAAGTTTCTAGCAGCCTTCCTGGGTGGCATGCTGGTGAGGGGGAGAGAGGGAGTGACGCAGTCTTCGGCGGCAGTACATCGGCCGCCGTTGGATCACCGTCGGAATCAAATGGACTTCTTCCGTTATGGGATTGTTTCTGCCCATTTAAACAACATTGGCTCGTTGAAATCCCTCAAATTTAGCATAATCACACTCGGATAGACGAGGGCTTTCAGTCGATACCCATTACGTAATATTCTATAGGGTTTTAAGCTTTTTGCCAAATTTTGAGTCCGACCTTTCCAAAAAAGGAAATTTCCCAGAGAACGGCTCGTTGGAATTTTATAAAAACTATACCGTCTTAAAGCCCTTAATGAGGCGCACAAAATGATATATATATGTTGGGGGGGTTATACAAATGGATACACTTTGACTGTCCCCAACTGTATGCCAGCCAGCCTGCTCGTCCCGTTCTCGTTCAACCCGAGCAGCTTCCTGACTCTCTTGATAGAACCGGATATTCCGCAGAACGTCAAGCGCAGACTGCGGAGCCATCGCCTCCCACTCTGTAAAGGCTGCCGCCCAAGTAATTTCCGCTGGCTTCAGATCGTTGTAGGTACGCCAAGGCTTCAACAGCGCGAGCATAGATGCATAGAAGAAGTCGCGCTGATTTGGATCGCGTTCCAGTGGGAAGTATCCGCCAATGATGTTGGGAAGTGTGTTGTGGTTGTCAGGGCGAAGGATGCGTAGGCGAGTTTGGTGACGAGGATGATGCTCCTGGTACCGACTTCGCTGAGCTCTCGGTCTACCTCGAAATCGACGCTGCTCCATGCCGTCAGGTACGTGCTCCTGCTCCAGAGCTTTATCGCGCTCAGTAACGCGGTCTTCGTAGGTGTCTACTGTGAACTGGAGAAGGTTGAACCTTTCCAAATCATCACCGCGATACGCATAATCGTTGATCTGCGAGCGACCAAGTACATCGCCGTTACGCTGGATTTCGAGCGTAACGACGTCGCCCTATTCAATCGAAGTAAGTACTTGATTGTGTCGCACCTACAACATCAACTGACCGTATCAGGAGATTCTGACACTTGACCAGCTTCCTGGTCTGTACCGTTTGGCTCTGTGGTCTCCACATCCTCGTTGGTACCTTCGCAGTGCCTGACACTCTTTGTAAGTAGATAGAACTTTATATGATAAAACAACTTGCCGCTTTCGAAATTCTGAAAAATTACGCAATAGAAACCCTCTGACCGACGACCAATAAATGGGAGCGTATCGATGTGACTGGAACGTATCGCCCCATCCCATCAGATACATCATCACCTGCGGCCCGGACAGCTCATTCTCTCTGTTGAGAATGTTCCAGCAGCGGTATAGCAGCACGCGATTGCGCTCTTGGACCTCGTTAAGGTACGTGTCGCTCGCATCGTGCCGCTGAATCGCCTTTGCTAACAATGCCGACGTATTGTACGACTTGCCCTGCTTCTTGGTCTGGTATGTGGTCACATACCAGATTATGCTCTTCGTCTCGGGCCCATGGGTAAGCAGCTTGATATCGTGATTGGAGCGAATGAGCGGGAATAACGGCGGGCACCAGCTATTGAGATACCCATACGTGCGCCTTGGACCCCATGCACCACTCTCAGACACCCAATCCTCATTGGCGAGTGGAAAAGGCGCCTTCCGCTTGCAACGCTTTGCACCAAAGCGGTTGACCTTGAGGCAGGTCTTCTCCGAACACTCGTGCACCTGCGTCGTGCGAGCTAAACGGGGTTCCAGCTCCACAACTTCACGTGCAAAGGACGGGCTCGTTGCAGATGGCGGGCGCGAATAGGCAATCTCCTTCTCCGCAGGCATGCGCTCCATGGCCGACTCGGTGAGCTCGTCGTGGTGAGCGCGAATGTTGGCCCTTATAAACGCCACTACACGAGAGCGAAAGCGTTCTGACCGGAGCAACTTGTTACGCCCGTGCCCCGGTCCGCGGACCCCACGTGCTCTCGGCATCACTCGGCGTCATTCTACGTCACTCGGCCAACTCGGTCAACTCGGTCAAGCTCCCGAATACCCGGCTTATCTCCCCTCGTGTTCATATGCTCGGGATATGTTCTCCTCATCGTCCTCTACCTCTAGACCTCTCCCTCACTTCTCTAGCTTCTCTCCTTACTCGCATACATCCACCTAACTCGCCTTGTCCCTACTGTATCGATAGTGTTCATATCCGGTTCGCTCCACTCGTCTTAGTCATTCGCCTCTCGTCATTCGCCCGATCCCCCGATACCTTACCCACTCGCTCTTACTCATCCTATCGGCCGATGACGACGATCTCTATTGATCTGAGGCCCCACTCCTTCGTCTCTAGGATACACTCCGAGTACATCGGATCATCTCCCCAGGTATAAAAGACCCTCGACTTTGTATCTAGCTCCCCAGTTACGAAATCGACATAGTCGTGCCCCTCGCACACTCTATCTCTCTCTCTCTCGACTTCGCCTCTGGGTTCTCCCTTCGCCCGACTTACTCGCCTGAGTCCTCTGCTGCTCGCGGTCCCTTCGGTCGTGCTACTCGACGTAGCCGGTGTGCTCAATAACGCACCGAAGGCTCTAGTTGTTCGTTCGAGTGTTCTCTGCGCCCGGACGTTCGACTATCCTTGCAACCAAACCCCCAAGACACAGCAGGCTTAACAGTATTTCGTAACTCGAGCTCCGCTCGAGTTGTATGGCCTTTGGGACTCGACAGAACCTCAGAAGAAACCAGGAAGAACCTCATCCTCTACTCGACTCCCCCGACGCTATCCTTCGCGAAGCCCGTCGTCAGGCTCGTCTTCGCGACCAACAACCTCCTCAGCCGGCTACGCCTTCGCCATCAGCCTCGATGTCGGGCACTAGCCGCTTCGGATCATCTCGGCACTCGCAACCGCCGAACGATGATGACGAAATCCTCTCGCAACACACTCTCTCCGGCTCGCTTCACACCTCGCGTTTCTCGCCGGCCCAGTCCACACTACGCGCGGACCCGAGCGGTTCCTACCCTCCCTCAAGTCACACGACGCGATCGCCTTCGCATCCCTCGACTCACTCGCTCGGCTCTCGACACCCTCTCGCGCTCGTTCCGTACACCGGCTCTCGCTCGACTCCTCGTTTTTCGCAGCACTCCTCGTCGTTCCGCGGCTTCTTCCCATCCGGCACCCCTAACACGCCCCGGCGTGGCGGCGGGGGTGGCGGAGGAGGCGGCGGAGGTGGCGGCGGTGGAGGCGGAGGCGGCGGAGGCGGCGGTGGCGGTGGTGGTCATCGAGGTGCTCCCTCGCCCTCGTCGCACCACTCGCACCACTCGCACCACTCGCACGGCTCGCACCCTCCGAACCCTCCTCCCGGAGGTGGCGGCGGTGGGGGCGGTGGTGGCGGTAACGATCCTCCTGGTCCCCCGGGACCTCCCTTCGACCCTCCGTCGGACGGCTACGACTCGGACGTCGATCGCGAACGACAATTCCACGATCAACACGACAACGTCCCTCGTGTCTACTTCGTCGACCGCGACAGCGGCTCTCGCATCGACGCCGCCAAACCCGACAAATTCGACGGCGAAAACGCCAACAAACTTCGCGGATTCCTCATCGACTGCGAAACCTACTTCCTCGCCAACCCTCGGAAGTACCAGACGTCCCGCGAGAAGATTCTCTTCACCGCGACCTATCTCTCGGGTCGGGCGAAGGAATGGTGGGGCGGCTACGTTCCTCTCGTCCCGAATCCGCCTCCCGGTTACGAGTTCCTCGAAGACTGGAACGAATTCAAGAACGAACTCACGATCACCTTCGGTGTCACGAACGAACGCGAACGCGCCGAAGTCAAGATTCGACGACTGCAAATGGCCGACAACGGCAAGGTCGCCCGCTACAAGCTCCAGTTCGACGAATACGCCAAACTGCTCGGCTGGGACGACGCTGCACTCGCCTCGCAATTCTATCGCGGACTCCCTCGCCGCATCAAATCTGTCTTCGCTGCTCAAGTAGCTCAACGCCCGGCTTCCCTGACGCCACTCGCTGCGCTCGCTCTTAGCATCGATGCCAACTACTGGATCGATAAGGACGAGCAAGCTCTCGAGCACGCGAACGAACCCCGCAAAGCGCAGAAGACCACCTCGACCGCGACGCCTCAATCGGGCTCCCGATCGAACACCAAGTCCAACGCGCGCTCCAACAACGGCAACAACGGCAACTCGAACAACCACTCGAACTCGAAGGGTCAGTCCTCGACCTCGGCCCGCTCGTCTTCGAAGACCACGACCAAGTCGAAGGACGACGTCGCGAAGAACCTCAACTCGAACGGCAAGCTCAACGACGCCGAACGACGCCGTCGCCTCGATAACAACCTCTGCCTCTACTGTGGCCATGCCGGCCACACCGCGTCCGAGTGCCGCAAGGCCGCTCACAATCGCGAGTCGAAGGGTCGCGCCGCTAAGGCTCAACCCGCGACTTCCTCGACGCCGGCTCCCGCTCCCTCGGGCGCCGCCGCTTCTGCCCCGGCGGAAGCGAAAAACTAACGGGCAGTTCCCCACGGGCATCTAGGGCCAACTGCGTCAAGCCCAAGATGCCTTACACTCGGCTGAACGCTGCCGCGCTCACCGATCAAGACGCTCTCATCGTCGTCCTCTCCTCCGACGCTGTCCCATCCTTTCGCACACTCGTCGACTCCGGCTCCGAAGATCAGTTCCTCGATACTCAGTTCGCCGAGAGTCTTCGACTCCCTCAAAAGTCTCTCGATCAACCGCTTCGCCTTCGGCTCTTCGACGGCTCCTATCGCGGTGTTATCTCCAAATACGTGTCGCTTCCCGTCCGCTTCCCTTGCGGAACTTCGATGATCATCAACTTCCTCCTCACCACTCTAGATCCGACTTGCTCTGCAGTGTTGGGATACCGCTGGTTGGCCCGCTACAATCCTAGGATTGACTGGTTCCATCACCGCATCTCTTTCCCCACTCGTGTCTCGTCCTCGGATCCCTCGGGTTTCGTCCCTGGGTTCTCGCTCGACTCGGATCCTCCGACTCCGTCGTCACCTCCTCCCGCGCCACGTACTCTGCCTCCCGAACCGCCGATGGACGAAACCGCCCTTCGCGCGGCCGCTGCTCGCGTCGACATCAAGATCATCGGCGCCGCAGCCTTCGACACCTCTCGTCGACTTCGCGGCTCGATGGTCTCGGCCATCTACATTCGAGATCCATCGGTGCCCGCTCGCTCTGCGTCTGCCAACCCAGCCTCGGAAACCGGCGAAGGCATCCCCGAGTGTTATCACGAGTTCCTCGACGTCTTCTCAAAGGAGGCCTCGAATCGACTCCCTGAACATCGGCCGTACGATCTCAAGATCGACATGGAAGAAGGCAAGCCTCTCCCATCCGGTCCGATCTACTCGCTCTCCGAGCCCGAGCAACTCGCGCTTCGGGAGTACATTCAGGATAACCTCAGCAAAGGACACATTCGCTCGTCGTCGTCCCCGGGTGGCGCCCCGGTTCTCTTCGTCAAGAAGGCCGACGGTTCTCTTCGCCTATGCGTCGATTATCGTGGGCTCAACAAGATCACTCGGAAGGACAAGTACCCGCTTCCGCTCATCTCGTCTACGCTCGACCGCCTTCGCACCGCCAAGAAGTTCACCAAGCTCGATCTTCGTGTCGGATACAGCAACGTTCGCATCGCGGCCGGCGACGAGTGGAAGACTGCCTTTCGAACGCGCTACGGCACCTACGAGTATCTCGTCATGCCTTTCGGTCTCACGAACGCTCCAGCCGCTTTCCAGCGCTTCATGAACGACATCTTCTCCGATCTCCTCGACGTCACGGTCACCGTCTACCTCGACGACATCCTCATCTACTCGGACGATCCCTCGAAGCATGAGGAACACGTTCGAGAGGTCCTTCGACGGCTGCGGGAGAATGACCTCTTCTGTAAGCCCGAGAAGTGCGAGTTCCATGCTGACACCATTGAGTACCTCGGGTACATCATCAGCCCCGAGGGCATCAGCATGGACCCGAAGAAGATTGCCACCCTCCTCGAGTGGCCCGTTCCTCGCAACGTTCGCGACATCCAGTCGTTCCTCGGCTTCGCGAACTTCTATCGACGATTCATCTACGACTACTCCGATATCGTCGTCCCGCTCACTCGTCTCACTCGAAAGACCGCAACGTGGAACTTCACTCCGCAATGCCTCGCTGCGTTCAACGAGCTCAAGAAGGCGTTCACTTGCGCTCCCGTCCTTCACCACTTCGATCCCGCTCTTCCTCGCGTCGTCGAGACTGACGCTTCCGACTACGCGATCGCGGCGATCTTCTCGCACGTCCTCCCGGACGGCTCTGTTCACCCCGTCGCTTTCCATTCGCGCACGCTCACTCCCACCGAGCTCAACTACGACACGCACGACAAGGAGCTACTCGCGATATTCGAGGCGTTCGAACTATGGCGACACTACCTCGAAGGGGCCGAGACCCCAATAGACGTCGTCACGGACCACAAGAACCTCGAGTATTTCTCTACCACGAAGATGCTCACTCGTGCAAGCTCGCTGGTCCGAGTACCTTTCTACCTTCAACCTCCTCATTCGCTTTCGACCCGGTCGACTCGGCGGCAAACCCGATGCTCTCACTCGCCGCCACGACGTCTATCTCAAAAGGGGGGATGGTGGCTACGCCAGCGCAAACCCGCAGAACTTCCGACCCGTTTTTACTTCGGAACAGTTCGCCGCTTCCCTTCGCGCGACGTATGCTGAAGAGACTTTCCTTCGCGCAGCCACGATCATGGACACCCAGTCCATTCGGGATGACATTCGCGCCTCGTACGACTCGGACGAACTCGCTCTCGACATTCGCTCGAAACTCGGCACCGATGACGCGATCAACTGGTCGGCCTCGGACGATGGATTCTTGCTGTTCAAGGGCAGGATCTACGTACCGAACGCTCTCGATTGTCGCCTTCGTATCCTTCGCGAAAAGCACGATCACCCGCTCGCTGGCCATCCGGGTCAGAACAAGACACTCAAGATGGTCGCCCGCGAGTACTACTGGCCCGACCTGCGTGACTCGATTCGTACCTACGTCCAGGCCTGCGTCACCTGTGGGCGCAGCAAACCTCGACGACACAAGCCGTACGGTCGACTTCAACCGCTCCCGATTCCGCTTCGCAACTGGGACTCGATCTCGATGGACTTCATCGAACAACTCCCTGAGTCCAACGGTTACACCGCGATCCTCGTCATTATTGATCGCCTCTCGAAGCAGGGTATCTTCGTCCCGACCAAGGGCAAGATCACCTCCGAAGAACTCGCGCGTCTCTTCCTCATCCACGTCTTCGCCAAACATGGCGCTCCCTCGCACGTCTCTACCGACCGCGGCTCCGAATTCGTCTCCCGCTTCTTTCGCGCACTCGGCTCGCTCCTCAACATGACCATGCACTTCACCTCGGGTCACCACCCGGAGGCGAACGGTCAAGTCGAACGCACGAACCAGACGCTCGAGCAGTACCTCCGTCTCTACTGCAACTACGAGCAGGACAACTGGTCTGAGCTACTCCCTCTCGCCGAGTTCACGTACAACAACACCCCGAACGACTCGACTGGTGTCTCGCCTTTCTTCGCCAACAAGGGTTTTCACCCGAACATCTCCGTCTACCCCGAGCGCGACGTTGCCTCTGCTCGCGCCCGCGACTTCGCTGTCGACATCCACGAACTGCAGGACGTCCTGAAGGAGCAGATCGCTGCCGCTCAGAAACGTTACACTGCATCTGCGAATGCTCGACGCACTTCCCCGCCTGACTTCAAGGTCGGCGACATGGCCTACGTCCTCTCGGAGCACATCAAGACGACGCAGCCCACTCGCAAACTCGCCGATCGCTACCTAGGCCCGTTCCCGATCGTCGATCAACCTAGCTCGCAATCGTTCACACTCAGCCTACCCGACTACCTCGCTCGCGTACACCCGGTCTTTCACGTCTCGCAACTCGAACCCCACCCTCGAGAAGCGTTCCCCGGTCAACGTCAAGAACCTCCTCCGCCCGTCGTCGTCGACGGCGAGCAAGAGTACGAGCTCGAAGTACTCAGCGTACGCATCGACAATCGCCATCGTCACTCGCGCCTTCGTTTTCGCATTCGCTGGATCGGTCACATCGGCACTCCCGACGACCCCGAGACCACCGAGATGGGTTCCGAAAATCTCGAACACGCGCAAGAAGCAGTTCAAGACTTCTATGCTGCAAATCCCAGCGCTCCCGGTAGTTATCAAGAATTCCAGCAGATCCTCAAGAAATTCGAAAACATCTAAGCACTCGCTTTTTCACTCGCTATTTCTTCGCTCACTCGCTTTTTACTCGATTCCAAGAAACAGCCATTTATTACATTTTGGGCGACTTTGGTCGCACCCGCTACTACTCTATTCGATCGCCTACTCGTCCGCATCCTCGGTCGCTTCCTCGACCGCTTCCTCATCCTCCTCCTCGGACTCCTCCTCGACCTCCTCCTCGGCCTCCTCTTCCTCCTCGCTCGAAAACGGATTGTCGATCGACTCGTCGATCGACTGGCCGAACTGCTGCGCTTGCCACTGCAGCATCCGGTACAACATCCGCTCGATGTTGTGGACCGAATTGTTCGTCCACAGGGCGTGGTTCTCCACGACCCTGCGGTGCTCGGCCGTCTTCGCGCGATCCTCGGCCGCCCGCGTCCCCAGCGTCGTCCCCTCGACGATCCGCACCTTCTTGGGGCGCTCGGGCGACGCACTCGGCGACGCCGCCCTCTTCTCGCCGCACGGCACGAACGGCTTGCCCGAGTGCGTACACTTGCCCCGGGTCTGATGACACGCGGTGCATGTGTTCGACCGGTGCTGCCGAACGCACTGGCCGCCGCGCTTGGCGCAAGCCTCGCACTGCTCGATGTCAGCCCCGGCGAGCAAAACACGAACGACCAAAACTCACCTGGCTCGGGAACCGCGTCCCGTACGGCACCTCCGGCCACCTATCCGTGAACTTGCCGCCCGCGCGCGGCTTGGGCTTGGGCTTGGGCTTCGCGGCCGGCACCACCGGGCTCGCGAGCTCCTCGACCTCGTCGTCGTCCTCGAGCGTCTCGCCCGCCCCGAGCGACGGCGAGCGAGCGACCGCGACCGGCGCGGGTTTCGGCGCGACCTTGCGCGACGCCTGAGTCGTCTTCGCGCTCTCGACCTGCAAAATAAGCGCACCTTAGCAACGTCCCGCAATCGCGGGAGCTCGACCCATACCTCCATGGCCTTCCGCCTCTTCGGCGGCGACTCGGTCTCCCTCGCGTCCTTCGCCGGCGCCTTCGTGCTCGTGGTCGGCGCCTTCGCCGGCGACGCCTGGCTCTTCGCCGCCTTGGCGCCCGCGTCCGCCGCGATCTTGGCCACGCGCTCGGCCAGCATCCCGAAGCGTCGCTGCGCCGCCAGGCGCAGCTCGGCCTTCGCCTGGCGCCTGCGCGCGCTGAACGCCTCGATCGCGTCGAGGTCCTCCTCGTCGACGGCCTCTTGCTGCAGGCCGCCGAGCGTCCGCTTCGCATCTTCGTGCGCTGCGATCAGCGCCTCCATTGTCGGGTCGTCCTCGAGCGACCTCATGACGGCGCCGACGGTCTTGCGGTCGTACGCGGCGGCGACGTCCTCGAGCGATTCGTATCGCGGCATGGTGGGCGGCGGGCAGAAGACAAGATTGGTTCGACGATTCAACTCCCGACCCAACCACTTTTAATCTGCGTCCGACCCGTTCCGACCCGACCCGATCTTTTGGCCCCATTCGGACTCGAGTGCGTGCTATCTCATTTTTTGTATTCACCTTGCGTTGCTGCAGTCCTTCGTGGGCTCAGGACGTAAAGGGGGGATACTGTTACGCCCGTGCCCCGGTCCGCGGACCCCACGTGCTCTCGGCATCACTCGGCGTCATTCTACGTCACTCGGCCAACTCGGTCAACTCGGTCAAGCTCCCGAATACCCGGCTTATCTCCCCTCGTGTTCATATGCTCGGGATATGTTCTCCTCATCGTCCTCTACCTCTAGACCTCTCCCTCACTTCTCTAGCTTCTCTCCTTACTCGCATACATCCACCTAACTCGCCTTGTCCCTACTGTATCGATAGTGTTCATATCCGGTTCGCTCCACTCGTCTTAGTCATTCGCCTCTCGTCATTCGCCCGATCCCCCGATACCTTACCCACTCGCTCTTACTCATCCTATCGGCCGATGACGACGATCTCTATTGATCTGAGGCCCCACTCCTTCGTCTCTAGGATACACTCCGAGTACATCGGATCATCTCCCCAGGTATAAAAGACCCTCGACTTTGTATCTAGCTCCCCAGTTACGAAATCGACATAGTCGTGCCCCTCGCACACTCTATCTCTCTCTCTCTCGACTTCGCCTCTGGGTTCTCCCTTCGCCCGACTTACTCGCCTGAGTCCTCTGCTGCTCGCGGTCCCTTCGGTCGTGCTACTCGACGTAGCCGGTGTGCTCAATAACGCACCGAAGGCTCTAGTTGTTCGTTCGAGTGTTCTCTGCGCCCGGACGTTCGACTATCCTTGCAACCAAACCCCCAAGGCACAGCAGGCTTAACACAACTCCAAGATGCGAAACGCTGTCGGCGCGCCGAAAAGCCAGATGAGGATATGGAGGTGCAGTGTGCCCCTGCCCTGCGCCTCAACAACCCCAAAGTATGCGCACACACGCCCGAAAATACCACGCCTTGATCTGACGCGGTACTGAGTGACCTCGACGCCGAACACCTCCTCCAGAATCAGGTCAATAATAAACTTGAAAAACTTCGCCGCCGCGTAAGGATCTCGAGCAACGTTGCGCGCACGCTGATCTTTGTCGGGCCCAGCTAGGTTATTAAACCTGTCCATGTCGATATTCTCGCCGGCGAAGACTTGGACAATGGGGTCCTGCAGGTCGTTTGGATTGATGGTAATCCAGAGCGTCGGGGGGTTGAGAGCAAAGCAGGTACCCCAGAGCATGCTGCGATAGTTTGCGCGCGACTGATCGGATCCCATGACACGGCCAGCAGTCGCACTGAGATGGCGCCGCAACAACCGAATGCGGTCGTCAGAGAATGGTTCATTGCGCGACTCCTCTTGCGCAGCCTTCTCCAAATCGGCCTGTCGAAGGGTAGAGAAGACGCGCGAGACCTGCTCGAAGTCGCGACGCTTCATCTGCAGTCGGGCCGACAGCAGTGCTTCGCGCTTCTGCATCATGCCAAATATGGCGAACGGAAAAGAGTGGTGCAGACGAAACCTGCGGTCATGATACCGCATGCACCATCGTACATGCTGGCTGAAGGAAACAGGACGACGACGCTCTTGCTCAATCAAGCCAACGCCGTACGGAAAAAGAACGGGGAATGCTGAACCAAGTAGGTTCTCTTCTCGGGCCGCCTGTTCATCAGCCGCAGCTGTCCTGCCCGACGCCGGTGAAGATTGAACGGCTGGTCGCATCGGCCCAATGTCGCGGACTGCCTGACGGGAATGACGAACAGCGTATCCACCTTCGTGTGGTGCGGCCGTCCCGTTTGCCAATGCATGCATCAGCATCTGACTAGTGCTCAGCCCAGTCAAATCTGTGTCCTCAATACCAAGATTCTGCAAAGGAACGACAGCTACAAAGTGTGAATGTCACTACAACGGTATCAATAACAGTACGCACAGTCTTCTTCGTCGCCAGAGTCATCCTCATCCTCAGCCCTGGCCAAATCAGCCAAACTAGCTATTGGATCAATGTCAACACCGAACATTTTTAGCATCAGGCAAAAAAACTTACCTGCTTGGTCTGCAGCATCGGCTGCCTGGGCTTCAGGTACATATGTCGCCGCCTCCCGCTCAGCCACTGAGCCGTCTTCGGTCTGTCGGACATTCGCAGATATCTCGACCGGTATGTCGTCCTCAGGAAGAGATGCAAGGCGCTCCTCGCTGATTTCGATGTCGCGATACAGAGGGTTGTTGGCCTTAAACCAGACCAAAGCCTCGTAAACGCGACGGCGACGAACGCGAAACGTAGAACGAAGCCAACGTTTAGGAAGCTTCCCACTGCCGATGAAGGATACGGCAATGACGGACGAGAGGACGTGCAGTGGGCGAGGAACGATCTTCCCTTCCAACATGTCGATAACACGATCCGTGTTCCATTGAAACGAGCAAACATTGCCCTTGAACCCGCGCTGCAGTTGGTCGGCTGGAACCCAGGAGCCAGTACCTCCACGTTCCCTCTTGCCCTTCTTCGGGTACATCTTGAATACGAAAACACGGGTGTAATGGAGGGAGACGAGCATCTGCTCCGGCAGCGTCAGAATCTCCAGACACTCCGGCACATCCCCGATCCACATGTTGTTTGCCAACGCCAAGTACGGAAGCTCGCTCTTTCGAAGTGAGGCAAGACATTCGTTGCAGGCCCAGCAAGCGTATCTCCCATCAATCTCTTGGACAGCACCGAAAAGTAGCAGAAAACGCTGGTCACCATAGGTGGCGTGCTGGGCGTGGCGCTTCTCGGGGACGAGTAAATGCGAGTTCGGTAACTGATCGACGGGCATGCGAACACCCTCCGTGGACGAACATTCCTGAGCGCAGACAGCGCAAACCTCTCGCTTTAGACTAGCGTTGGAAGTTTTTGCCTCGACGCGCTCATAGCAATCGCGAAGCTCGGTCTCGGTCGGCACGTAGAGAAACTCGGGGTCGCAGTCTGGCTCCGGCTCGGTATCGCGACTCTCCTCCACGCGAGCACAGACACGGCGATGGCTAGGCTCGTTGACCGCACGCTTCCTCTTCCCGGCCGTGGACTTCGGAGGCCCAGTTGCGGCGAATTGAATCAAGCGGTTCTGGTCGTCTTGCGGAAGTCTGGCTACTGCTGCAGAGAGTGCTGCCTTGCTACGGCGCTCGGATTTCGAAAAGTTGACATGAGGCAGCAGCGCGAGGACTTGAACTTTCGTGAGACCATGAAGAGCGTCCATTCTGACTTTGAGCAACGTATGAGAGCGGCAGGTAGATGCAAAATGCAACAAGCACGAAAGTGTCCCGTTCTCCGCCATCCACTTTGCCAAGTTGCACCGCTCAGATGCTGCATGCACTGAGACAGCCAATACCAACGCATCTCACTTCGTTGCCCTCGTAACCATGAGCACTGAGTACTAAATATTGCACAACCTGTGCGATTCAAAGTGGATCATCCGGTAGGATAATCTTTACCTATAACAATTGAATTGAGTGCCACCGATTTACCCTGACGCAACGTCAAGCTGCATAAGTAAGAATGACGTCCGGAGCTATATGCTATTGAGTACGCCACTGAGCACGAACGTCATGGTAGTTGTCTCAGTTGTCATAGACCGTCTGCGCGTCTCAATGCACACAGCATGATTTCACACCATACAACCGCAGAATATATAAATTTGCTATCCCGAGCATGGGGCTCATACCATAGATCTCCCCATGACGCAGACAACGCCTGACTCGACGAACACCTCCCTGGCTGCTGCCGCTTTTCAACGCCTCTCGCAGTATCCGCTCTTCCTCTACAATGTTATCGACCTCAAACGCCTCAAGTGGACTGAGGGTATCAACCCGAAGCACCGGCGTCTGTGCGAGGTCAAGCCCTCCGGTCAAGAGACCCCCGCGACGTTCGTTGTGATCGGCAGGGTGGCCACTGGTCAGTACCGTTTCAAGTTACTCCCTGAGGGCGAGCTTGCTGGCGGTGGCAAATCCGCCGAGAAAAAGCTGGCCAAAGTTGCAGCTACGGGCGAGTTGCTTCAGCCCGATCCGCTCGACAAGGCCGGCGACATCCTCCTTTGCGATTCGTGGCAGCGCGTCGTAGAAAACCTACAACGCATCACCGCAGGTGGCCGTACCAAGCCCACCAAGCAGGACGAGGTCATTGTCTTCCACGGTTTCAACAGTAACGGTGCTGTCAAGTTCAAGCACAAGCTATTTAAGGTAAGTAACACGGCCGACTGTGTCCGCACCGTGCTGAATTACAATTATAGGAGCGCGATAGCTACGACAGTGATGCCACAATGTCAGACACCGCTGAGAACGATGCCGACGACGGCGCCGCAATCAGTAAGCCACCCACAAACGAAGTCCGGCCGCCTCCTGACACAACCATTGCGCAGCGGCAAAGGACTACGGCCCAGCCTTCCACATCGACGAGTGGCCAATGCCATCCGCGTTCAGCTCCGAGTTCGAGGAGCTCAAGGCCGACAACAAGTACGACGTTGTGCCCATTCCGGCCTATGACAAGCATGTCGAGCCGATTGAACCAGCGCACTACCGCTCCCAGCTTGAAGGTGCTCTCGTCGAGCTCCACTTCACTGTCGAGGCCTGGAACTTCCCAGCGAAAGAGAACGGATCGAACCCTGGCCCGGCAAAGGACATAATCTCCGCGATCCTCACGCGAATGGACGTCCTAGACCACAAACGTCCGGAGCACCCGCAGTCTCCCATGCGCCCACGAGCAAAGAGGCAGAGGACGCCCGCATCGGGCCCGAGCAAGCGCCAGTGCGGCGAGTAAACGATAGAAGCATATCATGTAGAGCTAGAAACGAGAATAGAGTCGTCCAGAGTTGTCTTGCACATCGCAGCGAGCGCAAGGTGACCCTGTGTTAAGCCTGCTGTGCCTTGGGGTTTGGTTGCAAGGATAGTCGAACATCCGGGCGCAGAGAACACTCGAACGAACAACCAGAGCCTTCGGTGCGTTATTGAGCACACCGGCTACGTCGAGTAGCACGACCGAAGGGACCGCGAGCAGCAGAGGACTCAGACGAGTAAGTCGGGCGAGGGGAGAACCCAGAGGCGAAGTCGAGAGAGAGAGAGATAGAGTGTGCGAGGGGCACGACTATGTCGATTTCGTAACTAGGGAGCTAGATACAAAGTCGAGGGTCTTTTATACCTGGGGAGGTGATCCGATGTACTCGGAGTGTATCCTAGAGACGAAGGAGAGGGGCCTCAGATCAATAGAGATTGTCGTCATCGGCCGATAGGATGAGTAAGAGCGAGTGGGTAAGGTATCGGGGGATCGGACGAATGACGAGAGGCGAATGACTAAGACGAGTGGAGCGAACCGGATATGAACACTATCGATACAGTAGGGACAAGGCGAGTTAGGTGGATGTATGCGAGTAAGGAGAGAAGCTAGAGAAGTGAGGGAGAGGTCTAGAGGTAGAGGACGATGAGGAGAACATATCCCGAGCATATGAACACGAGGGGAGATAAGCCGGGTATTCGGGAGCTTGACCGAGTTGACCGAGTGACGTAGAATGACGCCGAGTGATGCCGAGAGCACGTGAGGTCCGCGGACCGGGGCACGGGCGTAACAGTGTCCCCCCTTTACGTCCTGAGCCCACGAAGGACTGCAGCAACGCAAGGTGAATACGAAAAATGAGATAGCACGCACTCGAGTCCGAATGGGGCCAAAAGATCGGGTCGGGTCGGAACGGGTCGGACGCAGATTAAAAGTGGTTGGGTCGGGAGTTGAATCGTCGAACCAATCTTGTCTTCTGCCCGCCGCCCACCATGCCGCGATACGAGTCGCTCGAGGACGTCGCCGCCGCGTACGACCGCAAGACCGTCGGCGCCGTCATGAGGTCGCTCGAGGACGACCCGACGATGGAGGCGCTGATCGCAGCGCACGAGGACGCAAAACGGACGCTCGGCGGCCTGCAGCAAGAGGCCGTCGACGAAGAGGACCTCGACGCGATCGAGGCGTTCAGCGCGCGCAGGCGCCAGGCGAAGGCCGAGCTGCGCCTGGCGGCGCAGCGACGCCGGGATGCTGGCCGAGCGCGTGGCCAGGATCGCGGCGGACGCGGGCGCCAAGGCGACGAAGAGCCAGGCGTCGCCGGCGAAGGCGCCGACCACGAGCACGAAGGCGCCGGCGAAGGACGCGAGGGAGACCGAGTCGCCGCCGAAGAGGCGGAAGGCCATGGAGGTATGGGTCGAGCTCCCGCGATTGCGGGACGTTGCTAAGGTGCGCTTATTTTGCAGGTCGAGAGCGCGAAGACGACTCAGGCGCCGCGCAAGGTCGCGCCGAAACCCGCGCCGGTCGCGGTCGCTCGCTCGCCGTCGCTCGGGGCGGGCGAGACGCTCGAGGACGACGACGAGGTCGAGGAGCTCGCGAGCCCGGTGGCGCCGGCCGCGAAGCCCAAGCCCAAGCCCAAGCCGCGCGCGCGGGGCGGCAAGTTCACGGATAGGTGGCCGGAGGTGCCGTACGGGACGCGGTTCCCGAGCCAGGTGAGTTTTTGGTCGTTCGTGTTTTGCTCGCCGGGACTGACGACGAGTAGTGCGAGGCTTGCGCCAAGCGCGGCGGCCAGTGCGTTCGAGCACACCGCTCGAACACGTGCACCGCGTGCAACCAGAGCCGCGGCAAGTGCACGCACTCGGGCAAGCCCTTCGTGCCGCGCGGCGAGAAGAGGGCGGCGTCGCCGAGTGCGTCGCCCGAGCGCCCCAAGAAGGTGCGGATCGTCGAGGGGACGACGCTGGGGACGAGGGCGGCCGAGGATCGCGCGAAAACGGCCGAGCACCGCAGGGTTGTGGAGAACCACGCCCTGTGGACGAATAATTCGGTGCACAACATCGAGCGGATGTTGTACCGGATGCTGCAGTGGCAAGCGCAGCAGTTCGGCCAGTCGATCGACGATTCGATCGACAATCCGTTTTCGAGCGAGGAGGAAGAGGAGGCCGAGGAGGAGGTCGAGGAGGAGTCCGAGGAGGAGGACGAGGAAGCGGTCGAGGAAGCGACCGAGGACGCGGACGAGTAGGCGATGGGATAGAGTAGTAGCGGGTGCGACCAAAGTCGCCCAAAATGTAATAAAGGGCTGTTTCTTGGAATCGAGTGAAAAGCGAGTGAGCGAAGAAATAGCGAGTGAAAAAGCGAGTGCTTAGATGTTTTCGAATTTCTTGAGGATCTGCTGGAATTCTTGATAACTACCGGGAGCGCTGGGATTTGCAGCATAGAAGTCTTGAACTGCTTCTTGCGCGTGTTCGAGATTTTCGGAACCCATCTCGGTGGTCTCGGGGTCGTCGGGAGTGCCGATGTGACCGATCCAGCGAATGCGAAAACGAAGGCGCGAGTGACGATGGCGATTGTCGATGCGTACGCTGAGTACTTCGAGCTCGTACTCTTGCTCGCCGTCGACGACGACGGGCGGAGGAGGTTCTTGACGTTGACCGGGGAACGCTTCTCGAGGGTGGGGTTCGAGTTGCGAGACGTGAAAGACCGGGTGTACGCGAGCGAGGTAGTCGGGTAGGCTGAGTGTGAACGATTGCGAGCTAGGTTGATCGACGATCGGGAACGGGCCTAGGTAGCGATCGGCGAGTTTGCGAGTGGGCTGCGTCGTCTTAATGTGCTCCGAGAGGACGTAGGCCATGTCGCCGACCTTGAAGTCAGGCGGGGAAGTGCGTCGAGCATTCGCAGATGCAGTGTAACGTTTCTGAGCGGCAGCGATCTGCTCCTTCAGGACGTCCTGCAGTTCGTGGATGTCGACAGCGAAGTCGCGGGCGCGAGCAGAGGCAACGTCGCGCTCGGGGTAGACGGAGATGTTCGGGTGAAAACCCTTGTTGGCGAAGAAAGGCGAGACACCAGTCGAGTCGTTCGGGGTGTTGTTGTACGTGAACTCGGCGAGAGGGAGTAGCTCAGACCAGTTGTCCTGCTCGTAGTTGCAGTAGAGACGGAGGTACTGCTCGAGCGTCTGGTTCGTGCGTTCGACTTGACCGTTCGCCTCCGGGTGGTGACCCGAGGTGAAGTGCATGGTCATGTTGAGGAGCGAGCCGAGTGCGCGAAAGAAGCGGGAGACGAATTCGGAGCCGCGGTCGGTAGAGACGTGCGAGGGAGCGCCATGTTTGGCGAAGACGTGGATGAGGAAGAGACGCGCGAGTTCTTCGGAGGTGATCTTGCCCTTGGTCGGGACGAAGATACCCTGCTTCGAGAGGCGATCAATAATGACGAGGATCGCGGTGTAACCGTTGGACTCAGGGAGTTGTTCGATGAAGTCCATCGAGATCGAGTCCCAGTTGCGAAGCGGAATCGGGAGCGGTTGAAGTCGACCGTACGGCTTGTGTCGTCGAGGTTTGCTGCGCCCACAGGTGACGCAGGCCTGGACGTAGGTACGAATCGAGTCACGCAGGTCGGGCCAGTAGTACTCGCGGGCGACCATCTTGAGTGTCTTGTTCTGACCCGGATGGCCAGCGAGCGGGTGATCGTGCTTTTCGCGAAGGATACGAAGGCGACAATCGAGAGCGTTCGGTACGTAGATCCTGCCCTTGAACAGCAAGAATCCATCGTCCGAGGCCGACCAGTTGATCGCGTCATCGGTGCCGAGTTTCGAGCGAATGTCGAGAGCGAGTTCGTCCGAGTCGTACGAGGCGCGAATGTCATCCCGAATGGACTGGGTGTCCATGATCGTGGCTGCGCGAAGGAAAGTCTCTTCAGCATACGTCGCGCGAAGGGAAGCGGCGAACTGTTCCGAAGTAAAAACGGGTCGGAAGTTCTGCGGGTTTGCGCTGGCGTAGCCACCATCCCCCCTTTTGAGATAGACGTCGTGGCGGCGAGTGAGAGCATCGGGTTTGCCGCCGAGTCGACCGGGTCGAAAGCGAATGAGGAGGTTGAAGGTAGAAAGGTACTCGGACCAGCGAGCTTGCCGACGAGTGAGCATCTTCGTGGTAGAGAAATACTCGAGGTTCTTGTGGTCCGTGACGACGTCTATTGGGGTCTCGGCCCCTTCGAGGTAGTGTCGCCATAGTTCGAACGCCTCGAATATCGCGAGTAGCTCCTTGTCGTGCGTGTCGTAGTTGAGCTCGGTGGGAGTGAGCGTGCGCGAATGGAAAGCGACGGGGTGAACAGAGCCGTCCGGGAGGACGTGCGAGAAGATCGCCGCGATCGCGTAGTCGGAAGCGTCAGTCTCGACGACGCGAGGAAGAGCGGGATCGAAGTGGTGAAGGACGGGAGCGCAAGTGAACGCCTTCTTGAGCTCGTTGAACGCAGCGAGGCATTGCGGAGTGAAGTTCCACGTTGCGGTCTTTCGAGTGAGACGAGTGAGCGGGACGACGACGATATCGGAGTAGTCGTAGATGAATCGTCGATAGAAGTTCGCGAAGCCGAAGAACGACTGGATGTCGCGAACGTTGCGAGGAACGGGCCACTCGAGGAGGGTGGCAATCTTCTTCGGGTCCATGCTGATGCCCTCGGGGCTGATGATGTACCCGAGGTACTCAATGGTGTCAGCATGGAACTCGCACTTCTCGGGCTTACAGAAGAGGTCATTCTCCCGCAGCCGTCGAAGGACCTCTCGAACGTGTTCCTCATGCTTCGAGGGATCGTCCGAGTAGATGAGGATGTCGTCGAGGTAGACGGTGACCGTGACGTCGAGGAGATCGGAGAAGATGTCGTTCATGAAGCGCTGGAAAGCGGCTGGAGCGTTCGTGAGACCGAAAGGCATGACGAGATACTCGTAGGTGCCGTAGCGCGTTCGAAAGGCAGTCTTCCACTCGTCGCCGGCCGCGATGCGAACGTTGCTGTATCCGACACGAAGATCGAGCTTGGTGAACTTCTTGGCGGTGCGAAGGCGGTCGAGCGTAGACGAGATGAGCGGAAGCGGGTACTTGTCCTTCCGAGTGATCTTGTTGAGCCCACGATAATCGACGCATAGGCGAAGAGAACCGTCGGCCTTCTTGACGAAGAGAACCGGGCGCCACCCGGGGACGACGACGAGCGAATGTGTCCTTTGCTGAGGTTATCCTGAATGTACTCCCGAAGCGCGAGTTGCTCGGGCTCGGAGAGCGAGTAGATCGGACCGGATGGGAGAGGCTTGCCTTCTTCCATGTCGATCTTGAGATCGTACGGCCGATGTTCAGGGAGTCGATTCGAGGCCTCCTTTGAGAAGACGTCGAGGAACTCGTGATAACACTCGGGGATGCCTTCGCCGGTTTCCGAGGCCGGGTTGGCAGACGCAGAGCGAGCGGGCACCGATGGATCTCGAATGTAGATGGCCGAGACCATCGAGCCGCGAAGTCGACGAGAGGTGTCGAAGGCTGCGGCGCCGATGATCTTGATGTCGACGCGAGCAGCGGCCGCGCGAAGGGCGGTTTCGTCCATCGGCGGTTCGGGAGGCAGAGTACGTGGCGCGGGAGGAGGTGACGACGGAGTCGGAGGATCCGAGTCGAGCGAGAACCCAGGGACGAAACCCGAGGGATCCGAGGACGAGACACGAGTGGGGAAAGAGATGCGGTGATGGAACCAGTCAATCCTAGGATTGTAGCGGGCCAACCAGCGGTATCCCAACACTGCAGAGCAAGTCGGATCTAGAGTGGTGAGGAGGAAGTTGATGATCATCGAAGTTCCGCAAGGGAAGCGGACGGGAAGCGACACGTATTTGGAGATAACACCGCGATAGGAGCCGTCGAAGAGCCGAAGGCGAAGCGGTTGATCGAGAGACTTTTGAGGGAGTCGAAGACTCTCGGCGAACTGAGTATCGAGGAACTGATCTTCGGAGCCGGAGTCGACGAGTGTGCGAAAGGATGGGACAGCGTCGGAGGAGAGGACGACGATGAGAGCGTCTTGATCGGTGAGCGCGGCAGCGTTCAGCCGAGTGTAAGGCATCTTGGGCTTGACGCAGTTGGCCCTAGATGCCCGTGGGGAACTGCCCGTTAGTTTTTCGCTTCCGCCGGGGCAGAAGCGGCGGCGCCCGAGGGAGCGGGAGCCGGCGTCGAGGAAGTCGCGGGTTGAGCCTTAGCGGCGCGACCCTTCGACTCGCGATTGTGAGCGGCCTTGCGGCACTCGGACGCGGTGTGGCCGGCATGGCCACAGTAGAGGCAGAGGTTGTTATCGAGGCGACGGCGTCGTTCGGCGTCGTTGAGCTTGCCGTTCGAGTTGAGGTTCTTCGCGACGTCGTCCTTCGACTTGGTCGTGGTCTTCGAAGACGAGCGGGCCGAGGTCGAGGACTGACCCTTCGAGTTCGAGTGGTTGTTCGAGTTGCCGTTGTTGCCGTTGTTGGAGCGCGCGTTGGACTTGGTGTTCGATCGGGAGCCCGATTGAGGCGTCGCGGTCGAGGTGGTCTTCTGCGCTTTGCGGGGTTCGTTCGCGTGCTCGAGAGCTTGCTCGTCCTTATCGATCCAGTAGTTGGCGTCGATGCTAAGAGCGAGCGCAGCGAGTGGCGTCAGAGAAGCCGGGCGTTGAGCTACTTGAGCAGCGAAGACAGATTTGATGCGGCGAGGGAGTCCGCGATAGAATTGCGAGGCGAGTGCAGCGTCGTCCCAGCCGAGCAGTTTGGCGTATTCGTCGAACTGGAGCTTGTAGCGGGCGACCTTGCCGTTGTCGGCCATTTGCAGTCGTCGAATCTTGACTTCGGCGCGTTCGCGTTCGTTCGTGACACCGAAGGTGATCGTGAGTTCGTTCTTGAATTCGTTCCAGTCTTCGAGGAACTCGTAACCGGGAGGCGGATTCGGGACGAGAGGAACGTAGCCGCCCCACCATTCCTTCGCCCGACCCGAGAGATAGGTCGCGGTGAAGAGAATCTTCTCGCGGGACGTCTGGTACTTCCGAGGGTTGCGAGGAAGTAGGTTTCGCAGTCGATGAGGAATCCGCGAAGTTTGTTGGCGTTTTCGCCGTCGAATTTGTCGGGTTTGGCGGCGTCGATGCGAGAGCCGCTGTCGCGGTCGACGAAGTAGACACGAGGGACGTTGTCGTGTTGATCGTGGAATTGTCGTTCGCGATCGACGTCCGAGTCGTAGCCGTCCGACGGAGGGTCGAAGGGAGGTCCCGGGGGACCAGGAGGATCGTTACCGCCACCACCGCCCCCACCGCCGCCACCTCCGGGAGGAGGGTTCGGAGGGTGCGAGCCGTGCGAGTGGTGCGAGTGGTGCGAGTGGTGTGACGAGGGCGAGGAGCACCTCGATGACCACCACCGCCACCGCCGCCTCCGCCGCCTCCGCCTCCACCGCCGCCACCTCCGCCGCCTCCTCCGCCACCCCCGCCGCCACGCCGGGGCGTGTTAGGGGTGCCGGATGGGAAGAAGCCGCGGAACGACGAGGAGTGCTGCGAAAAGCGAGGAGTCGAGTCGAGCGAGAGCCGGTGTACGGAACGAGCGCGAGAGGGTGTGTCGAGAGCCGAGCGAGTGAGTCGAGGGATGCGAAGGCGATCGCGTCGTGCGACTTGAGGGAGGGTAGGAACCGCTCGGGTCCGCGCGTAGTGTGGACTGGGCCGGCGAGAAACGCGAGGTGTGAAGCGAGCCGGAAAGAGTGTGTTGCGAGAGGATTTCGTCATCATCGTTCGGCGGTTGCGAGTGCCGAGATGATCCGAAGCGGCTAGTGCCCGACATCGAGACTGATGGCGAAGGCGTAGCCGGCTGAGGAGGTTGTTGGTCGCGAAGACGAGCCTGACGACGGGCTTCGCGAAGGATAGCGTCGGGGGAGTCGAGTAGAGGATGAGGTTCTTCCTGGTTTCTTCTGAGGTTCTGTCGAGTCCCAAAGGCCATACAACTCGAGCGGAGCTCGAGTTACGAAATACTGTTAAGCCTGCTGTGCCTTGGGGTTTGGTTGCAAGGATAGTCGAACGTCCGGGCGCAGAGAACACTCGAACGAACAACCAGAGCCTTCGGTGCGTTATTGAGCACACCGGCTACGTCGAGTAGCACGACCGAAGGGACCGCGAGCAGCAGAGGACTCAGACGAGTAAGTCGGGCGAGGGGAGAACCCAGAGGCGAAGTCGAGAGAGAGAGAGATAGAGTGTGCGAGGGGCACGACTATGTCGATTTCGTAACTAGGGAGCTAGATACAAAGTCGAGGGTCTTTTATACCTGGGGAGGTGATCCGATGTACTCGGAGTGTATCCTAGAGACGAAGGAGAGGGGCCTCAGATCAATAGAGATTGTCGTCATCGGCCGATAGGATGAGTAAGAGCGAGTGGGTAAGGTATCGGGGGATCGGACGAATGACGAGAGGCGAATGACTAAGACGAGTGGAGCGAACCGGATATGAACACTATCGATACAGTAGGGACAAGGCGAGTTAGGTGGATGTATGCGAGTAAGGAGAGAAGCTAGAGAAGTGAGGGAGAGGTCTAGAGGTAGAGGACGATGAGGAGAACATATCCCGAGCATATGAACACGAGGGGAGATAAGCCGGGTATTCGGGAGCTTGACCGAGTTGACCGAGTGACGTAGAATGACGCCGAGTGATGCCGAGAGCACGTGAGGTCCGCGGACCGGGGCACGGGCGTAACACCCTGCCGGCACGTGCCGGCCCTTGTCTAGTCAGGTACAACATTGAATTTTGCGAACCGTAAAAGCCGCCTGAGCCGGAATTTTGCGAACACAAACATCCTGTTATGTCCGATGCCGGGAAAATCCCGCGGGCTTGTCCGAGTTTCGGAAAATTTGAACTGCTGCCATCGGTAAGGGCCCAAATGGTTGTAGCTTCGCACAATGTGAAATTTTGAACAGAGTTTTCCAAGCCTTGCAAAATGTGACCTATCCCATGAGCTCGGAAAAATCATGGTTCCCAGCAGTGAATCTGCTCTTCCGCCCAACTTACCAAATCCACCGGAAATGATGCTCTGTTATGCTCTGGGCTCACATAGAGTGAGATAGAGCTTTTGATGATTTATTCGGATATATAACTTGTTTAAAAAAGGTCGCCGCCGGCGCCGGCGAGTGGCTCCAAATGTGCGAGTCCAGTGGGAAGGTGAAAGATCGTCCATGATGCAACTGCCGCAAAAATAGGCGGAAGTCTGAGTCTTACAGCTATGTTCATAACGATAGACCCCTTCCGAAAAAAGTGAACTACGTCGGAACAGCTGATCCGGACGTCCTAAGCGAGCCAACTCTTTTTTTGTTTTTTTGGTGCCCTGCAATACAGCCAGCCACATGAGATGTGTCGCTGCATTGAGTCGAGTTCATCTACTTAGAGAAGAACAAGAAGAGCCCCATCCAATTTGGAGCTCCGGCGTGGTTCACAGGCGTTTGCCCGCGATCCTGAGGGTCACTAATATGTATACAGACTAGTTTAAAGGGCACGTCCGGGGAAATGCGTTACGCCGGATTGGCTGGCTGCTCGCTTAGGATACCTCGTATGGTAGGCGCCACCTCGCCGCGTCAAAACGCAGAAATCGGCCGTGGGGTCTATCGTTTTGAACATAGCTGTAAGTCCACTCTATAAGCACTGCTAAAAGACGCTGCCAGCGCTCCCCGAGGGAGAGCGGCAAATTTCATCTCGGGTGGTTCCTCATGATCTTTAAGAGGCCGAATCAGTGGAATGACTGGATATAGGATCGTGATTTGAACGGTGCGTAGTGAAATATGGAGCTGCGCCAACATTTCACGAGTTCTAGCGGATGAGAATGCTAGTGGCTCTTCGGACTGGAGACGAGTTCTTGAAGTTAGCCACCTATGACGGTGCAGGACAGAGAGCCTCATCCTCGTTCTAGTTAGACCTACATCTAGATATATAATCTATATTGCTTTAAATATAGAGATGTTGTGTCCTATCGCCATTCTCTGAATGACACGCGAAGCAAGGTGGCGAACGGACTGTGGGGTATTGCAGCTGCTGAGCCATCACTACAGACGAAGCGGAGTGAGACTCTCGCAGGACAAATGAGGGCCCTTACATATGTTTGATTGTAGATATACGTGCGCTGAGACGGTCGAGGAGAAGAAGGAACGTATAAGAAGCTCTGGGATGCGGGCGGACCGACGGCCGATGCTTAACGCAAGGTTTTGCGTCCGAAGACGACATATAAACCTCACCGTATGCCTTCCATTCAGGCGTCTGCGCCCCGTCTTTCTCTCCCACCTCCACTCGTTTGTCTCTCTGTTGTTGCTCGTCGGGCCGAGCGACGAGTAAGCGCCCGTCGGCGACCTACCCGGCGACGCCAAAGTCCGCGATCCGCTCCTTCCTTGTTCTTTCCTCCTTCCCGCCCACCAGCGTCCGCCCTCGCGTCGCCGACACACACCCACGCGCCCTGTCCACCGCGACCAAAACTAGAACCGCGCTATGAACCCGATCCAGCCCCTGACACGCGCCGCGACCGCGCCCGCGCTCTGCACACTGTCCGTCAACGTCCTAGGCAAGCGGCGCGCCGACGCGCTCGACGACGACCTCGTCCTGGACGACGCGCACCCCGACCCGAAGCGCGCGAAAGGCTGCGCTGTGCTCGGCGGCGACGGCAACAAGGAGAACATCCCGCCCTTCGCCAACGCGCGCTGTACGCCCGACATTCATCCGTCCTGGTTTTACGCTGCTAACCGAATGCCAGCAGCGACGACGACGGCGACGACGCGCAGGCCGTCTGCGCTGTACCGGCGGACGTCGACGGGCGGTGGACCTGGCGCTGGTGAGTTTTCCGCCCTTCACATCGATGACGCTAGGCGCTGATGCTGATCGCCATGACCGGCAGCTGCAGCGCCGTCCCGTCTCCGCCGACATGCTAGCCTCTCCTCGTCCTCATCAGCACAGACGACGTCCACGCGCTGCGACTGGGCGAGCTCGCTGCAATTATCTGGATCTGGCATCGGGCGCGACGACCAAGCGGCGTTGTCCTGATTGCTATGCAGATGCGCAGCACGACGCGTCGCGGATCACGTGCGCGTCGCGTCGCGTCGTGTCGCGGGATCTTCGCCGTCATCGTCGCTTCTCCCGCCCATGCTCATCGACATCTCTTCCTCATCACATGCACTGTGTTCAAAACCCTGTGCTCCGCGCCGTCCACTCTCCTCAGGCCAAATTAATGTGCTTATCATCCTTCCCGCGGCCATCCTCGCCTGCGAGCCGCTTGCTGTTGCTGTCCCCAGCCTCTGTGTCCACACCGATTATGCTGTCATGCTCCATCTCGCCACATGTATGTAACCGTCCCATCCCCATCGCGTCAATACGAGACTTTCTGCGCTGAATTCTGCCTGTGTTGTTCGGGGCGCCCTGTGCGCGATGGTACCAACTCCAAGTCGACACTCTGCATATACAACGCGTGCTCTTCTTCTGCTGCCTGTGTATCCTGCTTGCGAGTTCTTACTCTCAGCAACCGCTTAGGCTGTCTGTCCACGGCCAATTCTCTGTATCAGCGCGCTGAAATGCCACGCGGGTTGGCGCCCGGATCTGCGCCACGGCGAGTCGCTCACGATAACGCTACTGGTGGGCGGGACGCGCTCACAGCGTCTACCGCAAGCTCACGTCTCCACGTCCTCGCACGCCCCCGTCGAAAAGATCCCCATATTCTCACTGGCAATACTTTTGGCCTCGCTTCGTCGCTGGCACTCATCACGCGATCGCATCTTCCTCTGGCTGCCACGATCTCGCTGCCGGCTCGCACCCCGCTCTTCGCGTCAAACGCCTACTGCACATGAGCGCCCGGGTCGTTGCGTTGACTGCACTCTTCACAAGTTGAAGCCGGCAGCCCACAAATGTCGGTTTGCATATGGTTATCACCGTGCTCTTCAGCTTCCTCTCCCGACGGCACCGGCTGGTGCTTCCTCGGTACTGAAGGCGAATTTGCAGGAACGCCGAGGTGTGTTCAAGCGCGACACGAGCAACTTGCCCGCCCACCCGATCATTCCGCCAGTGCCAGATCGGCCGGATGTGCCGCAGACTGCACTTCCGACGAATGGAACACGCACCGTTGTGACGACTATCCGATTATATCTCTGCCCGTGGAGCGCGGCGTCACGGTCTCGCACGTGTTGCGTCACGGTGGCCGTGCTTGAGGACTGCTGGCTCTGGAACGAATACGGGATCGCACTGCCACCTTGACGGCGCGGTGCGCACGCTGTCAACGCTCTTCCGATCGCACCCAGCGCCGTTCTACATCACATATGTACGCTCTGCGCCGTATCATGGCCGAGCTAGAGTTCTTCGGCGGCGCTCGCATTTCGCAGTCATTGCGCCTCGCGCCGGACCCCGGTTACTCCTCTACTGAAACATTTGGTCTACTGCGACGAAGATGAGAGCGATGAGCACATGTTACCTGCGGGATCGGGCGCGCCCAGGCTGACGGTGCACTGCGGTATCTCACAACCCGGAAGTCCTCGCTGCCGCCCGACTCTGCGCATGCATCCTTCACGGTCCTGCTCCATCCAATCCTGGCCGCCTCTTTCCTCCCAACAGAGTCTCGGATCTGGGTTTCTGAAGTGGCGAGAGAGAGACGCTCGGGTTTTATTCCTGGCAAAGATGGTGTTTGAGTGTTCCACTGCTTCGACAACAACGACGGCGACGACCATTGAATTGAATGTTTTGGCGTCATGATCCACACGTCTTTCGCCCCGCCCAAAAGGATCAGTTATGACAGAGCCAAACGAGTCCACTAGTGAGAGACAACCGTGACAGGCGTCCACATTGGGAGCTGAGAGTCTATGTAACAGGGAAATTTTTGGTTAGTTGACTCGGCTGACAGTGCATGTGATGTTGCTAATGTGGTAGTCAGCAGCAAGACTGTCTCCGCAGACATTTCCGCTGAGCAAAAGACCTGCAGCCGGGCTGCGGATCGGCGCTATTACAGTGTATCAAACGCCAGAAACATCGTCACGGGGAGCAGGCTCTCTTTCGGGGGTGCTAGGCGGGTCCGGGTAATCGCCGTCGTCCAGATCGATTACGACTGTAGTGGTGAATATCTCCATAAGACGCACGTGGCGTGCGACGCACCGAGATCAGCGTGCTGCTGTAGGGCAGTGCAATTGCGGATGAGGAGCTCCACGCGGTCGAGCATCGGGGAGCCGTACTCGACGAACAGGGAAAGCACGGCTGGAAGAGCGGCCGCGACGTACTGGAGGAGGGTATCCTCTACGAGCGTGATGGAAAGCGTTGCAAGCGCCGCCGCCCGTATGGGCCTCGCTGCTGCGCGTGGCGTGAAATCGCTGTGCGCGGTGGCCGTGAGTTCCCGGAGCACTCCGAACCGCTCCAGACAGCTGTTCGGAGCTGCAGGAGCGCATCTGGAGTTGCACTTGTGGCCAGCAATTTTATTCTTTTCGTACACTGCTCCAATCACTTCCGTCACTCCGAGTGAAAGACAATAATAACGATAATTATATTGCTTGCAGTGCACTAGCTAAAGTCTGCTCTACGATCCTACCTTCGTAGACGCCTCAACACGCCGTTAGCCATGTGTCTGGCATGCACAAAGACTTCCAGCTCACCCGACTGCCAACGCGCTAGTCGCGTGGAACCGCGCGCCGCCCGCCTCCCGCCCTCGCTGAGCCCAGCGCGGTCAAGCTGTAGACACCGCGAGAGAGAGGGGCGGGGTGTCCGTGCCACCGATGCTAACAGTGATGCCTTCGCAACGACCGTGGGCTGCAGTGCGTCATTTAATCACCGGGGAAGAAATTGGAGAGAACGTACGCACCGCGGCTTCTGCATTATTGCGATTGAAGAGTTCTGGTACCCATTGTCAGCATGGCGTCGCCGTGTGCGATTGAAGAGTTCTGGTACACATTGTCAGCATGGCGTCCACGGCGACGAAGATAATGTTGCTCACGGAGTTCGACATCCAACGGTGCAGCACGGCGTAGGCAGGGAACCCTACATACCGGAGAAGCCTGCGGCTGAGCTACGCTCCTTTCAGCCTGAGGCGCTAGGGAGATAGGCGATGTCGTTCTCGATGCTGACAAACGCGCACGGCGACGAGCAGTCGACCGGGCGATACCCCGCGTCTCAAGTGCACCCGGTATTGCTACTGCAGCGCATTGTCAATGAACAGGATGCGGCGGTACTGGGTCCTGCACCGGCGTAAGCATCCCGCGCGTCATGCACGGCCAGCACGCACAGTTTTTACCTGGTCCAATGGGGATGCTGGCCTTATGTTAGATGGGCCTGCTGCGCTGACGAAAGACTCTTACCCAGCTGAAGCCTTGGCCGTGGACTTGTAGCAGGCTGGGGCTGAGGTAGATATGGAGGCACTGTTAATCGCTAGCGTGAGGTTCGTGGACGAGCGCAACGACCAAAGTTCATTTCAAGGTCCGACTCAACCACTGCCTGTTCCGTGTGCGGATGCAGCACATTTTCATTGCGTGCTCGAAGCGTTCGGAGTGCTTTTGGTCCCCTTGCCGGATCGAGTTTCATCCGCCGTGGAGTCCGCAACGGAGACTATGCTTTTGGAGTGCTGGAGAGCAGCGGTGTTTCCGACGGCCGCTGCTCCCGACGCTTTGTAGCTTCTCCGGCTCCGGAGCGGTTGCGTTCGGACGCTCCAGAGCGCTGAACCGCCGCTCCGGGGCAGCGGATTTTTACAGATGTAGCAGTATTCGACTGAGTTTGTCGAATTCAGCATTACTCAGGTATTTGGCTGCAAGGTCTTCCAGTGCGGCATGTAAAACTTGTGTAAAACCGTAAACGTCTAGCCTCGATTATCCAGGCCCTCTACGGTGTTTGGCCAATGTTTGGCCGAAAGTAGGGAAACCCCGTAGAGGGCCTGGAATCTTCCGTACGGCAAACTACCCGTGTTATTTCCGTCCCCGCACCTTGTGATGAGTCGGCCTCCCTCGCATCACCCGGCTCCCGACCGACTCCTCGCACGACCCCGTGCTCCTCGCCGTCGTCCCCGTTCGCGATGACCACCTTCCGATGATCCCGTACATACTTGCCTCGGTCCGTCTTGTTCCATTTCGATTATGACTGCCCTGCTCCTTTCTCCCACTCTGTATATCATTCCGGTTCTGTATGTACGTTCCCCTACGCTTGCAACGCCGCCTAGCTTTCCTTTGCACCTCGTTGCCCTCGCCTCGACCTCGCAAAGACTCTCGGCCTCGTGTGACCTCGCTCCGACGTAGCGAGTCCTCACAGTTTGCAAGCGTCAATTACAAGCACCTATTCGCGATAAGTGCTTCGTTCATCCGTTTTCACTGACGACGTCACTATGCCAGAAGCCGCTCAAGTCACCATGCAGGACTTGATCAACCAGATCAATGTCCAAGCTCAACTGATTCATGATCTGCAGAACCGCGCGCCTACCATCCAGTTTGATGCGGCAGCGTTCGCGGCAGCATTTCCTGCACCGGTTGTGCACGTTGCCGCGCCGACCGGTTCTGGTCCCGCGAACGTTCCTGCATCCCGCGCGCCCACACTACGTTTCGATCACGACGTCGAGCCGTTCGACGGCAAGGCCGCCAGCCTCGAGTCGTTTCTATTCAACGTCCAGCTCCGGATCGACGCTCAGACTGCTCAACTTCCTGACGACGCAACCAAAGTCAAATTTTTCGCGTCCAACCTGGGCAAGGGACCCGGCTGGTCGTACTATCAAGGCCTGCGCGTCCAGAACGATCCTAGCCTCACGGATTATGCGCTATTCATCCAGAACTTCAAAACCCACTTCGCCGACGCCAATCTGGTCGAGACGATGGACACCAAACTGGAGAATTTGAAGCAATCCGGTAACGTCTCCAACTATGCTGCCCGCTTCAACGAGTACGCCTCGTATCTTGATCTCTCAGAATTTACGAAGTGCAAGATGTTCTTCAATGGACTCAAGCAAGAAATCAAGGACGTCTTCCGCAATATTGAGCGTCCGGCGAAACTGCACGACCTGCAGAAGGCCGCAACATCCGCCGAAGCTCGTATTCGCAGCGTGGACAGTCACTCAAAGACTGAAGGTAAGTCCAACGGTCAGAAGAACTCATCCAATTCGCAGAATAACAATAACTCCAACCGTTCCGCGTCTAACCAACGCAACGGCTCATCTTCCTCGTCCTGGCGCTCTCAGCCCTCGAACTCGTCCCAGACCTCTTCGTCCTCGTCCTCGCGCACGGGTGACACGATTTCTCTGCCAACGGACACGCCAATGCAAGTTGACGCCGTCAAGATGTCGAAAATGTCGCCTGCCGACCGCCTCAAAGAGAAAGCCCGCCGTCTCACCCACAACCTCTGCTTCTGGTGCGGTTCCGACGATCACAAGATTCAGGACTGCCCGACCGCCCCTCAAGATGTGAAGAATAAGTCCAAGATTCGCATCGTCGCCGCGTCCGACAAGCAGGCGGGAAAAGCCAGCCCGAAGGCGTAATTGACGCTTCTGCGTCTTCGGGGCCCGTTAGGAAGCATCAAGACAACGATTTCGTGCGCGCAACATCAGGCGACTGGATCGCGTGCATGGATTCGGCTCCACGATATGTGTTTGGTGCCCACATTCGTGCGGCGCCCCGCTCGGCTCAGCACCTGTTCCTCTCCATCTCGATCACTCTCCCCAACCGCACCACAATTCGCACGTACGCATTTATCGATTGCGGTGCCACTCACTCGTTTGTCTCCCTCGAGTTCGTCAAGAACCACCAGATTCCACTCTCCCGACTCTCCGAGCCGCGCCCAGTCTTTACCATCGACGATCGCCCTCTGGTGTCAGGTCTCATGACCCACGACACCATGGTACGCCTCTCCTGCGGTTCTCATCACGAGTTTCTTCGTCTCGGACTCATCACTTGCCCGTACCCCGTCATCCTCGGCATGGACTGGCTGCAACGTCACAACCCGGCCATTGACTGGGTACGTCGACATGTGGATCTTACTAAATGCGATCCACAGGACCATACTCTCGCTGCCTCGCTCACGCCGACCGGCCAAAGTCGAAACGCGTGCCTCGCTTATTCGGACGATGACGACGCGCGCTACGGCTTCCAACCGTACTACCCGTCGAGCATCGAATACCTACGCGTCCCGCGCGACATTGGAGTAGCTACCCAGCCAGCCGAAGCCTCCTCGGACACCTCGTCGCCCACGGACCTGCCTGGCCACTGTCAAAATGGTTCCTTCGCCTCCTTCGTCGCCGGTGCCACCGTCGTCGAACCCACCGTTTCCCTCGATCCCAGCCCAAATATCGAACTACTGCCTTGGAAGCGCTTCTGCAAAGTCGCGAAGAACAAAGAAGTAGGCGTTTTGAATTATCTCAATGACTTTCAGATCGGCGCTCGGCTTGCCGCTGAGCAGATCAACTCGACGTCCGCAGACGCTCCCTGCGGTGAGACACCGCCTCGCGCTACTGACGACCTCTTTCCAGACGACTCGGACCCTCTGCCGCCCGACAAGGCCGCCGAGGCGCTCCCAGACGGCCTCAAGGACTTCGCCGACGTTTTCTCCGCGGAAGACGCTGAAGTTCTCGCCGACCACCGCCCATATGACCTCATAATCGATATCGAGGAGGGCAAGACTCCACCATTCGGTCCGCTCTATTCGCTCTCACGCGACGAGCGCGCGGCGCTCTTCAAATGGATCGAGCAGAACCTCGACAAGGGGTTCATCCGCAAGTCCCAGTCCTCTGCCGCATCGCCGATCTTATTCGCCAAGAAGAAAAACGGCGACCTGCGTCTCTGCGTCGACTATCGGGCGCTCAATAAAATCACCAAGAAGAATCGTTTCCCGCTGCCGCTGGTCAACGATCTCCTCGCCAACGTCCGCGGCTGTACGGTGTTCACCAAACTCGACCTCAAGCATGCATACAATTTGGTGCGCATTGCTGAGGGCGATGAGTGGAAAACCGCCTTCCGCACTCACTACGGCTTGTTCGAGTACTGCGTCATGCCCTTTGGGCTGACCAATGCTCCGGCCAATTTTCAGGCTTTCATCCAGGACACGCTACGAGACCTCCTCGACATTTGCTGCGTTGTCTACCTGGACGATATTCTCATATTCTCGCGCAATACGGAAGACCATACTCAACACGTCCGCATGGTTCTCGAACGACTACGCAAAGCCAAACTCTACGCCAACCTCGACAAGTGTGAATTTGCGCAATCTGAGGTAGAGTACCTCGGCTTTCTCTTATCAGCTGATGGCCTCCGTATGCACCCGCAGAAGCTCTCGACGATCTCAGACTGGCGCTGTCACGGCAGAGCGCTCGTCACTCGCCGAGACCGACGCTCAAGAGAGGAGAGAGGGACGAGGAAGAACGGACAAGCGGTACAATTGACCAGACCAAACCTAGGGTACACGCATCTACACCCTACAACCTATATACCCATCCCCAAGGTCCGCTGATCCGGTCCAGGGTGATCCCGGAGCTAAAGGGTCCATCCACCATCGTCTCCCAAGATGCCAACACCCTACCGCACCTCCAATCGAACCTGATCCGAGACAGGGCGAAGGTGCCGAGGTATGCTATCCGCACACACTCCCACCGAGGGCACGGACCGAGAAGGAGAGCACCTCCCGAGTGCACAGGGAGAGCGCCGAACTGCTGAGGCCACGGGCCGAGGGTCCGAGGATGTAGCCGAGCTTGTACCAGGCGATGATAACCGGCCTATTACCCATCCGAGGGGTACCGTCCCAACGAGAAGTCCAATAGAGGCGTTCCCGACCCTCCGAGGTTGTTCTGGGTGACCCACCGAATCCGCCCGAGGTCAGAAGGGTGGTCCTGGAGCTTGTCCCGAGCACCACAACGCCCGTATCCGACGCATACAGCGAGGGGATAGCTGCCGAATCTTGGTCCGAGGGTAGGAAACCTCCACCGAGCCGAATTGGGGTATGCACCGAGGTCGTCTCACCCTCTGGGTGGGTAGAGAGCGGCGTGCAGATCATATCCCGAGTTGAACAGCCCGAGGCGTACAGCCCTGGCCGAGTCTCAGTCCGAGCGTAAACAGTGCGCCGACTGTATGCAGCAGCGACCGAGCGCTCGGCGAAGCGGCGTAAAACCCGCGGACGAGCGGACAGAGCTTGCGACGGCCGTGATGACCGCAACATAACCCCCCCTTCAAGCCGCGAGCCGAGGGAGTGTCCGAGAGAGGGAGGCGAAAGGCGGGGAGGACGAAACAACGGACCGAGGGCGCCGCGGACTGAATAGCAATTCAGTTCGCGGTTTGACATAAAGCGTCGGCCTGTCAGTTTGCTTCTTGTCCTCATACCACCACCATGCCCGCTACAGACCGCGTTGACAACGTCCGCGCCGACCAGCCCAGCAGCGGGGCGCCCGCCTGGGTGCCCGTGTTGGACGACTTTGTTCTTTCTCGCGCCCGGCCCGATGACCTGGAGGCCCGCGTCGTCGTCCTCGGCGACGCCGTCAACCGTATTGTCGCCGCGCTCGTTGACCCTGGGATCCCGCCCGCGCACCGTGACTTGGCCCGCCACCGCCAGCTTGAGTTCGAGACGGAGCGCCGCTTGCTGCTCGCGCTATTGCCTTCCGCCCGTGTCCTGGCAGCCAGTCTGGCGGCGTGCTCGTTGCCGTCGGACGCGCTGCTCCTGCCGTCCATGACCGTGCCGCCGTCGCCGTCCGACCCTGTCCGTCCGCTGGCTTTGCGCTTGCCCCCGTTGCCGTCGGACGCTGCCTCCCGCCCGCGCTGCTCGGCGTTGAGGATTCCGCCCGGGCACCCGTTATA
Source organism: Auricularia sp. M12 (assembly GCA_037042885.1). NCBI lineage: Eukaryota > Fungi > Basidiomycota > Agaricomycetes > Auriculariales > Auriculariaceae > Auricularia > Auricularia sp. M12. The sequence goes on from CM073211.1 coordinate 3,731,436, forward strand.
CGCTGAGTGCAAGGAGCCCGCGCCGTCGTCGTCCACTGCTGCTCCGTTGCCGCGCCGTCCCGTACCGGCGTCGTCGTCGTCCCGCGCGCCGGGGCCGTCTCTCCCTGCGCGCTCGGCGCCGACCCCTCGTCCGCCGCGCTCGTCGTCTGCTGCCCGCGCGCCGCCCGCGTCCGCGCCACCACCGCCGACACTTCTCCACCACCCGCGACGGCCGAGGACACCCCCGGCCGGTGTGTACGAGCGTCCGGCGCTGCGCGAGCGGCGTCAGGCGTGGGATAATGCGTTTGCCGACGGTCTGATCGACCGCCACGGGGTCCCGACGTCGGTAAGTACTTTGTTCTGTTGCTGCTGGTAGCGGGGTATTAACATTCGGCAGCCGTGTAGCCGATGCGTGGACCGCGACGATGAGTGCCTTCCGGCGCAGGGGCTGGCGGCGTGCCTCGAGTGCTCGCGCCGGAAGGTGAAGTGCTCGTGGAAGGATCTGCGCGCGCCGCTCGGGTTCGGGACCAAGACCGGGAAGGGTTCCAAGGCGCCGGCGTCGGACACGCGTGCGCCGCCGTCTCGAACTCGCGCAGCGTCCGTCACCTCCCAGGCGCCCGCGTCATCTTCGTCCCGTGCGTCGCGATCCCGGGCCGCGAAGGAGAGCCTGCCGGCGCTGCCCATTGAGGCGCCGGGTGAGGTTGGGGTCGCGGCACCCGCGCTGCACCCCAACTTCATGGGTCAGTTTGCGGCGGCGTGGGCCTTGGTCACCGGGGGTGCCGCGCCGTCTGCATCGCGGCAGGCGTCCGTGCCGTTGCGCTCGGCCATGCGCCGCGGGACTCGTTTTGCGGCGGGCACGGCGACGCGGTCGTCCCCGCTAAGCCGACCCGGCTCAAAATGGATTTGGTCCCCGCCAAATTTCAAGACAGAAATTTGGCTGGGTCCGACTCACAAATTAGCGGGGTCCACCCAAGCTCATCGCAAACAGGTAATTTCAACCTGTGCTTGCAATTTTGTCTAGGTGATTGCCTTGCCTGAACACTAACATAAATATAATTATGCCCCCGCCTCCTCTAATGTAGCTAGAAAAATGTTGCAATTGTCACCAGCCATTCCTCCTGACTAGGGCTGCTAACGCGCAGCTTACTATAACGCTCAGAGTCGTCAGCGATGCAGCATCCACCGGTGTGGTGGCTTTGACAGCCCAATGTCGCGCCTGCACCACAAGCACTTCCCATGGAGTCGTGGTGGGTACAGACAATCTGCATGCAAACAAACGACAGCAACGCCATTATCGGCAAGCACCGCTGGTTTCCCATCCAACTACTCCGGCAGCGCCGTTTTGCAGTCTGGGACAAGTGCCTACCCGCCAGGCCTTCCATGTTGCCAGTTGCCTCCATGGCCGACACGCACGCAGCTGCCTGCGCGGACAGCGGCTTGTGATGCGGCAAATTGTTGGCCGTGCTCAACGTCTTCGCGCGCATCTTCTACTGACAAAGTGCTGCTCGTCGCACATCCCTATACGCACCTACCCCACCCACCACGGCAACGGTCACCCATCTCGTAGTGAGCTCCCCGCCTGCCACGCTCGCTCTGCCAATTCGCTGAATGCCGCTTAGCTCAATGCGCGACACCTTCGTATTCCTTCGTGTTGACCGGCCTTGCGTCTTCTGATGCCGTTGCTCCACTGCGATCACCGTGCGCGCGGTCCACACAGCGCACACTGAGTTCAACACCTGCGCTCTACCCATTGCTGCAGCGGTGTTTGTGCTAATGGTAAGCCCGCCGTCATTGATGTTTGCTGAGCACCACTGACGATGTCGGCGTGTTCTGGTCCAGCGCCCGCCTGCAGGCTCGGCCTCATTCTTCAAGGCGCCTCGCGCCTCGCCATTATGAAGCATGTCGCACTGCACTCTTGACCCGACAATCTCCTTGTCATACTCGGCACCCGGAATCGCGTCACCTCCAGCGTAGGCACACATGCTCGTGTACAACCTGCGGCCTATCCACTGCGCGACCACGCGCGCTCGACGATCTTATGACAGACTTCCCACTCACTCGACCTTGGCGCCGGTCGACCGAGGGGAGCGATCTCGATGGTGGAGCGAATGCACGGAGAATGTGCTCAAGCCCGCTCGCAGCGTATCGCTCTGCGTGCTCGGCATGTGCACAACCTGTCTACGTAACATTCTGTGCAGTTAAGAATATAGTCCGAACGAATTCATTCTTTTTTTATTTTTGCGGGCGACCAAGGAAGTTCCAAGCTGTCTGAGAAAACTGTGAGCCATGATTTTGAGCAGCACGTAGCACATGATACTTCACTGGTCACAGCCTAGAACTGTTTATGACGCGAGAGGTGCAGCTCACACGTGACACCCTGAAGTCTACTTGAACACTGCCCGCGTCGCAGCATCTGCTCAGGAACCACGGCTTGTTTATTTCGACGCCAAATTACCGACCACGGACCCAGCGCTACGCTCTGCACCACAGCCGCAGGGTGGATCGCCGCGTATGCCTCACCACGGGCTAATTCCGCGCTCGCTTACGATTGCATTGCCTCGCGTGGGGTAGATATGGCATCTGTGGCTATGTATGACCACTTTGGCCAATCTCCAGATCACCACCGGCCAAGTTTCATTTCTTGCGACCACGAGCGCATCTCAGACTCCGTTCCTGCCAATATACTCGCAACCATGCCCATGTGCCACGATTTTCCACCACGGGAACTGGCTTCGACTATAAAGCCTCTTCGCCTCCCAGCATTCTGCTTTCATCCCCAACTTCCCCGCGATGTCTTTAGTCCCATTGCGTGATATTGCTTGCCCAGCCCTCGACACCCATGATATAGCCTGCGGCTCTCGTTGCTCTTGGAAAACTATGTCCTACCATGGGCAAGCAAAGATAACTGCATTTGTACGTCCAGAGTTGCCGACTGACAGTTGCCCCTCAACTGATCACTTCCGTTATACAGTGCGACATTCACGGCATTGTGGGATTCAAGCTCGATGCTCACCACATCCGCACATTTCCGTACGCGGGGACGATCGCGGACAAGGCTCGGCTTCCTAAAGGGAATCATCCGCCCAATAAGGGTCCCTGTATTCGCTGTGGCGCCGCCGAGTCCAACAAGAAGTGTGGCTTCTGGCTCTGCAAGACGCACTGCGCGGAGCTCAGGCTGCCTTGCAAGCTGACCGAGCACAAGGAGTCTAGGATTGCCAAGTACGGCGATCAACCCCTGCACGACCCTATCGACGTCAATTTGTCTGCCATTGCGCTTCCCGACCTACATACTCTTCCTGTCCCTCAGCGTGCTATTGCCCCTCTTCCCGCTCGCGCTTCTGTTCCTTCTCGTGCTACCACCGCCTCTCAAGCGGCCACTGGCTCCGCCACCTATCCCATCTTTCGCATTGCCGCAACTCGTCCGGCCGCTGTTGCCTCAGCTCCCCTGGCCAACCCCGCACCAACGTCGCCGCAGGTCCTCTACATCAGCTCTGACTCCGAGTCCGATACAGAAAGCGGCGATGGATCTGATGACGAGATTACCGGAACAGTAATCCTCACTGTCAATTGCAGACATTTCTGGCAGGTTTGTACTCTCAGTCATTCAGCCTTCTCAGATTCAGATACTGACTCTTTTGGAAGGCCAATCCCGTTCGGAAAGCCGGTGAAGCAGTTTGCACCACCGTGGTCGAGATTCCGGCGCGTTCGAGTGACACCGTCGATATTTCGGACTTCAAGCCGCACAACTTCGAAGAACTCAAAGTCCACGACCTTGTTCAGAACCTCGAGGTGCTCTTAGACGACGATGGCTTCTCGCTACCATTTCATGGTGGCCGTGTTCCCTACCAGTGGACTGATAAACCCAACGGCATGGCCGAGCTGCAACTTCGGGTGTTGCTTTCGGGCCTCAAGATTGGACGCCATGTGGTCCTCGAACCAGAAGAGGTCGATACAACTCGCAATTGGGAACTCGGTAAACTACGCCTGAATGTGGTGTGCACACATTACTCTGAGGTATGCAGGTACCATTCTGTCAGTGATTCATTCCTAACACAATCCTCTTCATCACAGGGCTACTGCAAGGGCAATACGAGGGTCATTCGTACCAGGTGCCTTGTTCCGCGATGTCGCATGGACATCGAAGATTGCCTCATCCGTTTGTGCGACTTCTCTAGAGCCGATCTCGAGGAGCTTGGCATAAACTCCAGAAATGTTCGTCGCGTTGATGAAGGGTCGATCCCTGTAGACGGACGGGGCCCGTTTGCCTACGACATGCTTACTCCTCTGCGTCTTCACCACCGTGCTCGTCGCGACGCTGAGGATGAGGCACATGTAGAGCTATTTCTACATGGCCCGGATTACAACGATCCTGTCCAGACCTACTATGAGATGTACCCAGAGCCTAGATTCCCCAAGCGCCGTCATGGGACCGACGACGAAACTAACAGTCCATATCATAAGCGTACACGCTACATGTAGCTATCCAGTGTTTCTTCCGCATATATGACACCGTGCATTCGAATATATATAAATTTATCCTTGATCCCGCCGCTGCAGCTTCACCTTCAAATGTTGTGTCTGATCGGCCCAATTGCACCCGTCTGAAACGCTCAGTGAGCGTTTGACACGGGTGCAATAGCAACCTCTCTGCAGAACCGTCACCGTCAGCGCTCAAATGACCCAAAACCTCCCAGATCGCGGCATATAACCTGCCACATTCATGCATTCTTTATGGCACCCGTTCTGTGCTCACAGGCTCGCAGAATTTATCTTGGTGTCACTGTTTTCCAAGGCGGCAGCTGCCAATACTGTTTTGCTCACTGATAGCGTATCATTTGTCCTAGCTATCTGACCACCTCACCGTTAATACCGTTCAAACAAGGCAATCCGGATGATATACATGTGCTGCTCTAAGGTGAGTCGACTGCATCTTGGCATCGGCCGCTTCGGCGGCCAAACTAGTCTCATACTGTAGACGAGCGGATGCACGCCTTGAATGACTAGCTGCGCGCCACGATGCGCGAGTATGCTCCCCACCCGTTGTGCCCTTGCTCTGCCCTCATTGCTTCATATACTAGTTGCTATTTTATTTGCTGACGCTGGCTCGTGCTGCAGCGAGAATATCACCCAGTACCTGGCCGCCATCTCGCCGCAGGCAGGGTCTGCCGCGCACCTCGTCATTCCGGGAGCCCATCTCGGGCGTCAACACTCCGAAAACGCGCAGACACCTCTCTACGCGGTGGCAAGACGACCTCGCCCACCTCCTTGCACCCCACCCCTCTGCGCCAGCCGACCGCGCACAGCCTGCCGCTCAGATTGCAACACCGCTGTGGTAGACGTGATCGCCAACAGCGCCGAATCCGCTCTCTGTACATGACAGCGGTTGCGATGTTGATGTGTGCAATGCGCTGGGCCACTGAACTGCAACAAAGCCTTTTCTCGATGACGACAACGGCGAAACCGAGGTATGAGCGAACCGACGTAGCAGCTCTGCTGTGTGTCGTCATGTCACAACTCATGTGTACCCTGTACGATTTGCAGTTGCAGACTCGGACACTTGACCGCGCACAGTGTGTACGGCTATCCACTTTATTCGACCTTTAACTAGACTCTGACGCCTTACCAGTCGCTCGTTATACCTCTTCGGCATCATTCTGCTCGTCGCTGGCATCGTCAACGAGCTCGGTTCAAGCGCGACCCCGATAACGCGCAGGAAGCCGTAACGTACGTTAAGCTTCCACTCTCTTTGATTTCTACCTACAATTTCATACATTATAAGTCTCTCATATTCATTGGTGCAACACCCTCGTCAAAACACCCACGTGCACGACATCCTGCAGAGCGTGCTCGACGAGGTGCCGTAGGAGCCCAAGAAGGAGAAGCTGCCGTCCGCGACGTCGAGACGGGCCTGCCGAAGCCGTCACCGCAGCCAACGCGGCTGTTCACGCCCATCTACAACGGCATCGCAAGCGGTCTGGCGGTGTTCTTGGCAACCGTGTCAAAATTATCCTGGAGCAGTTCGCGCTCGACGGCGACTACATGCGGTTTACCCTGCTGCTCACGGTGCTGCTCATCTTTTGCGTCTTGCCTGCGTCTTGCTCTTCTTCTGCATGTCGCTCGTCAATAGCGTCACGTTCTTCGTCGGGCCCGTCACACAGTACCACCAAGCACACCGCCGCTGGTTCCGCCGTCTGTTGGCGCGCTGCCGCACAACGATGGCGCGTTGTGCATCCACGGCGGGCTCAAGGAGACCGTGGACGAGGGCGTGCTACCGCATCTGACGATTCAGATGCCAGTGTACAAGGAGATTCTGGAGGCTACGATCGCGCCTGTCGCTGCAGAAGGCGATGCTGACGTACGCGCGGCAGGGTGGGACGACCGCGATCTTTGTGTCTGACGACGACATGCAGCTCATCCCGCTCGCGGAGCGCGACGCGCGCGTGGCGCCCTACGCGGTGCACGACATCAGCTGGGTCGCCCAGCAGAAGCACTCAAACAAGCCTGATGGGTTCAAGCGCGTGGGGCGGTTCAAGAAGGCAATCAACACTACGCGCTCAAGATGGGCCTGCGCATGGAGATCCTGCTGCAGCTGCAGGCGGATCCCAATGCGACGCCACACATGCCGAACACGCCGTGCGGTGGCGCGATACACAGCCGCAGCCAGAGCAGGTACCAGGCCGTCAATGCCGTGGGCGACTACGACGAGAAGGGCGAGTATATGGACCCTGGCCGCGCTGCGCACGCTCGGCATGCCGGGCATTGGCATCCCGACGCAGATGGGATTGGAGGAGCGCGCGCGCTGGGCATGGCTGTGGCCGAGACGAACGGGCAGACGTTGGCGGTGGGCGCCACGGTGCTGCTTATGGGCGAGGTCAACTTGACTCGGATACGATGGTCGGATTGCCTGCGCGATGCGGCGCGCGAGCTGCATGAGTGCCCCCGAGGTCGCCATTATCCAGCATGTGTCGGACGTTATGCAGGTTGCGCATCATCATTTCGAGGTGAGCAGCGCTTACTTTTCTCTATTCTTTTGCGGCGAGGCTGATGCGGTGTGTTGTAGAACGGTATCGCGTACTTCACGCTGCACATCAACCACACCGTCTCGGTCGCGTGCACGAACGGCGACGTCGCGCCGTTCGTCGGGCACAACGCGTTCCTACGCCGGACGGCGATGCAGGACGCGGTGTTCGTCGACACCGCGGATGAGCAGCGCAAGTTCTGGTTGGAGGAGCACGTGTCGGAGGACTTCATCATGGATCTGCGGCTGCAGCTCGGGTGCTACACGATCCGCCGGGCGACGTACTTCAAGCGCGGCCTCAAGGAGTTTCTCGAGAAAGCCAAGCGGCTGAGCGACCAAGAGCTGCTGGATACCCAGACCGAACTGCGCGCCGTTTACTCCTAGCTGTGCTCCTTGCAGCAGGTCAAGCCGCGCCTCCTCACAGATTCAGAAGATTCTGCGCGCGAGGCCGACAAGGAGCGGTTACTCAACAGCGCGAAGGATAAGCTGATCTGCGCCGCCGAAGAAAAGGCGAACCAGATGGCGGCTGCGCGCCGAGATCAACCAGGAGCGCAGGCTCCGCGGGTCCGTCGAGGGCCAGACGCGACGCATGGAGGCCGAGACAACGAATGTCGCTGCCCAGATGAACGACCTGAAGCAGCAGCTTTCCGCGGCCGTTTGCGCCAAGGAGGCCCACAAGTCGGAGCTTACCAGTATTGCGGGCAACGGTGACCACCAGAACGTGATGAACATGATGCGCCGCTAGTACTACTAACGTGAGATCTCCCAGCTATAGAGCATGGTCGAGAGAGAGCATCAAGCAACGTGTCGACTCGCAGAACAGCGAAAGCTGCAAGCTATTATTGAGCACTAGCGGCAGCAGCAGCGACGCTTTTGTACGAGCCTTTACCGCAAGCTCAAATTGGCCGTGCAGCAGATGACCGCCGAGCTTGCTACGCGCTGCTCTGCGCGGATGCCAAGGGCCGATTTGTTCGCCGCTGGCTTTCTTAAGGAGAATGACCAGCATTCAATGAAACTTTTTGTCACTCATCTAGATTCCCTTGAATTCGAAGTGTTGAATAAATTGTAGAAATTTCGCTGGCCACCGGCAGCAACCTGCACTGCTTTGTTGACGCGTTATTTACCCCGCTCTGCCGCCCGCCCGCCACCACAGTCTGCTTCAACATGCATCAAGTACCTCCAACCTCCACTACAGCTGCTGCAAGAGGCCCTCAGGTTGCTGTAGCAGTGCACACTTTACCCATGCATTCGAAAGGGTCAAAGCGCGCTCGTTCTGACTCGGACTCGGACACGGATTGGGGCGCAAAGGACTCGGACAGCGACAATGATCCCGCACTTGATTACAGTGTGCGGGGTAGAGGCCTCAACAAGAAGCCCCGTCTTCAGCAACAATCGAAGCCGAACTCTACTCCTACGACTCCGAAGAAGCCCAGCAATATGAAACCCGCCCCGAGCTTGAACAGTCCCTCTCGGCCCAGCAAGAAGCAGACACCACGCCAGCACTGGGAGCATCCTGAGAAGGAAATCGAACTGTATACCGAGCTTCTGGATAAAGAGGAAGTTGCGCTGTTCAAGCTGTGCCCGCTCACCTGGGTTGCCGAGGTTTACAATGTATCCGATGAGATCCGTCAGGTAAGCGTGTCTGTTCGCTAGGGAACCCTTCTAATAATTGTTGATCATAGACCAGCAACAAAGCCTGGACGCACATATTCGCAATGCGTGACGAAAATCTCGGTCTAGTTTTCACCTGCTCGAACTGCCCGCAATACCGCCTCCATCGAACCTGTGTTCACATCCTGGTGCTCGAGCGCAACGTGCGCGACTATCTCCTGTTCAGTCAGAGCTGTGCGTGTCCAGCTGCGCTGTTTGCTGATTCTAACGCTCGCGGCAGATGACCCACCATGCATAATATTCGCCCACAAGAAAGCTCACGAGGACAAGCCGTCAAGTAGCATTTTTAGCGTAACCTGTCGTATCACGGGCAAGGCTGGAGAGCGCTGCTTTGTTCATCGGACTGGGACATCCGTATCCGGCTCCGTCTATACATGCAGTATATGCACGCGCAACACAAATTGCAAGCATATCCAGCTGGCGCGCAACGCAATGCTTCCGCTCAATCTCCTACCAGCATCCCACGGTGACAGGAAGTCATCTACTGCGACAGCTGACAAGGCGCCTTGTCAAGAATTTCAACATCCTCGTAAGTTTCTGGGTGATTTGATTGTAAGGCGTACTCAATCGATGCCGATAGAAAACTATGCCAACGTCCGTGCCGAAATCGAGAAATCAGAGCAGCGCAGCGTATCGTATAAGCCAGTTGGACTACCCGTATGGGCGCGTACAGATCCCGAGGACGACCTTGTTTCGGGAAAGCATCATTTTGTTCGACCTTTACCGACGCAACTTCCGCTGGAAGGCGACGCACGTTGTCGGTGTGGTACCATTGTCGACCACTCGGTCCCGACGGAACAGATGAAATGTGTAGTCTATGACGTCTCCGGCGCATTTCAGGCGGAAATCGGTGTTCGACGCTGTACAACTTGTCCAGCTAAATCTCGCATGACGGCCGGCCCTGACCTATCAGACCTCGGACTCTTCAATTACAACAACCAAATGATCCTTTCCCATGCACTTTTGAACGAATACGACACCATGCTGAGTGGAAACGAGACGACATTCCATGGCTTCTGCCAAGTCATGGCACGGCGCTACGAGACGTACGAATCAAAGGAGCCGTTTATGGGCGAGGACCGGTTTAGGACGTGCTGGTTCTCTTTCACGTTTCTCCAAACGTGCTCCGACAGCTTTGAATGCAAGCTGTGCGGGAAAACACCTAGGGTGGTTGTTGTCGACGGTGTGACGGTTGCGTACCAGAAACACCAACGAACCACCAAACTGCGCCCTCCGACTGTTCCGTGTGCGGAGTCTCCAACGCACGAGGACGTGAAGCCACCCAAGGTCCCAATCCAGATCGTACCAGACGCTTCGCTGCGTAAGAAAGCGATTGCTCTCATACGATGGCGCCTACCTGGCGGACTCACTATCGCGGAAGAGAAAGACGCTCAGGACATGAGTGTTGATCACGATCTGGAGCCCGCACCAAAGCCGCCACGAACGAAGACGCTGCCCACCCCTCCCTATCCTATCCGCGAGGTCGCTGCCGGACTACATTCGGTCAACGAGACGATAGGTGCCCTATTTGAACGCTTCATCACCACAGAACGCGAGACATTGGAGCAGGAGCTCCGCAACCGCCTCTGGCGCGAACTCTTGTTGCAGGTAAGTCTCTATCTCTAGCATCTAAGTCATTCTTGTATTGATGGGCTTCAGATTGTGTCGCATGAGTCTATCATGCAATTTGTGCCCTTCCGATGTTGGCATGAGCTCGAGAGTCTTGTAGAAGGCAAGCTACCTGTTACGGCTCAAGAGACATTCGCCCACCGTCTCGCCTCTTCGATACCGGCCCTCGGCCAAGTCCTGATGGCTTCGCTTCACCATGAAGCCGACTATGCAACACTCATGGACCTCATTACCTTCGCCTTGAAGAAGTGTTGGCAGGTATGGGGTGTTCTTTCTCGTTACCCTCCAACAGACCCCGACGCTTCAGCCTTTGCATCTGATGACTGGCGGGAGGTGTGTCGGCTTCGTATTCACTCCATATTAAGGTCTGACTCCAATTAGACTGGCTGTTACTACAGCATGCCGCAAATTCGCGCTCGACCCAGATTTCCAGGCCTGCCTTATGATCATAAGGTCGACCGTAACATGATGTCTGGGACAGACGGGATAGGATGCAACAAGTATTATGCAGAGTACGGCAAGAAGGGATACACTGGTGGCATCGTTGCTTTCTGGTGCAGCCATGGTGTCTGCCTAGGATTTCATTGCGTGCCCGAGGGCGAGGGCCGCAACGACATATTCTCCGCCCTCTACACACGATGGGAAGAAGCACCGAAGGTCGTCATTTACGACTTTGCCTGTGCACTAGGCCCTTATTGCATGCTTCGTGCTGCACATTTCTTCAAGGACACGCTCTTTCTCATTGATCGCTTTCACGCGGCCGGCCATAAGACTTGTTCTCCAGCCTGCTTTGCCAGCACATATGCTTTTGATCCTGACATCAAAGGGGTCAACACAAGTGCTGGCGAGTTTGGGAACTCTGGCCTGAGGCGCATTCGACTTCCAGTCCGCTACATGACTCAGACACACTCCATCATTTACATACACCGATACCTCAGTATTTGGAACAGGCTGCGACGCAGGAGACTAATGGGTGCACGGCGCTGATTTACTGTCAAATATAGATCCAGTATTTAGTACATATTTAGTACATGGCGTATAGTAGTCTTTCCGCTGCCGCTAGACGCTGCGCCTGCGAGCATCAATCGTGCGCCGCAGCTCGCCCGCGCGCTCTGCTAGCTGCGCTTCGGCATCCTGACCCGCTTCTCGAACTTGCCGTGCAGCGACGCCAGCGCTTTCAGACGCGCGAGCAGGCCCTCGTTGGAGACAGCAAAGTCGGTGAACGGCTTCGTCGTCGCGCTCTGGCGCATGTTCGTATTGCTAAACCTCGCAGCCGGTGGTTTCTTCTGTTCAAGCGATCAGTCATGCGTGAGATATGAAAAAAGCGAGGAGTACCAGCGTCCCCACGGCACCAAGCAGCGCGTCGAGGTAGCCCACAGTAGGCTCCGACTTCACGCGGGCTCGGCGGTAAGTTTGGCGACTTCTAGCTGCACAGTCTCAAGCTCGAGCTCCAATGTGAACTTGTCGCCAATTGCCTGCTCCGTGCGCGCGAGGACCGTGCGCACCACCTCGCGCTCGTCCTCCGCATGCTGCAGTGTGGTTTCTGCCGCCGCGATGTCCGCCTCGAGTGGGCATAGCTTGTCTTGCAGCTGCTGCAAGTCTGCTGCGAGCTCCGCGGCGTGCTGCGTGAAGGGACTCGCACAGCAAGTAACAGGATTATGATCAGGTCGAACACTTCGTGTTGGCATGCAGCATCTGGATGAGCGAGTTGGTGACGAGGTCCCCTCCTCGAGCGTATTCTGCATCTCCTTGACGACCATTCCCTCGTCCTTATGCTGCTCCTTAGAATCCTCATACGGGTCCTCGTCACGCCGCACAGGAAGCTCGCTTGGGCTGCGCCTGCTCGTCGCCGCGCGGCAACACAGCACTCAGCACATTCGTCCCGCTGCCGCCATAACCAGGCATCGCGCTGTCGCGCATCAAGTCGTCCGTCCACTGCAGCCCGCCATCCGCATAGTGCCGCATGTCCTCCGTGGTGTCGGTCACGTACTCGCATGCGACGTCCGTGCGCGCGGTGTCCTTCTCCACCGCGCGGAGCGCATCCTCCAACGGTCTTCCACGTGCCGTAGCTCATCCACAACGCGCCGCCGTCGCCCACGACGTACTCCACGCCATCGCGCCAGCCGCACTCCCTCGGCGTGCGCCCGTAGCGCTCCGCGAACTCGGACATTCTCAGCCAGATGACCCAGTCCGCGCTGCGCTTGCGTTTCACCGAGTCGGGCAGCAGCAGCGCGCGCACCTGCGCCCGCACGCACCGCTTGTCGAACGAGTTGGGCGCGCCCGAGTCGTTGGGCCGGATAGACAATATCGACCACATCCGCGTGCGGTCGAGCATGAGCAGCAGCTCGCTGACGGCGGTGTTGAGCTGCGTCCCGACGGAATAAACGCGCCCGGGGTCAAACTCGGCGTACACCTCTTCCTCAGGCGGCGCATTGCTGTCGGGCGCGGGCACCAGCGATGGCGCGCGCAGCGGCCGGCTGAGCACCTGCGCCTGGACGACGGTCGACGGGACCTTGCTGTGCGTCTCCGCGGTCAAACCGGCCCGCCGAACAGCTTCGCAACGAAGGCGTCGCCAGATGCGCGCAGCAGGGCAACGAGCGCGGGGTCCAGCACGTCCGCGTCGCGCTCGACGAACGCGCGGCATCATAGGTGCACGAGCCCGCGTAGTGGTTGATGCCGAACAGCGGCGTCTTGCTGTCCGCGGCCTGTTGCTACAGCAGCGGTGCGCTCACAAAGCTGGAGTGGGTACCGAACTGGGAGACGAGATCTTGTACCAACTCGGCGTCGGAGCCTTCGACGCAGGACGTCGACTTGCCGTTGCGGAAGGGGGTGCTCCTGCGCGCAATGGCGCTGACGACGCCGCCGGGCTTGACAAGGCCGCACTCACGCACGCCGCGGAGGAGCTCGACGCACGCGGAGTTGTCCATCGTAACGACCTGCGGCAGGTTGATGCCGTCGAGTACCATCTGCGCGGGCTCTGGGCTTGCCTCGTCGGACGTCCGCCGTATCACATACGAGTGGACGAGCTCGTTGTAGAAATTAATGGCGACCTCGTCGAAGCCGTTCGGGCCGTGCTGCGAGACGAGCGGCATAGCGCTGCAAATGGAGCCTGTGCCTGCGGGCGAGCGTGTTTGGAAGGCGGGTGCGTCGAGCATGACGATCTGTGTGTTTCGCTGGTCCTTGGCGGGCATGAGCTTGTGGTTGGCGAGCTCGACGACGAACACAAAGAGGATGGTGTAGAGATCCTGTGCAAGCCTGTCACGCTGTGCACGGGCGCGGTCGGTGTCCAGAAATACGTTATAGGCATGGCGCTTGACGTAGCTCGTCTTGGTCATCAGGGCTTGCGACAGGTCGTCCGGCGCCACACCCAGGAGGTTTGCGAGCTGGTCGAGGACCTGGATGTTGGTGACGCGCGCGGGCTCCTCCCTCGCAGGCGGGTCGGAGAATTGCAAGTTGGAGAGCAGCAGGACGGCGACCAGCGTGCTGAAGATAGACTGGGTGCGCTTGGGCTTGAAGCCGAGCGACTTGAAGGCCGCGCGCAGCTCGTCCATGGCCACAGTGTCGTGCGAGAAGGGTCCGCCGGGGAGACGGTAGCAGCCCGAGGATGCCAGTAGCGCATACTCGGAAGGGTCTTCCAGCGCGAAGCGGTCGCGCTCTTCAGGCGTCGCGCCGGCGAGGAACTGGTAGAAAATATGGAAGCTGCGCTCCTCGTGGTGCAGGCGCACGAGGCAGCTCTGTCCAGGCCCCACGTGAGCGCCTGCGTGCCGTCAATGCGCCCGCGGTCGTTGAAGTGCAGCTCGGTCCAGCCGCTGTGGCGCGAGGCAGACGGCGAGGCGAACGTCTTGGCGTTGCCGAACGAGTCGAGCACGGTGCTCAGCGCGCGCGCCTGCTTGCTCCGCCACGCGCGCATCCTTTTTCGAGTGCGCCGAGAGCCGCAGGAGCTGGTTCGTGAGGAAGCGCGCGGTGAGCGTCTAGCCCGAGCCCGTAATGCCCCTTTTAATTTTCAGAAAAGATTGCAACGACGAATAGAATAAATGGACGTACCGGAAGACGACGCTCCGGCTCTGCGCGCAGCGGCGCATAAGCAGGTAAATCCGGGTGATCTGGTCGTACGGATGAGGCGGCAGCGGTGGGCCAGAGTGAGCAAGCGAGGTGTCCTTCCAGTGCGTCGTTGCCCGGGTAGACCGTCGAAGACGCTCAGCTTCCACCGGTCCCCCAGCCACCAGCGCACGACGAAGATGCCTCGGCTGGACGAGTGCGCCGAACGACCGCCACCCAGGCTGTTCGAGGCGCGTGCCCTCTCCAACTCGCAGCTGCTTCGCCGTGTGCATCTGGCCACTGACACCCTTCGATTCGATCCTGCTATGGGCACCTCCAGTAACGTCTGCGGCAGCGCTCCGAACGTCGACCATCGCCTTCCAGGGCTTGCTTCGAACGTCCTCCATCGCATGGATCGACCGACATCGCAAAGCAGAACGGCTCCTATGCCTCGCCGCGCGCATACTACTCTCCGCCGTCCGGTCACGCGCGCCCACTTTAGGACTGGAGGCCAGGAGTAATAGACTATAGACGACTGCGCTCGTGGTGTGTGCTGCATGAGTCCGTCCTTGGATTGGACGGGTTCGATGTTTGCTGAGTCCGTTCTCAGGTTGCGTGGCCCCGGCGCCCATCTTGAGCAGACGCACGCGGCTGTGACTACGACTGCGGCTTGGGAACGAGACGCCGCGCGACGCGGGCTGTCGTCTATGGTCGCAAGTACACGACATGATCCCCGGGCCAGCTTCGTCTGATACAAGCCTAAGGGCGCCGAGTACGAGTCCGACGGGTTCGTGCTGTCGTTAGCGTGGCCGTTATAACGAGTGGTCCAGCTTCCAGCGCAGTGTGACTGAGCGCCAAGCGCGGGATGTAGGCCTCGATACGGCTCCAAGTCCGCGACGTAGGCGTCCAGGACCGTTCTGCGGCCGCTGCGAACACCTCGTCTCCCCTCGCAACCGTATCCGCGTCCGACCGCGCGCGCGCAACTTGGATTACGCCCACGGTGCGCTGGTTTCGCGTGGCCGACGCCTGGGAGATCATAGGCGGACGACGACGACGATGACAAGCTTGACGAGGCTGACGACGGCTGACGACGACGAGGCTGATGACGATGACGAGGCTGAAGGGGACGACGTCGACGGTGCGCGCTCTTCCATTGTCCAGCTGAGCCGCTGCATGACCTGAAGGTGCGCGCGCGCTCCCGAGCGCGCGGCCGACGTGCGCTCGCGCGTTCCCCGGCGCTGAAACCTGGAATGCCGACATGAGCGGCGTTGCTCGCGTCCATGATGACTGGAATACTGCGCGACGTACCCATTACTGACAGGCGCTGGGTGTTGGGGACGGCGGTAGGTGTTGCGCACGGTGCACGAGGGCTGCGCGCTCGCGCGTAGTGAGCCGGTGTCGCGGTGCAAGTGCAAGAAGCGGACCGGAAACTGCCAAAGCCCCGGCTCTCTGTCCCATACCTGCCCACCTTCGCATGCCGGCGAGGATATCGCTGCCGCTCATATTCCTTTCGCAAACACTGCTGGACTACGTGTCAAAGCCGTTCTGGGCGCCCCTGTCGACCGCTGTGCTGCGTCCGCCTTCGACGCCGTCCGTTCGACAATGCAGGTGAGTAATCTAACTGCATACATATTATTAACGTCACTCATACATCATCATTTCTTGGAATGAATTTAATAGGAAGCATCCATCGGCGTTGCAGACGCTACATTGTGCGATGTACGCTGTCCCCGCCAGCATACACGGTATGCAGAACCATTCTATTACTCCTGTATGCGCTCAAGATCACTTATTTTCTGCAGATTTATGAGCGTATGTATTCAACAACAGCTCGACGCCGGAGAAGCCCTCGCCACGGGCGCACTGGCGCGGCCATTGTACACGTCAAAGCTGTCAAATCAGCCCGGCGCGGGCAACTGGCAACTCGAGTTCAGAATGGACGAGCACCCACTGCCGCTCGGCATGACCGTCTACAGCGCTATCCACCAGAACGCGATGCAGCGGGCGTCTGCGGCGAGGACGATGTTCCAACCCAACATGATCTCGCAGGGTGTCACCGTCAAGTTCAAGAAGGTGCCTGGGCTCGCGGCGCCGCAGAACGTTGTGATGAAGGACAGGATGGGCACGCCGGCGCTGGCGTCTTCCTGAGGACGTGCCGCACTCGAAAACTTTGTGGTTACTGCGTGCGCTGTACAAGTTCAATGCCGCGCTCGGCGACAAGTACTTCTGGGACTGCGATAAGCGGCCGCCGCTGCCTGACGCGGCGTTCGTGAACACCAAGCAGTCGCGGCAGCTGGAAGAATCCATGATTGTTGAAAGGTACGCCTTCTTGCTCTGGTAACGCTTCTTCCATTGACCTACTCGCAGCTCGTATCCTCCCAACTGGGCCTCGACCTCTCGTAACAATTTCCCTTACTCCCTTTGCGAAGCGCCACGCCTTTCTGCAGTCGATAATCTTGGGCTGATCCCCAAATGGCAGGCGCGGCAGTCTCGCGCACAGGACTCGCGACGTGAGGATGCGTTTATGTTCCTCGGGCGGCCACCGCGGCAGAAGGTGGGGGTCTACAGCAAGCATATCATCGAAAACGCATTCCGCGTGTTTGAGCTTCACGGCTCCAGCTCGAGCATCCTCGAGATGGAGTACTTCGACGAGGTCGGTACGGCGCTTGGACCGACGCCTGAGTTCTGCTTGATGTGTAGCACAGGCATGTCGGGAGGAACTTGAAGATCTCGTGCGATGCGGACTCAAGGCGCTGCTTGACTCGCGCATTATCGACATGTCCTCCAACAAGATATAAATGAAGTATGCCCTGGACGAGGATGTCCGCTGACGATTGGAACACTGGAGGTGCGCGCGCTTTTTTTGTTTTTGTTTTGCTCGTCAGTCCATGTTATCTGAAGGGATTCGGTCCAGGATATCGAAATCAATGCGCTGGTCGCGCTCAGTGTGGAAGAAACAGTATGTATGTATTTCACGCAGTACAATGTATGTATGATCCTCGAAATCAATCATCGCTGTCGCTATCATCACCAGTTTCAGCCACGGCCTCGTTCGCTTTCGCCAGCGCCCCAGATGGAAGTTCACCGTGCAACGCCTTGTATGCATCGATGATAGCCTGGCTGTGTGCCAGGTCACGGCTTTGCTGATTGATAATGAGTGCGTCGGCTTGTGTTCGTTTGCCTTTCGTTTGCTTGACCAGCTCGTAAACGACTTTGTCCATAAGTTCGGGACAGTCGCGCTGGACAAGCGGGCTACACCAGGCATAAACCTGGTTTCTGCTCTTCTTCACAGGCAGCGCGAGAGTGATGATGTACGATTCTTGCGCATGGTTCATTGCAAACGACTGGAAATGTGTCAGGGAACTACTGATCACATTTAACTCTGAAAGGATCACCTTTTTTGCAATCGCGTCGAAAAGTTTGGTGCGTGCCTTGGAATCGCCCTCGCACGGTTTCTTGAAATCTGACTTGGTCAGCTTTTGGCCAGCTGTAGAATATATAAGCTAGCGCCGAATAAGATAGGAAAGTGGACAATGCTGACCGCGCGTCTCGAATTTGCCCTTGACAGCACCGTATGTGCGAGTAATAATGCGCCCAGGTGCAGAGCCCGTGTTATCGTCTTGCTCGTCTGCTTCATCGTTGGCAGCGCCGTCATCCTTATCGACCGTCGTCCTGGAATTACCGGCTATCGTAGGCACCATGTCAACAGGCGGGGCTTCCTGAACATCGAGAACGGCTGGCTGCTCGGCGCGAGATGCGGGATCGCTATTTCCAGCCTGACAAGCAAGACCGAGGAGGACTGGGTCAATCATCATGGGCCTATTCTGGGCATCGAGAAGGATGGGAGCGTTTGATGGCTGCAACTGGTCTTGTATAGGCAAAATCGACGGCGGATTTGGGCTCGGCACAAGCAACGATTGCGAGATGCGCAACGGCGACTGTGGATGTTCCACAGTTGGGAGCAGTGCTGGACGCAGCGCGGGCGAGAGTAAGGCTCTAGTCGAAGCAGGTGGTGGCAAAGGGTGCGACGGTGGATGCGGCGTGGGCGATAACAAGGGTTCATTACGCGACAGCGACAGCGGATTCGACAGCGGATTCGGAGCGCGCAGCGGCGAGAAAGGATTTGGAGTGCGCACTGGCGAGAACGGATTTGTAGCGCGCACCGGCGACAGATTCGGAGTCGCTGGTGGTGTTGCATGGGCTTCGACCTGTGCTAATGCGGCTGCCTGGCGCTTGGCGATCAATTCCCTACCCTCGGAAATCGCGGACTGAGAAAGCTCTTGGCGTAAAGCTGCTGTGTGGCGACGGGCCTTGGCTGGCGACACCGACACCGACTCTGCTGTGACTGGCGCCTTTGTCTTCGACTTCCTCTTCTTGGGCGCTGGTTGACTGTTCGCAGCGATTGTGTCGCCCTCGATATCGGATTGCGGACGAGTGCGCTTCGCCCTGCGGGATTTGTTGGTTGCCGTGGTTGAGTCGCTAGTTGTGGTGGGAAGGTCATTCGCGCGGCCTCGACGGGTTTTGTTCAGCGCAGCCTCGGGACGTGCTGGCTCTGGCTCTGGATCAGTGTCGGACTGTTCGGACTCGTTGTCCGCAAAGAGCTTGACTTGGATCTCGGGAGCTTGTCCGCTTTTACGACGTGATGCACGACGCTCAGGTATTTCTGGAGGGCCAGCTGGGCCGGGCTTCTTTCCGCGGGCCATGACGAGATACAGAGTAATCTCAAGACGCAAGCCCACCATTTTATAGGCAGGTATTCCTCTCTCTGAACCACGAGTAATTTCGGAGGACCGAAGCGTGGTAGAGAAGAAAGCGTGGGCGGGAGTACGTCGTCCGGATCTGGGCTTGGGGATCACACGCGATGTAGTCACATCTCCACGCATACCACACAACCTTCAATGCTGCTGCTGCTGCCTAACCATGTAAGCACATGTAGCTTCCTGGATTCAATTACGAGTACTTGCAGGACATGTCCACGATGGCCCAACAGTAACGGGCGCAGAGCCCCGGCGAGTCGTTGAACGTGTGCACGGCGCCGAGGCCGATGTACCTCGCGACCCCAGGATGCAGTGTCTCCTCCCACACGAGCCTAGTGCCGCTGCAGTGTGTGTATGCCGCATGTCCACCGTCGGCGAACACAGGCGAGCTGAGTGGCTGATTGTGCGCGCTGTGTACCTCGATGGCCGTGAAAAGCGTGTGCATTGGTTCTTCATACAGGCGCGCTACCTCGCATGCCAGGTGCTGCTGCACGCTAACTGTGAGGTTCAGCGCGAGCGTGGGGCCCAAGATCAAGCCGAGCGAGTATCAAGCTGGTTGCACTGGCGGACTGCGATGATGGCGGCTTAGTTTTCCGCGTGCACCACGCTCTGAACATGGTCTGGGTTTTACGAGGGTTGTGACTGCTGCGGCTCCGGGTTTTCAGAGAGAAATCCCGAGTGCCCGACACATTGCCGAGAGAGCGGACAAAAGACGTAGCAGCTGCAGGACTGGTGTGCGAAGTGCAGTGTGAGGTTGTCAAATTCGAGTGGGGCACAACGATCGGAGAACCACAGGTGCAGTCATGCGGCGCGCGATGGGTGGTGGCAGATCAGTGATGGTGGCAGAGCAGTGATGGGTCGTGGCACGGCAGCGCGAGGGTGGTGGCACGGCAGCGCGATCACTTTCGCGGACGTCACGGGCGGCCTGGGCTGCTTGAAGGGCAGTGCGCACTTATGTCGGGATATCGTCGACGGTCGTGAGCAATGCTGTCTCCAGTGCGTGGTCTGTCATGGACAGTGCACATGCGCAACCACGTTGAAACCAACGGGATGACTCCGAACTCCGCCGCACATTTCAAGGTCGACGAGCGCGACGCGTCCCTGGGTCAGAAAGTGCAGAAACGACCTGATAGAGAAGCATGATAAGCTCTCAGACTGTTATATATATAACCAGAGAAAATTCGAGAGCATAACTTTCAGTAGCAGCTGAACTCCAGAAAATGGTATGGAAGGCTTGAAAGTATAGTAGGATAGTGTAATTTACTGTGGTAGTAAAGATGCACATTGGCAACATAGACGGAGTATGTTGTGTGGATGTATGCTCGGGTCATGACCCCGCCAGTTTGCTTGCTGGACCCCGCCAATTTTTCGGTTCAGAATTGGCGGCCACTAGTGCCTAAACTTGGTCAGCCGGGTAGGCCCTCGTCCCGCTCGTCGGTTACACCAGGGGCGAGCTCCTCGCCCGCCTCTGCGCCACCTGAGTCGGGTCCGGAGGAGGAGGAGGAGGACGAGGTGGAAGAGGTGGAGGAGGCGATGGACCTGGACTAGATGCTCGGCTGGACGAACTTGTACTTAATCTTCTTGTCGCAATGGGCGCGTGTACAGAATATAAATAGTTTTCTTGAACTTGCGATCGCAGTGAGGGGTCTGAACAAGCGTAAAACCAAGTGGACTCCTTCCTGCGGGTCCGAGGTTTTGGCTCCCGTCGTCGGCGTGTACGTCCTAGCGTGGCACCTTCCGACCTAAGCATCCTGCGGCCGAATCCAAGGTCCGCGGGAGGTTGTACTCCAGTCCTGTACTGTGTCCTGTTGGTCCGACTGCGCCTGCGCACCAACCCGTAAATGATAGAGGAAATAAAGAGCGTGTGAGAATCGCCTTCGGCGACTGTGATTCGCGCAGCGAGCGAGGTTACTGGTCATTGGAGCCTCGGCACGAGCTCGGGGCATCGTTAAACGTCGTACATGTCGTCCAGCCAGCGGCCGGTGGTTCGTAACGTCCTCGGGGCGAGGGTGTTCATATCTCGGGCGTTGCGGCGCGTGCATCCAGTCCATCCGGATCACGGCCGAGGCCCCATCTGCCGATGGCGTGCGAGAGGGGGAGGTGTAACAGCTGTGGCTTGAGCGCGCAAGTCCAGACAACCGGGGTGGGGTTTTGGGCGTGGGCGAGTGTCTCGGTTTACTCGCCGAGGTAGAGGGTGCGAAGGGTGCTGCACCAGGGGTCGCCGAGGGCGGGATCGGGGTATCCCGCGCGACCGTGTGGAGAGGCTGTGCCAAGGGCTTGGTCATGCGCTGCGGCCGATGGGATGGAGATAGGGCCTTGGCAGCGGACGCCTCGCTTCTCGGTGTGGGTGGCGACTCCGAGGGAGAAGGATGCGGATGCCAATGGACCTCGGCCGGTGCACAGCGGCTAGCTGACGGCGAGGCCGGCCTGATGAGGTCGTCGGCGTGACACACGGGCGATAGTAGTCGGGAGGACGTCGCGGCCGTGTGGGGAAGAAGAAGAGGGATGAGCGTCGGTCGAAAGGGACTGAAGGTTTGGTCTTATGTCACGGCAGAGCGCTCGTCACTCGCCGAGACCGACGCTCAAGAGAGGAGAGAGGGACGAGGAAGAACGGACAAGCGGTACAATTGACCAGACCAAACCTAGGGTACACGCATCTACACCCTACAACCTATATACCCATCCCCAAGGTCCGCTGATCCGGTCCAGGGTGATCCCGGAGCTAAAGGGTCCATCCACCATCGTCTCCCAAGATGCCAACACCCTACCGCACCTCCAATCGAACCTGATCCGAGACAGGGCGAAGGTGCCGAGGTATGCTATCCGCACACACTCCCACCGAGGGCACGGACCGAGAAGGAGAGCACCTCCCGAGTGCACAGGGAGAGCGCCGAACTGCTGAGGCCACGGGCCGAGGGTCCGAGGATGTAGCTGAGCTTGTACCAGGCGATGATAACCGGCCTATTACCCATCCGAGGGGTACCGTCCCAACGAGAAGTCCAATAGAGGCGTTCCCGACCCTCCGAGGTTGTTCTGGGTGACCCACCGAATCCGCCCGAGGTCAGAAGGGTGGTCCTGGAGCTTGTCCCGAGCACCACAACGCCCGTATCCGACGCATACAGCGAGGGGATAGCTGCCGAATCTTGGTCCGAGGGTAGGAAACCTCCACCGAGCCGAATTGGGGTATGCACCGAGGTCGTCTCACCCTCTGGGTGGGTAGAGAGCGGCGTGCAGATCATATCCCGAGTTGAACAGCCCGAGGCGTACAGCCCTGGCCGAGTCTCAGTCCGAGCGTAAACAGTGCGCCGACTGTATGCAGCAGCGACCGAGCGCTCGGCGAAGCGGCGTAAAACCCGCGGACGAGCGGACAGAGCTTGCGACGGCCGTGATGACCGCAACAGGCGCGCACCGCGCTCTGTCAAGGAGATTCAGTCGTTTCTCGGGTTCACCAACTTCTACCGGCGTTTCATCGACCACTACGCCGAACTTGTTATTCCGCTCAACCGTCTCACACATAAGGACGTCAATCCCGACCCACGCGCAGCGTTCTCCTTGCCTGACGACGCCCTTGCGGCATTCGAGGAGCTCAAGGCTGCCTTCCTCACTGGCCCGGTGCTACGGCACTTCGACTTCGAACGTCCGTGCACGGTCGTGACCGACGCCTCCGATTTCGCCCTCGCCGCAATCCTACATCAACCTGACGACTCTGGCGACCTTCACCCCGTTGCTTTCTATTCCCGCAAATTCTCACCCGCTGAGATCAATTACGATGTCCACGACAAGGAGCTCCTCGGCGTGGTCGAAGCTTTCCGCGAATGGCGACACTGGCTTATTGGCACCGACGATCCGATTCGCGTCGCATGCGATCACAAAAATCTTGAGTATTTCATGGATTCTCGCACTCTCAACCGGCGCCAAGCACGCTGGTCTATGTTTCTCACCGAGTTTAATTTCAAGCTCGCGCACTTTCCTGGAACTCAAAATCCCGCCGACGCTCCCTCTCGACGCGCGGATTACGTTCCTCAAGAGGGGGATGATGTCCTCCGACAGCAGTATCAAGCGCTCCTCAAGCCCCAGCACTATGCGGACGTCTTTCCGCACCGGGTGCCTGCTGTATCAGAGACCGTTGCCGCAACGTACGTTCCACCCTCTCTCTTTGTTCTCGACTCCTCCGAGCTTCGCGACAAGTTCTTCGATGCGTACAAGACTGACACAGAGTGGCGCGAGGGTCTCCTGGCACCGAACACGCTGTTCAGGGTGACTGAGGGCACTGTCTATCACGACGGCCGCCTCTTTGTCCCCGCACCCTTGCGTGCTGAGATCCTCCGCTCTCGCCACGACTCTGTCATTGCAGGACATCCCGGCCGCGCGCGTACACTGGAGCTCGTCCAACGCGACTTCTCATGGCCAGGAATGACACGCTACATCCGGCTTTATGTCTCGACCTGCGTCACCTGCAAACGCATCAAAGCTGAACGCCACCAACCATACGGCCTTCTTCAACCCTTGCCGATCCCAGCGACTCCCTGGTCGTCGATCTCAGTCGACATGATTGTCAAGCTACCTCTCTCGCACGGATGCGATTCAATTCTCGTGGTGTGTGATCGAATGCTCAAACTCTGTCACCTCATCCCCACCGTGGAATCCATCACTGCTGAAGACTTAGCTCGCCTTTTTATCACTCATATTTTCAGACTTCACGGACTTCCGCAGTCCATCGTGTCAGACCGCGGACCGATCTTCGTCTCGCGTTTCTGGCGCGCGCTCCTTGAGCATCTCGGCATCGACTCCAAGACTTCGACCGCATACCATCCGCAGACAGACGGCCAAACAGAGCGCACGAACCAGACCATCGAAGCCACGCTCCGCGCCTACGTCTCGTATCAACAGGACGACTGGGTCGATTACTTACCTCTCGCCGAGTTCTCTTTCAACAACCTTCGTAACACTTCGACGAACGTCTCGCCTTTCTTCGCCTCTTACGGTTTCCACCCATCGTTTACCCCCTCGTTCTCCTCGCCAGCCAATAATCCGTCCGCCGAATCGCTCGCCAAACGCCTCGCCACCATTCAAGCTGAACTTCGCGCCGAACTACAACACGCTCAAGACATGTATTCTCTCTACGCCAATCGACACCGTCTCTCGCCACCTCAATTTCAAGAAAACGATCTCGTCTGGCTCTTGCGCCGTAACATCAAGACTACTCGCCCGTCCGACAAGCTTGACTATCGCCGCATAGGCCCCTACAAGATCATAAAAAAATATTCTCCTCTCGTATATAAGCTACGCCTTCCTCCTTCTATGTCTCGTCTGCACCCTGTATTCCATGTCTCACTTCTCGAACCTTTCGAAGATCCTTCTGTAATTCCCGATCGCGGTCCCGCTCCCCGTTTCGCTCCCATTCATCTCGACGACGAGGAGAACGGTCTAGTGCCCGTTGTGGACGACATCATCGATTGCCGCCGCATCGGCCGCCGCGTCGACTACCTCGTCAATTGGGTCGACCTCCCTGCGTCCGAACGCTCTTGGGTACCTTTCACGGACCTACCCAAACGCTGCAACGAGCTCATTGAGCGCTATCACCGTCGCAATCCCGCTGTGCCGCGTCCGCCCGCTCTCGTCGGTGAACTCATGCATCCATTCGCTCCCACCGCCGACAGCGCTGCGCCCGCCGCACCAGCCGACGCTCAACACTCGCGCCCCGCCTCACCCGTGCACCCAGACGCTACGCCACTCGAGTCTCAGCCCGCCCGACGCATCGAGCCTGTCCGCTCTCGCACTCCCCCGCCCACTCGATCCGTTTCACAGCGCACTCAGTACGTCGTTCCACCCGTTACAACGACGCGCTCTGGACGGAAATCCAAACCTCGCGCTGGCTTGCAGGATCCCCCCGCGGATCCTCGCCGCAAGAGGGGGATGGTGTGATGAGTCGGCCTCCCTCGCATCACCTGGCTCCCGACCGACTCCTCGCACGACCCCGTGCTCCTCGCCGTCGTCCCCGTTCGCGATGACCACCTTCCGATGATCCCGTACATACTTGCCTCGGTCCGTCTTGTTCCATTTCGATTATGACTGCCCTGCTCCTTTCTCCCACTCTGTATATCATTCCGGTTCTGTATGTACGTTCCCCTACGCTTGCAACGCCGCCTAGCTTTCCTTTGCACCTCGTTGCCCTCGCCTCGACCTCGCAAAGACTCTCGGCCTCGTGTGACCTCGCTCCGACGTAGCGAGTCCTCACACACCTGCTGTACTCGTACCCACTCTATCTCGCCCAATACATATTCTTTTGCTCCACGACGTGACGAGCACGCGCCCATGCGGTGCCCGAGGCACCAGCTTGACCAGGCTGGGAATTGACGTAGCCCACCCGCGTTCTACGGCGTGGCCAACAAGGACGACGCGCCTGAGCTACCCGACATTCTTGTCCGCCTGCGCAAGGGCACGTCCAGCAAGCCGCCGCACCTGAGCGTGCCCGTGAACGGTCGCCAGACGCTCCGTGCAACGCTGCAGCTCAATTGTTGCATAGCGACCAGCAGTGTCTTTCCGCGAGTTCGGCTCGACTAAAGCTCCAACCAATTACATTACCATTACGCCCGAAGATAATATAATGGGAATCAGTAATGTAATAGGTTGTAATACATTATAATTCATTATATCTCGCACGTGACACCTGTGCCTAGAGTACAGGGAGAGGGGTAAGTATCAACTACTTGCAAACTTACTAGATGTTCACCAGTGTAATAATCAACACTATATGAAATGCATGGGGTGGTTTATTGGCCGAAAATTGGTCTTTCAGAGGCTAAACACACTCCGGAGGCAGTTGGTGCACATCAATCAATAATCACTGAAGCAAAGGACCCTTGGTAGATGCTCTCACCATGGTCTCAGGTGTCCAATCAGTATATATGAGAGTCCCACACCTGCCATCACTGTGAAATCTTCCCTCTCATCTCTCACCAGCCTGCTATCTTGCATTATAAGGCTTATAGGTGATATAATGCATTACAACCCGTTACAGGGAAATTACGGGGCCATGTAGAATAATCGTAATAGATAATGTAATATAATCACATTAAATGGGTAATTAATGTATTTAGTTGGAGCTTTAGGCTCGACGTCGGCGAAGGCGTGCACCGTAACCAAGATGTTATTGCTGAGGCCTTTCCTGGCTCTGGACAATCGTTTGCTATATTGATACTACTGCTCATCTCTTCAAGTTCTTGTTAAGGCATGGCTTCGTCGTTGAACAGCGGCGCTCATGCCGGAGCCACCTGCGGTTGTCTGATTCATCGACGCATTCGTAGCCGCCGTAGTTACTCTGAACGTAACCCCGCATGCAGAGCGAAAATAGTGGGCCCCGAGAGCCTTTGATCTCACTCGTGGCGCCGGTATATGCTTGCAAGCGGTCTGTCTATAAGCGACGGTGCCGGGAAGCAGCTCACATATGTATACCGTTCAAAAGCGTGTCCGACTTGCTCAAAAAAATCCAGATACTTTCTATTGCCCAGGGACACGTCAAAACAAAATTTGAAGGTGATACGATGCGAGGTGAATAAGATACAGCAAGACGGGTAGTTTCCCGTACGGGTTCTTCCAGGCCCTCTACGGTGCGCGCGCGCATCCGGCCAAACATTGGCAAACACGAGGTACGAGTGGCCAATTTTGCCGCACGCGCACCACGAGGGCCAGGATCATCCAGGCTAGTAAACGTCGACCGTACGGCGCAGACGCGGAGCTTGCTGCTTTGGGCGGTAGAGTGGTTTGTTTGTACGTGTATACGGCCCTGCCGACTTGGACCGCATCGACCATGGCACTGTCGTCGTTCTACCGCGAAAAGGTCTACGACTGCGTCGCGCGCACAGTGCGGGCTGTCTTGGACGACTATGAGGATGATTCTTCAGGGTAATATGGCCATTGAAACGTCGTATTCTCTCTGAAAATGTGACAGGAAAGCCGCGCGCAACCTTCCAAGCACAGTAATCGACATCATTGCTGCCGTTCAGTCCGCAGCGAACGAAGCCTATGCAGACTTCAGCGAAAACTGGAACAGGTCGTACCCGGACTTGCTGATCCGTCTACCCACTGAGGTCGCGGTGCAATGCTTCAAGCCGCTGCCGTCCAGTGGACGGATCGCCGTGTCGCACGTGTCGCGTGCGTGGCGCCGTGTTGCTCTGGCAGAACGCAGTCTTTGGGCGCAGGCGCGCATCGCCCCTGACATGCGGGACAGCGTGACAAAGCTGACGGAATGGTTATCGCGCTCTCATCCACTTCCATTTCGGTTGACCTGGCGCAGCCTCCCCTCCGTGGACGATTGCAGGGTCCTACTGCTGCTCATCCAGAATCTCGACCGGATTCAGTCCCTCGAAACTGAATATGTTCCATCGACAATCGTGGCTCGCATTTTCGATCATCCAGCCCCGATTCTCCGGACAATGACGCTCGACTACGAAGAGATGGGTTACTGCGCTCTTCCGAAACACTGGGGCCCGCAGTCTGCACCTCAGCTGAATTCTCTGGCCATGGGGGTATTTTCGGTCCCGAACACATTTGAACCGCTGCTCTCCATGCGCAGGTTTCGAGGATGGCTCCCATATCCGGACGACGGCACCCCGGCCGTCGACCTATACGCAGGTCTGCACGCTCTTTTCGACATTTTCCCGCATCTTGTTCAGCTTGAGCTCGCCAATATCACGGACGAGTCTCTGTCTAGGATTCCCAATCTCCCCGGCACACTTTACTTGCTCGTTCTCTGCACATCCGACCCGAACGGCGTCGACTTCTCCGGATTTATCGAGTCCCGGGTCCCTGAGACGCTGAAGAGGTTATCCATGGACAGCACCGGGGCTGTGGCAGCTACTATAGACGCGTTCGCAGTGAGGGTGCGCGGCGCCTGGTCCATGACAATTCGTTCCGACGAACACTTCATAACGCTGGCAGACAACAAGAGCGACAGGGTATACCTCGTTCACCCTAGAGATGAAATGTGGTGGGAGCAAGACCCTCCGAATCTCTGCAGGCTCGACCAGTTGGGATCCCTGGTCCTGTCGCTCGACGTCTTTGTGAATTTCTGCTACGCGGCCCCGCCATGGAACCTGACGCTTCCGGGCTTACGGACCCTTACGCTCACTGCTGTGGGCGACCAGTATTTCATTCACTCGGGGCTCATGAAGGGTCTATCGGCCGTCGGCCTCGCGGCTGCCTCGCCAATGCATGCCGCGCGGCTCGAGGAGGTTGTACTCCAAGTCACGTTGGCGAAAAAGGACCTGAATCTCCATCACATCATTGCCACGTTTCCCGATATCCTGCAGAGACTGGTCAAATTTGACTCTGATCATCGCGCGCAGCTGGACATTGCGACTATCGAACTCCCGAGTCCCTTTGCATCGCAACTGCTGGACCAGGATCTCGGCGAGCTCACACGCATCGCGCATTGTTTACGTATTTGCGATTCGTCCGCCGGCCAAGGTATAGCTGAATTCGTTGGCGGAGAACGTGTTGAAGAACCGTGATTGCCCCGAGTGTTTGTGACGGCGAGGTCACTGCTGGTATGTGAGGCTTGAGTGTAGTCTCAGCTCTTTAGTCTTACTTATTCAAGAGCAGTTCGTGTACGCGAGGTAACTGCGACAAATCATGATTTTGTCCTGACATTCCTCTGGACTGCCGCCCTCAGTGCTCTCGTAGACCATCCCATTTAAAACTCACACATGTCTTGATTGAGCGCCGTATTATCTTGCCATGGCCGTCTAACTTGCTCACAGAAAGTATTAGTCCTCTAACGCGTATTCAGTGTCGCCGACACGGCGGCTGTTTTATGCACATGCTCCACGCTGCATGTCCCGTGCCGCATGAATCCGAGTGCGTGAACCCAAAACATTCGATGCAATGCAAAGAGACGCCTTTCTAGTCGTGGAGATCGAGTGCCTGACCTATTGAATGAATCAATGGCGAGAGGTTGATTAGAAGCCTTTAATCCCTGCTCCTGAGTGCCGCGATACATTATGATTATCCAGACTGAACGTACTATCTATGCAAGTTGACCAAGCTCACAAATCATTCACTCGGAGTTCTGCAGAAAGGTTACCACGATCAAAGACGCACAAAGTTCTACTGCACACAACCGCCATCTCGTCACCCGACTCCGATACTTGATTGATTGATCTTCTTTTCAGAGGAAATGCCTCGCGCCGCACGAGCTGATTCACATGCAGCATGGCGTTGATGAGGCTTGCAAACGGGTGTTCTGTCAGTGACTCTTCGCCGAGTCCATCGTCCGCAAGCCATTGGGGCGTTAGCGCTGCCAGCCGCTGGCGAAGAATCGTCAAGCCGCAGAACCATAAACGCAGCTTTTCTTCTCCCCCAGCCGCGCCATTTGATTCTCAAGCATTTCTTTGTAATCGCGTACGGCGTGCCCTGACGGGCTTGTGCTCGCATTCCGGGAAGCGCGCCCAGTGCTGCCCGCATTCGAGCAGAGAGGTCCGACTGACACTCAGTTCTGGGAGGCAACGTGAAGGGCGGAGAGTAGGGCGGCAGAGCGAACCGGCTGTGAGACACGACAGGCGTGGCGCGGCCGCATTCCACCACTCCGGCAGGATGTACAGATCACTCTCGTCTTCATCGACTGTTTCAGCAGGGGAGCGTCCGTCGCAAGTTGCAATAAGTAGCTGCGAAATGGGAATGCCGCCGACCGAAGAATTGCAGCTCGACGTGGCACAGGGGACAGATGGGCAGTCAATGTCATGAGATCGCAGACTGCGTCCGGGACATCGGAAACTTGATGAAAGCAGGTGGAGTAGACCGGCACGGGGGAGCAGCCTCGACAGGGCGACGTCGATTGTAGCGGCGACGACGAACCGCGGGCTGCGTCTCGCTGCCCACCCGAGGAAGCACTGGCAGAGATCGCACAATGGGTATCAGCGGCGGAGCGAGGGACAATGCAGCACGCGAAGATCTTGCGGAGGATGCTGTGAGGTGCGACGAGCGCGTCCCACCGGGCCCGGGGCGTGCCCACGAGCGACTCGGAGCGGCTCAATCTGCCGCAGCGCACTGTGATCCTGGGTGCAGACCGGCGCTCCATTGCACTGGCAGTGAGCCAATACTGAGGACTGGCCGTAGACGCGAAGGCAAAGCGGTACGCGGCGCTGAGAGCAAGAATTCGCATGCAGGATACGCAGGAAGCAGAAGCAGAGCACGAGTCGTACATGCAGAGTGTCGACTTGGAGTTAGTACCATCGCGCACAGGGCGCAGGCAGAAATCAGCGCAGAAAAACCTCGTATTGACGCGATGGGGATGGGACGGTTACATACATGTGGTGAGATGGAGCATGGCAGCATAATCGGTGTGGAGACAGAGGCTGGGGACAGCAACAGCAAGCGGCTCGCAGGCGAGGATGGCCGCGGGAAGGATGATGAGCACAGAAATTTGGCCTGAGGAGTGTGGACGGCACGGAGCACAGGGTTTTGAACGCAGCGCATGTGAGAAGAGATGTTGATGAGCATGGGCGGGAGAAGCGACGATGACGCGAAGATCCCGCGACACGACGCGACGCGACGCGCACGTGATCCGCGACGCGTCGTGCTGCGCATCCGCAAAGCAATCAGGACAACGCCGATTGACCGCCCTGGCCGCTGCCAGATCCAGATAACTGCAGCGAGCTCGCCCAGTCGCTGCAGATCGACCCGGACGGTGTCGACGAGGGTGAGGAGAGGATGGCATGTCGGCGGAGACGGGATGGCGCTGCAGCTGCCGGCCATGGCGATCAGCATCAGCGCCTAGCGTCATCGATGTGAAGGGCAGAAAACTCACCAGCGCCGGGTCCACCACCTGTCGACGTCCGCCGGTACAGCGCAGACGGCCTGCGCGTCGTCGCCGTCGTCGTCGCTGCTGGCATTCGGTCAGCAGCGTAAAAGCAGGATGGATGAATGTCGGACGTACGGCGCGCGTTGGCAAAGGGCGGGATGTTCTCCTTGTTGCCGTCGCCGCCGAGCACAGCGCAGCCTTTCGCGCGCTTCGCGTCGGGGTGAGCGTCGTCCAGGTCGAGCGCGTCGGCGCGCCGCTTGCCGAGGACATTGACGGATAGTGTGCAGAGCGCGGGCGCGGTCGCGGCGCGTGTCAGGGGCTGGATCGGGTTCATGGCGCAGTTCTAGTTTTGGTCGCGGTGGACAGGGCGCGTGGGTGGTGTCGGCGACGCGAGGGCGGGCGCGGGTTGGCAGGAAGGAGGAAAGAACAAGGAAGGAGCGGATCGCGGACTTTGGCGCCGCCGGGTAAGTCGCCGACGGGCGCTTACTCGTCGCTCGGCCCGACGAGCAACAACGAACGATAAACGAGTGGAAGTGGGAGAGAAGGACGAGGCGCAGACGGCTGGCTGAAGTGCATGGGACGAGGTTTATATGTCGTGCTCGGACGCAAAACCTTGCGTTAAGCATCGGCCGTCGGTCCGCCCGCATCCCAGAGCTTCTTATACGTTCCTTCCTCTCCTCGACCGTCTCACCTCCTTTAACTTGGTAGTTCTTTCCTGGAGATCGAAATAATATTGTAGCGAACATTCTCAGTCTATTCTCAGCTCTTTGCCACCGCCGTACTGAGTCTTCTTTGGTATGTACAGTAGTCCGTGGACGACATCGCACATTGCCAACTGACTGAGTGCAACGCCCCGGCTGAGCGTAGTCCCTACATCTATAATCGTCTCTATCTTAATTTACGAGGTTCATTCGACCTCCATGGTGTCTCAGTCGGTTGCAAATATAATGATTGCACCGCAACTGCAAAACCTCGTTCTCCCACCTCGCTTCGAGTCGGGCGCAGACCATTACCTGACACCACATATAGCTAAAAGAAGTTACACTCATTAATCTAGATGGGGGGAAGAGGCCCTAAATTCACTTTCCTTGAGTTCCGAGGTCGTGACCGCGGTGCGCACTGCGAGGTCAGTGTGCCCGCGCTCCCAGAGAAGCTCAACATTTCTCGTCCACAAGATCGTGTGAGATATTATTATTGGAAGCTTCATTTTCAGCAGTCCTACTCGATTAATCTCCGAGATATGCTCTTGCCAGTGACACTCCCCTATTCCGAATACTTTCGTGTCATCTGCATCACAGTGCGTTTTTGGCCTTCTCACTAAGTCCTACATTTGGAGTTCTCAAACGTTCTCAACGAGCTCGCATGCGTATACAGGCTCTATGATGTAGATCCACGGTATCTGTTCACTGGAAGAGCGATCACGTGCTCGGTAAACTGCCGGACTTCCGGACCGGGAGAGCGCGCCGGATGAATATGCTTCTTGACCTCCTACGCTCATGACCACCGCGCGCACCTCTCACGTCCCGCAACGCTGATGCGCGCCGAATCTCCGAAAAGATGCACTTTTATTTGCTGTGCTGCGCGTAGCACTGTCATCGACTGCCCCAACATTGTTCACTGGCGAAAAACTGCTCGTCAGCGCGGATTTGCTCGTTAGATGGTACCTCGGTCTGTCTGTCTGTGTGTATACCTCCTTTCTGTAGAACATGGTCGGACCGGATGCTCGCCGATTGTTCATCCTATCTGCAACTATTGCTGGGTGCCGACTTCACGCTTTTCATGCTTGCGCGCTGCGAAATTCGCTCGCCACACTATGCATGGCGCAGAACTCCAGTCTCCGCATGGGCCGGCTGCAGCTGCACACGTCTCCGCCCTCTGCTGTCTTCCGCGCAGTTCACGTTGCACGATATTGATGCTTGCAGCAGTAGCTATCCAGTTCCGCGCCTACATTCTTGCACCGTCAACCGGACTGCGAGCAGAGAATTGCTTGCCAGGCCCTGCTCCACATACTGCGCATATGCTGCTCAGCCGCTACCGTGTCTCTGGGGACGCGTTAGCCAGCAACAGCGTCATCCTGCTGTCGCATCTGCTTGATTCTGCTTTATTGCTGTCAGATGTTTACTGTACTTCGGCGATCGAGCCCGCGACGGAGCTTTACTCTTTTCATGCTTGCCTTTACAAGCACAAACGACAATGCGCGCAGACCTTGCTGCGCATTCGCGCTATCCGGAGCAGGGACGGACGTGCATCATAACTGCGTCGTTCATGCTTGCTCCCAGCGAACCCGTAACATCTGTAGAGGTCAACTCGGGGGCTGTAATGCCATCCGATCTGACGCTCACCGTGCATCCCGTACGTGACCGGCTGGTCTGTCTCGCTTGCGACGTCTTCTCGATGAATTATGAGCGCGATAGTTTCGCTTGCACAACGGCGCGCTCAGTCCCCTACCGGTGTGGCATTATCTCTTCGAAAAGCTTCACCTGTGCCACGCGCCGCGGCCGACGATGTCTTCAGTTGGAGTCAGACCAACTCCATCAACAGGATAGCGCTCTGCGAGCCTCGCAGAGCAGTGCGAGGTTGTCTCCCGCCGCGCGCATCATCTCAGACCGTCGCAAGCTGCGATTCCCGACTACTACACGCCTCACCATTGCGTATGGCGTCCCCAGACGCACGACGGCGCTCGGACTGTCTCTGGCCGCGCGACGACTCGGGGGCGAGACTCCGTGCAGAACATGCATCTGCAGCCATGCCAGGGTTCCCCCATGCGGTATGTACTGTACGTCCCGGTGTTTGCTGTGATAGCACAGTACTCAGCGACGTCGGCGCCTGTCAGGAGAATTCTCATTCCCGAGGCGCCACGTGCTTTGGAGTTCGCTGTTCCAGTTCGCTGCCGCACTTGACGACAGGGCGCACATCGCAGCTGGCAGCCTCACCTGAACTTCTTTTGGATCGTCGAGTCCGAGACACCGGCAGGCGCACGTCGCTTCGAGCAGCGGGCCCGGGCTACGGCAGCGTTCGACAGGCGATACCTTGATGTGCACGTCCATCACCGCTCCTGCCAGTCAAAAGCGTTGGGTGGCTCTGAGAGCGCGCCCTGGGTTCCTTCCGCTTTCCCCATCTTCTTACTTTTATCATGGGTTCGGTACCTCCTGCACCGTCGGATGGCGAGACATACAAAGCAGTCGAAGTACAATGGTCGATGTTGCTGACTATCCAACTTTGTCCAGCTGCCTCCTCTGCTGCAAGCCTTGTGAAGAGAGATCAAGCGCGTTGCTTGCGCATGTATCATCAGAATTTGCCAATACCAGGCAGCGTTGACAGTGAGTCACACTGTAAACGTCATGTGCCTCATGCTGACAAGCTACCGTCGCAGTGCAAGGTGCAAAATATGGAATACTCTACGCATGGGTGCCTAAAGGAGCCCTGGCACCTCACGTCTACCTCGGAGGAAAGGAACTAAAGGCCCAATTTCTCGCGACGGATTCAACGGCGCGGGTCTGCGATGGACTCAGTGACTGCAAGGTCATTTGGGAGCCGGTATCCCTCGATTTTCTCGTCGAACATAAGGACGATGGACCGACCGAGTTGTGGTTTCAAGCGCGCAAACCCTCGCCCGCGTACCCTACTGGCTTTGTTCTTTTCGAGAACATTACACTCTCAAATTCTACGTTGCCCACCTCCCCACCGTTTATAGCCTCAACCAGCACCAATGGAGGTCAGCCAATATTCCAGCTGTTCGATCCTCCGGGTATCTTTCCGATTTGAACGATATTAATCGTTCCTCAGATACAACATCATCGCACACGTCATCCTTTTCACACCCCCCGTCACTGTCTCGCTGTCAATCCGGACGCTCGTAGGGATCATTGTCTCCGTCGTCACCTTCGTCGCTATCTTGCTTTCCCTATTCTTGTGGCACAGGCGGAAGAGGCGCAAGCAAGACACTGACCATCCTGCATCCGAGTCTCAGGCCGCCACCACTGTGAATCCGTTCCCAATGGCCGCTGCCGCACCGTCAATCCCGGAACACCCCCGCGACAGCGACGGTGGTAGTGCCATGCGCAACGACAAGGTGTCTGCAGCGCTCAATAAAATGCCACAGTCGTCCTCAAACCCAGCAGACAGCTCACCCTCAGGCTCTCCCCCAACAATCGAGCCGGCAGAGTCTCCTCAGTTGCCAGCGGACGGTCTCTCCGCCTCGCCGACAGTTTCCCCGGTCCCCGCGTCGCCGCGGCAAGTGGCCCAGCTCACGGCGGCGCTGTACCGCGCCGGCCTTTCGGTCAACGAGCTTATGAGCTCGCTCGAGCGTGTGTCGCGCCTGGAAATCGATGTAAATCATGATTCCAGTCAACGGACTACAGACATCGAGGCGGAGGTCCTGCCACCCCGATATGAAGCTTGAGTCTCATTACTTGGGTTTTATTTTGGCTACTGTAGATTATCATTCGATATATATGAGCCTGCGACGGTGTTGCGGCTCAAGGGTGGGCCGTCATCATCAAGGGGCAGGCATCGGCAAACTCCGGTATACGGACCGGGTGGGGGGTGGGTCCAGGCAAACGCTTATAACTTTTTTTATTTGCTTCCGACGGGGGTCCGGGAGGCCCATTTGAACATTGTCAGTGTCTCCCACAGCATATCCCTTTCTTAAATTGCTCCAAGAGCTTTAGCAAGACTCTATGAAGCAATTTGGCCAGCTGAGGAGCAAGGAGCACGCCGGGAGCGGCGATTTCCGAGGGCTTATGTCAGCAGTTTCCTTTTCCAGAATTTACCTCCGCCAGGAGCGCGGCTACGCTTGCGCTGCGTCTATTGAGCTGCTGGACGCTTTGAAAGTCGACATTCAAACATTTAACGGGAGTTGACCCAGTTTCACCAGTCAAGCCACCAGGAGCAGATATTAGGCGAACAAAAGCAGGACTAAATGGCCGATAGCAACGCACAAGAGGCAGACGCGAAGACGGCGAAGTTCAAGCCAGTTGTAAAGCCTGTAATCAATAGGGCACATGGCTTGGAAGAACTACGCAGTCTGTGTGTCGGGCTAGCCATGGAAACGCAGCTTGGCGTGCGGCGTGCGCGTGATGCCAGGACGATGAGACTTGGCTGGGTGCGACGAGGGGAAAAAAGCGAAGTCCACTCGGCCCGTGCCGGAGTCCGCCCGGTTGCTGACTCTGCAGCTGACATGCGCCCGGATTGCTTTCCCCACAGGCAAAGCAATGGCTCTTGAATATTTTCCAAATGTTTTCTCAGTAACAGAGGCTGTAATTTAACTTCGTATCTCTTATTTGGCCGCAGAAAGTGTAAATTCTGCCTCACACACAGCAGGCAATGCCATTGAGGACCCTTAGCGCCACCAGTTTGCAAGAACTAGGTGCTCATTAGCTTACAGTAAGGCTTTTTGGGCGCAGAAACATTAAATGTTGCAAAGGAGACGTAACGGAGGATTCAAAGTCATTCTGATATCATTGAAAGACTTGATCTTTGAGGAATCGAAACAGCTTATAGAATCAGAATGATGCTCTTTTGCTGCTTTGATCACTCTGAATGCTCAAACGAGGGGCAACGACTTCTGTAAAATTCCAGGTGTTCATGAACACAGGGTTTGTTTTCGCTTGTGCACACGTTTCCGTGCTCACAGACTGCTCACGAGCAGTTCAGTGGTGTTCATGAACACGAGAACAAGAGAGCGTGAGACTGCTCTCAT
The DNA here is from genome assembly GCA_037042885.1 of Auricularia sp. M12. Classification (NCBI taxonomy): domain Eukaryota; kingdom Fungi; phylum Basidiomycota; class Agaricomycetes; order Auriculariales; family Auriculariaceae; genus Auricularia; species Auricularia sp. M12. The sequence continues at coordinate 3,768,029 of CM073211.1, forward strand.
CCATTCTGGTTCATGTGTTCACGCTGTTCTCCTGCACTGTACAGTGCAGTCAAGGCTTGCTGCTTTGACTATGTCGTTGAACGTGCTGTGCGCTGGTGTGCATTACGGTCATTTGGCGGATAATATATAGTTACAAGAACGACTGAGCACAACTATTCTACAGAAGTGATCGATACATTGGCTTATCATGATAATGGTTCACCCAGAAGTCCCCATCCCATTCCTCCAGAACGTTGTCGGATGTCAAGTGACGGGGGATTCTCTTGACATTGCGTGGCAGGCGAGGAACTAGTTGGCAGCTCCGCCGAATGTCGAGAGCTGAAATGACGGCAATATCGCGCTCGCGGGTTGCGCCTGCGCCAGGAACAAAGCGCATGTCGCGTGCAACTTTGAACATGTCGGTGTCTGCGTCACGATTTCGAAGTTTCGAGAACCACTGGACGAATGCCAGCTTTCCCGGATCCTCGAGGCCTATCTTTTCCAGGCGCGCGATAACCGAGGATGGTAGCTCGAATATTACACGCAGATGAGCAGCGCGGACACCTGGGGATACCGAGTCAATTGCAAGCCAACATGCGCATGCACGGGGAGCACGCACCACTAGCTCCACCGGCGCCTGCGACCTCGTCTTTCTTGACAAGAACCGGCGAGAAGCGCGCTTCGAGAACGTCGTCGGGGTCCTCGGCATTCCTGTGCTTCCGGGCTGGCCTGGCATAGGCAACATCACGTGTCGCGGCAGCACTGACGGTCTGGATATCGGGCGTATAGAATTTCATGCACTCCCAGACAGGGAACTTCATGTTGAGGTTGAGCGTGGGGAAGTCGGGCGGGTCACGGTTTGGGTAGCGATCCTGCCATTGTTCACGGCAGTCCTGTTCAAAGAACTCCTCAAGTTCGGCGAAAATTCCCGAAGCATGATGCGTCCTCGAAAGCTCAGCCAGCGTATGGTATCCGCCGGTGGGCTTGTCCGCAAATTCAATCGCGTCGTGGTCACGGCTGTCCGGAGCGCGCTTTCTTGCGTCGTAAACAGTGCCGTTTCGGTGTGCATGCCATTCGTTGGCAGTGCGCATAAGCTCGCCGCAGTGGACCCAGCCACACATCTGCTGCAAGAACAGATCCTTTTTCTTGCTCGTGGCAGCATATGCGTCCTTCGAGAAATCGATGTGCAGGCGCTCGCCAATCTCGGTGTTGTACTGGTTTGCCTCGCCGAACAGCTTGATTGGGCCGATGTAGTGCTGTAAACTATGAATCTTGGGAAGGTCGAGAGCTATACACAGTCAGATCAAGGCTTGGAAATAGACCGTTGTACTCACATTCACAAATTTTCAGGTCTATAAAGACGTGCATGTTGTCGAGGAACATATTGATAGCGCTTCGGAGGTCGATGTCGAGCGAGTCATCGGACTGGCAGGTGAACTGGGAAACATAGAGGACATCGAGGAGACCACGCGTCGCCCGAATGATGCTCTTGTTCTCGGTTACAGAAGCGATGGTCGCGAGAAGCTGCGCTGCGATGGCCTTGTGCTCTTTTCCCGACACGCGCTGCAAGCATGATATACCTTTGTCAAAATGTCGAAGGCCAAAGCATCGCATCAGACGTGAAAACCGGGCATCGATTTCCTTGGCACCGAGGTGCTTTGTAAGCCAAGCAACGACGTGTTTGAGGACGCCTTGGAGCAGCTGGTGGAGAACGTCTGGAGCGATTGATTCATGGATGTTTACATGCGCCCATCCTTGCCAATAAGGCCGCGGACACCAGTTCAGGCCATAAGGCTTCAGGAACTCCTGCTTCGCAGCAAGCCCTTCCAGCTCTGCGGCAATCGCAAGTAGACGCAGCGTTTCCTCCTGGTCGCGTGGATCGCAGGGCTGGTTCGCGCTGAAGCCGGCCTTCGCGGTGTTGCCCTTTGGACAAGCGGTACCGCTGCGCGTAAGTGTGTGCTGGCACTGTTCCGGGTAGTCAAGCGCGCTGATGGCCAGGATGGGAAAGCAATTGCGGACAGCGCCATCGGCGCTCGTGAGCTCCATGCCGGTGTGCGACGCCTGGCGCAAAGACTCGAACATGACGCCCATGCCTTCATGAAATATCTGGAGGCGAAGACTGCGCGCAATGTTGTCTGCGAGATCACAATCATCGAAGGTCAGAACCGGCAGATAGCCAACAAGAATGTGAGCGCCGCTGGACGTGTTGCGCCTGATCTCGGGATCGATATTTGCCAGCGTCATGTAGACGGGATAAGCCTTGGCGTCGCCCACAATGTTGCATAGCTGGGTCTTGTCCACAAAAATGATGATGGACGCAACCGTTCCGCCGACGGGAATCTCCATCTGGCACATTATGAGACAAGGCGGTCCAAGCTGAATAGCGAACAGAACGGACCTGACAACGCCACATGTGATTGGCGGTATAGTACGCGCTGTACTTGCGCGTTGTCTCCGATGCGTCCGTAAAGTGCTGCTCCGGCGCAAACTTGATTTTGCCCAGTAACCCGAGCCGGCCCCATAGAATGCGCAGGCAGGCGGCAGCGTCGCGATGAAGGACATAGGCAGCGTGGGGCAGTCCGAGCACATTGAGCTTCGTTTTCTTGAAAGGAGCCTGGCTTGGAATGCTCTCCAGCGTTTGCTGGAGCTGGCGCGCGTTCTTGAACGACAAACCAAGTCTATCGCTGATCTGAAGCCCGTCAGCTGGGAGCAGATGCTAATAAAACCATGCACACCTCGTCAATAGCAAGAAGACGATCCAATGCAGCCTTCGAGAGCGACTCGGACATGACCCATTGGGCGAACTTGTAGTCGTGAGCCGATTTGAATGGCCAGTTATCGAGCTTGGATGCCTTGGCAGCTTCGTCGAAAAGGGTGTGCGGAGGAGGGTCATGCCGTATGACCTTGGCTGCTCCTTCAAAGAGTTTTATAAAAGCTTCGCCGTCGAGTTCGTCGGCGCGCTGCGCGCGAGCGTCGTCCCCGCCAAGTTCTTCAGCAACCTCGTCCGCTGTCCAATCACCGAGGCCCATGTCGTCAAACTGTTCAGAAAGAGTAGGAATGTTCATAGGCTGCTCATGATCCGGCTCTGCAATAGCTGCTGCAGCCTCGGCTGGTGTCCCTTCGGTATGGCCAGCAGCGAGCATTTTGTGGCGCCGAAGATTGGCTTCAGTCGTGAAACGACCGGTACACTGGTCGCATTCGAAGTCCTTGTCGCCTTTGGCTCGTTTCCGGGCAGCAGGGGTCATTTTCTGAGTCTTCTTGGCCTTGGGCATGGTAGCAAGAGAACAAGTTTCGAAGCGTCGGCACCACGCACCACCGGCTCTTTGGCACCACAAGATTTCAACCCCGAAGCTCACACCTCTGGCTCATGTTGTGCCTACTTGCCGTCTTCAGGCGCGGATTCTGCGTCCCTGCTCTTCGCCAGGTGCCCGACGATGACGGTATCATGCAAGAGCGCCCACAGCTTAATCTTCGCCGCATCTTTCACCTCGTTGACGCCAAACGCCCCGAGCATGACCTCGTAATCCACATCGTCCAGAAGCCTGCGTTTCAGGCACTGACAAATGGAACGGTAACCGAGGAGGATGTGATTCTGGAATGCAGCGAAATGTTCGACAACTGCGAGGTATGCATGATCCCCGCCGAGACACGCAGTACTGTAGCTGACTGACCGCAGGGGAAAATTATAACGGAATTTCGGTTCCTGCTCCCCAAGCGTCACTGCAGCCACCCAGTGGTTAGCCCAGCGTACGAGATTCAGAGTCGACGAGCTGGAGAAGAAAATCGGTCATTTCGATGCAAGACCATACGCTATGCGATTATAACCCTCGAAGAACTCGAGGACGCTCTATTGGCAGATAGCGGAAAGGCCAGTACCGTGCAAGTTGAAGTATAGCCATGCTGATGCACTGCAGATGGCAGACGAAATGTTGGACTGGATCTGGGAGCGTCGCTCACCAGGGACCGAATGCAGCTACACGGCAGGTGTCGATAGACGGAGGATGAAGCGAACGCACGACATGGACAATATCCTGTATTGAACGGCATCGAACGGAATAGCATCATCCATGTTCAGGAGTTCACGAGCACGGCTCGGTTCTGGGCATAGAGTGCCAACATTGCGAGCATCTTAAGCATCAGAATGTCGCAAATCGGTAGACAGAGCCAGGCCACATTGAGGAGCCACAGACGGCAGTGGCAGTGAGCTAAAGCATAAGAGGTCGACGCGCAAAGTTGCGCAGAGTAAAAGTCCACGTCGCGCGGAGTAAAAGTCCAGACCGACTTTTACTCCGCGCTTCGCAGACCGCCGTGTCGTAGCATGCCGCTCGTTCATCCAGGCGCCATGAATCTTACACTAGCATTGCTGTGTGACTGACATGGGCGTGGGTGTATGTAACGGCAGCTCGCTCTTGCGAATGGACGCCGCAAGCCCGCAGCGCAGACAGTGCGCGGCATCCTGGACCAGTCGGGCAACACCCAGATCAAGGACGCCGCGGGCAGCCGCGATCGCACGCGCTGTGGCCGGACTTCGTGCAGGTCGAGCGCGAGAGGCTACGTGCAGCGGCAAAAGCAGCGGTTCGGTGCGTCTGGTGTCTCGTGTCTTATCTTAGTCTCAACTGTGCTGACCCTCGTCGACCCCGCCAGCCACCCAAGATATCCTTGCAGCTCAGCATGAAACGGCCGCGCATGGGCTCGGACCTGGGGGGCAACCGCTGTGGCGCTCAAGTTCGGCCTGCTCGCGCGCAAAATGGCATCGTATTGTCAAGATCAGCTTTGATGTGCCCAGCACGAGCGCCGCAGAGGCCATGGCAGTTTCAGCAATCCCGCCGGCGAGGAGGTTCCCTGTCGCAAAGAAACTGGGCGTCATACCGCCCGATGTGCTCGTTGACAAGTTTCTTACTCGGTGCGTTCATCTGGACGTCGTTAGTCTGACCGAATAAAAGGCTGAACGATTTTGCTGTAGTTGCAGCTTCTTCGGCTACGTTGAAAACTCGCGCGGGGTGCTCGCGGCGGTCTACGGTGTGCACATGACGTTCTTGCGTGCGCACGGCAGTCCTGCTGTGCGCCAAGACCCAGGCGCCGCACGACTCCAAGATTTACCCGAACTAGCACAAGCTCTCGTGCGGCCCTGGCACGCGGGCTCGCGCAACATCTCGCGTGCGAGATTGGATGGGGCGATGGCGGCACTGCATATGGGGCCAAGTGGGCGGACTGCCCGACCTGCTTCGATTGCCTCGCCGGCGCTGCAGCGGCCAACGTCGCGCCTGAGCAGTTCACCAACCTCTCGGCGCACTTCGTGCTGCAGCTGTTTTCGTCTTCCCGGGGGACCAGCCCAACAGTATGCTGTTCAACCCGCACACCAATGCGATCAGCCCACGCGCGAGCCCCAAGGAACACTCAATATCAAACTCGTCAGCGAGCTCGAGCATAAGCCACATGCAGCGGCGCACAGTGTTCATGGAAGCGTTCTCACAGCCGCCTGTGTTTACGACGATCAACGCGCGCAACATCGACAGCTAGCGGCGGCAGGGGGCGGCGGCACTTGGAGCTCATCGCGGTGCGGTGCGAGGTGCGCGGCGTGATGCTCCCCAGGAGCGCCAACTCAGAGCGTGACGACAAAAAGCCCGGGAACCACACGGCGATTCTATCGGGCAAGCGAGGCAGCCGATGCTCGCGATGCTCTCGGTCTCGGTCTCGTCTGCGGCCGCCTCGCTCGCGGTCGCGGTAATGGTGATTGCGGGCGAACAGAGCGCCCTGGTCCAGCAAGGGCGGCGGCTGGTCCTCGTAGGCAGTCGGCATCCAGCCCGTATCTTTCTCGGGCACTGGCGCCGGCGGCTGCAACAGTGGCGTGGGACGCTGGCCGTCCTAGTTATTGACGGCGGTGACTGCATGCCTGTCGCTGTCCGGTTTGGTCTTGGTCTTGAACACCAGCGGCTTCCCTCGCAGCTTCGAGGCGAGCGCGTTGCACGGCTTGACTTGATGCACAGGATCTTTACTGCGTGGTATGAGGTTTCTACCACCCTCGCAAAAGACGGGCGGAGTTTTTGTCGTGTGGTTCTACACATCCTTTCCTTGTTCTACCACCATGGCTGCTTCACGAGCAAAGAAACAGGCAGAGCAGCGAGCAGAGCCGGCGTCCAAACGGCATCTGAAGGACAAAACATCGACGAAGTTGGCCAGCAAACCGAAAACAAAGGGTGCGCAACGTGATTTTATTTTGCTTGTTGCTCATGATGGCTAGGATCAACCACCCTGACCGACGCCCAAATCCTCGCGCGCGTCAAAGCCGATGCCGCCACCATGAAGCAGTGGGCGCGGGAGGCAGAAGAGCAGGAGGCTCGGCGGACGCGCGGGAAGAACGGACGGCCTCGTGCATCTACGCCAATTGTCGAGGTCGAGCAAGATGATGATGACGAGGATGACGAGGATGACGAGGAAGAAGATGAAGATCGGCGCCACACTCCCGCTAGCGGCGATGAGTACCAGCGTTCGTCTGAGGACGAGGACGGCGACGGCGATGGCAGCGACATCGAGTCTGAGTCCGAGGCTGCGAAGAAACGACGTGGGAAACGGGGGCGCAGCGGTAAGCTTTGTGTTCTCTGACTGTCTGTACACATGCTCATGTTTCCTGCAGATAGTCAGTCGGAGACCGAGACGCCAGTGCCAAAGAAACGCAAGCGTACGGGTGCCAATGTCCCTACGGTAAGCATTGCGCTCTAGTTTGCAGGTGCTGACGTTGTCGCAGGTCACCGTTGCTGAAAGTACTGCGCTGTCGCGCCCACTACCCAAACCTCGTGGTTCAGACTCTCGGCAAGCAGCACCACCTACGATGACCGTTCAGCCCACGACTACGAACCACCCAGCGACTTCCTCAACTCCCGTGACGCAGTCTTCAGCCGCAACGCAGCCTGCAGCCACATCCAGTGGCAATGTCGTGCAACCCGTGTGCACGCCCTATGCTCGTCGCGCAAATCCGAGTCGCAAACACGAAACTCTCGAATCGCTACTCTCGCCAGCCACACGGTCCATCTTCGAGAAGGTCAAGCCAAAGTACCTGGTGTTCATTTTAACGCAGAACGGATTTGCCACGCTCGCAGAAACCATCGCATTTCTCAAACCCGAAATAGAGGCGGCTTCCAAGGACGGTCTAGCCAAGGACAAGAAACGGTTTCTTCGCATGGACGACGATATGTTCATTCGCGACATCGCGAAACTGGTGCGTACCTGTCCTTTGTTCCTGTTGACCAAACTGAATAATTTACGAGGCCTTCCACCGCGCTTCAGCGCTGCGTAACCACCTTCTGGTAGTCGCCAAGAACGTCGTTAATGAACATTACAAAGTGAAGGAGTGCGAAACTGCAAAGGCGCGGCGTACTCTTGTGAAAAATCTTCTTCGCAAGCATGCCTACATCTATGAGGACCCGAACAAAGTACGTGCCAGGTGTTCTTTCTATTCTGCATAGCTGAGCGCAGCTAGCTCTCGTCCGGTATCTTCGAACATCGGGCCCTGCGGGCCCTCATCGTACAGGCTATATTCTTGTCATCCAAGGCCGCTTACAACCTCGGGCGCGACGAAACCTATACATCGATGTTCGATCCACTGCCGACGCGCCTCCTTGCACTTTCGGCGGTTACTGTGAGTCGTTGGGTCTGCTTAGGACATTTCTAATTTGCCGAAAGTTGCAGTGTGCACTCGAGCAATGGAAGACTGGCAAGGAGACGACGATTGCGTTCAGCGCCGACGCGTACCGCGATAAATACAACAAGTTGTTCGACAAGCTGTCCGATTTCCTTGGTGACGACGAGGAGCTCGTCTCAAGCTTCGCGGAAGACCGCTCGCAATGGTACAGGGCAGCCATGTGAGTGATTCGACTCATTTCTCGTCTTTCTGACTCGCAGATAGGGAATCTTGCGGCGCCTACGACTCGGACGACGCTGAGCAGAGTGACGATGAAGACGACGAGGAGCTATTGTTGCAGAATCAGGCCGCTTTCAAAGCAGCCAAGCGTGCACAGGCAGCGGAAAAGGCGGCGGCGGCGGCGGCGGCGGCAGCAGCAGCAGCGGCGGGGGCAGCAGCAGCAGCAGCGGCGGGGCCAGCAGCTAGTTCCAGTGGCAGGGGCAATGCAGGGCAGGCCTAATCAATAGCTGTGCAGGGTGTGCGCGCATGTATCGTATCCATTGGAACCCAAATTGTATTTTCTTTTTTTGTACAAACTTGTTTTCTGTGAGAGCGAGAACACGAGAGCAAATACAATCCCAGGCCAGTCGAGCTGTTCAGCAGCCGTCTCTGTGCGCTCAGTGAACACAATAGGGTGCTTGTGAGCAGTCCGTGAACACGGAGAACAAATGGGCTTGTTCAGGCTTGTTCATAAGCAGGGGGGGTTGTATTCTTGTTCACGTGCTCGTGAACACCGTGACCGCTCACGAGCACCATGAAATTTTACAGAAGGAGGTGCTGTAATTGGCAGACCTGCTCGACTGATCAAACCTCCCCGAGCACACGGTTAATCTCTGACCGGTTTTCCCGATGATATCGCCGGGTAGGTCGCCGACGGGCGCTCACTCGTCGCTCGGCCCGACCAGCAACAACTGAGAGGATAAACGAGTGGAAGTGGGAGAGAAGGACGAGGCGCAGACGACGGTAAGACGAGCCTTATATGGTGTGCTCTGACGCAAAACCTTGCGTTAAGCATCGGACGTCGGTCCGCCTGCATCCCAGGGCTTCTTATCCTTCTTCTTTCTCGCCTCACCTCGTATACTTCGGTTCTCAGATACTAGATATGTAAAATTGAGTAGTCTAGAGTAGTCTCAGTCGTTTGCCGAAGTGGTGTACTTCCAGAGCCAGAGGATGATCAGGGTCGGCAACCGAAGCCGCCTGGTCGGCAGCAGTCTCACTGCTGCACCACAATATATATGTTTATACCTTCAAAAGGGTTTAGATCCTGGCATATGTATGTGCATACTCATTCAGACACTGGAGTCGCAGGAGTCCTTGCATATCTTTCTTTGGGACAACATCTATACATGTTATTCCTGGACAATATCATATGTTGCAAAACATGTACCGTGAAATCACGTGAAGGCCCGTGTATCCCTGTGAGGTTACGTGAGAATGCGTGAATCGATATGAAGTTCCATGTAGTAACGTGAAGGGGACTGAAATTTTCGATCGTTCCGACAGATTTCCAGGCCATCCCACGGATTACCCGCTGTGAATCTGCGTGAAAGCAGAGAAAAGGTGGGCATAATACACATTCATTCACACTTCAGGTCAGAGGTGGCCCCGAACCAAGCCCGTTAGCTTCACACTCATACACGGTGGTTCACGTCGGTCCACGCTGTGAATCTCTGTGAGACGCCGTGAAACGGCGTGAAACATCGACATAGACTTCGTTTGTTTGTCATGCATAGGTCTGATTCTTACGTCCAGATTTGACACTGTCCAGCAATCCACGTAACTTCACGCAGATGCGTGTGTGAGCAATCACTGATTCACGTCGATTCACAGCACCTGACATGATCTATGCTGTGCTCAATGGACTTGGGACTTGTCGTGCGCAAACCTTGAGTCCACTGCGCTCTTCCCCGTCCCCTCGTTCGTACTTCCCAGAAAGCCGTGCACCAACGGTATTCCTAGCGCCAACGGTATTCCTAGCGCCAACGTGAGGGGTGGCACAAATGTCCCACAACCTCAAGTGTCGCATGCCACAGTGCGGCTGTGTTCAACCTCTCCTGTAGTCTGTGATGAACCGGGTTCGTCGCCGCTGTCTGCCTCGAGGTCGAAACAGCTGACTCCGTTCAGTCCCTTGCCACAGACGCCAACGAGTCTTGCCTCAACTGCAACCACCCCCTCTTAAAACATGGACTCCCACCCGCGTCGCTCTGCGTGTCCAGTGGATGCATCTCGTTTCGTCAGCAAGACTGGCCCATGCCCATCAGGAGTCACCAGCAGACTTGTGCTGCTCCTGGTTGCAACCGCACGTATGCGGAGCATGACCTCACCATTGACGACCTGAGTACCGGGTATGTGCATTCCTGCTGCATCACACCATCATCCATAATGACTCTGCTTTTGCAGCGTCACCACGCAGAACTTTAATTCTTCACTTCCTATACCGCCAAGCGCAGGGTCCAGACAAGCACCTCCACCGCCTGGGCCATTTCCTCCAGTTAACATGCCGTCCATCACACAGTACCAGCAGCGTCATGGTCTGCCTCCGACAAGTCGCTCGTTCCCCACTTCGTCATCTGCGGGCAGTGCAGATACCACACCCGCATCAACTTCGCGCGGAATCTGGGCATCACGAGAGACTCACCTCAATCAGAGGAAGAACTCACCTCGTGCACGACGTGGTGGCCGGGGACGTGGCCGTGGCCGTGGGGGGCACTTTGGACCCAACGCTGGGCTGGCGCCTGAACCTACTGACGCTGGACCGACCGCGCCGCTGCCATCATCACGTGCCTCACTCCCGCCGGTAGACGCAGCTACTGCCTCTGCAGACACGGCCTGCTTGCCGACCACGGACATCACGGTCAATGTCTTCATGTTGCCTCACTGCGTAAATTTTTTGTTGTGCTTATTTGCCATGCTCTAACCTGTCACTAGTACTCACGCGACTCTGGTCACTACGTGGATTCGGACTTCCCTCCACCTCCCATCACCGGACTCTCCGCCGAGGTCTTTGAAAAACTGGTTTGAGCTCTCACTGCCGCCAAGCTCACGTTCAAGATCGATGTGTCCTCCGAGAAGTACCCCACTACACATGGAGAGCTACTCACTGCGGCCAGCTTGCGCTTCCTCAATACCCTTCAGGACGCCGTCATTGCACGTTTCACAAACCCCCCGTTCGTTCTCGATCAGAGTGATCTCCCCCCTATAGGCGACTTGCATCGGGAAATCGCTCGCACGCTTAATGTTACTCTGGGACACTCCGGGAGGTGATCCAACTACGCCAGGAGCTCCGGCAACTTGGAACGTCATCCGCCCCTCCAATTTTGAGAATGAGCCTTCGAGATTTTTGCAGCTGAGAACCTCAAACATTTCTCTAGCAGATTGCAGAAAGAATATGGCCTGAAATGCTCAGGAGTCGTTCACCTCCGGCAGCTTTCCGAAACTCCAGGAGCTCCCGGAGGCCCTCGAAGCTTGCTTAGCTCCTGGCGTAGGCGCACGGGCTCCTGGAGTCCCCGGGAGTCATTTAAGCGTGGATGCGATTTCCCGATGTGAGTTTCTCCAAGCTCCCGTTTGGTTTCCTCGCTCGACATCCTAGCCGTAGGAAAGATACCTTCCCCTCTCTTGACATTCCCCACGCGCAGATCCCTGCATACTTCTATCATCCTAGTCGCCTTCTTGCACATAACATTCTCCTTAAAGATAAACCTTGGCACCCTAGCAGCTCCGAAGCTGACAAGCCCATGCTCTTTATTTGTGGGTCGACATCCGGCTCATGATGTCATAGAAATGTTGACCTGTTTGCAGTTCCTTGCCACAAGAATATCTATGCCTCGCTTGCCCATCTCTCCGGCATTGTCAAGCTTGACTCGATTCCCTGCTACACAAGAGTTCATCGGTGCTTTGGCACGCGCCTGCTCCGCACTGTCTACCCCAACGAAATCAGCTCGAGCGATGCTCAGTGCAGCAGCAATTGTGTAATCGGCAACGAGAACGAAGAGCCCAACACCTCTTCTGCTGCAGTAACTCGTTCCCGGCGCACACACACTCCACCATCTCCACCAAGCGTACGCCTGCATTTTTGGAGTCGCATCTTGTACACATTCTCAACCCGAACTGTTTGTTGGCTCCTATCGCTCAGTGTCGTCGTATGAATGCTGCTCCTGGCGCCAGCCGACCAAGCCAGCCCAACAACGCTCAGCCTCTGAGGTTCTTTAGTGATGATGAACGATCTGTCCAGCCACTCTCGTTCCCTTTGTCCGCCCGTGCATCAACACGCTCCCAGCAGCCAAGCTCCTCAGGTGTTCGCCATCTTGATGCGGTTCAATCGAACACAGCTCAGACTCTGCACTCGTCCTCTCAGACAGGCGATACAAACTATGAATGGAGTGCAGCCGAATTGGAGGAGCTGATGGATGACCCCGACGTGCGTCTGCACCGTGGCTGCTATTTTCCATTTCACTGACACACCAAAGGCGGACGTCTGTGTTACAATGGATGAGGACGAGGGCGATCCCGACTACGACGAAATGGATGCTTCTCCAGCGCAACACAAACGCTCGCCGTCTCCTGATATCTTCGGTGCCGGCACAGGTGGCGATTGTGTGAGCAGTGCTGCAGCACTTCCATGGTTTTTTTTTAGCTGTCTTTTTTTTGATAGCTCGAGACTCCATCTGGAATGGCATTTTCTGACGATACTCTCCCCAGTCTCGACGTTGTGGGCGAAGTGTTCGACCTCACTGCCGACACTGGCGACCTTCCTCCATACCGCAACATCCCAGGCGAAAGCACATATTTCCGGGATTCTGTGTATGCCTTGCAGCTGCATTTGAGTACTTGCCGCTCGCAGCAGGCATTCGTGCCAGACTATTTCGACAGCTGGAAGGTCCTCCTGCATCGGCGGTGTCAGAACCTCTGGGAATCCTCGAAGCAGCCACACCAACAACTCCGCCCGCTTACAATCTCTCTTCGTGGCAGCAACAATGCCCGCGTCGCAGCCCAATTTGTTCTTCAGCTGTGCATGTGGTGAACCGAACCAAAGCGCTCTGCAGATCGACTGTCTGAGATTCGTCTCAACAACCGCGCCGGGTTTGCGCAGTACAATTTCGACGGCCACTGCTTCGACCAGGCATACACGCTCTTTCTTCGCAAACCGGACACTAGCGTGTGCGTGATATGTGTCATCCTTGATCTGCTTTTTTCTCATCTCATTTATAGTGGACCCGCCGTTGGCGACGGCTGCACCAAGTCTGTTCTGTATGCAGCCATCGAGCTCGCCACGCATTACAAATGGGATGGAAACCAGGATTGGTATGTGCCTGTCCGTCTCGCCCACCAGGACGCAAAACAGGCACAGTACATGCGGGCGCTCGGTCTTCTCTGCGCCATCCTCATTTTCCACTTTGACTGCATGCCAACTCGTATTCATCCCATGGCCTTTCAGTGCTTTCTCGTCGGCATGAAAGCACTCAACTCCTGGATCCTTCTTGCCACCTCGCCACAGTTTGCGGCAGCGTTCAAGAAGTTGAAGGCCTTCCCGCCCACGCCAGATGCTGACTTTGACAGGGACGAACTCACCTTTGATTTCCTCGAGAAACATCTGCCCGTACGTTCTGTCTGCCCCTGGCCATTCTTCTGCGATCAACACCCCTAGCTCACCAATGCCATGAACATCCTCCAACGCAACAAGCCCGAGCTTCACGAGTTCAACAACTTGCTCTTCCTACGCTCCTTCCTTCTGCGACTCCCACCGCCGGGCACTGAGCACTCGCTGGAGTCCCTCCTCGCGGACAAGCCAAAACCTTATGTGGACTTTCGCGCCAGATTTTCCGTTGTCCCCTATGAAGGGAACATTATTCCTGTGGGCACATCCGACTTCTGCTCCTGCGCTCGTGTCGCTCACAAGTTGTTTCAGGGTCTTTCGGTCAATACTGTTGCAAATGCAGTCGCTGAACTCTGGGGAAGCAATGTCTGTGGACCAGACGATATATTCAAGCAGCTCATCTGGTCGTTCACCAACTCGGACGAGGACGATGCCGCTAACGTGGTCGATCTTGCTCTCGATCCAGACAGTCTTGCGTCTGTAGACAAGCTGCAGTCCAGTATCTTGTACAGCCCGCATGATGAGGTGGAGAGTCTGCTTGAATTTACAACTGGCTCCAGGGCGTCCCCGACGCCCAGAAGGACCATCCTGAGGCCGCAACACTGCGCTCGCAAGGGTTCCTGTGCTCATCGACTGGTGACCAGTACCTTGTCCCCGGACGCCGGATTATGGTGTGTGCACGCACAACTGAGACAATCGTTTATACTTATGAAATTCTGCACCCAGCTTAACTTTGTGAAACCGGATACACTGGTGCGTATTTATACCCTCATTCTTTATGACCTTGCATATTTAATCGGAACCCAGATCCGCCGCGGCAGCGCGATTGACATCTTCATCCATGTCTGCTTCCAGACTGTTGATATACCCTCGGGTGCCTGGCTTTCCGAACGTCTTCGACCCCAGACCGACACCACACCCTCCATCTCGCACGTTTTTGATGCCATGTTCGTCTCGCAGGACGAGAATTTCAACGCCACGTAGTCTTATCATCCGACCCCAACACCCTTTGCCAAAGCTCTTCCTTCCGTTCCACGCGCTCCATATGTCCTGCTGCTACACTCGCATTATCCTGTACATTTGGAAATAAAATTACACGCACGCTAGGAAGGCGTCCTCTTGGAACTTGTCAGTCTGCGTATGAAGCAACTCCAAAGCCAACGGGGTGTACTCGTCTGCCCACTCGTCCAGCGAAGCACCAAGGCCTGGCAGGAAGTTTGATAGGCAGCTGACTTTGCACAGCACGTTCTCCAGCACAATGGTGCTGTAGTTCATGCTGGCAAGCAGGTCGTCCTTGAAGCGCCAGAGGATATGCGCGTCGACAAGACAGAGTGCACGCTCAGTGCTCTGCTTGTCCGGGATGTCGAAGCCAAGTGCTATCAGGCCCGTGAAAGCACCCAGCTTTTTTGTCCTGACGAACACGGCAAGGTCGGAGATAGTCAGCGGCTCGCATACACCCATCTCGCTTAGTCGGTTAACGAGATTCCATCGACACAGTCCCGCGCTTTTGAACGGCGCGGCGTTCAGCGAATGAATCAAGTTGTCGAGCCTGCGCCACGGCGGCGTCCCAGGGATGCGCAGGAATTTCTCCCAGGCGTCCATCGTGTCTTTCGAGAACCACTTGTTGATGTTCGACTCCAACGTGCTCTTGTCAGTCCAACCGATATATCTCAATGGCTGTTTCCCCCACACGACTCGTTCACGATGTCCAGGCCTTTGGAAAAATTAGTCTTTCTGCATGCAATTAAGCTCTTGCTGTGCATCCAGCGTGCAGAGGGGATACTTACCCCCATCCCCTCTGGACACAGAAAACGCACCTGGGAATATAGCACTGCACAATCGCATTGGGCCACTCAACGCACCTTCCGTGATGCATTATCAGCTGTAAATTGATGGCTGCAAGACGAAAAACCAGGAGGAAGCTGAGCAACGCGCTAAAAATGTGTTGCTTGCTGCTTATGCAGATCTGGCCCTATACGCGGAATTCTTGGCCAATTCTAGCATTTCAAATGGACTACAATATGTTGTGTTGCATGCACAGTATGCGACATCAATGAGACGCAGGCGTCGGCCAGCATGGATGTGTTCTGGGTGAGTTAGACTACAATGAGCGGAGTTTGCATGCGCGTTTCTCCGCGGCTCCTACACGTGCGGACAGTGTTTCAATGCTCGTGGGCAATCAAACAGCGCCCCTGCTGTAGTTTCTCATTGGAAAAGTGCCCAATATACATTGCGACCTGTTTGAGGCAGAAAATCTTCAAATTCCTGAAGACAAAGTGTTTTCTGAATTGCTAGTAGAACCATTTCCAGGCCCAACCAGCGCTGCTTCCAAATGATTTTTGTGCAGCATTACTCTGACTCACGTTATGTATATTAAAGGTCAGTCAAAGTGCATGCTCTTGGTCGGACCCCCTCGCGGTCAACTCTTGTCCAGATTGCCTCAACAACTCCTCGCAAAGAAGAGGATGGCCTTGAACGCCTTAAATAGAATGTGATTGCACTCCATCATTTTCCTGCTCCTTTCGATTCTGCCCATTTATTTCAACCACTTTGCTGCACGCCACAGGTACCATACTTTTAGTATCACTCATATTCAGTTCACTGGCATGTTCTCGTGCTACGATAGATAGGCATCTAATTGCTGGTGTGTATGTCTTTGGGTGATGAACTTGATGTGCCTCAAACCGCACAACAGGACGGGAGAGGCACAATTCTAATATGGAATGTGGCTGTGTTGCGTTCTGTCAGGTTTCCGCAGACCTGACAGAACGCAACACAGCCACAGGCTTTGGACCAAAGTTGAAATATTCACAGACATAGAGACAATATGGGCATAATGACATTGAAAAGAGCGTAGTATTGGTGGCAGAGAGATGTGAAAACGATTGCAGCGTGTTTCTCAGCGCGTAGAAAGTTCAAAAACTAATTCCTGAGGGCGGCCATGAGCGACGGTGATTGTGGAAAGACAGTCGCTTCACCTTTTGAAGTAATCAATGAGCACCTTGTTGTTCCTCTTCCAGTCCTCGTAGCCTCCGGATGCAGCCGCAGCACCCTGTTCAACGAATACGACGACATCACGCAGGATGTTGATAATGTCGTCAGGCAAAGAAGGCCAGACATCCTGCCGAGCGCTGGCGCTGCAGTGCGACTTGTAGTACCGCTGGACGTGGCCAAATGTTGATTGGTGATTATCGAATGTACGAGGAGCCTTGTACTTTGCAAGACTGAGGACAACAGGCATAGTGACCCTGAAGCGCACAACTTCGCGATCAGGTGACGCAGGTCGGATGCGAATGTCGAACACCTCTGTGGCGTGTTTTCCCGATGCTGAGATGGGAAGCTCGAGCATCTGAAGGAGATCGCGCGCTGCACAGTACTTATGGTGAGTGTTTTCCGAGCCCACGCCTTTTGCGTCAGTGATGTTGCGGAGACGAAGTGCAAGGTCTGGAAAGGCGGTGTTGATGGCATCCTGCAGTTGCTCTTTGGTGGCCAAAGGTGGGAGCGTGGTGGATTGGGGAGCAGGGGATGGGGCTGGTGGGAGCACGATAAGGCCAAGGGAAGGCGATGGAGCAACAGCGTGCTCGGTTGAATCGGCAACACTGGGCGGGGGGCTCGGCGAAGGAGTGAGTTCCTGTAAATCATTTTGATGAGCATCATCCATCGGGTGGGGTGTGGGTAGGGGGACGTCTGGCAAGGGTTGCGGAGCAGACAATGGGAGAGCAGTCTGAAAGGAAAGAAGAAGGACATATGTGCCTGCAGGGGTCTGCCGGCGTTGCATTAAGTAAGCTAAGAGTTCTGGTGGACGGAGCTGCTCAGTCAAGTGAATCCATATGCACTGGACCCGGAATAGTGTGGTGGTCGTGATTTGTTAGAGATTATTCCCTTGACTTTCCGCAAGAATGCAGGACAATAGTTTGAGGGTGGTCGTTGACAAATCTCAGGACCGCCATTCATACTATTCACAGGTTCAAGACATATTGTACTTGATTTTGTAGTGAGTGGCACTGAGATTTGTATTGTGCCACATTCAATGGATTGTCTTTCATTCTTGCAGAAAATCATGCTGGTAATCTCTAACAATTCTCGACCACCACACAATTCCGGGCCCAGTGATGGCCTCTCCGTCTGCGCCAGGAAAGGGTGGCTGTGCAATGGCCAAAGGTACGAACGACTCAAGGTCTGAACGGAGCATGCGACCGATGGGCGAGGCATAAATCGGATATGTAAAGGCTGGTTTGAAAGCGAGGTGAACAATAGTGTAAAGGGGTGCAAGGGCATCCTATGCATGATGAGACGAATGACATCACGAACATTTACGCGAAGGTGAGGGAATTGAGATAGACGAACGGGGACCTGGATGAGCTGCCTAGATGGACCAGAAGGAAGGAGAAACCAGGCAAGTAAGACTAAGACGTGATCTACATGAGCATTGGGGTGGACAGGGTTGTTGCCGAGGGGCACAGCCAGTGGATGAGTTGAAGAGGAAGGGACGGGCAGCGGCAAGGGCTGGTCTCTGGCCTGCAACGCATGTATAAGGGTTGGTTGCACCTGAACATGTAGGACTAGAGAGACAGTCAGAGGCTAAACGCAGGCATGGCCGACGTACTCACATGCAACTGCAGATTCTGTCTCCGGGATGTTGACGGGATGAGTAGGCTCGCTTTCAACGTGGCTGGTAGATACATCAGGCCCATGGTCAAGGCCACGGGACTGGCCAGCGTACGGTGTGGGAGGAGGTGCCGGCTCGGAGGGAGGAGATTGCCCGTCCTGCATATTCTCTGCGCCTTGCGAGCCACGAGCCATGGTATCGAGTTTGGCAGCGATGCGAACACTGTGGCGACTTGCAGGAGGGTATTCCCTTCGTGGTGGCATGAAGGATTGGGGAGAGCCAAGGTGGGTTGCGTCTCGGGGGTCTGCGATATCACAGGGGCAAGATATAAATCTGGGGCCCTGATGTACCATGCTGCAACTGGCACAGCAGATACATAAGGGGAACACCCCACGAAATGAGCATCTTGCTGCCATGTCTTTCCCCCCCTCTGTGTACAGAGACATGCCCAGTAGCCCCCTGCCACTCCCAGTTGATGACTGTCAGCCATCTCAGAGTCTCACAAGCACCATCACCAAGCCCCTTGTTCCTCCTCGTGTCCGGCAGCCAGGCGATGGCGGCGAACGCTACTGCACGGGCACAATGGTCCGCTTTGTACCTTGGATGAAGGTTGTTCGGCTCTTCACGGTCATTAAGCATGTGAGAGTGACACACCTGTACAGATTGGAAGTAACTAACAGAGAGTCTGCTGTAGATAAAGCTTGAGGCATCGGGCAATGTTCCAGCCCATGCTCGCCTCGCAACCCCAGACGACCTTCCAGGTTGCCCAGTTTATGCGATCCTGGAGACGAACCTCTACAAATACCCACTCCCAGCTGAGAATTTACGTATAAAGATTCACGAGGTCGCGACTTGAGCTAACCTGTGATTCTCCTTAGCTGCGTCGCCCGGAGAACGTGTTCGAAGTTTGCGGTCTGGTAGTTGGCCGATGCTGCATCCTGCCCATCAGTTGGGAGCATTGATTTGCGAAGTCGTATGCAGAGCTCGCACGATTCTTTTCAGCGATGAAGACCATGGTCGTTACGATGAATAAGGACGAGATGCATAACCTTTTCGTGGATACACCTCTCCCTAACACTCTCGCACCCCCAATCATGTGGGATAGTTTTCTTCCCAGTCTTGACGAGTACTCTGTCCACAGCACTTAGAATTGCTTGTCTTTCTAATCAGGTTAAATATAGTTTCAGACTATACACACAGCCAAAAACACTCGAGAGTATTGATTACAGTATGATACATGAATTCATGGGTCGAGTTGTTGACAATAGTGAAGCGCAACAATCCACCAGTGCCGACGAACGTCCATGGAGTTGGAATCAAGGTTTGTGTGTGTGGTAAGGTGGGCATGTAAATCGTGAAGGATATCGTCAAACGGGCAATCTGGGGGAAGGACATCTATGAGGGAGAAACACGTGGGACGGTGTGGGCCGAAATGGGGAGTATCGTTCGCCTCGTGTTCGTTGTTCATGATGTTGGAGCGGACAATATCGTCCTGCTGGAGTGCGTCTTCGTCAATGCCATACCGAGCAAGGTCGTCGACAGGCTCTGGTGCCTCGAGCTGGTGGTCTTCAGCAACACCCAGTGATTCGGGATCAATGTCGTAGCCCCGGACGTCGTTCCTAATCATGCCATTAATGTACATTGATAACAGTGACTCTGCGGTATGCACAGAGATCTGGCGATCCTCAACGGCGATGTCCATTGGGTGGTTGTTCCAGTCATCCGCCCACTGGCTCAACTCGCGGTTGATAGTGTCGAGAAAGAGCCAATGGAGCAGCCAGATGTGGGCGGGATTACCGGTGTCAAGACTGTCGTGCTGGTCCAGTTCCGCAAAGAAGTTGGACCATTTGCTAACAAGGTTGCGCACAACGTCCACCCAGAGACGCTCGATACGGACGTTATCTACACTCCTAAAGGAGCCCGATCAATCTCGCAGCTCCAAGAGCGGAATGCGCAACACACCTTCCCCAGAGGTAGGAAGCAACCCCTCGTAGAGCGGCCATGAGGTCAGCAACAAGGCAGTTTTCCATGCCACAGTCGCCACGACAACGGTGAGGGGTAGCCCATGTGTGACGGTGGCACTCCTGGAAGAGGTCTCGGACGGTCGCGCTGCGGTTGTTGTTGCTGGTGCGGATGCCAAGGATGTAGCGCGAGTAACCATCGATGAACGCGTGGATAACGATCTTCCATCGTATCAGACCTAGTGCGGATGAGCGAGATCCAGAAGAGGCGCAACAAAACGCACCATGCTGGCCATCGTGGTGCCAGATTGAGTTGGGCCCTGCAACTCGGTATATGCGTCGCTGGACTGGTGATGGGCGGAACTGACGCATCCTCTCGGTCACGCGACAGATGGAAGCGATAATGCGTAGCTTGGCAACCTTGAGTCCCAACATTCTAACAGCGCCCACCACAAGGCGCTGGCCATACGATGGGTACACCTCGAGAATGGAAGCTACGACCTGATCCAGCTCAACGTTATGAAGCCGTGCATAATTTGTTGAGTGGCATGAGAGCGGGTTGCGGACCCGATGCCCATCAACGTAGTTGAATACGGGGGCTGAGGCACGCGAGAGGCTGTAAGCTAACAGGCGTTGGCGGATGGTGCGCGCTGAGCAGCCGAGCGTGGCGGCGACCGAGGTGCCAGAACGGTGCAAGAGTGAAAAGGAGAGATAGTCCCAGTCGAAATTTAGGGTGGGCCGTCCACAACGCCGAGCATCCGAAGGTGCCTCCGGCGCAGCTGCGTAGAGTGCAGATGCAGGCACATTGTTGGGAGGATCATGCACATGGTCGCCAATGTGGTCGAGGTCGTTGAGCATGCCCTGCAGTGAGTGCTCGATAACGTTGTACTGCTTGGGAGGAAATACATGTCGATTCTGGGATGAAGCCACGATGAGTTAGTCGGTCATGGTGGAGGACGAGGAATCTCACATTAATGGATAGCGAAGTGAACTCGATAAGCTGGCGTCGGATCGCTGGGATGCCGCCAGGCAGGGCTGCTGCACGCAAGGGGATATTGATGGTCTCGGAGACGCGGCGCCGCAGATCCTCATACAGGCGACAGAGCTCTGCGGTGGTCGGGCTGGCCATTGCACGCAAAGGAGTCAAGGAAAGAAACGGGGCCGGAGGGATGTAGCGAATGTCTGATGTGGCAATTTCACTGTTCCGGTGCGGTGCAAACGATCAAGAGACGTTGCAGCAGTGGGGGTCAATCTGAGAAAGTGCCTTGTGGACTTATGCCCATTCCATTATTGGAGGTATATTTCCTGCTCCCTCTACCAAAAATGCGATGGTGGAAAGCTGAACTGGCTGGATGGTGACGCTGCGGGCTGTGTATTAATTACCGTTGTGATGTTGCGTCATTGATAAGCACGTAATCACTATGACGTTAAAGCATCCGTACCTTATGTATCAGTAGGCGAGATACAGGTCCAGTGCGTCTCGGCTCGTGCGATCTCAGGCGGTCTTCAAGAGGAGGGTACAGGAAATATACATGCAAGACGGCCACCATTGTGCTTTGACATCGTGTCGCAGCCGGCAGTGGCGGGGGATCAGCGCTCAGCTCCATATGCTGTGAAGGAACGTGAACCAACGTGAAGATTGCTGGGGGATCACCTTTGACTTGGTTTGTTTGTCCCGATGAAAGTTCTTGCGTCTTTGTGGACTGTGCATTATCCTCCTGCACGCAGATTCACGTTTGGAGCTGATTCACGTGATTTCACAGCTGCGCTCACAGCGATTCACGCTGACGCACAGAGATTCACATTTACACTCGGGCCTTCACGGACCTTCACATCGGTGCACGGGCCTTCACGTTGGCTCACGTTGACTCACGGATGAGTAAGATGACAATGGTATTATTTCAACGGTTATCTATTTTGTCCACGAATCGACCAGATAAACATCATGTGATCTTCGTCGTAGCTGAGAAGTACAGTAAGTGAGACTCGGATTACTGTAACTAAGCGTTCCTTACCGCTTGAAGTCCGTCTATTCTGCTAAAGAGCGGCGATTTGGACCTTGGAGGTGATCAACTGCGGGATCGCGGACTGGGAACGGCCACCGGAAGCATATGCCCTTGACCTCCTCCGCTCAAGATCACGGTCGCGCTCCCAATCTCCTGGCCGCGCAAAACATCGGCGATTTCTGCATCCTATCACGAACTGTCTATCGCACTTCTGCGCTGTCTGGCCAGCGGACGTGGGGGAGAGCGGGGCCGGAACCGGCGATTGCGACGAGTAGTTCCAGGGTGAGCGAAGAAAGCGCGGAGTGGCGCAAGCATGTCGGGCTCATTGTTACTAATGAATGATAGATAGCTTGTATCTATGGTGAAGCAAGTGTCGTTGACGCTTCACCAGAAAAGAACGAAGACAGACCCAGACGGGTTAACAGCTGGATGATGGGCGAATAGTCCACTCCATGCCACCCGGTGCATATTTTTCATGATCAAGTCAAGAACACCTGACCATGTGTTGTCGCCGATATTCAGTGACGACAGGGCGAATGGCATAGGATCGGAGCGGTGAGCATGTCCAAGGCGGCCGAAGGCCGTCTCGTACTGTACCCACGCGTCACATTACCACGGCCTTCGACCTGTGACATGGGGGACACATTACCATGAGCAGTCTGTGACATGTGACCCTTACCTACCGTCAGCGCAGAATCATCCTATTTTTAAGCATACAATGCGACTCTGCGAGAGTCCAATAAAGAGGATGAAGTATGATCATATATAACATGAGATAGCATAGTAAGTAAGGCCTATTGCGCGCAGCGCAGCAAAAAAAGTGGCATATTTCTAAGCTTTGGACATGTTGTGACATGTGGGAAACATTACCACCACCCGTTTGTGACCCGTGACAATCGTGTTTTATTACCACACCACGAAGGGCCTGTGACCCGTGACGTGGTAATGTGACGCGTGGATACAGTAGGGAGAAATACGGATTTCCACAGCATGGTGTCAGACAGTGCAAGGCTGCGCCAGGTGCGCGAGACATGGGTGACTGCTATGCGTCCGTTGGAATCCAGTGCGGCAAGGACAGTTCTCAGGGCAACCGGCGCACGAGGTCAGGATGCGCGTCGTTCCACGTAGTATAGCACTGTGAAATTGAGGCCCGTACGACCGCCTCGATACCACGGGCCGCCTGAACTGCATCGCTAGCACTTTGGCGGATGTCGCTCAGGCTTCGATTTAGAATGGCTGTCATGATCGCGCACACAGGGAATGTAGCCCAAGGACGCATATTTATATTAGCGATATTTCGCGAAATGCATTCGAGAAGCAAGCCTCTATCAGACGGTGGTGGTGGGGGGCAACGGACATGATGTGCTTATTTGTACCTGTTGATTCCGTCTCTTGACTCGCGTCAACGGTCAGCATGCGTCCGCGGCACATTTCGGAATTTCCGGACGAGCTGCTCGTCCGCATTTCCGAGTGGGCTGCTCACCTGGTCGGCAAACGCGCGCTGGTGTCAATGGCTCTCGTGTCGCGGGCGATTAACCGGGCCGCGACGCAAATACTGTACTGCACGATCGTTCTCAGAGGCAAACACCAGCCACGCGTTCTGCTGGCAATGCTCGAGGCGTGCGAGACGAACGGGACCTACTCTCTGCCGCTGCTCAGACTGGTGCACAATTTTTCGACATACGCAACCTTCCCGCAGTCCGGCCCCGCGTCCGTCGCTCGCACCGGCATCATCACGCGCATCCTGGACGCCTGCCCACATATACGGCACGTCAGAACCACTATCGACGTCTTGCGCTCTGTCCGCATTATGCGCGGCTACCAATCCATCTTCGTGGCTATGGACAGCTATCCCGGCGACTGGACCACCTTTCTCGTCTCCACCGGCGTCCACTTCCCCCTGCTGAAGCGCCTACATCTGGATCTCACGGCCTGCGCAGACAATCTCTTCCGCTATCTTCCGAGCTTTGGCCGCATTATGTTTCTCAACCTCGACTATGTCTCCGCCCAGGGGTTTGTGCGCGACAGCTTTTCGTTCTTTGTGGATGTGGCGGAGGAGCTCATCGTGCTGCCAAACTTCAAACGCTTCGTTATCTGGCTACCTTCGTTTGTCGAGGAATTCCCGGAGTATTACCGCCCTGGTATCATGGCGCTGTGCAAGTTGAAAGACGACCGCGTCTGCATTGCGGAGGGAATTGACCAGGAGCGCGAGCTCCCGATGTGGAAGACATTCGTGGAGCGCCGTTCGGACCCGTGGAACTACGGAATACCTGTTGCTCAGCTTTTATAGCGGGTGGGTTGGATCTCGCTCCATTGTTTACCCTCTGCTGAGTCCTGCTGTGTCCAGCATAACCATTGGACGTAATCATAGTAGAAGCACCCGCCAGGTTCAAGTGCGAAGCAGACTCCGGCGTATGTGCATATCCTGGTGTTCAAGGATTCCGGAGGTTTGCAGTGCTCTCACATGTCTCAAGAGCAGACTAAGGACTAAAAGGACCTACTTCTCGTGTTTAAATATGTCATTCAATTGCGGCGACTCGGGATATTCCAAAGGCGCTCGACTCGGAGACATGGCCACAGAATAAAAGTTGACTAAAATTGCGTCACACGAAGTATAGGCAAAATATAGAACATGCGCACGCTCCAGCGCGGCTCCTAGATTGGCAGTCTAGTTTTCGAGAGCATCACAAATGCTGTCCGCGGCAGTGGATCTTTCAAATACCAGTTGCGCATCGCCCGCTTCCACCATAGCACATACTAAAACGCGCTCCGCGTGCTGCAAGAGGTGCGTGACATCCTGACGTGACGGTTCATATGAGTGTTTCGTTCGGATGACGACTCTCGCGAGGGGCCTCGGGCCTCCAAGCAGCTCCGCCAGAAGCACAGGCGCAACGTCCGCGATCCACTGCCCAAAATCCCACTCGCCGTGCGTGTCCGCACACTGAAATTCGACGGCCTCAAGGGCCGGCATTCCAATTCCCATTCCGGCATCGGTGGCCCTGAAGAATGGTGATGGAGAGTGGAACATCACCTTCACATCGACGAGCAGCGTGAGCGCGCGCAGATGCGGGAGCTGGCGGTTCCATGCACCGGAAGGTGTCTCGTGCGCGATGCGCACAAACTCCACGAACAGTGCGAGGGGCAGCTCGAATGCCGCGAGCCGCTCCAGATGCAGCACAAAATCGTGCTCCTCGGCGAGGCTCTGCAAAATGTAGCTGTGGCTCTCGATGTCCCACGATACGGCGTCGCCGTAGAAGCTAACATGATGCCCTCCGAATGTCAGTGTCCACGGACCATCGTGGACACGCACGAAGAGCTCGAGCGCGTCCACGAAGCGCAACGCCAAGTGGATCTGAAGCTTGTGGATTCTGCACGGCACGGAGATGCTTCTGAAGAAGTGCGAATAGTCGATGGGTAGCGGCGCAGTGCCGAGCAGATGGACGGTCTCGAGGGCCGGCGCCAAGGGCAACAGCATCGGAAGGGTCTGCTGGGTGACCGGGCGCAACTTGAGGCTGGTCAAGTTTGGAAAGACATGGGACAGTGGGACGCCGAAAACTCCGTCAGGAGGTGAGACCATGTTGAGTTCGCACAAAGCCGTGAAGGGCCGACAGTCGGACGGTATTTTAAATCCACACAACGTGAGATGCTGCAGGCGTGGCGCATTCAGTGCGCCCCATTGGGCCGGAAGAACAAAAATATTAAAAAGGCGTGAGCGGCAAGTCAAGTGTTGCAGCAGGGGCGCATCGCGGTGCATCAGTTGTGCAACGTGATGCCCGTCGTTGAGCGTCAGCTCGGCAATGCGATCGAGGTTGGACAGGACGAGGTCATTGATAGCAGAAGGAATATCGTACTGGAGGTCGCACACAAACCGGAAGGGTAAAGGGTGAGATCGAGCAAGTAATGTCGAGAATGCGTCCACGGCAGCTCCGATATTGCGGCACTTCCGGCTGATGTAATATCGGTTCCAGAGGCTGCGGTCTCCCAGCGACGCCAGGCGCCATGTGAGCGATACGTGGGATACTGCGATGCAGTCGCGCAGGTCGAGCAGCCTAAAACACTCAGTGGCCAGCTCCAGCGGCAAAGCTACTAGCAGATCGCAGTCCGAAACAACAGCCGCTGGGTCGTGTTCATTCGATACGTGCGGACTGCTCTCAGTCGCGGCCTCAGCGATACGTTTCGAACGCGCATCCATGTTCAGTGCTGACGTGGCAGAAGCAAGGGTCGATAAACAACGATCAACAATGCCCACAAATTTTGCTCCCAGTGTGCTCGCAGTGCTGCTGTAGTAACACAGACTGCGTCATCTCGAACTCACCCAGGTGCGACATTATCTCAAGAAAACGCTCCCTCCACACGCGAATTTAGCTTGGCCAAAAATACACATTATTCTCAAACCACAGTCAGTCAGGCAGTACATTTCTCACCGCGAGCGCCGCCTCCATCCCGCATTCTATGCCTCCCCGATCCTAGTCTATCAATCATCCCCCCAGCCGGCGACGCTTCTCCCACATCGCCCGGCCGCGACATCATCTCAAGAAAAACTCTCCCTCCCCCATCGGCGATCGGCGATCGGCTATCATCTCAGGACGACGCTGACCATGGCGGCCAGCGATCATCTCAAGAGTCAAGATGACGCTCCCCGCGGCGACCAGCTCGTCCAGGAAGCGCACCCCGTCCTCGCGTGCGCATCATTGGGCGTCGTCTCCTGTGCGCGCGCGTGGGGCAGTAGGAAACGCGATGAGATGGCGACGCGGGGACTTCATAACGCAATGATAGCGCGAGGGCCAGACTTGTACTTAAGAAGAAAATGAACTGTGCACGCACGCTAACTCATCCGCCGGCTGCCGGTGCGTGTTGAGCCAGACCCACTTGAACTGTGCGACGGCGCCGAGCATGCCGCAAAGCACCGGAACCGACGTGCCTAGTCTCCTTTGCAGACTTTAGTCGTTCCATTATCCGCGGTATCCGTCAGATTCAATGCGCGTCTCAGAGCGCGACGTAGTTGACGCGGGCATAGTGACAGACTCCGCGACATCGCACACAACCGGCGAAAAATAATATGGGCCGCGAATACTATGGGCCGTGGCAAAGCTTTCTTGTCTGACGGCGGGGGTTGCAGATGGATGGAGGCGGGATGAGATGAGGGAAGGTGCGGAGGGCGATGAGGATGAGGATGGCAGGCTGCACGCGCACAACGACGGCCGCAGTCCATGGAGTACTCCGCTTGCTTTGAACCACCACGGTGAAATTTTGAAGCAAGCGTAGATAGCTCTCTCGTTTCTCGGCATGTCTGCTACTTCTTCTGGTAGAGGCGGAATGCCTTTGCCGCGCTCTGGGCCGCCCAATTCGGCGGCAAAAAAACAGGGGTCAATCCCTGGCAATGGTACGGGCACCCGTGCAAAACCTAACACAATAGAACCGATACAGATGGGACGCACGGACGGGTCAAGAAAGCTTCTAGAAAGCCTTGTCTCGCCAATAAAAGACCCTGCTGCTGCTAAGGCCTGGCTGGAAAGCTGCGGGTTGTGGAACCTCTGGCCGGGCGGTAGCGTCCAGGATGACATATCTGGTGTCCGTGGCTGCTTGCTGCAGCTAGCAGTCTACTTGCGGTCCTCCAGTCCAGCCGTTTCCGAGTGTCTGCTTGCTCTTGTCTGGATTGTCGCCGAGGCGAAAAGGCAAACGTCCAGCAGGGACACGACAGCGCACAGCCACATGCCGCCGGAGCTCGCGGAATCAATCCGGACCGAGATCGCCAAAGCTCTGACTGGCCCAGCGACGGACGACGAGGGCCAGAGCGACGACACGCCGAGTCTGATCTCGGCAATAGACGACCTGCTAGACCGCCGATTTGTCTTGCTCAGCGGACTAGTTAGCGCGGAGGCCAAAGCAGTCGGCGACAAGGTCGACAACTCGCGGGACAGCATTCTCGAACACGTCGCCGCTGTGCCTACAGCTGCGAGCGGCAAACTGCTATACTCTCAGGCTGTTTCTGGCAACGGAACTGGCCCGGAGCGCTTCACAGGTCGATCGCGGGAGCAGCAGGATGCGATGGCTCGTGTCGAAATGCAGGAGCGACAGATACTGGTTGACTGCGCGGCTGCAGCTACGAACACATGGAAAGGTCTCGGCGAAAGAAATCTGGCTACAAAGGCGAAGCTCGCTATTGACGAGGTACTCAAAGTGCATCCATTATCGGGGGACGACCTCGTCAAGGACCGTAAGGAGCTTGACGTGCGCGCGGTCACTGTCCTACGGAATGGTGGTGTGGTTTTCGAGCTAGGAAGTCGGCATGCTGTCGCATGGCTCCACCGTGACGCACAGAGGGACTGCTTCCTTCTGCACTTCGCCGCGGGCGCGATTCTCAAGGAGAGACTCGTAGACTTGGTGGTTAAAAACGTACCCGTGACCTTTGACGTCGACGATAACTCAGCCCTGCGAACCATAGAGGCCGAGAACAGTCTACCAACCGGTATTCTAGCTAACCCACGTTGGATCAAACCCGTTGAGCAGCGGAAGGCCGGCCAACAGACGGCGCATTTGTTAATCTCGGTATCGGACGTTACTTGCGCGAATGCAATGCTGAGAACGTCTCTTATAGTTGACAGGGTGCGGAAAGAAGTCGAGCGTCGCATACGTAACCCGCTGCGATGCCTGCAGTGTCAACGCTACGGGCATATGGCAAGGAATTGCCCCAATCCGGAGGTCTGTGGAACGTGTGCGCGACCAGGCCACTCATCCAAGCAATGTAACACTCCGGTGCACGACCATAGGTGCGTCACTTGCGGCATGGATCCCTCAATCGACAGTAGACATGCGTCGTGGGCGCAACACTGCCCTAGCCGCCTCAAACGGTTGCAGCAGATGAAGGAGCGGCGTCCGGAGGACTTCTCCGAGATTTTCCTGACGACGCATAACGCAGACCAGATATTCCCGCGTGCACAACAGTTTGTGCCTGTGTACCGAGACTCGGGGCTCTCTCAGTGCGCGCGGAAGGACGGGACTCGCAGATATCGTTCTCGCAGCAGGGCCTCTGACGGTTGGGACACCGACTTGGGAGACGGGCATGCAGCCGACTCAGAACCTCTTCGTCGCGGCAGGAGGAGCCGATCGCGCCCAGGCAACGGTCTTTTGGGCGCACACCGCGGCTCGGCGCCTTCTCGTGCATCACGCTCCCGCTCAGCGTCCTCTGCTAAGGTACAGGCTCTGCACAACTCCGACGATGCCTAGGTTATCTCAGCGTCTTGGAAATCGGAAGCTCAGGATTTGGGTACAGAACAGCAATAAGTCGCGCTCATCCCTACTGGCTACACTCGCGGACGTTACCCCGGACGAATACGACATCATCGCCGTTCAGGAGCCCTATATCTCAACGGCAGGCACGTTGACAGGATCGTCTGGCTGGACCAGGGTTTTGCCTCGTTCGCACGGCTCTAACGGTGCGACGAGATCTGTTCTCTATGTCGACTCTCGGCTGGCCACGGACTGCTGGGAAGACCTTCCGACGCGATGCAGTGATTTAACGGGGCTCAGGCTATCGACTGGCATTGGGATCATTGACATATACAACATCTATGACGATCAGGTAACATCTGCTGCTATAACCGAGCTCGAGAACCTTCTGGATTCCGGTGGGCCGCTGGGCCACTGTGACTATATCATCGTACTCGGTGACTTCAATGCCCACCACGCCATGTGGGAGCCGCAGTCAAATGCTCATCTCTGGCGAAGCCGCGCGGATCGGGAGCGCGGCGAACGAGTGGTCAACCTAGTTACTGAATACGACCTCCTTATGACTCTGCCCCGAGATGCACCGACCCTTGAAGCTCACGGGCGTACTAAGAATCGCACCCGACCCGACAATGTCTTCTGCTTGGCTGAATTCTCGGACTTTGTTGACGAGTGCACTGTGCACGAGGACAGGCGCCCGCCCCGAACTGACCATTTCCCCTATTCAGTACAGATCAGCGTGGAGCCTCAGGAAACCGAGCCTCAGAAGCGCCGTAGCTGGCGGATGGTCGATTGGCAAGAGTTCGACACCAAGCTCACCAGTCAGCTAGCCCGTAGAGCCCCGCCACAGCACTGCAACGATCACGATGAGTTCCTGAGGCTTTGCACTGATCTGACTGACTCTGTGCAGAACACCATCGACGAATGTGTTCCGTTTTGCAAACCCTCGCCATATCGCAAGCGATGGTGGACAAAGGACTTGGACAAACTCAGAGCGGAGACTAGAAAGCTGAGTCGTCGTTCACGCAACTTGAGAACTGTCCCCGATCACCCGATTCATCAGGAAGCCGCTGAAGCACGCGAAAGCTACGGTAAGATGATTGAGGATGCAAAGGCGTCGCATTGGGATGATTGGCTGGAAACGGTTGATGACCGTGCACTTTGGACGGCTCACAAGTATACAGGGGACGCACCGATGGGCTTTCAAGGTGCCCGCACACCGACACTATCTGTCGTTGACGGCGAAACCGGCGGGCAGCGTGTCATACAAGATAATGAGGGCAAAGGCCGTGCCTTCCACGCGTGCTTTTTTCCACCACGCCCTGCAGATCTCGAGCTACCTGACCTGCGGAACGACCAGCGTGACTTTGGCACTATGCGTACGATCACACGCAACCAGATCCGGCGTATTGTCGAACGTCTTGCACCGTACAAGGCACCGGGTCCAGACGGTATCCCAAACGTCGTCTGGAAACGCTGCCTTGACACAGTTCTGGACTGGCTGTTCTGGATCTTCCGCGGTTGCACTGAGCATGGTTTCTACTTCGACCCCTGGAGGGAGTTCATCACCGTGGTCCTGCGGAAACCTGGCCGACCGACATATACTGTTCCGAAGGCGTACCGTCCGGTGGCGCTTTACAATACCCTGGCGAAAATCTTATCTGCATGCGCGGCTGAGGACTTGAGCTACCTTGCCGAATCGAGGAACTTGCTTCCAGCGACTCACTTTGGCGGACGGCCGCGTCGCTCAACAACCGACGCGCTCCATATGCTCACCAGCACAGTGCAGAATCAATGGCGCTGAGGCTATGTCGTCTCGGCCCTTATTCTCGACACGGCAGGGGCCTTCCCCAACGCTGTAACACGCCGTCTCTGTCACAATATGCGGGCTCTGGGCATACCTGAGGGCTATGTTCGTTTTGTCGAGACGATGCTCTGCGGCCGACGCACCTGCCTGCGGTTTGACGATTACCAAACTGCGTTTTTTGCCGTTGACAACGGGATAGGACAAGGTGACCCACTGTCAATGATTCTGTATCTGTTCTACAACCATCGGATGCTCGAAATCGGGACTGGACCGAAATCTCTTGCTCTGGGATTCGTCGACGACACAGGAATTCTGGCGTTTGCGCGTACATTCACCGAGACGCACCAAATATTGCAGGACATCATGGAACGTGACGACGGTGGCTGCGACTGGGCCGTCGCGCACAACTCTCCGTGGGAGTTTGACAAAACGCAGGTCATTGACTTCTGTACCCCTCAGAAACGGCGATACGCTGAGGGCATAGGCTCTGATATGACGATACGTGGCAGGACAATCCGGAACGTCCAGTCAGCAAAGTATCTCGGGGTTTATCTCGATTCCGCTTGATCCTTCAGTGACCACATCGACAAGGCGGTGGCAAAAGGTGCGAAGTATGTTGCTCAACTCACACGACTTGCACGCACCACCAGGGGCCTTCGCGCGAAGCATGTCCGGCGCCTCTATGTGGCGGTGGCGGCCCCGAAGATGACATACGCTGCGGATGTCTGGTTCACTCCGATTCGTACGGATGACCAAGGTAAGAAGCACGGCTCCATTGAATTTGCACGTCAGATTGCGAAAGTGCAACGCATCGCCGCGCTTTCTATTACTGGCGCGCTACGCTCGTCCCCGACGGAGCTACTCGACATCCATGCAAATCTATGGCCAGCGCATCTTCTCCTGGAGAAAGTCTGCTACCGGTCACTGCTTCGCATCTGCACGCTTACGGACGAGCATCCGCTAGCGAACATGGTAAAGCGGTGCGTGTGTCGACCTGTTATTCATCATCCAACCGCGCTCCACAAGCTCCTCAGCGTTTTCGCAATCCGCCCTGAGCGCATAGAGAAGATACGTACTTTTCCGCGCGATACAAAATGGTCGCAATCACTTGAAACGTTCATAGCAGATGACCGCACAGCTGGCAAAGCAAGAGATGCTGCTGCCCAGGTATTGTTCGATGTGCATATATACACTGATGGATCTGCGAGCGATACAGGTGTCGGGGCGGCTGCGGTACTTACCCGCAACGGCGAGATCTCAAGAACCCTACGGTACCATCTCGGCTCGACCGATCACCACACGACCTTCGAAGCCGAAGCCGTAGGCGTTCACCTGGGCCTGCATTTGCTCAAGGCAGAGGTCACAGATAGTGCTCGCATTGGCCTTGACAACACCGGCGTAATAAAGGCGAGCAGATGCTATAAACCTAGACCTGGTCACTACCTCATAGACAGGATACACTCGGCAGTAGAGGAGACATCGAACAAAAGCGGTCGGCCGGGTGAGCGACTAAAACTGTGCCTTGAATGGACGCCTGGTCACGAGGGTCTGCAGGGAAACGAAGCCGCCGATCAAGCAGCCAAAATCGCAGCTGCGGGGCCACAGGGATCGAGCGCACGATGTTTACTGCCGAAATGGCTACGCAAACCTCTACCGTACAGCGCATCGGCACTCAGACGCAGTCACATGGAAGACATGAACATACGTTGGCATGCTGAATGGGCAAACTCGCGCCGATATGCTCGCATGCATGCGATTGACCCCGATTTTTCACCCAGACGCATGAGCAAGCTCCTTCACTCGCGCCGCCGATGGCAGACAAGCATTCTCGTCCAACTTCGACTCGGACATGCGCCCCTCAACAAACATCTGCACCGCATCCAAAGAGAGGAGTCCCCACTGTGTCCCACATGTGGGAATGAGCCAGAGACTGTACGCCATTTCGTCATGTCATGCCCGGGCTACGCGACAGCTCGCTGGGAAATGCGAAGCACGCTTGGGCGGAGGAATGATCAGCTGAGTACCCTACTCTCGACAAAGAATGGTATCAAACAGTTGCTGAAGTACATACAGATGACGGGTAGATTCAGGAACATTAAAGGTATGAGCACCGATGAGAAGTGAACAGATTCATATCCTTTTCGGCAGAGCCATCCACTTGCTCAAAATCATCCGCCTTGACTTGGTTTTCTACCACCCGTGTGTGGGTCGGGATCGCAGGAGTTCAACTCCGGAGTCGAACGACATGGGGCATGCCCCCGAGAACGCACGGCTGGATATATGGGCGACGAAGCCCGGATTGAGTCCCCTCTCAATGAATAATGTGTATTCCACCATGTATCGATGTAATTACTCAGTGTCCGCATGCGCTCTGCGCGAAGGACCTTAAGCAGGCCCTAAAAAAAAAAAAAGTCCATGGAGTATGCACGGAGTTCGCCTGGACGAGTCACGAGAGGGACTCGCATGCGACGGACGAGGCGGAGGCGGAGCACCTGCCCTGGACCCGCGATTGCGGAATGCGCCCGCGACCGAATCGCCCGCGTACGAACAAGGGAACGTCGCCGACGGACGGTGAGGCAGCGAGATGAGGGTGAGGGTAGACGGTGCGCGGATGGCAGAAAGCGACTGGTCGGTGCTCGACAGCCTGCGGCCGACAACACCTCGTCCGCCTTGTCCGATGAGCCAGACACACTATGATTGACGAAAAAAGATGTTAGACTCCGACCACCATGACGCGCCGCCGCTCGATCCAGCCGATGTTCTTCGCCTTGTGCCCGAAGGCCCAGGTGCTTGCATACTTGACCGAACCCACAATATGGATGCCCACACTGCTGCTCTTTCCAAGACGACTGTTCTGAATCACGAAACTCTTCGCTCTGTCGAGAGTTGCTGCGCGGCTATCCACGACATTGCGTTGATGGCTCCGTCACATAGGCTTTACCAGGGCCAAGAGGATTGCCTTGCACAACTCGCTTATGACCTGCATGCCCTAGGACAGTGGGTACAGACCGCGCTGCTCGCCTCTCGTGCTTTGCGGGCCACGTCAGCTGCCTCGACACAGCCACCTTCTGAGCCGGCATCGCCGGTGCCGACACCGCCGAAACTACCGACTACAAAACGACGCCCGCATGTCTCTACCTCGACTACTACACAGCCTGCTGTTTTGCCTGTCTCTGAGCAGAAGACACACCATAGGAGCCACAAAGCTGGCACTGCACCGCCGCTTCTCACACCGGAATGCACGCCTGACCCACCCGATCATCCGCCAATGCGACTTACTGTACGCTACCGTGGCACTCTGCACGGACGACGTCTCCCTCACCCGACATCGATTCTTGAAACGCTCAACAAAATCAAGGACGTCTCACTTGCCGCCGTCAGCTACTCGCGAGACAATCAGCTCATTCTCCATGCAAAGACACCCTGCACTGCCGAGACGCTCATTGCTCGAGGCTCCAGTATCCATGACTCGCTCAACACGCTTTTCTCTCCTGGTGATCTTCCGTTCCCGACATTTGACACTGGTGGATCTTGGACCAGAGTCGTCATTCAATCTGCACCGCTACCCATCTTCCGTGACAAGTCGACAATTGCTCACCAACTTGACACCCTCGCATCTGATATTTGCGCATCAGCCGGTCTCAGCAGCAATTGTCTCCAGGGCCTACGACCTCTGTGTCGCCTGGAGGACCAGGAGAAGCTATTCCGATCATCGACTCGATCTTCACTGCAACATTCATCGCTGCTTCTATGCCTGTCGGACAGCGCAGCTGCGTCCCAGTTGCTTCGCAATGGTGTCATCGTCCAAGGTGCTTACTGCCGCACATCATCCTATCGGTCTCGATCCCGTCAGACTACACCAAAACCCTAACCCCTCTTCCTCCATCTTCCCACACTTCCTCTCCATTCATCCCTTTTTCATGAGCAGTAGCCGATTTCCATTCCGTCACTCAACCGTTGCTTTTTCAACCACACCCTTGTCCGCCGCGAACACAGCACATGATACGCACTCTGTGCTCTGTGAAAGGCATTGAGGCATGCCTCTGAGCACGAGGGACTGGTTATAATGGGGGCGCCCTGATAGATTATTCCTCCCGCAGCTATGGACTCATTTTAGGCACCAATCCGTGTAAAGCCCGCATAGGCAACGCCTCATGGGCTATATATGATTCAAAAAAAAAAAAAAAAAAAAAAAAAAAAAAAAAAAAAAAAAAAAAAACTATGATTGACGATGAACTTTGCGAAGCCCGGACCGATTCAAGTCCTCCGAGACCCGAGTCGGTTGCTGCGTTCGAACTTGGAATTAAGGAATAGGTGGGTGGGGAGGAGGATTGTGCCGGCGGCAGCAGGGAGGGCCGTAATCGGCTGTTATTCTATGACCCAGACGGGCACTTGAAGGCGCCGCTAGCGCTGCTTAGCGCTAGAAAGGGGAGCTAACAAGCGGCGTTTGCGTGCACTGCAGATAACGAGCAAAAGTCTCATTCTCCCATCCGCCCAGAATTGCATAGCGGCTTCCGTCTTCACTGAACTGCACGGGAGTTCAGTACGAGGTAGCGCCGAACTGCCGGGCGAATTGCATCCGGAAGCGCCACACGCCAGGTCCCTTTAGCAGATCGTCATTCATTCCGCAAGCACGCTCCTTTCCGCCCACCCACCCGCCCTCGTTATGCGGGAAGCGCACCCGCCCTGGGCGAGCCGGCGCGCCCTCGCGCTGGCCGGGGCGTTCTTCGCGACGCTCTTCCTGGCGAACGTCCTGCTGCACGGCCCGCCCGCGCGCGAGCTGCTGACGTCTGTGCAAATATTCCGACCCTCCGCGCAACCCTCCGCGCAGTTAGACGTGAAGCAAGGGGATGAGGACGAGGAGAGGGTGGTGCTGGTGATGGTGATGT
This sequence comes from Auricularia sp. M12, assembly GCA_037042885.1. Classification (NCBI taxonomy): domain Eukaryota; kingdom Fungi; phylum Basidiomycota; class Agaricomycetes; order Auriculariales; family Auriculariaceae; genus Auricularia; species Auricularia sp. M12. Next base: position 3,803,778 of record CM073211.1, read on the forward strand.
TCGGGCTGGCGAGCGCGCGCGAGGGGCAGCATATGCTCAAGAGCGCGCTTATGCGCTCCTCCAAGCCGCTCGACGTCCATGTCGTCTGCTCGCCCGATGCCGTGCCCTTTTTGCAGTGCGTCCTTTCTCATTTTTCGGCCGACTGCCCGCTCGTTTCCTCGCTGACGCTCGGACAGGTCGCGGCTGGACCTGGTCACTCGGCCCGCGCGCGACGTGTTTGTGCAGTTCTACCCTATCACGCCAGACAAGATCGCCGCACGCGCCGAGCGCGCGGGCGTCAGCTCCAAACACCATGCCGGACTCGGTGCGTCTGTCGTGCTGCTCGTCGTCGCCTGGCTAACTGCGCTCGCTGTCCGCCCCATTCTGCTCGCTATCTGCACCCCGTCGACGTCTGCTCCCCTGGCATGGCATGCCGCAACCACCGGCGATCCAATAAACGTCCTGGACCCTGCGCTGCGCGCCCCGTGCCACTGTCTGCTTCACCGCTGCCGTTCCATTACTCCCGCCGCTCCTGGCACGATCTCCCGCACTGCTCCCGCCTGCGCTTGCATACACGCCCTCTCTCTCCCGTCTGCTGCGCGTCTCCTGCATTCGCCCACCAAAAACAGGCGGCCTCGTCAAAATCTTCCTGCACGAACTGCTCCCATCGACCATCCCACTGGCGCTATACGTCGACACGGACGCGTTCTTCGCGTCCGACCCGCACCTCCTCTGGCAGACCCTCCGCCGCTTCACCAACTCGGCATCAGGAACGGACCCGGGGAAGCGGAAGCTGCTCGCCTTCCCGCGCGCGGGCCACGCGCATGCCAACGGCGCGCTGATCTGCAGCTGCGTCATGGCGCTCGACCTCGCCGCCATGCGCGCGGCGCCCTTGATGGCGAGTTCGTTGATCCCGGGGAGCGAGGTGTGTGCTTGGCTTTTGGTCTTGGTTTTATTTTGGATGGAGTTGGCGGGGAGGCTGCGTTTTGCTATCGGGCCGTCGGCGTGCTCGTGAAGTTCGTGATAGACGACGCGCGCGTGGACATGCCGATTGTGGGCGGGCGTGTGGACGTGCCGCCCGTCTAGGCGGGCTTTTCGTGGCGCGGGATGCGCGCTCGTTGCACTCCCCGCCGCGCCTAGACGACGCACCTGCCGTCGCCAGCGCCTTCCTCTCCTCTCTGTTTTCCACCGCGCCTCCAGCCCGTCACTTTCCCGTTTCCCTTGTTACCGCCGTCCATCCCTCGCACGTTTCCGTTCCTTTACCCCAGCAACTTACTGACCCTCCCACGCACCCTCCCGCGTCCTGTAGGTATCCGCCCTCGGCACCGCAGAAACATGGGCCGCGGCGGAGATGGACCCGCACGAGCCGCCGTGGGGCGACCAGGGCCTGCTGTGGGCCATGTGGCGTCGGTTTCCGGAGCGGTTTGAACGGTGCGTCGCGTTTGTTTGTTTGGGGGTGTGAGGGAGCTGATGCAAGTTGCTTTTTTCTCTTGGTTTTTATTATATTCTGCGTTTTCCTGCGCCGTGGATGACACACCGTACCGCCTGGCACTCACGCGACTCGATCTCAACTTGCCGCGCCTTCTTGCCTCTCGACGCGTTCTGGATCTCCGCATCCGCACATTGGTGCCGCGAATCTTGCGCACTGCCTTCTCTCCACTCGTGCTTCCGTTCACCCGCGCTCCGCTGTTTCTCTCTCTCCCTCTCTCTCTCGCTCCGCTTCTCACACCGGCCTTTGATGATAACCTGAACGCACGTCGACAATTGCGCTCGTCCTTCCCCACTCTCACACACACCACACGACCCGCCAACGCTTCTCTCACCCGCGCCGCCGATCCTCTCGCCTGCCACGCGACGATTTCTCTCTCCCTCTCCCTCTCCCTGTCTCCCATCGCCCATCGAAATTTTAATCCTGGCCTCGTTCGTTGATTCTTCGCTCGCTCCCTCTCCGCCCTCCCCTCTCCCTCGCCTCCCTCTCCCCCCACCATTCCCTCCCTCTCCTCCCACCCCATCCCGTCCCGCCTTCACATCACCAGCCTCTCGCGCAGCTGGGACATCTCAGCATGCCGCGGGTTCTACCGCGTCACGTTGTCCGGGAAGCAGGACAACTCCAAGCAGGAGGAGGCGGCGCTCCAGACGCTCGGCGATGATGGGGAAGATGGTGATGGGGTGGAGGGCATGCTGTTTCCGGGTATCGTGCATTTGTGAGTCCTTCCGGATTGAGGTTTTGCGTTTTTTTTTTCTCTTGTGCTCTCTGTTGTGCTTCTCCTCTCTGTTGTGCCGTGCTTGTCCATTCTGGTCGATGGTCTGAGCGCTCAACCTCTGCGGACGCGTGGACGCGTGTTCTGCGCAACGGACGGCGGGCGGTCCTCACTGCACCCGCGTCCGCAGTGCAACTCTCAGCCCGCACACTCCTTCCCCTCGCCCTCTTCACCGATCCCTCTCGCTCTGCTCGTCCCGCGCGCGGCTTCCGATTCGGTTGAGCAACCGGCAACCGTCCAGCGCGCATTCCTTTCGTTATGCACCTGCGGGCATGACAGGATCTCGCGTCCGCGCCTCCGAGCTGCGTCCGCAGCCAGTGCGTCCGCCCTCTCGTCCGTAGGCGCTCGCCCTCTCATCCGCGGGTGCTCGCCCTCGCGTCCGCGGGTGCTCGTCTCCCGTCCCGCGGGTGTTCGTCCCACCGTCCATCCTCCGGCGCTCGCCCTCTCGTCCGTGGGTCGTCCCGCGGGTGCTCCTCCCACGGTCCGTCCGCGGCAATGCAGCTGCTTCACCGTCCGTCCGCGGCAATGCAGCTGCTCACCGTCTGTCCCTGACTAATGCTTCAACGTCCGTCCGCGGCAAGGCTTCACCGTCCCGCGGGCGCTCCGCTGTCCAGCCGCGGGCGCTCGTCCCACCGTTCATCTGTCCGCGGGCGTGCCTCCCACCGTCCATCTGTCCACGGGCACTCATCCGCCGGCGACCTCCCCGTGCATCTGCCTCTGTGCGCGGCGCTTCCTTCCGTCCGCGGCGCTTCCTTCCGTTCACGGTCAAGCCGCGCGTGTGCCTCGCACAGTGACAGCCCATCTGTCCGCGGACACTCACATCCACCGGCGAGCGTGAATGGACGTTGCATTGTCATCTGCGCGCCATCCCGCTGTCCCACCGTCCGTGTCCGCGTGCCCATCCCGCTGTCCCGCCGTCCCACCGTGTGCCCATCCCGCTGTCCCACCGTCCGTCCACGGGGCGCTCATCCGCCGGCGACGTCTCGCATTCCAGCGCGTACGCGTCGCGTGCGAGTTCCGTGCAGCCTGCTGGTCGTCGTCTCGTCTGGCGTCTGGTCCGTCTGCGGGCGAGCACCCATTAGCTCTGCTCTGCTTGGTTGCCAGTTCCATCCGCATCCTCTCCCCCCGCGCACCGTCTTCCCCCATCCCTCATCTCATCCCTCTCCATCGGTCTGCAGCCCCCGCCCGCCGTCGTACATGTCGGGCCCCTTTTCGCCTCCGCGGCGCGGAGAATATTTTGCTGCGCGGTCCAGATTCACGCTGTGCGCTGTGAGGTGAAGGTCATCCGCTGCCCAGTGTGCGGTGGGGATGCTGCGGAGGTTACGTTGGGCGCCGCGGTATGTTCTGCCCTGGCGCGTGCTGAGGTTGGCGCTGTGGCGATGGGGGTACTGCGGACGCTGTGGGGATCGTTCGGTCGGTACCGCGGTGGCACTCTGCGGCGTGGCGGATGGATCTGGGATTTGTATGCCGCGGAGGATGTGTGCGTCACGCACGCCGCGGATGCCACACGCCGTGGAGATACTACCCGCACGCCGTGGAGATACTGCCCGCACGCCGCGGAGCTAGCTGCTGCCCGCGTCGTCTGCATTCCATCTCGTCTCCTCATGCCTTCATCTGCACCTCCCGCCGTTCAGCGCATTGCATTCTCGTCCCTTCGCTGAGGCGGGATCCGGTTGCGCGCTGCGCAGGAGACTGATGTGGCGCGACGAACATGCCGCGGACGCATGCTTACACTACCAGTTGCTGACAATTTCCGCTCTTCGCTGCTATGTTGCCCATCCTTTCGCCAACACATTCACCTTTCTTTCGCTAATACATTCACCTTCCGTTCGCTAACGCATTCACCTTTCGTTCACTAACACATCCACCTTTCATTTGCCCACACATTCCCCACCCATTCGCTTTCGCTAACGCCTTCCTCCGACGCAGCAACTGCCAAGAAGGCGAGGACTCGGTGTTCGAGAACGCGGTGCTGCGCGCGCGGCCCGAGTGGGGCCCGATGCTCGGCGCCGTCGCGCAGTTCAAGTGGGTCTGGCTCAACACGCAGCCCCTGGCGGATAGCGGGGATGAGGTAGTGTGCGTCTTCCTTTCTCTTTTTTTCTTTCATTCGTTCGGTGGTTCGAAGACTGCGACGCCCTGAAATCTCGCAGTCGCTGACGCCACCGCCTCGACTTCCGCGCTGACGCCCGCGCGCAGGCGACGACGGCCGATGATGCGCACGCACGTCGTGCCCGAGGACGAGGTGCGCTTCCTGGACGAGCTGATTGCGGACGGGAGCGTCGTGTTGAGATGACGATGCGACGTGCTGAGAGATGTGCGGGGCGGTTTCTTGAGATGATGTCGCGGCTGGGTGGACTGGAGGAGATGATCTCGCAGCCGGAAGAAGTAGAGGAGTATACTGGTCGGGCGAGGATGACTGATAGACTAGGATCGGGGAGGCATAGAATGCGGGATGGAGGCGGCGCTCGCGGTGAGAAATGTACTGACTGACTGATTGAATCTCGAGAATAATGTGTATTTTTGGCTAGGCTACATTTGCGTGTCGAGAATGTTTCTTAAGATGATGAGTTGCGGCGGCGTGCGGAGATGATATGGCGGCTGCGCGCTGACGACTAATAGACTAGGATTAGGAGGAGCGGGGAGGCATAGAAGTAGGGAAAGGAGACGTGGCGTTCGCAGTTCGAGATGTGACTGACTGAATGGTGATACCAGAGCGCTTCAGAATGGATGATCTTACGAGAAGGTAATTGTAAGGAAACGCGCACCTTACGGACGTTTTCCGAAGTGCGCGGCGCAGGTTCAATCTCGAGCGGCCTACGGGCAAGTGGAAATACGTGAGACTCGGCGTCTAGAACGCGGAGTCGACGTCTGGCAAGTCGAGGGGCCGGCGGCAGACGGGACAGGTCAAACGAGGCGGCGGTGATCAGACGGCGCCGTGCGCAGTGCTAGCGTAGTGAGCAAAGCAAAACCAAGGTCAAGATTCTATAATACTGAGCTGAACAAGCCTTATATACATGAGAGAGAGATCTCGGGCCCGTACATGACTTGGAAATGACTCCAGAAGGGGAACTAAGTAGAACATTCAAGAGACATTGAGAATACTATAGAAAGAACTCGAATTTACCAACTAAAACTTGGTCTTGTTACAGTAATCGGACCATGCGCTCGGATTCCTCAAGTAGGTTTCGTTTCGTGTTATGACTCCGAAGCGGGGAGTGTCTAGATAGGCCCGTGTACCCTGTAATTCCTTCCTTCCTTCCTTCCTCATGTTCTGCTTGACCGCCTCTCTGTATTCCCGTTGGAAGTTAAATTTCCCTTGTATGCAACGGAGACTACCCACTCTCGGGCTACCATTTCCCATTAATCTCGCTATCCTGAAATCATGCTAAGTTATCTCGATTTTCTGTTTACCAGTGTGGTCCCAGTGCTGCTTCAACTGATTGCACAGACTGCCTAATACAAAGATGTCGAGATCTGTACCCCGGATAGCTCGTCTCAGCCAGCAGAAGCAGCACTGGGACCACACTGGCAGCGAGACTCTGGGCAATTGTTGATGCTTGTTAATAGACCCTTGCTTCCTGCCACGTCAGCACTGAACATGGACGATCTATCGAACCATCTCTGCGAGGCCGCAAACGATGGCCATCCACAGGTCTCAGACGAATATTACCCAGTGGATAGCGCATCGGGTCGCGATCTGCTGGTGGCCTTACCGCTGGAGCTGGCCGCTGAGTGTTTTCGGCTGCTCGACCTGCGCGACTGCATCGCGGTATCCCACGTATCGCGCACATGGCGCCTGGCTGCGCTGGGAGACCGCAGGCTCTGGAACCGGTATCATATCAGCCAGCATTGCAGTAACATTGCAGCTGCCGTTGACACATTCTCGACACTACTTGCTCGATCGCACCCTGTACCCTTCCGGTTTGTGTGCGACCTCGAGTATGATATCCCTCCTGCTATCAACGACCTCGTTCTGTCGGGCCTGGATCGCATGGCCGAGCTGAAGCTCAACGATGGACCTCAAGTCGCGGATTTGATGCGGCGCGATGCGCCCCTGCTGCACCACTTGACTTGCCTTTCACGCCATTTCGATCCTTTCGTTCTTCCGGCCGAATGGTGGGCACTGAATGTCCCGCGCTTGCAGTCTCTCGAGCTGCAGGGATTTTCAATACCGTCCGATTGTCAACCCATCGCGACTCTGCGCGCATTCAGCGCGTTGCTTCCTTATGGCGGTGTTCTCGACATACCACTGACCCACGTCTTTCCGAACTTGACCAGCCTCAACTTGCGCCGGGTCACCCAGCATACCCTCCCCATGCTGTCACCCTTGCCGCGGGCCCTCGAGACCGTCCATCTGCGCGGCGCAGCGACGCGAGCCATCGACTATTCGCACTTCTTTAGCAGCATCTCCGTGCCGTGCAGAATACGCGATCTCAGGGTCCACTCTTCGTCGCGCTCCCTGGACGCGCTCAAGCTTTTCGTACGTTCCTATGACCGTCCGTGGAAATTGGAGGTCGAAGGACATCACGTTCGCTTCCACGGTGTTGGGGACCACACCGTGCTGTGGGACGTCGAGTGCTACAACGACTACAAATTGCTAAGCCGCGAACCGGACATCGTACTGCATCTTGAGCGGCTCGCCGAGTTCGAGCTGGCCCTCGTATCGTTTGTGTACTTTGAGCGCATCGGGCTCCACGCATGGAACCGCGAGCTCCCGTTTCTCCGCTCGCTGACGCTGCTCGTCGATGTGCAGACGCTGCTCTGGCAATCAGATTCAGAATCACAGTTCTTCAATCCCTTCAGCGGCCGCCACGCCGGAATCGGAATCGGAATGCCGGCCCTTGAAGTCGTCGAATTTCACTGTGACTCAGACTGCAGCTGCGCGGACTGCCGCGGCGGGATTGATATCAATTATTTCGGGAGTTGGCTTGCGCACGCCGCGCCGGGGCTTCTGGCGGCGCTGCTTCGCGGCAACGGAAGCCCGAAGACCCTCGCGAGAGTCGTCATACGCACTAATTACTCGTACCAACCGTTGCGTCGGGACGTCGCGCCCCTCTTGCAGCACGCGGAGCGGCTACTAATAGGTGCTATGGTGGAGGCGGACGACGCGCTGCTGGTGTTTGAACGATCCACTGATGCAGAGAGCGCGTCTAATGCTCTCGAATCCTAGAACATGTGCCGCATGGACCGTGTGCATCCCGATTGCATGCGCCAGAGTATGCCTATACTAGGTGTTGTGCATGTTTTTGTAACTTGATTCACGGGTCGCATGAAGTTATCCCATGTCTCGCGTGCTCCCTTGCAGTCGTCAGTGAACCGAAAGTAACAAGAGAGATAGAACCCACCTAAAGAAGCTGCGCTACAGGCTTTCCAAAGTCCCACGGGTCCGCGCGGCCCTCCACATAGGCTTTCCATATGGGGAACTCGCGCTCCTCGTCGATTCCCTCGGCGATGCAGACGCGGTCGTCTTTCAAGTTGCACAGCGCCATGACTACCGGGCGGTACAGGTCGGGGGACTCGTCGACGTAGCACGGTAGCCACAGAACAAAGCGCGTGAATTCCGGAAGTAGAAGGAGCTCTTTTGCCAGCTCCATGAAAAACTGCGCGTTATCCCGCCGCAGCGAGTAACCCTGCGCAGAGGCGTGCGTGAGGTTGGGCAATGCGTCGCGGCCAAATGTCGGGAGGTAGCGGTCAAGATTGTAAGAGCAGTAAGTGAAGTCCAGGTGCAGGCGTCTGAGCCGGGTAAAGTCTACGTAGGTGCAGAACGCAAATGTCGTCCAATCGGTCGGATAGTCCTCCACTAACACGAAAATCGACTCGTACCCGCGCGGAACGCAGGAGTGCCCCAAAATTTCCACTGTAGTCCTGAGGTGTCGTATATGTGGGCAGGCATCCAGTATGCGCGCGACGATGCCGATGCGGGAGACGCGAGCCCGGGAGGATACGAAGGTAGCGTAGGTCGAGATATTGTGCACGAGCCCGAGCAAAGGTGGGTATGACGCGCCATTCGTCTCGCACTCCTCCAGCATCCCCAGGAAGACGCGCGGGCGGCGCTGGCCCTTGAGAACGAGCGTCCGGTACAGTATCTGGGTCGCCGCGCGATTAATTGCCCGTGATACGAGCGCCAGAGACGTTAGCGCGCGCTTTCCACCATTAAACGCTGCCCACTCGGAGATGCGCACAAGCAACTCGTCCGGAAAATCTGTAATGCGCCGCGGACGCATGCTGACGCGGTTCAAGACGCGGTATCAACAAGTGCAAACAAGCGTGTTTTTTTTCTACCTCCCGCCACAGTCTGGCTGACGCGCTTGGGGCTGGAATCCGTCCCGCAGGGTGATGCTTTGCTAAATCGCCGTTCTGGGTCTGTTTCTACGCGTGCGCGGCCATGAAGACCAATTTTATCGCAACTGGTGCTGGCCAATCGCGGAAAATCTGTCTCAGTTCGGTTCAGCATCAAACTGCAACTCAAAGGGCGCGAAACGCTGCTTGTATCTACGAGACACGATCTGCTCGAGGCTCTCCCGCACGACTGGTCTCCCAGGTTTCGAGCTTCTAGACCTGAATAACTGCGTCTCGGTCCCCCATATCACGCACATGGCGTCTCGTTGCCACGCCTGTGCGACTCGTATACCGTCAACCAAAAATACTGTGCTATGGAGGAGGAGCTCGCGGCGTTCCTGGCTTCATCATACCCTATGCCGTTTAAGTTTGACAGTGTGACCTGCGCGGCGACGGTGTCGAGCCGCGAGCTCCATTCACGCGAAGACGGGTCACGGCGTCTCCTTTTCATCGAGGATCCCTGCCGGAATGCGCTGCCGGACCCTCCGTTCAGACAGACCGGACGTCTGTCAGAGTCGGTCACGCGTTCCGGTTGCGGTACAATGACCCCAGCGTGTACTGTTTACTGTTATTGACCGACCCTTCGCTTGCAGCACGCCGGTTTGGACGCCCCCATCAATGGATACAGTTCCGTCGCACTCGAAGAGATTCCCGAGGAGCATTGCAGTTCGGAAAGGTACTTGATCGCTGTCCAGTGGTTCCGCTCGTGACGTCCTGACTTTTCTGGGAAGCTGTGACGAGGATGAGCTCTTCAACCAGGAGATCGCTGCCCTCGCTGGTGTATTCGAAGCCGTGATGGACGGCGTGCTCAGAGAATCGCACACATCTCCGATCTCGTCTCATTACCACGATCCGATTTGTACCAGCCCGTGCAGCTCACCATTGCTCGCCGTGGACGATGTAATGCAGGATCCAAGGTGCGCTACCATAGGCTCATGCTATAGACTCCGCGAGGTATCGATTACGGTCCATTCTAGTGCGCACGCGTTTGCGAACTGCGACGTGCTTCTGGTGACGCGCGCTAGCAGTCCCACACCGGATTGCGCCCCGGTGCTCCGCATGCCCGCAGAGCTCATAATCGAATTCTTCCAGCCTCTTGACTTTACTGGGCGCATGGCCGTGACACATGTGTCGCGCACCTGGCGCCGCCTGGCCGTATACGACACCAAGCTGTGGAACTCCGTTGTGCTACCGCGCGGCTCGCCATCCATAGCCGTTGACATGCTGGCTGCGTTTCTTCAACGATCTGACCCCCGGCCGTTCTCCATCACATCGGCGGACGTGACAGGGCTCATTCCCAGTGCAGTCATAGACCTTATTGTTCAACACATGCACCGTATGGAACTTCTGAGATTCGCACATCTTCCACAGGACGACGTCTCGCGCCTGTTTTCGCAGAAGGCGGATGGACTTAGGACTCTGGTCTTCTACAAGACGTTGGTTCTTCCCGCTGAGTGGGGAGAAGACAGGGCGCCTCAGCTGGAAACGCTCGAACTTGGCTATTTTCGTGTGCCTGCCACATTCCGACCCATCGTTTCCGTTCGCGCGTTCATGGGTTACCTGGACGAAGGACTGCCCCAATCCTTTTTCCATATGTTCCCGAACTTGACCTCGCTTAGTCTTCATCGCGTCGACGAGACCATGATAGGAGACCTGGCTCTGCTCCCCGCGTCGATCACGATTCTCAGGTTGCATTCATCATGCAAACACATTCCGCTGGGCTTGGACTACTCGCCGATTCTGCCAGCTTTGGTGGGGCTGAATCTTTCATACCTATTACTGTCAGGTTCGGCCCCCACGGTGTCCGCTATCGTTATATTCTTCTTGCAGACGACTCGAGGTGAATGCCGCACGCTCATCCCCTTATTCCCAAATTTGATAATGGAAAGCCTCACCGTCAACGTTCGTTTCGACATCGATCTCCATTCCGTCTACTATTTCCACACGCATACAATGGAGCCGGTTTTCGTGAACGCGCTCTCCCACTTTACCACGCTCTCGCTGCCCTTGGCAGCACTCAGCTGGATCTACCATCTCCTCAAAGATCAGGACAACACGATCTTCTGTGTTCGCTCTCTGACGGTCATTATCGATTTCTCGGGGCAGTATCACAAACTTGGCATTGTCGACGAGCCCGGATTCAATCCAATCCAATCAATATGCCACAGCTCCATGAGGTGACATACATGCTGCATAACCTCGGCACCATATCTGTCGACGACGATAGCATCGTTCACCTCGCTATGACTTGGCTTGGGTGGCTTCTGACGGATGCTCTGCCGTTCCCAAGGGGTGTCCAAGAAAAAAAAAGTTACACAGGGTCCAAAAAACGAAATAAGCTCTCCAGCGGACCCCTCCCTCCCTCCCTCCTGCCTAATCCGGTAATATCTTCCCACGCATTTACCTCCGGAAGTCTGGAACCGCTAACTCCAGGATCATCAAGATAATCCCAGCGCTTTTTGTCATCCTCCCAAGTATCTAAGTCATCAATTCAAAGTCTCAGCATTCAGGCACATAAGTTCTAAAGTTATTCCTGAACCAGATCCAACCTGTGCTCATGGACTGGATAGTCTCTAATGACCTACTTATGAATCATGTTAGGGTTCAAACAAGGTTTACCCCTCAATTTCAGGTGGTCGTACAGGTCTCGGGACCTTCGGGGCGGATTTCGGAGGCAAATAACCATTTTTCAAAAAACGAAATAAGGTCCTCATCGGACCCCTCCCTCCCTCGTCCTCGTGCTATCGGATTTTGCCAATGGACACCCCTTGGCCGTTCCTCATCTCGTATTCCTTGTGAGTGAACGTGATGTAGTTTGAAGATGCATGTTTCAATGAATCGGATGCTCCTGGTATCCTGGGGCCCTATATGCCGCATATGACGTGCAAACACGGCGAACACATCAATTCATCTATGCAAGCAAGAAATGAAACCGAGCAGCTACGGACTGAGACATGCTTTCCATCTTCATCCGTGCGAATGAATTTACACTGCCACGGTTGCCATCTAATGGACAAAGACTATATGTCCGTCAGATTCGTTGAGGCTCGAATCAACACCCGTTGCGTGAGTTGCAGCACCGGCGCGACGTTTTCATAGGAACCATTGTTTAGTGAGTGTAGATGTGTGAGTGTGCATGCGATTGATCTTCCGCTCGCGCTGCTGACGCCCGGAGAGGAGAAAGGCCCGGCATCGCGGCGGGCAAGCGGCGGGCGCAGGGTCTTGGTAGGGAGCGCGAACCACCACACCACCAGCTCCAGCTCGGCCATCCCAGTGTAGTCAGGATCTTGAACCCGCAACTCCAATCATGGTAAAGTCGTTCATTATGCGGCGAAGTGGTGTTCGGTCAGAGGATAGCACTGGCCGAAAGCATATGCTTGGCCTTGCTGATCACCGGCTGATTTCATAACCGAGCATCATTTGCACTTGTTTATCCCCTCTTGGCTCCCGCTAACATTCTGCTTCCCCATCGCAACGACACCATATTCTGAACATACTAGACGAGCTTGCGGGTACATCACGGTATGTATACGCTCAACGGTGCTTCGCCATCTGAACGTACACCAATGCTCTAGGGACCTATGGTCACAGAAGAGTCTACCGAGGTCGTTGCTGCGCCTAAAGACGTCCCTGCCTCGCCCTTGCACGACGTGTCACAAGACGCGCAACCCAGGGGCGATCTGCTCTCTGCCCTACCCTTAGAACTGATCTCAGCCTGCTTCGGACGATTCACCCTCCGGGAATGCATCACCGTCTCACACGTCTCGCGCACATGGCGTCGTGCTGCCTTGGCCGACCGTAGACTCTGGGCACGATACAGTGTTCCAACGTCAGATCAGGGCGTTCAGGCTGCTGTGGAGGCACTCTCAACTCTACTTGCACGGTCAGATCCTGTGCCGTTCCACTTTTGCTTTCGTGGTAGCGCATATAAAAATGTCCCCAACACTCTCTACAACCTCGTCCTCGGAAGCCTCGACCGCATGGCCGCGCTTTTGCTCGACGATCTGCAGTTTGCAACGCAGCTGATGCATCTGGACGCACCGCTGCCCATGCTGACTCACCTGGAATACTGGTTACCGAGAGCTGCAGCGGACACATTCTATGAGTTCCCTGCAGAGTGGGGTGCTCGCATGGCTCCGCGTCTAGAGCACCTGACCGTGCCTGGGAGGCTTGTGCTGCCGGCCAACTGTCAGCCCTTCTCTGCGCTTTGCACATTAAGGGCGCATTTGCCCAAAGGACGCGAGCCCGAAATCTCCTTCTCGCATATTTTCCCTCGCTTGACCAGCCTTCTGCTGTTTGGTATCACCGCAGAAACTCTTGAGATGCTGACACCTCTGCCCCCTGCGCTAGAGTGCCTCAGTATATTACCACGGAGCGGCTCATGGGAAACCATCGACTATACGCGCTTGATTCATACCATGCCGATGCCGTGCGCGATCCGGAAGCTCTATTTCGACCACGCGTCGGGTTTCGTTGCTCGAGCTCTTCTTGCGTGTGTACGACGACTTGTGGAAGCTAAGGGTTGACCACGACTACATCGCCTTCATTAGCACAGGGCCCACGAAAGTCGACTGGACAGTGAATGTCCTCAATGACGACCTGCTTCGCCTAGACAGCGAAAGGAACGGTGCGGCCCTGGCACATCTTCAGCGGCTCGCAGCGCTCAGCATGTCGCTCCCGGGGTTTGTGGCACTGTACCGCGTCCGAGAGCGCAGTGGCTGGGAGCGCGTGCTTCTGCGGCTGCGTGAGCTGAGGCTGGACATCGAGGACTTTAGAGACATACCTAGTCTTGCTTCTCTCTTTAGCGACGGTCTCCCCACGGGGAGCATCTCCCTGCCCTTACTCGATTTTGTGGAGCTGCACAGTGCATGTACCAGAGGGCTCAGGCCATTGCTCACCGGACCCATGCCCAGGCTGTTGGCGGCCCTCCTGGCCGGTCGCGGCATAGGGACCATCTTTATATGCTACCCGTGGTCATTGCGGCTAGATACGTCTGACGACCGGTCCACTCTATCGCTCAATGACGTCGAACCGCTCTTGCGCCTCGCTGAGTGTGTGGTGGTGGGGAGGAAGGATGACCCTAAAAGCGCGGAATTTGTATTTACACGGACTACTACGGACTGAAATGTTCCTGCTCACTAACCATTGTGCCCTATGCGCGTGACAATCCGGGAGTGCGACACTGCCACTGTTTCTGGTAAGAAATCGACAATCTGTGTCTCAGCTCATCGGAGGATGAGGAGATCATTGCGCAGAGAATATAACCTCGACATCACCACCTGAGTTGGGAATTGTGCCTCGAGCACGAGGTCAACTAGTACTCCTTTACACCAATACATCTAAGCTCTCTCCTTGCATTGGATCATGATTTGGAAACCCACTCTAACACGTTCTAGTAGTCTACGTACATCGGGAAATCGCTCGCACGCTTAATGTTACTCTGGGACACTCCGGGAGGTGATCCAACTACGCCAGGAGCTCCGGCAACTTGGAACGTCATCCGCCCCTCCAATTTTGAGAATGAGCCTTCGAGATTTTTGCAGCTGAGAACCTCAAACATTTCTCTAGCAGATTGCAGAAAGAATATCGCCTGAAATGCTCAGGAGTCGTTCACCTCCGGCAGCTTTCCGAAACTCCAGGAGCTCCCGGAGGCCCTCGAAGCTCGCTTAGCTCCTGGAGTAGGCGCACAGGCTCCTGGAGTCCCCGGGAGTCATTTAAGCATGGTTGCGATTTCCCGATGTACGCGTGGACCGTTCAAACACCAATTCCGCGGGCACGAAACCGACAACCACCCGTTCCGCGAGGTGCAACAACGGGCCCACGTTGGCATGCGAAACATCGTGCGGCGTATTTGAGGCCAGACGGATGCATGCCATCCCGGCACTGCCGTTGGAGAAAAGACATGGAAGCACGACCGGTGCATCGTGCTCAAGCCACTTCAGAAAACCGCGGATGCCATGAAAGCCGTCGGGGATGTGTATCTCCATGCACTCGAGTGCTGGCATCACGATTCCCACCTGTGAATCGCGCGGCACACCGGCGGCATCGCGCAGGATCGCGCGCCACTTGTCTGCGTCCATTTTGTACGACGTGGGAAAGACCAGCACGAGCGCGCGGAGGGACACCTACTGTAGAGCTAATAATTATTACCGTGTCACGCGTCACGGAGGCCTCACGGCCCGGTAATAAACACGTTTTGTAACATGTCACGGGCCTCTCCTGGTAACAGGATGTCACGGTGTTCAGGCATTCAATTCCTCACTTAAGACTGTCAGGAGCAGCGCGCCTTCGGCGCGCAGCATGTATAACTATAAAACCAGCAAATCTCACACAATCCCTTCAGAATCACAGTGGTTAGCATCATGATTATCACTGCACTGTCCATATCAGGCTTTCAGATACCTGAGCGGACCCGGAAACAACCCTTAAATGGAAAGTTTTACTCAAAGCATCTTTCCCACAGTCTACTTGTGCTTTGTCCTGCTGAGAACAAGCTATAAATACCAATTCAGCAATTTTTTTCTTAGCCTGTGTGGCAATGTCACGTGTCACAGGTGCCCCAAGGTAATGTCTCCGACGTGTCACGGTCCAACGTCCCCGGTAATAATTATTAGCTCTACAGTATACCTCACCTGATTCCGGCCTGTTGATAAGGAAACTCCGGTCTCGGATTTCCCTTTGATAGCAATGGATTAGAATTATCCCCATTCACAGCTGGATTTCCGTTAAAAACCTGCTGGAATACTGCTGCCCAGGCAAGCTGAGGTCAGCAGCCTGGGCCCCTGGGCAGGGTCAGGGTCCGTCCGCTGTCACCGGATTGCCCGGAGATCATCGCCGTCGCCGGCAGCTGTCAGCGTGCTTCCTGCCGTCGATGACGCATCCCGTCATTGTTTGGCGCCGTCACAACCTTTGCCGTCGCCGTCGGCGACGATGAGCAGCCAGCTTGCCCGCCGCTCGTCCGTTTGACTTCGGACAAAATGCAATCATATGTAAGTAAGCATTCTCTATCAATCTAAAATGTAGTCTAGGTGGCACATGGTATATGCATGCTACTGAGAGCTCTCTGCTGCCGGTGACAATGAGCAGCTATATTGCCAGCATCTTGTCCGTTTGACCTGGGGAAAAGGACAACCATATCTCAATGAACATTGTAGTTAGACTGGACTGCATATGGCCTGAATTCATATGTGAACTACCTAAGGGACATGAGTGCGGACTCTAATGACAGCGAGGCAACAACATGGCAACGAGGATGGGGGCGCGCATAACGGCATTCTAGGCGGTGGGAGGGGCGGGGACGGGAACGAGACCGGCAGCGGGGGTGGGAGCGAGACCAGGGACGGGTGCGGGAACGAGACCGGCAGAAGGGGCGGGAGCGAGACCGGCAGCAGGGACGGGGGCGAGACCAGGGACGGGGGCGGGCGCGAGGGCACGAGCAGCACCAGCACCAGCGGGTGCGGCGTCAGCAGCAGGTTGGGCGGCGGCATTACTGTTGGCTGCAGCGGCCTTGGCCTGTTTCTTCTTCGCGCCAGTCTGCAGAGCCCGCGCCTTCGCCGCGGCTGGCACTGCGGTCGCGGCGTTCTCCTTGTCGGCCTGGGAGGCAGTGGACGTGCGCTTCTTGTACGGTCCACGCGTCTTGCCCTTGTCGCTTCGTTCCTGTCGCTTCCGCGGCGGGGCGTTGGTCATAAGTTGGACGCGCTCTTCTTGCGGGACTCGTTCCCAGCGGAAGCTCTTGTTGATGAGCGCCATGTTCAGCTTTTCAAGCTCGGCCTTGCTCGTAATGTCGCCTGGGTTGCAGAACTCGCGATAAGTCCAGCCGACGAGGCGCACGCCATAGCGCGCGACGATCGCCGTTTCGTATAACGCGTAGTTCATCTCCACCGCTTCTTCCTGGTCCAGTATGATGTCTGCGGCGACGTTAGTATACATACACTCTCATCGCGACACCTGCAACGTACTGAGTTTCATCTGGATAAAGTGGCGGGACTCGCTCCTGAGCTGCTTGATGCTCTTCTTCTGAGAGTTCAGGACACCTGCATGACGTGAGAAGCTGACCGTACGAAGGACATGGAACATACCGTCTGGCCCGTTGACGGCCCAAAGCTCGAACATGCGCACCATCTGCTCCGGAGTCTTGCCCATGAATAGAGCAATGAACTCCTTGACGCTGTCCGAACAGAGGATGACGGGATGGATGCGTTGCTGGGCGTCGGAGCGTACACCCATAAAGAAAGACTGCAGGCCGTAGCGCATTTCCGCGGCCTCCATCTGGTCGGGTTATCACGCGCTGCTTCGTCTGGTTGGCATGCAAGACTCACCTCGTGCGCGAGGTGGTTGATCGTGTGCGCATGGTCGATCTCTTCGCCCTTCTGGTCACGGCGCTTCTGGGTGTCGCAGTCGGCCTTGTGCTCCTGCAAGGCGCGAACCCACTCGGCCTTCTCCTCGTCCGATCGCTCTGAGAAGCGGTCTTCTTCCGCGGCGAGGATCTTGAGAATCTCCTTGAGACTCTTGCGCTCGCCTTCAGCCTTGCCTATATAAAAGAATCAGCGCCATCGTAGACCAAGCGTGCCCGGAATACACACCTTCGTTGATTTCCTTGGACCTGACATGTACGTAGGCTTGCCAGACGAGTTCCTTCGGGTGCGACAACCGAGTCTTGGTGAAGATGCGGTTGCGGACGTCACCCAGCGGCCTACACATGCAGCAGTGAGTAACAGTGTGCAGAAGAGCAGGCATGGGAACGTACTTGTTAAAGCGCTTTGCGCCCTCCTTGATGTAGTCCTGGATTTTGGTATGCACGTCGCGGACGAAGTCGTTGTACTGCTTGTTGTTCTCCTTGCTCAAGCGCCTCTTGGATGCATCGCGCGCGACCTTGCCGCGCTTGGGCGCGTGCGACGATATCTTGCGGAGGATCTTGCTCATGTTGCGACGAGGGTAGAGCGGGAAAAAAAAAGTTGGCGGACTTTGACGACTCTGGCATGAACCTTATGTACGCTGCGAGCGGCTCACAAACAAGTATCCAGTCAGTAGGATACCAAGCAGTATCATGCGATGCAATGCACAGATTGTATAGAAAGCAAGCCGACGTACAGGATAGCAAATTGGCCGGGTGACGACGAGGCCGATGAACATCGATGCAAAGCAGGGCAGCGTGAGCGGGGCACATGAGAGGGGGTACAAGGGAGAGGGATGAGAATCAGGGGCGAGGGAGACGGGAGGCATTATGATGAAGGGCGAGGGGACAGAGAAGACACATTCAGAGCAGATTCTGTGTGGCTGTCAGTCAGGGTAGCATAAGGGTCTTCGTACTCACCGCAACCAGAAGATCAAGAGGGAACCCATCGTGCTTATCGAAGACCATTGCCCGCACGAGTTCGATTGCGGCGAGGTCGCCGAAGTTGTTGTCGAGCAGGGCTTGCAGTGCGGCGGGCGCATCGAGCGTGGCCATCGTGATTGCGACATCGAGCTGCTCCTCCTCCGTTCTCGTCATCCGCGCGATGAGCTGCGGCAGACGAGGCGCCTTGTCATCCTGCGCAAACTTCGCGGCGAGCTCGCGAGCATACGAACGACGGCCGTCAAGGTCGGAGTCGTATCCGTCGTCATTGTACGTCTCGTCGTCGTCTACAAATCACAGTTAGCAAAAGGAAACATATGCAAACCGCATGAACGTACCGCTAGGATCCTCAGCCAACGGTTGATACGAGCCCGTAAGCGTGCCATGATGCCCAGCTGCCGCACGGCGACGACCCCAGGACTCGAGGTGGGGCTTCGCGATCTGCTCCTTGATAAGAGCCTCGAGCTCTTCGTGCACGGCCTTCCACTGAGGCAGCAATTCGTTGCCTGCACAATGCGTCATCGGACGATGGCAATACTTGAACTTGATGGCAGCCGGGTTGTTGACGCGGACGATGGTCGGGTCGCGCTCGTCCATACGTTCGAAAAGGTTGGGGTGCCCATGCGGGCTGACGACGTATACCATCACCAGGCTGCCTGTCTGGCATTCAAGCGCGTACGACTGAAATTGTGAATATGAAGTAAGGCATTGGGAGACACGCACGTACCGTGCGTCTGAGGTCTCTGACCAATCGTACCGTGTGCCCGTTGCGCTTGAAGAGGTCCTTCTCGTAGAACTCGTGGAAGAGGTCGCCTGCCTGTCCGCGATACTCCATGGCAGCGATAATGAAGTCGTTTTGACGGGCGCGAGCGGCGGCGTGGTCGGCCAAGCTAGTATTGATGCCCTTGGCCGCCCTGCGATTCTGCCAGGCGTCCGCGGCCTCGATAGTCAGCAGTTGGTTGCTGGGCATGATCGGCCACAGCATGTCTGCAAGCTCATCAGCAAGTTAGCTGGCGCAGCAGCACGCACTCACCGTCAGCGCTGATGTTCCTAATGACTCGCTGGGACTGCGGGATTCCACTGGGCATGGGCTGAACAGCGACTGGAGTCGGACGGACGGGACGAGGACTGGTTGGATAGCCAGCGACAACAGGCGTCGCCGGGATGACCGCACGCTGATTGTGCACCGCGGGCGGCTTGCTGGGGCTGGTCGACGACTTGCTGGGGCTGGTCGACGGCTTGCTAGGGCTGCGGGCGCGCATCGCGCTGGGGTCGACAGGCCGCATTTTGCTGTCGAGTGCGGCCGGGGCCCAAGGTACTTGCTTGCGCAGCGAGGGCGAGGTAACGAAAGGCTGGATATTGTCGGGCGGTTGAGTGTCCTTCTGGCGCACTTGATCGCGCGATGCTATTAGAGCGTGAGCGCGCACTCTACGAGGACCAGCGGGACACGCACTGGCGACTTGCGCAGCTTGTGGGAGCTGCCAACCGACCCGACCGCGAGATGGCGTTGGCAACCCCTGCACCTGTTAGACACATTAGTACGCGTCAGAAGTGAAGCACGAGCTTGTCTTACCATCAGAGCTCGAGCCTTTGAGGTCTACAGAGGGCAGAGTCGAGCAGCGACGTCGAGGTTCGAGGTTGAGCGCGATAACGGCTAGCTCCGGCACGTCTCTGAAATGTCTAAGAAATCGAGAAAATATAAGAGGCAGCACGTAGGCGCGCAATATTCTGGGATAGGGTAGAGGGTACATATAGAAAGCTTACTTTGCTGTGAGAACTCGAACGGCGCCGCGGGCAATTGCGAGGACTTCGCTTTCACTGAACACAACAGCACTGAGCCTCGTTGAGCAAACGGCTCACCGTAGGAAGCCTCTCAAGCCCCCAAATTTTGCAGACAGTCTCTATTTATGATTTTCAGTGCGTTCACAGTGAAATAAAACGAGGGTGTGCCAGAACATACCTTCGGTGACATGGTGCAGCTACGCCTACCAAGGCAACATTGACTTCGTATCGCAGGACTATCGACTCGGGTTTTCTGTGAGTGAGTGCCGCTAGCACATTCCAGGCACTGAACTCACCAGACAGCGACCCCAACCGCAGGATATGCGCGAGGGGCAGTCGTGCAGCGAAGTTGTGCTGTCTGCAGTGGGCGCGAGCAATATCGCCGCCTCAAGGCGATTGACGGCTTCTCGTGAGCATGGGAAGGGTGGCAGACGATGCACGAGGTACATAGCAGGCCTTTTATGTGATGAGACATGGCACAGGCCACCTGGTGAGCTGGCTTGTTGCCTGAATCACTACTCCCACTGCTTCTGTTGTTCCCAACACGCCACTGCCATGCGGCCACGCTGTCCAAGCAGATAGGGTACTATTGGGCACTACTACACGTTCTACCTACGATTCTAGCTGACCGATATAATCTTGTACCGCGAGGAGGTCGTCTGCCTGTTCGTCGTCAAGCTCTTCGCCGCTTGCTTCGTCCTCCGAGTCGTCCTGCGATGCCACCAATCCATCATCCGTCGCGGGAGAAGTAGATGAACGACTGGTGGACGGGATGGCGCCTTCCCGGCACCCAGGGGCTAGGCACGCCGTGACGAGGACTGCCATCCCAGGACGTTTGGCAAACCTCGTGATACGGTCCATGTGC
This sequence comes from Auricularia sp. M12, assembly GCA_037042885.1. Taxonomy (NCBI): domain Eukaryota; kingdom Fungi; phylum Basidiomycota; class Agaricomycetes; order Auriculariales; family Auriculariaceae; genus Auricularia; species Auricularia sp. M12. The sequence goes on from CM073211.1 coordinate 3,824,338, forward strand.
TGCGTATTGACCGCAACACGTCGCCGGCGGAGACGCGCCACCTCACGAGCCAACGGATGAGCATCTTGTTCCAGCGCGGCGACGATGCGCGTCAGCTCTGCCTCCTGGTCGCGAATCGAGATGATCAGCCGGCGGAGCTCCACCTGACAGCGCACGAGCTCCTCGCGCGCGCGCTTGACCTTATAGTGCTTGACGGCGGCCTCGCGATTCACGGGCCTGGCCCACTCGCGCTCGCGCACGTCTCCGCGGCGCACCTCTCCACGGCACGACATCTTCAACATGTCGAATTCTTGAAGTTCCGTCCACTCGAGCAGCGTGCTGAACTCCACACGACGGGCGGGCGGGTCAAGAGCCTCCGCGGCTTCGTTGTAGTTCTTCACGGCGGTTGCGATCGCCTTCGAGCGCGCCTTTATGCTCTTGCCAATCGCCTCACGCATCTTGTAACCTGTACGCGCCGTCAGAACTTGAACTGATGCTGTAATATACGTACTTACCTGTGCCAAGAGCATGCGTCTTCGCAAGCTCGAACATCCGCTGCAGCATGAGCAACTCCAGACGGTCCACCGCGCGCATGTAGTCGCGAAGGCGGATCTTCTTGAGCACTGCCTTGTACTCGACGGATTCTGGGCTCCATTGCACGGCGATGTTGAGACCTCGTTTGAGCGTTTCGACTTGCGCGAGAGCCGCGACGTAGGTTGCGTGCGCTTTGCGTGTCTTCGTGGCGCGTTTCGCGATGCTGGCTTGCGACGCGTTAGCCATATCCTGCGGCCCGTACACAATGAAGGCCGTCTCCAGCTCGACGCGAGCATCTTCCGCTGCCGCCCTAGTCCCTGTCAGTAAGGAAGCCATTAAGATCTGCGAAAAACTCACTTAGCCGCGGCCAACTCGTGCAAAGCCTCGACGTAGTTCATTGCGAGAACATCCTCCTCGGGCTCGTCCTTCAGCGCCTCGAGATAGGCTTTCTCTTCGAGGCGCCAGCGTTCGATGACGGCGTCTGTCAGGCCGCGCGCGTTCTTGAACTCCGTGAGGACCGGGTTATACTCGTCGACGATCCGTTGAGCCTGGATGATGTTGTTGCAAATGAAAGTACCTGAAAGCTGTCAGCAGGGTTCAATGAGAGACAACAAAAGACTTACTGAGCGCAGCGTACTTCTTTTCGTCCCACGAGGCAAGGAACATGTCAAGGAACTGGGAATAATGGAAGTGCGAGGCGTGTCGCACAGTGCTCGATACGTGGTTGCTGGAGGAAAAAAAACGTTCGCAAGTCTCGAGCTCCTCGAGCCCGAATCCATCGATGTAGAGCGGATGCTCCGAGACCTGGCACAAGCGATTGTTCCCGTAGCCGTGGAAGGCGTTCATGCGGATCCGAAGACCCTGCATTTGCGCGCGCTCTCCGAGCGAACTGCGCGATAGCGTGCCCTGCAGGGCGCACCCAATATCCGCGGCACCAGTGAGCGGCGTGAGCCCCGCGTCCATGATGCGCGTGAATACGCCAAGTGGATACTTAGCGCTGAGAGATTATCAGCGCTGCGTAGCCTAACGAAGAGGTCAAGAAAACTCACAGTTCACCACTTTTTCGCATCTCGCAGCAAGCTCGTACCCAGCGGCTGCACTGCGTTCGTTCGCGATATGTCAAACGGGCGGAGGGAAATGTAGATGTGTATTAGATAGAGGACAAGAGTGGCAACTGAATCCGAGATCCAACCTTTAACCGAGAACAGAGGCGAAGAACTTCGTGCAACCGCTGGCACCACAGTGCTAAGCGCCCGCCAAAGCGCCCGGGGCTCCGGCGGGCATATCCCCCAGCCGGCCCTCCAAAATGCAATGAAGTACTCAGAAGGCATTTCCGACCTATGAAATGTATTATTGGTGCAAATTCCAGCTCGAAATTCGAGGAACTGAAGTACTTGACCGCTGGAGCCCCGGGCGCTTTGGTGGGCGCTTAGCACTGTGGTGCCAGCGGTTGCACGAAGTTCTTCGCCTCTGTTCTCGGTTAAACGTCGGATCTCGGATTCAGTTGCCACTCTTGTCCTCTATCTAATACACATCTACATTTCCCTCCGCCCGTTTGACATATCGCGAACGAACGCAGTGCAGCCGCTGGGTACGAGCTTGATCTCGCAGTACCAGAGAACCATGCCGTGCCGACATAGCGCTGCGTAGATCCCTGTCTGGTCGAACATTTCGGGCGCGATTTTGTATTGGTCGGCCTTGGCAGCCTTCCAGCGCAGAGTGCACGCGGTGGGCAGGGCATCGTCGCCGGGTTCCCCGGGCTCGTTGAGAGTCTCTATGCGCGCGCTTGTAGTCACCGAGTCCTGAACACATGCCGTTAGCAGATGTAATCAGAATGTATGAAGCACTTACCGAGTCGACTGCTGTCACCCGGGTGCGGCTCTTAACCTCGTTTGCGTAGGGGTCGATGCTGGAGTCTTCTATCTTGTAATCCGATGTGAACTTGCGAGGCTCTGCTGTTCCAGCGGCGGCGCTCCGCTTGAGCGAGAAGTTGCCGTCCACAGCAAAGAAGCCGGGGATTGCAAGCTCGGGTTCATCTTGAACCTAATGACCATGAGTACTTGCCCTGCAGAATTGCGAACACGTACCTTGTAGCGGCACGCGGGGCACGAGTTCTTGACGCGCCAGTTCGGCTCCGAGCGCCTCAAGACGATCTTGACGCGCGTATCGACCTCGCGCAAGATGGCGAGGTAGACATCGAGCGCGAGCGCGAATTGATCGCGCAGGTAGCGGTGGTAGGCGCGCTGGCTAGCATGAGCCTTCGGACACAGCACATGGCCGAAGACTACGTACCTCGTGCAGATCACAGAGAGCCTTGACGAACTATTGGATACCTAGGCGGGGCGCGTGGCGGCGGATGCGATAATAGAGCTCGAGAAGGTCGATTGAGACCGCGATTGAAGGGTCGGTCGGAACGCATGGAAGCAGCCCGGCTCGCACGAGTGCGACCGGAACAGGCTCCCCTGCGCGTTGAGCTACGCGGAAGATGGGCACGAACTCTGCAGATACTGATAAGCCGAGCCGTGCTATAGAAAAAACCAATTACATACCGTATTCCCGCACGACGCTGACTTCGAAGCAGTCGGCGCTCGATGGCAGCAGCGGTGTTTGGGCTGCATCCCCCGCGCGCGTATCTCGCCAGGCCAGGTAGGCATCAACGAGCGCAGGCATTATGCGAGCCCACGCTGTCTCGCGAGCTTGAATACGCTCCTGCCAGGTGCGCGGATCGTAGCGGCGGAAAGGAATACTACGCGGTTTTCAGTCTCGCGCGCTATAACACCTGAAAAGGGACGTACGCTGGCTCAACGAAACGCGCAAATCGATGCCTATAGAGGAGCTGAAACCTCGACGGCATGTCCGCAGCCTGAACGACGATGCTGCTGTCCTGGGTCACGACGTCGAACCCGGCCACATCCGCACTGTCGTCTATATCCATTTCACGCTCCACCTCGTCGGGCTCGTTAGCCATGAAGGCTTGCATGCTGGAGGTACCAAGGGCTATGGCAGACATAAGATAAAGTACGTCGAATGCAAAGGACCACAAAGCACGAGCACACCGTTGTGAAAGTTGGCCCGTACATTGTCCCAATGCTTTTCGTTTGCTTCAAGCTTGTCAAGTCCTTGGACGGCCTTTCTTGCTGTGTCACCAGACGATCCGGCGTGGGAATTACCCAGGCGCATGTGGACGACCTTGGTCGACATCGACGACGGGACGATCCGCTTCTTCATCGCAACGAGTTGCGCGAGCGCGGGGCAGTCGGAACTCGCAGAGCCGGCGTATATAAGGCACAACGTGGCTGGGGTACATGTTGCCTGGCTGGAGAGGCGTGGCTGCCGCGTGGTGTGAAGTGCGTCGAACGCGAGGAGGTTGGCTTCCAGCGGAGTGCTAAAGCGCATGTGCTCTCTGCTGCTCTCCACACCATTGCTCCCAAAGCAAGCCTTTTTCCGTGCATGAAATACAGAAGAAATAGTAGCGAGTTATCTTAGTATATACTCGCTTTTTTTTGAGGTAGAACGGACAAGTTTTAGACAAGTCAGTGCACCATCATCGTCGGGAACGGTGGTGACAGCGAGGATGCCGTCTCTCAGTCTTCTGTCAGACTTGGAACACTATGAAATTTTTACTAAGATATGGTTGTTCTTTTCCCCAGGTCAAACGGACAAGATGCTGGCAATATAGCTGCTCATTGTCACCGGCAGCAGAGAGCTCTCAGTAGCATGCATATACCATGTGCCACCTAGACTACATTTTAGATTGATAGAGAATGCTTACTTACATATGATTGCATTTTGTCCGAAGTCAAACGGACGAGCGGCGGGCAAGCTGGCTGCTCATCGTCGCCGACGGCGACGGCAAAGGTTGTGACGGCGCCAAACAATGACGGGATGCGTCATCGACGGCAGGAAGCACGCTGACAGCTGCCGGCGACGGCGATGATCTCCGGGCAATCCGGTGACAGCAGACGGACCCTGACCCTGCCCAGGGGCCCAGGCTGCTGACCTCAGCTTGCCTGGGCAGCAGTATTCCAGCAGGTTTGTAACGGAAATCCAGCTGTGAATGGGGATAATTCTAATCCATTGCTATCGTGGAGGGCCGGCTTCGCCAGCAGGCACCTTGCTTGCTTTACAAGAAGCAGATGCAGTTTATCATAATGAGTCAACGTGGGGTTGACCGAGGTCAACGTAGGTGTGAAATGTAAACCATACAGCGAATTTGAACTCAACCGCAAAACAAACAACGCAGCAGAAAATCGCATTTACTCAGTTAGAGACTAATGCTTCAAGTCTTCTTCTTAGAAGAATAATCATCTACTTAGGGTCTGTTCGGCGTCACCCGCCCGGGTTGCGGGTCGCGGGTTGGGGGACCGGAAAGATGGTCCGACATCTCCGAGCCTGCCGCAACTGGTTTCGTCGTCGTCACGCACGCTCGTCGCGCATTCGCACGGACCTCTACCTGTAGGCAGGGGCCATACCCGAATATAGATGTGCTTTATGTCTCGAATCTACGCCGTTTTGGAGGCCCTGAGCGAGCGAGCTCTACGCCCGCCTCGGCGCTGCCCCAGCGCCGCCGACTCCCCGCGCTGGACGGAGGCGGCGCTCGTTTGGCGCTCGTTCACCCCACGCTACTCGCCCGCTGCAGCACACTGCGTGTTTGCCAGGTTTTGTGCAGCCTGTTTCGCAGCGCTCGCTGCAAACCAACTGCCCACAGCTGCCCACGGGTGCGCTAGAGCTGTACTGGCGCGATGGGCACGCAACAGGCGGCTAGGAGATATGTGTGCTACCTGGCACACCTTTGTCAGTAAAACAGAGGTTTTCCAGCCGCGTTGCCTAGTTCAGTTTGCAGTCCTCACCGCGGGAGCTAGGTGGTTGTCAGGTACTGATTTTGAGCGAAAATTGGCACAAAATGCCATCCAAAATATTCTAGGTTGGTATGAAACACTTTATTGAGCTCCAGCTCGCGCGACGAGCGTGCGCGACGACGACGAAAACTGTTGCGGCACGCTCGGAGATGTCGGACCATCTTTCCGGTCCCCCAACCCGCGACCCGCAACCCGCGCGGGTGACGCCGAACAGACCCTTATTCCACGTTGTCGACAATAGGCCGTTTCAAATATGATGAAATCGGTCAGCAATCCGAGCCACAATCCGAGCCGCAAGCCGACCGCAATCCCGTTTGCAGGGACCCCGGAAATCCACTGCAATCCCGAAAGTGGTGCATTCCGGAAAGCACCTCAAGAGGTCCTTTCCAGTCCGCAATCCGGCCGAAAGCTGGATTTTGCCCTCATGCCGAACAAGCCGACATCTTTTCCCAATCTTTTTCCGCGGTTGTCCTGTGGGGGTTTCAAAACTGAGGCAAGGCTTGCTGGGCGCCTCGAGCGTTTGAGCGGTGCCAATTCCTTCGATTGCGGCTCGGATTGCGGCTCGGATTGCTGAGCGATTGCATCATATTTGAAACGGCCTAATGTTTGCAGAGCAGAATGGCCTTTCGATGACTAAGCCGGCAAGCGGACCGGGTGGCAAAATCTCGGATCAAAGTTGCAGGTCTCCCAGCTGGGGGACAATTATGAGGAAGGAGGGACCTAGCAAGCAAGGTGATCAAAGGGAAATCCGAGACCGGAGTTTCCTTATCAACAGGCCGGAATCAGGTGAGGTATAGGTGCGGAGGGAATGCAGTGCACGGTTCCAGACTGAAGCTGGGATACTGTGCAGGTCCACGAAGCCCGCGAACGGCATCTCCAGCGCGGTGAGCTGCGCGAGATGGGCCGCGAAGGCTGGCTCGCTGCGCAGAGAGATTGGGCGCTCGGACATAATATGCCAATACGGGTGCGTGTCGCACGCGTCGGAGCGCAGCTTGATGCTGTAGACATCGAGCACCATCTTCCATGGGCCCGCCCACGCGCGCGCAAAAAGCGCGAGCGCGTCGTGGAAGCCCAGTGCCTCCGAGACGTGCAGCTTGCGGATCCTGCACGGCATGGACGCCGTGCGGAATAGCGGCGAGTAGTCAATAGCCTCCCTGGACGCAGGCGACATCATGACGGTTTCGAGGGCCGGCGGCAACGGCGTAAGCATTGCGATATGGGCTGGCGTCATACCGCTGAGCTCGAGCAGTTGCAGCTTCGGGAAGACACGGGCAAACGAAAGGGCCTGCGGAGCACGGGGCGATATCCAGTGCGCGCGGAGCGTGTGCAATGCCGTGAAGGGCGCTGTGTCGCTTGGGAGCGAGAACTCCGCGGCGGTGAGATATTGCAGGCGCGGCGCGTTCCGCGCGTCCCAGCCCGCCGGAAACATGTGCTGCCCGAACTCATCGTCTGAATAGTAGACCAATGCCTCTAGTAGGGGAGCATCCGTTCCGTGGCGCAATAGCCTCGACATGCCAACCCCGCCCACGAAGTCCAATACGGCCATGCGGTGCAGATTGGCATCCAGGAGATCATAAAGCACATCCGGGGTATTATGTGGGTTCAGAGAGCAACTGAAATGGAACGGTGCAGGGTGGGATCGAGACAACAGCGTCGAAAGGCCTTCTATCGCGAGATTGACACTGTCCGGTCTTTCAGCGATCTTGTATTCGTTCCACATCCAGCAGTCAGCCAGGGCGGCCGTACGCCACGCACGCGACACGTGCGAAACGGCGATGCAGGCGCGCAAGTCCAGCCGCCGGAGACACTCAGCGACCAGCTCCATCGGCAAGATCACCAGCGGATCGCGCTGGTTTGTATTCGGTTCGCCGGAAACGCAGTGTACGCCCAGGCCAGTGACGCTGCTGGGCGCGCCAGCCGCCATCATGCATGCGCCGGTGCCGTGGGGACCTTGTTATCGCGGTACTTGCTCGGTACAGTGGTGGTCAGATCGGGTTCGCAAACGTTGCGAAGTAAAGGGTGGTAAATAGCTACAAACCAACCTCGCCTGTTGCTATTGACCGGTCATCGTTGTACGCTCTACGCAGCCCGTAGACAATGCGTTTTCAACCGCTGATGGGTTGAACTACTGCATTTATGCTGACCTCTGCTGCACTTCTGTTTTGCTTGAGCTTTGCACGCGTAATATCTTTCAATTGATAACGCGTAGGAAAGTTGCTAGTATGCCTCTGCATCTTTGATATCGTTGGGCTTTTCTTACGGATACTAAGTACGTTCGACGACCTGCGAAGGATGGAACTCTGGCCGTCTTCCCCGCGAGCAGGCATCACCAGGACCTCACGAAATTCAACCTGCTGCGCGCGAATTACAGGCTCACAGGCGCACATGCTGCTTTTAGGCCGGCCCGCGAAGACGCGCCGCTGCGTCGTAATTAGTGAGAGTGAGACGTCCGGCCCCTCGAAAGCCTTGCAATTGGTTTTATGAGTCAGCGGTTCGGTGTTTAGTTCAAAAGGAGAACTGGGGGTGGGCAGCGCGGCCCAAAGTATGAGTCGAATAGCCAACGATCAAGATCAAACCATGCAGCAGTGAACCGCCGGGCAGACTGAGCTTGAGGGAGCACGCCGGCGAACCCACTGGTGGTTCTGATCGCTCCGACACAGCTTGTATGACCGTCACCCACTCGCACGCATGTAAGTGCTGTAGATCATGGTCAGTTTTTGCGACGGCTCGCGCATGTCGCGCTCTTCAGCAAGTTCCTGGGACAATGACTCTCAGTTCAGAAGCTCTAATGTCAAATAAGATTACAGTACAACAAGGCGAATACCTATCTATCGGATGGAGAAGAACACATTTGCGCTTAAGCAATGCACCCCAAGAAACACACGCATCATACAATACCACCAACTCGAACCCCATTCCTCCAACTCTCTCATCCGCGTACCCAACAGCGCCTTCAATCAGCTTCATACCACTCACACCCAACCCCCTCCAACCACTCCTCAACACCCCCCACCCAAACACCGCAATCACCCTCAGCATACGCACACACGCGCGCATGCTGTGCCGCGGAAAGCGCGCAGTCGGGCACGGCGAAGCGCAGGACGAGCAGCCGCAGCTCGTACGGCAGCGCGAGCCATGCCACGCGCTGGTCTGGGGCGGGCGGCGGCGGGGTGCGCGCGTGTCGCAGGATTAGGGAGGTGGATGTTGAGGGTGGTGATGAGGATGGGGAAGGAGGGGCAGGGTGTGGGTGCAGGAGGGCGATACGTGCGAGACGGAGGAGGTGGAGCGCGCTGCGCCGTGTTTCGCCGCGCAGGAGGCGGTTGCGGTCGAGCAGCGCGCCTAGGCGCAGGAGCACTTTCTGCAATTGTCGCCAAATGTCAGCAGACAAATAATGGAAGAAGAAAGCGAACGCACATCGCCATCCGGCACATCATTCGCAAACACCTCAACCGTCTCCAACGAAAAATTGCCGGGCGCATCGTCAATAGCTTTCACCAAACTGCCCAGCGCAACCGGCCCGAGCTGGTTTCCGTTCATCTTGAGCACCCGGAGGCCTTTCGAGCGCCTGCTCCCGAGGAACGCGCACAGTGCGGGCGCGACGGCGTCCGTCAGTCCTGTGGCGGACAGATGCAGCTCGCGCAGCCGCGGGGCGTCCAGGGCGCCGAGGAATGCACCGACGCCGGCGTCGCCGAGCGCGTTGGACGAGAGGTACAGTCGGCGCAGGTGCGCGGCGGAGAGCGAGCGCGCGAATATTTCGAGTGGGTAGGCAGAGCCCTGATGCGTTCAGCAATGAACATGGGAGAACTCGTTGGTGAACTCAGCCTGGATAACGAGCAACGAATGAATAAAGGCGTACAGTGAACAAGTTGACCTGAATGAACAGCTCCTCCAGCGCTTCGGGCGCGCGCGCAAAATGGCGGGCGAGCGCGAGCAGGGCGCCGTCGCCGAGGCTGGTGGCGTTGAGGCCGAGCGAGCGCACGCCGAGCGCCGCGCCGTCTGGCGAGCGCAGGTACGCCAGCAGACGCGCGAGGCCGGCGTCGCCTAGGGGGTTGTGCGCGAGCGTGAGCTCCTGGCGGGGCGTAAGGTGCTAGAGCAGTAGCGATAACGAGCGCACGGACCTTGGCGGGGCGCTGGCGCTTGCGCAGGAAGTCAATGACGCCGTCCGCGTCGACGCCCGCGTCGATAAGGTCGACGCGCTGCTGCGTCCGCTTGATGAACTGGAGCATCCTTCTTTGCAAACACAGGGGGTGTCGGAGCTTCCCCGGCGCTTGACGACATGACGCAGTCCCGGTCCGGCGTCGGCGTTTAGGACTTCATGTCCGCTCACAACGACCGATACCACCAGGCTCAGTGGCGGTTTCATCCATAGGATCATCATCTCTGTTCGTCGCCGGCGTACCGTAGGTACTGCTGATTTTCTCGACGGCTGGATCAGCGTGAGGATATGCCAAAGCCCTGCGGTACAGCACTCGAGTGATACTCGACCGCGCTACCCGCGCCGCGGCCTCGCGCTCCCGCAGCATCCATGGCTACGAGCCGCGCGGTGCAATGACGCCCGAGACACACTCATTCTCCTCTCTCCGATGCCTGCGTGGCGCGATGCTGAATGACAAATCTGTGGATAAGTAGCTCACGTACAACTACCGACTCCTACGAACTTCGACTTCAACAACGAGCTTTACCGCCAGAATGTCCGTACGTTCAAGGCGTCTTGCTCACGCTATACGTGGGATTCATGCACGTCGATATGTGCCAGGTCACATGGTACTTGTGGATGCAATGTAGATCAGTGCATTGAGAAAGAGGTGCTGATTCAAACTGGAGAGCCAGAAGACCTGGGGCATTATGCATACGGCTTACTGGTACCATTCTGTGACCGAAGAAAATCCAGCAACGTGGAGGATGAGCGCACCTCGGATGGGCATTGGCGCCGCGGAGGTGGTATCGGCCGTTGGGGACGGACATCAAGCACTAAACGCCGGATGGCGTCGTCAAGCGCCAGGAAATCTCCGATCCCTGTTCTCGCGCCTTCGACCCGGACCAAGATGATGCTGTATTTCTCCACGTGGCTGCACGACCACGTCGACCTTATCGACGCCGGCGTCGACGCGGACGGCGTCATCGACATCCTGCGCAAGCGCCAGCGCCCCGCCAAGGTCCGTGCGCTCGCTGTAGCGCTGTTACAGTAGCTTACGGCCCGCCAGGAGCTCACGCTCGCCCACAACCCTCTAGGCGACGCCGGCCTCGCGCGCCTGCTCGCCTACCTGCGCTCTCCGGACGGCGCAGCGCTCGGCGTGCGCTCGCTCGGCCTTAACGCCACCGGCCTAGGCGACGGCGCCCTGCTCGCGCTCGCCCGCCACTTTGCGCGCGCGCCGGCAGCGCTGGAGGAGCTATTTATTCAAGTCAATCTGTTCACTGTACGCCTTTACCCATTCGTTGCTTGTTATCAAGGCTGAGTTCACCAACGAGTTCTCCTATTGCTGAACGCAACAGGGCTCAGCCAACCCACTCGAAATATTCGCGCGCTCACTCTGCGCCTCGCACCTGCGCCGACTATACCTCTCGTCCAACGCCCTCGGCGACGCTGGCGTCGGTGCATTCCTCGGCGCCCTGGACGCCCCGCGGCTGCGCGAGCTGCATCTGTCCGCCACAGGACTGACGGACGCCGTCGCGCCCGCCTTGTGCGCGTTCCTCGGGAGCCGGCGCTCGAAGGGCCTGCGGGTGCTCAAGGTGAACGGCAACCAGCTCGGGCCGGCTGCGCTGGGCAGTTTGGTGAAAGCTATTGACGATGCGCCCGGCAATTTTTCGTTGGAGACGGTTGAGGTTTTTGCGAATGACGTACCGGATGGGGATGTGCGTTCGCTTTCTGCTTCCACTATTTGTCTACTGACATTTGGCGACGATTGCAGAAAGTGCTCCTGCGCCTAGGCGCGCTGCTCGACCGCAACCGCCTCCTGCGCGGCGAAACACGGCGCAGCGCGCTCCACCTCCTGCACATCGCGCGCATCGCCCTCCTCCACCCACACCCAGCTCCTCCTTCCCCATCCTCATCCCCGCCCTCGACATCCACCTCCCTCATCCTTCGCCACGCGCGCACCCCGCCGCCGCCCGCGCCAGAACAGCGCGTGGCGTGGCTCGCGCTGCCGTACGAGCTGCGTCTGCTCGTCCTGCGCTTCGCCGTGCCCGACTGCGCGCTTTCTGCTGCGCAGCATGCGAGGGTGTGTGCGTATGCTGAGGGTGATTGTGGTGTTTGGGTGGGCGGGGTGGAGGAGTGGTTGGAGGGGGTTGGGTGTGAGTGGTATGAAGCTGATTGAGCGCGTGGGAGGGCGCGTAGATGGGAGAGTTGGAGGAATGGGGTTGAGTTGGTGGTATTGTATGACGAGTGTGTTTCTTGGGTGCATTGAATTGCTTAAGCGCAAATGTGTTCTTCTCCATCCGATAGATAGGTATTCGGCTTGTTGTACTGTAATCTTATTTGCCATTGTAGAGCTTCTGAACTGAGAGTCATTGTCCCAGGAACTTGCTGAAGAGCGCGACATGCGCGACGCGGTGCATGTCGCAAAAACTGACCATGATCTACAGCACTTACATGCGTGCGAGTGGGTGATGGTCATGCAAGCTGTGTCGGAGTGATCAGAACCGCCTGTGGGCTCGCCGGCGTGCTCCCTCAAGCTCAGTCTGGCCGGCGTTTCACTGCTGCATGGTTTTGTTAGCATTTGAGCTTATGTCCGCGCTCCGTCCATATGGGCGTCGGACTTCATTCCGTTCCGCATCCGTTTCTCCGCAACGCTCTGTAGCTACACGCGGGACAAACGGAATACCAACCAGACCCTTCGCACATCGGGCACGGCGGAAGCTAACAGGTTTGATCTTGATCGTTGGCTATTCGACTCATAATTTGGACCGCGCTGCCTAGCGCTCAGTTAGTTACCGGAAGTTAGTAACTTTGTTACTAACTTGTTAGTTACTAACGTGTTATTAACATCTGGGCGGCAGGGAGACTGTGTTATTAACTTTACAGGTACATCAGAGCAGCGGGTTGGAGCAGGGATCTCTGCCTCAGAAGTTTCCGTTGGGTGACCCCCAATTCTCAGAGCACTCCCAGAGTCCAGATTTCCTCTGGAAGTTGTTGCATTGGAGTGATCCCTGTTTGCTCAAGCCTTCCGCTGGCTGGATTGATGGGCCTGAGCCGTATTTGAGGGCAGCATTCATAGATTGCACACTCAGGTGGACATTAAACGGGCATTCCGAGCCACTCACACTCTCCAGTCACTACAACTGGGTGAACTCGGGATGCACTCTCGACTTGTATGTATTACATAAGCTCATTGTTATTAACAATGTTAGTAACACGGTGTTACTAACACCGAACGTTAGTAACGTGTTAGTTATCTCGTCGGAGATAACTAACTGAGCGCTAGCGCTGCCCACCCCCAGTTCTCCTTTTGAACTAAACACCGAACCGCTGACTCATAAAACCAATTGCAAGGCTTTCAAGGGGCCGGACGTCTCACTCTCATTGATTACGACGCAGCGGCGCGTCCTCGAGGGCCGGCCTAAAAGCAGCATGTGCGCCTGTGTCTCAAAAAGTGCGAAAGGCCGATCGGGCCAGACAAAGCCAGATAACCAGATCTGGCCAGATCTTGCACCAGCATGGGTCAGATCTGGCTAAATCTGGCTCGTTCGGGCAAGATCATGTATACAGTGAGAATACAACAAGGAATCGGAAATTGTACTTGAACGACATATACAAGCATTCATTCCGCCTTTTGCGGTGAGTATCTACAGCCATTTGCCGCGGTCGGCCCGCGGAAACAGCTCACCACTCATTCGGCCGCAACAGAAACTGAGAAAGGATATTCCATGCGCCAGGCGTGACTTGAAAGCAGGATATGTCAATGCCAAGCCAAGGATGAGGGCATGAAAGTCTCTGATGAGTCGAACTTGGGCGGCGCACGTTTGGCATCCTTCGGAGCAAAGCAGCCGCATCACCATGGCCATTGACCAGGTCAAGCGGATAGTTGACGTGGCCACGAGCTGAGCTGGAGTGTGAGGAGCACCTGTACCTTACCAGAATACTCTATAAGTATAGGCAGGATCTGAGTGAGATCCTGCCTATGCATAGAGTCATTTCAGAGCTCTCCCCACAGCCAGCTGGATTTCCTCTATAAATCCAGCTGGCGGGGAGAGGTCCTGGGCCAGCTGGTAGCGCGCCTGACTGTCGGAGGTGACGGCCGGTGTGTCCGACGCCGGAACATGTGTCAGCCACCGGCGTCATCACCGGCCCCACCGGGCACGCTGTTTGGCACCGCTGTCGTCGCCGTCGTCGCCGTCCTCGACGACGCCGACCTCCCAACTTCGCATTTTCACTCCGGAAAAAAAGTGTATATAGGAAACTTGATATTTGGAATTCAATGGTGTCCTTAGAAAATACAATTGTGCTCTATGCATAGGCAGGATCTCACTCAGATCCTGCCTATACTTATAGAGTATTCTGGTAAGGTACTTATCCGGCACTATCCTAGACCATGTCAACGAGACGGTCCGTGCTTTCCCGCAAGAACGTCTGGCACGCGACCAGGGCATATGACATCCCTCCAGGGGTAGATGCTGACATCCGTCACAAAAAAGGCCGGAATGTTCGATGTCTAAGCACCATCGACAAGGAGAACGAAGTGCAGAATCAGAAGCGCCAGAAGACACTTGAAGGTGTGCATGTGCTGTTGTGCTCAAGTGTCCGGCCCTTGATACCGCTGTCAGGGGTTCGAAGTGCTCTTGAGGCTGCCCGGGTGCGCGAGCCAGCGGAAGAGCCGGAAGACGGCTGGGACGATGCAGACGAACCGTTCTGCTTCGACCCGCTCTTCCCCCAGCAGTCCGGCGCAGGTTCTGAGTGTCAGGGCCAAGAGCCCGTGCTGTCAACTGCCAACAGCACGTATGGCTTTCTGACCCCGTGGTACGTGCTTCTATCTTCGTTCACACAGCTCCCGCTGACCAGCGCGTGGAACAGTGTTCCGTTCAAGGCCCGCGAGGACAACCGCAGCCGCGCTGAGCAGATAAAGAGGGAGCAGCTCACGTGGGACGCGCTCTTGCCCTCGTTGACCAATGCCTACCTGCTTTGGAAGCACGACAGGCCCTCGGCGGACCGCGCGCGTCGCGACGGCGACCCGCCTGCTCAAGACGACGATAACTGGTTTACTATACACGCGGTACACGATATAGGTGCGTCTTTTCTTCATTCCAAGTTGCTTTTGCTCACGGACCAGCCTAGAATTTATTCGCGACCTTCGCATCTTCTACGACCCGGGCGAGCAACCCGTGCTAGCGCTCATGCGCGTTGGGCTCATCGCCTGCACCCCGCACCAGCCCTCCGTCGCAGTATCCATCGGAGTGCTGGAGTTCTACCATCGGCTTCGTCGTCATGCACCGCGCATCGGCATCCAGCCCTTTGTCCGCGCGCTTTGCGATAAGTATACGGTGCGCATTTTTTTTCCTATAGTCTAAGCTAAATATTTACACATTACCTGCAGTGCCCCTACCGCCCGCACCTGCGCGAGCAATTCGCGCAGGCCCTCGACGTTTATTTGGCGGTCCGGCGCGAGGTCGACGGCGCGTCGCGACAGCTCTCGGCCGCGACACACCCAATTGGCGGGTACTCAACGCGTGCGCCAGCTGTACCTATCAGGTGCGCTCGCCCAAGTATCATTTGATCGTGACTTACATTTTCTAGCTCGAAGGCGAAGAGCCTTTGATCATCGCCGGCATGGTGGCCATGGACGGCGGCCAGTCGCTCAAACGCAGCGCTGCTGCCGGCAGAGCGGATGACAGGTCACTGGAGTCCTCGTACGCAGTGCCCCCGGAGCATGTTGACCTGTATGCCAACGAAGTCGGACGGCGCGTACAACCCGGACGGAAGGTGCGTCTTTGCGCGCTCAGAAATGTCGCTGCTGCTGATGTGTACAAGCCCGCGAACGAAACAGATGATCAACGATGGCTTTCCGTTGATGAATCGGGAGAACCAGGTGACGATGCGCCGTCGCCGTCCGTCTGCTCGCAGCGGTGGAAGAATGCCAAAGCCGAGCACTTCAAGACCGCGCCTGGGCTGTTCGAGCAGACAGGCATCTTCGTCTGCGTCTGTCGGCATGGATTTGCTCTCTGGTATACGGAAATGATACGAAGCGGTGAGCTGTGTGTCTTGCTTTTCGTCCGATCCACTTTCTCTGTGCTAACGCTGTTACAGCGCAAAGTACGGTCTTGGCATCGTGTCCAGGATGCTATCCGTTGGGCTACGTGACCGTTACGTCGGCTACGACATCGGATGCGCGTTCCAAGGGACGCTGTCGCGCAGTAGCCTCGGAACGCGCGCTCAGGCGGCCAACGTCTCGTTCGGTCTCAATTCTTTCCACGGCTACGGGCATAATCGCCTCTGCCAGCTCCAACATCACCCGCTCTATCGCAAAGGGTTCGGCCTCGAGGATCTCGAGACGTGCGAGAGGTTCTTCTCGGCGTCTAATGCCGTCGCGCCTCTCGTCCGCCATGCTTCCCACTTTCACTACACGCAATTCCTCGACCTCTTCCTCAAGCAATGGGACGAAGACAAGTACTCGGAGCTCAGTGAGTTCTTTCGCTGAGCTTTGTACCTGTAACTGAATGCTCTCGCAGGCAAATTCCTTTATAATAATGTTGTCCAAGCCTATCGCATCATCGCTGAAATGGCAGCACCCGTAAAGGCTTTCCAAGACACGACCGGCTTCACCGACGCCCAAATCGAAGGTTGGCGCAGTGAGGAGCTCGAGTACCTGGAGAACCTCAAGACCGAGCCAGAGCGGGATGTTCTGGAGATGGACTACGTGGAGCACCTGGACGAGCTCGCACTTCTTGAGTAAGTTCTTTATTCCGAGCATTTTCTGTGCTAATCACTGCTCCAGGTCGCAAATGAAAGACTGTCTGGACGCGTTCAGGGAGGGTGTGCCACCGCCACCCGTCAGCGCGCGTCAGATCGCGCGCGACAAGCTTTCGGCTGCCGACGTTCGCAAACACAACAAGGCCCGGCGCGATGCTTACAAGAAATACACGGCGGCGCTGGATGCGGCCGTAGCGCTCGAGAAATCCCTGGGCATCGAAGAGCGCTGGGCGACAGACTCGGACGCGTACGCTGCAGCGCAAAAAAAGACCGTCGAGCGCAACTGGCGTCGCGCACTGGATCGCCTGGAATTCCTCATGGTCCAACGCATGTTCGAGTTAGCCAAGTCACACGCGTTCGGTACTGGTATGGTTTTTATTGCCCATTATCGCGTTGTCTTAACATTTCACTAGGATACAAGCTTCGCGAGACCATCGGCAAAGGCTTGAAGGCCCGTTCACGTGCCATACGAACCGCCGTCACCAAATACAACGCCGCCGCCGCCGCGCTGGTGCCCCCTGCCCAACAAGTCGAGTTCTCCACTCTCATCGAGTGGACTCAACTCCAGGAGTTCGAGTTACTGCGACACACGCGGGGCGGCGAGCTCGAAAACCGCCCTTGGGCGCAGTCTGCCAATCGCCTCATGGCGATGAAGTTCCACAAGCTCGCACGCGCGCGCGAGGAACTGCAGCGCTGCCGTATCGAGATGCGGCGGCTCGTCACCGCCGTAGTCGACGAAGAGGCGCTCTTCCGGCGCACTATTGCCAGCGTATCGACCTCCAACACAGTCCTCGCGTGCGAGTTGCGCGAGGCGAGCCTGCGTCGCGCGAGGGTCAACGACTTGCACCGTCAGCGGCTCTGCAAGCTCGCACGCCGCTTCCCTGCATTCGCCGACTGTCTGGTGCCCGGTGTGCGTGCGGGACAGGCAGGCGCAGCCTCTGAGCCATCGCTTGACGTTGGAAATGACCCTGAAGGAACGGTGAACGACGACGAGGACGAGGAAGAGGAAGAGGACGAAGCAGCGCAGGATTACCAGGCTATCGAGGACTTCTTCGAGCAGTTAGATTAGATAGATGCATTCGTCTTAATATAATCGCTTATTTTTGCTCTATCCTGTGTGCACCGACCGCCGCGTTAGTTGACTGAAGTTTGGGACACTGGGAGACAGCTTGCGAAGGACGCCACTGCAACTGAGTAGCGGGTGAATGAGTAGCACTCATCCAACATTCCGAGTGACAATTGGCCGTGTTTTCAATGCCAATGCTACTGTGTGTTTGCGTTAGGTCAGGCTATGCCATATTGAGGTCAAAATGCACTTGAGTACTGCTTGAACATGCGGGCTCAACTCGGGTTGAGCTGCAGTGCTCGCACACCCACACGATGGTAATGACAAGTAATCGAGAGTTTAACAGCTCAAGTGTGACTATTGGGATACAACTTCCTCAATCCGTGTTATCCTGAAGCCATAGCATTGCGCAATGCCGTGAAATGCAGGGCAGCATGAGCGACTTGGTGCTGTGGCACCAAGCCAATGCGTGCTTCGATTTTTCCAAGAATTTATAATCGTATTCTATGACTGCAATATATTGCGCCTCGACCGTTATATTAATGCTATGTAGCTTCAACCACCTGGAATGCAGGTGGTTGGTCGGCGAGAGGGCGCGGAAATAGCCGATCTGCTGGTTGACCTCGTTCCTCACCGCGCATCCGTAGGCCGCTGCGGCTTCCACCCCTCAGAGGCACCTTTCGCGCGAGCACAGGGCTGGTACGTACCATCCGCACGCTTGCGCGACCTCGCTGACCCGATTATAGGCGTCTTGTGCTCAACGCTTTTGTAGCGTGCTAAGGACATCCTGGGCTTATCATGGCTTTGACGGCGGGGTCCAAGGTGAGTCTAGCTCGATATACTGTATTATAGGGCTCACAGGCTGCGATACAGACCAAAAAAAAACGCTCGGCGCGTCCTCATGCGGGCGGGCCACCCACCAACACCGCGGTCACACCAGCTCCCAGGCCGCTGACTGCCCTACCCCCGCCCACCTCTGAGGAGTGGGAGCCGATTGCACCACGCCCCCCGCGGGCACCTACAGGCCGCACGCCGGCACCTGCACCGCACAATAGAGCGGCGACAGGCTCCACTGCTGCTCGGCCACAGAACCGACTGCAGCTCGTTCGAGCGCCAGTCCCAGGCGCAGCGTGCGCTTCGAGGTCCCGTCCGTTCAGGAAGTCCTGGCCGCGGCGGAACGTGGAGAATGCTTCCTTTGCAGTCTCCTTACGGACTGGCCGTGGATGAGTGAGCACGACATCGCGCGCTACCACAGAGTGCACATGCACGACATGTACATGCTCGGCCCGCAGGAGGCTCCCGAACCCCCAGACTCCGAGGACGACGGCGACGACTCGAACGACTCTCGAGACGAGACGTCTGAAGCCGCGTCAACGCCGCCCGAAGCCGCCTCCACGCCACAGTCCAGTTCCGACCGCACGACCCACGCCTCGCGCGGCACGCGAGGCAACAAGCACGCGGGCGTACATGCGGCCGCGCACGAGGCAACCGGGCCGCCGTCACGCGCGGCTTCGACGTCTACGTCTTCGCGCGGCAAAAGCACCACCGAAGTCGCGACAAGTGCGCATCGTGGCATTCTGCGCCGTGCTAAGACGGCCGCCGTTCCAACCTGCAACGCGTGCCGCGCTATCAGCGCACCCGTGACGTACAGCAAACGCCGCGCCAAGCTCTACAGCGTGGCCAGGGCTATCGGCGACTCGGTCCAGGATCAGCACCCCGAGATCTATATGGGCCCCAACCTGCCCTCGACACTGGCCCACCTGGCACTTGCGGAGAACGAGGAGCACGCGCTCGTCCGCATTCTGAACGACCGTGAAGAGCCAGACCTGTATGTAGCCCTGTGTGACGCAGGTTATTGTGTTCGGCATGCTGCAGAAGTTGTAACATCTGTTTGTGAAGACTCTGACTTGGGCTATCCCATCATCCCCCTCCAATAGATTACTTTCCATCCTGCAGACAGTATCCAAAGTATTGAAAGCTGAAATTAGGAGTAAATTGCCCGTCCTGAGCGGGATGTTCGGAACTTTGTCCAAGTCCGACCAACTGTTTTCTTCTCAACACCGTCACCGCCCGCCATGTTCACAGTCAGGCGGGTGCCGTACAAGCCCGTGAGGCGGCCGCCGACGGATCCGAATAAAAAGCGGGCACAGGCCAGTCGTGGCCACGAGCTCGAGCAAGAGGTCGAGGACTTGGTCACCATGCTGGTCAACCGCTGCAACGAGCTTGCGACGAAGTATGGCAGGTCAGTTTTGTTCATTTTCCAGTTATATTTTGCCTTCACTGACTCCTTGCAGGTCAAAGTCTTATATTCGAGCCAAGGTCTTCGGCGGCTCGAAGTCCAAGGCTTTCATCAACCGAAGGCGCGTGTCCGCGACGGTGCGAATATGGGACGCCTACGTCCATGTACGCTCCAAGGAGTTCAATTCGGGTATGTAACGCAGCCCATGTGTTGGGATGAGCAACTTATTCTTTATTTTCAGACGAGGAAGTTGCAAAACGCGGCCGCCGATTGAAGCTCGCGGAAATCCGCGCCGCAATTGTCCTGGAAGAGCGCACCTGGCGGGACTTCTCGAAGGAGGAGCAGGACGGCTGAGTCAAGACATACCGCGAGTACAAGGCTTCGCGGAACGTTGAGAAGCGCGTCAATCTGAAGGCCGAGCAACAAGACGCATCGACAACGTACCGGATGATAGGACGCGAGGTTCGTGCATGCGCCCCACGTTCCCCGCTCTCGCTATCAGACACTGACGTCTTGCAGATGGAGGCGCTATCAATCCGCACGGGCACGAAGTCCGTCTTCTTTTCGGTGCGCTCCGGTGAGACGCAACTCATCACCCCCTTCTACGTGTGCTCGCCCGACATCTTGCAATTCTTCGCCATCGTTGTGGGCAAGACTCTCGATTGGATTATCGGCAAATTCGAGCTATGGGCCTTGGGTGGCATACAAGGTATGTCTGCGTGTGTGCGCGCGCGCGCGCGTGCGCGCGTGCTCCCCTCGAAGCTTCCATCTTTGGCTCATTCATCTTCAGCCGTTCTTGGTATCGCGGGCCGGTCAAAGGACGAGATCAGGAACGATGTGCGCCGCCTGGTCCAAGTAGGATATCGTGCGTGGCTGTTTCACTCGACGACCAGCTTACTGACATGTTGCGCAGATGCGATTCTCGAGCGTCGTTACGCTGATCGTGCCGACCCCCCGCAAGAAAAGATGAACTACAAGTCGTACGAGGACGCCATCGTCAAGAAGCATGGGGTCCGGCTCGTCGGCTGGACCGCCAACGGAGGTGTCGTTGACCAGCCGGGGAAGATTACCGGCATCGAGGAGATCCGCGAGCTCTACACGGCGCTCTTCACGCAGTCGTGCCACTGGGAACTGGTCCCGGACGACAAGTGGAACCCGGCGGACCATCGCCCGCAGAAGCGCAAAAAGCGGTCCGACGCGAACGTCCCGCGTGGCCCGCGCAACAAGAGGCAGAAGACGACCGACACCGATGCCGCGTCCACCAGCGCCGAGCCCGCTGCTTCCAAGACCGCGGCAGCTCGCAAAACACGGAGTGCGAAGAGCGGACCGGGCAGCAAGAAGCGCGCTAAGAAGACCCCTCAGGAGGACGACGACGACCCATCGGACGACCCCGAGACGACGACGACGATCGATCCGGACGACGACGACGCCGGCGATGATTAGTCCATAGGCTGCCCCCGTCCTGTTACATGTGTCTCCGCTTGTCCGTCTTTCCCCAGTCAATGCATCACGTTGTCCTGCACCTACTAGCTGGCATTTCTTCAGGGTCTTGAGTGATCAATAGCCAAATGAAAGCAAAATGAGAATAGCAAGATACTAAATTCCTTGAGCTCACTGTACCTTGCAACATGACTGCAACAACCAAAGGAACCTTGAGGCAAGGGCCAGCCCTTTGTATATTTTCTAAGGACACCATTGAATTCCAAATATCAAGTTTCCTATATACACTTTTTTTCCGGAGTGAAAATGCGAAGTTGGGAGGTCGGCGTCGTCGAGGACGGCGACGACGGCGACGACAGCGGTGCCAAACAGCGTGCCCGGTGGGGCCGGTGATGACGCCGGTGGCTGACACATGTTCCGGCGTCGGACACACCGGCCGTCACCTCCGACAGTCAGGCGCGCTACCAGCTGGCCCAGGACCTCTCCCCGCCAGCTGGATTTATAGAGGAAATCCAGCTGGCTGTGGGGAGAGCTCTGAATGACTCTATGCATAGGCAGGATCTCACTCAGATCCTGCCTATACTTATAGAGTATTCTGGTAAGGTACAGGTGGTGAGGAGGCATGCGGTGAGGACATGGCATACAGTAGGAGACCATACCTGGTCGGTGCGCGGCATTGTCCTCATCCGTGCGTTTGTCGCCGACTCGCCGTCGCCCAGCACTGCAGCGGGTGAATCATCTCCACAGTCGCCATGCCCGCCTTCGGCCAGTGCCAAGGACCATGTGAGAAATTCAGTATTCGAACACCGTGACACCCTATTACCATGAGGGGTCCGTGACATGCTACAAAACGCGTTTATTACCGGGCCATGAGGCCTCCGTGACGCGTGACGCGGTAATAATTATTAGCTTTACAGTATTACGCGTGCAAAGCTCAAGCAAAAAAGAAGTGCAGCAGAGGTCAGCGTAAATGCTGTAGTTAAACCCATCAGCGGTTGAAAACGCATTGTCTACGGGCTGCGTAGAGCGTACAACGATGACCGGTCAATAGCAACAGGCGAGGTTGGTTTGTATTTATTTACCACCTTTTACTTCGCAACGTTTGCAAACCCGATCTGACCACCACTGTACCGAGCAAATACCGCGATAACAAGGTCCCCACGGCACCGACGCATGCATGATGGCGGCTGGCGCGCCCAGCAGCCTTACTGACCTGGGCGTACACTGCGTTTCCGACGAACCGAATACAAACCAGCGCGATCCGCTGGTGATCTTGCCGATGGAGCTGGTCGCTGAGTGTCTCCGGCGGCTGGACTTGCGCGCCTGCATCGCCGTTTCGCACGTGTCGCGTGCGTGGCGTACGGCCGCCCTGGCTGACTGCTGGATGTGGAACGAATACAAGATCGCTGAAAGACCGGACAGTGTCAATCTCGCGATAGAAGGCCTTTCGACGCTGTTGTCTCGATCCCACCCTGCACCGTTCTATCTCACTTGCTATCTGAGCATGACCAATTTCCCGGACGCGCTTTATGATCTCCTGGACGCCCATCTCCACCGCATGGCCGTATTGGATTTCGCGGGCGGCGTTCGCATGTCGCAGCTATTGCGGCAAGGAACGGATGCTCCCCTACTAGAGGCATTGGTCTACTATTCAGACGATGAGTTCGGGCAGTACATGTTTCCGGCGGGCTGGGGCGCGCAGAACGCGCCGCGCCTGCAATATCTCACCGCCGCGGAGTTCTCGCTTCCAAGCGACACAGCGCCCTTCACGGCATTGCACACGCTCCGCGCACACTGGATATCGCCCCGTGCTCCGCAGGCCCTTTCGTTTGCCCGTGTCTTCCCGAAGCTGCGACTGCTCGAGCTCAGCGGTATGACGCCAGCCCATATCGCAATGCTGACGCCGTTGCCGCCGGCCCTCGAAACCGTCATGATGTCGCCTGCGTCCCGGGAGGCTATTGACTACTCGCCCCTATTCCGCACGGCATCCATGCCGTGCAGGATCCGCAAGCTGCACGTCTCGGAGGCACTGGGCTTCCACGACGCGCTCGCGCTTTTTGCGCGCGCGTGGGCGGGCCCGTGGAAGATGGTGCTCGATGTCTACAGCATCAAGCTGCGCTCCGACGCGTGCGACGCGCACCCGTATTGGCATAAAATGTCCGAGCGCCCAATTTCTCTACGCAGCGAGCGAGTCTTCGCGGCCCATCTCGCGCAGCTCACCGCGCTGGAGCTGCCGTTCGCGAGCTTTGCGGACCTGCACAGTATCCGAGCGTCAGTCTGGAACCGTGCACTGCCTTCCCTCCGCACGCTCCTGCTGGTCTTTCCCACATCGTACAAAATGGACGCAGACGAGTGGCGCGCAATCCTGCGCGATGCCGATGGTGTGCTGCGGGACCCTCAGGCGGGAATCTTGATGCCGGCACTCGAGTGCATGGAGATACACATCCCCGACGGCTTTCACGGCGTCCGCGGTTTTCTGAAGTGGCTTGAGCACGATGCACCGGTCGTGCTTCCGTGTCTTTTCTCCAACGGCGGCGCCGGGATTGCGTGCATCCGTCTGACCGCCAATGCGCCGCACGAAATTTCGCATGCCAACGTGGGGCCGTTGTTGCACCTCGCGGAACGGGTGGTTGTCGGTTCCGCGCCCTCGGAACTGGTGTTTGAACGGTCCTCGCGTACGTAGACTACTAGAACGTGTCAGAGTGGGTTTTCAATTGATGATCCAATGCGAAGAGAGAGTTTGAATGTATTGCTGTGAAGGAGGGCATCAGCAAAACGCCCAGATTCCCTGGAGGCTGCCGGCGCCCCCTGCACCCGCCGCAATGCCGCGTCTTTTCTCCCCTCCGGGCGTCAGCAGCGCCAGCGGAGCATTGATCGTGTCCATCCTCATACATCCACGCATATTTTCGTGTGAGAACGTCGCGCTGCTGCTGCAACTCGCGCAACGGGTGCTGATTCGAGCCTCAATGACACTGAAGGACATACATCCTGCATAAGTACAGTTCATCTTTGTGCACTAGATGGAAATAGTGGCCGAGTAATCCTGCTTTTACGGATGCAGATCCTGTCTCAGTACCTAGCTTCTCAGTTTCATTGCTTGTTGCATTGATGAATATGTATCTCCGTGAAAGACGCGTTCAATCGCCGTGTTTCTACCTCAAATGCGACATATACATGGCCCCGGGGGTGGGAGAAGCGTCCGGTTCAATGATAGATACATCTCAAAGGTCCGTCGCGTCCTCGCCGTCCTGTAATTCCGTCACCTCAAGCGTCCGAGAGTTGAGAATTCTGAGCCGAGTGGGACGCAGTTGTAAAACTGCCGACATATACTGCAATATGATATCGGGATGCTCCGTCTCTAGGGTGATGAACGCGACGTTCGACGAGGGATACGACAGGAGTAATGGCAGCGCATGCGCCAGATGCCACCCGAGCCAAGTCATAGCGAGGTGAACGATGCTATCGTCGTCGACAGCTATGGTGCCGAGGTTATGCAGCATGTATGTCACCTCATGGAGCTGTGGCATATTGATTGGATTGAATCCGGGCTCGTCGACAATGCCAAGTTTGTGATACTGCCCCGAGAAATCGATAATGACCGTCAGAGAGCGAACACAGAAGAACGTGTTGTCCTGCTCTTTGAGGAGATGGTAGATCCAGCTGAGTGCTGCCAAGGGCAGCGAGAGCGTGGTAAAGTGGGAGAGCGCGTTCACGAAAGCCGGCTCCATTGTATGAGTGTGGAAATAGTAGACGGAATGGAAATCGATGTCGAAACGAACGTTGACGGTGAGGCTTTCCATTATCAAATTTGGGAATAAGGGGATGAGCATGCGGCATTCACCTCGAGTCGTCTGCAAGAAGAATATAACGATTGAAGACACCGTGGGGGCCGAACCTGACAGGAGTAGGTATGCAAGGTTCAAGCCTGCCAAAGTTGGCAGAATCGGCGAATAATCCAAGCCGAGCGAATCTTGTTGATATGATGAATGCAGCTTGAGACTCGCGATCGACTGCGGAAGAAGAGCCAAGTCCCCCAGCATAGTCTCGTCGACGCGATGAAGACTAAGCGAGGTCAAGTTCGGGAACATATGGAAAAAGGATTGGGGCAGTCCTTCGTCCAAGTAACCCATGAACGCGCGAACGGAAACGATAGGTCGGAATGTGGCAGGCACACGAAAATAGCCAAGTTCGAGCGTTTCCAGCTGAGGCGCCCTGTCTTCTCCCCACTCAGCGGGAAGAACCAACGTCTTATAGAAGACCAGAGTCCTAAGTCCATCCGCCTTCTGCGAAAACAGGCGCGAGACGTCGTCCTGTGGAAGATGTGCGAATCTCAGAAGTTCCATACGGTGCATGTGTTGAACAATAAGGTCTATGACTGCACTGGGAATGAGCCCTGTCACGTCCGCTGATGTGACGGAGAACGGCCGGGGGTCAGATCGTTGAAGAAACGCCGCCAGCATATCAATTGCTATGGATGGCGAGCCGCGCGGTAGCACAACGGAGTTCCACAGCTTGGTGTCGCACACGGCCAGGCGGCGCCAGCTGCGCGACACATGTGTCACGGCCATGCGCCCAGGAAAGTCAAGAGGCTGGAAGAATTCAAGTGTGAGCTCTGCGGGCATGCGGAGCACCGGAGCGCAATCCGGTGTGGGACTGCTAGCGCGCGTCACCGGAAGCACGTCGCAGTCCGCAATCGCGTGCGGACTGGAATGGACGGTGATCAATATTTTGCAGACTCTATCGCATGGGCTTATAGTTGCGCACCTTTGGTCCTGCATTATATCGCTCACGGCAAGCAATGTCGAGCTGCGCGGGCTGGTACGAATCGGATCGTGCGAATGCGAGGAAGCAGACATCACATCGCCGTGCGATTCTCCAAGCACGCCGTCCATCACGGCATCGAATACGCCTGCCAGGGCAGCCACCTCTAGGTTGAAGAAGTCATCCTCGTCACGGCTGCACAGGTAAGTCAGACGATATAGACAGTGATCAAGTAGTACAGAGTACCTTGCCGAACTGCAATGCTCCTCGGGAATCTCTTCAAGCACGAAGGAACTGCATCCATTGATGGGGGCGTCCATACCGGCCTGCTGCAAGCGAAGGGTCGGTCAATAACAGTAAACAGTGCCCTTCGGAGTCATTCCACCGCAACCGGGACGCTTGACCGATTCTGACAGACGTCCGGTCTGTCTCAACGGAGGGTCCGGCAGCGCATCCCGGGAGGGATCCTCGATGAAAAGGCGACGCCGTGACCCGTCTTCGCGTGCATGGAGCTCGCGGTGACCAAGGTATCAAGCTCCTCACCATCGGAGGTCCCACTGTCAAATTGAACGGCACAGGGTGTGATCAAGCCAGGAATGCCGCAAGCTTCTTCCCCACAGCGCGGTATTTTCGATTGACGTTAATAGAGTTGACAGGCGTGGTCGCGTGGGTCGAACAGAGTAGCACCCACTGTCAAATTGAACGGCACAGG
This sequence comes from Auricularia sp. M12, assembly GCA_037042885.1. Lineage (NCBI taxonomy): Eukaryota > Fungi > Basidiomycota > Agaricomycetes > Auriculariales > Auriculariaceae > Auricularia > Auricularia sp. M12. The sequence continues at coordinate 3,850,828 of CM073211.1, forward strand.
GTGTGATCAAGCCAGGAATGCCGCAAGCTTCTTCCCCACAGCGCGGTATTTTCGATTGACGTTAATAGAGTTGACAGGCGTGGTCGCGTGGGCCGAACAGAGTAGCAGACGCCGTGTGCGCGATACGGGGGACCGCGAATCAAACCTCCAGGTCGAGAAGATCGAAGCCTTGGAGACCAGTTATACGGAAAAGCCTGGATAAGATCGTGTATCGTAGATCCTCACAGCGTACCGCATCCTTTTGACTCACAGTTTGTTGCTGAACCAGACTGAGACTGGTTTTCTGAGATCACAAGTTGCCATCATGTTGTCGCGCGCGCATTGAAGATGGCCAGGACGGCACCTCTGGAAAAACATGAGCCCGAGAAACGCATTCTAGCCCGAAGCGTTTGCACCGTCGACCTGGTTGTGGCGGGAGGCAGATGACACGTTTATTTGTACTTGTTGATGCGGCGTCTTGAACCGCGTCTTGGTGCGCATCCGCATGCGTCCGCGGCGCATTACTGATTTCCGGACGAATTACTTGTGCGCATCTCCGAGTGGGCAGCTTACACTGGCGGAAAGCGCGCGATCACGTCTGCAGCGCTCCTATCACAGGCAATAAATCGCGCGGCGACTCAGATACTGTACCGGATGCTCGTTCTCGAAGGCCAGCGTCGGCCGCGCATCTTCCTGGGGACTCTGGAGGCGTGCGAGATGCACGGCGCCGCAAACCCACCCTTGATTGGGCTCGTATTTCGACCGTTCGTATTCTCCTGGGCTCGCGAACCTGCACCGGCATTATCGCGCGCATACTAGATGCCTGCCCAGTTATACGACATCTCGGAACTACTGTGGACACTCCCGGGTGCGCCGCGGGTCTGAGTCGATTTTTGCGTTAGTGGAGGACTATCCGACCGACTGGACCACATTTGCGTTCTGCATCCGACTGCAGCCTTGGAACCGCTGCAGCATCAGTCGAACATTCAGGCAAATCCACGCCGCCGTGAAGGCGCTGAGAACCTTGCTTTCTCGGTCGAGTCCTCCGCCGCTCCACGTCGGCATCCTCCAGCTTATCTTGGACCACGTTGTCTTCAACCATTCACAGCTCTTTGAACACTTGGCGCTTTTCTACATTCTAGCGATATCGGCGTCTCGTTTTCCCACATGTTTCCCAACTTGACCTGCCTCACACTGCACGTTGTAACGCAAGAATCTACCGATGCTGTCGCGCCTGCCGTCTGCCATCGACCTCGTGCATATAGAGCTTGGCAATGTGTTCGTTCATTTTCGCGACTCAGGGCACGCTCAACAGCATTTACCACCTCACGAGAAACTCGCAGCAGCTCTCGCGTCGGGACGTCAGCCCCTCTCTCACTATTCAGGTTGCGGATCGCGTTGCGCAAGGCTTTTCTTGGAATCTCGACGTTGTGCCGTTCGTTTGAAACGATTCTCTGAGACGGCGAACGTGGCGCACTAGGGCACAGTATCGAATATACCTTGTTGATGTGAGCAAGCGTGTTATCTGTTACATCAGACTGAAAGCCGTTCGCAGAGTTGTGTGAGAACGACAACCTCGAGCAGTTTATCTGGGGTGAAAATTTCTTCCCCTCGTGGCTGAGACCTTGATGAATCGCAGTCGCGGCCCAGACAGCTGAAGCGGCCATCGGCGTCCACGACGCCAAGACCACATCTTGGCGACGGGCCGGCTCATGATCTGATGGGCCACGGTGGCGGTGTGCAGCATCCCGCCCTGCAGCAACGGTTGCCCTCGCCGTCGTTTCTCCTTCTCCCCTTCGTCCAGGTGCGGCCGCACGCACGCGCACTCTTTGCCAACTTCATATTTTATTCTTATCCATTATGCGTTGCCTATACCCCGTGCTCGCGGCATTTGCCATCCTTTCCTTTTCCTCCGCCTCCCCGCTCGAGGCACCCGCATCCGATAATGCCACGATATCTTCCGCCGTTTCTACTTCCTGCTTCCCTGCGCTTGGATTCAACCCCCCGAAGGGCCGCGCACCGAGCGTCCCCGCGTACAAGTGGTGGTGCTCGCGCGACGCAGACTACGCGTTCCTCGGCTTCTCGTACTCGTGCGTTGCCTGCACCCACTGTCCATGGCTCATAATACTCACGCGCGTCTAGCATTGACGATTGCCCGTCGAAAGCACAGATGGTCAAGGACTTCAAGGCGATGCGCGCGCAGTACAAGGCGCGCTACGTCCGCATCTACTCGGCGTGCTACAAGAGCAACGCGTTCTACGACCAGATCGTCGCCGCCGCGTACGAGGCCGGCATCGGTGTCTACGCGCTCGTCTGGTTTGGGTGCGTCTGCAACCTGCCGCCCAGGCTTTCGGCTTGCTCACGATGCTGCAGCTTCAACGGCCCGAACGACAAGAGCTGGGAGAAGCAGCTCGCAGGGCTCGTCAACACGCTCAACGTGCGTGGCAGCGCGCGTCTTTATCCACGCAACCCCCTCTGACGTGCGCCTAATAGCACAACCGTCTGGCCAGCTACGTGATTCGTAGCATCGCGGTACGCTGCCGTCCCTCGCCTCGCCGCCGTGGGCCAGTCTTAACGTGTTGCTTTTCGTCGCGATCTAGATCGGCTCTGAAGCGCTGTTCGACGGCGTCATTGCCCCTTCGAAGCTCGCGGCGACCATCCAGAGCGTGCGCGCGAAGGTCAAGTGGCTCGGCGTCGAGGTCACGACGAGCGACATGGCGTACCAGTTCGCGCAGCACAACGACGTCCTGAATGCCGCGGACCACGTGCAAATGAGTGCGTTTTCCACCCGCGTCCGTACGCGCGTCCGCCTCTGCTGACCGTGCTGCGTAGACGTGCTCCCGTTCTTCGCGCAAAGCGCGACATACGGCAACTCGACGCAGGCTAAGGCGCAGGTCCTGCGCGAGCTGCGCCAGATGCAGGCGCAGACGCACTCGCGCAAGAAGCTCATTATGACGCAGACCGGTGCGCATATGTACGCTCCGTTTTAGCGTTCACATCATGGCTGACCCCGTCGCCGCAGGATGGCCGAGCAACCAGGCCGTGTGGAAGGCCAACAGCCGCACCGCCGAGGCGTCGCTGCATTCCGAGCAGAAGTACTACGACATGCTGGACGGCCAGTGCTGGACGTTCAAGACCTTCCCGCGCGGCGGCGTCGGCTGGTTCGCCCAGATCTGGGAGGACAACACGCTCCCCGGCTGGGGCATCGTCAAGGACGGCAAGCCCAAGTTCATCTTCAAGCCCAAGACGCACTGTTAGCCGCCATCCGGACAGCGCCAAGCAGAAAGTGTCTTCGAACCCTACGTATACCGGAACGAGGTGTGCATGTGGGCAGTTTACTCTTCCTGTATCCCTGGACGCCTTGCTCGTCCTGCACAGAAATTCTATACCTTGATACCTGGGAACGCGCTTGAGGCTCAAGAGAAATGAACTGCAACTCGGTTGATTGCGTAGGAAGTACTTATCAACCTCAGACGGACGGGCGGATGACACCTCCGCATCCAAATTTCTTGCCCGTCGCGTAGTCTCTGGTCAGCAGCTGGTTCTACTCAACCTCGTTCTTTCAGCCAGAATGAGGTTTATGCAACCGCTACGTTGACTCATAAATGCAATCTGTAGAGCTTTGGGCGGTCCACTTGCTACGGGCTCTGGCCCGACCCCCATCTGGAACTATCAGTATAAGCACGTATATTAGTAGGAGATAGACTCGTCGTCGGTCGACGGGTCGTTCAAAAGGAGGTATTTACATCAAAGTGAAGCGGCAACTGTCTCGTGAAGCTGCCGAGCATCAAGAATGCTTCCTATCATGAATGGCAAAAGGTTTACTGAAGCCTCGTCGTCGTCGAACGGTCAAATGCGAGCTCTATGTCCTCCGGATCGGCCGAGGAGCCTACGAGGACGCGCTCGGCGAGCCGCAGGAGACACGCCACGTTTTTCCGCGTTAACCCGAGCGAGGTGTCTGTACGGATGAGGATGCGGGCTATCGATTTGTTGTTGGAGGTCCCCATGGAGGAAAACAGGGGCGGTAGGACCGAAGGCGCGTCTAGTCTGAGCCAGTCCGCGAACACAACGTCGTCCATATAATCACCCGCATACACGTCCGGCTCGGGAACGCGTAGTTCGACGAAGTGCAGCACCGGCAGCAGAATTCCTTCCTGGGGGTCGTCCGAGAAGCAGTCTTCCAATATCGGGCGCCATTTGTCCATACGGCACGACGAGGGGAATGCCAGTCTCAGCACTCGGAGACAAGGGAGTGCGCGGTCCCAGACATCGGCAGAAAGTTTGTGGAGTTGCACAAACGTTTCGAGCGGCAGATCCAGCTCTGAGACTCGCGCCACGGCAAGGTGCGGTGCGAGGCCCTCTTCACTGGAAAGGGATATCATGCGCCTGGACGCAATGCACCAGGAAATAGCCCCGGTTGGATCCTGCATGGTGACTCGTCTCTCGCCGTCGAACTCCACTTTCCACAGCCCCGGGCACATGCATTCAAAGAGCTCGAGCGCGGCCTGAAATCCCGAAGCTTGGGTAACGGACAGAGTGCGTATGCTGCCAGGCATCGATTTCGTGCAGAATAATGACGAGTAATCGACCTCGTCCCTGGAGCCCACTAAGTAGATTTCTCGGAGGGACGGCGGTAACGGCGTCAAAAGTGGGATGACGGCCTGAGTAATCGAGCGAAGGTCGAGCAGCGTGATGTTCGGGAAGACGCGACAGAAGGATATGTCTAGCATGCGTGTTTGAGAAAGACGTGCGCGCAGTTCGAGCAGAGCGGCGAAGGGCGGAGAGTCAGACGGAATTGAAAGGTCCAGGACGAAGAGGCACTGTAAGCGCGGCGCGTTCTGCGCTCCCCATCCCACCGGGAAAACGTAAAGCTGGTCCTCGTTTTCAGCAAGGTAGCCCAAACTTTCCAGCAGTGGCGCGTCTGTCTTCAACACACGTGTGATGTGAACGCCGCCATAGAAGTGAAGGTCGGCCATACGGTGAAGATTGGAAGCAATGAGATTGTAGACAGCGTCCGGGATGCCTGCACCGGGAAGAAAGCACGCCAAGTCGAAAGGCACAGGATTTGAGCGAGCAAGCAGCGTCGAGAGCGCGTGTACCTCGTTCTCGAGATTCCGCGGTTGCCTGGGGATGACGTACTCGTTCCAAAGCCAACAATCAGCAAGAGCAGCGCGGCGCCACGCACGCGATACGTGTGAAGCGGAAATACAGTCATCCAGGTCCAGCCACCTGAAACACTCTGTGACGAGCTCCGCGGGCAAGGACATCAGCATATCGCGGTGGCTAGCGTTCCATTCCTCGGAAATGCAGCCAACGGCGGCGTCAAAGACGCCTTGCACCGCGGCTACGGCCTCCGCGATGCATTCCTTGGCGTGCTGAGCTTCGTCGTCCCCGCTCGGGTGGTCACTCTGCGTGCTCGAGCGCCGGCCGTGCGGAGGAGCATAACTGGGGATCTCCGCCAGGCTCTGGCTGAGCATGTCCCGCAATGCGTTGGAAATGCACTCATGCATGGCTTGGCGGCGTTGCGGCGAAAGAGAGACCATGCTGACGACAGCGGGAGGGAGTCAAAGGCGAACAAATAGATACAAATGTAGGGAATTGCACGTCTCGGGATCAACTGGGCAATCGGTAAGGCTTCATTTCCGTCATCTCCGTCACAGTTGTGCTGCTGCAATAAAATTCATTTTTTCATTCTCAGCGCACTCGAAATACTGGTGCCTTCGGCGCTATCGGCAGGCCGGTCCGAGGTCAACGGTTGATGCAAACAGCGCCAAACAGCTACCCATGCTTTCCTCGAACCTTGGATCCCAGCTATACACATGCGTGACAGACATCCTGAAACTGTTAATGGGAGGGGTCTATTCTAATCACGGCCTGTCAGTTGCCCTTCTGCTTCTTGCTTTGCAGCTATGACTCACGAAGGTTCAGGAAAAATCGTCATGGCCACGCGACCCAGTTACGACGCGCTTCTGCCGCCATAAAGGCTGTTGTGGACGACGCAATTGCCGATTTTCACGAAGAGTGGAACGCTGCGCAACCTGACCCACTGTATAGTCTGCCCCGCGAGCTCACGAGCTCTTGCTTTGGTCACTTGGGTTTTGCAGACCGCATCACTGCTTCGCACGTCTCGCGTTCATGGCGCTCAATAATTCTCTCTGACTGCGCTCTTTGGACCCAACTTACAATGACGATTGGGGAGCCCGCCATTGCTGCGGATGCAGTGGCCAGCATGTTCCAACGCTCCGGCCACAGGCCCTTCAGTCTCAGATTGACGCTTCTTGACGGTCCCCGCAACGCTCTCTATCGGATCTTTGACGCCATACTTCAAAATATCTCCCATATCAAATGCCTTGAACTTGATTCCGTTCTTCTCCCACACATGCTACCTCGCTTGTTTGAGCACGACGTACCGATGCTAGAGACCCTCAGCTTCGACCTATCAGTATTACGACCAAGGGACCCTATATGCGAGCTCCCTTCGAATTGGGGAAGTCGCCGCGCTCCAAGGTTACGAAGCTTGGCGGTTGGACGGTTCTCGGTACCCGTCCAATTCGAGCCAATCGTCACATTGCGCTCTTTCTCTGGCGAGATCCCTCTTGGCGACGGTGGCTTCACTCGCAGACTTTTCTCACTGCTCCCTAATCTTGAGCAACTCGAGCTTCAGGCTGTCACCGAACAGTCCCTCGAGGATATACTGCACATGCCCCCCTCTACAACGCGCGTCCGGTTCAACTCCTGTCATTACGAGAGCCAGGTGGACTACTCCGTATTTCAACGTGGAATCTCGCGACGCGCGTGGCGGCACATCTACCTTGGCTGGCCAGTGGACCTCTCTGGCTGGATCGAGTTCGCTGCGCAGGCTACTATAGGTGCATGGAGTCTAGATATCACTAGCGACGATGACACCCTCATCAAGATCGGGCTGGACAGCGACCGCTCATGCGAGTTTCAAGTACCAGACGGCGCATTCAACCTCCTATTCCTGGCTAGCGACTCGGTAGCGCGCTTGTCCGAGCTGTCGCTTACACCGCGCATGCTGACGAAGTTCGCCTTGGCCAGCTGGGACCACGAACTCCCTTGTCTTCAGTTGCTCAACGTTCGGCTAATATCCGAAGACGATTATGTATCACCAGCAACCCTGTCCCCAGCGGAACACATGCAGCCTATCCGTGCGCCACGGCTGGAGATGGTGACGCTCGACACAACAAACCTCGAGCTGGTACTTACAGGATGGCTTGAACGCTGCGCAGCCGACCTTTTGCAAAGGCTGTGTACGTGGTCCTGGTCGCGCGTCACGCTCGTCATGAGCAACCCGTCGTGGCTACTGGACGGGGCCGATACGGCGCGCCTTCGCGCCTTTGCTCTGCAGCTACAGATTATTGATCACAGTTCCGGCGAGAAATTCGTGTTTGTCAACGATGGGAGTTGTGATGCTTCCTGATGATGTTTTGGTCCCTCAGGCTTCTCAGTAGGGCATTCATGCCCAGATGCTGTAGATTTAAACTTCACCAACACAACACCTCATCGTAGATGTTTCCTGCAGTGCAGTTATTGACCTTCATACGTGGATATGGGCCAAAACGTTGGCGTTGCTCAGCCGGGTATATTGGCATAGCACACGAAGACGAAGCAAAAATACAGGGATGGGTATTGGGTATCATCAGCATCGTTCTTCGTGCAGGGTCCATCATCCACGCCCGCTAGTAGAAGCCCATGAGCGACCACCGCCGGCGCGCCGCGTTGCCCGGCGTGCTCGAGCTTCCGTCGTCCGTCTCCGTGCCGTTGCTGCTCCCGGACGAGGAGGTGGGGTCGTAATATGCGGTCGCGACTTCGGGGCTCACGTATGATCTGCGGGACAAGGTGGGGTCAGCCCCTATGGCGAGTGAGAGCGAGGGAGCCGCTGCTCTAGCACTACGGATCGCCCGTGCGTAACGCGAGCTGTAACGCGAGCTGCTGCGCCGGAGCGAGAAAGCCGTACGCGCAGAACGCGAGAGAGAGCGGCAGCAACGCTCGCCCGTGCGCTACGCGAGTGCGAGTGCCCCGCGGACAACGCGAGCGAGGGAATCAACCCGCTAGCGCGAGAGCTCCGGGGGAAAGCGGCATGGGAAGTGGGGCGAGTGCAGTGGTAACGGAAAGAGTGGAAACGCACCCGTTGATGGTGATGACGATATGCCCCTCCAGCCCGTCGGCCAGGTCGTCGCCCAGCATCTCCGTCTCCAGATCCGGATCGTCTATACACACACGGTGTCAGCATCTCGAAGGGGCGAAGCAACAATTCCCCCTCGAAAGATGGGAGAAGCGAGCGGTAGAGGGAGGAAGAAACGTACACCCGCCGATCGAGCCGTACGGGTATATCCCGTCCTGCAAGTTCGTCGTCGAGTTCTCGTACGCGAGCGGGTTCTGGGTGTACGGCGGCAGCTTGGCGATGTCGTCCAGCAGGTCTTGCTCTGCAAAGTAGCCGTGTGTGTCAGTTGGATTAAATCACAGCGGGAGGCAAAGAGAGGAGTGGAAGAGTGAGATGAGAAGCGCGCGGTGGAATTTGTGAATGTGTAAGTAAGACAGGAAGAGCGCGGGAGGGACGGAAAGGCAGCGCTGCACATCGAGTAGAAGGATATGAGGCACAGCAGGAGGTTAAAGGCAGGGGAAAGCGGGAAAAGAAGCGGGAATGGGATGGGATGTGCGCGAAAAACACAGACGCACTGAAGAATAGCTGGCCGGTATGATGCGCCGTGCCAGACGAGCTGATGAACGTCCCGTTGTCCGCGACCGAGCTGCCGTTGAACACTGCGCGCAGCACAACACACAATCAGCTGGGTGCCCGCGCCGTGGAAAAGGAGAAATGCGAAGGTTGCGTACCGCGGATGTGGATGTGCACCGCGCGCCCGGTGTACCATCCTAAGCATCGCGCGTCAGAGAATAGAAGGAATGGATGAAGAGGAGGAGCGCACCGGGCACGATGGTGTACATCGTCGCCTCGCCCTGCTCGTTCGCCTGCGTGACGCCGCGCAGGAACGTCAGCTGGTCCGTCGCGTTGTTCCCGCGTCCGCCGCCCGGGCCGCCACCCACGCCGTCTGCGCCACTGAGCGGACCTATTGGTGTGAGGCGACGCAGAACCAGGCGCGTTGAGTCAAGCCGCAGCGAAAAGCGAGAAAAATTCAGCTGTTGCATCGCGGAAAGCAAGAAGGTACAGAGCGTACCGAGACTGGTAGTGGCAGCCGCGCCGGGCGACGTGCTCGCGCCCGTCGGAGGCGCCCCACTCAAGCTACCGCTGCCGCTTGGCGGACCGCCCTGACCGCCGTTGGGCGGCGCGCCGCCGCCGCCGGGTCCTCCTGCACCGCCGCCTTCGCCCGCGGCGAGGGAGGCGGCGGTGAAGCCGCTGTAGAAGCCCGTCGTGCTAAAGAGCGGTCAGCGGATTGTAGAGCTAGTTGGGTGCGAGTGGGAGTGTGGGGAAGGGGTGTGTGTGATATGATGCGAGAGGAGGTGAAGGTGAGGAAGGGACTCACTTGGCCGCCCAGATCTCCATCCATAGGTTCGGCGCGACTTCGCATGTCTCGACGTCCATGAACGTCACGTGCAGCGTGAGCGGGACGCCTTCCAATATGAGTCCAGTCAGCTGCGGAGTATGCAACTGGGGGACGAACGAAAGTGCGCGTACCGGGCTCGCCGTCTGTGACGTTCTGCCTGTAGAGCTCGTTGTTGACGTGGTACGGGCCTTCCGTGAGCTACATCCCCGCGCACTCATCAGTATCTCATACAAGGAGAGCGCAACGGCAGCTCGTGAGAGCGTACCTCAGGCGTCATAGCGCACAGCGCGGCGGCGCGCGGCGCGTAGCCCTGGATGCCGCGGCGCGCGAGCCGACGGCGCGTGATGGCGTCGAGCGTCGCGCCGCAGCGCTTCTGGATGGCCGCGCGCTCGCGCAGGTTGTGCCGCCTGTAGAGCGGGACGTCGTCCGGGTCGGGGCCGTGGCCTAACCAGTGACAATGACAGCCGTATTAGACAACATCCCGATGGTTCACAGAGAGAGAGCACGTACCGCGGACGAGCACCGCAGCGGCGAGGAGGAAGAGGAGTGCGAGGCGCATCGGAGACAGCGACGGAAGTGGGTATGAGTGGGATTGGGGGCGAGGATTGACGCTCCAATGAACTGCCGCTTTTTATTTCATTCGATCGAAGGTGGGGACGGGCGGGTACCCCGTGTGACCGAGCAAGACCGCGTTGGTTCCCGGCGCAGCATAGTCGGCCTAACCTTTTTCGACGTTGGCAAAATTGAAAATGCGACCGTAGACGGAGCAAGGAGGTCACGGCGAGTTCCAAAGAGCTCTGCAAGCAGCGGATTGGTGCAGACGGAAGACGGAGCGTCTGAAGATGAGCTGGGGACATTCTTCGGCGCAGGCTGCAGGGGCACGGTGCGCCCACGACCCGGTGCGGTACCCGATCCGCAATATCCGAGCACGCGACGCCCAATGGCGTAGCGCCTTTTCTGCGCTTCTCGACCGCGCGCATGATTCGCTGGGTGGCGCGTTACGGTTGCGGGCAGAACTCGGGTGACGCGATGCGAATAAACGGTTCTTGCGCGCGAATTTCGCGTTTACGACGCGCGACGTCTTTGAGCTTCAGAGCTGAAATGAGCGCGACTGTGAAGTGGGATGCGCAAGACAGCGCGGCGCGGACAAGAAGACGAGGAGCGCCGGATCTTAGATTGTGCCGGTTTCGCTTCCGGAAGTCCGGCGCGCAGCAACCTTTTCTTTTCTTTACCATGTCCCACGAATGCGCTGTATATCGGGTGGAGGATTTGTCCTTCTCTCACTCTCTATAGTATCTTCTGTGGTTTACGAGAATTTGATAATGACGTTGACTCTGCGAACGGTATTCAGTCGGCTGCGGTAAGTACAATAACACGCGTGCCTCAAAGAACGCTTACTCGCATAAACAAGGCATATTGCATTCAATTCGGTGCCTAGTGCGACACATTTTCCTTCTCAGGCAACGGTGTAAACACGAGCTGCTCGGCGAAGGACGCTGAGCCCTGCTGCAAACGTCGAGTCAGAGCTACGCTTTCGAAAGGTCTTCTCGGCGTAAATGTCGGTTGATAGCGTATTAAAGCAGGCGCATGTTTGAGATCGCCCTGGTTCACGCAAGATCTGGCTGAAAATTGCGAAAAAGCGTCACTGGTAGTAGCAATTAACAACGAAATTAAAGGCCTTGCGGCAGCGTAACAGAGTTGCGAACCGGCGAGGACGTGGAGCAACACGAGCAGGAGAATGAAAGCAGCAGCGGAGTTTTTGGCTCACACTGCAACTTATGAGCGTGAAGCGCGCACTCCCATGGTGCGAAGGATCGTACAAGGATCGATGTTTGAAGGCAAGGACGGTCTCTCACCTACGACAGCAGGAATGCGATACGCCTCGGAGCTGGCAAAGCATCTGCCAATCTCGATCTCCTGGGCTGTACTCAGATGGCAATGCGATTTCCACATGCACTCACACTAATAAAGCCGCAGGCTTCGCGCAGGGTCCGGAGGAGATGGGGTCCATCCAATCGGCCGAGGAACCGAGCGCGTACTTGCGCATGCGTCCTGTATAACTAAGCAACGCCTCGAGGCGCGGTTAATGATGACAATATATATACGAGGTAGGCTCATGATCGACGCACTTCTCCCCATTATGTCGTCCCCCAAGATCCTCAAGATCGCCGTCTGCTTCTTCCCGGACGCGCAGCTGCTCGACTACGCCGGCCCGCTCGACCTTCTCGGCTTCCTCAACGCGGCGAACACTATCCTCAAGCCTGCGCCGTCGCATCTCCTGCAGTTCACGCATATCGGGCCGGAGGAGCTCGTCGCGTCCTCGGCGGGCCCGCGCGGGCGCATGGACACGACCTACGCGACGCTGCTTGAACGTGGAGAGCAGTTCGACGTGCTTTTCGTTCCGGGCGGTACGCACAACTTGTGACGCGTCTCACCCCTTGAGTGTAGCGCTGAAGTCGGCGCTTGCAGGATGGGGAACCTCGCCGGCGCGCACGCCGCCCGACCTGATAAGCTTCCTGAAGGTTCAGGCGCCAGGAGCAAAGTACATCATGTCCGTGTGCACCGGCGCTTGGATTCTGGCGCAGGCGGGTGGGTTTGCTGGACGGCTGCAAGGCGACGACCAACAAGTCGCTGTTCGACGTCGTTTCGGTATGCACGCGTCCGAGTCCCGTAACCGGCGCAAACTGACCTGAGTGACCGCGCTGCACAGTCCAGAACGAGCAGCACAATCGAATGGATACACAAAGCGCGCTGGGTCGTCGATGGCAAGCTGTGGACAGCGTCGGGTGTCACGGCCGGTGCGCACAGGCCCGGAGCGCGCCGGTTTGCCAGTTAGATTTGGGTGGCTGCTGACTCTGCGAGACTCAAAGGACTCGACATGGCGCACGCGTGGCTGGCTGAGCTCGTAGGTGCCGAGGTCGCACAGCAATTGGCCGGCGTTATCGAGCATACGCCGCTGGCGCAGGACGACGACGTGTGGGCCGACTATTGGACCCATGAGAAGCAGAAGGCATTGGCGGACGAGGTCGCCGATCTGCTGGTCTGAGTCCTGCAGCTCAGAGGAATTGGGCTGCGTACTGTATAAAATTCATGTCTCACAAGTGTCGTTTGCGACGAACATGATCCATTGCGCGAAGGGACCTGAACTCCGTGGATGCGCGACTAATCGCAATAGATTGCGCGGCAGAGACAGCAATGCAGTCTGCTAGGATAGCCATGCACGAAGTCGCAGCGGAGAGCCCGTGTCCAACACCCAACACCTGATCGCCAATCTGTCGACACGTGTGAGTACCAAGAGCTATGCGCCCGGCGCGGAAGGAAGTGCGAGAGCATGGGCGGTCTTTCAGCGAGGTTGCGCGAGTTGCAACTGTCGATAGGACGCGGGATTTCTGACCGCGTGTCGAGAGTCTGACGGCAGCGCACTCGTTAGACTTGGGAACTTAGGAAGATTCTGCCGCTCTCCGGTGATTTTGGTGTAGATGCGGGACAACACGACGCGCATCGCTAGATAGAGCCGCGATACGGTTGGAATAGACTGCACCGCAGGATGAGGTCGCATAGCAAGGCGTCGCAATAAAGACATTGGCGGGACGACTAAGTCAAGCAGAACAGGGGCCAGTGACGAGTGAAATGTCACAGCAGAGCGAGAGCAGGTCTTGCGGAACAAAGGCGCGAGCGAAAACAGCTATGTAGCCTGTGTTGACTGGAAGGATACCCGCGGATGGACAGGGTGCTACATGCTGAGAAAAAGGTGGCGGTGACGCTCAATTTCAACAAAGACTGACGCGATAGCGAGTACCGAGTCGTAAGCATCAAATTGTCATTCCAGCGCACCTAATGCTTCGGAAGATCCTGGCGTACGGGGGGCCATGCGCCGGCTATCATGCGCGAGCGTAAGGGCGCTTCAGTCCTCCACGAACGTGAACAGAGCCGAACAGAGCGAACAGTGCCAATGCGGGCCGTCAGTCTAAGCACCAGTCCGTTTGCGCCGTGATCATTGGCTGCCAGAATCCAAAACAAAAGCCGTGCGTGCGTGAATCTGGTAGTCCCTGGCCTTCCGAGAGAGCAGGCACGTCGGGACTCGGAAGCCAGCATCATCACCATGAAAGCCGCTACTGTAACACTGACGAGCCGCTGCGCCGCAGTCCTGAAATAAAAGCAAGTTCAAAAGAATGAAGTCGAGGCCAGCAAGAGTCAGGGCGCGCGGGGCTCAGAATTGCGCGTGTCGTGGTCGAAGAAGGAAGCAGAGGAGCGGAGCGGAACGCTTGCCCCGATCGGAGGCCACTGCCGTCCGCCTCAAGCACGAACGCTATACGAAGAATTGAGCAATTCTGAGACAAAGGCAAGTGCTAGATTTGAATCAAGCGTCTTCAGCTGCGGGCGTCATTCCGGATGGCAAGAGCCAAGCTTACAGTAAGGAGCGACGGTCGCGTGTACCAACTCCGCGAGTCGCCGCCTTCTGGTCCTGACCATCGGCCGTCAGTGAGCCGTTCGCGCTCCGCCTGTACGCCCTACCTCCAACACGCGTGACATGAGCCGCGACACCGGACGACTACCGACGTTCTGCTCGCCAACTTCGCCGCTGGCCATAACCGACCGCTTCAGCAGCACCGATCGCCCAACGAGCTCCCCTCGAATAATCCCGCGACGCCTCTGCCGGCGCGCGGACTCACGGCTCGCTCGACGACGAGGGGCTCGAGGATCCGTGTACTGCGTGCAGCGCCCGAGCGCAAGATGTCGTCTGCACTGGCCGGGACGGGCCCGTGTCGGGCAGCGTCTGGCTGCGAGCTTGGTGCGCCTTTACTGCCTTGCGACGGTTCCCTGGCTGACTGACAGTGTGTTTTAGAGCGAACGCGCTGAAGGCGCACGTGCAAAGCCCAGTCGCTGCTTTGTTCGTGTGCGCTACGACACGCGCTGGGTGCATCGCGCGTACCGCGGCGCTGGCTCTGCACGCACCGCGCGGTTCTGTGCGGCCATCGACGCCGCGGGCGCAGGCTGCGCTTGCCTGGGAATGGCGCCCGGACCGAGTTGTGTGCAGTACGCCGTTTGTGCTCGCTCTTCGGCGGTTGACTGACGATGCTGTCCCCAGCAGCGACGCCAGCATCGACACGGCAATAACACCGACGCGGGCTGCAGCTTCCTTGCCAACCTCGTGCAAGGCCAGACTCGACTGCCGCCACACCGCTCCGGGTGCACGGCTGCCCTCCCGCTGGACGATTACGACGGCGCAAGGAGCTCGACCCGTAGTCGAGCGGCTCCGCCGTGATCCATGCGCGCGCGTAGAAGGGTGCGCCTTCGTTTCGCCGTGCCCGTCCTGTGCGGGGTTCAGTCTGCAGCGGCGCCGTCCTGGTGCGCGGGTCGGCGTTGCGAGATGTGTCGACGTCTGGGAATACCACCCGCGACCAGGTGCACCGCCGCAGGGGCGCGGACGACCGCCCGCCATCGACCTGCTACAACAGCGTGAGGAGCTTGATCCGTCGTTGGCCCTTCGCGAGAGCCTCTACACGACGTTTGCACTGGTGTGCTATCTTTTCCACTTGCTCGATGATAGGTTGATCCATGCGCGCGCGCCGTGCAAGTGGGTGGACGGTGTCGACTCGGGTGCGCCTTCTTTTCGCCGTGCCCGCACTGTGCGAGGTTGGCTGACGTTCAATACGCAGCGGCGCCGTCCTGGTACTTACGCGGGCTCGACGCTGCGAGAAGCGGGGTCGACGCCTCGGAACACCCCGCGCGAGCTGGAGCGGGACGGCTTCCTCCTTGCAACGCCCACCGCCGCCTCTGGTGAGCAGTTCCGCCTACGATGAAGACAGCGCGGCGCTGCCATGCTTCGC
Source organism: Auricularia sp. M12 (assembly GCA_037042885.1). Lineage (NCBI taxonomy): Eukaryota > Fungi > Basidiomycota > Agaricomycetes > Auriculariales > Auriculariaceae > Auricularia > Auricularia sp. M12. The sequence continues at coordinate 3,866,162 of CM073211.1, forward strand.
GCGTGCGTGGCGTGACTCGGATCAGGCCCTCCACGCGCGGCCGGCGACAGATGCTCTGTGCATTGGGTGGCCGTTGGTGCGCTGTTTTTCGGGCTCGCTCTTTCAATCATGACTGACGCGGCCAAGCACATCGGCACCCAGGCCGCCGGGCGCGGGCGCGTCTTTTGCGGCGTGCGTGCGCGACTGACCGCCATGGCCCAGGATCGTGACTCCGCTTAAGGCGCAAAGTCGCTCCTTCCGTCGTGGGCCGTGCACGCAAGCCTTGGTGCAGATCACAGGCACGCTCTTGCGGTGGGCGATATTCGGTGCTGAGCTGGGTGCGCTACTTTTTCTCCACTCTTTGGACGATTGACTAATGCGGCGATGCCTAGTGCTCGAACTGTCGACACTCGGGAAAAGTAAGTGTACGCTCACTCGCAAGCACGGGCAGACAGGCTCGTTGCTCACCTCGCTGCGGCCCGAGGACTTCTGCCGCCGCAGAGGACGCGGTGACGTCCTCGCGTGCACGACGCGCACATGGTGCACACAGGATGGATACACGCCGAGTGCGCTCAGGCTGTTCCTGCGCAGTCGATGACTGCCTAGCGCTCGTCGTTCGTCTGGCACCAGACGCGCGGCTCGTCCGGCGCGTTCCTGTTGCCTGTCATGCCAGAGCACTCGCGTTGCCCAGAGGCTACTTTGGCATTCCCATCTGCCGTCTCCCCTCCGTTAGCTGCCACGGGCGGCGCGCGCCCTCGGCGGTAGTCCCGAGCTGGCCGCGTCGCTTGTGGCTGCTGCGAGTGCGTCGAACGTCGTCGGCCACACAGGGCTCCTGCCTCTAGTTGTTGTGCAATTTGCGGGGCTCGTGCTCGTTGCGCAGCTCGCGGGGTATACTGTGCGCTAGCGCACGCGTCGACCGAGCAGTTGCTGTCTGGGTTCACCGCGCAGGAGGTGCACGATTCTTGGCGGCGTTCAATTTCTGCGCGTATGCCGTCGTGCAACAGGGCGGGCGACGCGTCCGAGCTCTGTGTGGAGCGCACCTGGTCCTCCCAGAGATCGTCGTCGTAGCGCGCATGACCGTGCCCGACTGACGCGCTCTTCGCGCCGGCAGACGGGGGCATCTGGTGCAGGTGGACCTGGCGACGATGCGGCTTGGTTTGGCTGCTGGCGGTGGCGCTCTGTGTTCAGTCTGGTCAGGACGCAGCGCACGCCTCGGCGGAGGGCGCGGTCGTCCCTGCATCGTGGTCGCCATGCGAGGTCTGATGCACAGCGGGCAGCGGGAGGGCGCAGCGCCTGCAAACGCAAACATTCCGCTAGGGTGACATTCCACTGCACTCTTTGTCGCGGCCCTTCACCTTAGCATGCTTTCTCTTCGCTCCCATTAGTCGCTTCTACCTCCTTTACGAGTCAATTACGAGTTCTAACACCCGAATCTGAACGAGTTCATTCAATGCACGAGAGCAAGAAAGCACTGCAAGACAGCAGTTAAAATATCTAATCACAAGACCTCACGCCATCCATCCATCCAGTGGCGGAGCACCGTAGGTAGCTTCTCCTGTGAACCCAGGCTGCGTCGTCTGTGCGAATATCTCGTGAGATATCGCGGGCTGAGGCCCTTGAAACCCGGTGTATCCGGATGCCGGTGTCAGGGCATGTACTGGCTGATCGAAGCTCGTGGAGTTGTGCAGCCAGTCGCCGTAGGTAGCGGGTTGGATCCACTGGTTGACGTGAACACCGTTCATCTCGACTGGTGTGAGGAGTGCTTGTAATTCCTGCGGCATGAAAGCCACGTCGCGTTCTGGAGCTGTCTGTGAGTCAGCGGGATTGGGAAACTGCGCGAGACGAGCTCAGCACGGCGATAGAAGATACGACCCGTAAGGGTGCGCACCTGCGACGTGACCGTCGTTCCGTTGGGAGATTCAGTCCGTGCGCGCGCTGCATCTGCCCGTAGTTGCGTGTTCTCCTCGCCGAGTCGAGCGTTCTCCGCCTCAAGTCTAGCCACATCGGCACAGTAGGCATCGCACAACTGGCACTGGCGAACGCGGTGGTCGAGTCCCGTCCATCTGCACTTCGAATACAACGGCTCCTTCAGTTATCGACGCAGACAGCAATCTGAAAAAGGGCGTACCTCAATACCCTTCCTCGCGCACGCAAAGCACGTATCAGGCCCCCCAGCGCCATCGCACTTCGTTTTCCTAGGCCTCGGCCGTGAGCAAGAGACTGCTAAATATCGCAGACTGACTTTTCGCGGCATTTGTCGCACGCGGTGCTCGCACGGCTCTTGTTCCTCGCTGAGCTCTTCATGGACGAAGTCTGGGAGGACTAAGGAGTGGGGAGTCTGGGGTGGTCGCAGTTCAGGACGAGGTTGGACTGTCCGATGCGCGCCAATCGTCGGATGAAAAGCTTATTCTTTTCACTGGCAAGCTACTCGTTCTACACGCTCGTGAATACAGCATTTTTATGTAAGTAAATCTCTGTTCCAATGACTGAAATTCATCTGCGGGCAATTATAAACCCCGAGGACGCATTGCACATTGGCAGAAACCCACACCGTCCTGGGTGCGCAAAAGAAGCACAATATCAATTAACATGTCGGCAGGTAGATCTTCGAATTCTCTGGGGCCGCTAAACCAGCCGCTTGAATGAGTAGCCGAAAACGCATTGCCAGGACGCTCGCTCGCGGACATAACGATGCTAATTCGGTGCGTTGGCAGTGCTTGTTATGCTGGAGCGTCGCCGTGTAGCTGACCTCTCCCCGTCACCCATTGTAACTACGCGTGCAGAAAAGCCGACGGTCTGACCCAGATCAATTTGCTCGAACAGAGCCGGAGCGAAGTCTTGGCATCGGAGCTCGAAAAAGAACAATGCCGCCGAGAGGCACCGCGCGCGCCTGATGACTCCCGAACCTTCCGACGCACAACCAACGCACAAGATTGGCCAATCCTTCACTACTGTACCTGTGCTCTGGACATCCCCATTATTCCGTAAGACGCATCTTTTCCCGCAGACTGCTTTATCTGATGGTGTGAACGCAAAACACTTGCAAAACACCGCGACTGGGATGCCGAGCGCTCCCCGCGGCTCTGGGGCATCCTTCGTCATTGTATCCTATATTTATCTATCTTCCTCGGTAGTTATATTCCTTGATCAGCTGCGAGCTGCGCATGCCCTGATGAGAACGCAGTGGAAGTCGGGATTCGCCCATGGAGCGTACGCTGGGATGGCGATGTGAGATGACTGTTCTCTGCATTCAGCCAAATATTTGATGTTTATATAGTCCCATATTAAATGCTTTCAGGGGGCAGCGGCCTCTGTGTTCTATTATTCTGTTAGTGCATTTCCACGGAGCTTGACCGCAGGTTCTCGAAGCTCCGTTGACTTGCAGCAATACTTAGAGAGTAACCACAGCGGGTAAACTCTCAGTGCTTTCTACATACAGCATGTGGTCATAGCATATTCCTTTGTAATAAAGCTCAGGGCGTGCGTGCGCCTGAGCAAGTTTCTTTCGAGACCGCGAGGTCGAACAATATGTAACTGCGCATCTTCTGGGTTTGTTGTTCGTTTCGTTGATGAGTACATGCGCCTCTGCGGTAGAGGCGTGAGGCCGTGGATCATCTGCCGGATCAGTCGAAAACATTCCAGTAGCTTCCCACGGAGTTTCTTCTGCACGCGCTCTGCCCGAGGAGCGCCCCAGCCATTCACTATGCTCTCGTAACTCCTGATCTCCACGCTTTCGATTATTCAATCTGCGAATCTCGGGAAGTGAGCGGCTTGCAAGGAGTATGGAAAACATCTACATCTTCTGCGTGCGGCGTTCAACTCGTTGGCGTTCGAGTTAAACGGTGTCCATTCCGTCAATATTGATGGGTCCAAAAATCTCCACTGACGTACTTCAAGTCGGTATCGCCACCCGAGTGCGCCGTGTAGTGTTGACTCGTAAGAGGTGAGAGGTGCGAAACAGCACGCGGTTTTCCCCCGCGGCGCCGGTCCTGCATCCCGCGTGATCGGCGAATTCATGAGTCTTCCTTTACTTCTCGGAATGTCAAGCTTCGACGACAAACAAAGAGTGAGTGCCCTCGGAGGGAACCTTTGCCTGAGAGGGAGGGTATAAAGGCATTAATTAGCTCTGCAGGACCATCCCTTATCGCAACCTAAACGTCCTCCGCGAACATCTCCGCGAACATCCTTCCCCTAACCATGCTCGGAAACACGAGCAACAATACCGATTTCGATGTACGCTACTTCCCGATTCCTCTCGCGCGCTGTCGCTGATTTAGACACATCCAGGTCGGCGCCAACCTTGAGATGCTGGTCGTTCACGGCCCTAATTATATATGGATCCCTTGCCGTGTCGTACGAGTCATTAACAGCCACTCGTACAAAGTGAGCTACCGAAACGGGGAGGGAGTAGAGTGCCAGACGATCACCGTGAAGAAATTCCTGCGCCCTGCGCCCCCGACCACTTGAAGAATGAGAAAGGCCGGGTCCCGCGGCGACTGATTTCGAAATGTTGTTATTGTGTCCTGATGAATGTCGCAATTATACTACTTTGACCCTTGACAGAGATGGGAGGCCCGAAGAGCGCCAGTCGTCTTTCACTCAAGGAGAATAGTCATACATGAGTCAGAGACAAACATTGAATTGCTCAGAATCAAAGGCAAGAGACCAGAAACGGATGCTGAGACTGTTGCGCTGCGGAGAGGATGTCTAGCGCTGAGTAAGCGGCCGGAGACCAGACGCAGGTCATTTGTTAAGCAAGGAGAAGAGTCATGCGTTTGAGTCAGGGGCAAACATTCCATTGCTCAGTCAGAAAGGAGAGAGAGTAAAGCAGGAGCCACGGAGTGCATTTCATCACCGCGGAGCAACGTTGAGCACGTGTCCTGTTCCTGGAGCGTTCTCCCGCTCAACACGACGCTCCGCCGTCGAGAATGATTTTGCTCGGAGAGAGAATTAGTAGCCAACTATAAACACGATAAACCGGGCCATACAAGTTTGCAATCAACGAACGAATGGATGAGAGATCGACGACAAATGACAGATATTCCACACAAACATGCAATGCAATGCGGTGTGCACGCAGTGCACCACCGTCCGAATCCTGATCCAGCACACCGTTCCCACCTCCACGCTGCACCGTGCCAAACTCCACTTTCTAGGCTCCCACTGGTGTAGCGCGCACCTACGTCCGCGACTGCAGCACGCGCACACCTACATCCGCGACTGCAGCGCGCGCCTACATCCCGGGACGGATACGGCACGCGCCATGATGGCACGCATTGTCAGGCGTGATGCTCGAAACGATGAGGAAGTCGCTCTTGCGCCACTTGGGCGGCTCGCGCACCGCGGGGGCGCCGTACTTGGAGATGTCGATGATCTTGGGCATCTTGCCCACGCCGACGAGCGCCGCCTGCGTCTCTGGCGTGATCACCGGCTTGATCTTGAGCGGCGGCTGCACCTTCTGGCACACAATCTCGTGCGAGCCGTCTGCGTACGACCTGCACGAGCGCAAGTCACAGGTTGGCGACTCGGCATGGAGGGACTTTGAAACGAAGCGGGACGTACACGAAAGTAAAGGCGTAGCCCAGCAGGATCTCCTTGGCGTGCGTGCCCCAGTCGCGCCGGCTGTGCTGCACGATCTTGCTCTTCTCGAAGTCAAGTCGCGGGATATTGGCGGTGAGGTTGGCGTCGCGCGTCGGGTCGTGCTTGTAGCCGTGCCTCTGCAAGCGGGTACGATGAGCATCGGCTAGACGAGAAGAACACACCCTCGGCGTACCTGAGCAGCAATCCAGTGTGCCGTCTCGTGCACGACGCCCGCAAAAAGGAAGTAGGCAGCGACGGCGGCCTCCTCGTGCTCGCCGGCCTCCGTCGCGTCCTTGAGCGCTTGGTGAACCTGCCAGGGCAGGAAGATCTGCCGGTGCGGGGTCAATGATCATGACGGTGCGCGCACATGGCCAAACGGCAGGACGTACGGCGCTGATGGGCTCGACGACGCTCTGGGACGACGACACGGAGCGCAGGCTCTGGCGCTCCGCCTCCTTCTCCTCGGTGAAGAGACCCCACGGATGCATCGGGCCCTGGGCGAGCACGATGACGGGCGGATGCAGCAGGACCTGTTGCAGCGCGCGGTCGTCCTCAGAGCCCGCGAACGCTGCTGCCTTGACGTTGGGCTCGTGACCGAGGTAAGCCGTTGCGTACGCCATGCGCGCGTGGCTCGCGTCCGCGTTATCCGCCGTCATGTACGCATAGAAGCGCTGCGCGATCTGGGCGACGGGGCTCGCGACGGGGCGGTAGTGCTTGAAGTCGCGCGAGGCGAAGACCTTCATCGGCGGGAGCAGCGTCGACATCGCGGCCGTGGTCGTGGGGAAGGGGAGAGAGGCACAACGGCGAACGGCGGAGGGCGAAAGCGCAGGCCCTTAGCTGCACGCTTGCCCTGGATTGAGACAGGAGGCGGCCTAGCGTGCGAATCCATCATCATTGTGCGCATTATCCCGGATTTCTGCCAGCACACAGCACCCGAGTTCGTAGCCAGCAGCCAACTCTTCCGTCCGTCAGAGCCAGGGCGTACAGATCGAGTACAAAACAGCTGGGTCGGATACTGCTCGCAAGGGCACCCCTCGACGAGCTGGTAGAGGCGGCGGCATGCTAGTTAGAAAATCACGGCGCCGAGCCTTAGGCGTCCCTGGGCGGGTTCAAAACCACGGTCATCGAGCACTAGTACGGGTGACAATTGCCGGTTGCTAAAGCGAGCGTGTAGGTGAGCGATGTATGCGCCGTTGCTGATTGACCTTGCCAAAGCGAAAAGTTCAGGTCCAAGTTACGGCCCGGAAGACGCCGGCCGCCGCGGGGCTTGTCGGGAGTATTCCTCCTGCCTTAATGACGAATGGAACTGCACATTCTGCTGGGCGATTGACAGTCAATGGTCCTGAAGTTATTTGATGAACACTGAGCGCAATCCAAGTGATAGTTCATTGATCGCTTCTTTCGCAGCATGTTGGTGTAGAAGGTCGGAACACATCTTCATAGTACAAGTTTCCAAACAGGCCGGGCGGTGTCAACATTCAGCCAATACGTAGTTTTGGTTTATATAGCGCGCGCCCACCGGCTCAGCCTCAGGCAGTCGGTTTTCTGAGCGAGCATTTATCGTCAGTTTGTCGGAACACAGTTGGAATAAGTAGATCCAAGAAATACGCATTGAAGAGCCTGTTTCAAAGCTTGGGTGATCAAGAGATTATACAGTCACTGAGTCGGAGTGGAAGGAGCGATTGAATTGACGGGGGAGATGAGAACGCCGGAGGCTTGCGAATGTCGATGTGTTCGAACGGCAGTTGACGAGCCAGACCAAATTCTTTGCAGGTGGTCTCCATCCACGCATTGAGCGCGTCGATCTCGGATTCCTCGAGCTCGCGTACAGTCTTTGCATACTGCTCGTCGAACGTGCCGAGCTTGCGCTCAAAGAACGCGCACGCGTTGAACTTGACCAGCACTGCGCACGCCGATTTGTGCGGCGGCACGGCGTGCTTCCAGTGGTGCGCCTGGCACGCCTTCGAGCAGTACCGCGGGACCTTGCACCGCGCGCACACCTGGAACTTCTTTCCGGGCTGGTCGCGGTCGCACTGCATCTGCGCGATCCCGCACGCGGGCGATGCGCACCGCGTGGACGCGCCCGCCTCGACGATGAGCCCGTGCATGAGCGTGCCGTAGTTGAACTGCGGGATGTTGCGCGCCCGCGCGGTCTCCCTGCTGATGCGCCGTGCGTGCTCCGGGGGTGGCGGCCGCGCAGTGTCCGTAGTGTCCGGGGGATATAAGGCGTAATAGGCGGAATCGCAACAGGACGCGAGGGTTACCAGTCCGACCATGTTTCCCGGCGCGGTCGAAAGGGCGCTCTCGATGGTGCGGTACATCTCCAACTCGGTGCCGACGATGAATCTGTTGTAATCGCCGCCGCCGTGAGCGCCGGGCCCGCGTCGCAGCGCCTCGAAGAATGCTGCGACGATGCTGCGGGGATCTGCCTTCCAGGGAGCCGCAGGCGACGGCCTGATCATCAGCATTTTGAGGATGATAGACAGAAGACGGGGACGGTTCGTGTCGGCTAAGACGACGGGCAGGATCGCAGTGCGCGCGATGAGAACGCAGTTGGTCAGCGCGTCGAGCGGCGCGCCAAAAATGAGCAGCTCTGCGAGGTCGACTAAAGCCGCGACCGTTTCGTGTTCGCCGCCAGGGTACAGTTGTTCCGGGCGCGCGGGCCAGCGGCTGAGACGGTCGCCGAACGCCTTGTGGGTGGTCATGGCACGGTCAATAGGCGCGCGGTCGCCGCTGTGAAGGGCGGTGGACAGTATGAGGCTCAAAGCCTCGAGCAGGGTCGCGAAGCTGATAGCACCCTTGCCCGCCAATCGGTGCCGCTTGCAGCGCCGGTGGTGAATGGACGCCGCAGATTTCAGACGGCCAAGCTCTTCAGGGGTAAGGCGCGTTGTCAGGATGCCGACGCAGTTATTGAAGAAGTCGTGGCAGTCGGCGCGCAGGTTCAGGACGTGCTCCTCGTGTTTGTACGCTAGGGTGCTCCCAAACTCGGCGAGACAGAGCGGGCAGACCGTCGGACTGTGCGGATCGGTGAGTTGGATGGTGAGCTCCTGCGCGATGCGCCTGGCGACGTCGTACTCCATATCGCAACGAGTACGAAGGAGAGTTGCGTTCGCAGCCGTACAATGCGTCCAACCTTCCCGGCCCGAGAACGCTCTGGCAGTTCGGGACTAATGTCAGTCAATGTCAAAGAATATTGCCAGCATGTGGTGACCCACCCTGCTCATAGCAGAATGAGGGTTCGCGAAGCTGTCGGAAGTCACATTAGCAACCCCGGGCCAAGTCTGATATCGGCACAGACTGAGCTATGATGATGGCTTACCAAAAGCTCAATGCTTATCTTGTGGTAGGCTCGTTCGCATGCGCGCGCATCAACAGACACCGCGCTTTGAAGACAATGAGGAGCAACAGCGCGGAACCTTAGCTTGTCTTGGCCTTCGGGTCATGCCACTCCCGGACAGGACCAAGCAATCGATGATCATTCTTCGCAGGTTCTATTTTCAAACTCTAATAGTTTGGCGCACCGCGGTGTAGATGAACCTGGCGAAGAAACAGATCGCAGTCCGCGACGGCGAGTTCAGGAAAACGAGTCCCAGCTCGAGCACGCAATTGAGCACTAGGCGTGGAAGACTCATTGACAGCCACATTAAGAGAACGAGACCATGCAGTCGCGCCACAGGGCATTCGGTCGTGTCAATGCAAAGGAATGACTGCCGGGTATCGAAGGACGCCAACCGAATGAACAAGAATGGGACGAAAAGCTAGTTGGGCAGTGTATCCCCGGTCCAGCATAGATACAGTGCACAGCAAGCCCACAAGAACCTGGACATAACGAGACTGTGACTACTCAGTTATCCCTAAGAGTCGTATACACCCAACGCGTGCGGTAAGGAGTGTAACGCCGTCCAGCCAATGATGAGCGCTACTAGGAGCAGAGTATCCAGACCAATTGTGCCAAGAGCGCAGAACACAGCGGCGACAAAGAATAGAAGTCGCAGACAGCATACTGTGAAGCTCTCCAAAGGCGAAAATTGGTTTAAATGGTGAGTAGCTGTCGCGGCAGAAAATCGAGCAAGGTGCCTAGAACCGCGGGCACTGGGCGAGAAGAAACACTGGGTATTAAGACCGATTGAGCTCGAAAGCATAGCAGGGCTTCGATGCGAAGAAATCGCGTGCTGAATGTCGTTATACTGATGCGCCTTCGGATTTTCTGCCGAGATATTTGCGAAATCAAAAGGCCGTCAGGATGGAGCAGCGCGAGTCGCGTAAAGTTGCGCGCTAGGCTTCGCAGTAGTCTAAAGAAAGCAGAAGGTGGTCTGGCAATGCGCGCGTGCGTATACGCGCGACAGTCCGCCGTGGGAGCCGAGAAAGGAGAACGAGCGGAGCCTGAAACCGCGACTCGGCCTTCGGCCTACGACACCCGAAGAGTTTTGCTTCCGTTGGGGGCTCATGTTGTAAAGTGTACACGACAGCGGCGTGATACACAACTCATGATTATATGAGAATCCATTATCGCCTCTTTAAAAACATGCTAGGCGGGCAATGAAAGGAAGAAGACGAGTTTTCATCGGATATTTCACCCTAACGCTCGACAGGACGCTATGCGCGTTCCACACGACATAGCGTCACGTATAGCAGTGAGAGTAATGATTGGCATACGTTACTGTATGCTGTGGTTCTTCAGGTCATGTGTCTCTCCACAGTGCTCTTCTCTGTGTTTGAGCAGAACGTGTGTGGCAACCTGCAACCCAGGGTGTCCCTTCAATCAGAGGGTTCAAGCAAAGCATATGTGCACAGCAGAAGCTCCACTGCAACGCAAGCTGCGAAGGAAAACTACGCACGCTGTCGTCTGTTTGTACTACTGACCGCATGATCAACCACGTACTCAGATTCTCTACGACGCTCTGCATTTCCGCAAGAATTTATGCACTATAACGTTTGTTATTGTAAGTTCTGGTCCAGATATTTTCCGGGAACAGGTCACCAGTTATCCGTCTTCAAGCGTGTCCGACCGGACCTCGAGGCATCGAAACTGTGACTACATTGTTGATCAATGGAAACTCGTATCAGGTCCCTTCTAACACGCCGTTTGCGTCTTCCATTTACTTCGCTCCAGCACGACGCACGCGCCCCCGCGGAATCCGGCTCCCCGCGGGGTAGGGGGCACACAGCCGCGCAGGATCGTGCAAGACGATGCAGTGGTGTCATGTATAGCTCAAATCCCGCATCCTCCACCCGTGTACATATGCTGCTTGCAGGTCGATTTATCCTGCGTTTCACTGAGCACGAGCAAGCAGGAGACCTGAGAGAAACCCTCCTAACAGCAGTGGCAGCGCACCGCCAGCAGGATCGTGCAAGACGATGGAGTGGTGTCATACGTGGCCCATTTCCCATGTATCCTGTGTTTCAGCGAACATGAAAGTCGAGCAGTAGACCTCAGAGAGACGTGCTGAGCAATACTGCAGTGGCGCACCGCCAGTAGGATCGTGCGACACGATGGAGTTGCAGCATGTGCAACTCATGTCCCACGTCCGCCGTGCCAATGAATGTTCATTTATGCAGTTTTCCCAATGGCGTGAGCACGACTCCCAGCTTCCTGCGTGGTCATTAGAAGCGCCTTGCACCGATATCAGGGATAGATGCTCTGCATTTACATGCGGGTGTGTGGAAACACCATAGTACAGTATGTACCTTGAGCGTGCGCACAGGAATAGCGCAGACACGCATTGGTGTGAACACTTCTCAGGATCGCGTATGCACAAGGTACACGAGCAAGCGCCCCGAGCCTACCCGGGCGCTCATGATCGACCGTGACATTCGCCGCGATCCCACAGACGGCTCTGTGGGGCCGTGGACAATGTACGTAGTGTATGACTCGCATTTCATTCAGACTGGCTGCTCGTGCTCTATGTTCGCACAGTTCGCAAATTGGCCGAAAAACCGGAGCAGAGCACGAGAACCAATCGGCACTGCTGCACACCAGGGATCACAATGAACAGCACGTTCGTCTAGGTACGTGGGCCATCCACAAAGCGCGATGTGCAGCATCGCGCCGCGCTTCGAAGCTGGCGAACGCCAATACTGCAGGCGAGACAGGAGCTGCAGATAGTGGCTGGGGATCCGTGGGAGCCTGCTCACTGCTGCGCGGCAGCTATGCGTGGGAATAGACGACCGCAGAGCCAGGGCCGCCGGAGAACTCAGTGGCTGCCATGCAGAGAGTGGTAGCCGACCAGTACACAGATGAAGCACGAACCGCCGCGATCAATTATTGCCATGGAGCGCTTCGCGGTGTTGAGTTAGAGCACAATGAAAGCAGGGATGCATACGGGGTCGCTAGAACAAAAACCGCGAGCCAGAGGGAACTGCATACACGCCCTGGGTGGCCCAATATTCAATTATTACGCTGAACGACCGGTTGGCCAACGCCATCCAGGAACCGGCGACCGTCGCCAGCCAGTGTTGACAGATTTACTGGCATCTGCAGCCCTTGGCGAGGGTCGGGCAGCACGCATTAAGCAGACGCACTGTAGTTGCTGCACCAATTCACGGGCGGCAGACTCGCGTTGCGTTGCAAACAGATCGATGGCCAGACGATTGCGTCGTGGTCCGCGGCAAGACGAAAAGCGCGGCGGATGTCAGAGTCCAGAATCCAGATACGGCGGTCCGTAGCAGCATGCGGCGCGCGCGCGCAGCACTTTACTGAATGCGAGCAACTGGCTGCTGAGCGAAGAAAGCGTCTGTCAGCGCGTCGATTGAACTGGATTGGATGGAGGTCGACTCGGCTCACCGGACCGACCGAGCGCGCGTCCAGCCAAAGAACCAAACAAGCTGCCTCATTTTGCTCAGGCAGCTTGCGTCGCGTCTCCTGTGGCTGCATCTCCCGCATGCATTGGGAAGTCCAGTGCCGTATCCCAGCCAGCCAGGAACTCAGCACCCGGCCGATCTCTCGCACTGGCACTGGCAGCCCAAATGCCATTGGCATCGGAAGCGCTCCCGCGCTTCGCAGGCGCCGGGCAGCCAATATCAACACGCAGGGCCGCACGGCAATGCGACGGGAGCGGTATGATACCATACCTGCTTGCGGTTGTCGATCCTTCCCTCGTTCGCGTGTGCGTGTACTGGCGATGCGCTGGCACTCTACCCCAGAGCCCCCAACTCGAGCTGGGGGGCACACAACGCGCTTTGCCTTGGCCCCGCAGACGCACCTTTTTTGCGAGGCGGGGCAGAATGGAACCGACTTGCTGCAGTGCATGAGAACCTGGGCATTCCATGATGAACTAACAATACTTGCCATTGAGAGAACGAGGCGTTCAGCTCGTGCGCCCTGCCTGGATGTCTACACGATGCAGCACGAACCAGATATCAGTGTCGTTTTCAGCCACAGGGAATGGTACCTCACATCCGAATCGCAGCATCCCGGATACACGATGCACCCCGACCGCTGATTGTGCACTTGAGAGGTGCTTTCCCTGAGCTGAAAACGGGGTCGGCGGTATGAGAGTATTCCCGCTCCGCGGAGAGCATGAGTTACAGAACGACGCACCGTCCGCGCGGCGAGGTGGCGCCCTC